>CM060938.1:730881585-733381585 GCA_030765085.1 Allium cepa | reverse complement strand
GAAGTGTTAGTAAAAGGATTTCCAGATTTGCAATATAATTTCAGCAACAATTAAACTTCAATTTGAACCATTTTAACATATAAAATTTCATATTTTCCACTGTAAAAACGGTCATTTAAATACCCTTTAACTTATGATTTTTATAAAGTAAATTTCATAAATAAATATCAAATTTCTTAATAATTCATTTATAAAAATCAATGCACAATTTTTCCAAAATTTTCATTTACTTTACATTTTAATTTAATTTACCATTTCATAAATTAAATTAAATTGCTATTTTTGTTTTCTTAACTTAACTTTTATTTTTAAACCACATTTCACATTTACAAGTTAAGTTATATTTCAAATTTTACTTTAAACCTTCACTTATTTAACCATTGTAATTCATAGAAAAATCAATAACGCTTTATTAACTCATGTAAATTTAAATTCAATTATCATATTTTATATACATAATTTAAACTCTATTTTTAAACAAAAATCATAAATTGCAAAATTAATTTATATTTCAAATTTCTACTTAACCATCCATTTGTTTCACATTTTAACCTGTAGAAAAATCATTAACACTTTATAAAAATCATTTTTAATTCAATCTAAATCAAATTATCATATACTTACATTTTAAAAATACTTAAATATTTCTAGAAAAAAATTTATAAAATAACCACGGGTCTGTATAAAATTTTCTAACCTAAGTCAATTGATACAGATAATATATCATTTCAATCCGTAATTTACAAAGAAAAATCCAGGTTCTATCATTTCAAACTCGCAATCCCAAGTTAAATAAAGTAAATAAAATAAATAAAAATCATTCAGGCCTATCATTTCTGCCCATAACAATTTTTTCCTATTCTAAAGTCCGTTCGGGTATGTATCATTTCAACCCATAGCGATTCTATTCTACAGGGAACTCGCAGTGTGATAAACAGAAATAAATAAACAGTATAGCAACATAAATCAATAACAGATGTTATGACAGGTTTATAAACAGGGTTAACATCATATGATTCACATCATAGGCAGGTATAACATGGTATAATATTCTACACATTCACTTGTTGTCAATTCACTAATTATACAAGTATAAATGTCATGAGTGAATACTCACCTTTTTACGCTGGAGTTAGAAATCAAAACTACACAAATGAATTCCAGAAAGCACGATAGCATGACACAACACGACATTTGATTCAAGTGAGTGGAGAGAGAGCCAAGATATGATCCTGTGAACAACAACCCAAAACAAGACATTGTAACATAAATATTTAACACAGAATTTATATTGAAACAATTGGAAATTGAAATTAACAAAGGACAAAATGGTTTGACCTTGGTTTAGCCATCCTAATGCTCTACCTAGGGGTTCTTTTGCTCAGCCATAATGATGATATAAGCTTGGGTTTGGGTCACATAGGTGTGGCTACAAGGAAGTGATGATGGTAGGAGTTGCAACATGTAGAATGTAAAGGGACAAGGTAAAAGGCAAGTTTGGAAGCAACATTTTGGCTCGGCCTATGGGTCAATTGGGCTCGGCCCAGGCTAGCACAGGTCAGGTCTATGGAGAGGCTGATGGTCAGAGGTGATGTACATCAGGCGGCGGCTATAGTGGTGGCTAAGGAAAGATACGGAGGAGATAGTGGAAACTAGGCTCGGCTATGCAAGTTTCAAGGGTTTTTTTTTGCAACTTTTTGTGTTGTTTGCTCCATGGGATGGTCATGGCCAGTATTGGTCAGAGGAGAGGATGGTTAGGCCATGTATGGTGATGGGGAGGAAGTGATGTGGTGATCGGTGGAGGTGGTGAGGGGTATAGGCCGAGCAAAGCATAAGAAGAAACAAGCAACACCATGGAAAAATCAATAGAAAAATGGAAAGAAAAAGTAGAAAAAAATGAAGAAGCCGTTACCAATTTGTTCTCAGATCTAAATGGCCGAAAATTTGATGGAAATGAGAAGTTTTCATGTGGAAATGAAAATAAAACTCATGGCTATACTAGAAGAAATGGACGGCTAAAGCTGGAAAGTGAAAGGGCAAGCAAATGAAGAGTCTAGGCAATGAAAAGTCATAAGTTTTAAAGCTTTTGTCACTTTAAATTTCCATTTAAATAAAACAAATAAAATTTTCAGTAAATAAAAATAAAAATATGATCAAAATAAGGTGAAAAATAAAATAAATAAATAATTTGTGGAAAAATAGAAAATAAATAGGAAAATAGCTTAATAATTGGAACAAGACTTTAAAATTTGTAAATAAAGTACAATAACATTAGAAAATTATAACAACACTTCAAAAATGTTTTAAAAATAAAATATATGCATAACATGACATATCACATATATATACACAAATTAGAACAAATAATTATTTATATAAATTAAAATAAATAATTTTGTTAAATAAAACAATTTACACACAATATTGTAAAAAACCTCTTTCACAATATAAATCAAATTTCAACGAAAACAAAAAATAGTATACTTAAAATTTAATTTACTTTCATAAAAAAAGATAAATTCAAAAATCCAAATATTTAAATTTTAAATTTAAAAGTCAAAGTTTGACCATATTGACCAAAATTCTCATTTTTGGAAAATATTCTATTTGTTCATGCTTGAAAGTATAATTCACATAAAAATCAAATTTTATATTTAAAATAACAAAATTTATTCATTTTAATAAATATAATAAAGTTTATAAATCAAAAATTCAATTAAAATAATCAAAATATACAATTAAAATAATCACAAAATACAAGGTTGTTACACTCTCCCCCACTAAAATCTTTTCGTCTTGGAAAAGGAATGAGGTACGGAAAACACAGAAAAAGGTAGAATGAAACAGGATTAAGGCAAGATGACAAGAAGATTAAAATTATACCTGATAACTGTTGTTATAGGTAAGTTTAACAAGGTGGAGAATAGAAATAGCTAGAAGGGAAAATAGGTTGAAAAACAAGGATGAACCATTATTTTAAAGCTATATAAATTTCAATTATTTAGAAAGGAAAAATAGATGATCAAAATATTCTTTATATAATACTTTATCAAAATACTTTTATAACTTGATGTCTTAACAAGTTTATCCTCGTTCCTGTAGACTCCGACCATGCGTTGATCAGGCGCAAATCTAGAATTTTCCAGGTACTTAGTAGACTTATTTCAACACCTAATGAAAATACTGGAAAACCCTTTAAAAACAGATATGGAAAGTACAATCCACACAAAACAACCAAATCATGTCGATCAGGGATCGCAGATACATAATGGTTACGCCTGGATCCCTCAGGAAACATCCGTACCCGTAGGCCACCGGAGCCTTGCAATTACGCCATAAAGACTGGTAGTACTACAGATACACAATTATTACGCCTGGATCCCCCAGGAAACAACCATACTCGTAGGTTCTCGCAGCCCCTGCGAACTACGCTATGTAGTTGCGCTCAAAAGACCATGGGTTACGCCATGGTAGGACACTCGAATATCACATCCGAAAAACCAAAAATCAGAGAGAATAATATCGATAGAATGAATCCACAATATGGCCACAATGCGGATATCAAGCAGAAGGCACTTCCCATATCTTTACTTTGAAAATATGTATCATATAGTACCTTTTCAAATCACTTTCAAATATCATACTTATATAAGGTCCATTATATATAGGATTCCATTTTCAAATCGAATACTTTCCAAAATCAATCAAATCACAGTTATAGACTTCGATTATGTAAGGTTTATCTTTCCAAATTGAGTACCTTCCAAAATAATAGTTTTCAAATCAACTTCATACTTACACAAATCAATTTTATATAAGTTCGGTAACTCCCAAATCAAGTATTTAATAAAACAAGATTCTCAATTTTAATTCCGTTCAATAACATTTCAGTTTCAAAATCATGTCTGATTTCGCCAAATCATTTCTTCCAAATTACATATATTCGGTTTCAAAGTTTCTTAAAACGATAGATTTAGAAAATAATCCAAATTTCCAAATCAACAAAATTTATGTTAAACAAATCCATTTCTTAAGTCATCATGTAAATACTGGGTTTAAATTTCAATCTATTTTTGAAACTAAGTCCTTTCCTAAAAAAATCACTTATCTCCAAAATGATTACCAATTCTATAACTATCCCTTTAATACTTTTAAACTATTTATTTTCATATATGGAAAATCCAATTTACTTTTTGAAAATTACCTAGCTTTAAAATTAAACCTTGATTTGGAAGTGCTCGAACTTTCAAAATAGTCAAAGAAATCATATTTAAAATCCAAAAGTTGAAAATCACCAACAAATCAGTAAATCAATTCTAATAGATAAGGTTATACCAAGACAAATCTGAATCTCATGGACTGAACACCGGCTTACTTTAAATTATTTCAAATACACACACACACATACATATATCATTCGAACATCAAACCATACTTCGAAATCTGAAATCAAAATTTGTTTCACAAAATCACTCCCATAGCAAAGCTACTAGAGTGGCCTCTCCCCCACTCCGAAACTCGAAAATCAATGTCGATGACGCATGCACTCATCACTAAAATTATTTTCCATCGACACAAGTGAGTTCTGGACTTCTATTGTCTTCAAAATTCTTTGAAATCTCTTCGAAATCATTGGAATTCATTTGAATACATTTGAAACATTTCTTATTTGGAAAATATCTTTAAATCATATTATTATTATACATTTTCCAAAATCTTAAATCCGATTTCAAAATACCAGAGTTCGCTTCCTCGAAATTCAAATTCAAAACCCTTCGGTTATAAATCATTTTTATATAAATCAAATTTCTTATAAATTTTTCAAAATTTCAAATCCCTTCAAAGTTTCAAATTTTCATTTATAAAAGGTATATAATCCTTATCGAAAACGCTTCACTTTTATATATAACATATGGTCATTCTTATCAAAATAATAATTTCGATGTATGCACAATTTCAAAATACAACCAAACACAAATTTCCAAGGAATGATTCAGGGATGGATTTTAAACAAACAGAGATTCAAATTTAGAGGAACTCTAATCAAATAGAATTCTGGTTCGAAGATAAGCTCGAATGAAGATGATATAATTTAATTACCAAATAGAAGATGGATAAGCTTTTATTAATCGTGGGCAACCTTAATCGGGTCAACCGTAATTTGAGGAATATAATCAATGTGGAAATTTAAGGCAAATCGACATTTGAATGCCAGAGATAGAATCAAGTTAGAGAAGGAGATAGATAGCATCGTAAACCGAGGATACTGAAATCTCGGGTGAATCAATGCCAATTGTAAAGGAGTTTCACCACTTTACAAATCATTCAAAGATCCGGGGGATCACTAATCTTTATAGAGGTCATTCAAAGTGGAATTATGGAATGCCCCAAAATCAAAAGGATAAAATAGGAAAGACAAGACTAGATTTCAGAACAAGTGGGAGCGTTCCAAAGTTCAAGGAATCCTAATCGATAAGAATCCTAACCCAGAGACAAGGTGGATAAAAAAGGATGAAGTTTAGAAAATCTTGATTTCAAAATAAGGAAAAATTTGTACCAATATAATCTTTGAAAATCCTTTAAAATCATTTTATACTTCGGAAATACGTTCTCTCTCAAAGAAATGATTCTGAGATTGATTCACTCATTCTAGGGAACTTCTACACTATCTCTAATGACTTTTTGCTCCGCAGGCTATGGTTTGCCTAAAACCAAAGCTCCGATATCAAATGTAATGATCCACTATTTTGGACCATTCAAATTGACAATAATCCACACATGTCGGACTTGAATAATTCAAAATAACATATTGTAATAAAATTTGGAGCAAATGAAAGCAATAATAGAATCACAGACAGAGAAATATCAGAATAACTCGCTGCGGAAATTAAAATACCATAGTAGTTCATGAAGCTACTATAACAAAATCTCAAAACAAATACATAATATCAGTCTGAAAAAAATACAATAGAAATTCCAAATACATAGAAAATCACTAATACAAGAGCTGAAATAGAACAACTGAAACTGGAAGATATAAATAACTAGAAGCAGAATCTCTAGTGATTCCTTGCTCCAGAAAGGGAAATCCAAAGCTGTGAATACTCAGGATGACCCGAGCGTAAAGTAAAACAAAAAAATACTCGAGTCAGGACATACATGCTTATACAATGTAAACCAACTCAAGTGAACTATAATAGTAATGCACGATAACTTAAAGGATGCTTGGGATCGTCCATCCTCTAAGGATCCATTAAACCATCAATTTAACAGAAATAAACGCTATCATAGAAATGCCTATATTAAAGTAAACTATGCAAATAACAATGCTAATGTGGCTAGGGTAGCGTAGAGCTGTAGCAATCTCTCACCTCTAGTCACACTCTCAAATTGAAGGTGCACATCCAAAATCACAAGGCATACAGAGAAGTGAACCCGTTAAAATTCCTAAATGGTTTATAACTTCGAATTAAAATCATTCATTTAAACCAATAAAAGGTGGAGTCATTATACGTTTAAATCAAATATTAAATTCCCAATATTTTAGCCTTTTCAGAGTTCATTTATTCACTTAAATACATTAAAGCAGTGAAATTTCAGCTTTCGCAGCACTTAGAAAATGCTACGGTAAGTTACATTTGAAAACAATTCAATTCAGCAAAGACAGCATTTAAAAACTGCTATAATAGTTCAATTTTAGTTGAAAAATAGTTCAATTGAGCAAAGACATCATTTACAGATCTTCTCTAATAGTTCAGGGTTCAATTATATTCAAAAATCTCATTTCAGCCAACCGCAGCACTTAACATGTGCTACTGTAGCCCTTTTGTTAGTTTCTGGTTTTAGTTTAGTTTCTGCAACTACAGCATTTACGAAGTGTTGTAATATCACTTAGTAAAATTTAGCCTTTTAGTTCACTTTTGCAATTAAAGCACTTACAAAGTGCTACAGATTCATTTATTTCAAATTTTTCATCAATTTCAGAAACGATAGCATTTCTGAAGTGCTACTAAAAGGATTTCCAGATTTACAATAGAATTCCAACAACAATTAAACTTCAATTTAAACCATTTTAACATATAAAATTTCATATTTTCCACTTTAAAAATGGTCATTTAAATACCCTTTAACTTATGATTTTTATAAAGTAAATTTCACAAATAAATATCAAATTTCTTAATAATTCACTTATAAATCCATGCACAATCTTTCCAAAATTTTCATTTATTTTACATTTAATTTAATTTTCCATTTCATAAATTAAATAAAATTTCCATTTTTATTTTTCTTAACTTAACTTTTATTTTTAAACCACATTTAACGTTTACAAGTTAGGTTATATTTCAAATTTTATTTTTAAACCTTCATTTATTTAACCATTTTAATTCATAGAAAAATCAATAACGCTTTATTAAGTCATTTAAATTCAAATTTAAATTCAATTATAATATTTTATTTACTTAACTTAAACTCGATTTTTAAACAAAAATCACAGATTCCAAAATTAATTTATATTTTAAATTTCTACTTAACCATCCATTTATTTCACATTTTAACCTATAGAAAAATCGTTAACACTTTATAAAAATCATTTTTAATTCAATCTAAATCAAATTATCATATATTTACATTTTAAAAATACTTTAATATTTTTAGAAAAAAACTTAATAAAATAACCACGGGTCTGTATAAAATTTTCTAACCTAAGTCAAGTGATACGGATAATATATCATTTCAATCCGTAATTTACAAAGAAAAATACGAGTTCTATCATTTCAAACCTGCAATCCCAAGATAAATAAAGTAGATAAAATAAATAAAAATTGTTCAGGCCTATCACGTCAGCCCATAACGATTTTTCCCTATTCTAAAGTCCGTTCGGGTATGTATCATTTCAACGCATAGTGATTCTATTCTATAGGGAACTTGCAGTGTGATAAACCGAAATAAATAAGCAGTATAGCAACATAAATCAATAACAGATGATATGATAGGTTTATAAACAGGGTTAACATCATATGATTCACATCACAGGCAGGTATAACATGATATAATATTCTACACATTCACTTGTTGTCAATTCACTAATTATACAAGTATAAATGTCATGAGTGAATACTCACCTTTTTACGCTAGAGTTAGAAATCAAAACTACACAAATGAAATCCAGAAAGCATGATAGCACGACAAAGCACAACATTTGATTCAAGTGAGTGGAGAGAGAGCCAAGATATGAACTTGTGAACAACAACCCAAAACAAGACATTGTAACATAAATATTCAACAAAGAATTTATATTGAAACAATTGGAAATTGAAATTAACAAAGGACAAAATGATTTGACCTTGCTTTAGCCATCCGAATTCTTGACCTAGGAGTTCTTTTTCTCGGCCATAATGATGAGATAAGCTTGGCTTTGGGTCATATAGGTGCGACTACAAGTAAGTGATGATGGTAGGAGTTGCAACATGTAGATTATAAAGGGACAAGGTAAATGGCAAGCTTGGATGCAACATTTTGGCTCGGCCTATGGGTCAATTGGACTCGGCCCAGGCTAGTACAGGTCAGGTCAGTGGAGAGGCTAATGATCAGAGGTGATGTACATCAGGTGGTGGTGGCTGTGGTGGTGGCCAAGGCAAGATATGGAGAAGATAATGAAAACTAGGCTCGGCTATGCAAGTTTCAAGGGGTTTTTTGCAACTTTTTGTGGTGTTTTCTCCATGGGATGGTCACGGCCAGTATTGGTCAGAGGAGAGGATGGTTAGGACATGTATGGTGATGGAGAGGGAGTGATGTGGTGATCGATGGAGGTGGTGAGGGGTATAGGCCGAGCAAAGCATAAGAAGAAACAAGCAAAACCATGGAAAAATCAATAGAAAAACGGAAAGAAAAAGTAGAAAAAATGAAGAAGCCATTACCAATTTGTTCTCAGATCTAAATGGCCAAAAATTTGACAGAAATGAGAAGTTTTCAGTTGGAAATGAAAATAAAACTCACGGCTATACTAGAGGAAATGGACGGCTAAATCTGGAAAGTGAAAGGGCAAGCAAATGAAGAAACTAGGCAATGAGAAGTCACAAGTTTTAAAGCTTTTTTCACTTTAAATTTCCATATAAATAAAACAAATAAAATTTTTATTAAAAAAAATAAAAATCTAAACAAAATAATGTGAAAAATAAAATAAATAAATAATTTAGGGAAAAATAGAAAATAAATAGAAAAATAGCTTAATTATTGGAACAAGACTTTAAAATTTGTAAACAAAATACAATAACATTAGAAAATTATAACAACAATTTAAAAATGTTTTATAATTAAAATATATGCATAACATGAAATATCACATATATATACATAAATTAGAACAAACAAAATATTATTTATATAAATTAAAATAAACAATTTTGTTAAATAAAACAACTTGCACACAATATTGTAAAAAGCATAACTTTCACAATATAAATCGGATTTCAACGAAACGAAAAGCAGCATACTTAAAATTTAATTTATTTTCATCATAAATGATAAAATTCAAAAATTGAAATATTTAAATTTAAAATTTAAAAGTCAAAGTTTGATTATATTGACCAAAATTCACATTTTTGAAAAATATTCTATTTATTCATGTTTGGAATTTTAATTCACATAAAAATCAAATTTTATATTTGAAATAAGAAAATTAATTCATTTTAATAAATATTATAAAGTTTTTAAATCGGAAATTCAATTAAAATAATCAAAATATACAATTAAAATAATCACAAAATACATAGTTGTTACAAGAGGGGTCGCATGGCCCAACTCCCAAAGAAGAGAGGTCGGTACCGATCCCTTCTTTAGTTGAATTTTGGGCTGCGATCCCTATGGTGGGTTCCTCATGCCAAAATATGCTTATCTTTTAAATTTCGTGCCAATTGTATCTGTGTAGCTCGAGTTACTACTTGATCTTTGCTTCAATATGGTTGACATGCTGTTCTCTGTCGATCCCTTCCAAGGAAGTATACCGATCCCTCCAACTTCATCCCCTTGAGGTGCGATCCCTAGGGTAGGGCTCCCTTAGATCCCTATGTCTTGCTTAAAATTTTTCATATGCATTAGACGTATGGATCTTGAGATATTACTTGTTTTCTATAGAAATGCTCTCACACCCTAAAATATGTTGATCCCTATTATTGAAGCCAATTTATGCCCATCCCTCCTAGGTGTTTAACCATATTTTATACTTTGGACAATTTTCCTTGCATATCCATAAAGTCCATTCAACATTGACTTCATGTTACCATCTGTAATTGAATTCTGGGCCCCACAATCATCACTCTGGAGTCATCGACCATGATGGAAGTCGAATCTGACATGTGCAGTCAGTTCAATATAGCCGGATTAAAATCCTGGGTAACACTCTCCCCTAAAGTATGTCTTGTGATGAACATGACATGCTTTAAATCGAAGCAAGTTAGAGTCATAGAAAAGAAATCCGTCCAGTTTCCTAAACAGTTGTTATCCATCTATTGAATTATTTTTCAAATTGCTGTATTTCTCATTGGTTGTCACGACGCTTGGTTGGCTTCTAATTGTATAGATCCAAGGTTATACTCCATCAGTTAATATATATAATCTGGTTCTCTAAGACTACCAAGCTTTATTTATGTTGTCCAGCCTCAAACTTGAAGGCTTCAGGTTCGATTTCGATTTCGATTTCTGTCGATTTAAAACACTAAATTTTTTGGGTCATGCATATGCACGTTCATATACACATTATTGTTGTTGGCTCCAGGGCATGTTCATATGCCATGGGTCATCGCCAATTTCATTGCATTTTGTATGTACGTGCTTTTAATTATTCCTATGCTCATGCTGGTTTGTATACATGTTCATAGACTATCCCTCATTTCATTTTCTTTAATTGTTTGTAGGATTGACATATGCTTAGTCGATCCTTCCTTTCCATTTCTTGTGCTCACAGGGGTCAACATATTGCTAGTCTATCCCTCTCTCTATGTTTTGCGTGCCGACCCCTCTCTATATAATCTAATATTCTTTCTTCACACCCTTCACATACCTAACCTTTCTAGCTACTTCCCATTCATATCCTTTACAACGAACCCTCCTTTTCCTCCAATAAACCTTATCCCTTCCGTTCCTAATTAAACAATGCCTTCGTCCATACATTAACCTTCTGATTCAACTTTAGATTGTCACTTCGCCTCTTATTCAAACATAATCCAACCTATCTCCCCATATCAATCGCCTTAGGTTCATTCAGGTAGATTATTTGCTTTCAAATTTATTTTATGATGATGTGTTGGATTCCATGCTGCCAGCACTGAAGGAGAGGTTCACCACAACATTAAAATGATGGCCAAGGTTGCTTGGAAGAGGGGAGAAATGGGATTCGGTAGAGTTCGATAGAGAAAGGTAGAGGAGGAAGTAGAAAGGAGTGCATGGCAGAGAGTTCAGCTGTGTAAGAAGAGAATGTGGTAGGTTGAGTTGAGGAGGGATTGGTGGAAACTTGATAGGAGGAAGCGATCGGTAGAGTTAGGAAAGTAGGAATTGGTGTAAATGGGCAGCATAGTGGGATCAGCTAAGTGGGAGAGGGAATAAGTGGAGTTAAATAATGTGAAGGAACCGGCAAATTTTGTTAAAGGAAAAGGGATTGGCATGTTTTTTGAAAGGGAAGGGGTCGACATTTTTTGTTTGAAGTGAGGGATCGGTTAATATGGATCGACATATGGGGGTCGACATTTAGGGATCGACATATATGTATTTGTCTAAAAACCTTAGGCTTTAAATTGAACTTGAAACCTACTCCATAATCACATGTCTGGGCAATTACAACCAATTCCATCTCAACGAACTTGAACATACGACGACAATGAACAATAGGACTTGCATATTCATTATTTTACTCGAAACCGAATGATCAAATCTTGGGCCTTAGAACATGAATTAAAAATTAGCATATGGACTTAAATAATAGATTTCACATTATGATATGCTGATAGTCGAACCCAAAGCTTACACAACCGATCAGTCTCTTCGCCAGTTGAGATGGTCAATGATGACAGTCACTCTGGTCGGAATCCAAAGTCTCGTTATTTCACTTTGTTTTCTTATTTTAAGTTACTTATTTCTGTAATACACTATACCACACCACACTACACTACACTAGCTCACACTTAGCATGGGGGACAGGCGACCTTTTCAAATCTTGATTATCTACTGAGTATAGTTGACACAGGATTTAGACATTCAGAGCGTCTAGTTGTATATCTTCTGGACCATCCTTGCAACAAAGCAATCCTGAAACTGGGTTGAGTTCCGCAACCATATCTGGTAGGCTTTCCCCTAGTCATCAAACTGAACAATTGGAGGTTTCTGGCCCATCAGCCAACCTTTTTTCTAATGTTCCCATCCTCCCGACGGAAGATGTAAGTCCTATGCCCGATGTAGTAGAAGGCACTATACTCTTAGATAACCGATCAGATTCTCAAGCCTCCAGAATTGGTGTGTCCGTCTTTCGTAGACTATGTGTGACGACCCGATTTTTCATCCATTCACATCTGCACATGTCGGACTTGAATTGCTTAAAATACCGAATTGTAAAATAAATTTGGAAAATCTCAAAATATTCAGCAAATAAATAAATAACAGAATCATAGACACAAAGTAATTTAATACAGCGGAAGAAAGAGATAGTAGTTCATGAAGCTACTATATAAATACATCAGAGTTAAACAAGATACAACAGAAGTCTCAATATGAAAATCAAGTACCAATCAGAATACATCAATGGAATCCACTAGATAAATGGAATCAACTGAAAAAATGAAAGAGAAATATATAGCTAGATCTTCAAGCAAAGCCCCAACTCGAAGATGAGTCTTTAATGTTGTATCACTCAGTCTGACCTGAGTGTAAAGCAAAACACAAAACACTCGAGTCAGGACATACATACTTATACAATGTAAACCAACTCAAGTGAACTGTAATAAAAGGTGCAAGTAACATAAAGGATGCCTGAGACCGCCCATCCTCTAAGGATCCGTTAAACTATTTACTATGTAGTAATATTTCGCTATTATAATAATGTCTATAGTAAAATAAACTTAAATTTAAATAGCGTCAAGGAGTGACCCAATATTCCCCTTAACACGTAATAGTCCCAGTAGTCCATCCAGTATTATGGTTCCTCCTGATCGGAAAGCCACCAGAGGATACACCACGGGCTACGGGAGAAATCCAAACTCGTACAAGGCGCGCTATGGTAGGTGATGCAGAACACAAGGCAATGCCAGGGTAGATATGCCAATTACGCACACGGGCTGGTGGTAACACGTAGCAGCTACTACCGCCCACCTCGAGCCATACCCCCAAATCAAAAGTGGTCACCAAATCAATTTCAAAGTCAGAACATAATATCGAAGGAGTGTGTCCGTTAAGAGGGGCTACCTCCTTGGCCCGAGATCGCTTCTGTTTTAGCCACCTTAAGCCAACTCACGGGAGTCGAGTCCACGCTCATACCTCAAAGGACGTCGCCACCATCCTACTTCATTCTGAAATCTCCACCGCGTACACGGTTGTTAAAGTGTTTTTCGGAGTTGGCAGAGAGTATGAAAACTTCCAATCGCGGTCTCTTTAACAACCAAATGTTATTATTACCCAGGGATATTTCTTTCAAAATCATTTACACTTAAAACCAAAATATCATATCCATTTCAAAACTAAATACTATATTATTGCCTTTAAAAATCAAATCTATGTATCATTTCCCATTTCAAAAACCAAAGTAACAATATATCCATTATATTCAAAAAAACCAAATCAACATCTCATTTAAATAAAACCCAAGTTTCCAAATCACTGAATATTTCCTTCAATTTATCAAACTTGAAATATTCCTTTAAATCACCTTAACCCAAACCACTTTATAAGGGTCATATTCTTAAATCTTACATTTCCAATAAGTTCCAAATTTATATATTTAAAGATAATTATTAATTTAATACTATTTCCAATAATTTCATTTCCAAAGCCATATTACTTTCAAGTTATAACAACTCTGAAACCAAACATTTTGAAACATATTTATTTAGACCATCTAAATTCAATGTCAATATCTTCCATACAAGATTCATTTAACCATTTAAATTCAATGTCAAATAGTATTCATTTCAAAGTTGTTGCATTTGTAAGTTTATTCATTCAATTATAAACTTTCCAAAAGCATTGTATATTTCAACTACATTAAAATTTCAATTTTTTGCCAATTTAACTTATAAAAATTACATTTCCCACTTCAAAATATTCAGTTGGATATCATATAACTTATGATCTAATAAAATAAAATTTTATCAATAAATATCCAAATTAAACTATAATTCATTTATTAAATCAAAAACACATTCTTTTACTTCTTTTATTTCAACAAATAACTTACCACTTTATTTTAAAATACCCACTTCATAAATAAGACTAAACTCCCATTTACTTACTTAAATTAACAACTTCAATTAAAACCAAATTTACAATTATCAAGTTAAGTCATATTTTGAAAATACACTTTTCCACTCAAATCATAATTATTCAATTTCCCATTCCATTTCATAAATAAAGTAATTTACAATAGTAAATATAACAGTAAATTTCTTTGCAAATTTATTCATTTAGGCATCAATTAAACTATGATTTCAGGCTAAATACATTTATTACAAAATGTACAATTAAAACTGTATTTCATTTTATCAATTCAAAGAACATCATTTAGTATTTCATAAAATAAAAATTGATTGCAATTACCAGGTTAGACTTTAAATTCCATATTAATTAACTTTAATTATTAAATTATTTATCACAATTAAATCTCTTTAAATTACCATTAAAACCAAATAAAGATTTTAAAATTACAATCTAAACCAATCATCAACTTATAAAATTTTAACTTGCTGAAAGTCAATATCTCTTTATATTTTAAATCATTTTCATATTTTCTAAATATTCAAGATACTTAATAAATTTTTAGCAAAATATTACCTTAAAATATTAACCATGGGCCTGTATAATATTTTCTAATCTAGGTCAAGTGATACAGATATATATCATTTCAATCCATAATTTAAAAGAAAATCTAGGTTCTATCATTTCATACCACAATCCCAAGTAAAATAAATAAAATAAAAATCAATAAAATCACTCGAGCCTATCATTTCAGCCCATAATAATTTTTCCTTATTCTACAGTTCGTTCGGGGTGTATCATTTCAACCCATAGTCATGGGGAACTTGCAGTGTGATAATAGGAAATAAAATAACAGTTTAGCAAATAATATCATATCAGATGACAAATATATTAATAGGATTTAACATCATGTAATCACATCACAGGCATATATGAATAGCATATCAATTTATACAGATTCACTTGTCATCATTTTACAATTATATAAGTACATAATGTCTAGAGTGAATAACTCACCTTTTAAACGCTAGAATTGACAAATTCAGAATAAAAATTCAAACTCCGCAAAACAAGAAAAAGCACGACAAAGAACAATGCAAACTTGAGTGGATGAAGAGTTAGATCCACATCTTATACGCAAACAAATATTACATAGATAAGAATATGATTCAATACAAAAGAATTGAGGTTAAAACAATGGAAAAATAACGAATCAAAGTGGCATAACTTGCCTTAATCAATCAATGGCTTGGCTACACCACATATGCGTTCAACCATCATCTTGTGTTGCTTGGTCATGATGGTTAGAGGTGTGATAGGAGAAGATGGAGGCCGAGCCAAGCTTGAAGGAAGACAAAGAAAACAAAATGAAAAAAGAGGAGAAGGAAGAATTAAGCCATGACTTTAGATCTTGTATTTTTTTTCTTCACGCAAATGAATAAGGTGAGGAGATGAGAAACTTTATGTTCGTCGACGGAAATTCTATTGGTTTAGAACACCGTCGAACGAATTTTGAAATAAAATTTATACCGCAAGCGCACGGTGTACGAATGTAGCACGTGGCGAATACGGGTCGATCCGTAGGGAATTGATGATTTTAAAATTCTACTCAATCAAATTAACCAAAGTTGGTAGAGTGATTAACTAAAAAAAAGAAGAAAAATGTCAAAAGAAAATAGATAAAAATATGAGAGTGTTAAGACAATTTAGAGGCAATTTCCACTCTCTAGATCACATAAATCAACAAAATGAAGTTATGATCTCTCTTTTCTTATCATTAGTGAATTAGTTGATGTTCTTATCATAAGTATGGTATATTTATGCTATTAATTAGCTCAATATAAACCATCAAACTATAACACAACCACTAATACACTTTTAAATCTCATAAAATATGACAACAAAGTTGAAAGAAAAAATTATTTTAAGCATGGCCTATTAACCATATAAGCCATCAAATTTTAATTTCAACAATCACTTCTTTGCCATAATCATATGTAGATGAAGAGGAAATTTGTGTTTTGTTTGTTTAAGCATAGCCTATTTGTTATAAACAACATAGACTATCAAATTCAAAGCTAAACAACATCATTAAACCACTTCATTCATTCTCATTAAGCATAAAAAGAGAGCATAAACATCAAATTAAGTTGAAGCTACATGATTAGAGAGCTTCATTACCCCTAAATTGAAGGGGTTTAGCCTCTCATATTTGTTATCATATGAACAAATGTAGCTTGCAACATGAGAGAAAAAGAAAAGGAAAAGAGAGCAATGTGAAATGGAAAACTATTCTAATTGCATAAAGGAAAATCTACACTAATTGCATAAAAGGAAATGAACATGTAATTAAAAAGAAACAATAATTAACATTGCATAAAAGAAAAGAAAATTACATAAAATAAAAATGGCTAAGTAGCCATGAAAAGAGAAAGAGAGCTTTCTTTTATTTGATATAAACTAAACTAAAGAGAAGGAGGCCTAAGAGAGACTAAGAGAAGAGAGGAGATGGCTACATGAAACATAAGGGGTATTTATACAAGTTAGAAACCCTAATGCATATTTTTGGGGAGTACCCAAAATGCCCTTGGAGGAAGTGTGGTGGCCAAGTTATCATTAGCTTTAATAATCCCCCACTTAAATGTACATGAAGCTTTAAATGTCTTTTAGCATGTGCATTAGCCTTTAATTTTTACATTAAGGTAGTGGGTACATAGGTGGGGTCCTCCATGTTCTTCACTTTGAATTATTTCCATCTTCATTCCTTTGTATTAATTTTGTGCATGCATATCTTCATGAAACCACTTCTATTTTAGATCAAATTCCTACAAAAATATATACAAATTTTCAATTAATTTTTCTCAAAGAAATATATGCACATAAATGACCGTTTTGCCCATATATGAAGATGAATATGTGACAATTTGGAATAATTTGAATTTTTGGTTTAAACAAGTTAAAATACCCAATATGATCATTTATTTAATTTAAATAGATTAAATATGGTGGTACAAGTATGCATATTTACGTGCACATCACTTTGTACGTGAAATAACAAAAAGGGAGTGGCGGCTTGGTTAAAGGAATGAACAACTAAGGCAAGAAATAAAGAGGATAGGCAATAGAAGGCAGGAGTTTGAATGGTTTGGGAAATAAAAAGGCAACAAATAACTTGATGTATTTATTAATTTTTTTCCCTTTGTTTGCACGCAATGAAAAGAGGAGGTTGAGGAACAATATGTATGTGAATTATGTGAAGAATTCACGGCTATGAATGTAGGAAGTAATTGGCTATGCAAATGGAAAGGCAAGGGAAAAGAAAAAGGCAACAAATAAACAAAACAAGTGACCTATATCTCTTGAAATTCCTAAGATATTATAAAAAATAAGATCAATCAAAAATCAGATAAATATATTCAAAGTTTATACAAATAAAATAGAAAATAAAAATTAGAGAAAGAAACATAGGGAAAAAATATAGAAAGTCATTGCGTGTAAACACGGTATTTTATCTAATTTAAAAAGTATAAGTATAAATCCCTAATAAATCCATATATTTGATTTCTCAATTTCGTTATTGGATCAACTATTAACTTATCCTCTTATGGGTAATATTAACATTGGTTTATATACTAATACATTAATAACTTCCCAATTCATCCAAATTTCAATTTACATAGTAATTAATTTCATTTACCTACAATAATCCTTTTTATTATAGATTACATCCCAATTAAATAAAAATTTATTCCAATAATTTGATTTGGTTTAATAGCCATCTTTATACTAGGTCCATTATTACCCTATATACCTAGTTACATTAGTTTTATATTCCATTACACAAGTCTACTCCTATTTTCATCTTAAATTTGTATTATATGTTACATTTCTAAATGTGAAATCTTGTCAATCGTACACATTGATTAAGGTTTAAAACCAATTAATAAATTTAACTTAGTTCCATTCCCTTTACCAATTTATTACTTTATTAATAAATTTATGTTTCTATTTAATTCATACATTTACACCTCCCGTTACTGCATTAGTTCTCATTAATGACATTCAAGATTTCCTATTTATTTTATAGACTAAATAGGCAACTTATAATAGCTGTTACCATTACCCTTTAATTTACACTTAAGTTTATTATATTCAACTAATTATTATAATTACCTACCTAATATTGAATTCATTCAATTACTATTAATTATAGTAATTCATTTATTAATATACCACTTACCCTTATTTACTTATATTCCAATTTATACTCAAATATAACAGTTACAACTAAATTAATAGGCCAATTAAATAGTAACTTACAATGGTTACTATTACTTTAAGTCACATTATGAATTCATTATTGTTTACAAAACAAATGTTACAATTACCCAATTAACACTGATTTACTTCAATTTATATTAATCATATATTATCTCATTAATGATTCAACATTCACACTTATGATTTCATTGTTCACAACAAATATTACCATTCTTATATACCCAATCTTTATTCAAGAGTCATTTATTTCATATTATTCCTTTTATAAATTTAAATGTTTGCATTAGTTTTTTACATTAATTTATAGCCAAGTATACCAATTTTCATTACTTCACTAAACTGTAATTTCATTTCCGTGGTTACTAATTAGTTCTAATTACAATCGTTCAATTTCTAATTAATAAGGTTTTTTTTTCATATTTAATTACCAAAACTTATTAACTTAACAAATTAAATTATTGAAAATTTTACGGGTCGTTACACTCTCCCTCACTCAAAACTTATGTCCCCGAAAAGGAAAAGAAGGGAAAAGAAAGAATGAAGTAAACAATACATCTTATTCGAAAATACCAACTTTATAAACAAATAAATTTGCAAAGCTAATTAATTTGAATAAAATATACCAATTTATTTATAAATTCCTTTAACACCATTTTGTATTGCAAGTTATTCAATTAACTTTTTATTCCATCCACCTTTATTAATCTTTTATAACTAAAACTTAAGTGTATAACATTTATTATGAACACTCAAATTTTATTTATAAAATCCTTTTATGTTGTATATTATCCAACTACATTGTTAACTTTTAATAATTAAGGTAAGTTATATTGAAGTGCAATAGAATATTATACAAATAAAATTTTCTTAATTCAAGTATCTCAATCTTAAATTTTTATTCAAAATTTTGAGTTCATTTTATAATTGACATTATCATTTAAGACAAAGTTTAAGAATTAGATTTTCGATTATCTTCAAACTATTTTAGAGATAAATAAATATGCACAATATATATCAAATCAAATTTTAGAAATCCAAATCCATTTAATTCTCCAAAGCAAGACTGTAGCAAAACTACAGAATGGTCTTTTCACTTCGAAACTCGAAAATGAAAATTAATGATGCTATAGTCATCACCGAAATTATTTTCCAGCTACAAAAAAAAGAGCACTGATTTAACTTAAAATTCTTTGAAATAATTTCTACTTGAAAATACTTTAAATAATACTCCCTTTAAAACTTTAAACACAAAGTTTGAAACTGTCGGAAATTAAATTCTTAGTTTCTTATTTTATAAATTCATTTAAATTTCTAGATTAATTTATAGCCATGCTTTATAGTTCAAATATTCATATATGAGACAAAAGCCAATAGTTATAAGCTGTATACCAAGTCAAGTAATATTTCTCAACACCAATTCAATTAACTGTCAAAATTCAAAAAATTATACCTATATACATATAATACAAAATTTATCCATTTACCAAGTTTGAAAACAATATGGTGTCAGTTTGCTCTGTTCAAGTGTTTTGGAGATCCTATGGATGGCGTTAATCAGACGAATCGATCGGAAACCCAATTCAACATCAACAACTCAAACAACACAATATATAAAACATTTTAAATATAGCTTTTACAAAGCAAGAATAGGGTTCAAATTTGATTAACTCAAATCAAAGAAAATTTGGATTTGACCATAAGTTGGAAACAAAAGATAAGACGATTAACTAACCAAATAAGGAAATGGATAAGCTTATATAAATCGCGGACAACCTTAACCGGGTCAACCTTGATTTAAAGAATAAGATCGATGTAGAATTCTGGGAAAATCTACCTTCGATCTCAAAAGATAGAATTCAAGATAACAAGAGATACTAGCATCTAAACCGAGGATATATAAATCTTTGGTGAATAAATGCATACTGTAAAGGAGTTTCGCCCCTTTACAAAGCATCAGAATATTGGCAAGATCTGCCAATTCATTATGAAGATCATTCGAAGTGGACTTATGGGATACTCCAAAATCAAAAGAAAATGATTAGTGGGGGCACAAGAATGAAATTTGAAACCGCAGGGAACGTTCCAAAATTCAAAAGAAATCGAGTCAAAAAGAAGAGATTCACACTCGAATGTAGTGATTCTGTAAATAAATTTACCATATATGCTAAGTTTTGCCTAGAGCCAAAGCTCTGATACCAACTGTGACGACCCGACATTTTCAACCATTTACATCCGCACATCTTAGACTTGAATTTCTCAAAATACCGAATTGTAAAATAAATTTGGCAAATCTCAGAATGTACAGCAAATAAATAAATCACAGAATCACAGACACAGAGTAATATATGCAGCCGAAGAAAGAGATAGTAGTTCATGAAGCTACTATATAAATACATCAGAGTTTAATAGATACAACAGAAGTCTCAATATGAAAATCAAGTACCAACCAGAATACATCACTGGAATCCACTAGATAACTGGAATCAACTGAAAAAATGAAAGAGAAATAGATAGCCGGATCTTCAAGCAAACCTCCAAGTCCGAAGGTGAGTCTCTAATGCTATATCACTCAGTTTGACACGAGCGTAAAGCAAAACACAAAACACTCGAGTCAGGACATACATACTTATACAATGTAAACCAACTCAAGTGAACTGTAATAAAAGTTTCAAGTAACTTAAAGGATGCCTAGGACCGTCCATCCTTTAAGGATCCTTTAAACTATTTACTATGTAGTAATATTTCGCTATTATAATAATGTCTATAGTAAAATAAACTTACTTTTAAATAGCGTTAAGGAGTGACCCAATATTCCCATTAACACGTAATAGTCCCAGTAGTCCGTCCAGTATCATGGTTCCTCCTGATCGTGAAGCCACCAGGGGATACTCCACGGGTTATGGGAGAAAACCAAACTCGTACAATGCGCGCTATGGCAGGTGACATGGCACACAAGGCAATGCCAGGGTAGATATACCAATTACGCACACAGGCTGGTGGTAACGCGTAGCAGCTACTACCGCCCATCTCGAGCCACACCCCTAAATCAAAAATAAAAAATGGCCACCAAATCAATCTCAAAGTTAGAACATAATATCAAAGGAGTGTGTTCGATAAGAGGGGCTACGTCCTTGGTCCGAGATTGCTCCTATTTTAGCCACCTTAAGCCAACTCACGGGAGTCGGATCCACGTTCATACCTCAAAGGACGTCACCACCATCCTACTTCATTCTGGAATCTCCACCGTGTACACGGTTGTTAAAGTGGTTTTCGGAGTTGGCAGAGAGTATGACAACTTCCGATCCCGGTCTCTTTAACAACCGAACGTTATTATTACCCATGGATATTTCTTTCAAAATCATTTACACTTAAACCAAAATATCATATCCATTTCAAAACTAAATACTACATTATTCCCTTTCAAAAGCAAATCAATGTACCATTTCCCATTTCAAAAACCAAAGTAATAATATATCCTTTATATTCAAAAAAACCAAATCAACATCTCATTTAAATAAAACCCAAGTTTCCAAATCACTGAATATTTCCTTCTATTTATTAAATTTCAAGTATTCTTTTAAATCACCTTAACCCAAACCACTTTATAAGGTCATATTCTTAAACCATCCATTTCCAATAAGTTCCAAATTTATATATTTAAAGACAATTCTTAATTTAACACTATTTCCAATAATTTCATTTCAAAGCCATATTATTTTCAAGTAGTAACAACTCTGAAACCAAACATTTTGAAACATATCTATTTAGACCATCTAAATTCAATGTCAATATCTTCCATACAAGATTCATTTAACCATTTAAATTCAATGTCAAATAATATTCATTTCAAAGTTGTAGCATTTATAAGTTTATTCATTCAATTGTAAACTTTCCAAAAATGTTGTATATTTCAGCTACATTAAAATTTCAATTTTTAGTCAATTTAACTTAAAAAAATTACATTTCCCACTTTAAAATATTCATTTGGATATCATATAACTTATGGTTTAATAAAATAAAATTTTATCAATAAATATCCAAATTAAACTATTATTCATTTATAAAGTCAAAAACATATTCTTTTACTTCTTTTATTTCAACAAATAAATTACAACTTTATTTTAAAATACCCACTTCGTAAATAAGACTAAATTCCCATTTACTTACTTAACTTAACAATTTCCATTAAAACTAAATTTCCAATTATCAAGTTAAGTCATATTTTGAAAATACACTTTTCCACTCAAATCATAATTATTCAATTTCCAAACATTCCATTTCATAAATAAAGTAATTTAACATAGTATATATAACAGTAAATTTCTTTGCAAATTTATTCATTTGGGCATCAGTTAAACTATGATTTCAAGCTAAATACATTTATTACAAAACGTGCAATTAAAACTGTATTTCATTTTATCAATTCAAGGGACATCATTTATTTTTAAAATTGATTGCAATTACCAAGTTAGACTTTAAATTCCATATTAGTTAACTTTAATTATTAAGTTATTTATCATAATTAAAGCTCTTTAAATTACCATTAAAACCAAATAAAGATTTTAAAATTCATCAACTTATAAAATTTTAACTTGCCTAAAGCCAATATCTCTTTATATTTTAAATCACTAAACAAATTTCAAGGTAAAAATTCTTATTTTCTAAATATTCAAAATACTTAATAAATTTTTAGGAAAATATTACCTTAAAAATATTAACCATGGGCCTGTATAATATTTTCTAACCTAGGTCAAGTGATACAGATATATATCATTTCAATCCGTAATTTAAAAGAAAATCTAGTTTCTATCATTTCAAACCCGCAAACCCAAGTAAAATAAATGCAATAAAAATCAATAAAATCACTCGAGCCTATCATTTTAGCCGATAATGTTCTATAGTTCATTCGGGTATGCATCATTTCAACCCATAGTGAACGGGAACTTGCAGTGTGATAATAGGAAATAAAATAACAGTATAACAAATAATATCACATCAGATGATGAACAAATAGATATAAACAGGATTAGACATCATGTCATCACATCACAGGCATATATGAATAACATATCAATTTATACAGATTCACTTGTCATCATTTTACAATTATATAAGTACGTAATGTCTAGAGTGAATAACTCACCTTTTAAAAGCTAGAGTTGACAAATTCAGAATAAAAATTCAAACTCGACAAAGAACGACAAAGCACAATGCAAACTTGAGTGGATGAAGAGTCAGATCCAAATCTTGTATGCAAACAAATATTACATACATAAGAATATGGTTCAATACAAAAGAATAGAGGTTAAAATAATGGAAAAATAACGAATCAAAGTGGCATAACTTGCCTTAATAATCAATGGCTTGGCTACACCACATATGGGTTCAACCATCATCTTGTGTTACCTGGTCATGATGGTTTGAGGTGTGCTAGGAGAAGATGGAGGCCGAGCCTAGCTTGAAGGAAGACAAAGAAAACAAAATGAAAAAAGAGGAGAAGGAAGCCATGACTTTAGATCTTGTATTTTTTCTTCTTCACGCAAATGAATAAGATGAGGAGATGAGAAACTTTGTACATGAAATAAAAAAGAGAGAGTGGCGGCTAGGTTAAAGGAATAAAAAACTAAGGTAAAAAATAAAGAGGCTAGGCAATAAAAGGCTGGAGTTTGAATGGTTTGGGAAGTAAAAAGGCAACAAATAACTTGATGTATTTATTAATTTTTCCCTTTGTTTGCACGCAATGAAAAGAGGAGTTTGAGGAACAATATGTACGTGAATTATGAGAAGAATTCATGTCTATGAATATGGGAAGTAATTGGCTATGTAAATTGAAAGGCAAGGGAAAAGAAAAAGGCAACAAATAAACAAAGCAAGTAACCTATATCTCTCGATATTCTTAAGCTATTATTAAAAATAAAATCAATCAAAAATCAAATAAATATATTCAAAGTTTATACAAATAAAATAGAAAATAAAAATTAGAGAAACAAACATAGGGAAAAAAATATAGAAAGTCATTGCATGTAAACACTGTATTTTATCCAATTTAAAAAGTATAAGTTTAAATCCCTAATAAATCCATATATTTGATTTCTCAATTTTGTTATTGAATAAACTATTAACTTATCCTCTTATGGGTAATATTAACATTGGTTTATATACTAATACATTAATAACTTCCCAATTCATCCAATTTTCAAATTACATAGTAATTAATTTCATTTACCTATAATAATCCTTTTTATTATAGATTACATCCCAATTAAATAAAAATTGCTTCCAATAATTTGATTTGGTTTAATTGCCATCTTTATACTAGGTCCATTATTACCCTATATACCTAGTTACATTAGTTTTATATTCCATTACACTAGTCTACTCCTATTTTCATCTTAAATTTGTATTAAATGTTACATTTCTAAATGTGAAATCTTGTCAATTGTACACATTATTTAAGGTTTAAAACCAAATGATTAATTTAACTTAGTTCCATTCCTTTTACCGATTTATTACTTTATAAATAAATTTACGTTTCTATTTAATTCATACATTCACACCTCCCGTTAATGCATTAATTCTCATTAATGACATTCAAGATTTCCTATTTATTTTATAGACTAAATAGGCAACTTATAATAGCTGTTACCATTACCCTTTTATTTACACTTAAGTTTATTATATTCAACTAATTATTATAATTACATACCTAATATTGAATTCATTCAATTACTATTAATTATACTAATTCATTTATTTATATACCACTTACCCTTATTTACTTATATTCAAATTTATACTCAAATATAACAGTTACAACTAAATTAATAGGCCAATTAAATAGTAACTTACAATGGTTACTATTACTTTAAGTCACATTAATGAATTCATTATTGTTTACAAATCAAATGTTACAATTACCTAATTAACATTGATTCACTTCAATTTATATTAATCATATATTATCCCATTAATGATTCAACATTCACACTTGTGATTTCATTGTTCACAACGAATGTTACCATTCTTATATACCCAATCTTTATTCAAGAGTCATTTATTTCATATTATTCCTTTTATAAATTTAAATGTTTGCATTAGTTTTCCTACATTAATTTATAGCAAAGTATACCAATTTTCATTACTTCACTAAATTGTAATTTCATTTCAAGTGTTACTAATTAGTTCTAATTACCATCACTCAATTTTTAATTAATAAGGTTTTTTCCTTTTTTTTAATATTTAATTACCAAAATTTAACTTAACAAATTAAATTATTAAAATTTTTACGGGTCGTTATACTATGTTCTAGACATGGAATTCTATTTGAAGATGCCCTAGCTTCTTTGATAAAAGACAGGGATTGCTTGCCCTCGGAGGGGTACATAACATGCAACTAATTCATGTGTTGGGATGGATGCATGCCGCCCTTCAATTTGTTTATTTGGAAAATGTTAAGATATCTTGGAACAGCTCCCACTCAGCTTCACCTAAACAGCTATGCCTTTCTCCAAAGAACTTTTTTTACTATTTATGAGTGTTCTGTTCCACCCACCAACTCTTGAGGACATAAGGTTCATTTATAACTTTAAACGACGTTCAGGAAGTCCTTCCTATGTTTTTCTCAGGCCTTCACCCAACTGTTAAGCCTTAACGGTGCTTGGAACAAACCTACCTTTTTCAAATACAAATGGTTCTATGTTCGATGTCCACCTGGCTTTGGAAGGCAATAGCTGAAAAAACGTAAGTGTCGTCTTCGCTTTATTTTCAAATTCTACGATCCAAGTCATATTGTAGATCAATTCACATTCATAATATCTACAGTTGTCCCCCCATGTCCATAGGGCAATTTTTTTTCAAGAGCAATCTCCACAAGTTGTGCTACATATATCGAAGATAAGGACATCAGACTCCTCATAACCGACAAGCCGTTATCTCTATTTGGGCTATTAGAAGTAGGCTGCAGCATTAGGCTTCTTGGAAGTGCTGCATTACCAAGAAGCGCTGTTGAACAAGAAGAGGATATCAACAGCCCTGTCGCACCCCTAGTTGAGGGGACTCAGGATGATGCCGAAGAAGGCGAAATTAGGGGTACCCAGATGAATGAGCCTGGCAACGCTTATATAGGCCCAGGCAAGGCGCCTGTGGTCAAACCATCGTAATACGCGCAACCACACACGCCTACCAAGAGAAAAAAAAGCTTGCATATAATCTTCATAGGAGAAAAATTACTAAGGATCCGGAGTTCGTTATCATTTCTATCGATGAAGAGAAATCTTCCTAACATTTGGAATGTTCGATGAAAGAGTTTTCAGATCTCCAAATTCCTAACGTCAATGACTTATGACTTTCCTTACATCAACATAGATGGGTTCCATTCTCCCACCAAAAGTGGTGAAGACATTCTTCCTACCGGGAAAGGAAAGAAAATTCCCATGAGCAAGCAGCCACCAGTCCATTGGAGGCGACACTAGGACACTCACAATCATGTGCACTTCACCACACGATTTCCATCCATCTTTTGTGCAATGATCATTTCTACTTTGATATTCGGTTTTTTTTATAGGTTTGATGTCTCAATCCCGAGCTTTTGATCGCTTGAGGGGATCCCTGATGCAATATGGATCTAGATGTGATTTAGAACTGGGTAGGCATAGAGAGAGGGATGACGAACGAGAAAGAAGTCATCGCTCGAGGGAATCTTCATCTTCAAAACATAAATCCCAATCTCTATCTTCCCATCAGGAAGTGCAACCTAATCTTCTCATGCATAGTGGTGATTTGATAATAACACATATTTTTGTAGAAAGTACCGCGTTATAACCTAATAAAGGACTTTGTTCTAAAAAAAGTTATATTTCATGATTTGTTGTATATGAAAAAAATGTAAAATCTAAGGCCCGTTTGGTTTGCTATTGTCAAATAATTTTCAATTTTTAGTTTTCAGTGAAAATTCATTTCTTTTACCATTTTGCAAAATTCATTTTGAAAAATTATCATTTTTGAAAATGGGCTTGATATATAAACTCTAAGCAAATGTCTATCGAGTCAATGATTGTGTTTTATTTGTAACCATTCATTTCTATCAGCCCAAAGCAGCAGTTTTGATGGTTTAATACAAAGTATGTGTTTTATTTTTATCCATTCAAGTATACTCCTATTATTTGATTGATTTATGAAAACCTTCCTGGTGTGGAGTCTTGTACGTTAGAGATCTTTATTTTTTGTTTATTTATTATCCTTGTATTCCCTTTTCTTTCCTTTTTTAACAGTTTAAACAAATTATTGGAGCAAATATCTTATCAGAGTTTAACCATGAAAGATACCTATAAGTAATTGTTACTGGACTCTATCTAGATAATGAAATAACCTGCATAAACTTTTTATTTCAAAAATTATAGGTTGGTAATGAAAAGATATAGTTTCAAGTAAGATAAACGCGTAACCGTATGAGTTGAAAATAAATCTATTTTTATTTTCTTTTATTTACAATTTTAAGATTTCTACTCCATGTAGATATGGAGGAGGTTTGCATAACTTATATTTCCATAAATGAATTGTTGATTGTCTTTTCAATGAAAACATATTTAACTATATTAATAATTTGGCAGGAAATTGTATAAATAGTTTACAAAATATAATATGTATATGAACAATATCTGTAAATCAATACATATGTAATATATTGAATACATCTTCCAAAATTTACGGTAATTAGTAAAATATTTATGCATTAATCGTCTAAGGTAAATAGAACAATCATACATGTGTAAATATACAGTAATTAGTAATTGTTGCATCATTTGGCTAGCCTGAGCTCTGTATCACAAAGGACTTTAGTGTTGTAGTGAAGGCTTATATACACATACTAATGCTAATCTTATTGTGATACAGATATATGTTGAGTTCCGGAAATCCCACGTACCGTACGCGTTCGCTTCACTGTGTCTAGCCGGAGTCAACGGTCGAAGTCTCCCATGCTGGCATCCCGATTGAACATCCCTCCATCGCCTCCATCGAGCATATAATCTGGTCTTGGCAACACATTGTAAAAAAAGGAATCCCTAATGTTACATGCCGCCAATCACATATATATACCACGATTATTCTGAATTTCCTGTGATGTGGGACTTTAATTATTCAATCCACACACCAACTCCATTTACAATGTGAGCCACACCTAACAATCTCCACCTTGGCGAGCATTTCTCAAGTCATCATGAAGTTATACTGAGTTCACTTCATAGTTGGATAAGGCTACTACTCAAAGTTCTCATAAGCAGAATGGAGCGACTGCCTAACCATATCTCTACCTTGACGAGCATCCCATGCTCAAGCCCCTTAGGAGCCATGCTTCGGTCACGCTGCATCATACCAATCCCATCAAACCATGTAGCTCTGATATCATGTTGAGTTTCAGCATTCCCACGTACCATACGCACCACTTCACCGTGTCTAGCCGGAGTCAACGGTCGAAATCTCCCATGCCGACATCCCGATTGAACATCCCTCCATCGCCTCTATCGAGCATATAATCTGATCTTGGCAACACATTATAACAAAAGGAATCTCCAATGTTACGTGCCACCAATCCCATATATATACCACAATTATTCTGAATATCCTACGATGTGGGACTTTAACCATTCAATCCATGCACCCACTCCATTTACAGTGCGAGCCACACCTAACAATCTCCACCTTGGCGAGCATTTCTCAAGTCACCTTGGAGTTATACTGAGTTCTCTTCATAGTTGGATGAGGCTACTACTCCGAGTTCGCATAAGCAAGATGGAGCGACTGCTTAACCATATCCCCACCTTGACGAGCATCCCATGCTTAAGCCCCTTAGGAGCAATGCTTCGATCAAGCTGCATCATATCGGTCCCATCGAACCATAGAGCTCTGATACCATGTTCGGTTTCGGCATTCCCGCATACCGTACGTGTTCGCTTCACCATGTCTAGCCGGAGTCAGCAATCGAAGTCTCCCATGCCGGCGTCCCGATTGAACATCCCTCCATCGCCTCCATCGAGCATATAATCTGGTCTTGGCAACACATTTGACAAAAAGAACCCCCAATGTTACGTGCCATCAATCCCATATATATACCATGATTATTCTGAATATCCTACGATGTGGGACTTTAACCATTCAATCCACGCACCACTCCATTAACAATGCGAGCCACACCTAACAGTATATTTTCCCTATAAGTTGGTATACGTAATATACTTCTAAGGCCAAGAATGCCTTATCCCTTTATCATACCACAGTTTAGTTTGAACACAAGTTCAAATGAAATATTGTACTATCATGCTGTAATTAACATAAGGATATACTACTTCTGGAATGTGGACCTTGTATGCATTGTTTCAGCAAGGGTTTCATCTAACACGTAACATTAGCTAACAACCTAGTGTATTTTGTTTGGTTCATGTACAGTGTAGTATTAATTGACATAGGTTTCCACTTCAAATCTATAGTTTTGCCTAAAATTATAGCACTATATATGCGGTAGACTATAGTATCATATATATACACAACATGTTTTGCATCCATAGAAGTTGTCTTATTCTTTAATTGTGTGTATATGATTTATTAAGATTGTTTTGACATTATGTTCTTCCAATATTATATGCATACTACTAATCTTAGTGCTATAGTAGTCCTATTAGTAATGTATTTATAAATACACATTGTAGTGAATCTATCGCAACGTTATCTAATTTGTTGACTAAAATTCATATTTTTATTAAAATAATCATTTTCTTCCTTGATAGTGTAAAATCTAATTATAAAAATAAATGCAAGCTAATTGATGTTAGTGAAATAGAAATAGTTGCCAAAGGATGTATGGCTTTAACCTATCCAAATGAATTAGTTTATTTGTTCCACTTGGAATAGGTGTAGTTGAAGTTTGGATGGAGAATGCAGAAATTCCAGATGCAGTTCTTTGGAGACAATCTAATGATCTTGAGTGCATTGAAGGTGCCATTGGCTCTACAGTAACATGGCTTACGGCGAAAGTTGTAGTAGAGTTAAGTTCTAGGAAGCCATTATTCGGGTTATACAACTTTTTATATATATAAATATTTACTGTGTTTTAATTATAGATGTCGTATTTCTTCTATATAGATAATCGTTGCTGAAGTATGTTGATTGGTCAGAAGAAGTTGCTATTTTACCATTAACTGTAAGTATGATATTTAATTTTGATAATGATTTGAACTTTGGGAATAGTTTTAGAACATACTAGGAGTGTTTCTACTTAGCTGCAATTGTTTGATCTAGGTAGTAATATTGGTTCATGTTGTGAGACATAATCCAAATACTACATTTATACACATCCTTAGTAGAATCATATACATATAGTGGTCAAGTACATTTTCTATATAACATAAACGACGCAAGGTTTTTGAGATACACAACTTGGTATTGCTGAAATTATAGCAAATCATTAAGTACAGTGATATATAAATGTACAAATATATAAATATGTGTACACACACACTCTTCCCTAAAGTTGTGTAATCTGCATTATTATATGGAAAGTTGTTTACGTTGTTTTTGAGTTTCAACCGATTAATTATATGGAAAGTTAAAAGGTCCCGAGTGTGTTTAATGTGTTTTAGCGTCAAACAGTGGTAAATTATCCTTATTCTCATTGTACATTGATAAATAAAAATAATAAATAATAAAAATAATAATACTAATAATAATAATATAACCAAGTTAACAAAGTTTTATGAATAATAATAATAATACAAATAAACAAACTAACTTAACCAAGTTAATAAAAATTAACTACGTTTTGTAAGAACTAAAAAAGTTTTATTAAATTAACTAAGTTTAAGTTAATTAAATTTTGTAAATTATAATAATAATTTTAACTAATTTAATTTTTTTTATAAATAATAATAACAATTATAATAATAATAAGTCGACTAAATTTAGAAAAATTAATTAAGTTTAGAATAATAATAATATAACTAAGTTAACTATGTTTTATATATAATAATAATAAATTATCTATTTATAAAGATTAACCAAGTTTCATAAATATTAAATAAGTTTAATAAAATAAACTAAGTTTTTTAAAAATTATCCAAGTTTATAAATACTAGTTAAGTGTAATAAAAATTAACTAAGTACCTAATAAAAATAATAAATTAACTAAGTTAATTAAAATTAACTATGTTTTGTTGAAATTGAATAAGATTTATAAAATTAACTAAGTTTAAGTTAACTAACTTTTATAAATAATAATAATAATAATTTAAATAATTTACCAAAGTTTTTAAATAATAATAATAATTGCAAATTAACTAAATTTATAAAAATTGACTATGTTAAATAAGTTTGCAAAAATTAACGAAGTTTATAAAAATCAACTAAGTTTATGATAATAATATAAATAAGTTAGCTAAGTTTTATAAATAATAATACAAATAATAATAAAATGACTGTTTATAAAATTTGACTAAGTTTTATGAAAATTAAATAATTTTATAAATTTAACTTAGTTTTTTAAAAATTAACTAAGTTATAAAAATTAAAAAGCTTGATAAAAATCAACTAATTTCATAATAATAACAATAAATTAACTAAGTTAACCAAGTTAATAAAAATTAATTAAGTTTTGTCAAAATTAAAAAGTTTTATAAAATTAACTATCTTAGTTAACTAAATTTTATAAATAATAATAATTATTTAACTAACTTAATAAAGTTTTATAAATAGTAGTAGTGGTAATAATAATAAGTTAACTAAGTTTATAAAAATTAACTAAGCTAACCAAGTTTATAAAAATGAACTAAGTTTATAATAACAAAGTTAACTAAGTTTATAAATATATGATTATTATTATTATTATTATTATTATGATAATAAATTGACATTTATGAAAATAAACTAAGTTTTATAAAAATCAAATAAAATATGTGAAATTAACTAATTTTTTAAAAATTAACTACGTTTATAAAAATTAATTAAGTTTAATAAAAATAATGGTAATATAACTTAGTTCACTAAGATTTCTAAATAATAATAATAATGTAACTAAGTCAACTAAGTTTTACAAATAATAATAATAATATAAATTACAAAAATAATAGATTAAGCAAGTTTATAAAAATTAACTAAGTTTTTAAAACTATGTTTACATATAAAAATTAACTAAGTTAGCTGTATATATTGTCCAATTCTTATTCTTGTCTATATTGATTGGGATATACCCATTGAGATAAATTAAACCTTGCGCACAGTTTTACATACATTTATTTTCATGTCCATAGTTTAGGTTGAATTAAAAAATTGATTTATATCTGCAAATGTTTTCCATTTTAGTTCATATTAAATCACATTTATTTTAATCTTTGTCGCATACGAGGAAGGATTTTGGTGAAGCTTGCTTCTGCTACTAGGTTTATATCTTTTAAGTTCATGGAGTTAATCTTTTGTATTTTGTATTATGCATATTAAAAATATTATTGTATGAACAAACACGTATTTTATAATGCTCTCTAGGCTGCGCTAATATGACGGTTGAATTAAGTGCAATTAGCAATTTTGCAAGCCTACACTGACAAAATCATGTATATATATGAGTGGGGATCTTCCTTCTTCTGATTATGTAAAAATGTACTCTTTTTGGATTTTACTTTCTTTTTTGTTGGAGGATTTGATTTTAAAGAGATGGCAATGTACAATTTAGATAAGCTATCTAAATAGCTATACTTTTTGTATGCAAATTTGCATACGCCTTCCATATAATGCGACTCATAAAATATTTGTCATTCTGTTAAAATACTAAAATTCTTTTGCTATCACTATTGTCACAAAGGAAAGATTTGAATCCAAGTTTAGTTCATTGTTAGGAAACCCATAAGAATGCGGCCTTCAAATATGTATGGGAGTATATGTTTTCAATTAAACAATCGTTAGTCGGTCTCCATGTTATTTATGTATTCATGATAGTCTTGTTTATTAGAACGGATCTCCAAGATAGGATGCCCGATTGCTTTTATTTCAAAAATAAGCTGATTTTTCCAAAACAGCATATTGAAACACAATAAGTCCTTGTCATGATACCATATCTCTGAATTTTAAAAGAAATGGTAGTTTTCAGTTTGGCTCTTGTTTCATATATTATTTTCCACTGTCCTAGAAATGCATATTTTAAAATAATAAAGTTATATAGTTTCAGCCAAAAAAATAATAATAAAAATATTATTACTATTATCATCATCATCGTCTGAAGTGGATTTTTGGTAATATCGACCTGTGCTAATTTAATTGATTATTTCTAATCAATTTGGGTATTCTAGGTGTAAAGTATTTCATCGGTCACAGGTCGAAGCAAATGACTAAACATTAACTGATTTCTACATTTGACAAATTCACGAGAGTTGAGGAGGTTAGCATTATTAAAGCTAAGGCGACCAAGACATCGCAAGGCTGGTTTTAACTTGGATTCAATACTTTTTGGTGGTTCCAGTTGAGCTCAAGATTTTATCTTTTTCTGGTGCGTAATGCAAGTCATTGTTTTTTGATATGTCTGACTAGAGAGAAAGTTCATAAGTCCATCAAAGTTTTTCATAATAAAAAGACCCTATCAGGGGTAAGTTTCTTTTATATATAATGTTTTTGTTTTTTGAATTGAATTGGTATGGTCTGCCTTTACTTTTGTAGCATTTTGTGAATTGGAGATTCGATATATGTTCGATGGATTTTGTTTGAAATTTGGTAAGTTGAGTAAGTATTGTGTCATTATCCTTAATTATGTGAGGAAATGCCGATGAATGAAAAAATTAAATAAATTTTTGGAAAAATGAAAACTACTTTGAATGGATGATACATCAATGCATCTTTAGTTGTTTTAACTTTTAAGCGATTGAAATGTGGATGCATGTATTTTAGAGATATTGATGCAATATGCTAGGGATATAGCTAAAGTGACAGATACTGATATTATAATTTGCGTGACATGTTTTCAGTCATAACTTACTCATCTCTGTCATAGATTATGAAACACGTTGCTCGTTCCAAGGGAAAAATAACAATGGGAACACATGGTCGTTGGAAATGCACTATGTTGTACTTGTAATTTGTTGGTCATTAGCTGTCATAATTGTTGTTACCCTATCAAATAACATCTTGAGAGCTTTTAAAATTAAAATATTTATTTAACTTCCTTGTTTCTGCTGTTATTATACTTCTATTTGGCTCTGAAAAGTTGCTACATTTGTATTTGATATAATAAATACTGATTTTCCAATTCAAACAACACTAATGCTTTAAAAATTAGCTCCACCAGAGGTTTCACTATGAAAATGAGACGAGGTAGGTGGCGAAGGAAGTGACAACATACTTTCTAGACATGAGCAGACAACCTTATTTACGGGCTTGGGCTTCTGAAGATGAAATGGTCATTTCTTTGTGTAATCTCATTTAGATTACAGCTAAGCCATATCTATCATATGCAAGTTCGATGAATTAAAATTTAACATTGATTCCTGTGGGAGTTTACATTTGGTAGCAGTTGTGAGGACGAATGTGAACACTCATTAACATACCGCTAAGATGATATTTTACATTTAATTACAGATGTGATTCTTAAATAGGCTTATAAATCATATGTCCAATTAAAATGTTACTATGAAATACTCGTGTGCGATATGTTTATTGGAGAGGATGAAATTGTTTTCATGGTTCGTGAGAGCAAACAATGATTAGTCATTAACATGTCTTATAAAAAGTGATGAAAACTTCTAAATGCGAATTGGAAAATGAGGCAAAATGGGTTGAGCTGGAAACAACATGTGTATTACAACATGCCCTCCTTTATTTTTAAAGAGAATTTAATCCTTAATTTCACTAGTTTTCGGTATCCACATTTTCAAACTTTTAGCACTTATGGTTGGCCTTTAATCACATCCATGAAACATAAGTGGATCTTTATCACTTGTTTTGCTGAGCTGATAACTGTCTTTAGCTCGCGTTACACTATGCATTCATTCGAAGTCACATGTGAACTCAACATTGCAACAATGTATTTGTCATGGGTTTATTATCATATTATCTTACATTCTTTCGAAGTCACATGTGAACTCAACAATGTGTAATAAATACATGAATTGTGAATTATTACAGCAGCACTGCTAATGATGCATTGCATATAAGATTGAAGACCTAAGACCAGTCTCTCTTATTATATCATAATAATTTTCATGTTCAAATTTATAATATACATCTGATGTAGTTAGTTAAACTAAGATATGATGCTCTATAAGGATATCTTTGCCACTTCTAACTTCGTCATATAATTATTTTAGCCAAACACCCTACCCCACCTCCAAGATAGCGGAGAGCATATCACAGAAGAAATGTAACCTTTATATATCTTCATAACAGAATTACTAGAAATAACCACAAATCATAGAGTTATATATGATCTTTTATATTTTAAATGTTAGTTAACTAGTAAGGAAGATGTTCATAACAGAGTGATCCTTGTCAAGGATGGCCCTATTATGCTCGTAGCGATGAAACAACGAGGCAAAGTCAAAATGTGTAGTAAAATTGGCCATTAAGCATTTTGGGCCTTTCAACTAATGCATATTGACTCACAAGGAATTTGTTGGGCTAACAATTTGTTTAGTGCTTCTGTTTTGTGTTCATAGCTGAATGTAATACTTGGTTCCCGCTGAATGAGTTATTGCACTATCATCCTTTCATCCTTTCTCAACGATCATGGTGTACAGAAAGCAAAATCCTACACAATATTTGTACAAGTACACGCACTCACCACTATAGAATAATGATATATTTTGGCCTTTTATTGTTAGTATGATGTAGAATATGTGCATTGTTAAAAAAGTTTTTAACTTATTTCCTTTTACTTTTTTACAGTTATTCTCATTTTCTAGTAACTCATTCTTTGCTCCATTGTAGAAATGTCAAATTTGTGGATGAAGGCGTTTTTGGCGATGGGTGAGTAAAGCTTTTATATTTGAACTGGTAGTGGATGACACAATCTTCCTACTTGGGAAAAACTTATTTCTTAGTTATTTGGCAATTGAGTTTTAGCTTGATTAAGTATTTAGCATCAGTGTACATCAGCTGCCTGCTTAAATGCATAGTAGCAGCAAACCCTTACATAAATGCATCATATTTTAAGTTCTAGCTGCATATTTTTTCTCCCTTTGGGACCTTTTACTTTGTTAATATATGACATAATAATTACTAACACCTTGACTATTTATTTGACATTTGAAGGACCAATATTGTTGATGTTGGGGAGAAAATATCAAAAGCAAAGCAAGATTAAATAAACCGTTTGACAGCTTTGTAAGTAACTTGTTGATGCAAATATGTATGACATATTATGTATGGACAGGAAAAGGTGATAAAACGAAATGTATCAAAAACTAAGTTAGGATATGTGAAAAGTTATTTGAACGATGTGTATGAATGCTAAGTTTGGATATGTGAGAAGTTGTTTGAATGATATATATGAAATATTAAGCTATAATTACATATATCATGTTTCTAAAAATATGTTATATTTACATGCAAATACGAAATGGGTAAATGGATATTATATCTATGGAAAAGATGAAATGACGAGAAATAAAATCTGTAAATTAATGTTACATGTAATAGCATTTCATAGACGCCGTTGATTAAAAATGCTATAGAAACCGACCATGGGATATGAAACACGCATATAAAATGCTATAATATAACTAAATGAACGCTATAGAAAATGTAAAAAACATTATAGAAATATCACGACTAACACTATAAATCATGAAAAGAAATCGCTTTAGAAATATTAAGAACAAACCTATAGGAAGTAACTGTTGGATAATATTTCCAAAGCATTTTTGTTTAATAGCAAAGCCAAATGCTATAAAAAAATTATTTTTCATAGCGTTTTTGTTTCTGCTATCTAAAGCTAAAGGTCTACCATAGCATGTCGTCCCACTGCGTTCTTTGAAACACTATGGTAGGGTACAATAGCGTTTTCTAAACGCTTTGAAAGCTTCATTTTGTTATAGTGTAACCAATTGCCAAACTCATATTCTAGATCAGTCTCTCTTGTCACGGCCATAAATATTGCATGGTCATTCGAATTGCTAATTTCTGTAACAACTGTATGGAATCTCTCTAAATAATCTTTTAACGATTCTCCTGAAGCCTAGATCACGCTGGATAGGGACATCACATCTTTGGGGTGAGTTGCATGCATTCAGAATTACTCCACAAACCTTGTTGCCGAATCATCAAATCTAGAGATCAACCATGGGGGTAACCTTGTAAACCACATCTTTGCTATTATAGAGAGAGAGAGCAACGGGAAAATATCTACCTGGGGTTGTTTTTTCCCTCATAGGCAGGCATTGACGACAAGTTGAAACTCCTTGGATACCCTGCATGTAGGTTATTATCAGTGAATGTGGTATGGCTTCTCAAGGTTCCCCAGTCATTATTGGTCAAGCCTTGCCTCTCTTTCACGAACTGTCTGATCGTAGCCGAAAAATTTGACGTTTGGCTAGTTGGTGCCAAGCGGTGGTCGTGTTTCACCTCATATGAATAGCCTGGTCGATGTCTTTGGGCCGTTCCACGCCTTCTTGGTTTAACGTCTTCCTGATATGTATATCATAAATTCACTTCATCATCATTCTGAGAAAGTTCTTTGTCAACATTTAACCGATTTCCATCATCCAAATCGGCCATGGTAGCTCCAGCTTGAATCTTAGTACGCATTGGTAAGTTCCCTCATTTGGAGGAGGGATCAACACTGATCCCTATGGTGGGATTGGCAACTATCGGTCCTGGCAGACCATGATGGTCTACCTGTTGACTCCCCGAAGTTTCTATGTGATATCCATCTATTCTGCGATGCCTATGTCTATGATACTCATCCGATGAACAATAACTCTCCGATGCTAAGTAAGGGGTAAGGTCCTTTTTATATTTTTCTCACTGTTGCCGACTGAGTGGGTTCATTAGGTTGATATTGGTTGTATTCTGTTTATTTAATTGTCGACGGCTATCCATTAGCTCCCACATCAGATTTTGGAATTCAGCCCTTGTAATAGAATTAATTGGATTCTAGACTTCAACTGGTTTACATTCACGTCCATTAGTTGACTGCTCGAGCCTCCTTGTTGAATCCTTCCACATTCTGAGAAGTAGAACTAGTGTTCCTCACCATTGTCGATAGTTTTGCTTAGATATTTACAAATCTAAGTAGAACGAGCAAACTTTTTGAAGATAACTATGGATCTCCTTCGAGGGATTTATGCAATCCAGTTGCAACAAAGGGATCCTAATAAGCTGAGAATCAAATCAAGGTTCTCAATGAAGCACCAAAATGTTTGCATCAAAAATTGGCACAAACAACCAATATAATTTTTCTGAAGAGAACTAAATGAATAATAAAATATAAATGGTGGATAATAACAAAGAATGGTAATTAATTGAAAGAATAACATGCACACAATGATTTATAGTGGTTCAGCGTTATTTTCCTACATCCACTTTGAATAGAATGCTTTTTAATCACTTTAAAATTTGAGTACAAACGGGTTCAAATCAAAATCCTTAGTAAAAAAAGAGTATAAAGCAACTAGAAACGTAAAGTCTCGAAAATGAACAACCCAGCTTGTATTTATAGATGAAGATGGCCAATTATCTCTCTAAAAACTCGGCAGAAGACCCTCAAAACCATATGGTCCCACAAAAGGGTCGGATGGCCCAACTCCCAAAGAAGAGGTGTGATGACCCAGAATTTTGGCAATATCCATTTGATAATCTTCTTTAATAAATTATTTAAATGTGCCAAAACTTACCTTTTTGTCAAAACAAATAAAATATGTGTTGTTATATATATATATATGTATATGTATATGTATGTATACATATACATATATATATATATATATATATATATATATAAGTAGATTGTAAATAGAATTTGGGTTTGAAATTCAAAACTAAATATCTTAAAAATAAATTGGATTTAAAAACTCTATATTTTAAAACTAGTATATATATGATTATTTATTAGTGTATAATTAAGTTTTAAGTCATTTTCTTTAAAGTTATGTAAATATAAATAAAAGGAAAAATAAAAAATATAAAAACACAAAGCATATATAAATATGAAACTAATAGAAAATACAGCTAAAAAATATAAAAACATAAGTGCATGCAGTTTAACAAGTGTAAGTCAAGCCAAACATGCAAATAACAAGTGTCGTATTTGATTTATATTCTTCCTTTTAAAAAATAATAAAAACAAGACTATATATACCTCTCTACCCCTTCTCTTCTCATTTTCTTTCATATATTCAAAACCAAACTTGAAAACAAAACAAAGAATAAAATCTAAAACAAACAACTACTGAAAACCTTAAGCAAGCTAATTCAAAAAAATCAAAGAAACAAAGCAGATCAAAATCAAGTAGCAGTTCAAAGTTAGAACAATTTCCAGTTTTCAAAGTTAAAGGATCAAAACAATTTCCAGGCTTCTCTGCTCAACATTTTTAACAGTGAGTAAACTAACTTTTTAAAATCTTAAATATGTTTAAATCTTGATGCGTGCGATTAATACTTGAAGTAATGTTGTGAAGGACGTTTGCATGTATGTATAAATAGGCTTGCATATATGTATATATGTATGTAAGTATGTGTGTATATATATATGTGTGTGTGTGTGTGTGTATGTATGGTGTTATTTGTGTGCATGTTTGTGTACAGGCAAAACATGCCTTTGTTCCAGATTACAGGCTTTAAACAAGTTCAAAATTTCAATTTCTTTTCTCCTAATACTTTTTAGGCTTTAATATGTAAACAAAAAGTGTTTAAATTAACAAGATCTTAATTTTAAAAACACTTTTAAGTATAATCAACAAGTGGATTTAATGGGAACAAGAAAATACAGTGAAGTTAAGTTAAAGTCAGAAAATTGAATGTCTGAATTTCATATTTTGATTATGTATTTAGATTTGCTTTCAAAAATGATGAATTTTAATAGTAATATCATAATTTTTAAGTTTAGGATTGAGGAGAATTCGCGAGATGAACGGAAATCGAACTTTCATCGATTTCAGGCGATCGCGGAAGAGATGTGCGTCGTGATTGATGCTGGAGGAAGTGTGAAGGATGAAGATTAAGGGAAAAATAGTCGGTGGATTTCTAGACCACCGTGGTGGCCCGGCGACGACGATCTAGGGTTTTGAAGCCTGTTCTGCTCGACTGGATTTGCGAGGCGTTTGCAGCGTTGTTGATGCATCAGAGTGGATCGGTATGAGGGGAATCAGAGCTTAGGACTACAGCAAGGCTTTGGGTGGAGTATCGAACTGTCTGGTGACCGGAGGTGGCAACTTGAGGTGGTTTTGGGTGTTTGGGTTTGTTCCAGTGGATCATCGGGTAGCTCGGTTTCGATTTCGTGGTTGTTTCAAAGATCTAGGTCGACGGGTCGACTAACGGGGAGATTGGTGACGTGCTGATGGTCGCAGTGTTGATTGGAGCAGCGGCGTTCTCGTGTGCACGTGGACGGGTGTCCATTCGTGCCTGTTTGTTGCTGTGTTCGTAGAGAAGGGAGAAGCAGGAGTTGCCTCAGGTAGGAACTCAAGAAAACTTACTTTTGGCTCAAGTTTGCTTGCGGGAAGTACGCTTGTTTTTTCCCAGTGTAACATTTTTTAAATTTAAACAAACCAGTTTTAAAAAAAAAAGAAAAAAAGAGTTTGCTTGGGTTTGGACTCGGGTTACATCCTGGTTTGACTCGGGTTAGTGTTAGGGTAATAACAAGTTTTTAAAAGTTAGGATAAATCAAATTAAACAAATTCTTAATTAATTCTTTTAAATAATAAATGTTTATTTAAGCTTTGGGTTAGTTAAAGGTTTTAAAATAAATTATTTTAATTTAATTAAGTTTAAGGTATTTATTTATAGGTCTTCTTAAGTTTATTAAAATAAAATTTAAATAGTATAATTTAGTAGTTAATTAAATAAGGTAAAATGTTTTTAACTATTAATTAACTTAAATATTCTTAAGTTTTTTACATAAATTAATCATAAATTAATTCCAAAGGTTTATTAAATAAAATTTAAATGTAATTAATTAATTAATAAAGATAAATGGTTTATCTTTAATTAATTAAGGTCTTAGGTAATTAAAGGATAATTAATTTATAATTAAAGGATAATAAATTAATGTAAATAATTAAAGGATGATTAATTAATTTCATTAATTAGTTAAAATAATAACAAATGGTTTATAATTAATTAATTTATTTTAGAAGGATTTGAAAGTAATTAATTTAATTTAATTGGTGATTAAATTAGATCAATTAGGAATTATGTGATTAATTAATCTTTCTTATGGATGATTAATTATATAGAATGTTTAGATTGATTAATATCTCTAGTATGTTAATCTGTAATATTCTGTGATATGAATTGCTTGGATTGAGCAATTGATAAATGTGAGTTATTTATCTATGATGGATTGCTGTGCGAATATAATATTCTAAATAGAATTAAATTGTTTTACTTAAAACAATTTGGCCTTTAAGGTGGTGTTTGGATTTCGATGAGAATGGGATTGGATTCCAAATGGTTATTCGAAAACTACATCGATCCAAATTAAGCGATGGGTCATGAAATCTCAAGCGAAGATCAAGATGAAGATTCAGAGTGCAAGGGCTATTTGTCATTAACTCTGAGGGTGATTCAAAACGAGTGTAACAGAGATAATGCCTTCGGTTCCGTTCTGACCTGGAACGAACTTGTATGGATGAATGATATCAGACCATCGTTAATGGAGGATGATGAGCATTCCAAGATATGTGTGCTATAAAATGTAATCATAGCCTCAAGCCTCATCAATCGGGAATGGCTAAAACATGGGAGGTGCAGCAAGGCTAAGTGGGTAGAACCCAAGTAGGATAAGATTTTCCCCTATCTAGAGGTCCCTTTTTTCGGCTGTGTGGACAGTTGTTGGCCACAACTGCGGGTTGTCTTATTCGAACTATACTCTAATCCAGATCAGGTACTGTGACGGGCAGTACCCTAGTTGCCCTGCCTGTATGGAATCCAATCTCCAATAAGTGCTTGTACGGTTTTGATTGTACCCAACTATGTTGGAACGTGAAATGTAAGCATTCCAGCTATTTCCTACTTTATATTGAAAACCCTAGACACTATTATAATATAACTGGATTTCCTATCAATTGTTTTGGTTATCGTTAGGAAAAAACTTGTCCATGTTTATTTGCGGAGAGTCTTACGAGATGCCTTTTATTTCAAATGATTTTTCAAGTTAAAAAACTTAATTGTTTACTCATATCAGACCCATGTCTGACCCGAAGTTTATTTCTATTTTTCTTAATCTCTTGGTACCCAAATTTTTATGAGTAGCCAAGTGATCGATTAGTCTAACGTATTTTGGAAAGGACTTGGAGCAGGAGACTTGGCGTATCTATATATCTATTCCGCTGTGTTGGTATCATCTATTTGTATTTGGGATGTAATGTATAGACGGGTCTTCACGACTGTCTAATGTGATGTTGTAACTATATGACTCTGATGTATGATGAATACTATGTAATATCTATGTGATGTAATATATTTTTCCATTCCGCTGTGAGATTATGATGTTTTTTCTTTTTTTTCTATCTATTTTCTTTTCTATCTATTTCTTTGTAATCTACGATACGTCTTTCTTTGGAATGAAAGGCGGGTCATCACAGTTGGTATCTGAGTGCTAGGTTGAGATAATACCTAGGCTTTTTGGGTTAATACCTATCATGAGAGAGCGTACTTATAATTTTTATATCTATATATACCTATCTAAATTGTTGGGTTACCTGTCCAGGTTGCCAACATGAGTTCTAGAGGAAGAAGAGGCAGAGGTGTGAGTAGCACGACGACCACAAGTGGAAGAGGTTTGAATGATAAAGGAGGAAGGGTAACTGGTGAGGCTGTAAACCCGTTACCGTCTCGAGCAAGCTTTGCAGCATTGTGCAAGGACTTTACCAATCTTGGAGGAAAGCCTTTAAAGGGTACAGAGTCCATCATTGAAGTTCAGGCTTGGTTGCGCTCGTGTGAGAGGATTTTTAAGAGTTTGCATCTGTCAGACTAGCAGAAGCGAGTAATGGCATCTTGGAAACTTCAAGAAGGAGCAGCTGCATGGTGGGATGCAGTTACAATGAATATTTTAGAGGTTGATATTTCTTGGAGCTAGTTTAAGGAAGTGTTTAAGGAATAGTTTATGCCTACACCTTGGAAAACTCGTCTGTATAGGAATTTTATGGACCTTAAGCAAGGAAGTTTGTCTGTTTCGGAGTATGAGACTAAGTTCAATGAGTTGTCTTGCTACGGACCTGGTCTTATTGATACACCCCTTAAGAAGAACAAGATGTTTGTGCTTAGAATGAGTCCCGAATTTCACGAGAAGATGACATCACGTCTTAAAGGATCATTCGTGGAATTGATGGATATGGCATTGAGGTATGAAGAGTTGATGGAAAAGAAACCCTTGGTAACTGTGGCAACACTAAGTGGGAATTCTTCCAATCCGAACAAAAGGAAATTCAAATCGAATTGGAAGAAGCATGTTAAAGGAAAACTAGGAGGCAACATCGCAGCTTGGAAGTGTTATGTGTGCTTGCAAGAAGGTCATTTGGCTAAGCAGTGTCCTAGAGGTGGAGTTCAGAAGTAGCATCAGAATAGACCCATTTCCACAATGGTTTAGAAGTCTTTGTGTTTCAACTGTCAACAGCCAAGGCATATGGTGAAAGCTTGCCCACTTTCTCAGAGAGCTCAACCGACTAAATTGTTTTCTATTCAAGGTGGACCATCAACTTCTTAGGATGGGAGAGGCAAAGGCATTCTTGAAGGTACTTTGCTTTTAGATGGCATTTATGTTAGATTTTTGTTTGATTCTGGTGCTTCTCTTAGTTTTATTTCTTTGAAAACGGTAGAGAAATTTCATCTTACCACTAATGTCGTGGACCACCCTATATTTGTATCTAACCCCATAGGGGGAGTGACCAAGTTAGATATGATCTGTAGAGGTCTAAGAATTTCTTATCTATCCCATAGTTTCTCATGCGACCTATTTGTATTGGATTTTAAAGGATTTTACCTTATTTTGGGAATGGATTGGTTAGACAGGCAAAGGCTGTTCTGATTTGTGAAGAGAGAATTGTGTCACTGAAAACTGAGCTGGGAAGGATTGGAAAAGTGACTTGCGATAGTCCAGGGATTCATTTGAGTAGTCTTTTGCATGTGATCGAGGCATCTCAAGAAGAGGTAGGATCCATCGAATTTGTCAGAGATGTTCTAGACGTCTTCGAAGAAGTCAAAGGTTTGCCCCCACATCGGGAGATTGAGTTTCGTATCAACTTAGTTTCAGGAGCGATACTGGTGGTTCAACCAAGTAGAAGGATGGCGCTGAGAGAGAGAAGAATTGGTGAAACAGACTCAGAATTTCTTGGAGAGAGGAGTGATCAGACCTAGTCGTTCTAGCTGCGGTTCTGCTGTAGTTTTTGTGACCAAATCAGACGGATCTTTAAGATTTTGTGTAGATTATCGGGAGTTGAATAAGGTAACTATAAGGAATAAGTACCCCTTGCCTCGTATGGACGATCTTTTTGACCAACTTCATGGAGCTTCTGTTTTCTCTCAATTGGATCTAGCTTTGGGTTTTCATCAACTAAGGGTAGCTGAAGACAGTATACCCTTGACTGCGTTCAGAGGATCCAACTGTTTTTATGAGTGGTTATGCCTTTTGGGCTAACTAATGCTCCAGCACATTTTATGGATCTGACGAATCGTGTTTTCCTGGATGTGTTGAACAAGTTTGTACTCATGTTCATCGACGACATTCTCATCTACTCCAAGTCTGAGGAGGAGCATAAGCGTTATTTGGAGATAGTATTGGAAACATTGAGGAGGCATGTCCTTAAAGCTAATTTTTCGAAGTGCCAATTCTGGAAGTCGGACGTAATATTTTAGGACATATCGTATCTAGAGAAGGTTTTTCTGTGGATCCGGCCAAGGTAGCAGCTGTTCAAGAGAGGAAGCAACCGCAGACTCCTACGGAAGTTCACAGTTTTGGTGATTTAGCGGGTTACTACAGGAAATTTATCCGTGATTACTCTAAGATTTCTTCCCACTTGACCAAACTGACTACGAAGGGAGCGAAGTTTAAATGTACTCCTAAGTGTGAAGAAGAATTTCTAGATTTGAAGGCAAGGTTGACCAGTGCACCTATTCTGGCTATTCCAGATGGGAGGAGTAAGTTCGAAGTCTACACTGATGCTTGTGGAGTAGGGCTTGGTGCTGTTCTGATGTAGAATGGAAGAGTAATTGCGTACGCGAGTATGCAGTTGAAGCCGTATGAGAAGAACTACGCTACGCATGATTTGGAATTGCTGGCTATCGTCTTTGCTTTAAGGATCTAGAGGCATTATCCTTTGGGAGAGAAGTCGAGCTTTTCACCGATCATAAACCTTTAAAGTATCTTTTCTCCTAGAAAGATCTAAATTTGAGGAAAGAAGTTTTGTCAGAGAGTCATCGATCCAGGTTGAGTACCCATCCGGGGATCTCAAAGATGTATAAGGATTTGAAAAGAGTCTTCTGGTGGCCGGGCATGAAGAACGATGTTGCTGCCTTCGTTAATGGATGTGCGATCTGTCAACAAGTGAAGGGTGATCAGCAGAAGACAGCGGGATTGTTATAGCCTCTGGAAGTACCTAAATGGAAATGGGAAATGAAATATATGGATTTCATCGACGGGTTGCTAAGGTTTAGAAAAGAAAATGAGGGAGTGTGGGTAATCGTTGACAGCCTGACCAAGAGCGCCCACTTTATCCAGTTAAGGCAACCAGATCTACAGCTTATCATCCCCAAACCGACGGTCAAATAGAAAGGCTAAATCATATTCTTGAGGATATGTTGAGGGCTTGTATTTTGGATTTCGATGGATCTTGGGAGGACCATCTGCACTTAGTGGAATTCTCGTACAACAATAGTTATCTGGCAAGTATTAAGAGGGCACCCTATGAAGCTTTGTATAGGTGGCCTTGTAGATCGCCGTCTTGTTGGGTAGAATCCAGAGATTGTCTTGTTCTTGGTCCAGATTTGATTCAAGAGGCATCTGCGAAGGTTGAGATGTTCAAGAAGAGAATGAAGGCAACCCAGGATCGTAAGAAGAGTTATGCGGACAAGAGAATGGAATTTGAAGTCGAAGATTTTGTTTTTGTTAAAGTTTCCTCAATAAAAGGAGCGATCAGATTTGGTAAGACGGGAAAGCTTGCTCCGAGATATATTGGACCTTTTCGTGTGCTTGAGAGAATTGGAGCTTTGGCCTACAGGATTGAATTGCCAGTCCGAATGGCTGGGATTCACAATGTATTTCACGTATCTCATTTGAGGAAATACGTGTACGATCCATCTCTAGTTGTAGAACCGGCAGTGGACGAAGATTTAGAGGTTGAACCAGACTTAACTGTGGTCAGGAATCCAGTCCATATTGTAGATCGAGATGAGAAGCAGCTCAGGAACAAAGTGGTGAAGCTGGTTAAGGTTTAGTGGGGCGAGGATCATAGAGATTGTACCTGGGAAACTCTAGATAGCATTAAGAAAGCCTATCCGAATTTGTGTCAGGATAGTTAGGAATCTTTGTTTGAATGAATTGTTTGCTTTGGTTGTTAATATACGGCTGATATGTATGTTTGATTGTTTGAATATAAAAGCTTTTGGATTATCTTTGCTTTTAAATTTCGGGGACGAAATTCTTTTAAGGGGGAAGGAATGTGATGACCCGAAATTTTAGAAATATCAATTGGATAATCTTCTTTTATAAATTATTTAAATGTGACAAAACTTATTTTTTTGTCAAAACAAATAAAATATGTGTTGTTTATATATATATATATATATATATATATATAAGTAGATTATTAATAGAATTTGGATATGAAATTCAAAAGTAAATATCTTAAAAATAAATTGGATTTAAAAACTCTATATTTTAAAACAAGTATATATATGATTATTTATTAGTCTATAATTAAGTTTGAAATCATTTTCTTTAAAGTTATGTAAATATAAATAAAAGGAAAAGTATAAATATAAAAACATAAAACATATATTAATATAAAACTAATAGTAAATATAATTGAAAAAATACATAAAAACATAAGTGTATGCAATTTAACAAGTGTAAGTCAAGTAAAACATGCAAATACAAGTGTCATATTTGATTTATATTCTTCATTTTTAAAAATAATAAAAACAATACTATATATACCTCTCTACCCCTTCTCTTCTCATTTTCTTTCATATATTCAAAACCAAACCTGAAAACAACAACAAAGAATAAAATCTAAAACAAACAACTATTGCAAACCTGAAGCAAGCTAATTCAACAAAATCAAAGAAACAAAGCAGATCAAAATCAAGTAGCAGTTCAAAGTTAAGAACAATTTCTAGTTTTCAAAGTTAAAGGATCAAAACAATTTCCAGGCTTCTGTTCAACATTTGTAAACAGTGAGTAAACTAACTTTTTAAAAGCTTAAATCTGTTTAAATCTTGATGCATGTGATTAATACTTGAAGTAATGTTGTGAATGATGTTTGCATGCATGTATAAATAGGCTTGCATGTATATATGTATGGTGTTATTTGTGTGCATGTCTGTGTACAGGCAAAACATGCCTCTGTTCTATATTACAGGCTTTAAACAAGTTCAAAATTTCAATTTCTTTTCCCCCAATCCTTTTTAGGCTTTAATCTATAAACAAAAAGTGTTTAAATTAACAAGATCTTAATTTTAAAAATACTTTTAAGTATAATTAACAAGTGGATTTACTGGGAACAAGAAACAACAGTGAAGTTAAATTAAAGTCAGAAATTCGAATGTCCAAATTTCATATTTTGATTATATATTTAGATTTGTTTTCAAAAATGATGAATTTTAATAGTAATATCATAATTTTTAAGTTTGGGATTGAGGAGAATTCGCGAGATGAACGGAAATCAAACTTTCGTCGATTTTAGGCGATCGGGGAAGAGATGTGCATCGTGATCGATGTTGGAGGAAGTGTGAAGGATGGAGATCGAGGGAAAAATAGTCGGTGGATTTCTAGACCACTATGGTGGCCTGGCTACGGCGATCTAGGGTTTTGACGACTGTTTTGGTCGACTTGGTTTGTGAGGCGTTTGCAACGCCGTCAATGCATCGGAGTGGATCAGTGTGAGCGAATCGGAGTGTGGGACTACGACGAGGCTTTGGAAGGATATCGAACTGTCTGTTGATGGAAGGCGGCAACTCGATGTGGTTTTGGGTGTTCGGGTTTGTTCCAGTGGAGCTTCGGGTAGCTCGGTTTTGATTTCATGGTTGTTTCGAAGATCTGGGTGGACGGGTCGACTAAGGGGGAGATCGGCAACGTGGCAATGATCACAATGTTAATCTGAGTAGTGGCGTTCTTGTGTGCACGTGCATGTGTGTCCATTCGTGCCTGTTAGTTGCTGCATTCGTAGAGAAGGGAGAAGCAGGAGTTGCCTCGGGTAGGAACTCAGGAAAATTTGCTTGTGGCCCAAGTTTGCTTACGGGAAGTTCGCGTGTGTTTTTCCCAGTGTAACAGTTTTTTAATTTAAAAGAAAACCAGTTTAAAAAAAGAAGAAGAAGAGTTTGCTTGGGTTTGGACTCGGGTTAGATCCGGGTTTGACTCGGGTTAGTGTTAGGTTATTAACAAGTTTTTAAAAGTTAAGATAAATCAAGTTTAAACAAATTCTTAATTAAGTCTTTTAAATAATAAATGTTTATTTAAGCTTTGGGTTAGTGAAAAGTTTTAAAATAAATTATTTTAAATTTATTAAGTTTAAGGTATTTATTTATAGGTCCTTTATTTTAATTAATTCTTAAGTTTATTCAAAATAAAATTTAAATAGTATAATTTAGTAGTTAATTAAAGAAGGTAAAATGTTTTTAACTATTAATTAACTTAAAGATCTTAAATTATTTACATAGTTAATGATAAATTAATTCCAAAGGTTTATTAAATAAAATTTAAATGTAATTAAGTAATTAATAAAGATAAATGGTTTATCTTTAATTAATTAAGGTCTTAGGTAATTAAAGGATAATTAATTTATAACTAAAGGATAATAAATTAATGTAAATAATTAAAGGATGATTAATTAATTTCATTAATTAATTAAAATAATAATAAATGGTTTATAATTAATTAATTAAATTAAGCAGGATTTAAAAGTAATTAATTTAATTTAATTGGTGATTAAATTAGATCAATTAGGAATTATGTGATTAATTAATCTTTCTTATAGATGATTACTTATATAGAATGTTTAGATTGATTAATATCTCTAGTATGTTAATCTGTAATATTCTGTGATATGAATTGCTTGGATTGAGCTGTTGATAAATGTGAGTTATTTATATGTGATGAATTGCTATGCGAATATAATATTCTAAATAGAATTAAATTGTTTTACTTAAAACAATTTGGCCTTTAAGACGGCGTTTGGATTTCGATGAGACCAGGATCGGATTCCAAATGATTATCCGAAAACCACATCGATCCAAAGTAAGCGATAGGTCATGAAATCTCAAGTGAAGATCAAGATCAAGATTCAGAGTGCAAGGGCTATTTGTCGTTAACTCGAAGGGTGATTCCAAAACGAGTGTAATGGAGATAGTGCCTTCGGATCCGTTCGGACCCGGAACGGACTTATATGGATGAATGCTATCAGACCATCGTCAGTGGAGGACGATGATCATTCCAAGATATGTGTGCTATAAAAGGTAATCGTAGCCTCAAGCCTCATCAACCGGGAATGGCTAAAACAGGAGAGGTGCAGCAAGGCTAAGTGGGTAGCACCATAGTAGGATAAGATTTTCCCTTGTCTAGAGGTCCTTTATTCGGCTGTGTGGGCGGTTGTTTGCCACAACCGCGGGGTTGTATTATTTGGACTATCCAGTAAGGGGTAGCTCCGGTCATGTGTTGCAGGGGATCAGGGTGGATCCTCGGTACTCTGATCTAGGCCAGATACTGTGACGGGTGATACCCCAATAGCCCTGCCATTGTATGGAATCTAATCTCCAATAAGTGCCTGTACGGTTTTTATTGTGCCCAACTATGTTGGAATGTGAGATGTAAGCATTCCAACTATTTCCTATTTTATATTGAAAACCCTAGGCACTATTATAATATAACTAGATTTTCTATCAATGTTTTGGTTATCGTAAGGGAAAAACTTTGTGCATGTTTATTTACGGAGAGTCATATGAGGTACCTTTTATTTCAAATGATTTTTCAAGTTAAACAACTTAACCGTTTACTCGCACCAGACCTATGTCTGACCCGAAGTATATTTCTGTTTTTCTTAAACTCTTGGGTACTGAAATTTTTATAAGTAGCCAAGTGATCAGGTTGGCTTGACGTGTTGTGGAAAGGACTTGGAGTAGGAGACTTGGCGTATCTATATATCTATTCCGCTGTGTTGGTATCATCTGTTTGTATTTGGGATGTAATGTATAGACAGGTCTTCACGACTGTCTAATGTGATGTTGTAAATATATGACTCTGATGTATGATGAATACTATGTAATATCTATGTGATGTAATATATTTTTCTGTTCCGCTGTGAGATTCTGATGTTGTTTCTTTCTTTCTATCTATTTTCTTTTCTACCTATTTCTTTCTAATGTACGATACGTCTTTCTTTGGAATGATAGGCGGGTCGTCACAAAAGGGATCAGTACTGATCCCTTCTTTGGTTAAATTTTAGGATGTGATCCCTATGGTGGTTTCCTCGTGCCAAATATGCTTAGTCCCCAAATTTCATGGCAATTAGATCAGTGGAGCTTGAGTTATTGCTTGATCTTTGCTTCATTATGGTTTGCATGCTGCTTTCTGCCGATCCCTTCCAAGGGAAGTGTACCAATCCTCCAACTTCATCCCCTTGATTGTGATCCCTAGGGTAGGCTCCCTAGGATCCCATGTCTTGCTCACAAAATTTCATATGCATTGGCCTAGTGGATCTCGTGATATTAATTGTTTTCTATAGGATGCTCTCACATCCAAAAATATGCCGATCCCCCCTAGGCGTTGAACCAAATTTCATATTTCGAACACTCTGCCCTACATATCCTCAAGTCCATTCATCATTGACTTTATGTTACCATCTGTACTTGATTTCCAGGCCCTACAATCATCACTTTAGAGCCATCGACCATGATTGCAGTCGAATCTGACTTGTGCAATCAATTCAATATAGTCGGGTTGAAATTTCGGACAACAATTAATATATCTATATACAATTTTATATTATTACAAAAAGTGTTTGTAAATGTAAGCATTTACATCAATATATTTGCATATATAGACACACACACACACACACACTTTACACTGTAATATAAAATACTTACAAGTTTAATATAAATAACTCTGAATATAAAATTCGAATTTTAATTTTGGGTATCGATCTCTAAAATAAAAATCTACTAAAATTTAAGTTCTTAATATATTAATTTTAAAGTTATAATATACATACGTATATATGTATGTATGTATTTCAAAATAATTATTTTATTGAAAATATACATAATATATATATAATAGGAATACATGGTTTCAAAGCTTTTGAAATACCAAAAATATCCTTTTTATTGCCTCAGTTAAAATATAATATGACGTAGGGTATTTATGTCATTTCGTTCATCCATTGTCCATATTTACAAATCAGGTTTTCTTTCACATCTCTCCACCTTTACACCGTAATCCTAATTAAAACATCACAGTTTGTTTGCTTAATAGCATAGATTTATTTTATTTTTTAAATTACCTACTAGCTTATTTTTATTTCTAATTTTATCTTTTTGCTTTTTTAGTAAAACACATGGATAAAGAGCATGCTTGACATTCAAAAATGGAAATGATGAAAAAGCCATGGATAACGAGGACTTGGACTTTTTAGACACAAACAACACAATAACATAGGTATGTATATATTTATCTTATAAATCCCTATAGTTTTTAACTTTGGTAAAAAAAAAAGTTTTTTGGAGATTCCTCTAGGTGCCGATAATAAGGTCATTTCTTGATTCTAAATTCAAGGTTGAAACATTATAAACCAAGAATTCTCTGTTAGTTTTCTGTTATTCCATTGGAATCAGCAAATATTGGAAAAAATATGAAAAGTTATTATATATGATTTATGTTAACAACTCATAGTAAGTTAGTAACAAATTTATTGTTAGGTTTAAGAAAAGTTGGAATAAGATAGTTTTAAGGAATTCAACCACCATGCCTTATTCTTGATTAATGGTAGTTGATGACCGTCAATTCTCCCCTTATGACATAGGACGTCTTCCAACCACTCTCCACTATCAATAAGAACAAATGTAGGACACATGTTTTATTAAAAGTATGAGAAGGTGTGGGTTGAATGTTGAAAATAAGGGGACTTGGTTTGATGAGATAATAATGAGTATCATGGAGTTGTAAGAGGTGGACATGAAGGATAGTAGAGATGACAGAGTTGAAGAAAATTGAGAATTTGGTTCGTGTACACATCTTGCAATATTCATATACACAATCGGTGTAGCGATGTTTATGTTAAGTTCCTGGCTTTTTCCCTAACATATATAAAATGTACATGATCATGTTTTTTTATTAATTATAATTAGCTATTTGATTCTTTTAGTTGCTTATCGTTGGAACGTTGAAGTGCACTTTTTTTGTTATTATATTACATATATTTGAAAGATTATTTTTATTCGAGGAACTGAAATATTGTTTAAGTTTTTCTCAGCACAGATCATGATTATCTATGGGTAGGACTATAAACGGTCAAATTCATATAGTGCCATATCCATATCCGAAATCATTTTCAGATATAGAATATCTGTATCTGCGAATGCGGATGCATATCGGGTATTTATCGGATATTCTTTCATCATTCACAACTAATAAATCTAAACAAATAAATAAAAAAAATCAATTCGTTATAAATTCACTTCAATACTAAAAATATAAAAAATATGCTAAGAAAAATGATTTGAAGCAAGAAATATTGATTTTTGTGCGCACTAATTTTTTAACTCAATAAAGTAGCTATGACAATCGTTTTATATACTAAATACGCAAAATAATAACTATCAAATTGATAAAAACCAGGCGAGTTATTATCGCGTATGTAGCCATATCTACATCTGTATCCATTTTTCAAATATCGGATAATTTTCAAATTTCGAATACAGATGAATTTTGAATTTTACAGGTACTCGTTGAAAGTCCTATCTGGAGGCATCATCCTTCTGCCTAAGAGCACCGCAGTCGACAGTGAAACGTCCATCGCGGTGCCTTAACACCACACTATTTTAATTAATGTGCAAAATTTATAAAGTATGTATCACATATAATGAAAAGGTGATAGCTATTTCCTAAAAAGTTAAATCAAAAACCAAGTAATCTAAAGGTTCAAGATTGTAATGGCAAAACTTATGTAAGAAGTCTAAAGATTATTGTATCAATTATTCTATTTTCACACATTTTATGCTTGAAATATGCAAATCTATGTACTTTTTGATCATTTGAAAAGGTGAACATATATATGATAAAGTGTACGGAAGTATTATCTTTTAAATTAGGTCGACGTGCTTTCCAACTATGAACACAACAAAAAATAACAATGAGGGGAAATTCACTTTGAAGTTTTATCCTCTATGTTCATTTGCAACTACGCTCATGTATAACATTAATTTTTCTATCAGCAAATTCACATATTCTCATTAGCTAATCTTCCCACCTTTTAGCAGTTTCCATCCTAATTTGGTCTTATCTATCTACTTATTTAAAAATGTGGCTTTTTGGAATAGCAAGTTGTCGATTTGAGAGATGAAAAATAAGAACAAAAAATTGGTTGCATATGAGACCGATGCAGTAATGAGACCAAATAGAAGTTTGCATTGTTTGGAAACGGCTGGAATTTGACAGTCTAGATAGAAGTTTTATAAAATATGGAAAAATGTGTTTTAGCTTCCATTCCAAAGATTTGTATAACAGAATTCAAAACCTGCGAAAAAAATTATTATATCTTGCTAACGTGTATATTACATCAAAAGTTAGTAAATAATATAATAATTATATATGTAGTAAGTTTAATTGTTACTATACTAGCAAATCAAAAGGAAATAAACAAATTACAGGAAAACCAGAATTGTATTATTAACATACAGTGTTATAATTACTATTTTGGAAAATTTGGACAGTGGTATGGAAAAATACATAAATTTTCTGACAATATAAAGAAAGTTCAATTATTATTTAAATTGACTTTCAAACTTATTTGTAGCCATATAAATACTTCTTACATATACAAATATAATCCATGCATGCAACTCCATCGATATTATCTCCTTTTTTTCTTCCCCTCTATTTTCCTACTTTCTATAAATCAGGAGTAATTTTGCTTAATTTCGAACTGGACAATTGCTATTTTGCCAAGTTGATGGATCGCGAGGAAAATAAACAATCCGCATCCTTAGCGGATTGCGTCCGACACCGCATCCGAAGTCAAGTGTTATTTTCAAAAAATAGACAGTTTGATCCATTCTCATTCCTTTTTTGTTGTCCCATTCACAACACTAAAATGCATTACTCTTTCATTGAATTTTCACCATTCGTACTTCGTTCAAAATGCCCCTTTCGGACGCCATGGTCAATTTGCAAACAATGCATCCTAAATGACCCAATGTAAGAAATATAAGACATGCGCACGTCCATCCATTCACTATGCACTGCCATTCTTCTCAACAAATGGATGGATGCATGTAAAATAATTTTTGGTAGGTACTTTGTGTATTAAAATAAAATTATTTGTTTTGTGGGTTGTGGATCTTTTACGGAGTGAAGTTACCACTAATAGATGCATGCGTATGTAATGAGTGTCTCCGACAATGTCACATAATAGTTTCTACTACATCCAATTTTTATATAATAGTGTTTAGATTATTATGTAATCTATTGTTTGGACGTGTATATTTTTCCATGTAAGATGTATCAAGACGTGATATATATTTATAAGTTCTTACTCTAATATTGGTGACTATGTCTCTATATTCATTAAAATAGGATAGTTTAAGTCCATTTGCTACATCGAATTGGTATTTATCTATTTTCCTTTTTTTGTTTAGGTATATGCTAATTTTGACTATGCGAAAACAAATATGCATCATGTTTCTTTCCTTAGTTAGCTCAACTTTAATATATCATCTTATGGTAATTATTTCAGTACCTCATGGCACCAAAATGCATGTATGTTTTGATGCTTTTCCATGTGCGCCGAGCCTCATATAAGCAAAAATATATTCATATGTGCTTAATTATAAAGCGAACATATATTATCTCAAAAATAAAGTATGAAAAGAGAAGTATATTTATAAACTAACTGACTAAATATAAGAAAATAATATGAAATGAGTTTATTTCTATATTCAAACCATTTAACATTAAAATGAAGGTTGCTATTAACATGTCCAACGGACGTGCCTTAGCACTGATTAGAATAATATTTAAACTTATATATATGTAAGATACATACACACACACATATGTATATGTTTGGATTTATATTAATAATTAAATATACACACACATATACATATTCGACCATAAAAAATCCCTATTTTTCTATTTATGGTTTTAAATTGTTTTAATTAAATTGAATTATATATATATATATATATATATATATATATATGAGTGTGTGCGTGTTAATAATATATTAAACATACTTTATATAACAATTTCTATATTAAAATCAATTTTATATGAAAATCATTTTAATGTAATTATATTCTAAAAATATTAGTTATCAGGCCGCGAGTAATATGTATGTATGTGTGTGTGTGTATATATATATATATATAATTTTTTTTATACACATATATAATTTCATCCAAAGAAGACAGTGCCCATAGATTTGTGATAATTGAAGTGTTATCTAATCATATAATGACATAAAAACAATTTATATGAATGTATATGTAAATAAAGATTTTAGCTTATCTACGACCTTGATGAAACACATCAAAACGCTGAAACCAGTAACTTCTTGAATCAGCATTCAAACATTTAGAACAAGCTACTAGACTAAAATCTGTAACCGTCAATCTACAAATTGTATTTGAATTTGCATTAGAATTGCTTTGTAATGATACGGAGGACAAATGGGGGTGGCTCGATAGAAATATGGTGGAAAGGAGGAAAAAATCAAGTAATAAAGTGAAAAGGTTATGAGTGTTTAAATAACAAAAGCGGATGGGAGCTAAAGGTGTTCACTTATTTCTTTTATTATTTCAAACCTCACTTTAATTATTTAACCCCTCCTTTCTACCCTAATGTGGTCTGCCATACTTGCCTATATATAGGCCTCCAAATTGCTTCATGGTCGATCAAATAAATATGCGTTTACAATTCAAATGCACATCGATATCGTATATCAATACATGTGCCTATAATTGTTCTGTAGAGAATATATAATACTAACCAAAAAATAATAATTAATATTTCATAAATATTAATTAATTAGTTAATTATAACAATCATAATTAATTAAATCACATGGTGGTGGGAGTATTCAATGTTTATGTGACTCTTAGATGTAAATTCAATTAGCAAACAATTTGAACATTAGCATTCACACGTCACTTGGTAGGTGGTCTGACATAATGACCAAACTTATCACTAACATGGATTCGGTAGAGTCTAATTTTACTTTATTTAAGCATTATCCGGTAGTGACAATTATTCACACCAATTCTTTTCATCAAAACTAATCACATTAGGACTTATGGAATTTGATAATGGTCAAAATTCCAAATCATACATATTCAACTTTATAGTGCAAACACAAAGTCCTTGGTCCAATAATAACAATCATTGTTAACCGAATTACTCCAGCTAGAGATTTTGACTTTGATTTGACTTCAGTTGGTCGTAATACTAAACTCATATAGCTGAAAAGACGAATCCTCCATTGAATAGTGTTTTACTTCTAATGCTTCCACTCGACCCAACTATAGTCCTTCGATAGACGTCATGCTTGGTTTAACTATAATCAAAGCTGAGCTTTCACATTATGGATTAGCAATATTCTCAACTTAAGAGAACTGTGTAGTATTGTCACATTGATATTTTCTGTTTGACATCAGTTATGTAAACTAAGAGAAAACTATTAAGTGAATCATTCCCTGGTTATCCAATAACTATTAGCAGCCCGTTGTTACCCAATAGTCATGAGTAATACATTTCTTAGCCTTTGGACGGCGTTACGTATTCTAGTCTCAATGGATGCATCAAAATCCAGTCTCAATACATCTTGACTGAGAATATTTAAAACGATGTGCTTATTATATTATGATCAAATACTCATGATTGAAACAATTGAAATTACTATCACAAATACAACATTTATGAATTTCTATTAAATATACTTAAATTAAATAATTAATTAAGCACAACACATTATAACAAGCATATAACAGAAAGAAAAACACCTTTGTTTGAACAAAATTTTATTGCGGAGTTAATAATTTACAGTAAAATGTAGAATTTCCCCAAGGGCATACCCCTAACTCTATCAATCTCCCACTTGAAACTGGGGTCAATTATGGAATCTTAATCTCATCCCTTTGATCATCTTGACGAGAAATGATCGAGATAGACCTTTCGCGAATGGATCTGCTCTATTGTCCTTGGTATCCACCCTTTGTATAATAACCTCTTTCTTCTCAATGAATTCTCCGACGATGTGGAACTTTCGAAGAATATGTCTTGATTTCTTGTGTGCTCTTGGCTCCTTTGCAATCTATATCGTCGTATTGTTGTCACAAAACAATGTCATTGGATTCTCCATGTCGATAATCACTTTTAGCTCACTTAAAAACTTATGCATCCATACTGTTTCTTTAGCTGCTTCATTGAGGGAGGTGTACATCATGGAATCAGCTACTGTTTCCTATTTGGAACTTTTCAAACTGACTGCCCCATATTTAATGGTGAAAACATAACTCAACACCAACTTAATATCTTTGATACTACTTTGAAAATTAGAGTCGGTATACCCCTTCATAAGGAGGTCTCCATTCCTGTACATCAAGAATATCTCCTTGGTGTTCTTAAATACTTAGGTATATGTTTTATAGCCATCCAATGCTTTTTTCTAGGATTTACATAGCATAAGCTTACGAAAACTAATGCCTATGCCACATCCAGCCTAACATATAGCACATTGTACATTATGAAACTGATCGTCGAAGCATACAGTATCCTCTTCATCCGCTCTTTCTCCTCATCAGTCCGAGGAGCTTCCTTCTTAGAAAGGAAGATTCCAGATTGCGTTGGAATATTTGCATGCTGAACCTTTTTAGTATGATATCTATGTCAAAGATTGATACAATCCTACCAACCTCCTAGATTTACCTCCATAGATCATTATACCTATTATATACTGCTTCTCCCAAATCCTTCATGGAGAAATTTTTGGAATCCAAGCTTTCATTGATTATAATAACAAAATGTCATTGCTAATCAATAGAAGATCGCTGACTTATAGTACTAAGAAAATACAATATTGTTGCCTTATTCCTTTATATGTACGTATGCTTCCTCTGTGTTTTGACAAGACGCAGACTATTTGATTACTTTATCAAAACACTTATTCCAACTCCTTTAAGCTTATTTAATTCCTTAATGGACTTTAACAACTTGCAAACCTTACTTTCACTCCCATTTACTTCGAAACCCTTAGGCTATGACATATAGATGGTCTCTTCTAAATCGCTATTTAGAAGAAATGATCTTTACAACCATTTTCCATATTTCATAGTCATAGAATGCAACAATAGCCAGCATAATTCGAATGGACTTAAGCATTGCTACAGAGAAAATGGTTTCATCATAGTCAACACCTTGAATTTGACTATATCATTTTGCAACTAACCTAGCTTTATAAGTCTCCACTTGTCCATTTACATTTAGCTTTTTCTTAAAATTCCATTTGCAACAGATGGGCTTTATCCCTTCAGATATGTCAGACAAAGTCCCTACTTTATTTTCATGCATGTAATCCATCTCGGATTTCATTGCTCTAAGCTAAAGTGCAGAGTATTAACTCTACAGTGCATGATGGAATCATAGAGAAGTGTTGTCATCTAAGACACGGTCCTCCTTGCCATCCACGAGAGAACTATATATCTCTCTGGTGCACGAGATTCCCACTTGACCATCCAATAAGTTGTGTTTTTATATACAGGTGAACTTAGTTCTCCCATTGCTTCGGCCTTGGTGTTAATTTCTCTAATCTTATCTAAGTCTAAAACCTTGTTGTTAATTTATTTTGATAGAAATTCGTTTTTTAAAAAAGACAGCATGCCAAGAAACAATAACCTTTTGTTCCTTAGTTTTGTAGAAAATATATCCCATCGAAATTTTGAGATATCTTGTAAAATTTACATAACATCGACCTTGCCTCAAGTTTATTTGGTCCAACGCTCTTAACATGCATCAGACAATCCCACATTTTCAAATACTTGAGTCGAGGTTTCTTTCCGCGCAAACCACACTAGTGTCGCACAAATTTAGTAGGCATCAAATTCGACATATGCCTTGTGGTTTCTAATGAATATCCCTAATAAGATAGAGGTAACTCAATTATAATCATCATGAAACTAGTCATGTCTAATGAAGTTCGATTCCTTTACTCCAAAACAATGTTGTGTTGTGGAGTATACGGTGGAGTAACCTAAGAAATAATCTTATTATCTTTTAAGAACCATTGGAGTTATTATCCAATGCACTCACCTCCTTAATTAGATTAAAGTATTTTAATCTTTCAATTCTTTTGATTTTCAACCTAATTTTTACGTTTAATAAATTTATCACAAACATCGGATTAGTTCTTCATAAGATACACATATCCTAGTCTTGAGAAACTATTGATAAAGGTTAAAAAATGAAAAACAGTTATCTTTGGTAATTACAAGCATTGGACCACATACATCATTATGTATGAGCCTCAAGAGTTCATCAGCTCTTTCATTGTTCCTACTTAAGGGGTGCTTGGTCACCTTAATTTTGAGACATAACTCATAGTGGCAAATGATACAGAATCAAATAATGGGAGAAAACCTTCAATTTTCATTTTCTGTTGTTGTTTATCACTTATATGACCTAGCCTACAACCCCAAAGATAATTTTTATTTTTTTTGTTATTTGAAGAACTACTTACAGAACAGGCATGGGCTGTTGGTTATTTGGGTAAAATGGACAATAATTCATATTCGATGCCTTGAGTTGCAGATTCATTTGAACCAAAATAAACTACCCTATTACAATAGGGTGTCGGGCAGCCATTCAGATTGACTTTATGCCACCCAAGTTTTTTCCCAGTTTGCCTTGGCGTATATTAGTCTAATAATTTGTGTTGATCACATAAATGTCATTATCTAAAATACCATCATAAACTTTATTGCATATAAAATAACGTTCATAACACTATTAGAACGGTGAAAAACATAACCAATCTCAGACAATCTAGACACAAAAATAATTTCGCAAATAAGTCTTTTATATAATAGCAATTATTTAATATAAAAATTAATCCACTCGGCAAACTCAAATGAAATTCTCCAACTACCAATGCATCTACGATAATATAACAACCTGTACCTTAGTGGGCCCGATTTTTCAATTAAATCGAAAATCCCAAGTCCATTAAGGTATAGATCGTTGATGTTGGTAACTTGAATAAACATAAGTATAATAGAGACTATCTAACGAATTCATAGTTATTTAATTTATTAGATCTATGGTGTATATACCATTTTATTATAGTTATTTAATTTATTGAACATGCAGGCAATGATTTCAAATTAGATTTATTCATATATGTCTATAATCCAATGGTTTTCACATAGGGATAATAACGAAATACGATTTCAATGATATAAATGTAGTATTATGTAAATTACATTATTTTCCAATTACCTTATAGCTTTCAAATCTTCAGATCCGAATCCATTCTTCATACTTGATTCCTTTTCTTTTCAATAAAAATATGCATACACACACATAAATATATATATTATATATGTATGTATATGTATATAACACACACACACACCCTATTAGAATTACAAATCTAAGGGGTAATTTGGGTTGAATGAGGTTTAAATTTATTATTCTAGAATTTTCCATTTTGCAAAATTGATTCACCCCCTTTTCTTCTTCTTTATTATTTTCTATCTTTCTCCAATATATATGTATATAATATTTTATAATTTCTAGAAATAGTGGAGAAGGAGAAATATTAGAGCTTGCCGCTTAGTTCATAAACTATAAGAAGAAAAGTGAAGGGCTAGGCCTGTATTTGTAGTCTCTGAAATCAATTCTATCTGTTAAATTAAGATATACTAAATCCGGACCGTTCAAGCCTAGGTTCAGGGTGTGTCGGCCGTAACCTACCGATTGACCGCTAGTGGTCAAGCGACTATGTCTAGCAGTTAACCGGTAGGGTCCGGCTAAATTAATGTCGTTAACGTTTATTATACATTTTTATTTCCTTAACTCCCTTTACCGTCTATTATTATTATTATTATCATTATTTATTTCCATAATCCATTTAGAATTATTTTCGATTAGAAATCTTCAAATGTCAATAACTTTTTCGTTTCAACTCCAATCGCAAAGCTTTAGGTATGGAAGTTTCTCAGAAAATTACCCTAAACACAATGGTGCAAGTTTCTTAGCCAAATTCTAATGTTTGCTCAAATTCTATTTTTGAGCTTTAATAATTATTTATTGGTTCTTTTTAATTATTTACTATTTATTTTATAAGATGTTACATTCTCCTCCTTAAAAGAATTTTGTCTCGAAATTCCTCAAGGGCCGAATCATGTAAGATAGCGTGCAACCATTCTAAACTTTCCAACCAATTAGTTACAACCAATCTTACAGCCAATCGTGCACAAGTACACAGTGTCTCAGGACATATATGATATGTACGCTGAATAATACCAAGTCGTCGCCTCCTATATGAATGCATTCTTTAAAACAATTTAAAAATATAATGCAAACAACCTATATATACTACCAGTCCTATATGTATGCAAGTTTTTAAAAACAAAAATCTTTGTTTTCACACAATAATTCCCACGCCCCTACGAATAGGAGTATGATTCAACCAATTTCGCATCCACTCCATACTATCCAATACCCAACATACAATTTCCAACATTCAAAAATCTAATTTTTTCCAAAATCTATATTCTTATTCCAGAAACGAAATTTAGATGCACAATTTTACATTCCCACAATTCTTTTGTATACAAATTTCATTGTACCTTGGAACCTTATCTTTTGCCCCTAAATTCTTTACCGCTTTTCCAAGTATAATTCGCATATTAAATTTTAAAGATAATTATTCTAGAAAACAAGTTTGGTATCAACAAGGTATGGAAATAAAAATTCGATAGCTAATACAGGTTTTCCCTTGTTATTATTTGTGTTTTGTATATCGCCGTGCTTACTGAACAGTAAAATTCATATTCGCTAACACATCGACCCTCCCTATGCTAAGCATGTGACATTTGAGAACAATAAGTTTTCTCATTTTTTGTTCAAAATCCTTTTCCCTTTCAATTAAATTTGTAAAATAGCTTTGAAAATTTTCAAATGCATTTGCGTTTACACCCTTAAAACAAAATAAGCCACATCTTAACGTAATTGGGATCAATCAATGGGCTAACGTATGTAATTGGCCCTGGCATACTACATAGTTAATATTAAAATTTTGAAAACCTTTTCTTTTATTTTAGAACGACAAGCAACATATAAGTATATTTATAAATTTTAGCCTTTAAGGCATAGGAATAATGGCCTATAGGTTTCGCAACAACCCTTCATCGTCCTTCACTTGCTAAAATTTATTTTTCTCAAAATTGTAAAGTTTTTGGGATTTAAGCATTAATATTTTTAGTTGCTGATTTCATTAATTTCGTAATTTATTTTATAAACATTCAATCTTATTATACATTCATCGCTAGTTAAGTGTTCTTATGAGATTTTCTTATTTATACTATTTTCCAATGTATATACAATGGTCAAAGCTTATCCAAAAATCAACACAGTCCTAAAATAGGGACATATAGTGTACATTTTCAATAACAAAAAAGAGACAACTAGTGATTATGACCAATGTTACCTAAAAGAACAATTGCTGGAAGCTTCCCTTCAACATCAAATGGTATTGATAATGTTGTTGTCCTATCACCCTTTACTCAAAAAATGGACATTTTTAAAATGTCATTCTACTATAACCCACATGTCTTAACTTACCTTTTCGAATTCCAATAAATAAGATCCATCCATTACTTCAATTTTTACAATTAATTATAGGCTAATCTGTAGTGGGTGAGAAATGTAAACTATGCACATTTAAAATAACTCATTGGAAATTTGTCTTGGGGAATTAACTTTCCTACCACCTATCTTACCTTTTAAAATCTTGAGTGAACCAACTTCCTCTATGTGTGTTTGTTGTCTCATTATCCTCTTTTATTATTATATTACTATTTTTATTTCAACCAAAATATCTTGATAGTATTCTCAAATTTCAGTATTTATTTCCTTATCGTTGATCTTTCATATGAATACACTCTAGGACTCGCAAAAGTGTACATTGATACCATTCCTATAACGACCGAGTGATTTTCGACCCTTGAAAATCGACACTAATACGTTCACTGTATAAGTGCCGAGCAATCGAGTTCCCAAAATACCATATCTTTAGGGTTTAAGAAGAAAAAGAGATAGAAGAAGAAAACAAGAAAACAACACGAAATCTCACAATCGAAGAAGAACAAAATATTACATACAATAACAGCTTTTTATACAAGGAAAAACTATAACTGTCAATATACATACAAATTATCAGAGTATAGTCATCAACATATAAATCTGGACAGTTATAATAATTTGTCCCCACAAATGCTGAATATACAGCCTACAATACACAGTGAAATGCAATCAAATACGAGTGATATGTCTCTACCATACAGCTCGTCTCTTGAGCTCCAAACGTCCGAACCTGAATCTGTAATACTTGGTCTGACCCGAGCATTACAACAAACTAACACCCGAGCCAGGTTGGAAACTAGCGTGAGTAAACACACTTAATTTGAATTATTTAAGTTATCAACTCCTTTAAAAAAACAAAGGTAACTCGTAAGACCACGTCACACATAAACATGTCAGGTTTTTATCTTACGATAACCAAAACACTTTTATAGAAAATCCAATGATATTATAATTGTGCCTAGAAATAAATGCTTATTTAAATAGTCGAGTTTGATAAATTAATTAAACTTCAACATATTTGACTCTACAATCAAAAACCGTAAAGGTTAGTAGTAGTTATTTGATCGAAATGGTTTTCGGATAATTCTGATATCTGATTTCGGTCTTATCAAACTCAAACCAACAAATTTTAAAGAGCCAAATTGTTTAGAATAACCAATTCATATTCGGAGTGTCGATATACAAATATGAGAATTTGTTACATATGTTTACTTGTAATAAAAAGTGTCAACGTTTATTCTAACATTTTAACCGGTTCGGCTACTAAATGGCACAAACAAGAACAATTAAAATAAATATTCAAGTGTAGTAAACCAAAGCATAGATCATTAAAAAAATTAATGATTAACAACTCAAATTAAAATAATTCATAATCAGAATTTATTCAACTAAAAATTAAACTGAATCTACTTATATTTTTAATCCAAATTAATATTAAATTAAAGAAATTCTAAAACAACTTATTATTAGTTAATTAGGATTAAACAACCAAATTAATAATTTATATATTTATTAACTTGAGATTAAATCAAATAAGTTTTTAATTAACTATCCACTTGATATCTAATTTTTAATTAACATAAGATTTTATCGAAGTAAGACCTTATTATTAACATAAGATTAAATCAAATAAGAACCTAATTATTTGTTAATTAACATAAGATTAAGTCAAATGAGAATCTAATTATTTGTAAGATTTAATCAATTAAGATTTTAATTAATAACTCACTTTAATTATTATAAAATAACTACACTTTATATTACAGAAAATTAACAACATTAATTTTAGACTAAAATATTGGGTGATAGGATTTCAATACAAAACTTATCATGTTGATTTGATTTTAAATTAAAGAGAATTAATTTTTAAAGTTAAAGGATTTTGATACAAAAACCTACTTAAAATACTTTCTTTTAAACAAATGCTCACCCAGATCGGCCCAGGCCCAAAACTTTTCTTCCCTTTCACGCACACGCACATAATTTAGTTTAAAGCCCAGCCCACGTTAGACCACGAGACAAACCCAAGCCCCATTCTTCCATTCTCCCTTCTTCTTCCCATGCTACTTTGTCCCTTTCTCTTTTCTTTTATACACGATGTGCACATACGCACCTGCCTTCGGCCACAACTCTTACCGCCGATCCTGCTTGCATGTCACCCTCGATGCCACGAGACCTATGGACCACCTGAAAACACGAACTCGCCCTCGTCCAAAAGTTCGACTACTCAAGAAGCCAGGAAACAAACCCTACCCCCACAAACGCCTCGCCATGACCACCTCACATCACCATCCAACGCCAAATTCTACCATGAACTTCACTACCTTCTCCTCTTCCATTTCCTCCACGATCGCATGTCCCATTCGCCTCCTCGATGTCACATTTTCCTCAAAATCGAGACCGAACGAACCAACACCCTAAGCCCTATTTTGACTTCCACATTCCAGCACACCCAAATATAAAATGCCATGCCATTTTTCGTGAGTCCCCCATCTCCAAGCTTCCCCGAAACAAAAAATCGGGCCAAGAAATCGAGTAGGTCGCCGAAAATTGATCAAATCCCCAAAGCCATTCATCTATAAATATCTCACCCAATACTTGACTAGAAATCTCAAAAGCTCTTTAATAAATCATCATTTTGAATAACAATCACATTCATATAAGCAAGTGGTTAAAGTAGGATTTTCAAATTTTGTTCGTCTTTCGGTTGCTTATTGTAAAATAAAATTTTCTCCTTCTATACTTAATAATGTCAAATGGACAAATTTTAGAATAAACTACATTCGAAAAATACCAAGTTTCCTTTTGGAATCACAACCCATAACTAACTAGGTAAAGAGATTTTGATTTTTGAAGTTACAAGGTCTCATCCTTTTCAAGAAAACAGAGCTGTAGTATAAAAAGAAATTTTTACAGGGTGTTCAAACTTGATTTAAGACACATATGTAAGTCATAAAAGCTTATTTAGCACATGAATGTTTGATAAAATACAAGAACCCAAATTTACAAACATATGTCTGCATACGTAGTTTTCCAGTAAGTAAAGGATTTGGTTTTCTCACTGTTCTTGATGAAAATGAAAATTGCTTCTTGTTTTGCTGTAGCTTTGAGTTCTTAGTTCTACAAAGTTTTTAATGGCAGCCAATTTTTTTCTTTTCTATGTGAATGGTAAACGTGAATAACAACACAGAGGCATATACATATATACATATACATACACACACACACATACATACATACATACATACATACATACATACATACATACATACATACATACATACATACATACATACATACATACATATATATATAGAGGAGATGGACAGGCTGAAGCTTATTGCACATGCACAATACCTTTCTTTTTATTTCATTTTTTCTCTAATTTCTTTGAAAATATGAAGACTTGATATGAAAATAAAGTTGATTTGATTTCCTTATTGACTTGAAAATTGAGTGAAAGATTAGATTTGTTTCATGCTTGAGTTGATCTATTTCATCATAATGTTTTCTTATGTGTATACATGCTCATATAAGTATTTACATAGATTTTCCTATACTTTGACTATATGTGCATATTTTGCTTCTAACATAAATTTACATGCCTAAGTTACTTCTTCTTTGTATAAATTATTACATATACACTATATTTTAGCACACACACGTATTCAAAGCTATTTACAAGTATTTATTCTTATTTGTATATATGTTTATTTTAATATTATTGCATAAGTTTTGCACATACAAACACACACACAGATATATATATATATATATATATATATATATATATATATATATTATATCCTATTTTAAAAATGAAGTCTATTTAAATTATTCTAGGAATTTAGCTTTTTAAACTTTTAAATCGAAGATTCTAGTATATATATACAGATATTTCATAAATAAGAGATTATTAGCTGATTGATAAAACTAATATTTCAATATTTAAGATCAGTTAATTATCCTAATAACAGGTGTCAAAAATCTAGGTCGTTACATTCCCTCCCCTTTAGAACTTTTCGTCCTCGAAAAGGAACGAAACAAGAACTACAATTTTGATGTATATCACTAATCAATCATCTTTTAACATTTTAAACTCATACTCCTTTACTATATATTTTAAGGTTCACACACTTTAAATTACATAGTATCACCAAGCTAGTTTATTGTAATTTTTTTTCATAACTGGATGTTTTAACAAGTCCATCCTTGTGCTTACAGAAATTTAGTCATACGTTTATCAGGCGTAGGACTGAAAATCTCTTCGCATTTAGTAGAACTATTTCAACACCCAGTGAAAATACTAGAAAAACTTTTTCAAAATGATATGGAAAGTATCAACCCCTTTCCTTCTTTGCCACCATGGATCGCACTTAACACGATGATTGTGTCGCCATCTTGATGAAATCATAAGTAAACTGTAGGCATCAACACCCCTCTACTTACGCCATAGGAACATGATAGATCGCACCTACACAAAGGTTATGTTGCTATCACAGCAAAACCTTAAGTAGTCTATCGGCAATCTCTGCCTCCGAATTACGCTATCGAAACAAAACCACATAGATCGCAACTACACAAAGGTTGTGCCACTATCCCAATGAAACCAAATGTAGACTGTATGAAGTCTATGCCTTTCAAATTACGCTATGGAACCAAACCACATAGATCACAGTCTCCGATATTACGTCTCTATCCCAACGAAATCAAACGTAGATCATAGGCAATCGCTGCCTCCGGAATTACGCTATGGAACCACGATAGATCGCAGTTACACAAAGGTTACGTTGCTATCACAGAAAAACAATACATAACTGTAGGTACGATACTCCTCGATTTAAGCTATACAAACAAATGATCACAGGAACTCATGAGTTTTTGTCCATACATCCTCTAGGATCCCAATTCTCATTGAACCTTCCCTTTGGATTCCTAGGTAGAACCACCTAGTAGATCTCCTACTCCAAATTTCAACTTTCGTGGGGGTGCCTTTCCATACTTTTGGTCTCAAAACATATCATACTATATACATAATACATTTCAAATCATACATTTCATATGTATCACAAATAAATTTTATCTATATAAAACCGATATCGTCTAAATTGGTAGATTTTAAATTCAGTTTTCCCAATTTCCCAAATCGACTATTTTCCAAATCAAAGTCTTTAAAAATCAATTGGTTCCAAAACTATCTCAATTTCGTATGCGTATAAGATCATTCTTTTTAATTCGAATAATTTAAGGATCAATAGTTTTTGAGTCCGCTTCATACTTATATAAACTCCATTTAGTATTTTCAAATATCTTTCAAAGATCATTTCCTTCTGGTTATAAATTCAACAAGGGGAGTTTGAATATATAACTAATATATATAATCTCATTAGTGCCAAATCAAAAATTTCCAAGTTCGGTTTCTTTGCAAAGTTATTGGTAAATTTTTGACTTCTTATAAAGTATATCTCAGTTATAGCAACTATTCAATGTTCATTCGAATAACTTTCCACATTAATAATTAAGTAACTATAAATTTACGTTCAAATCAATATAAAAAGTGATTTCATATATGATCGTATTTCTACAAAATATTTCACAACATCGATAGCCTACGACAGCTAGTGAGTTCAAAAATTACATCCATTCATCCATATAAAAAATCTTACAAATGGTCATAAATCTTGACATCTTAACAACTACCTAGAGTTTAGATCAGAACAGAGCCCTACTTATATTACAACTAACCATACTGCCATTTCTCACCCCCTCCACATCCTCCATAAAAACTTTCTTAAGTATTTCCTGACATCTCGTCAAAACCATCTGTGCAATCCGTAACAGGGTGTCCCCACTTCTTGCATTTGCCACAAAAGAAATCTACACTTCCATCTTTGATGATTTTCATGCCTTCCACGGTCCATAACTTGCTCTTTATTTCATCTCTTGGGACAATCCCTAGCGATGTGTCTCGTCATTTTACAATGGTAGCAAATGGTTGGTCCATCGACTGGTACTATGGGTTTATGTTTCATCTTCCTTACCTTAGGGCAATGGTTTAGAAAATGTCCTTTCTTACGACACTTAAAGCATAAAATCTCAGAGCGAAACCGTTTGACTTTCTCTTTCTTTACCTTTCTTGATTTACTTCTCTTAGCTATGTAATGTCTTTATCGTGACATATATAACATAAGATATTATCATAAGGACCTAGTCCAACCCTTTCACTAATCTGTTTCTCTATTTCCATTCTTGCTTCTTCTCGTGCCTTATGTGAAGCTGCTCTCCATTCCCGACGCCTTTCCTTCCATTCTTCTCCTTTCGCCATCTTTTACAACTTGGACTAGATTCTAGTAGGACTTCCTATCCTATAATAAAACCTCTATTAGTCGAATTTTTAGCTTTTATTCCTATTTCTAAATATCTTTTATTTGTTCTCTATAATTTATATTTACTACAAATAAATTCTATTTCCTTCGACTTCCTTATTCACTTAGCATAAGTTTAATTTTCTACAACCAAGGTTAAATTTTATAATTCAATTCACTAATTTTATAACTTGGTCCATTTCTAATTTCCAGAATTCGAAACCTGTTTTATTTCAAAAATCATTTTGAAATCGTTCGTGCATACATAACTTCCTTTGCACCTCTTTATCAAATCTATACCATTTCCTTTTACAATTTAGTTTATTTAACTTCCATAAGTTAAATTTTATTTTATCTTGAAATTTTCAATTTCCGGTTATTAGTTCAAAACTTATTTAACTTGTCCCGAGTTAGTTTCCAATTTATTCAATCCATTTACACTTACTTAAAATTTTACATTCCAAAATTCAATTTTCACACTTCTTTTCTTATTAACATCATTTCCCACTTATGAGCTCGAAACTTATTTTCCTTGGGTTACACTTTTCATTTCAATGGTGATCTCAGAATTCAAACACCCAGTATTTATTTCAAATCACCTCAAAATCATACACACACACATACATACATATCCCATTTATACACCTAATCACACCTTTAAATTTTAAACCAACCTTAGTTTTATCCAAAACAATTTTCTTCGGAATTTCCAAAACAACTCTTGTTTTCAAAAATTTCTATGCCGAAATATTCTAACTAATATTACTTATTATTTTCTTAAACACTTTGAAAACATTTCAAAATTTCTGAGACTTAGATTCAAGCTTCTCAATTTAAATCCATTTTAATTTCTAAATCACATTTGTAAATTATACTTATATAATTTCACTTCCTTAAAAAATTTCACAATGTTTCATCATTGTTTATTTTGTAATAAACACCCTTTATTAAGACCCAACAACCAATTTATGGTAATAATCAATATCATCACATCTAGCAACCAAACACGCTATATATTCCATAATAATTTTCTAAGAAATTATCTCAATATATATAAAATATAATTATGGTAAAATTATTTCATTTCAAAACAATTTGGAAAACACTTTTGAAATTTCTGGAATTTTAAATTCTAGTTTGAATCTATTCTTAGCTTAACCCATATGTCTCATCCTAATTGAATTTCTGTTTGGTTATATGTATATATATAACCACTTAAATTTTGAAATCTTATTTTGATTATAATAACAACAATTAACCACCTCAACATACAATAAACTTTCAGATTTATATCAAAATATAACCCTATATAAAAATTATTTTATAATCGTTTATCCTTAAAATTATTATATAAGAAAATAACAAGTAAGCCCTCATATATAATACACTAAAGTCATTCTAGGGTATTACTGACACTATCTCTAATGAGTAATTCCCACTAAAGCCAAGGTTCTCGCTTAACCTTCAGCTCTGATACCACGTGTAACAACCGATGATTTTCGACCCTCGAAAATCGACACTAATACTTTCACTGTATAGAGTGTCAAGCAATTGAGTGCCGAAAATACCAGATCGTTAGGGTTTAAGAAGAAAAATAGATAGAAGAAGAAAATAGAAAAACAACAACACTGAATCTCATAGTCGCAGAGGAACAAAATAATATACAATTACATCTTTTTATGCAGGGAAAAACTGTAACTGTCAATATACGTACAAATTATCAAAGTACAATCATCAACATATAGATCTGGATAGTTGTAGTAACTTATCCTCACAAATGATGAATATACAGCCTACAGCACACAGTGAAATATAATCATACACGAGTGATATGTCTCTGCCATCCAGCTCATCTCCTTAGCTCCAAACATCCTAAGCTGGATCTGCAATACTCGGTTTGACCCCGAGAATTATAATAAAGTAACACCCAAGTCAGGGTGGAAACCAGCGTCAGTAAACACACTTAGTTTGACTTACCTAAGTTATCAAATCCCTTAAAAAACAAAGGTAACTCGTAAGACCACGTCACACATAAACACGACGGGTTTTTATCTTACGATAACCAAAACAAATTTAGAGAAAATCCAGTGATATTATTATAGTGTCTAGAAATAAATGCTTATTTAAAACAGCTGAGTTTGTTAAATTAATTAAACTCCAACATATTAGACGCTATAATCAAAACCGCAAAGGTTAGGAGTAGTTATGTGATCGAAGTAGTTTTCGGATAATTCTAATATCTGATTCCGGTCTTTTCAAACTCAAAACGATAAATTTTAAAGAGCTAAATTATTTAAAATAACCAATTCACATTCAGAGTGTCAATATACACATATAGGAATTTGTTACATATGTTTACTTCCAATAAAATGCGTCAATGTTTATTCTAACATTTTAACCAGTTTGGCTACTAAATGGCATAGAATAGAACAATTACAATAAATATTCAAGAGAAGTAAACCAAAGCATAGATCATTAAAAAAATTAAAGATTAACAACTCATATTAAAATAATTCACAATCAAAATGTAATCAACTTAAAATTAAATTGAATCTACTTAAATTTTTAATCCAAACTGATATTAAATTAAAGAAATTATAAAACAATTTATTATTAGTTAATTAGGATTGAACAACCAAATTAATAAATAATTTTTTCATTAACATGAGGTTAAATCAAATAAGTCTTTAATTAAGTATCCACTTGATAACTAATTTTTTAATCAACATAAAATTTTAACCAAATAAGACCTTAATTATTTATTAATTAACATAAGATTAAGTCAAATAAGAATCTAATTATTTATTAATTAACATAAGATTAAGTCAAATAAGAATCTAATTATTTTTAAGATTTAATCAATTAAGATTTTATTTAACAACTCAATTTAATTATTATAAAATAATTACACTTAATACTAAAGACAATTAACAACATTAATTTTAGACTAAAATATTGGGTGATAGGATTTCAATACAAAATTCATCATATTGATTTGATTTTAAATTAAAAGAGAATTAAGTTTTAAAGTTAAAGTATTTTGATACAAAAACCAACTTAAAATACTTTCTTTTCATACAAATGCCCACCCAGATCGGCCCAGGCCCAAAAATTTTCTTCCCTTTCATACCCACACACACGCGTAAATTTAATTATTTTAAAGCCCAACCTATGTTAGACCAGGAGACAAATTCAAGCCCCACTCTTCGCTTCTCCCTTCTTCTTCTCCTGCCACTCTTTGCCTTTCTCTTTTCTTTCATACATGAAGACGTGCACACACTTATGCATGTACGCACCTGCCTTTGGCCACAACACTCACTGCCGATCCTACTTGCACGCCATCCTCGATGACACGAAACATATAGACCACTTGAAAACATGAACTCGCCCTCGTCAAAAAATTTGACTACTCACCGAAGCCTGGAACAAACTCCGCCCCCATAAATGCCTCGGCATGACTACCTCACATCACCATCCAACGCCAAATTCTACCACGAGCTTCGCCACCTTCTCTTCTTCCATTCCCCCATAACCGGACGTCTCATTCATCTACTCGAAGTCACATTTGCCTCAAACTCGAGACCGAATGAACCAAAACTCTAAACCTTACTTCGACTTCCACACGCCAACATGCCCAAATATAAAATGCCATGCCATTTTTCATGAGTACCCCATCCTCCAAGCTTCCCGCACACCAAAACTCGGGCCATGAAATCGAGTGGGCTGCCGAAAATTGATCAAAGACCCAAAACCATTCATCTATAAATCTCTCACTCAATACTTGTCTAAAAATCTCCAAAACTCTTTCAAAAAACATCATTTCGAATAACAATCACATTCATATAAGCAAGTGGTTAAAATATGATTTTTCAATTTTTTTTCATCTTTGGGTTGCTTACTGTAAAATACAATTTTCTCCTTTTATACTTAATAATGTCAAATGGAACAAGTTTTAGAATAAACTACATTCGAAAACAACCAAGTTTCCTTTTGCAATCATAACCTAAGACTAACTAGGTAAGGAGATTTTGACTTTTTAAGTAACATGGTCTTATCTTTTTCAAGAAACGGAGCTGTAATATAGAAAGAAATTTTTACAGAGTGTTCAAACTTGATTTAACACACATATGTAAGTCATAAAAACTTATTTCACACGAATGTTTGATAAAATACAAGAACCCAAATTTACAAACATATGTATGCATACATAGTTTTCCAGTAAGTAAAGGATTTGTTTTACTCACTATTCTCAACGAAAATGAATATTGCTTCTTGTTATTCTATAGCTTTGAGTTCTTAGTTCTACAAAGTTTTTAATGGCATCTTATTTTCTTCTTTTCTGTGTGAAAAATAAACGTGAATAACAACATAGAGGCATACACACACACACACACACACACACACATATATATATATATAAGAGATGGACAGGCTGAAGCCTATTGCACATGCAGAGTACCTTTCTTTTTATTTCATTTTTTTCTCTAATTGCTTTGAAAATATGAAGACTTGATTTGAAAATAAAGTTGATTTAATTTCCTTATTGACATGAAAATTGAGTGAAAGATTTGATTAATTTCATGCTTGAGTTGATTTATTTTATCATAGTGTTCCCTTGTGTGTATACATGCTCATATAAATATTTCGATAGGTTTTCCTATACTTTGATTATATGTGCATATTTTGCTTCTAACATAAATTAACATGCCTAAGTTAATTCTTCTTTGTATAAATTATTACGTATACGCTATTTTTTAGCATACACACATATACAAAGCTATTTACAAGTATTTATTCTTATATATATATATATGTTATTTTAATTTTATAACATATGTTTTTCATATACAAATATATATATATATATATATATATATATATATATTATATCCTATTTTTAAAAGTGAAGTCCATTTAAATTATTCCTAGAATTTAGCTTTTTAAACTTTTAAATCAAAGACTCCAGAATATATATATATATATATATATATATATACAGATATTTCATAAATCATAAATTATTAGCTGAATGATAGAACCAATATTTCAATATTTAAAATCAGTTAATTATCCTAATAATAGGTGTCAAAAATCCGAGTCATTGCAACTCCCAATTCCTTGGTGGGTTTTTCTTATGACTTTCACGCATTTCTAATAAAATATTCCTAGGTTCATACTAATATTCCTTATAATATTCAATGGATTCCTTTCGCTACTATAAGAATATATGTAACTATTTTTATTCATAGCCATAACTTTTACCCCGTCTTACCTAGGTAGTCATCCCTATCTACTCCATATCAAAGTTAGTTTGATTTTGACCATTACTAAACTTCATAGTCATGAAGTACTTGACCTAAAACTTTTATCTTTAAAAATATAAACTTAGAATTTTTTGTATTAAATTCAATAATTGCTTGGTTTCCAAAAGGAACCACGAAAAACTCTTCATTTGATCAACTTTAATAGTATGTTAGTAATTTAATTTAAAAAGATTCTTTCCTTAAAAAAACAAATCATTTCCTTCTTTTCAAACAGTAAGAGTCAAAATTTTATTGCGTGGATAATGATTAAATTAATTTTCCCTCTAAAGCCTTTTTTTTCAACTGAAATTTTTAACTCAATTATTCATTAAGTTTTGCATTCAATAACTTAATTGTTATACCAAACCATTTTTCAAAAATGCACTGTTATAGTATTTTTAAACAATCTTTTATAACTTTAAACGATAAAAACTGGAGTAGACAAGGACCACTTTCATTTGATTATTTTCCTATTACTTGTGTTATTTTCACTTTCAACCTTAACGGTGACCCTAATAGCATATGAAAGGGACTTTTAAATGATATATGCAATTACCGCATATATTTATACCTTTTTCCCTTTGTTTTACCTTTAATTTCCTACATGATTTCTACTTTGATTACTAACATTATTTTAATATAAATTCCTAATGTTTTTCTAATTAAATTTCCTAATGTTGCTACTATTTAAATTTCTTCTACCTAAATTGCTATTATTTATACCTTTTCTCCTTATATAGCTCTTTTTCCCTTTTATTTGATTGTATTCTTCATTGGATAATTGCAGTGTGTTCGCCTATTGCTTTACCCATTGGGTTTTTCCCTTTTAACAAGAAATTGTTTACTTTTTGTGCACGAATCTATTTCTACCATAATTCTCCATATTTTCCTTATATAGGAATATTCTTCCTATCTTCTTTATCGAATGTTCATACCCTTGCACTCTCTTTGCCCTGTTTAAATCAAGTACCATTTCCATTTGGCCTACTAAAGTAAGTCGAAAGGTAACTTCCTTCCCACATACCTCTTTCCGGGTGGCGTACTAAGCATTTGGTCCTGCTAGCCCAGTATACCACCTCTCTTCCAAAGAAGATTCCAACTGAGAATGCGACTGAAGTGTTAAGTGTCCTACTAGTGACTTTGGGAGGCGAAGGAGAGTGCTATAAGAGATCCAGAAACTTGTAAGCTATCAAGTTTCAAAATCACCGGCAGATTCATGCTCGAAGGAAGAAAATGGAGACAGGAATCACTAGCTTTAGCTTGAAGCCCGCACTCTAGTCCTCGTTGACTCAGCTGCGCTACCTTTGATCTAGTGGAATTAGCGGACGAGTCTGAATGCAGAGTAATAAATTGTGGCTTTGTTTGATCGACAACTTGCTAGTCGTCGGTACTCTTCTCTACTCGCTCCATCTATACCTATACCATGTTTTCTAAAATGAAAGACTTCTTGCCTTACCACTTTTCCACGCTGGTTCAAAAGACCCCGTTTCTCCATTTATGGATTCATTAAACAGATATCACTCGACTACGAAAGAATACCGACGATCCTATTTGGTCAAAAATATAGCGGCAAATTCCTATATTCCTTTCCTTATGGTATTTCTAACAATCAGCTGGAAGATCTCTTTGAGTCGCAGGGTGTTCATTTGCCACCGGCGGTCCCCTTTCTCTGGTCATACCCAAGACTCTTCCCTTACTGATTGGGCGCACCAACCTCTCTATGAACTACTGATGGAGGTTGCGAACCAGCTTTGGGTTGGTAATGATATTTGAGTGCAGGAAGCTTCCACGTCACCTATTGCTCTTGCCACTATGAAAGGAATTTTTTAGAACTTCTAAATTTAAGAAACAACAAAATCATCGAGCCAAACATACGTCCTATTTTATGTCTATGTTTTTTAAAAAGACTATCAGTTTCTCTTATTCTTTACTAAAAACGCTTTTTCTTCAAATTTTAGTCTAGTCAGCTTTAGCTCCACCTAGAAAATTTTCTAAATAACTCATTTAGTTAAAATTTCTTAAATTTCCTAGTTTTTGAAGAATCTATTTTTAAAGGATATTTTATATGGTGAAAATTTTAGTATTTACTTACTTTTCAAAGATAATTTTTTTCTAGGGATTGGTTCTTTAATAAATAATTTATTTGAGAGCTACTTTAAATGTTTCAAGAAATCTTACAATGTTTTATTAAATTCTTTCACGTAGGGTCAGACAAAGGAATGGATTTTTGTTTGCCCTTTCTTTAGACTTTTTTTCTTTTCCACTCATCTTGTGGTGGTTAATGTACATCTTTTTACAAAAACTTGCTCTATTCTCTTTTTATACCTTATATCCGTTATTTGCAAAATATAGATTCTTACTTCCCATCCTTCTTAATGAAATTTATGTCATCAATCGACAATCTAGCGAAATCCACCCTCAAAGGGCAGTCTAGGCTTAACAATAGCAGTTAAATACCTTCTAGCTTTAGGGACCCATCTATATGTCATGCTCATACTCTTCTTAAGTCAAATTCTTATGGTATAGCCTACATCCCATGGGGTAATGTGGATAGGTGTATAAATCTAACTCCATTTATTGTTCTAACTCATAGTTTTCTTATCAATCTTATCAAAATATGGTCACATCTATTTCTATAGTTAGAATTTGTACAGTTTTACCTGTGTGTATGTGTATAATCACAGATAAAAATACAAATACGTTCATTCAGCGCATCCTAAATCTTATGATTGACTAACCTAAGCTTTGTACCAAATGCAACAATTGTATCAACCTTGGTTTTGGAGATTACCTGTTAATATTAAATTACAACGGACTTTATAATTTAATATTGTGAATTAAAAATAAATTGGAGATTTATATTGTTTATTTGGAATAAACAATGAATTTTGAAAATAAAATGTGAAAATAAAGTTATGGAAACCTTATTATGTTTATTTGTGAGAATAATGAGTGAAAAATGATTTTTATTTAGAGAAAATGCAATAATTTTATTAATTGTTGCCAATTATTCTTTTAATAATTTGTAAAGGAAGTATTTAATTTTTAAAGGTGGTTTATTTAAACAAAAAGGTGAAATTGGTCTGAAAATGAGATTTAGGTATAAAATGGAGTTTGAAATGGTTTTTCATAATTTATTACACAAGAAAATATTTTTTGTGTGATTTCTGAAGTTAAAAATGAGATTTTATGTAATTATTTGTGTAAAATTGGTTATTTAAGTAAAATAAGATATTTTAATAATAAAATGTTTTTTAAAATTAAAATTAATTTTTTTAAGAGAAAAACTTTTTATTTGACATGAAAATTATGTTTGTATAATTTTGGTGTGAAGATCTTGGTGGAAAATGTTGTTTTATTAAGTAACATAAGTGTTTATACTTGTTTTATGCTAATTAAATTCCCTAGGCTAATTAATTAAATGATTTGGGACCAAAGCCCATGTAGCTAAAACTAGAATTAGGAAATGAGAATTGAGAAATTTCATTGTCTGTACGTACAAAATTCATCTCACCATCTTCCTCTTCAGAAAATAGAACCTGTAAATAGAAATTCACCATTTTCCTCAAGTCCGAGCTTCCAAACTCCAATTTTCTTCAAACAAGTTAATATTTTTATCAAATTAAAGTGAAATTAACAGGTAATCTAATCCAAGCCCTAAAATATTTTCATCAAATATTAATTCTTGAAGAGTTGTCTGTTAATTCCTTTTATTCCATTACATGTATCTATTCATAGCATTTATAGGTTCTAGAGGCCAAATCTATCTCAAAGCTACATTCCTTCAGCTACAAATCTGGTGTTTGCTCTTCATAAGCAAGGTGAGTTGAATAACTCACATAATCTAGCAAAACAATGCTCCAAATTGCAAAAACAGTGAATAATTTAGCCTCTGCATATAAATTTCTATGTTGTTTTATTTCTGTCCAGAAACTTTTTTATGTTGCCTCTTTGAATGCTTTTATCTTTTGATTCTGGCTATAAAATGCTACCAAATTTCTTTCATTTGGTAGTTTATATGTTGAACTTGGTTTTTGCAAAATTTTATTGCATCATATGGTCATTTAATGCTTCAAACTTGCTTCAGAAAATCAATACAAGCATCAAATGAGAAAAACTGGAACATCATGTTGCTTGGGTCGACATGCAGGTCGACCAAGAGCCTTCCAGGTTAACATGGCTGTCGACCTGGGCCTCCTTAGGTCGATATGAAGGTGGACAGGCCTATCGACCTGCCTGTAGACATGTGTGTGTGAGTTCTTCATATTTTTTGCAACCTTTTGCCCGTTGTGTTATGCTTTTACCACTTGTTCTTGTGCACATTTGAGATGTTTTGGAATGACATTGAAGGTATGATGCGTGTCAATATGCTAGCCAAGTTTGGTGAGTTTGAAATTTAAATTAGAATTGAATTTGAATATTTTTTGAGTATTTTCTATGTTTTTCTTCGATTTCTAGCACTGTTTCTTCCAAACAAATTTTGAAATAATTTTTACAATAAATTGGCTTTTGAAATTAATATCATATAATAATTTTAAATTATTTTAAAGTTATTTAAATATATTTAATAAGAAGAATTTTCAATAAATTGATTTCAAAATGATTTCGAAAAATTGTTTTAAAATCCCATTTTCTTAAGTAAATTATTGCATAAATAATATATATTATTTTACACTCTTCGGGCAAATGAGGAAGAGAATTTAATGATTTAATGAAACACGTAGTATGGGACACGTGCATTAACCTTTTCGGTTAATTCTAGATTTGTACGATCGAAGCTATTCGAGGCTATTGATTTGAGTTGATATTTGAGATTTGCCATTTTATGACGTGTTTTGAGATTTATAATTCCTATTTTTAGGAATTATCTAAGGAGGCAATATTTGGCAAGTTCTGTGGTTTGAGATCTCCTATTTTTAGGAGTTATGGTAGATGAGAACCATCACGATGTTTTTATACTTGCCAATGATATGAGGCAAGTCTTGAGTTTGTAATTTCCTATTTTGAGATTTATGGTTCATGAGGAACCATCATGAAGTCAATTTATACTTGTCAATGATACGAGACATGTCATGAGTTATTTGAGATTTCATGAGTTTGATGATGTTTTCTATTGTGGCATTGACTAGCGGTTAGTAAAACGTTTAGTGAGAACGTGTGGTATGGGACGCACGTTACCACTTTTTGGGTTCCAATCTGAGAGTTTGTGACACATTCACGAGTTATTGCCAGTACTTGAACTGTTGGGTTCTACATGTACATATATTTATATTTTATAACTGTTGGGCTAATTATGGGCTGTTGGGTCCTAAAAGAGGCCGGGGGTCTCCAGTACACTGTACTTGGCAAGCTGTTGGGCCATAGATTGGGCAGTTGGGTCCTCTCATATTTTATAGCTGTTGGGATTTATTGGGTTGTTGGGTTAAATCTTGGTTTGTAGCTACAAATGGGCAGTTGGGTCCTTTCTCTTTCCATAGCTGTTGGGCTATTATTGGGCTATTGGGTACATTATTCATTTATAGCTGTTAGGCTTTTTATTGGGCTATTGGGTCCTATTTTTGAATTGAGATTTATACTCTCCTTTTTGGAGATATGTAAGTTTGCCATTATGACGTTTTTTCTGCTTGAGATTTCTCTATTATGGGAATATATCTGAGTTTGCCATTGTGGCGTATTTTGTGTTTGAGATTTCTCTATTATGAGAATATATCTAAGTTAGCCATCTTGGCATATTTTGGGTTTGAGATTTCCTTATTATGAGTTTACAATTGGGTTTTGCCAGATTAGCGAGTTTTGAATTATGAGATTTATATATATGCCGATGAAATGAGGCATATCATGAGTTTTGGAACTTATCCATTTTGAGAATATTCGTACTTGCCATTTTGGCAAGATTTGTAATTTGAGTTTTCTTCTATTTAAGAGATATGTTTATGGAAACCTTCATAGCTACTTTTGGCTATCATCAGTGACATGAGATGACTATTATTCTTGGTGTTTTATCTTGAATACTTCTTTAGAGATTCTATATACTTAAGTGGTATTTGTTTACTTAAGTTATGGGCATGTATTACTATTGTCTCTTCTTATTCAAGAAGAATTATCACCCTTTACCTTATGTTTCATATTATCATCTATCTTTATTAAACTGATTGTTTTAGCTAGACTGAACCATGTATTTTATACTCGGGTCAAACCGAGTTGTTTCAAGTTTGGTGCTTGATTGGACTTAGCCATTCTGCTTCTGCTTGGATATGTCTCCTTGTCACCCTTTTTATTGTAGTAGCTTTTTGTTGACTCTATTATGTATATTTTGACTCATTGTATATTGTGTGGTCGTCATACCATATGTATTGTATCATTTTGTACCATACTTATGATGTATCCTTGTATATGTTTATCTGTTTGTTATTCTATGATATGATATTCATTTAGTTGTTGTATTTTGTTCTGATAGATCCGTTAGTCACCTATAGTTTTGTATTAGGAATTTACTAAATATGTCGATCCACTTGATATCGAAAAAATATAGAGCACTAATCGACGTATTTAGTAGATGTGTAAGACAAAGCTATAGATGGTCGCTCCTAACCAACCGTATTCTTCGCATTAGTAGACAATATTACCTAGTAATACTCTTTGTTAATTTGGGTCTTGGGGTGGGGCATCACAACAACCCATACCTTAATTAGCCCAATTTTTGATTAAATCGAAAACCCAAGTCCATTAGGGTACAGATTGTTGGCGTTGGTAACCTGTAATAAACATAAGTATATTATAAAGCTATCTATACGAACTCACAGCGAAATAGTAAAATATAATATATATATATATATATATATATATATATACTAACTAAGCTACTATCTTGGAATCTAGTCGCCTTGTCGGTACAGAGCATAAATGAGAAGACCTATGCACTTACTATTCCCATCTTGTACTAAGACCATGTCCCTTTAGTCTATCATGTGGGTTGTAATGAAGAGTGGGTCAAAAAGACATTTTGGTGATTGGTAAATTACATATTTTATCCACAACACTAGTTTATGCATATTGATTTTCATTTAAGTGTTATGTATATTATTCGTGGATTAGTTATTTAATTCCATATGCTCGTACGATATGTCCAACCTACTTCGAGATATAAGTATCTATATGCATAACCTACTCTGATGTATAAGTATCTATATACATAACTTGCTTTGAGGTTTAAGTATCTATATACGTACATACATACTGGTGCATCATTATACTCCATAAAAGAAATCCTGGCCACTTAATACTTCATAAATAAGGAAGTGGTGAACTAAATAGCCATTTAACATCTCAATTTCGACGCAGGCCTCGTAGTAACTATGGAGTATATTAGGTTTGACATCCCATCTCCTGTCCAATCATATCCTAATGACACGAGAGAAAATACCCATGTCACTTAAGACCTTTTAAATAGGGAATAGGTAGACTCATCCATTTAACACCTAAACATAGTAGACTCTCTAGCCATTTAATACTAGACCAAAGGCGAACCCCATATCATCCCAAACCTCTTGTGAACCCTTTAATACTTCTTGGATAAGGAAGAGGTAGACACTACGACCGTTTAATATCCCAACCCTAAAGCAGACCACCCATAAGAGATTTTAGCAACACGCCTAATAGATAATTCTGATCATTTAACACTTCTTAAATAGGGAAGAGGTAGACCAGTCAGCCATTTAATACCTCAACCCTATACGCGAACGTATATCCTATGGGTCCTGTAGTTGGAGGTGTCCCACATCAATAGTACATATTCATAAATGATGGTAACCTCTTGCATAGGGTGAACTTCCATTGTTTAACTCTTTTGACATAGCATCCTTACCTATACTAAAATAAGTCATTTATAACTAACCTAAATATTGGGCTAAGCCTACTATTTCACACCCCATGCAAACATATTATTGTGGCCATATAATTTAAACTATAGAAATTATTACGCCTCTTAAGTTCGTTATTTATTTATACTCATTTATTTAATTGCAATGACTTCTTATTTTATAAGTTTACTGCCTTTATTTCTCTTTTCCATTAATTTTAATAATGGTGTTTATTAATCATACCTATTAAATTTCATGTAATATCCTGGAAATTTGGACAATATAAATTTAATAATCTGTGTTTAAATTTATATTGAATTGATGATTTTTGTTGATAAATTTGATTTGATATAATAATCTTCCTTATTTAAATATTTAATAGGTGAATTTATTTTTAATGAGTTAATAAATTGTTTTGTATTTATAAATTGTATATGTATTTATATATATTATAAATAGATAAGTTGTTTTTAAATTAAATTAGTATAGCATAATTTTAATGTTTTGAAAATAGGAACTGTGATTTATTTTTAATTTAAGACTTTTCAAAAATATTTAATAAAATACTATATGATTTTAAATATGTAAAATAAATGTTTTATTGGTTTAAAATTCATTTTAACTTAAGTTTGTATATTAAAAAGTTACAAAAATGTTTGTGTTATTCTTTTTAAAATATTAATTTATGAAATGTGATTTGTAAGTTTAATTTGTAAATTTAAAATACAATTTAAAATAAGAAACATGTATTCATTTAAATTTCAAGTAAGTTATAACCTCCTTTATAAATTTATTTTAATTGTTCAAAGGTTTCTCTTCAAAAGATTTATTTGTATATTGTTGTATTTATAAGAACATCTTGCTTTATTCTTTAGAAAATATATACATAACTAATTATAAGAACTTATTAATTTAATTTAAACATTCATTAACTTTAATTAAAATAACAAAACATTTACAAATACATGTGTAAACTTATCATCATTTTAAAGTGACAAATGTAATAGTTTAAGACATGTGTCAAAATTTGTTTTTTTTTTATTTTCCTTTAATTTTAATTTAAATCAAATATTGTTATTTAAACTTGCATCTTTCCATTTCTTCTCCTTTTCTACATTTTCATCTTAGGATTCTCAGCTGAAAACTCTTCATATAAAAAATATATATATCTAAATCCCTGTAACACTCTTCAAATCAGTAACCCATACATTTCAAACAAATTGTAAAACCTGCATTACAAACAAGCCTGTAGCTCCTCAAAATGCAAAATACAAGCCTTCATGTTTTCAAAAACAACTTGGGTTGAAATTACAAATTTTAAATTGCTATGCATACCATTCAAGCAACCTGCATTTGATCTGAAACATGCAATTGAATCTGGAAAGGCAAGATGTCTGCATGCATGAATTTTCAAATCTGGAAGCATCAAATTTGAAGCAAGTAGCACAGGGGATTTCAAACTGTGCTCTACATGATTCAAAAATCAAGTTCTTTCTGCATGTTCAATCTGTGCTCTGCATTTTAATCACAGGTGAGTAACTTTTCATTTAAGAAATTTAAAGGGTAAAGAAATTGTTGCATGATTAGAATACTAAAATATATAGATGCTGCATATAACATGCCTGTTGTATAAATGTATTTGGTGTATGCTATTAAGTTTTCTGGTTCTGTTTTGCTCTTGACACAAGTATTTATTTAAATTCTTGTATCCTTAATTTTTTTTTGTTAAATTATAGGATTTAAATAAGATTTGAATGATGGTTTCAGAGTTTAGACTAGAAGATATTATTAAATAAAAAAAAATTAAATGAAATTTACTGTAAAATAAGTAGCAGAACAGTTGAATCTTTATAAGTGAAGATATAAAACATTTCAAATCAATGTTTCAGAAATGTAATTCAAAACACCTTCTAAAATTTTGACTTTTAAAAATAATATTACTATTTATAATGTTAGATATAAAATGCAGTTTTGAAATTACTGTATTCTACATATTAGCTAAGTACAGATGATTCTTGCAATTGAATTGGTTGAAATTGTTTCTGGGGACAGTGTCTCTAACATAGATTAAAGGAAAATTATGGAATTGGGTTATTTTCCATTGTTGATGCTTAAATTAGGATTTTAGTTTTAGAACCCTAGTTTATTTGGGTCACTGATTTTGTTCGACTGCGGCTTCATCATTGGATCGAGTTCAACCATTTTTGGCATGTTGGTAGATGATGTATTAATGGAGTCATCGCCGGAGTTTGGAGTGTAATAGTAGCCGGAATTGGGTAATATCGTCGTTGACAGGTTTTAGGTGGAGGTGGTTCGGCCTGTTCCAGGTTTTGAATTTTGGGCTCGATTTTGATTTTGAGTACTACTTGATGGAATTGGTGTACGGTCGGTCTGAGGTGATGGTCGGCAACTATGGGAAGGTCGCGATGATGAGCGGCGACGGCCGGAGGCTTTGTACAGGTGCACAGGGATGGGGATATTCTGGTGGGTGTTGGGTTATAGGAGTTAGGATGGTCTCGGGTTTGTCTCGGGGTAATTGGGTTTGGACTCGAAGCACAGGGTCTTGAGACTCGAAGTAATTTTAGTTTGGCTCGGGTTACATGAGTGTTTCACGTTTTAGTTTTTGGACAGAAACCTGTTTTGCAGTTTTGAAAATTAAAAGCAAGTTTTAAATATAAACTAAAAGTTTAACTTAGGATTTAAACCTGAATCTAAAGACGAATTCAATTAGTTTGAATTTTAGTTTTGAAATAATTTGAATTAAGAAAATTCAAGTTTGGCTTTAAAAAAAAGGAAAAAGAACAGGAAACTTGTTCCCAGTTTTTATAAAATTTGGAATAAAAAGTAAATGCAAACTAAAATTTGAAACCAAGTTTGAAAACTTGAATTTAGATATAAATTCAAATAATTTAAATCTTGGACTTTGAAATTATTGAGTTTTTAAAATTTGGTTTGGGTTTTAAACAAAACAGAAACTATTTTCTGTTTTTATTTAAATTTAAAAAGTAAAGTTTAAAAATTGAAAGATGAAGTTCAATCTGAAAGTTTAAACCTGAAATGTAGTTATGAATTTAATAATTTAAATCTTGAATTTTGAAACATGTTTGAATTCAAAATTTAAGATGTAAAACCAAAACAGGAAACTGTTTTTTGTTTAAGTTTTAAATTTTAAAAGTAAATTTTTTAGATGTAACTGAAAAAGTTAAACAAAATTTAAATCTGGAAAACTGAAACTTGGCAAATGAATCTAAGTTTGAATTTAATTTAAAACTGGAAATTTAAATTTAGATTTTAAACTTTTTTTAAAAGTATAAAGGAACATGGGTTTTGAATTTAAAACTATGGGTTTCAACTTATGAATAAGAATTTAAATTGAGTTTAAATTCTGTTTGAAAAACCTGAACTTTTATTTTAATGTCAGTCTTTAAAATTTAATAAGTTTTTAAAATTTAAAGTTGTTTTAACCATTTTTAGAAAAGGTTGAATAACTTAAATTTAAAAATGAAGGTGGAAGAGTAAGTAATGTTTAAAATTTCTAAGATTTAATCTGAAATGAAATTTAAATTGTATTTCGGTTTGAAATTTAAAAAGAAATTTTTAAATTGAATTTTGTTTGAAACAAATTGTTTAAATACTCTATATAAAGAAGAATGTTTTTAAATTTAGAACTTAAGAAATTGGTTTCATTTAAATTATTAAATTAATTTAAATGGAATATTAATTATTTAATTAATTAATAATGTGGATGATTAATTAGGTAATTAATAATTTTTAAGTTAATTAATTAGATTTGAGATTAATTAATTAAGGTTAATTAATCTATAATTAAGGATGGTTTATTAAATTTTAATTAATGATTAAGATTTACTTAATCAAGTGATTAATGATAATTAAGATTTTAATTAACACTTAATTAATTAATAATTAGAGATTAGTTAAATTGTAATTAAATATTGATTAATTAATAGCTAATAATGATTAATTATACGTAATCTCTTAATTAAGTAATGTTAATGAAGGTCATTAAATTAAGATTATTTTAATAATTAATTAATGTGATTAATTTTTAATAATTAATTATATTAATTAATTAATAATAATCAATTATTTAAGTTTAATTACTTAATGAAAGTAATTAATGAATTAATTACTTGATGTAATTAATTTGATTTAGGTGATTAGTTTAGATTAATTGAGTTAAATTAATTTAAACATTTGAGGATTGATTGATAACTATTTATGTAATTTATGGATTGTAATTACTTAGAGAAGTAATTAATTAATAATTACTGAATGTAATTAAAGATAATTATTATAGAAGTAATTTGGATTTAAATTATTTTGAAAATTAATCAAGGATTAATGGAGATAATTAATTAAGAATAATTAATTTATGGGATGAGTAATTAAAGTAGTTAATTACTGGGTGTTATTAATCAAGGGTGATTAATATATATGTGTGGATTAATTTCAGATTAATTACTTATATAACTAATTTATATTGAGAGATTGATTAAATATAATCAGAAATCATTAATTAATTAATTAATGATGTAATTTGGAATTGATTAATTAAGGTATAATTAATAATGGATAATTGATTAATGTAATTAATTTTAGTTAAATAATTAATTAAGAAATTACAAGTTAATTATATGCAAAGGGTTTAATATAATTAACTTGTGTAAGTAATATTAAATGCTAATTACTTATTGTAATTAGAGATGGTTAATCAGTAATGATTAAGTGAAATAAATATTGAGATGATAAATTGATTTGTAATCAATTAAAGATTAAGATAAGCAGAATTTTAATGATGAAGTAATTAATTTAATTCATTTTAAATTAATTAGAGTTTAGGTAATTAATTTAATTCATTTTAAATTAATTATAAATTGTATGATCATTAGATCATTGCTTATGTTTGATGATTGGTATTAATTGCCATGTATGTTTTGTAATCTCAGTTATGAGATGAGAAATGTTATGTGATATGGATGTGTTGATTGCTTTTGGATGATAGTATGAATTATCTGATTATGATATGAATTATCTGTTGATAATGATAAGGTTGATTATCTATTGTGTTGTGAATTATCTATCTGTGTACATTTAGATAATGAATTGAATTGTTTTAAACTTAAAACAACTTGGCCTTAAAAGACACGCCTTGGATTTCGATGAGACCGGGATCGCGTTTCCATACTTGGGATCCGAAAACCACATCGATCCAAATTAACGTTAGGTCGTTAATCCAAGTGGAGCGAGTGAAGACTCGAGATGTAAGGGCTATACGTCAGTATAACTCTGTGGGTGGTTCCGTAATGAGTTGACGGAATAGTACTTATAGATTCGAGATGGTGATTCAGAGTGCAAGGGTTATTGTCGTTAACTCTGAGGGTGATTCCAATATGAGTGTAACGAGATAATGCCTTCGGTTTCGTTCGAACCCGGAACAAACTTGTATGGATTGAATGCTTTCAGAACATCGTCAAGTGGACGATGAGCATTCTAAGTGATATGTCCTATAAAGGTAATCGTAGCCTCAAGCCTCATCAACCGGGAATGGCTAAAACAGGGGAGGTGCAGCAAAGCTTCGTGGGTAGCCCCCACTTGAGAGCAAGATTTATCCCTGTCTAGAGGTCCCTTTATTTTCGGCTTAGTGGTGCGGTTGCTGATCACAACTGCGTGGTGGTCTTGTTTGGAACTGTTCAGTAAGGAATGGGTCCGACTTTGTGTTGCAGGGGATTGGGAGTAATCCTCGGTACGGTGATCTAGGCCACGTACTGTGACGGGCGGTACCCCAGTAGCCCAGGCATTGTATGGAATCCAAAATCCAATAAGTGCCAACGGTTTTGATTGTATTACCCACTTTTGTGGCTAGTAGCTGGAATTTAATCATGTAACAATTTCGGCTATTTCTTATTTACTTGAAAACCCTAGACACTATTATAATATCATGGGATTTCCTATCAAATGTTTTGGTTAGCGTAAGGTAAAAACTTTTCCATGTTTATGTGTGGGAAGTCTTACGTGATACCTTTTCTTTTCAAAGGTTTTTCAAAGTTAAGCAACTTTAACCTGTTACTCACACCAGACCCATGTCTGACCCGGAGTTATTTCTATTTTTCTTTAACTCTTGGGTACTCAAATTTTTACGAGTAGCCAAGGGAATTCAGGTTAGAATTCAGGTTAGCTTTGACGAATTGTTGAGGAGCAATGGAGCAGGAGGCTTCTGCGTATAGTTATATAGTTTTCCGCTGTGTTGGTATCTCTGAATGTTTCTATATTGTGTATTGAGTTGTAATAACTAGACAGGTGTTTGTAACTGTCAAGTATGTGTTGTATTGTCTGTGTAACTCTGATATTTGATGTATACTATGTGTTATTAATATAATTTATTCGTTCCGCTGTTGAGGTTCTTGTGTTGTTTCTTCTTTCTTTTCTCTTTTCTATCCCTTTCTTTCTTAAGGATGATACGACTTTTTGTGGAGAAAAAGTCAGGTCGTCTCATTTCCTTTACCATTTCCATATTGATCTCGGTAATTAAATTCATTGAATGATTTTAATACCTATATTGAATTGATTACAATAACATCCCTTGTTCTCTTTAATTTATTGCTCTATTCGTAATTAGCCTTTTTATTATTATTATATGATAACGTACAATTAATTGCATATTACCATGTGTATTAACGTTGTAATAGACATTTATTTATTTATTTCTTAACCTTAAACTTTACTTAATGTAAGTATGTATGTATATGTATACATACATGCATGCATGCATGCATATATGTATACACATACATACACACACACACACACAAATATAATTGATAAATGAGATTATTTATATTTCTATTTATAACCTTTTGGTTTCACATTTTGGGATTTTTGGTACATTTATATGTAAATTTACCAAAAATATTTATTTCTACATTTTAATGCATTGGAATCGCTTTCCTAAGAATGAAATGCTACCGTTGCAACTTTCCATAAACTACTAAAAGTGGCATTGTGCGGCGTTCGCAATTCGCAATTAGAAGGAATTATCTCCTTTTATTTTTTATTGAAATAGATGGTGCAAGCTACGAAAAAATATCCCTACTTTGCACATCTCTTTCCTTCGGATATATAAATATTCATTGTTATTTCAAACGAGATATTTTTCATATATAATTGTGAAGTTGGGACAGTTTATAGAAATTTACATGACAGTTATTACAACAAGATAATACATTCTATAATTCCAATGAATTAGAACATATAAATTTAAACTCAAAATCAAATAAGACTATCTCCAATTGATGATTATCAAGTTTCACAATTACACCCTAAATAACAAAAATCTAGAATTAACTACCAAATTCTATCAATATTACATTTCATAATTTTTAAGGACCATTCCCCCTAAATTTCTGATCTATGGTGTATATACCATTGTACTAATGTTTTTTAGTTTATTGAATATGTAAGCAAGGATTTCAAATAAGATTTAATCATTTATGTCTACAATTCAATGGTTTTCACATAGGCATAATAAAAAATAGGATCTTAACGATTTAAATGTACTATTATATAATTTACATAATTTCTCACTCACTTTATGGCGTTCAAATCTTCAGATCCAAATCCATTCTTCTTACTTGACTTATTTGTCTTTTTAACCAAATATGTGTATATATATCTTGCTAGAATTATAATATGAGAGAAGTATTGAGTTAAGTGGAGTTTAATTTTATAATTCTAGAACTTACATTTTTCGCCTAATTGATTCACCCCTTTTCTTCTTCTCTTTTAATTTCTGTCCTTCTCCAATATATATGTATATAATATTTTATAATTTTTAGAAATAGCGGAGAAGGAGAAATGGTAGAGCTCTACTGCTCAGTTTAGAAAATATTGGAAGAAAAGTGAGGGGTTAGGTTTGTATTTATAGAAGTTGGAATCAATTCCATCTATTAGATTAAAATATATTAAATCTGGGTCATTAGGCCTAGGTTTATGGTGCGTTGACCCTAACCCACCGATCGACCACTTGTAACAAGCCGTCGATTGCTAGCCGTTGGCCAGCTATGCTTAGCGGTTAACTGGTAGGGTCCGGTTATTAATTATTATCGTTAGTGCTTATTTTAATTATTCATTCCCTTAACTCCCCTTACCGTTTATTATTAATATTTATTTCCTTAATCCATTTTGAATTATTTTTGATATATAATCTTTAAATGTCAATAACTTCTTTGTCTCAACTCCGACCGTGAAATTTTATATATAAAAGTTGCTTAGAAAATCTCCCCGAACACAATGGTGCAAGTTTCATAGCCAAATATGGATATTTTCTAAAATTCAATTTTTGAACTTTAATAATTATTTATTAATTCTTTTTAATTAATTACTGTGTATTTTTTGGGATGTTACAAATAGATCTAAAAGAAAATTGAAGCCTCATTTTTCCATTCGCTATGCGATGCCATTTTCTAAGGCCTTGGAATTACAAATGTGAGTTCCAAAACCATTAACTTAAAGTCAAGACGATTTATTGATTGTAAAACAATTTTCAATCATGAATATACTTGATGGAGCAGTAGAACTATTCATCTTCTTCTCTTTAACTTTCTTTACCTTGTACAATTCTGTTTCCAATTACTCTTCTTGTGACAATAATGGCACTTGCCCTTGTTTGGAGCAGTAGTCTTTTTATTTTTCTTGTTAACCCTTTTCCGTTTCTTTGAACCTTTCGAAGATGAGTGTGTTCCCCTTAACAACAAGTGATCCTTGGACAAAAATTCGGCTGACATCAACATATGAGATGCTCAATGATGCTTACTTTCAAATAGTTCATATTATAGTTTAAGATGAATGGCTCATACTGGGGAGTAATAGACCAAAGGATTAAGTTGACTTGCATCTTGTTGCTTATCGCTATGTCTAACCGTGCAAGTCTATCAGTATATCTTTTCTTCATTAGAACGTAGTCATCCACTTTATCCCTTGGTCATTTTGGAATTGAATAGTTCCTTCATAAGTTCATACCTTAACGGGATTGTTCACTAAATATGGCATTGAGACTATCGAAAATTTCAAGGACAGACATGTTTTCATGCCGCCTCTGCAACAGCTTGTCTGACATAGACCAGTACGAAAACTTGGGCGAACTTTTGGTCCAATTCCCATTTATCACAAGCATGTCTTAGTTCGGGGTCTAAATTATCAGCAGGTTTTTCTTTTGGATGTGTAGTTATCAACAACCAAAGATGTTCATAAGCCAATGCTATCTTATTAGCTCTTAGTCGGTCAATCTAGTTAGGTCCAATGAGTTTTTCAGTTTTAAAAAATAGCTTGGGTGTGGATATTTTTCTGCAAATTTTAACTTGGTAGATTAGGATAATTTTATAGTGGATGTTCTTATAATATTAGCAAGGTTAAACTTTGTGTTTCATTTTACTAATAAGCTCCTACTAGTCTTTTATGTTTTTTCAAACCCTAAGATGAAACATAAAAGTCTTTCGACTTCACTAGTAGGTGTTAGGACTTGTTTATCTTGGGACTTATGACCTTGAGTTTGCTCAACAAGTCATAGCCACATAGATGATGGACAATTATCATTTATATCATATAAACCCCTAACCCGTGGTTCCTTGTTCTATCTTATTTCGACCTAGAGTTTGCTAAATAAATTAAAAGATATTGTTCACATATACCTACCATTTCGCGACGACCTCAACATACTAAATGTACATTGATTTTGCATAACAAATACATATAGCTATCTTACCTCATTTATGCTATATAATAATAATACTACATATAACATCTCTAGCTTGAGTTTTCTCAATAACTAGAGAGTATAAAAGTAATTTTTTAATATGTAAATGGCATATGACAACTTTATATCAAAGATTCAAAAAATTTATCATATTATATGGAGTGATATCAACTTATGGAATATTGTATTCCCTCATGATTCAAGTGTCGGACATAATCGAACTCACTGTAACAAATCGGGTCTTTCGACCCTCGAAAATCGATACCAATACATCCACCATATTGTGTACCGAGCATTCAAGAGCTGAAAAGACTGATCGTTATGGATAAGAAAGAAGATAAGAAGAAACTAATAATCATAGAATCTCACAACGCAATGGAAAAAACATATATTAATCAATGAATTCTTTACAAAGTCATTTCCAAAATGATACATAAGCGTCATACTAGATTGACTACTTGGCTGCCCATAAAAATTTGAGCGCTTAAGAGTTTTAGGGAATGAAAATAAAACTCCGGGTTATACATGGGTCTGGCGTGTGTAAACTCGAACGGTCGAATTATTATGTTTAAAACCCTTTTAAAATCGAAGGTAACTCAACCATGCCGCAAATATATACGGATGTGTTTTTACCTTATAATCACTAAAACTCTTTTTATAGAAAATCCAGTGATATTATTATAATGTCTAACGGCTCAAGTAAAATATGAATATAGCTGAAATGCTTGTATCTCACATTTCAACATAGTTGGGTACATCTAAAACCATAAAGGCACATATTGGAGAATGGATTCCATACTATGACAAGGTAAAGAACTACCTTCTAATGATACATCCCGAGATAAAATGCATTGGGGTCTGACAAGAACATCTTTTACCCCTGCCATATAGGATTGGCCTACCACTTGACTAGTAGTATTGAATATGATCACCCCACTTTGGGCCTCATAGAATACTTGAGTAAATAGTATTCGATCTAGATTTTGGAATGACCATACCCTGATGGGAGCGACCTACATGGCCCTGATGCATGGCCGATTTTTTTTTCATTTTTCGGTTGATGAGGCTCGAGGCTGCGTTTTAACTTTTTGAATAGCAATCCCACTTAGAATACTAACACTACGTTCCAGGTGATGACGCAATGTCAGCATCCATCCATATAAGTCGTTTAGGTGATAAACGAACCAAAGGCAGTACCTCCACTACACCTATTTTAGAATCACCCTCAAAGTTAGTAGTAAATATCCCTTGCACTTCAGAACTCTATCTTCGATTCCGTACTCTTCAAGATGTCTTTAGTTCGAAATGCTTGAGTTGGATCAAATTGGTTTTCGGATAACATATCTGATCCCGGTCTCTTCGAAACAACTTTCGATAACTTCAAATAAACTCAACCTCGGTTCTTTACGAAACAAATAGACAAGATAAGAGCGGAGACCACCTCCTAATCGTTAGTAGATTGATTTCCTTATCATTTATCCTAGAAGAACGAAAAGAGATTTATACGCACAGCAGAGCATCATTGGGGATGATTATGTCAAATAACTCACGTGTTTCTCCTACAGATTTCCAAAGTTAAGTTTTGGTCCAGGTTTGATAGTCGGTTATGTAGCTATCAAATAAACAATCATTCAAACGTAGATTAATTCCATGTGGGATCCTTCAAGCCTTTATTAATTAACCTTTAATTAATAAACCACTTTATAAAACTTGATCAAAAGATCTTTACATAACACTATTCCCAAAACCCTTACTTCCCCTTTATACTTAGGGAATTATTTATACTTATCTTAGGGGTATAAGTATATTATCAAAACATTTCTCTCTTTTTAAATTCCTTTTGAAAACATTACTTATTATAAACAATCCACTTATCCTTTATAAAAAGTTCCCTTTTAAAAGCTTACTTTACATTTAACCACCTTTGTAAGTTTCCAAAATCATTTATAAAACACTTTTATAAGTCTACCAGTCAACTTACAAAACCTCTTTACAAACCTTAAAATTATTCATAAAACATTTCCCCATTTAAAACTCCTTTGATAAATCTTCTTTAAGAAAAATCCTTTACAAAATATCTTTTGCAACTCATCCTTTTAGATCACTTTAAATAAACCCTTTTGCTTTGTAAAACCCATTTTTATGAACAAGTTATTATTTATAAATACCTTAAGAAAACAATAATATAACTTGAAAAATTATTTGTAAACCTTAACCCTGAATTGGTTAAAGAATTAAAATTAATTCAAAACCATACTTTATAATTTCAAAACGAACTTAGCAATCCCTTGGTAGTAATTTAAGTTACTACTTAGCATCAATTTCACTTTCAAGTCACTTAACCATTTATTTACATAAGTCAACATATATGTAAATGTAATTCATATCTAAATCAGGAAGTAACATGTCAATACAACTCAACTAGCATATACATGTCCAAATAGAAAAATAGTAGGATGGCTATTTGTCCTACTAAATAGATGTCCAAACAATTCACTGCTTAGAGCAAAATGGGAATTTATTCTACTAAACATATGTTCACACAATACGCAATTACATTATAGCAGAGTAGAGATTTAATCTACTATCAGGTGTCCAAACAATTAACTTATAGCTGAATGGAGATTTATTCTGCTAACACATGTCCATATAATCAAATCATTTACATAACTTATTCACAATTATTTTTGACTTAATGATATCGATATTTGAATTCCTTGTGTTCAAAATCAACTTTGGAAAAGAAGTACCTTTAAAGTGATTTGATTCTCGAAACAAAGGATTTAAAACTTAAAATTCCCTTTTAAAATGATTAGTTACTACTTAAACTCTTTATTAAATCATAATTAATCTTTATTAAATTTGAACTTAATTTAATTTTAAACTAAAAATGACCAAACCTTTAATAAATAATATATTTATAAATTAAACTCTTAATTAATCCTTTATTAATTATTAAATAATAATTTCAAACCTGTATTAATAATTACCTATTAATTAATCTAAGTTAATTAATCAATCTTTTAATTAAAACTTAAATAATAAATTATACCTTTAATAAATAATTATTTTAAATTAAAACCTTAATTAATTCATCATTAAAAATATTTAAACACTTGATTAATTAAATAAATAAACAATTGACCTTATATTTGATTAATAATTAATTAAAAATAAATCATATACTTAATTCATAATTAATTAAAAATTAATCTTACTTTTAAAGGATAATTAAGTAGTGCTAATCTTTATTTAATTAAGATTAATGAACCTTGTTTAATACTTAATTAATTATTAATTACCAAGCTTAATTAAATGATAATTAGTTATTAAAGCTTAATTAACTTTCTAAAACATTTTTATTAAGTTCATAAAACCTATCCAAAATCATTTTAAAGTATGAAACTGAATTTTCAAAAAAATGGACTTTATCGAAACTTCATCCATAACGATTACCGCTATAGGTGCCATACTTGTAAATGTTTTAGATTTTCTCTTTGGAAACTTAATACTAGAGATTTTACTAACTTTTCAAAACACAAAACAAATAATTTGAAACCAAATTTCTAACATTTTAAATCGATTTTGATTATAAACCAAAACTTATACTCTTCGCAAAGGATTCTTGATCGATAACCAAATCTAATTAGTAACTATGTTAACTTTTCTTTGCACAACAATGATATAATTATGTCCATAACAACATAATCATACCAAAAATCCAAACAAACAAGTCACACTTTTACATCATTAACAAAAATCTAGACTTCACATTCAAGCACACACTAACTTAACCACATGCATTCACGTATATAAACAACATATAAATGCATCCAAACCATACAATAACCCAACCAAACAGTCAAATTATTTTATCACCAAATAGTCAATAAATGCAAAGGTAAAAACTTTCCCAAAAACAAGAAGTTTACTTACCAAATTTTGCAAAACTCTTTTGAAAACATGAAATACTTTAGAACTTGCAAAGCTTGGAATATCACAAAATCAACTCTATGATGGGTAATCATCCCCTTGATTTTTGGCTATGTTACTCTTAGAATTTTAAAATGTGGTCAAAAGAGAAGTTCTTGAAAATTCTTTTCTCCATCATTTCAATAAAAGAATCACTCAATTTGGATTGATTTTAAGGGAGATGTGGTCAAAAGAAGGAGTGCTATTTTCAGGCTTGAAAATATGGGTCCGAATATGAGTTAGAAAAAAAAATATTTTTGACCCAAAAATGTTCAAAATTTGAAAAAGTGGTTCACATAAAAGTTGTAGCCAATGTAGTTATACATGGTTTGAAAAAATAAAATCTTAAGTTGGTTAATTGATGAGGAAGATATGTTTAAAGGACAAGGAGGAAAATTTTGAAGAAGGAAAGGGCTATTTATAAATAAGAGAGAAGGTGAATTTCCTAATTACCCTTGCTATCACCCTCCACTCATTTTTTTCCACCTGACCACCTTGTCCTCCTCCTAACACTTCATGTTAAAATTGTATTTTAAACTTTAATACCAAAGTATGTACACATTCATACATGCATTATTGAATTTTAACTCATTTAAAAATATATATATTTGATTAATACAAAGAGTTCAAATTTTTTTTGATAATTTTTATCCAATGAAAAGTCGAAAATTAGAAAAAGAATTCTGGTCACATTTTTTATTTTTGTTCGAGCTAAATATTATTATAAATTTTTTTTGAAAACTATTTCAGCATCATTATTTATTATTAAAAAAGAGTTTTATTTTCATTATAAAACCTATATATTTGAATATTAAAAATTTATTTAATATTGGAGTTTCATGTGCTCCAAGCCTGGCCCACGTGCAATTAGGAGGATTGGCCGCAATCTGAGTGATACCACCCATCCTATCCTACTACCTATAGGGGGCCGCCCACAACCGCCCGAAAAGGAAGTAGTAAAATTCTGGATCTTTACACTCACGCTATACAAACTACACGTATGTATTTATCACTTAAGTCTGTTTAAGGTTTCTTTAGTGTTCCACCTTTTTGAGAAAAATGAGTGATCCTCTATGATTAAAGGAGAGCATGCATATAATTTTATTCTGCACGTAGAAATGGAGCTGTCAACATGCCAATAGGTAGTGATACCCCCCGTATAGTAACAAAAAATAAAAATAAAAAACCCCTCAAACCAAGAAAACTAAAGTTAGAAAATACACTAAAACATTATAGTCCATCACGTTAAATGAATCCATCCAAACTAGCAAGTAAACTTGAATCTGCTAAAAAACTAAACGAAGAAGAGGAAGCATAAAACACATATATATTTATATACTTATATACATTATATCTAAAATAAAATTACATTGAACTAAAAATGAATGACATAGGCTAAGCAACTATGACGATCCACCTTTCTACCCCCTAGGAACGATACATAACGCATCCTTGATGTTCATGTGCCATTGCCCAAACATCAGAAATATGAATTATCGTGGTGTAAAATAAAGAACGGAATAGAAAACCTCATAATGAAACTGCAAAATAAACTATAATAGTCAATAGTACATCAGGTTACTCTTTAATAGGGAGTTATCAGAGTTACACAAAAGTACTACAAATCAGCTTAGACAGTTATAATATCTTACCTTTACATATGTTGAAACAAAACATACTTAAACAAACTAGGTAATACAGTAGAATAAGTACTTAGGAAGTTGAAAGCTTCCTGCTTGGATGTCATCTTCAAAAAAGCCCACAAAAAACCTACAACTCTCGGACTACTCAAATAAAATTAGTACCAAGAGAATTTAGGGAAAACAAACAACTCCGGTCAGATGATATGTCTAGTATGAGTAAAAAATTTAAACAATAGGTATGAAATTATGCATAAACATGTGAGACCAAGCCGCTGAACATAGAACGAGTTTAGTCCCACATAAATCAACATTCAAACGTAAAGAATAGATAAATAATTATATACCATAAAGAGTGGTCGAGTCTTCCCGATGAAAACAAAGAAATAAATTTGAAGGTTCGAATCAAATAAGATAAGGAAAATCTTCGATAAATGAATAGAAAGGTGCACCCCACTTGATATATACCTCTAGTAATATACTTCTGAGAAACTCATTTACTTAATGAAACTTCTCGAAATCCTCCAAGCCGGACCCTACCAAACCTTACCGAGTATCTGAATATTTCACATCTAATAGTGCTACCGAATCCAATGTAGATGAGATGTGAAACTATCCTAATGGGAGACCCCACATAGCTTGGCCTCCTCTCATGCTTTGGTTTTAGTCATTTCCGACAAAGGTTATCAATGCTCAACGGAGCAATAAATCATCTTAGAATGACAATAATAAAGAAGCTGAAGTAACCAATAGCTGAGAAACCAACTATCGAGGATATAAAACGACCGTATATAGAAATTAAGCGTTGTATACTTACAACCACTCATCGAAATCAAACTTGTACTATTTCTCGGCAATAATACTGGACAAGTCAAGGTAGTGTTACCTCAAAGTCATGTCTCATGATTATTCTTAACTTTCGAAATATTGATAAGCCTACTTCTTCGATGTTCAGTGTTAATTATACAAATAAATCGTTTCTATATAAGTGAATTTCTTTATGGAAATTAATTCATTTCCATAAACGAATTAAACACTTTCTTTTAAAAACCCGAATTCGTACTTGGCTTCACATTACAAGTGTCACCTTTCAAAATTTTTGTTAAAAGAGTTTACTAACTTTGAAACATCATTACAAAAAGGATTTAACAACTTAAAACATCCTTATTACATTGATTAATTAACTTTAAAACTTTGTTGACTAAGTTAATTGATTAACTTCAATAATTAGTTAATTTTGAACACATCGTTAATAAGTTAATTAGTTACTTTAATCCTTACTAATTAAATAATTAATTAAATTACATAATCATTATTAAAATAATTAATTATTTTTGGAAACATCCTTAATTAAAACTTGCTTAACTTGTAAAATAATTCCAAGCTTACCAAAGAAACCAAACAGTTTGGATAAAAGGTATTTTCCAAAGTGCCGGTTAGTGATTGTCGCTATACGGGTAGTTCAAAATTCAAGTATATGACATTTTCAATATAACCAACCACCGCAAAGCAACGAGTTGAACATACATACTTGGTAGTTTACAATGATTCAACCTGTAACAAGCATTTATTAACAAAGGAATTAATTTAACTACAAGAATTTCATATAACTTATGACTCTCTTATTAACCTTCCAAAGCGACTAATTTTCAAAGCAACAAACCAATCCAACAACCAAACCATTATTACAACTAACAATAAGCATTCAATAGTTACAAATGTGAGCATGCATATAGTTCAAACTTTATAATTCAAAAGCGGAAGCTTTACTCACAGAAACACCTTTAACTTAGCCGGATCACCACAACAAGTAGTCGAACTCACGAACTATCTTCACTGCACCTTAACTTGGACTTTTGGGCCTTTAATAGGTTGGGTTAAGGTTTGGCCTGGGAAATATAGGGCTCTTCCTTGCGGTTTTGAGGTGGGAATGGCTTTTGTTTTGGTGGAGGGTGTTGATATATGGATATATGGAGTTTTATGTAACAACCCTGGTTTTGGAGATTGCTTGTTAATATTAAATTATAACGGTAGTTGTAATTTAATATTGTAAATTAAAATAAAATTGGAGAAATTAAATTGTTTATTTGGAATAAACAATAAAATTGGAATTAAATTATGAAAATAAAGCTTAAAACTTTATTTTATTTTGTTTGGAGTTATAATAAATGGAATATGGGCTTCAAATAAAGAAAATGACTTTATTTAGAGAAAATGCGATAATTATATTAATTATTTTCCATTTGCTTCTTTTAATAAATTTTAAGAGAAATAATTGATTTTAAGGGTGGTTTATTAATTAAAAAGTTAGAAATTGGTTTAAAAATATGTGTTCGCTATACATTATGTTTGGAATGGTTTGAATATTTTACTAAGTGAGAAAACGATTTTTGTTAAATTTTAAAAGTTAAAATGTAGGCTTTTACATTTATTTGGTGAAAATTTTATGTTATTATGAAATAAAGGATTTTAAAATATAAATTAATATTTTTATATGATAGAAAGTGTTTTATTTTGTAAGTATACAAGTTTGCAAATTTTTCTTTTATAAAAACTTGAGAGCAAATGCATTTTTTTCTTTGTGCATAAGTGATATATGAACATATTTTGGTTAAGTGTTGTTTAATTAACCTATAAGCTATTTATTTTCATTTTATGAATGGGTCCAAAGCCCATTAGCGCTTTGGCAAATATTGAGAAAGTGAGAAAAGGAAATCACCCGTACGTTCTATTCTTCAGTTTCTTCCTTCTCAAATCCAAATAATGAGAAATAGAAACCCATTCCTCCATATAGCAAATTCAGGCCAATTCCCTCATTTGTATTGCAAATTAAAATCTTTTGGAATCTAGAGAGTAAATTAAAAGGTAATCTAATTCCAAACCCTACTATTTCATCAATTCCTAATTTGAGATATGGGTTTTTCTAATTTACTATAAAACTTGTTTTGCATGTATTGTTTTAAGTTTGTACAGGTTATTTGAAGTTAGAATCTCCTCAAAGCTTGTCTCATTCTAAATATATTCAAGTTCTTTACTTCTCTACAGCAAGGTGAGTTTGTTAACTCACAACTCTAGCTATATCTTGCCTGCGAATAAAAAGATCTAGAAGAAATTAACTTACTGTAACAAATTCTGTCAAGTTTTAGTTACAGTGTATTATCTTGTTTCTGTTGCATCTTTAGGTAGCGATAACTCCTTGATATCTTAATGAATTGTTGCCAAATCTTCTCTAGATCATAGTTTGGATGTTGTATTACATGCTTGCCAAATTTCATAACATTTCATCTTCATTTGCTATGTCAAAATTGAGCTCAAAGTTTGAATCGCACAAGAGAAAACGACTTGGAGGAAGAAATTGAATCCGCGTATGCATAGTCGACCGGGAGGTTGACCATACACATCCTTAGGTCGACCGTACGTTCAACCTAAGTGTCCTCAAGGTCGACCTGGTTGGTTGACCTGAGGAAGTGCAAGGTCGACCTGCATATGGTCCTTATATATTTGTTTTTCTGAGTTTTCTTTTGCCTTTTCCTTTGATTCCAAGACCTTTTGACATCATTCCTTTTGCAATTTTGAGATGATTTCGAATGTGTTAGAAGGTTTTGATGTCTATTAATGGACTGACCAAGATTCGAAGGATTTTGAAATTTAAAAATTTGATTTAAATTTGAAATTAATTCGAATATTGGTTTGAGTGATTTTCCTTGTTTTTATTCGTTTTCTCCAAAAAAATTGAAATAATTTTTAAAATTAATACGCATTTCAAAATAATCATTATATAATATTTTATGGCATTTCCAAATATAAAGTCTAATTATTCTCTATAATAAGGGAATTTTCAAATATGGCTTTCAAAATCGATTTCGAAAATTGGTTTTAAAAGCTTTTTTCTCAAGTAAATTATTTTATATATATAATGCAGATTTTTGCACTATTCGAGCAAATGAGAAGGAGAATTAAATGGTTTGGTAAAACATGTGGTATGAGATGTATGCGTTTAACTTATCGGTTAATTCCCAACTTGTTTGTTTGATTGTTTTGACCTTTGGGTCAAGTTTACCAATAAGATAAGGTAAACATTTTACTGCTTTAAGTGTGAAATTTACTAGCGGTTAGTAAACCGTTTAGTGCGAACGTGTGGTAGGACACACGTTAACACTGTTTGGGTTCCTATCTGTAAGTTAGTGACACATTTGCCATTGCGGCGTGCCAGTACCGGACCTTCTGATCATTGCCATTGCGAAATATTTTCCATTGCAGAGTTTGCCATTGTGGGGTGTTTATCATTGTGACGTTTTGCCTTTGGACGAGGTACCTAGTTGAGATAACAGTACTTGGCAAGGCTTCAGCCACATGCACGTGTAAACACTTTTGAGATGATTTCTTTGACTATTTTCCCTAACGTGTTACCCCTTTTCGGAATTGGTCCTTTGATTCCTTCGATATATATATATATATATATATATATATATATATATATATATGTATATGTATATATATATTTGTGGCGATTACCTTTTGGGAATTTGAACTCTTGGGAGTTCTATCTTTGAGATTTGAGTTTCCTACACTGGCGTTATTTTAGATTTTCCTTTTGACGTTATTACTGAGATTTGCGTATTGGCGTTATTACTAAGATTTGCCTTGTGGCATTTATTTGGGATTATACTCTCCAATGTTGGAGAATTATATATGATTTCCTTATGGCGTATTTTATGATGGTGATATCTTTGAGATCTCTTTGAGTTACTGATATGGCGGGTTTGATATTTCTCCTTTTATTGGAGTTATATTTTCCCTAAACCACTACTAATGATTTGTGATATGCCCATGATACGAGGCTTGCTATCTTTAGCGTTTTATGGATTGTCTTATCTCTTTTGAGATTATATGTTGGTGTAAGTGATATCATCCCATCACTTAAAATAACCATACTGTTAGCACTAGAGTTAGTCACTAACACCCTTGAGAAAGATTGTGTAGAGAGATTAATGAAGAAAGTAAATTAAAATAGAGAACTGTATGCTAAATAAAATGCAAAGACAAGAACACCGGATTTATAGTGGTTCGGCGTAACTACGTACGTCCACTTTAGATTTAATCTTTATTGCTTTACTCAATAATTGATTACAGATACAATCCATACACCAAATACTTGAATACAAATGCTAAGTAAAAAAGAATGAGCCTTGAATGCGTCAGAGTCTCCCTAGTGTTCTCGAAAAAAGGTCCATTTCACTGTGCCCCTACCCATCTATTTATAGACGAAGATAGGTCGAACTTACCTAATGGGCCTAGGAGCAAGATATATCGGCCCGTGGTAGGTGACTTCTGCGCGTCGAGCCATAAATGCTGAATGGCAAATGTCGAATCACTATCCAGGCCGAACGGCATTCGTATGCCGATCGACGAAGGCATGTTGAACGGTACATGTATGCCGAACGAGGCAGTGCACTGAGTGAAGAATGTAGGCCGAACGAGACCTATTCCGAATGAGACTTGATGTCGGTCGAGGGGAGATGCTGAGCGAGGCTTCATGCCGAACGAGGCTTCATGCCGAGTGACCTTTCCATGCCGAATGGGGCAAGATGCCAGCGACCTTTCCATGCCGAACGAGGCAAGATGCCGAGCGACCTCTCTATGCCGGACGAGGCCTTGTGCCGAGCGACCTATCTATGCCGAACGAGGCCTTGAGCCGATCGGCACATTTGTGCCAAATAATGCTCTATGCCAAGCAAGGGGAGGTGTGCCGAACGATGATCTATGCCGAGCCTCTTATTACATGGTCAAAAATCAGGTAACACTTACCCCCTAAAGTGTATCATGTAGATGGACATGATGCGCTTTGAACCATGAGTACTCCGTGTTTTCTTTAAAGCCCTCATTCTGTCTTCTCGATTGTGTTTTCCTAAATGCCGAGTGAGGCATTGAATGCCGAACGACATATGGATGTCGAACGGCATTGGATGCCCAACGACATATGGATGCTGAACGACATTGTACCTTGATCGGTTCTATGGTCACTGTCTCTGCACCTTCTTTCCTTCCTACTATAAAAGTCAGTATTTCTCTCCTTCTTCCCTTTTTACATTTTACCTCCGCTCTAACATCCTTACGAACCTACCTCCTTCTAGACTTTTTCCAATGCCTCAACCTCCTTTTAGACTGCCAAATCCTACACGTTACTTCTCGACTTCCCTCAACAACAAATCTGAGAGGATTCCACTTCTAAATTGAGCACCTCATTAGACTTCGACCCCTTCTACTAGGTATGAATCTTTCACTTGCTCGACCTTCTCCAATTAGGGATCTTGAACCAGACTTGAATTTACGACCTTCCCCTAATACACGAATAATGGAAGCTACATAGGTAAGGAAGGTGGATCAGAGGTTTATGAGCCTTTGGATTAGATGGAGGGGAGAATGGAAGAGGGTGTCAGTCCAGTAGGAATCGGTGAGGGTCGAGATGGTTGGTCGAAGGTGGCGTGCGAATTGGGGTGGTGATCGATTGGCCACTTAGGAGGGTATCTAGTGTTTCCGAAGAAATAAGTTGGAGGAGGTCGTATGGCTGTGGTTCGGCATGAATTCTGCATGTCGAACGATGTGAGGGAGTGAAGTTGAAGTTAGGTTTAGTCGTGCCGAGAGACGTGGCTCGGTATGGCCATGACCCGGCATGAATCCCTTATAGCGAACGAGGTAAGAGGGAGCGCAGGAAAAAAGAAGGAGAAGGGTGAAAGTGCCGAGTGATGTGGCTCGGCATGACTTGCCGAAGGACTCATTTGTGCCGAGCGGTAGAGATGGAGGGTAGGAAGGAAGTTGGAGAGATGGGAAAAGTGCCGAGCGATGCAGCTCGGCATGGTTGCGGTTTGACATGACTTGTCGCGTGCCGAACGGTAGAGATGGAAGGTAGGAAAGTGGTGTACAACAACAATACTAGTCGAACATAATGCATAGTTGACTCAACCTATTTTTTATGCCCGAACATATGACAATGAACAAGTACGAGGACTTAAGCATATCGGACAATGCAGATTGATAACTCCTCTGTTTTGACAACCACAAACCTGAATTTAACTTGATTAAAATAGATAATAACCTTCAACGTACAGTGTGATGTCGAGTTCGAAACATAAACCGTCTTACGACAAGCTCTCGTAGACGGTCAGCGATGACGGTCTTCGAAGATGATAGTTCAAAGTCTAACTTTATTTCATCAACTCTGGGACTTTTAATTCCTTGGCACTTATACTTGAATGAATGCACTAGTTCACACACCACATGGGGAGAGTATTCTTGTTGTTATGTCTAATATCGATCATTTTTTAATAAATAGGTGTTTCATCGGATTCTACACACATTGGAGATGTCTAGGAAATCCAGCTCTGCCACGTTTTCGGACAGACCCAAGCTTACCACCCAACAAGAAGTAGTTGGAACCTCGAATCCATCGACCATTCCTATACAAAATATTCCGAGCCCCACGATCGCATCCGTCGACTTGGCTCCCGACGCCTTAGATGCAGCGATCTTGTTAGACGATCCGATCGATTCTCAAGCCTCGAGAATTAACGAAAGCGTACTTAATCGCATATGCTTGGTACACGAGATTCCTTTCGATGTTGGTTCCATCAAGGCAAGATCATCCTCACTTACCCCCAGTCGGATACACAGCCTGCAACAAATTTATGTGCTGGGTTAGGAACATGCCGCCATTTAACTCCTTTCTTTGTGACCTACTACAGTATATTGAGATTGCTCCATCGCAATTACACCCAAACAGTCACGTATTCGTGTACGGCACGTGCACCCTCTTCATGAGTGTCCATTTTAGGCTCCCAACTCCTGGCGATATCCGATACATTTATCATTTCAAGAAACGATCAGACAACCCATCTTTTGTATTTTTTGAACCACACAACAAATGTCAAATTCTGACAGGGGAACGGAGCAAATTCACCCAGTATAAGTAGGAGTGGTTCGATGTGCGCTGTCCTCCTGGCTTCGCAAGGAAGTAAGTTTCTTTTCTGGATCAATACTCGCATTTGGTGGAATTTGCATCTTTTCTGACTCTTTATCTAGTTTTTCAGGTATCGGCCCACATCCCCAGGGCTCCAGGTATTCTGAAGTTGTTGAGGCTATTCGAGCTATCCCCGCAGGAGACCGGGACATTAGGTCTCTTATTTCGAATGATTCTCTCACGAAGTTTGGGCTGATGGCGGCAAGCCGCCAGACAAGCCTTCCTTAAGGTGTCACCATAACAGCATCTGCCTCGGGCAAAGGTAAAAAGCAAGCTAGGCCCTCAGCACGTGACGCCCTTGACACATCTGAGGAGGGGGAGATTAAAGATGCTGAAACGCTTGAAGTACATGGCGAGAATGTTATCCTCGCTCGGAAGCCAGTAGTCGAGGTGCACAATATCGAAGTAACGCCTCCCCATGCGAAGGGAAAGAAAAAATTGCTTGTAAGCCGAGGAAGAAGATGACGTGCGGAACTTCTAAAGTCACAATCACCCCACTGGAGAGAGTGATTTCTCCTAAACGCTTAGAGAGTTAATTGAAAGGCCTGTCGGACCTTACTATTCCCAAAGATTTGCTTAACTATGGCTTCAACTATCCGAAAGCGCTTAAACTTCATTCGCCCGCAAGAGTCAATGCAGGCTCTTAAGCCCACATTCAAGGAGAAAAAACTGCCATAAGTAGAGAAAAAGAAACTGGTCTGTTGAGGGTAGGACACACACGGACACGCGCACATCATTTTGCACTTGAATTTTAATCATCACTTTATTCTTTGCTAACTTGTTGTTATTTAAATTCCATGAAGGTGATATGCGTTGTACACACAGACTCGATCGTCTTCACGGGTCATCTATCTTTCACCACTCTGGACGGGTTCGGGCTTCGAAAGACGATGGGATAGAGATGATGACGGCGACAGGGATTATCACTCCCTAGATTCATCATCTTGAAATAAAACTTATCATCAGCCTTCATATCATTATAATCCTCCTTCTCACTCGGAGCAAGGTAGGTAGAAATACAGCCACAAGGGGTCCCAATCTGATGCCCCCCATAATCAACACTCTGGTTCATCCAGCACACGGCAATCTCCGAAACCCCACAAGAAAACTGAGCTTTCAAGACCATCTCCCCCATTCCCACAACAGATCCGACGATATCGGAGAGGCTAGCCAAGTTTAAGGCTAAGTTTCCCAAAATATACTTCGATGATTCGATGTTTTTTCCAGCGATCCATCACATTCCGAGACACATCAAATAGAGCACCATTGCTTGTAACAACGATGTTTATGTTCAACATGACGCGTTTGTTCATTTTGCCGAAAAAGTCTCGAAAGTCTTTGTTGAGCATCAACACGAAATTGATCGTTTGAAACTTGAAGCCATTCATGATAAGGATATTATCAAAGCTCAAGATAAAGAGCTCTCTTCGTACAAATCTCAGCTCGAAGCCGCCCAAAAAAGTGCTAAAGATACTGCGGAGGCCGTCAATCGTCTGGAAACGACACATAAGAAAGAAATTGACGAAGCGGTCCAACGCTGTAGGGCCCTGGATTTAGAGAAGGATTCAGTTCAGAAGGAAAGGGATGCATTTCCCTTCGAGTCAAAGAGTTGGAAGATCATCCCCTCAAAGAGAAAGAGGAAAAAACTACTGCCCAGGAAGAGTCGCAGCGATATTGCGATGAGATGTTGCTATGTGACTCTTGAAGGCAAAGCTCAACGATGAGCTCTCCAAGATTGGGATGCTGAAGGATGAAGCCCTTGAAGAGGACAAAAGAATAGTATCCGCAAAGATTGACTCTCGCCTCGAGGCGGCTACAAAGGCTGGCAGGGAGGAGATCAAGTGCATGTTCGACCCGCTTATAGCAGAATAAATGCCCGTGTCCTCATGAATCGGGACTTAATTTTTCTTGGCGAGGGAAACCTCGAGTCTCTAGCCGAGGCATGGGAGACTTTGATAAAGATCAGGAAGGTCGAGCTGGGCACCGAAGAGGTTGACGAGGAGGCTTTGGTGAAAGAATTTCTTAGGGGGAATGAGCCTTCAGACTTGTCTACAGCGAAGGCCCTTTGCTGCAAAGGTTCTTCCACATCAAAAGGAAAAAGTGTCATTATTGGTCCGTCTGGAATCGAGTCTCCAGCTCCTCCTACTCAATCGGCTGATCATCCAGTACTTGATCCATTCGAGCAACACGCTGGTTATGACCTGGAAGGACAGGGCCTCGACATTCATGTTCTATCTCCTATTCCAGAGGGAGAGACTCCTCGGACGGTTGAGAGCCAACAAGAAGCTGATATATAACTCTTCTTCTTAAAGTTAAATGAGCCGTCATTTTCGGTGAGAGGTTATTGTATTCTAACGTTTTCTCTTATGATTTTGCGTAAGCCATTCTGATCCCGAACCAACTCCAAGGAGCGATGACGCCAAGGAGGAGAAGGGGAAAATGAGAAAGGCTACTCATGCGGGAGAGACTCCCCGTCCAGATGCTCAACTGATTAAGGCGCTTGATGAGGATAAGTCTGAGATTACATCTCCCGTTGAAGAAAGTTATGAAACTAAGATCACAAGCGCCTCTGGACACACTTCAAAAATGAGTATGAAGGAGCAACTCGCGGAGAAAAAGAAAAATACAGCAGAAATCAAAGTTGATCCCCGAGTTGTGGATCTAGATGATCCTTTGAACAGGCCTTTGAAGGTAATCCTTCCTCGTGGGTCCAGGCCATTAGAAGTCCCTCGTTCCTCCTTGGATGTTACTTCCTCATCTAGCAAGGCATCCAAGCGAAAATGCATGGTAGAGGAATCATCAAAGAAAAAGAGGGAGGAAAAGAAACCGAGGAAGTCAAAGAAGTAGTTGTTGCTCTCGTTCAACGAGGGTCAGCTTAGATTATGTAATTATTTTTACTTATTTCCGTAGTCAATTGTAAGTAGACTTTTGACTCCCATTTTTGGAGGAGTTGTAGTGGAATCTTATATTGGATAAATAAAACTTAGTTCTTTTGTCTTTCAAACGATTTTTATCATCTAGCTTTCTATAAAATTATGGTCGAAACTCGAGCCATTGCGGGTTACATAAACCCCCGAATCATCTTCATATAACTCGGAAATTCTTTGGAATTGTACATCCTTTATTCCGCGCATTGGGTACTTAGAATATTTTTCACTCCATATGCTGGGGACTTGACGACTTCAAGTCAGTTGTACTCTAGTCTTCACTCCGGGGACATAGAGATTTTTAAGCCATTTATACTCTAGTCCGCACTCAGGGGACTCAGAGTACTCTAGTCCGAACTCAGGAGACTTGGAGATACTGTGTCATTTATACTCTAGTCTGCACTCAGGGGACTCAAAGTACTCCAGTCCCCACTCAGGGGACTTGAAGATTTTAAATCGTTTATACTTTAGTCCGCACTCAGGGGACTCAGAGTACTCCAGTCTGCAATCAGGGGACTTGGAGATTTTAAGTCGTTTATAATCTAGTCCGCACTCAGGGGACTCAGAGTACTCCAGTCCGCACTTAGGGGACTTAGATATTTTAAGTCGTTTATACTCTAGCCCGCACTCAGGGGACTCAGAGTACTCCAGTCGGCACTCAGGGGACTTAGAGATTTTAAGTCGTTTATACTCTAGTATGCACTCAGGGGACTCAGTGTACTCCAGTCCGCACTCAGGGGACTTGGAGATTTTAAGTCGTTTATACTCTAGTCCATACTCAGGGGACTCAGAGTACTCTAGTCCGCAAACTTCGAGATTTTAAGTCATTTATACTCTAGTCCACACTCAGGGGACTTAGAGTACTCCAGTCCACACTTAGGAGACTTGGAGATTTTAAGTCATTTATACTCTAGTCCGCACTCAGGGGACTCAGAGTACTCCAGTCCGCACTCAGAGGACTTCGAGATTTTAAGTCATTTATAATCTAGTCCGCACTCAAGGGACTTAGAGTACTCCAGTCCGCACTTAGGGGACTTGGATATTTTAAGTTGTTTATGCGTGTTCGAACGTCAGACAGAATAATGTAACTGTAGTTTTTTTGCCATAAAATTATCATACGCGGAAACATCAATAATTCATGGGAAAAAATGGCTTCAAGCCTTTATGAATGAAGCAAACTAAATTGTCTTATTACATGCTGAAAACTAAGAATCAACAGAATGAGAACGTACTGAAAATAATTGCAACAAAGATAGAAAATGAATAGACTAAATATAATAATGTCGCAGATGCTCGCTATTCCATGCTCGGGGGAGTGTCGCGCAATCAACGGTCGCTAGCTTGAAAGTTCCTTCTCTAAGCCTTCGTTCAATGACATATGGACCTCCCCATGTGGGATTTAGATGCGACGGGACCGAAAAAATTCGTTTCAAAACGAGGTCGCCCATGTCGAAGACTCTTGGCCAGACTTTTTCTTTATAATATCGAGCGACTCGGTGTCTATATGCGGCCGCTCTTAAATCAGATTCTTCACGTTTTTCATCTATGAAGTCCAGCATTTTCGAAAAAAGTTCCTGATTCATCTTGGGGTCGTAATGAGTTACCCGATGTGACTGAACTTCAAGTTCTACGGGAATGACAGTTTCCGTGCCATATGCCAATGCAAATGGAGTGTGGTCAGTCGCGGACTTGTGGGTGGTTCTATAAGCCCAAAGTGCTGTTGGAAGTTCATCACCCACTTGTCTCTAGCCTTTTCCAAATGTTTTTTCAATTTGGACTTGATTATTTTGTTCACGGCTTCCTCTTTCCATTGGCTTTTGGATGAGCAACTGCTGTAAACCTTTTTTCAATTCCTTGTCTTTGACAAAATTCTTTGAAATCTTTGCTTTCGAATTGAGTTCCATTTTCTGCAATGGTAATCCGTGGAAGGATAAAACGACATATAATATTTCGCAACAAAGTTAATGACCTTCTTGGTGGTGATCGTGGCTAAGGGCTCTGCTTCTGCCCACTTAGTAAAATAATCGACCGCAACTATTGCGTATATCGCACCACCTTTAGATATGGGTAAGGAATCGATTATATTGATCCCCCATATTACAAACGGCTAGGGACTAACCATTTGCGTGAGTTCCGTTGGTGGAGCTCTCGGGATTTTTGCATACTTCTAGCATTTGTCGCATCTCCTTACGTAGTCCGCAGCGTCTCGATTTATAGTTGACCAATAGTATCTATAGCGGAGGATTTTCTTTGCTAATGTCCGCCCTCTAGTATAGCCACCACATTCTCCTTCATGGACTTCCTTCAGGACTCGTTTTATCTCATCGTGGGAAATGCACCGGAGTAAGTGGGTCGAGAATCCCTTCTGATACATTATTCCGTCCTGCAATCGTGAAGCCTTACGAATGACTTGTCGTCTTTCGCTCCTTCTTTTGGGAAAGATCTCGTGTAGCAAGTACTGTTTGACTGGGGTCAACCATGACTCCTTCTGATTTCTGTTTCTAACATGAAATCTATCTCCATTACATCTATACTCGGAGCATGTAAGGTTTCGACAGGAACCAATCCCATTTGTTGTGCATCGCCAGTGCTTGCAAATTTTGCCAATGAATCGGCTTTGTTGTTTTGATCACGTGGGACATGCGAAATATCATAATATTCGATATTTGCTAGTAGCTCTTGAACCCGTGCGAGGTATGGGGCAAGTCTCTATCCCTTCGCTTGATAGCCCCTTCCCCCCTACCCCCCCTCCCCCCCGCCACCTGATATACCACCAATTGTGAGTCACAAAAAATCTCAACCAATTTTACTCCCAACTCTCTGATAAGTTTCAAGCCAGTGATCAACGCTTCATACTCGGCCTCGTTATTTGTTGCTGGGAATTCAAGCTTCAAAGAAAAACAAATTGATTAGTTTTCGAGTGTCACAAGAACTATGCCAGCCCCCGAGCGACGGACGTTAGATGCCCCATCGGTGTACAACTTCCATCGAATGGGAGGTATGACATTGTTACCATCTGTTTCGTCTGACATGGTGAATTCAGCAATGAAGTCTGCTAGCACTTGCCCTTATATGGTCCTTCGTGGAAGGTAGGTAATATCGAACTGACTTAACTTGATATTCCGTTTTAACATCCTTTAAGAAGTTTCTGGTTGTTGAAGTACCTGCCGCAAGGGTTGATCGGTATAAACGCTAATTGAGTGTGCCTAAAAGTATGGCCGAAGCTTGTGTGATGCAATCACCAAGCAATAGGCTAGTTTCTCAATCTTAGGATAATTGTTTCTGCCCCCGTTAAAAAATTACTGACATAGTACACCATCTTTTGAACTCAGTCCTCCTCGCGAACCAAAGCCATACTGATAGCATGCTGTGATATAGCCAAGTACATGTACACCATATCATGGTCTACCGGTTTCGATAGTACTGGAGAACTTTCTAAATGCCTTAACAGAGATCAGAACACTTCCTCACAGTCAGATGTCCACTCGAAATTTTTCTTTCCTTTCTTTATTACATTGAAGAAATAAATACACTTATCTGTGGCTCTGGATATGAATCAACTCAGCACGGCCACCTTCCCAATCAAGCTTTGTACCTGCTTTATAGTTCTGGGCACTTGTATGTCTCGAATAGCTTGAATCTTCTCCTGGCTAGCTTTGATTCCCCACACATTCACAATGAAACCCAAAAACTTCCCTGGCGCAACGCCAAAGGAACACTTCAAAGGATTGATCTTCAATCCATAATGTCTGAGTATATCAAACATCTCCGCTAAGTCCCGAATGTGGTCGTTTGACTGCCATGACTTCACGAGCAAGTCATCCACATAGACTTCTATCGTTCTACTAGTCTGGTCTTTAAACATTCGATTCACTAGATGCTGGTAAGTCGCTCCTGTGTTTTTCAATCCGAAGGGCATCACTACATAGCAATATTACCCAACGTCTATGACAAAACTGGTGTGTTCTTGGTCTGGAATGTGCATCAGGATCTGATTACATACCGAGTACACATCCAAAAATGACAATAACTCGTGTCCAGCCATTGAGTCGACGAGCTGATCGAATCTGGGTAAAGGGAAACTATCCTTCAGGCATGCTTTGTTCAAATCAGAGTAATCAACGCAAGCTCTCCACTTCCTATTCGCTTTCCTTACTAGCACAAGGTTGGACACCCATTCAGGGTAGAGGGTGTCATGGACGAGCCCATTGGCTTTGAGTTTGTCCATCTCCTCTCTGAGAGCAGCGGACCTCTCTGGGTCCATGCCTCTCCTTTTTTGTTTTACAGGAACATACTTTGGGTCTATGTTCAACATATGACTCGCACTAGCAGGAGAAATCTTGCACATATCAGAATGTGTCCAAGCGAAAGCATCCAGATTCGCTCGGCGGAAATCAGTGAGATCCTCGGCCACTGACGGGTCGAGTTGTGATCTAATCTTGAGTACTCGTGATGGGTCATCTCGGCTGACTGGAACGTCAATCTTTAGTTCAGCCGGCACTGCTTTTGCTTCCCGAGGTTCCACATCATCATCTCTTAGATCTATGTCTTTGTAGAACCGAGAATGTCGCCCGAGCCAGGGCTCGGGCACTACTTGTCAATCGTTAGTATTGCAGATGCGGATGGACCTATCCGCAACCTTTCCTTTCTCTCTCCGCTGGGCCTCTTTCAGCTCAGCAACATAGCATGCGCGACCGGTCACTTGATCGCCATGCACCGCACCAAGTCCTTTGTCTGTCGGGAACTTCAAAGTCAAACACCATGGGGGCAAAGCTATCCTAAACTCTTCTAAGGAGGGCCGATCTAGAAACACATTATATGGAGAATCAACATCCAACACTATAAAAGGCAGCAGGATTTGCATCCTCCTACGTTCACCTTGTCCCACTTCAATTGGCAATTCAACGTACCCCACTGCATTAGTCGCTGCACCATTAAAGCCATGGATATGGGCTTTAGATGGCTTTAAATGTTTTGTCTCCATCTTCATTTGGTCGTATGCCTTTTTTAAGATGATGTTAATGGAACTTCCACAATCAATTAAAATTCTCTTCACATATGTTGGCTCGATCGTCGCAGATATGACCATCGGGTCGACTGTAGGAGCCTCCACCTTGTCTGCATCTCGGCTCCTAAATACTATATCGTCTGTCATCATGCATTGCTGCTTAGTGGGGGTCCTATCCTCCACATTCGAACAACACTCATAATCCGCATGCCTTAAGGAGTTAGCATACAGCTCCATTTCCTGTCATTTCTTGTCTACGGGATGAGGTCCACCGACGATAGTGTTTATGACCAGTCTCCCTATAGTTCGGGCAGGTTCCTCTAGATGGCATAGTGCCGGCCTGCGCCTGGGGTCCGATGTCCCTTGCCTTCCTTCCCACAGTTTCTTGACAAACTCCTGCAATTTTTCTGTCTAATCAGCTTTTCAATGGCATCGTAGAGGTGTCTACACTCCTCTGCATTGTGCCCGTAAGTCTCATGGAAGCAACAATACTTCCCAGTCCGCTTCTGTTCCTCTGTTGACTCCTTTGGGAAAGGCTTTCTGTATTGAAAAGTGTTACAAGTTGACAGGTAAATACTCTCAAGAGGCGCATTCAGTGGGGTGTATTCGTTGTAGGTTGGAATCCTTGGATTCCATTTCCCTTCTTCTCTTTTCTTTCTGGGATTTCCTCCTCCGAACACTTTAGATTGCCCAGGTTTATTCTGGACACTGACTTGAACCTTCCCCAAATTGTCACCGGACTGTTTAATAGCGATGTTGCTTTTCACAATCTCCTAAATAGGCCCTGGTGCTTTATCTTGCCTAGTCCATCTGGCTTCTTCTCTTCTTATGAATTAATGAGCCTTTGAATAGAAACGCTCCAGCGTAGTTGGAGGCTTTCCTGCCAACAAGTCTCCAAACTCTGAATCCGGATCCACACATCGCATTTCCGCCATCAGAATTGCATGGTCGTTAGGGTTGCTAACTTCAGTAGCCGCAACATGAAATCTCTGCTAGTACTTTTTCAATGACTCCCTCGGAGCCTTGATTACACTAGATTGAGACATCACATCCTTAGGACGAGTGGCGTGTATCCTGAACCTTTCTCTAAATTTCATCGCCAATTCGTCGAAGTTGGATATAGACTGTGGGGGAAGTCGAGTGAACCACATGGTGGCAATTCTGGATAGAGTAATTGGAAAGCATCTACACTTGGTCGCGTCATTTGCTCTAGCCGAATCCATCATCCATTCATACCTCATCACATGCTGTCTTGGATCAGTCTTCCCTTCGTAGGGCGGGATAGTTGGCATGCTAAACTTACTGAGGTACTCGGCCTGTAGAATAGTATCCGTGAATGGAGTATGACTCCTGGATATCGGCCAATCTTCATTGGTCAAGCCTTGATTCTCTCTCATCAACTGTCTGACCATAGCCGATAATTCCAGGGTTTGTATGAAGGATGGAAAGTTGGACTCTTTTCTTCGGGACCGCTTGAGTTGGTGTCTCCTCTATTGGTGGTCTGACAAATGTGTATCTTAGGGACCAGCTTCGTTAAGGTCTTGGTGAGCCAGGCATCCAGTCTCCACACGTGCTCCGGCTCCTAAGTTTCCCGTTCTGGCTTGGTTGTGGTCTCCAAGATGTAAGTGATCCCTAGTTGATTGATCAGCAGCACCTGCTTGTGTAGTTTCCATTTTGCGGCGTCTACGCTTGGGAGGTTCGTCAGACGAGGTCGAACTATCAGATGAAGAATAAGCGATGGAGCAACCTCCAGCATTCTAATGCTGCTGCTGAGTAAGATGAGTCATGAGGTTAGCGTTAGCTTGAATTTGTTCAGCAAGTTGTCTCCTACTTTCCATGAGTTCTCTCATCAGGTGGTTGAACTCCGTCCTAGTAACAACTTCCATCTGGTTATGGGTTCCAGCAGTCCCTACGCCATGATTAACTTGCTGATTGCTAGGTCCTATCTGTTATAGGCTAGCGGTCTCATTGACGTCCGCGTTATGAGAGGCATATCTGGTACGTGGTCTTCCTATAGTAAAGTTGTTGATAGAAACTCTGAGTATATTCAATGGACGTCCTATGAATGACTTGGATCTCCTTCAAGAGATTTATTCAAACTAGTAGCTACAAAGAGATACTAGTGGCCTGAGAATTCGATTCTCAGTGAAAGCACCAAAATTTTAGCACCATAATTGGTCACCAACACCCTTGAGAAAGATTATGCAGAGAGATTAATGTGGAAAGTAAATTATGTAACGACCGGGAATTTTTGATCTCGAAAATTCAAGATAGTTAGGGAAAAGAAGAGAGAGATAGAAGGAAAAGAAGAACAGAAACACCAACATCTCACATTTGCAGCGGATAAAATATAATATCAATAATATCAGTCTACAATGAAAATCGTACTTGTCAAATTTCACTTTAATACATCAGAGTTACAACATATGTGCAAACACTGGACATATACAATCAATATGTCTTAGATATACATCAATATAATACAATGGAAATACTCCATACGTTCCTGCCATCCAGCTCGCCTCCTGAGCTCAAGAACGTCCCTACCTGAAAATTTGTAATATTCGGTCTGACCTGAGCATTACATCAAAGTAACACCCGGGTCGGGCTGGAAACCAGCGTGAGTAAATCTATCTAACATGAATGACAAAAGCATACAACTTATATATATAATCCAGGTAACTTTTATCTATTAACAATTCACAAGTCGTTATAGACATCACTTACAACACACATCAATTTCTAAGTACCAAAACTTAGAATAAATGGTCCAATTCACTTAAATCATTCCATTTCAGCCTATTGATTTTACATATCAATTTATAAAGAATCGAAGTGGTTTCGAGTATTTCCCAATACCCGACTCTGGTCTCTTCGAATTCAATACCATCTTAACCCAAGTTATTTAAATAAAATATAATTCAACTTTAAATAAAAGATGTCACTTTTTACACAGTAATTTATCATCAATAGATAATCACATTATCATTGTTCACTCAAAACATATCATATCACAAAACATTCCGTATCTGAGATATGAATCAATTCAACACATTTAATCATCATTCAATCATTCATAAGCAAGATGGATCGTTTCCAAAATTAATTTGATTTATCTCATCTTAATTAATCATCCTTGATTGATTATCCTTAATTACGTAAAGTAATTATCTTTAAATTAATTACACAAATTAATTATCCTCAAACAATTTCAGTAATTGACCTTTAATTAATTCATTAATTACATTAATTAATTACATTAATTAATGATCTTTAATTAATTACTTTCATTAATCAGTAATTAACTTTCCTAAAGTGATTAATCCTTAATTACTTTTACAAAATAATTATTCTTTTAAATTACTTCCCATTAAGTAATTTCCCTTATATCAATTACATCCAGTAATTCATTTATCCATTACTTACATTAAGTAATTTTGCTTATCAAATCTCATTAAGTAATTATACTTAATCAATTACCAAGTGATTATCTTTAATTAATTAACTTAAATTAATCACATTTATCTCATAAATCACAATCTAGTAATTCATCCCTTAATTACCCTTTAAACAAATTAATTAATCCTTCGTTACAGATAATTATCCTTCAACTGTTAATTAATAAACCTCAATTATTAATCAATATCCTTTAATACAAAGTAATCAATCCTTAATTACTTTATAGTTAATTAATTAACCTTAATTATCTAATTAATTATCTCTTAACTATTAATTAATAAAACTTAATTATTAATTAATAACCTTAATTACTTAATTAATTAATCCATAATTACCAATTAATCAATCCTTAATGACAATTAATTAACCACTAATAATAGTTAATTAATCCTTAATTATCTTTAATTATAGATTAATAATCTTTTAATAATTAATTAAGAAAAACTAATTATTACTCAATAAAACTTCATAAACTACTTCTTAATTACCAGTTTAATTAACCCTTAATTACTTGATTAATTAATTTCTAATTACAAATTAATTAATATTTAATCATTAATTAATCCATCATAATTATTATTTAATTAAATTAATTATTCTCAATTAATTACTTAATTAATCCATATCAATAATTAATTAAATTAATTAATTAAACTTAAATTAATTTCAGCTCATTAAAAATCTTAATTAACCTTAAGATAAAACATTATCTTTATTAATAATTTAAAACATTTGATCTTAGTAATTAAATTTACTTAATTAAATCATTAATTAAGTTTAAAATAAAATAATCATTAATTATTTATACCCAATTATTAATTAACAATCCTTAATTACAAGTTAATAAATCACTTGAAACCCTTACTGTTAATTAACTTATCCTTAATCATTAACTAATTTCATTAATAAATCACCTTTAATTATTCCATTTATTAACAAACTTTAATTAAGTTTTTAAGATAAAACATTTCCTTATTCATTTCCTTTTTACATTTCAAATTAAGTTTGAAAATAACTTTAAGGGTTTAACTTAATATATTCAAGTTAAACAAATTAATTTATACAAACCATTAATTACAAAGAAATTTATTTTCAAGAGAATTGATTTAACTTGATTATTTAAAGTTTTAGAAACTACTTTTATTTAAATTTAAAAACAGGTTAAACATTTGCTTTGGTTTAACCCCATATGTACCTGAACAAAAACCAAGTGCATCTTCCTCTTGTCTTCTTTTTAAAACAGTTTGATTTAAGTTTTAAAACTGTTTAAAAACTCAACAGTGGTTTAAATCTTTAAAACTGTTAAAATTAAACAGTTACACAAATCTCGCAAACGACCTAGAGAAAAACCCGATCCAAAACTAAATCCACGCGAGTTTCCCCTGAGGCAACTGCCATCCCAAAACCAACAGATACGACCATGCCACCGTGCAACTTGCACCACCCACGGTTATCGTCCGACCTTCGCCAGAACCTCCCACACATCCACGGTCGCTCCAGTAACCTATCCCAATCATCAAAGCACCACCATAAACCATGATTCAAGATCGAACTATCCAGTTGAAACTGGAATCTCAAAACAACTGCCAGAAAAGCTTCACCCCATCGATTCTGACCATCGGAAAATGATCAACCTCGACCACACCTTGCCGAACTCCTACGCAACCAATCCCTTCAATCTCGACCCACTCGATCAACCATAGGTAACGCAACGATCACAAATCAGACCCTCAACCAAACTAGGTTAAAAACTTAGTTCGATCTGATGCCGCCACCATGGCAAACTATCCCACCTCCACTATTTTTCCTTACTTCCCAGATCATACATCTAGCTCCAACAAGAATCACGACCACTAGAAACACTCCAGTCACCAGAAAATCCCTAAACTCCAATCTCTGGTCAACTAAGGACTGCACCCTTATTTCAATTCTAAAAATTATGATTTTTGTTTTAAAAATCTTATTTTCCATAGATAATTCAAGTTATAATCTTGAATTAATAAAATACAACATTTGGTTTTACATGTTCTAAATATTTCTACTGTTATTTCCCAAATACAAGCATGTTTCATCACTTACATACTTGTTTCTATTTTTAGTACCTGGATTATGCTAAAACTAATCTATTTTGTTTTTGATCCAAGTGCTATCAGTGATTAGATAAAAAGAAATGATATTTTGATTTATTTATAAACACTGAAATCTAAAAAACAGAGATATATCAACATGCATAGTTCAAATCAGATGCATACACACAACATTTATACTTATATATGTAAACACGTGCAAAGCACTTTCAACACAGCAACTTCACAAGCAACTACTTCATTTACTTAAGTTTTTATGTAAATGTTTACGCACCATTTCTGTTTGAACAGAGCAGATTTTTGTTTTGAAGATTTAAAGCTGGACATGATTCTTGACTCCAGATCTATACCTGCTTTGTTGTTTAAACTGAGTTGATCCTTGCTGAGATGATCTAGGCTTGAACTCGGGTTTTGTCTTCTTTGATTTGTAAAACTTTTACAAGGTTTTGATTTTTTTTCTTGAATCAGGTTTGAACACTTTGAGAAATTGCTGTTTAACTTTCTTTTTATTTCAAAGATGAAGAAGAAAAAGAGCAGCCTCCTTTTTTTTCTTAATTCATTTTTGTACATAAAATTAAATTTGAAAGGCAATAAGTATGCCACTTGTAAATGTAAAATTTCCCTTGGCTTACAAATGTACAAACATATTATTATTATTACAAGTGTATTTTGCATGTTATAAGGGTTTTCCATATGTTAAATACAAGGATATATGTTTATCCCTTATTTAAAAATCACTTATCTTTATTTTAGTTATATAACATGTTTATTCTTATTTATACATCTGCATGCTATTTTAATTCATATAAAAATATCAATCTAATTTGAATTTTAAAACATAAAAATGTTAAACTTAACTTTTGTTATCATTTAGAAATTTACTATATATATTACAACCAAATTTATTTATATATTTGCTAATTTATTATAAGAGCTATTATTCCCAGATTTTTTTTTAATATCCAGCATTTATTATAGTTCAAATTCAGCTATATACATATCCAAATCTTATAATTATTAGAACGCTATTTGTTTAACCAAATTAAAAATAATAATATCTTAATAGTTAAAATTAGTTAATTACCAATTAACAATTGCCCAAATTCAAATTATCACATTCCTCCCCCCTTGAACCTTTTCGTCCTCGAAAAGAAACGAAGCCAGAATTTATAAAATACTTAAAATCCGATAAATTTTCTTTGATCATTTTTAAAGCACTTTGAAAATCTATATAATATTACCAGAATAGCTTTATATATAAAAATAATTTTTCTAACTTGATGTCTCAACAGTCCATCCTTGTGCTTACAGAAATTTGGTCATACGTTGATCAGGCGTAGGACTGAAAATCTACAGGTACTTAACAGACCCATTTTCAACACCTAGTGAAAATACTTGGAAAATAATTTTATTGAAAAGATAGAAAACATTTTTGAAATCGAGGAAATATCTTTGGTGAGAATGCTCTGGAAATCATTACCCCCATCCATGGTCGCAGTTACATCCTGGGTTACGTTGCCATCGCAGCAAAAGTCCATGTAACGGTAGGCACTCCGCGCCCCTCGATTACGCCATGGAACCCACAACAAATCGCAGTTACATTCCAGGGTTACGTTGCCATCATAGCAAAAGTTCATGTAATTGTAGGCATCAGCGCCCTCGATTTCGCTGCCAAAAATGAAACTTCTCCACTCCCACATAGGTCGCAGTCTACCGATGCAAAATCAAATGTAGAATATTGGCTCTCAACAGCACACACGACTTTCGCTATGTTACCATAGGTCGCAGTCTACCGATATAAAATTAAACGCAGGCTGTTGGCTCTTAGCGGCACACACGACTTTCGCTATGGTCTGCAGTAGATCGCAGTGACATCGAGTTACACTATCGTCATAGCATAACCCAAATGCCTCTGTACGCCTCAACAACCTCGACACTCGCTACAAACTTCACAAAATCCTCAGGAACTAGTTTTGTCCGGACTCCTTACAGGATCAACTTTAGAACCTCCCCTTAGAGGCTCAAGGCAGTACCAACCTATGGTACTCCTGAGAAGTTCAGTTCAAGGGAGCGCCTTTTTCCTCAAAACCATTTTCAAAACACTTTATACTATACACATATAGTATCTTCCAAGTCATACACCCAGTATGAATCTCATATAAATCTCCTTTCTCAAAATCGATAATTCTCAAACTAGGCTTTTCAAATTCCAATATTGATTTTACCCAAAAATTAAAAGCCTTTCCAAATCCAAAGGTTCCAAAAACCTTTCCAAAATCATCCTCATGAAATCCTTTATATATATGTACATAGATATATATAATTTTGAAAATCTTTGGATTACTCCAAACTTGAATAAATTCCCTTTTTATACTTCAAATACTTTTCAAAAATCCTTTTCTTCTGACAATAGAATCAACAAGGGGAGATTTAACTTATATAACAAAGATATATAACTTTATTTATTCCAAACCAAATATTCAAATTTGATTACTCTATAAAGTCTTCCATAAAGTAAATTTCTACCATTGAAATATCCAATTTCTATTTTATTTCATCGTATATTTCACAAAATATACCTTTCATTTCAAAAACCATTTCACATTTCTTATCCATAAATTTCCAGTATCAACTTCATTTAAACCCGTACGATATACACATATCATCTGTACGCTATACCAATCTGATCGCTTACTAGATCACACAATTTCACTTCCGAACTAGTATCGTCCACCCGACTTCCTAGTGCGGACTCAGATCTGGTTTCTTGATCAGAAACCGTCATTGTCCTTACATAGTCACAACTATGATAGAGAATTTCCAGAACCAATCAACAATCCATATCCAGGTTCGCCTTCGAAAATCGAGTGAAAAATCCCAACTCGGATCGATATACTATCTCAAAATTCTGTGCTCGAATCTGGATCAAATCACTATACGAATAGAATAATCTATGTACATCCTACATATCTATCTCCATTTATTATTAGCCAAATCAATTTCTTCTATTTATTCACATTCACCTTAATTTCTATTTACTTATTCACATTTGCCTCAATCCTCTTTGGACTATCACTTTAATTATTATCTCAATGGGTATTTAGTCATAAACAGTTTATAGTCTGACCGGCTTAAATTTTGAAAACAGCTTGATGACTTTGAAAATAGATAAGTTGTTGAAAAATAATCATTAGTTTGTAAAATAGCTGCAAAATAGTTAAGTAATTGTAAAATTGTTGGAAAATAGTCAAATAGTTATAGAAATAATTACAAAACAGTTGTAAAATAGAAATTAGTCATAAAGTAGTTGAAAAACAGTAATTAGTTTATAAAACAGTTTAAAATTTGTTAAATAGTTCCAAAAATAATTGTAAAATAATTATAAGATAGTTTTAGGTTTAAAAAGAAAAGTTGTATAGTAAATAGTTTGAAAAGAATAGATTTATATTAAAACAATTCATTTGAAAATAGTCCAGAGTCAAACTGTTCAATTCCAAATCTCCAATCCCATCAACTCAATTTAAATTTCCACTTCCATTTAAACTGATTCAATTCTTTCAATAACTTCAATTTTCATTGAAATCGATTCAATCCCAATTCAAGTTGAATTAACCTCGATTTTTTCCAAATTCAAATCAAATTCCATTTGAATTTTAAATCTATTCAACTTTAATCACAATTTCAAATTATTCAAATTAATTTGGACTAATTTCAAATTGAACCCATTTCAATTTCGAATCAATTCCAGTTTGAATTAATCCCAATTCCCATTTGAATTTGAACTCATTCAACTTCAATTTTATTTCAAATTAATCCAATTCAAATTTTGCATTTGAATTTTTAAACTTATACATCAATCACAATTCCAATTAATTCAAATCAAGTCCAATTTGAACTAATTCAATTCAAATTTCAAATCTAAATCATCCCGAATATATAAATTCGAGTTAAAATTTTGAATGTTGATTCGATCAAATCAACTTATCTCTTTAAACCATTTAATTCTGAATCCAAATTCCATTTTAACCTATTTCAAAGTTCAAATAATAATTCAAATCCTTTTTAAACAACTAAATCTTTGAAATTCAATTTATCACAAGTTTCAATTTTGAAACCAAACCTTTGAAGTTTTATCTTAAACATTCAAATCTTAAGTCTAAAATGATTCCATTTTACCTTAATAATGGATATATTACCACATCCCATTTCCTCATTCATTTAAACAAATCCAATTCACAGTTTAAAGATTATTAATAGGATAATATTATACAAATTATTTAAAAACATCCATTTATTTCCAATTTTCAGATCTCAAACCCATTTCGAGATCACACAAACTCCCAATTCAAATTAATCATTTAACTTCCCAAGTTAAATCCCAATTTCATCTTGAAATTTCCAAATAAATTTGTTCATTCAAACTTATTTAACTTCCTCTAGGTTAAATTCAATTTAAATCCTGTTAACCTTACTCAAATTTGAATTCCCACTTCAAATTTCAAAATTATTTCCCACTTATAAGTTCAAAACTTATATCATTTGGGATTTACATCACATTCCAAGGAAAATTCAAAACTCAACCTTTGAAATAACCATCTTTGGTATTATGTATATCCCTCATATATACTTATTTATTTCTTCGCCCACCAAGCCAAATTTTAAAATTTAAACCACCTTTGGTTTTAATTCAAAACAAATTCTCTTTAAAAATTTCAAACATTTTTTATTTTAAAATAAGATCATATTTAAAATAATCTGAATAATATCATTTCTTTTAACACTTTAGAAACAATTTCAAATGTTTCTAAACTTAGGATTTAAAACTTCATAATTTAAAACCCATTTTTATTTAGAAGTTATACTCATTTTAAAAGTTTACTTCATTTGTTCACTCATTAATACACATTTTATTATTAAACACAACAATCATCAACCAAGATTATCATATCTGGAAACCAATTTATCTTATTCTTACTTCTACAAGTTTAGGATTTTGTTCCAGTTTGGATCTATTTCCTAACTTATCTTCATTTAATTTCAATTTGTTGTATTTCTATTACCACTTAATTTAATTCCAATAATTTAACAACCAATTACCTTAATATATGTTAGAAAGAGATATTGCTTTATATATTAAAATATATTCTTATATAAAATCATTTAAAATCTTTATATAAGAAAATAACAAGTACGCTCTTATATATATACATTCAACTCATTTTAGGGTACCATTGACCCTATCCTTAATGAGTATCCCAGCAGAGCTAAGGTTCTTGCTTAACCTTCTACTCTTATATATATCCTTAATGACCCTATCATTAATGAGTATCTCACATTTAGCGGATAAAATATAATATCAATAATATCAGTCTACAATGAAAATTGTACTTGTCAAATTTCACTTTAATACGTCAGAGTTACAACATATATACAAACACTGGACATATACAATCAATATGTCTCAGATATACAATAATATAATACAGCGGAAACACTCCATACGTTCCTGCCATCCAGCTCGCTTCCAAGCTCCAGAACGTCCTTACCTGAAAATCTGTAATACTCGGTCTGACCCGAGCATTACATCAAAGTAACACCCAGGTCCGGCTGGAAACCAACGTGAGTAAACCCATCTAACATGAATGACAAAAGCATACAACTTATATATATATAACCCGGGTAACATGTATCAATTAACAATTCACAAGTCGTTATAGACATCACTTACATCACACATCAATTTCTAAGTACAAAACTTAGAATAAATCTTCCAATTCACTTAAATCATTCCATTTCAGCCTATTGATTTCACATATCAATTTATAAAGAATCGAAGTCGTTTTGGGTATTTTCCAATACCCGACTCCGGTCTCTTCGAATTCAATACAATGTTAACCCAAGTTATTTAAGTAAAATACAATTCAACTTTAAATAAAAAGATGTCACTTTTTACATAGTAATTTATCATCAATAGATAATCACATTATCATTGTTCACTCAAAACATATCATATCACAAAACATTTCATATCTAAGATATGAATCAATTCAAGACATTTAATCATCATTCAATCATTCGTAAGCAAGGTGGATCGTTTCTAAAATTAATTTAATTTATCTCATCTTAATTAATCATCCTTGATTAATTATCCTTAATTACGTAAAGTAATTATCCTTTAATTAACTACACAAATTAATTATCCTCAAACAATTTTAGTAATTAACCTTTAATTACTTCATTAATTACATTAATTAATTACATTAATTAATGATCCTTAATTAATTACTTTCATTAATCAGTAATTAACTTTCCTAAAGTAATTAATCCTTAATTACTTTTACCAAGTAATTATTCTTTTAAATTACTTCCCATTAAGTAATTTTCCTTATATCAATTACATCCAATAATTCATTTATCCATTACTTACATTAAGTAATTTCACTTATCAAAAGTAATTATACCTAATTAATTACCAGGTGACTACCTTTAATTAATTAACGAATTAATTAACTTAAATTAATCATATTTATCTCATAAATCACAATTTAGTAATTCATCCCTTAATTACCCTTTAAACGAATTAATTAATCCTTCATTATAGATTAATTATCCTTCAACTATTAATTAATAAACCTCAATTATTAATCAATATCCTTTAATACAAAGTAATCAATCCTTAATTACTTTATAATTAATTAATTAACCTCAATTAACTAATTAATTATCTCTTAATTATCAATTAATAAAACTTAATTATTGATTAATAACCATAATTACTTAATTAATTAATCCATAATTACCAATTAATCAATCCTTAATGACAATTAATTAACCCCTAATAATAGTTAATTAATCCTTAATTAACTTTAATTATAGATTAATAATCTATTAATTATTAATTAAGAAAAACTAATTATTACATAATCAAACTTCATTAAGTACTTCTTAATTACCAATTTAATTAACCCTTAATTACTTGATTAATAATTTCTAATTACAAATTAATTAATCTCTAATCATTAATTAATCCGTCGTAATTATTTGTCAATTAAATTAATTATTCTAAATTAATTTCTTAATTAATCCTTATCAATAACTAAGTTAATTAATTAATTAAACTTAAATTAATTTCAACTAATTAAAAATCTTAATTAACCTTAAGATAAAACATTATCTTTATTAGTGATTTAAAATATTTGATCTTAGTAATTAACTTTACTTAATTAAATCATTAATTAAGTTTAAAATAAAATAATCATTAATTATTTATTCTCAATCATTAATTAACAATCCTTAATTATAAGTTAATAAATCACTTGAAACCCTTAACTGTTAATTAACTTATCCTTAATCATTAACTAATTTCATTAATAAATCACTCTTTAATTATTCCATTTATTAACAAACTTTAATTAAGTTTTTAAGATAAAACATTTCCTTATTCATTTCCTTTTTACATTTCAAATTAAGTTTGAAACTAACTTTAAGGGTTTAACTTAATATATTCATGTTAAACAAATTAATTTATACAAACCTTTCATTACAAAGAAATGGATTTTCAAGAGAATTGATTTAACTTGATTATTTAAAGTTTTAGAAACTACTTTTATTTAAATTTAAAAACTGGTTAAACATTTGCTTTGGTTTAACCCCATATGTACCTGAACTAAAACCAAGTACATCTTCCTCTTGTCTTCTTTTTAAAACAGTTTGATCTAAATTTTAAAACAATTTAAAAACTCAACAGTGGTTCAAATCTTTAAAACTGTTAGAACTAAACAGTTACACAAACCTCACAAAAGACCCAGAGAAAAACTCGATCCAAAACTAAATCCACGCGAGTTTCCCCCGAGGCAACTGCCATCCCAAAACCAACAGACATGACCATGCCACCGTGCAACTTGCACCAACCACGGTGATCGTCCGACCATCGCCAGAACCTCCCACACATCCACGGTCGCTCCAGTAACCTACCTCGATCATCAAAGCAATACCACAAGCCATGATTCAAGATCGAACTATCCAATTGAAACTGGAATCTCAAAACAACTGCCAGAAAAGCTTCACCCCATTGATTCTGACCACCGGAAAATGATCAACCTTGACCACACCTTGTCGAACTCCTATGCAACCAATCCCTTCAATCTCGACCCACTTGATCAACCACAGGTGACGCAACGATCACAAATCAGACCCTCAACCAAACTAGGTTGAAAACTTAGTTCGACCAGCCGCCGCCACCATGGCGAACTATCTCCACCTCTACTATTTTTCCTTCCTTCCCTGATCATACATCTAGCTCCAACAAGAATCACGACTGTAACGATCTCGGATTTTAATAAGTTTAAATTGATAATTAATTTAATTTTTGAACCTAAAATTTAAGTAAATGGTTTAAAAAAAATTGAATGATTTAAGTAGAAATCAAGATAAGAAGTAAAAAATAAAATAAAATACAGCCAAACTACACTTACAAAATAAATAAATGAATACATATATGTAGAAAAACGCAAGGCAATAAGTATTAAAGTTGAAACTAAAATTCAAGTTAGAAATACATATTTAATTTGGAAATAGAAATAGATATATATATATATATATATATATATATAAGATGAATTAAAATTTAAAGTAAACATATTAACTAAAAAAAAATCAAACAACGTGTTTTTAAAAAAAATAGAATCCATTGATATTATAAAGCAAGAACATAAGGATTGAAAGAATAAGTATAAATCTGTAACCTGGAAGCAAACCGGACAAAGTACAAGATAAAAGAAATATATGTTCATGTTTTCAAACATATAATAAGTATAAGTATGCAGGCTAAGTTAAAGACAATAATAAATGCATATATCTTTAGCCCACCATAACACATATCATTTCAGCCACTTAAAAAAAAACAAGAAAAGAAAAAAATATCATCAGTCAACTCAAGCATGAAGTATAAAACAAAACCAAATAAGATAAGTAAGAAGAACAAATATATCTTATTAGCCACCGAAATATATAGGAAAATAAAAGATCTCGGTAAAAAGAAAATAAGTATGGAGACATAAAGTACAAGAAATAATATAAACCAAGCAAAAGCTAATAAATATTAGCACACAATTTGTATATGTCAGCCACCATATATGAAAGAAAACATTGATTCAAGCATGAACAAACAAAAATATATCTTTAGTCACCAAATCAATATCATCTCAGCCGAAACAAGAATCATCTCATCCTATAAACAAAGAAAATATTTATAAAACAACTTTAACCATATATACATGTAAAAATAAAATAGTATAAGCTTATAAAAAAAATAGGACATTGCATTTAATGCCACATCCCCTCAGCAAAAATTGATATCATCTTCAACCATGCCTATTATACAAATATTATAATCAATTGTACAAACAACATTATAATACATTGTACTAACTATACCAGCCTGTAAGCTCCATTCTTTTATATATCAATCTTCTTCATTTCGTTCAAAACTGAGTACATATGAAGTAAAAATCCATTTCAAACTATAAATAAGCTTCAACTTAAACAATTCAAACAAAACAAACCAGAGATCAAGGAGGCAAGTTTAACTAAGAATTTCAAAGCCTGTGCTAAAAAGTGGAAACTCTGTTCTCTGTTCATCTTCTCAAAGGTGAGTAACATATTTTTTCTAAAGACTTGAATCTATTGCATAGATATGTCTGTGAATAAGTATGTTCCTACATGTATATGATTCCTTTGAATATGATAGGAACTGGAAGAATTGTGTACAGGTTATTACTATGTATGTTTCTGTTCTAAGATTTTAAGGTACCAGTTTTTTTTATTCAAAAAAAAAAGAAAATAAAAAAATCATTTCTTTTTAAATCTACTTTCTTTTGGAGTTTAATGTTAAGACAGAAATAGTTTGTTATAGCAAATACTCAAGATTAGAAATTTATTCCAGTCAAAATAACTTGTAAATATTTCTGGTAACCAAGATACTGAGTAAAACTTTAAATGTGTCAAATTACAAATTTCTTAATTTACAAATTCAGGTTTATAACTTGAATTCTTAAACTAAAATTGGATTTTTAAAACAAGAATCAAAATTTTTAGATGGGTGTTTAAGGAGCAGTATGGGTTTATTCGAATTTCAAAATTTTGGCATTCTCTGGCGACCCACTGTCTCGTGACGGATGAGGCTTGGGCTGGCGATAGAGGGGCCTACGGGGAGTTGAGGAAAAATGGTGGGGTGGTCAACAGTTGATCGTGGCGGCGGCGGCAAACGTTTTTCTTTTGTAAACCTAGTTTTAGGTAAGTATGCTATTTTGATTCGTTTGCCATCTCTGGTTGACCGAGCTTCTCGTTGCTTTGGGAGATGGTGGAAGGGTTGACGATGAAGTGATGGCCAGAGTTTCGTATGGTACGGTGGTTGAGGTTTCGAGAACAACGTGGTTTTTAGGTTTTGGGTGATGTGGCTACTAACTTTTCCAGGTTTGGGTTTTTAAAAACTCGATTTTGAACTCGAAATGTTGATGGAGATTCCGGAGGTTGGAGATGGATGCTTGAGTGATCATCGACGTGTTCGACGTCGTGGTGTCGACCGGTGATGGTCCGCGATGTTGTGCACGTACACCACGCAATTTGGTTTCTGGTGATATTTAGGTCGGAGCAGGGAAGTGGACTCGAGATTCACTCGAGTAATTCCTGCGTTTGCCCGAAGCATGTAGGGGTTTGATTCGGAGTAGAAAAATTAGTACTCGGGTCAAATTTTATCTTTGTTACAGGTTTTGCTATAAAACCTGTCTGTTTTATTATTAAAACAGAGTTCTGTTTTTTTTAAATTTAAATGAAAGTTAAATTTAAAGCAGAATTTAAAACAGGGGTTTTAAATTCAAAGTTTAAGTTTGGATTCAAATGAACTTTCGAATCTTAAGTTTTAAAATGAAAATTTAAAATTTAAAGCAAGATTTAAATCAAGTTTTAAATCAAGCCTAAATATGGATTTAGTTTACTATGAATCCAAATCTTGAATTTAAATCAGTTTTGTAAATTTAAATGTTGAACAAGTTTAAATGTTTTAAAGTAGATTTTAAAAATGAATGTGTTTTCAAATAAATTTTTAAACATGATAAAATTCTTTATGAAAGGCTTCCTTAAATATTTGAATGAAAGTTAAATAAATTGTTTTAACTTGAATTTGCAAAGTTAAATAATTTATATATTTTAAGAAGCTAAATTTTTAAATAAAATAAATAAATAAATTAAGTAATCTAGTTTTAATTTTTTTATAAGTTTCTTATATGAGAAATGAATGTCCTTTATATTTATTTTAAGATTTGTAAGGTGATTTTAAATTTGATTTAAAATTTAAATGGTTAATCATTTTGAGTCTTGAATTCAAAATGGAACTTAAATGTAAGTTCAAGAGTGAAATGTTTTAAATACACTTTACCTTAGAAATAATTAAGATAATAAAAGAATTTAATTTATAAGAGAATTAAGGAATGACTTATTTATCTGATTTTAAATTAATGATTTAGATTTATTAATAATTAGAAAAGATTAATAACGATTTAATCTAAAATAATTTCTTAAGAAAATGATTAAGAATTGTTATTAGTTAATAAAGATAATTAACTAAGGATTATTAAATATTGATTAAAGTGATTAATTTTAATAATTAAATTAGATTAATTAATTTAGATACTCAATTATAAATTGTTTAAATGTAATTACTTGATGAGAGTAATTAAGGATTAATTTCTTATCTTAATTAATTTTGGATATTTTGATTAATTAAAGGTTAATTAATTATGTAATTAACTCAAAGTTAATTTAATTAATGTGATTAATTCAGGGCTAATTAATTATAAGTAATTGATTAAGATGGATAATTAAGGATTAATTTATAAATTGATTAATTAGTACTAAATGATTTGTAATTTATGAATTAGGATTGAGTAATTAATTCATGAGTAATTAATTAAATTGGAAATAAATTGAATTAATTAGGATTAACCAATTAATTCATCCTACTTATAAATGACTATTGAATGCTTGATCTTACTTATGAATGTATTTTATATGTGATGCCTTGAATTGATTGCCCTATCTGATTTGTGATATTTTGTTCTATGGATTGAGCTGTGTATAAGTTATTCATTTATTTACATTTGTATATTATCTATGAATCTGTGAATAGACGATAAGCGTTATATTTATATCGCTTATCAACTATATTTCTGTGTTTTAATCTGTGATGATTGAACGATGTTGCACTATTGTGTTAAACCCCTGGACCACACTTATACATCCACCAATATGGATTTCACGAGGAAATCGATTAAGTCACAGATTTTGAAAGGATTTTAAAAGTTGAATATTTAAATTCAAATGTTTTGGAAATGGATTGGATTTAAAGTGAAAGGCTTTTGAAATGGAATTTCAAAGATGAAATTTATTATGAATAACTTGATTAAGTCGGGAATTTAAATATTTTGATTTAAATATGAATTCAATATTTGAAATTGAATTCTATGATTTGAAACTAGGGATTAAAGATCTTACAATAGTTATATATGGATTAAACTATTTTAAAGGTATTGATTTGGGAATTCGAATCTAAATTCAAAGGCTTTAACTCCTGTAAATAAAATTGGATCCTTCTGAAATAAAACTATTCGTTTTCAAATAATAAAAGCTTTCATATAAAAGTGAACTTCCAAATTGTGTTAAAAATGGATTTCGAGTTAAAAAATGAAAATGATTTTCCAAAGTTATGGAAACGGTTTGAAAGCTATAAGTTAAATCTTTAATTTAGAGATTTTAAACGAGTTAATCCAATTGAAATGGAAATTGTTTTGAAATCCGTAAATGGATGGAAAACGGGTGAACTTTGTGAAATGAATCTTTTTGTTTAGAAAGATTGGAAATGGTAATTTGTTTAAACCATTTGAAAGAAAATTTTGAATTATTAAGTTGTGACTTAATAGAAATCCCATAACCATATGTTTTAAATATTGCGCTCACTATTCGGGTTAGCCGGGAAAGGACCTTTGTGTCGTATAACCCATTCCAAATATGTGATTCGACATTATGGATAGCATGTGAAGACCGGTGGTGAAGACCGGATATTTTTGAAAAGGAAAGGGTTTTTTGTCGAATGTTTCTACATCGGCTGATCCCCGATATAAAAATTTATTACCCTTTGTGATGGGAAGTCCGGTCGTGATTAGTGAATATCCGGATTGCAAGGACTTCTTTGTAAGTGCCTTCGGTTCCGTTCGATCCCGGAATGGACTTGTATGGATGAGTGTTTGACGTTACAGTTTGAGATGTAAAGTTGGTTTCTATCAAATATGTTCCCGTTGGTGGCGGAGAATTTATTCTCTTAGCTTAACACCCTAGAGGTTATGTAGTTGATGGTTACTAGTGATACATTCCCAAATTGGTAATGTGGCATACGAAGTGCTGTTGAGCATTTGATGATCAAAACACAGCTTTTATATAAAGCGTGGCTTTGTGGACGAGACTTCGTCGGACCTCACACCCCGGAAATGGTCAAAACAGGAAGGATGCAGCAAGGTTATTAGAGGGTAGCGCCCCTTTAGTGTATGTCATTCCTTCTGGATAGAGGTGGTATCATGGTATGGAACCCAGATACTTAACCTATGTTGTTGCTGCAAATTTATTACTTTGTGGTCGTTGGAATCGAGGATCCTCGGATATAAGTCAGTTACGATCGAGGAATGACATATTCGTGTCACTAGTTACCCAGTTTGAAGGGTAACCCGGCCTTGTGTTGGTAGAGATCCGGTTAGGTTCTCGGGTCGTCTTTCCAGAGGCGTACCCATGTGGCAATGGGAAGTTCCTTGGCCTGACCATTTGTTGGAAATCCAAAGCAACAATACGATCTTGTACGGTTTTAGTTGTAGAACCTATCATTCACTATGTGGCGCCCCACTATTTGGATGGTAGCTATAGTAGGCATAAGTGCGAAATGCCTATGCTGGCTAAGATTTATATCTTTACTTTCGAAATGATTTTTCCTACACTATGCACTAGTAATAATATCAAATGTTTCTTTTTAATGTGTATCAAGCATCTTTGACTATCATAAGGAGAAATCTCCACCGATTCTGCGTTTGCATTGTGTGTGTGTGTGTGCGGAAGGCCTTATGGTAGTCTCTTTTTCAAAAAAAACATTGCGAATTTATTTTAAAAATATTCCCGATGTTTGTTTTAAAGATAAACTGTTTTAAGTTCTCACACCAGTCCCATGACTGACCTGGAGTTTATTGTTCTTTCCTAAACTCTGGGTGCTTAAAATTTTTTCTACACGAGCAGTCTAGAGTTGGGTTTTTCAGATAGTCAGATTTAGTAGATTTTTGGGAGCTAGTTCAGTCTTTGGACACGACTGATCTTGTTTAACTTTGTGCATCGTTATTGGGAGTTCGAGCTATTTCTGGATTGGTGCTTTGGCGATGAAGATTATCCACTGCCGGTGTTATCTATTTTCATTTCCGCTGCTATTTTATTGTATCAATTCTCTGATGTATATTGATATCTATTGTATCAGATATTGTATCAATGCTGTATATCAATGTATTATTCTTTTTCTTCCGCTATGTTGTTTACTTAATTGTGTTATAAGCTCCAGCGACTCGGATTTGAACGATCGAATCTGCGACATTCGAGTACGATGTAAAGTATGGATGTCGATTTTCGAACGCGAAAAATCTGCATCGTTAGATTTTGGTATCAGAGGCAAGGTTGAACTTTAGCTCAGGAGTATAACACATTAAGTAGCTTATTAGAGATAGGTTGAAGTATACCCTACAATGAGTAATCTATAAGATATCCTTCTGAATGCCTTAGTAAATTCTCTTACTGTCCACTGATAGTAAGTATGAGTGCAAGAAGAGAACGAGATAGGGGAAAGGGAAGTACCACTATAAATGGTCAATACCCTGTAACAGTGGAAACAACTTTCTCTATCAATTTCCTTTGATTCGATTTCAATTCTTTTGATTGCTTCGTGATAGCTCCAGAAAGAAGTTTCGGTGTGATGATGGCCCTACGAATCGTTGTAGAAAATCCTTACTTCGTATTTCACCGGTTTCTTATCAGTTTTTGATATAAACCTTAATAAATATAAATGAATTTGAAATTTGGAATTGAAAATTTAAATAAATTGGAAATTTTAATTTGAGTTAAATTGATTAATAGAACATGAAGGATAAATTGAATTGAATCAATAAAATGATTTCATTTAAAACCAAATTTGAAATTCTATTATAATTTCTTGTATCTATTGTTGATATTCTGATTTGGTGAGCCAAATGCAGAATTGATATCCAGTTCGATCTGGAAAGATATTTCTCTATCTTTCATCTATCTTCGTTATCTCTCTCTGTCGAATTTCGAGGACGAAATTCCTTTTAAGGGGGGAAGTCTGTAACGATCTCAGATTTTAATAAGTTTAAATTGATAATTAATTTAATTTTTGAACTTAAAATTTAAGTAAATGGTTTAAAAAAATTTGAATGATTTAAGTAGGAATCAAGATAAGAAGTAAAAAATAAAATAAAATACAACCAAAATACACTTACAAAATAATTAAATGAATACATATATGTAGAAAAAAGCAAGGCAATAAGTATTAAAGTTGGAACTAAAATTCAAGTTAGAAATACATATTTAATTTGGAAATAGAAATAGATATACATATATACATATATGTATATATAAGATGAATTAAAATTTGAAGTAAACATATTAACTAAAAAATCAAACAACGTGTTTTAAAAAAAAAATAGAATCCATTGATATTATAAAGCAAGAACATAAGGATTGAAAGAATAAGTATAAATATGTAACCTGGAAGCAAACTGAACAAAGTACAAGATAAAAGAAATATACGTTCATGTTTTCAAACATATAATAAGTACAAGAATGTAGGCTAAGTTAAAGACAATAATAAATGCATATATCTTTAGCCCACCATAACACATATCATTTCAGCCACTTAAAACAAAACAAGAAAATAAAAAATATCATCAGTCAACTCAAGCATGAAATATAAAAAAAACTAAATAAGATAAGTAAGAAGAACAAATATATCTTATTAGCCACCGAAATATATAGGAAAATAAAAGATCTCGGTACAAATAAAATAAGTATGGAGACATAAAGTACAAGAAATAATATAAACCAATCTAAAGCTAATAAATGTTAGCACACAATTTGTATATGTTAGCCACCATATATGAAAGAAAACATTGATTCAAGCATGAACAAACAAAAATATATCTTTAGTCACCAAATCAATATCATCTCAGCCGAAACAAGAATCATCTCAGCCTATAAACAAAGAAAATATTTATAAAACAACTTTAACCATATATAGATGTAAAAATAAAATAGTATAAGCTTATAAAAAACATTGGACATTGCATTTAATGCCACATCCCCTCAGCACAAATTGATATCAACTTCAACCATGCCTATTATACAAAATATTATAATCACTTGTACAGACAACATTATAATACACTATACTAACTATACCAGCCTGTAAGCTCCATTCTTTTATATATCAATCTTCTTCAGGGTCGACTCATCAAGTTCCTATTGAAATAGGATCTACACAAGGAAAAGCACTCGCCATTCGTTGGTTATTAGGGGCATCCCGAAAACGCCCGGGTCGAAATATGGCTTTCAAATTAAGTCACGAATTTTTCGTTCAAAACTGAGTACATATGAAGTAAAAATCCATTTCAAACTATAAATAAACTTCAAATTAAACAATTCAAACAAAACAAACCAGAGATCAAGGAGGCAAGTTTAGCTAAGAATTTCAAAGCCTGTGCTAAAAAGTGGAAACTCTGTTCTCTGTTCATCTTCTCAAAGGTGAGTAACATATTATTTTTTAAAGACTTGAATCTATTGCATGGATATGTCTGTGAATAAGTATGTTCCTACATGTATACGATTCCTTTGAATATGATAGGAACTGGAAGTATTGTGTACAGGTTATTACTATGTATGTTTCTGTTCTAGGATTTTAAGGTACCAGTTTTTTTTATTCAAAAAAAAAGAAAATAAAAAAATCATTTCTTTTTAAATCTACTTTCTTTTGGAGTTTAATGTTAAGACAGAAATAGTTTGTTATAGCAAATACTCAAGATTAGAAATTTATTCCAGTCAAAATAACTTGTAAATATTTCTGGTAACCAAGATACTGAGTAAAACTTTAAATGTGTCAAATTACAAATTTCTTAATTTACAAATTCAGGTTTATAACTTGAATTCTTAAACTAAAATTGGATTTTTAAAACAAGAATCAAAATTTTTAGATGGGTGTTTAAGGAGCAGTATGGGTTTATTCGAATTTCAAAATTTTGGCATTCTCTGGCGACCCACTGTCTCGTGACGGATGAGGCTTGGGCTGGCGATAGAGGGGCCTACGGGGAGTTGAGGAAAAATGGTGGGGTGGTCAACAGTTGATCGTGGCGGCAGCGGCAAACGTTTTTCTTTTGTAAACCTGGTTTTAGGTAAGTATGCTATTTTGATTCGTTTGCCATCTCTGGTTGACCGAGCTTCTCGTTGCTTTGGGAGATGGTGGAAGGGTTGACGATGAAGTGATGGCCAGAGTTTCGCATGGTACGGTGGTCAACGTTTCGAGAACGATGTGGTTTTCAGGTTTTGGGTGAAGTGGCTACTAACTATTCCAGGTTTGGGTTTTAAAAAACTCGATTTTGAATTCGAGAGGTTGATGGAGATTCCGGAGGTTGGAGATAGATGCTTGAGTGATCGTCGACGTGTTCGATGTCGTGGTGTCGACCGGAGATGGTCGGTGATGTTGTGCACGTACACCGTGCAATTTGGTTTCTGGTGAGATTTAGGTCAGAGTAGGGAAGTGGACTCGAGATTCACTCGAGTAATTCCTGCGTCTTGCCCGAAGCATGTAGGGGTTTGACTCGGAGTAGAAAAATAGTACTCGAGTCAAAAAATTTCTTTGTTACAGGTTTTGTAACGACCCGTATTTTACGTGTCGATAAAACGTAGAATTTGCAGGTCGATAGTGTTGTTTGTGTGGCCTCTAGCTTGAGTCGTTTAGGAGTTGACCCGAGTGCAAGTGATGAGTCGTGACCGACTCATAGATAAGTCGTAGACGACTTAAGGGGATGGACCGAGTTAAGGGATAGAACGGCATAGTAGTTGCCGACTTAAGAAGAGAGGCGAGATAGGGGTCAAGTGATGAGTCGTGGCCGACTCATAGAGGACCGACTCATAGGAGGGGCGGCTTATAGGTTTGGCCGAGATAAGGATAGACCGACCTAAGATAGTGACCGACTCATGGGTTAGCGGCTTAAGGGGCTAAGGCTTAGGTCGTGGGGTCTTGAGTCGGTAGGGGCTGGGGTCGGCAGGGTGTTGTCTCGTGAAGTTGTTGAGTCGTTAGTAGGATGAGTCGTGAGTCGTGTGTGTGTATGGTTGAGTCGTCGAACGATTTAGGACTTGAGTCGTTAGGACCTTAGTACGACTTAAGAAGATATGTTGAGTCGTATGTGTCTTAGGTCGGAGGCTTTTTAGGTCGTGACCGACTTAAGTTGAGTCGTTGGGATATAGGGTCGGCTTTGTAGATAAGTCGTTAGATTGTTAGGTCGTTAGGCTGCACTGTTGTGTTGAGTCGTGAGCCGTTGGGTCGGCAGCGACCTATGTTAGGTCGGAGATTTCTTAGGTCGGCGACGACCTAAAACTGAGCCTACGAGTTACGACCTAAGGAGTTTTCAGCCTATAAATAGAGGGGTTTGGCTCACTTTTTGGCACCGGTTTTTGAAGCGACGAAGTGCTGCCATTTTGAGAGCTCGACTACAACATTTCTTCATCTCCTTTTCTCCATTCCAATCTAGTTCTAACATCCATCCAAGATTGAAGATCAAGAGCCAAAGTTGAAGATTTTCATCCGAAGAAGCTAGATTTCACCGTTTCAAGTGAAATTTCTCCGGATCAAGCTCAAGTCCTTGCTGTCCAGATCTGAAGTTGATTGATTTTAGGTTGTTTTGGTGATTTGGTGAGTGGTAGTTATCTCTCACGCGGATCCAAAGGAGTATATTGGATTGGTGGCATGTTTGGGTGTTAAAGTTAGAGATTTCATGCATTTTTCTTAGATCTAAGTCTAGATCCATGGTTTTTGAAGATGTTTACTTATGCAAGTTTGTTTAATAAGCATTAGAGACAAAACCCATGTTTTATAATTGATAGATCTATGCTAAAAACCATGATTTCACATATGTTGGACTTTTGCTCGTTTATTTACGAAATTCCCATTATAGTTGATATTGCTTAAATTGCTTAATAGATCTTGTTTGAATGATTGATTATTTGAATGTATGATTGATTTGATTGTTTCCAAGTTAGCTAGTAGTTGATTTGGAACAAGATGATGAAAGAGGATTCAAAAGCTATGGAAGAAGGCTCTTGAATGGTGAAAGCTGCTTAAGGCATATGTAGCGGATGTTGAAGCTCATATGTATAGATTGGATGATGTTGAGATGGGACTTTGCCATGATTTGATGAAGCAAACCATGTTGTTGAGTTGAGACTTTGCTTTGATGCGATGAAGCGAAGTATGATGTGAGTCTTGGCTTAATCCAAGCAGGGATCATTCCAAGCATGTTGATAACTTGAAGAGTAGTTCAAGTTGGGTGATAATGGATTGTTCAAGAGGTAGCTTGAGCTTGTATGAGGATAGTCGTCAAGAAGGATGGCTAGGAGGCTTGGATCTCGTCGTTGTTGAAGGTTCTAGCATGCTCAAAAGCAAGAGTACATGGGGCGCCCATAACGACTACAGGTAGGTAGTCGGGACACCCAAAAGACTACAGGTAGGTAGTTGAGTACTCTGGGCAAAGTAGATAAGTCCTAGGCACAAGGCAGTGTGCGGAGTTATGGTTAGAACCGGGGTTACCATTAGCCCTTGACAGATGGTCATTCAACTAACGGTGAAATCGAGGCAAGGATAACAGTGATAGCCAGAGTCATGGATGTTTGGTTGTATTATCATTCGGCTTCAAGAGCGGTGTTTTCTGGGTGCTTATCTGATCTTGGTTTAGGCCTTGGGGGTTTGTATTTGGAAAACATCGTCCTTGACTCGAGTGGTATTCGCTTTACCTTAATTGTCTATGTTGTTATGCTTGCTTCTCCTTAGTGTATGTCTGGGGCTATCACTGTAGAAAGAGGTGGAGTGGGATGGTTTGGTTCCTATTCCTTTTATCCTTTATGCTCTTTTGGTATGTTTGATAGTTAATTTACTGCTCACTAAGACTTTGTCTGACTCAAGGTTTTATGTCTCCTCTTATTACCTTGGGCTGTTCATCCATGTTGGGATGGGCAGACTAGGTAGCAGGTGACAGGTGCTGTGCTAGGAGTTCTACGATGAAGATGACGAAGACGAGCAGGAGGCTTTGCATATTAGTTTTCTTACTATATGTACTGGGTATCCGCTGCTGTATTTGGTTGAGTGATTTGTAGTGAGGCTTTCATGTATGGATTTGAGTAGATGATCGTATAAAACTACTGTGATGCTTATATGATGATGTTCTGTTCTATGGAGCTTCACTATATTATATTTCTCTATTGTATTTTATCCATGCGCTGTGAGTTGTACGATAGAGATTCTTTTGTTTTGGTTTTACCCTGACTATCGTCCATGGCTGCCTGACACGCCTTTCAGCGCATTATTTCCTTGTTTTGGTGCGGGAGTCATGGGCGGTCGTCACATTTGGTATCAGAGCTTTGGTTAATCGATTTTAGCCAACGCTCGCTGATGTAACTACGTAAGAGAGACGTAATTGTAATTTGATGGATGATTACTATATATAATATAGTAGTTTAGAAGGGTTTGAACTCCTTATGCAGTTGTTTCTTAAGGTGTTCTAATCATTCTTATTTACAGATATTAAGGATGAGTCGAAGTGAGAGACAAGCTGCGAGGGGTAGCCGTGATGCTAGGGAAGCTGTTGATTATGCTCCTATGTTTGAGGCCATGATGACTTCAATCATGAGGAGAATACCAGCTTCAGGATCATCTGTGGATGTGGGAGTTCAGGTCCAAGCTCCAAGACTAGTGGATTTTGCCAAGCTCTGTAAGGATTATACTGCTCTTGGAGGGAAGGTCTTCTTAGGGACGGAGTCGACTATTGAAGTGCAGAGATGGATTGATGCTTGTCGAAGGATCTTTGGTGACTTAGGGATTGAGGATGCAACCAAGAGGAAGCTTGCATCGAGACAGCTTCAGGGGAGAGCTGCGGATTGGTGGAATTCTATCACTATAGATACACCAGAAGAAGAGATTACTTGGGAGCAATTCCAAGTTAGATTTGAAGCTAAGTTCATCTCTACTGCTCAGAAATCGGTCTTGTTTAAGAGGTTTGTGGAGCTCAAGCAGGGTGGGAGGCCTGTTCTTGAGTATATTTCTGAGTTTGAAGCTTTGTCTAAGTATGCCAGATCGTATATTGATTCTCCCTACCAGAAGAATGAAAAGTTTGTGACTGGTCTGGATGCTTATCTTGGGAGGCAGTTAGTGGATCATCTGGATGATCCATTTGAGAAGCTTGTGGAGAAAGCTTTGAGGCATGAGAGTTTGTTCCCTAAGGAAAGTTCTGTTGTTGCTGTAACCAGGGAAGTATCTAAACCACAGCAGAGTGGCAACAGGAAGAGGGAGCAGCAGCAACAGAAGGGTAAGGATGGCCAGAAGAAGCCGAAGAGCGAAATGACTTGCTATAACTGCCAGCAGAAGGGCCATCTTTACAAAGATTGTAAGAATCCCAAGGTGCCGGGAAAGTGTTACAACTGTGATAAGCTGGGACATATCAAGAAGGACTGTCCAGAACCGAGGAAAGATAGGCAGGTTGTGCAAGCCTATGCTTTGGGGGCTGTTCCATCGTCTTCGAAAGCTCCTACTGCTGAAGAGAAGGGGAAGAGTGTGGTTGTTCAAGGTACTCTTTCTATTTGTGGTGTTCCAGTTAGAGTGTTGTTTGATACTGGAGCGTCGCATTCTTTTGTTTGTGATGATTTGGTAAGCCGGTTAGGTATGAAACCGGATATTGTTGATAGGCCATTGGTTGTGACTAATCCGGTTGGGGGTTCGTCATGTTTGTGTATGATATGCCGTGGTCTAGTTGTGTCGAGTCATGATTGCTCGTTTGTTTGTGATTGCTTTGTTCTGAACTTTGCGGGGTTCGGAATTATTTTGGGTATGGACTGGCTTAGGAAGTATGCGGCAAGGATTGATTGTGAGAGATTGGAGGTGACAGTCGGGAATGTGGAGGGGCGAAAGGTTGTGATACGATGTAAGCATGAAGAAGGCGTCTTCATGAGCTTCATGTATTCGCTGGTTGTTCCACGGGATGGACTGTCATCGATGCCAATCGTGAATGGATTTGAGGATGTCTTTGACGAAGTCAAAGGGATGCCGCCGCATAGGGAGATCGAGTTTCGTATCGATCTAGTTGAGGGAGCCAGACCTGTTGTGATGCCTCTTAGGCGGATGGCACCGAGGGAGCAGCAAGAGCTGAAGGTGCAAGTTGATGACCTTTTGCAGAAAGGATTCATTCGGAGAAGTGTGTCCGAATGGGGTGCGCCAGTTGTGTTCGCAACCAAAGCGGATGGATCGTTGAGGTTGTGTGTGGATTATCGTGAGCTGAATAAGGTGACTAAGAAGAACAAGTATCCATTGCCGAGAATAGATGACTTGTTTGATCAGCTTCACGAGGCTAAGGTGTTTTCTCAGATGGATTTGGCAACGGGATTTCACCAGTTGAGAGTGGCGAAGGATAGTGTGCCGAAGACTGCTTTCAGGACACCATCCGGGTTTTATGAGTGGCTGGTAATGCCGTTTGGGTTGACTAACGCGCCAGCATATTTTGTGGATCTTATGAATAGAGTATTCAGAGATCAGTTAGATAAGTTCGTGCTTGTGTTCGTGGATGATATTCTGATTTATTCCAGAACTGAGGGAGAGCACAAGACGCACTTGAGGATTGTTTTGGAAATTTTGCGGAAACATCAGCTGAAGGCTAAGTTTTCGAAGTGTCACTTCTGGAAGAGTGAAGTGAGGTTCTTAGGCCATGTTATCTCTGGAAATGGAATAGCGGTTGACCCCGCTAAGGTGGCAGTGATCCAGGATTGGGTTAGACCTAAGAATGCATCTGATGTGAGAAGTTTTCTTGGATTAGCAGGATATTATCGTCGGTTTATCAAAGACTTTTCCAAGATAGCTGCACCGTTAACAGGATTGACAAAGAAGAACCAGGTGTTCAGATGGGATGATAAGTGTGAGCAAGCTTTTGTAATCCTGAAAGAGCGATTGACGAGTGCTCCTGTTTTGACTATTCCAAGTGGGAATGATGAGATGGTGGTTTACACCGATGCATGTGGCACTGGACTAGGAGCGGTGCTAATGCAGAAGGATAAAGTTGTTGCGTATGCAAGTCGACAACTGAAGCCGCATGAAAGGAATTATCCGACTCATGATTTGGAGTTAGCGGCGATTGTGTTTGCTTTGAAGATGTGGAGACACTATCTATTGGGAGTTAGATTTGAGTTGTTTACAGATCATAAGTCGTTGAAGTATCTGTTCTCCCAAAAGGATTTAAATCTTCGACAGCAACGATGGCTAGAGTTCCTAGCATCGTATGATTTTGGTATAGCCTATACTCCAGGGAAAGGTAACGCAGTGGCTGATGCGTTAAGTCGAAGACATGCAGGATTAGGAGCCATGTTTTCGGAATGGAAGAGTCTTGAGTATTTGGCTGGATTTGATTTCAGGCCTAGATGTGAATTGGAACCTGAGATGTTGGCAAACTTATCGATAAGGCCTACTCTTGTGGAAAGAATTGGCGAGAGCCAAAGAAGAGATGATAAGCTTATCAAGATTATCCGTGATTTGGAATCCGGATTGGATCCAGAAAAGGATAAAGGATTTGAAGTCGATCGAGAGGGTTGGCTTCGAAAGCAAGGGCGACTAGTTGTTCCCGATGTAGATGGATTGAGAGATGAAGTTCTGAGGGAGAGTCATCACTCGAAGTTGACAATTCATCCAGGTGGAAATAAGATGTATCAGGATATGAAGAGAACCTACTACTGGGAAGGTATGAAGAAGGATGTTGGAAATTTTATTTCCAAGTGTATGAACTGCCAGTTGGTGAAGGCTGAGCAGAAGAAGCCCAGTGGATTGCTTCAGCCATTAGAAGTTCCTACATGGAAGTGGGAGCAAGTGTCGATGGACTTTATCGATGGTCTACCTAGGACAAGAGCAGGGAATGAAGGGATTTGGGTCATAGTAGATCGTTTGACCAAGAGTGCAAGGTTCATTCCTGTTCGATCGACTAGGACTGCATCGAAGTTGGCTGAATTATATGTGAAGTGGATAGTTCGTTTCCATGGTGTTCCGAAGAGTATAGTGAGCGATCGAGATCCATTGTTCACTAGTAGATTTTGGAAGAGCTTCCAGGAAGTTTTGGGAACTGAGTTGTGTTTGAGTACAGCTTATCACCCTCAAACAGATGGTCAGACTGAGAGAGTCAACCGAGTTTTGGAAGATCTTCTTAGAGCATGTGTTTTGGACTTCGGGGGATCATGGGAAGATCACCTTCATTTGGTGGAGTTTGCTTATAATAACAGTTATCAGTCGAGTATTGGTATGGCACCATATGAGGCATTATATGGAAGACCGTGTAACTCCCCGACATGTTGGTTGGAAACTGGAGAAAAGCTGATACTTGGGCCAGAGATGATTCGACAGACTTCGGATTGTATAGAGATCATTCGGCAAAGAATGAAGGCAGCCCAGGATCGTCAGAAAAGTTATGCCGATAATCGTCGTAAGGATTTGGAATTCGACGTAGGTGATATGGTTTTTGTGAAGATTTCTCCTCTGAAGAGTGTCATTAGATTCGGGAAGAAAGGAAAGTTAACTCCGAGATTTGTTGGACCATTCCCGATTATCGAGCGTATTGGAAAGCTCGCTTATAGATTGGAGTTACCGGAAAAGATGGCGGGTGTGCACAGTGTTTTTCATGTATCTTATCTACGGAAGTATATGCACGACCCAACTACGGTGGTTTCTGCTGATAGCTGTGAAGACTTGGAGGTTGATCCAGTTGTTTCGAGACCTCGTAAGCCGCTTCGTATTGTTGAAACCGATACGAAACAGCTTAGGAGGAAGACGATTACGTTGCTCAAGGTACAATGGAGTGATGATGTTAACGACTGTACGTGGGAGGAGGAAGAGAGGATGAAGGCAGCTCATCCCGAACTCTTCGAGGTATGGCCCTAAAGTGTCGTGACATCTCATGAATTTGTAGCTTGTTCTAAGTCTTAGAATTCTGCATGCTAGGCTAGAATTGGATGCATGGTTTGTTGATTGCTATGGATGGTAGGCATGCGGAATAATTGTGATTGCTGTTGTTTGCTTGGAATTTCAGGGGCGAAATTCCTAAGGGGGAGAGAATGTAACGACCCGTATTTTACGTGTCGATAAAACGTAGAATTTGCAGGTCGATAGTGTTGTTTGTGTGGCCTCTAGCTTGAGTCGTTTAGGAGTTGACCCGAGTGCAAGTGATGAGTCGTGACCGACTCATAGATAAGTCGTAGACGACTTAAGGGGATGGACCGAGTTAAGGGATAGAACGGCATAGTAGTTGCCGACTTAAGAAGAGAGGCGAGATAGGGGTCAAGTGATGAGTCGTGGCCGACTCATAGAGGACCGACTCATAGGAGGGGCGGCTTATAGGTTTGGCCGAGATAAGGATAGACCGACCTAAGATAGTGACCGACTCATGGGTTAGCGGCTTAAGGGGCTAAGGCTTAGGTCGTGGGGTCTTGAGTCGGTAGGGGCTGGGGTCGGCAGGGTGTTGTCTCGTGAAGTTGTTGAGTCGTTAGTAGGATGAGTCGTGAGTCGTGTGTGTGTATGGTTGAGTCGTCGAACGATTTAGGACTTGAGTCGTTAGGACCTTAGTACGACTTAAGAAGATATGTTGAGTCGTATGTGTCTTAGGTCGGAGGCTTTTTAGGTCGTGACCGACTTAAGTTGAGTCGTTGGGATATAGGGTCGGCTTTGTAGATAAGTCGTTAGATTGTTAGGTCGTTAGGCTGCACTGTTGTGTTGAGTCGTGAGCCGTTGGGTCGGCAGCGACCTATGTTAGGTCGGAGATTTCTTAGGTCGGCGACGACCTAAAACTGAGCCTACGAGTTACGACCTAAGGAGTTTTCAGCCTATAAATAGAGGGGTTTGGCTCACTTTTTGGCACCGGTTTTTGAAGCGACGAAGTGCTGCCATTTTGAGAGCTCGACTACAACATTTCTTCATCTCCTTTTCTCCATTCCAATCTAGTTCTAACATCCATCCAAGATTGAAGATCAAGAGCCAAAGTTGAAGATTTTCATCCGAAGAAGCTAGATTTCACCGTTTCAAGTGAAATTTCTCCGGATCAAGCTCAAGTCCTTGCTGTCCAGATCTGAAGTTGATTGATTTTAGGTTGTTTTGGTGATTTGGTGAGTGGTAGTTATCTCTCACGCGGATCCAAAGGAGTATATTGGATTGGTGGCATGTTTGGGTGTTAAAGTTAGAGATTTCATGCATTTTTCTTAGATCTAAGTCTAGATCCATGGTTTTTGAAGATGTTTACTTATGCAAGTTTGTTTAATAAGCATTAGAGACAAAACCCATGTTTTATAATTGATAGATCTATGCTAAAAACCATGATTTCACATATGTTGGACTTTTGCTCGTTTATTTACGAAATTCCCATTATAGTTGATATTGCTTAAATTGCTTAATAGATCTTGTTTGAATGATTGATTATTTGAATGTATGATTGATTTGATTGTTTCCAAGTTAGCTAGTAGTTGATTTGGAACAAGATGATGAAAGAGGATTCAAAAGCTATGGAAGAAGGCTCTTGAATGGTGAAAGCTGCTTAAGGCATATGTAGCGGATGTTGAAGCTCATATGTATAGATTGGATGATGTTGAGATGGGACTTTGCCATGATTTGATGAAGCAAACCATGTTGTTGAGTTGAGACTTTGCTTTGATGCGATGAAGCGAAGTATGATGTGAGTCTTGGCTTAATCCAAGCAGGGATCATTCCAAGCATGTTGATAACTTGAAGAGTAGTTCAAGTTGGGTGATAATGGATTGTTCAAGAGGTAGCTTGAGCTTGTATGAGGATAGTCGTCAAGAAGGATGGCTAGGAGGCTTGGATCTCGTCGTTGTTGAAGGTTCTAGCATGCTCAAAAGCAAGAGTACATGGGGCGCCCATAACGACTACAGGTAGGTAGTCGGGACACCCAAAAGACTACAGGTAGGTAGTTGAGTACTCTGGGCAAAGTAGATAAGTCCTAGGCACAAGGCAGTGTGCGGAGTTATGGTTAGAACCGGGGTTACCATTAGCCCTTGACAGATGGTCATTCAACTAACGGTGAAATCGAGGCAAGGATAACAGTGATAGCCAGAGTCATGGATGTTTGGTTGTATTATCATTCGGCTTCAAGAGCGGTGTTTTCTGGGTGCTTATCTGATCTTGGTTTAGGCCTTGGGGGTTTGTATTTGGAAAACATCGTCCTTGACTCGAGTGGTATTCGCTTTACCTTAATTGTCTATGTTGTTATGCTTGCTTCTCCTTAGTGTATGTCTGGGGCTATCACTGTAGAAAGAGGTGGAGTGGGATGGTTTGGTTCCTATTCCTTTTATCCTTTATGCTCTTTTGGTATGTTTGATAGTTAATTTACTGCTCACTAAGACTTTGTCTGACTCAAGGTTTTATGTCTCCTCTTATTACCTTGGGCTGTTCATCCATGTTGGGATGGGCAGACTAGGTAGCAGGTGACAGGTGCTGTGCTAGGAGTTCTACGATGAAGATGACGAAGACGAGCAGGAGGCTTTGCATATTAGTTTTCTTACTATATGTACTGGGTATCCGCTGCTGTATTTGGTTGAGTGATTTGTAGTGAGGCTTTCATGTATGGATTTGAGTAGATGATCGTATAAAACTACTGTGATGCTTATATGATGATGTTCTGTTCTATGGAGCTTCACTATATTATATTTCTCTATTGTATTTTATCCATGCGCTGTGAGTTGTACGATAGAGATTCTTTTGTTTTGGTTTTACCCTGACTATCGTCCATGGCTGCCTGACACGCCTTTCAGCGCATTATTTCCTTGTTTTGGTGCGGGAGTCATGGGCGGTCGTCACAGGTTTTGCTATAAAACCTGTCTGTTTTATTATTAAAATAGAGTTCTGTTTTTTTTCAATTTAAATGAAAGTAAAATTTAAAGCAGAATTTAAAACAAGGGTCTTAAATTCAAAGTTTAAGTTTGGATTCAAATGAACTTTTGAATCTTAAGTTTTAAAATGAAATTTTAAAATTTAAAGAAAGATTTAAATCAAGTTTTAAATCAAGCCTAAATATGGATTTAAGTTTACTATGAATCCAAATCTTGAATTTAGATCAGTTTTGTAAATTTAAATGTTTAACAAGTTTAAATGTTTTAAAGTAGATTTTAAAAATGAATGTGTTTCCAAATAAATGTTTAAACGTGATAAAATTCTTTATGAAAGGCTTCCTTAAATATTTGAATGAAAGTTAAATAAATTGTTTTAACTTGAATTTACAAAGTTAAATAATTTATATATTTTAAGAAGCTAAATTTTTAAATAAAAATAAAAATAATTAAATTAAGTAATCTAGTTTTTTTTTATAAGTTTCTTATATGAGAAATGAATGTTCTTTATATTTATTTTAAGATTTATAAAGTGATTTAAAATTTAAATGGTTAATCATTTTGAGTCTTGAATTCAAAATGGAACTTAAATGTAAGTTCAAGAGTGAAATGATTTAAATACACTTTACCTTAGAAATAATTAAGATAATAAAAGAATTTAATTTATAAGAGAATTAAGGAATGACTTATTTATCTGATTTTAAACTAATGATTAAGATTTATTCATAATTAGAAAAGATTGATAATGATTTAATCAAAAATAATTTATTAAGAAAATGATTAAGAAACGTTATTAGTTAATAAAGATAATTAACTGAGGATTATTAAATATTGATTAAAGTGATTAATTTTAATAATTAAATTAGATTAATTAATTTAGATAATAAATTATAAATTGTTTAAATGTAATTACTTGATGAGAGTAATTAAGGATTAATTTCTTATCGTAATTAATTTTGGATATTTTGATTAATTAAAGGTTAATTAATTATGTAATTAACTCAAAGTTAATTTAATTAATGTGATTAATTCAGGGATAATTAATTATAAGTAACTGATTAAGATGGATAATTAAGGATTAATTTATAAATTGATTAATTAGTACTAAATGATTTGTAATTTATGAATTAGGATTGAGTAATTAATTCATGCGTAATTAATTAAATTGGAAATAAATTGAATTAATTAGGATTAACCAATTAATTAATCCTACTTATAAATGACTATTGAATGCTTGACCTTACTTATGAATGTATTTTATATGTGATGCCTTAAATTGATTGCCCTATCTGATTTGTGATATTTTGTTCTGTGGATTAAGCTGTGTATAAGTTATTCATTTATTTACATTTGTATATTATCTGTGAAACTGTGAATGGATGATAAGCGTTATATTTATATCGCGTATCAACTATATTTCTGTGTTTTAATCTGTGATGATTGAACGTTGCACTGTTGTATTAAACCCCTGGACCACACTTATACACACACAAATATGGATTTCACGAGGAAATCGATTAAGTCACAGATTTTGAAAGGATTTTAAAAGTTGAATATTTAAATTCAAATGTTTTGGAAATGGATTGGGTTTAAAGTGGAAAGCTTTTGAAATGGAATTTCAAAGATGAAATTTATTTTGAATAACTTGATTAAGTCGGGAATTTAAATATTTTGATATAAATTTGAATTCAATATTTGAAATTGAATTCTATGATTTGAAACTAGAGATTAAAGATGTTACAATAGTTATATATGGATTAAACTATTTTAAAGGTATTGATTTGGGAATTGGAATTTAAATTCAAAGGCTTTAACTCCTGTAAATAAAATTGGATCTTTTTGAAATAAAACTATTCGTTTTCAAATAATAAAAGCTTTCATATAAAAGTGAACTTCCAAATTGTGTTAAAAGGGATTTCAAGTTAAAAAATGAAAATGATTTTCCAAAGTTATGGAAACGGTTTGAAAGCTATAAGTTAAATCTTTAATTTAGAGATTTTAAACGAGTTAATCCAATTGAAATGGAAATTGTTTTGAAATCCGTAAATGGATCTATGGGAAAACGGGTGAACTTTGTGAAATGAATCTTGTTGTTTAGAAAGATTGGAAATGGTAATTTGTTTAAACCATTTGAAAGAAAATTTTGAATTATTAAGTTGTGACTTAATAGAAATCCCATATCCATATGTTTTAAATATTGCGCTCACTATTCGGGTTAGCCGGGAAAGGACCTTTGTGTCGTATAACCCATTCCAAATATGTGATTCGACATTATGGATAGCATGTGAAGACCGGTGGTGAAGACCGGATATTTTCGAAAACGAAAGGGTTTCTTGTCGAATGTTTCTACATCGGTTGATCCCCGATATAGAAATTTATTACTCTTTGTGATGGGAAGTCCGGTCGTGATTAGTGAATATCCAGATTGCAAGGACTTCTTTGTAAGTGCCTTCGGTTCCGTTCGATCCCGGAACGAACTTGGATGGATGTGTGTATGACGTTACAGTTTGAGATGTAAAACTGGATTCTATCAAATATGTTCCCGTTGGTGGCGGAGAATTTATTCTCTTAGCTTAACACCCTAGAGGTTATGTAGTTGATGGTTACTAGTGATACATTCCCAAATTGGTAATGTGGCATACGAAGTGCTGTTGAGCATTTAATGATCAAATCACAGCTTTTATATAAAGCGTGGCTTTGTGGACGAGACTTCGTCGGACCGCACACTCGGGAAATGGTCAAAACAGGAAGGATGCAGAAAGGTTATTAGGGGGTAGCGCCCCTTTAGTGTATGTCATTCCTTCTGGATAGAGGTGGTATCATGGTATGGAGCCCAGATACTTAACCTATGTTGTTGCTGCAAATTTATTACTTTGTGGTCATTGGAGTCGACGATCCTCGGATATAGATCGGTTACGATCGGGGAATGACATATTCGTTTCAGTAGTTACCCAGTTTGAAGGGTAACCCGGCATTGTGTTGGTAGAGATTCGGTTAGGTTCTCGGGTCGTCTTTCCAGAGGCGTACCCATGTGGCAATGGGAAGTTCCTTGGCCTGACCATTTGTTGGAAATCCAAAGAAACAATACGATCTTGTACGGTTTTAGTTGTAGAACCTATCATTCACTTATGGTGGCGCCCCACTATTTGGATGGTAGCTATAGTAGGCATAAGTGTGAAATGCCTATGCTGGCTAAGATTTATATCTTTCCTTTCGAAATGATTTTTCCTACACTATGCACTAGTAATAATATCAAATGTTTCTTTTTAATGCATATCAAGCATCTTTGACTATCATAAGGAGAAATCTCCTCCGATTCTGCGTTTGCATTGTGTGTATGTGCGGGAGGACTTATTGTAGTCTCTTTTTCAAGAAAAAAACATTGCGAATTTATTTTAAAAATATTCCTGTTGTTTGTTTTAAAGATAAACTGTTTTAAGTTCTCACACCAGTCCCATGACTGACCTCGAGTTTATTGTTCTTTCCTAAACTCTGGGTGCTTAAAATTTTTTCTACACGAGCAGTCTAGAGTTGGGTTTTTCAGATAGTCAGATTTAGTAGATTTTCGGAAGCTAGTTCAGTCTTTGGACATGACTGATCTTGTTTAGCTTTGTGCATCGTTATTGGGAGTTCGAGCTATTTCTGGATTGGTCCTTTAGAGATGAAGATTATCCACTGCCGGTGTTATCTATTTTCTTTTCCGCTGCTATTTTATCGTATCATATCTCTGATGTATATTTATATCTATTGTATCAGATATTGTATCAATGCTGTATATCAATGTATTATTCTTTTTCTTCCGCTATGTTGTTTACTTAATTGTGTTATAAGCTCCAGTGACTCAGATTTGAACGATCGAATCTGCGACATTCGAGTACGATGTAAAGTATGGATGTCGATTTTCGAACGCGAAAAATCTGCATCGTTACAACGACCACCAGAAACACTCCAGTCACCAGAAAATCCCTAAACTCCAATCTCTGGTCAACTAAGGACTGCAACCTTATTTCAATTCTAAAAATTATGACTTTTGTTTTAAAAATATTATTTTCCATAGATAATTCAAGTTATAATCTTGAATTAATAAAGTACAACATTTGGTTTTACATGTTCGAAATATTTCTGCTGTTATTTCCCAAATACAAGCATATTTCATCACTTACATACTTGTTTCTATTTTTAGTACCTGGATTATGCTAAAACTAATCTATTTTGTTTTTGATCCAAGTGCTATCAGTGATTAGATAAAAAATATGCTATTTTGATTTATTTATAAACACTGAAATCTGGAAAACAGAGATATATCAACATGCACAGTTCAAATTAGATGCATACACACAACATTTATACTTATATATATAAACACATGCAAAGTACTTTCAACACAGTAATTTCACAAGCAACTACTTCATTTACTTAAGTTTTTATGTAAAAGTTTACGCACCATTCTGTTTGAACAGAGCAGATTTTTGTTTTGAAGATTTGAAGCTGGACATGATTCTTGGCTCCAGATCTATACCTGCTTTGTTGTTTAAACTGAGTTGATCCTTGCTGAGATGATCTAGGCTTGAACTCAGGTTTGGGCTTCTTTGATTTGTAAAACTTTCATAGGGTTTTGATTTTTGTTCTTGAATCAGGTTTGAACTCTTTGAAAAATTGCTTTAGTTTTGATAAAAAATTTCAGTTTTACTGTCTTTTTATTTCAAAGATGAAGAAGAAAAAGAGCAGCCTCCTTTTTTTTCTTAATTCATTTTTGTACATAAAATTAAATTTGAAAGGCAATAAGTATGCCACTTGTAAATGTAAAATTTCTCTTGGCTTACAAATGTACAAAAATATTATTATTATTACAAGTGTATTTTGCATGTTATAAGGGTTTTTCAAATACTAAATACAAGGATTTATGTTTAACCCATATTTAAAAATCACTTATCTTTATTTTAGTTGTATAACATGTTTATTCTTATTTATACATCTACAAGCTATTTTAATTCATATAAAAAAATATCAATCTTATTTAAATTTTAAACCATAAAAATGTTAAACTTAACTTTTGTTATCATTTAGAAATTTACTATATATATATTACAACCAAATTTATTTATATATTTGCTAATTTATTATAAGAGCTATTATTCCAAGATTTTTTTTAAATCTAGCATTTATTATAGTTCAAATTCAAATACATACATATCCAAATCTTATAATTATCATAACTCTATTTGTTTAACCAAATTAAAAAAACCAGTATCTTAATAGTTAAAATTTGTTAATTACCAATTAACAATTGCATAAAATTCGGGTTATCACATTCCTCCCCCTTTGAATCTTTTCATCCTCGAAAAGAAACGAAGCTAGAATTTATAAAATACTTAAAATCAGATAAATTTTCTTGATCATTTTTAAAGCACTTTGAAAATCTATATAATATTACCAGAATAGCTTTATATATAAAAATAATTTTTCTAACTTGATGTCTCAACAGTCCATCCTTGTGCTTACAGAAATTCGGTCATACGTTGATCAGGCGTAGGACTGAAAATCTACAAGTACTTAACAGACCCATTTCAATACCCAGTGAAAATAATTTTATTGAAAAGATAGAAAACATTTTTGAAATCGAGGAAATATCTTTGGTGAGAATGCTCTGGAAATCATCACCCCCATCCATGGTCGCAGTTATATCCTGGGTTACGTTGCCATCGCAGCAAAAGTCCATGAAACTGTAGGCACTCCGCGCTTCTTGATTAACATGGAACCGATAACAGATCGCACTTACATTCCAGGGTTACGTTGCCATCACAGCAAAAGTCCATGTAACTGTAGGCATCAGCGCCGTCGATTTTCACTGCCAAAAATGAAACTCCTCCACTCCCACATAGGTCGCAGTCTACCGGTGTAAAATCAAATGTAGACTCTTGGCTCTCATCAGCACACATGACTTTCGTTATGTTACCATAGGTCACAGTCTACCTATATAAAATCAAACATAGATTGTTGGCTCTCAACGGCACACACGACTTTCGCTATGGTCTGCAGTAGATTGCAGTGACATCGAGTTACACTATCGTCACAGCATAACCCAAATGCCTCTGTAGGCCTCAACGCCCTCGACTTTCGCTACACACTTCACAAAATCCTCAGGAACTAGTTTTGTCCGGACTCCTCACATGATTAACTTTAGAACCTCCCCCTTAGAGGCTCAAGGCAGTACCAACCTGTGGTACTCCTGAGAAGTTCATTTCAAGGGAGCGCCTTTTTCCCTAGAACCATTTTCAAAACACTTTATACTACACACATATGGTATCTTCCAAATCATACACCCAGTATGAATCTCATATAAATCTCCTTTCTCAAAATCGATTATCCCTAAATCGATAATTCACAAAGTAGGCTTTTCAAATTCCATTATTGATTTTACCCAAAGTTCAAAAGCCTTTCTAAATCCAAAGGTTCCAAAAACCTTTCCAAAATCATCCTCATGAAATCCTTTATATATATATAATTTTGAAAATCTTTGGATTACTTCAAACTTGAATAAATTCCCTTTTTATACTTCAAATACTTTTCAAAAATCCTTTTCTTTTAACAATAGATTCAACAAGAGGAGATTTATCTTATATAACAAAGATATATAACTTTATTTATTCCAAACCAAAATATTCAAATTTGATTACTTTATAAAGTCTTCCAGGAAGTAAATTTCTACCATAGAAATATCCAATTTCTATTTTATTTCATCATATATTTCACAAAATTTACCTTTCATTTCAAAAACCTTTTCACATTTCTTATCCCCATATTTCCAATATCAACTTTATTTAAACCCGTACGATGTACACATATCATCCGTACTTTATACCAATCTGATCGCTAATTCGATCACACAATTTGACTTCCGAACTAGTATCGTCCACCCGACTTTCTAATGCGGACTCAGATCTAGTTTCTTGATCAAAAACCGTCATTCTCCTTACATAGTCACAACTTTGATAGAGAATTTCCTGAACCAATCAACAATCCATATCCAGGTTCGCCTTCGAAAATCGAGTGAAAAATCCCAATTCGGATCGATATACTATCTCGAAATTCTATGCTTGAATCTGGATCAAATCACTGAGTAATATATGTAAATCCTACGTATCTATCTCCATTGATTATTAGCTAAATCAATTTCTCCTATTTATTCACATTCACTTTAATTTTTATTTACTTATTCACATTTTCCTCAATCCTCTTTGGATTATCACTTTAATTATTATCTCAATGAGTATATAATTATAAACAGTTTACACTCTGATCAGCTTAAATTTAGAAAATAGCTTGAAGAGTTTAAAAATAGATAAGTGGTTGAAAAATAATTATTAGTTTGTAAAATAGCTGCAAAATAGTTAAGTAATTGTAAAATAGTCGGAAAATAGTCAAATAGTTATAGAAATAATTGCAAAATAGTTGTAAAATAGGAATTAGTTATAAAGTAGTTGAAAAACAGTAATTAGTTTATAAAACAGTTGAAAAGTTGTTAAATAGTTCCAAAAATAATTGTAAAATAAGTATTAGATAGTTTTAGGTTTAAAAAGGAAAGTTGTATAGTAAATAGTTTAAAAAGAATAGATTTATATTAAAGCAATTCATTTGAAAATAGTCCAGAGTCAAACTGTTCAATTCCAAATCTCCAATCCCATCAATTCAATTTAAATTTCCACTTCCATTTAAACTGATTCAATTCCAATTTAAATAACTTCAATTTCCATTGAAATTGATTTAATCCCAATTCAAGTTGAATTAACCTTGATTCTTTCCAAATCAAATCAAATTCCATTTGAATTTTAAACCTATTCAACTTTAATCACAATTCCAAATTATTCAAATCAATGTGGACTAATTTCAAATTGAACCCATTTCAATTTCGAATCAATTCCAGTTTGAATTAATCCCAATTCCCATTTGAATTTGAACTCATTCAACTTCAATTTCATTTCAAATTAATCCAATTCAAATTTTCCATTTGAATTTTTAAACTTATATATCAATCACAATTCCAATTAATTCAAATCAAATCCAATTTGAACTAATTTAATTCAAATTTCAAATCTAAACCATCCCAAATTATATAAATTCGAGTTAAAATTTTAAATGTTGATTTGATCAAATCTTCATATCTCTTTAAACCATTTAATTCTGAATCCAAATTCCATTTTAACCTATTTCAAAGTTCAAATAATAATTCAAATCCTTTTTAAACAACTAAATCTTTGAAATTCAATTTATCACAAATTTCAATTTTGAAACCAAACCTTTGAAGTTTTATCTTAAACATTCAAATCTTAAGTCTAAAATGATTCCATTTATCATAATAATGGATATATTACCACACCCCATTTCCTCATTCATTTAAACCCATCTAACATGAATGACAAAAGCATACAACTTATATATATATCACAAATCAGACCCTCGTCCAAACTAGGTTAAAAACTTAGTTCGACCTGCGGCCACCACCATGGCGAATTATCTCTACCTCTACTAATTTTCCTTACTTCCCTGATCATATATATAGCTCCAACAAGAATTACGACCACCAGAAACACTCCAGTCATCAGAAAATCCCTAAACTCCAATCTCTGGTCAACTAAGGACTACACCCTTATTTCAATTCTAAAAATTATGACCTTTGTTTTAAAAATCTTATTTTCCATAGATAATTCAAGTTATAATCTTGAATTAATAAAATACAACATTTGGTTTTACATGTTCTAAATATTTCTACTACTATTTCCCAAATACAAGCCTATTTCATCACTTACATACTTGTTTCAATTTTTAGTACCTGGATTATGCTAAAACTATTCTATTTTGTTTTTTATCAAGGTGCTATCTGTGATTAGATAAAAAGATATGATATTTTGATTTATTTATAAACATTGAAATCTGGAAAACAGAGATATATCAACATGCACAGTTCAAATCATATTTATACACACAACATTTATATATATAAACATATGCAAAGCACTTTCAACACAGCAATTTCACAAGCAACTACTTCATGTACTTAAGTATTTATGTAAATGTTTACTTACCATTTCTGTTTAAACAGAGCATATTTTTGTTTTGAAGATTTGAATCTAGACATGATTCTTGACTCCAGATCTATACCTGCTTTGTTGTTTAAACTGAGTTGATCCTTGCTGAGATGATCTAGGCTTGAGCTCAGGTTTTGGCTTCTTTGATTTGTAAAACTTTTACAGGGTTTTGATTTTTGTTTTTGAATCAGGTTTGAACACTTTGAAAAACAACTGTTTAGTTTTGATAAAAAAATTCAGTTTTACTTTCTTTTTATTTCAAGGATGAAGAGGAAAAGAGCAGCCTCCTTTTTTTTCTTAATTCATTTTTGTACATAAAATTAAATTTGAAAGGCAATAAGTATGCCACTTGTAAATGTAAAATTTCCCTTGGCTTGCAAATGTACAAACATACTATTATAATTACAAGTGTATTTTGCATGTTATAAGGGTTTTTCAAATGTTAAATACAAGGATTTATGTTTAACCCTTATTTAAAAATTACTTACCTTTATTTTTGTTGTATAACATGTTTATTCTTATTTATACATCTACAAGCTATTTTGATTCATATAAAAAATATCAATCTTATTTAAATTTTAAACCATAAAAATGTTAAACTTAACTTTTTTTATCATTTAGAAATTTACTATATATATTAGAACCAAATTTATTTATATATTTGTTAATTTATTATAAGAGCTATTATCCCCAGATTTTTTTTTAAAATCCAGCATTTATTATAGTTCAAATTCAGCTATATACATCCAAATCTTATAATTATCAGAACCCTATTTTTTTAACCAAATTAAAAAAATCAGCATCTTATTAGTTAAAATTAGTTAATTACCTATTAACAATTGCCCAAAATTCGGGTAATCACAAATTAAAACATAGAACTGTAGGCGTAACTGCTTACGTCCACTTTAGATTTAATCTTTATTGCTTTACTCAACAATTGATTAAAGATACAATCCATACACCAACTATTTAAATACAAATGCTAAGTAAAAAATAATGAGTCTTGAATGCATCAGAGTCTCCCTAGTGTTCTCGAAAAAAGGTCCATTTCAGTGTGCCTCTACTCTTCTATTTATAGACGAAGATGGATCAAACTTCCTTAATGGGCTTAGGAGCAAGGTACCTTGGCTTGTGGTAGGTGACTTCTGCGCGTCAAGCCATAAATGCCGAACGGCATTCGTATGCCGATCGAGGAAGGGATGCCGAACGGTACCTGTATACCGAACGAGGCAGTGCGCTGAGTGAAGAGTGTAGGCCGAACGAGACCTGTGCCGAACGAGACTTGATGCCAGTCGAGGGGAGATGCCGAGCGAGGCTTCATGCCGAACGAGGCTTCATGTCGAATGAGGCTTCATGCCGAACGAGGCTTCATACCGAGCGACCTTTCCATGCCGAACGAGGCAAGATGCCGAGCGACCTTTCCATGCCGAACAAGGCAAGATGCCACGCAACCTCTCTATGCCGAAAGAGGCCTTGTGCCGAGCAACCTATCTATCCAAATGACGCCTTGTGCCAACTGGCACATCTATGCCGAATGATGCTCTATGCCGAGCGAGGGGAGGTGTGTCGAATGATGATCTATGTTGAGCCTCTTTTTACATGGTCAAACAACGGGGTAACACATACCATACTTATGCTCATGACTATACTTATTATCGTTTCTGCTTACTTAAGAAGAACATCACCTTTATCATATGCTTATGTTAACGTATATTCCCTTTAATTGTTTTTTAGCTAGACTGACCCATGTATTTTATACCCGAGTCAGACCGAGGTGTTTTAGGTTTGGTACCCTTATGGACTAAGCCAATTCTGCTTCTGCATGGACTTATCTGCTAGCCCTTTACATTGAAGTCTTTTTGTCGTCACTCTGATATGTATTTATTGTTTTGACTCATGTTTATACTGTGGTCGTCATACCACTTATGATGTATTATTTGTATTGTATTGGGATGTATCAGTGTGTGTATATATATATATATATATATATATATATATATATATATATATATATCTGTGTGTGTGTGTCTGTTTGTTGTTCTTTGATGTGTTATGCATTTGAGATGTTGTATTTTGTTTTGAAAAATCTTGTAGCTACCCGTAGTTTTGTATTAAGCATTTATTGGATATGACGATCCACTTGAGATATCAAAGAGAGAAAAAATATAGACCACTAATCGACGTATTCAATAGATACTTAAGACAAGACTATAGATGATCGCTCCTAAACAGCCCTATTCTCCGCATTAGCAGACAATATTACCCAGTAATACTCTCTGTTAATGTTGGTCTCGAGATGGGTATTATAGTTTTGTATCAGAGTTGAGTTCAAAACAAAAAAGGATAAACACAGAACAGAAGCATATATTACAATATATCAAAGTATAGTACAAGTGTTCCAAATCCCTTAATCATCATGTCCTTTATCTTATCGTGTCCTTTGAGATAGAAGTTCGGGATATGTCTAGGAATATATTTTATTCCATACTATTCCATAACTAAATTGAGTATATCTTATCTTAAGAGTAATCCTAATTGTGATTCTTTTATTCGAGTCCTCTTTAATATGGGTGCTTGACACCCATCCATATCAGAGGAGTTTGTTGATGCTTTTGGATGTTCTTGTCTTGTTCTTTTGTGAGGATTGCGAGTCCTATTGAGGGGATCTATAATATTTGACATTATGTATGAGGATTTGGGATTGATGCTTATAATTTATCTTTTCATGCGAATTCGCACGCCATTTACTGTCTAGAGTTTGGAGTGTTTGAGATGAAGTGGCTTGCCTATTATCAAGCCACATTATATGATTCGAAGAATCCTATATTAAGTATCCTAGTTTGGCCGATTCGTTGTTTCTTATCCTTTGGAATGTTAACGATGATTCCAAAGTATTTGTATTCACTCTTGAGTTTCGAGATGTTGATGATATATTTCGAATCCCAGTCATTGTGACTCCGTTGATATCTATGAGTCCGTTTTGGGTATGACACCCAATCGGGCAATCGAACGTTGTATTGACTTCATTCTCGATTCTTAGCCTTTCGGTCATCCTCCCACGAGGATTTCCACTAGGGAATGACGTGATTCATTGAATTTATTTGATATTGCTATTCTTACCCTTTTTGAGTTATCCTCTTTCGATACTCAATTGTTGATATACTTTTCTGTATTTACTTCACTTAAAATAATGTTTGTTGTTAATATTACTTCTCCTCATTTGAGAAGATATTTACCCTTGCTTTTATATCTCATTTCTCTTTTTTAATCTATTGTGTGGTGCTAGTGTCATTTCTCAGCTTGACCCTATATTGATTTATCATGAGCTACGAATCGCAGAGGATGACATTACTCTTACTGCATTTCGCACTCGTTATGAGTCTTGTGAGTGGTTCGTTATTCCGATCGGAATAACGAACACTCTTGTCTATTCCATCAATCTTGTGAATCGAGTATTTTAGGAATATCTCAATGAGTTCTTCTTGTGTCTTTGATTTTAAGAATAAACTATAATTGAATTTTCAAATCTTTCAAATTGAAGATAAGTTTTTGAGAGAAATTAGATTTTTGTTTTTGGGAAAAACAAAGTATATTTTGAGTATTATTTTTTAGATATTTTTTCAAAAGAAAATGAATTTTTGATGTTGGGTTGTCCGTCTAGTGCTTTAAGAATTCTAGTCGATGCCTTTGACCAACGTTATCGATAGGAATTTCCTAAACGTTGTGATGAGATAATTAGACATGGTAAATTGAATTTTAATAAGTAAAGTTTGAAACTAATCAATATAGTGGAGTATTAATTTTTTATTTTAAATGTTTAATGAAATCATTGAACCATAGTGATCGTTGGATGAGTAGCGAGGCAGTTTAGATCATGTAATCAACTCGACAGCCAATCGATAAGGTCATTCACTATAAATCAATGGCGAGGCAATACCCTTATACTGTTTGAAATTTGAGAAATTGAATATGGTAATTTAGATAAGTAAAAGTGAATAATTCTAATTTAAAATGATGTATTTAAGGTAAAAGAATAATTTGGTTTGAAAATTTAAAATATTAATTGAATATTTTAGTACAAGTTATTATGACGACTATGAATTTTTTTTTGACACTTAGTTATCTGAGTAATAGTAGAGGATAGATATAAAACTCTATCTTAAGAGAAAATAAAAGATGTGTTAGTTTATAATATTTAGTATAAATTTGTGAGCTAGTTTTTTTTTAAAACTTAAATGGTATTAAGACTCATGGGTTTGAAATTGCAAATTTTTTTTGAAACTAGGTTTGAATTAATTATCAACTTTAATTAGTTTTATGTTGATAATTTTATGGAAATTTAATTTTGTGACAAGTGGAAATGTGAATTTGGATTGTTTAATAAATGAACAATTCATCTAGTATAATCATTTTGAATTATGAGAGTAACTTTAAGCTTTTTATATATATCCCAAAAAAATTATTTTGGTGGATAGTCAATAATCATCTCTTGAAAATGGAAGATATTAGTTATTTCTTCTAAAATGAGTTTGCACAATTAATTGTTTTTAAAGATGGATTTTGGAAAGTAATGAAAATATTTCCACTTAATAAAATGTTTCATGATGATTACATAAGTTGATCATAATTTTGTACGTCTTAGCTTTCCGAGGAAAAATAATAATTTAATAAATAATTTAGTAAAAAGCATGTTAGAAATGTAGTTTGAGCTTAAAATGGTTTGGGTAAATTTCAATTTTCAAATTGATTTAAAATCTAAAATTTTGTTTAGAAAAGTGCTGCACTAAAACAGTGATAACTGAGATTTATAACTCCAAATGAGTTCAATATTTTTGCAAATGAAAGAGATTTGATAAGGTATAAAGTTTATTTTTACCAATTTACAAGATTTTGCTTTTTAATAAGTTTAATATGGGTTTGAAAGTAGATAGGCAGTTATGCCCTATTACAAAATTCTCTAAGATTTAAGTTGAAAGTAAATTTAACATAACTTTCAAACCATAAGTCTGATTTTGATTATCTTTATATTGTTGGAAAGCTTAGACTGAGTAGAACAACTTTCATTTTATAAACAAATTCAGAGTTTTTTGTTTGCTGGGACAAAACGTGCCTTCTTTAGAGCAGGTCTGAAATAAAATTAACCTATTTCCCTTAATAATTAAATGTAGCACTTCTTATTTATGAACGTAAACTAATATCATCTATTTGAGTTAAGTACAGGTGAAATGAGAAAAGTTGGAATATATGTTGAGTAAAAAGAATATATATAAATTTGTGCAAACTCGCTCTGAAATACTAAAATGGAAGGTATGTTTTTGGATTAATTTTAAAGAGTTAAATGATGATATATATTCTGACCTAATGGTCGATGTATATTATAAAAATCATTTTTGTAAAATTGTACATGGCCCTCCGTATGTAGGAGACTCCGCCATTTTTTCGAAAATTTCCAACGCTTAGAAAATTTGAGAAACATATGTGAAAATATATGTTACCAACTAAAATTTATAGAAGAATGAGAGAACAAACAACTTAAACTTTATTTACTCTAATTAAGAGTAATGAATATAAATTTAAAAATCTACGTAAGAAGCTTTAGAAATTTTCAAGTTTTGAAAATTGAGAATTTTAAATCTTGAGGATAATGGGTTGGAAAAATTTAAGAATATTTGATTAGTAAGAGAGAGAGTTTAAAAATCTATTCCTCGAGTCTTATCTTTCCTTTTTGCAATTATTTTACGACTTAAATTTATGCAGTTGTACGAATTTGGTGGTATTGAGGGAAACCACCTACCTTTTATTGGGTTTTCTTTCCATAATAGCGATCAATCTAAAATCAGTATGACTCCCTTCGTAGTGTTATACGGAAAGTCGCGTCGATTATCATCCTATGGGTTGGAGTTTGGGATAAAGTTGTGACTGAATCCCGACTTTGTTCCTGAAGTGTCTTAGGAATCGATCTCACCCGATTTATCTATTGCGTAACATCTTATCCATGATTTGCTTCGAAGGTAAAACGCCTTCGAAATAGGGATGTATTGCTCGTAGAAATTCAGTGGATTGCTAATTCCAATATTAGCTTTTTGAACACCATAAAATTAATCGAGCAATCTTATCTTGGTTTTCTATCATCTTGTATTAAGGGTGAGAATTTTTAAACTCTAGCTTATATATCTTCCTTTGATAGATGAAATAAATATATTAAATACAAATTCTTCTCTAGAAATTATGAGGACACATTTTGTTAAGGGGGGAGTCTATTAATATTAAATTATAACAGTAGTTATAATTTAATATTGTAAATTAAATTGAAATTGGAGAAATTAAATTGTTTATTTGGAATAAACAATAAAATTAGAATTAAATTATGAAAATAAATCTTAGAATTTTATTTTATTTTGTTTGGAGTGATAATAAATGGAATATTGGCTTTAAATAAAGAAATTGACTTTATTTTAGGGAAAATGCAATAATTATGTTAATTATTGCCCATTTGCTTCTTTTAATAATTTTTTAAAAAAGTAATTGATTTTTAAGAATGGTTTATTATTAAAAAGGTAGAAATTGGTTTAAAAATATGTTTTGGCTATAAATTAAGTTTGGAAATGATTTGAAATATTTTTCTAAGTGAGAAAATGGTTTTTGTTGAATTTTAGAAGCTAAAATGTAGGCTTTACATTTATTTGCTGAAAATTTTGTGTTATTGTAAAATAAAGGATTTTACTAATAAAAATATTTTAAATATAAATTAATCTTTTTTTATGATAGAAAATGTTTTATTTTGTAAGTATACAAGTTTACAAAATTTTCTTTCATAAAGTTTGGGAGAAAATGCATTTTTGTTTTAGTGTAAAAGTGATATGCACATATTTTGGTTAAGTGTTGTTAAATTGACCGATAGGCTATTTCTTTTCCTTTTATTAGCAGTTAGGCAAATATTGAGAAAGTGAGAAAATGAAATCACCTGTACGTTCTATTCTTCACTTTCTTCCTTCTCGAAACCAGATAATGAGAAATAGAAACCCACTCCTCCATATAACAAATTCAGGCCAATTCCTTCAATTTGTTTTGCAAATTAAAATCTTTTGCAATCTAGAGAGTAAATAAAAAGGTAATCTAATTCCAAACCCTACTATTTCATCAATTCCTAACTTGAGAGATGAGTTTTTCTACTATACTGTAAAACAAGTTTTACATGTACAGTTTTAAGTTTGTATAGGCTATTTGAAATTAGAGTCTCCTCAAAGCTTGCCTCTTTTTGAATAAATTCAAGTTTTTACCTTCTCTACAGTAAGGTGATTTTTTTAACTCACAACTTTAGTTAAATCTTGCATGGTAATAAAAAGATCTTGAAGAAAATAACTTACTGTAACAAATTTTGTCAAGTTTTAACTACAGTATATAATCTTCTTTTTGTTGCATCTTTGGGTAGTGATAAGTCCTCGATATCATGATGAGTTGTTGCCAAATCTTTTCTAGATCATAGTCTAGATGTTGCATAACATGCATGCCAAATTTCGTAGCATTCCATCTTCATTTGCTATGTCAAAATTGAGCTCAAAGTTTGAATCGCACAAGAGAAAACGACCTGAAGGAAGAAATCGAATTCGTGTATGCATTGTCGACCAAGAGGTCGACCATACACATCCTCAGGTCGACAGTATGGTCGACTTGATTTTCCTCGAGGTCAACCTAGCGGTCAACCTTAGGAAGTGCAAGGTGGACCTCCTGGTCGACCTGCATATTGTCCTTATATATTTGTTTTTCCGAGTTTTCTTCTACTTTTTCCTTCGATTCCAAGGCCTTTTGACATCGTTCCTTTTGCAATTTTGAGATGGTTTTGAATGTGTTAGAAGGCTATGATGTCTATTAATGGAATAGACAAGATTTGATGGAATTTGAAATTTTAAAATTTGATTTTAATTCGAATATCTTTTTGAGTGATTTTCCTTGTTTTTATTCGTTTTCGAGCATGGTTTTCTCCAAATCTTTTTGAAATGATTTTTAAAATTAATAGGCATTTCAAAATAATCATTGTATAATATTTTAAAGTATTTCCAAATTTAAAGTCTAATTATTCTATAACAAGGGAATTTTCAACTATGGCTTTCAAAATCGATTTCGGTAATTGGTTTTAAAAGCTTGTTTTCTCAAGTAAATTATTATATATATATATATAATACACATTTTTGCACTATTTGAACAAATGAGAAGGAGAATTAAATGGTTTGGCGAAACACATGGTATGGGACACATGCGGTTATCTTATCGGTTGATTCCCAGCTTGTCTATTTGATCATTTTGACCCTCGGTCGAGTTTGCCGATGAGATGAGGTAAAATTTTAACTACTTTGAGTGTGAAATTTACTAGTGTTTAGTAAACTGTTTAGTACAAACATGTGGTAGGGACACACGTTAACACTATCCAGGTCCGAGAGTTTGTGACACATTTGCCATTGCGGCGTCCCAATACTGGACTTTCGGGTCATTACCATTGAGACGTTTTCCATTGCGACGTATTTGTCTTCGAGACGTTTTCCATTTCAGCAATTTCCATTGCGACATATTTTCCATTGTGGAGTTTGCCATTGCGGCGTATTTGTTATTGTCATGTTTTGCCTTCGGGCGAGATACCTATTTGAGATAACAGTACTTGGCAAGTCTTCGGCCACATGCACGTGCAAACACATTTGATATGATCTCTCCGACTATTTTCCCTAGCGTATCACCCCTTTCCGAAATTTGTCCTTTAAACCATTCGATAAATGTGTTTATGGTGATTATCTTTTGGGAATTTGAACTCTTAGGAGTTCTATCTTTGAGATTTAAGTTGCCTACGCTGGAATTATTTGAGATTTTCCTTTTGACGTTATTATTGAGATTTGCCTTCTGGCGTTTATTTGGGATTATATTCTCCCATGTTGGAGAATTATATTTGATTTCCTTATGGCGTATTTTAAGATGGTGATTTCTTTGAGATCTCTTTGAGTTTGCTGATATGGCGGGTTTGAGATTTCTTTTTTTAGGAGTTATATTTTCTCTAAAACACTATTAATGATTTGTGATATGCCGATGAAACAAGGCTTGCTATCTTTAATGTTTTATGGATTGTCTTATCTCTTTCGAGATTATATGTTGGTGTAAGTGATATCATCCCATCACTTAAAATAACCATACCATACTAATGCTCATGCTTATACTTATTATTGTTTCTAAGAACAACATCACCTTTATCCTATGTTTATGTTATCGTATATTCCCTTTAACTAATTTGTTTGGCTAGATTGACCCATGTATTTTATACTCTGGTCAGACTGAGGTGTTTTAGGTTAGGTACCCTGATGAACTTAGCCTATTCCGCTTCCGCATGACTAATTTGCTAGCCCTTTACAATGCAGTCTTTTTGTCATTACTCTGATATGTATTTATTGTTTTGACTCATATGTATACTATGGTCGTCATACCACCTATGATGTAATATTTGTATTGTATTGGGATGTATCAGTATATATGTATATGTATATCTATTTGTTGTTCTGTAATGTGTTATGCATTTGAGTTGTTGTATTTTGTTCTGATAGATTCTATAGCCACCCGTAGTTTTATATTAAGCATTTATTGGATATGTCGATCCACTTGAGATATCAAAGAGAAAAAAATATAGAGCACTAATGGATGCATTCAATAGATATTTAAGACAAATCTATAGATGTTCGCTCCTAACCAGCCCTATTCTCCGCCTTAGCGGACGGTATTACCCAGTACTACTCTCTTTTAATGTGGGTCTCAGGGTGGGGCGTCATAATTTAGCATGATTTTTAGAGCGTATTCACTAGTTTCTCAGTTTAGAAATAATTTTAGAAGCCATGGATATTCTTGAACATGAAGATAAGAGAAGTGAACATGAAAGTAAAGATGTAAAGTGAGAATGTGTGGAGATGGTGGGTATTTACAGGCAAAGAAGTGGAGTATTAATATAAATTAATTTAAACATTTAAAATATATTAAATGTTGTCATGTGCATGCTTCCATACCTCCACCATCACCTTAGAAGCACATGCACCCCCCTAGTTCCACCTTTCACCTTGCCTTAGGTAATTGTTTAGGTTATGGTTAGGGTACTTAATTAATTTCCTAAGGTTATTTAATATATTTTTGTGCATTTTATGTCAAATTAAGTTTTAGGTTTAAATTAAGCATTATTATTTTCTTTAACACGTTGATATGCTTATCACATAAGATATGTGCATGTGTGTGCATGTGACATGAGTGGTACAAAATGTGCACAACGTTTTTGTTGACTTTCCGATCCAGAAAAGTTGAAATTTCGAAAAATGTTTTTCGGTCACATTTTCTATATTTATTTGAACTAATTCTTTTGGTAAAAAAAGTTTGAAAATGGTATTAATATCATTAATTAATATTTAAATATGTTTATTTGGTTATTAAAATCAATTATTCAAATATTAAAAATGATTTAAATATTCAAATACAATGCGTTTAATTTACGGGTCGTTACACCCTCCCCTAGGATAATTTCGTATCCGAAATTACTACACAAAAAGACAATACAAAAGGTACATATTATACCAAGAAATTCATATAACAATGTAAAGAAACTATGCCATAAAAGAACATGCATAATGCATTCAAATAACAAACAACTAACCTGACATTATATTATGGTAAATTTCTCAAATATGAACCTCAATCTTCTAAGTAAAACCGCGGGGATCATCACTCCACTAAACCTTCACAAACTTCACCACCTTATTTATCAATCTCCTTTCATCCCAATCTACAATATGAACTAGATGTCGGACTACCGTCCTTCTATCTCTAAGTCTTTCTAAGAAGATGTCTCAACAATCAAAGATTGATCATAAACGTGCTTTCTCAGATGAGATACATGAAAGACATTATGAACTTTAGGTAGTCTTTTAGGAAAATCTACTCTATAGGATAGTGGTCCAATTATTTTCAGGATTTAAAATGTGTTCGAACCTCTATTATTGGATTTTAATGATAACAATTATACAATTATGCCAAAGAACCTCTAAGCTAACTTGTAGGTACATGAGTACCAAAAAGAGACAAACCAATAAGTTCAACATGATGATACATAGTACAAAAGAGGATAAAAGTATATATATGGAGATACAAGAAGAGACATACACGATAGAGAAAATGCGAAGGTGACAAATAAAGTATTATTAGTCATAGAGTGTCATATCTAGAGCTTGCAGATGTTAAAATCTTCTCAAAGTGGTATACACACATATACATGCACATTCGAAACATTTTATAGAAGAAATAAAAGTTTTTTTTTAAATATAATAATAATAATATATGAAGTAAGACTTCGACTTCGGTCATTGGTGAAGTCATGTTTTAAATAAAAATCAAGTTTTCAAAAAATGCATGGAGTAAGGCTCGAATCCAGATCACTAGCTTAGAAACCAAGTGCTCTAACCAAATGAGCTAAGACAATTTTTATTCATCAATAGAATTCAGCCGGCTGAATAGCTTGAATCGGCCGACTGAATTCTATGCATGTGCATAATTTATTTTGAATATTCAATCGGCTGCCCTAGCATATTCAGCCGGCTAAATTAGGTCATTTTTGCACTATTTTCTTGTTGCATCATTTTTAATCCACTCAACTGGCTGATTCGTGCTATTCAGTCAGTTGAATCTTCATAACAACTATATTTTGAAGAGTCACTTCATTTCAACAAAGAGAAACAACTCTTGATTCAAGAGTTGCTTCCATATTCTTTCATGGCGACCTTTCATGAACAATTGCAACTCTTAAACACTATATATAGCCATGAAATCAATTGTTTTAATCACCAATTCTGATTCTATTTTTCATTCTTATTGCCTAAACAATCTTGCCATTTGCATTCAATATTTTTGTTCTAATCACTCGTTTATTCAAGAAAAACTTCATTAGTGATTAAATAAACTTTCTATCTTCACGAATTATAGTATATTCCACAAAAAAGAAGATTATAGGAAGGGTGTACATTATTGACTTATCAGTGCTACTCAAGAGCATACTCAGTCAGAAGCAATTTTATTGTTTGTATTAAAAGTCTTGTTCAGTTGCTCAGGCGGTTGAAGTCCTATTCTATTGCTTAGGCGGTAGGAGTCCTATTTGGTTGCTCAAGCAGTGTAATATCCGTTCCTCAAGGTCAAATAAGGGTTTATAATTGAATTCCAAAAGGGGACTGAGAGTGGACGTAGAATGGGAAGTTCGAACCAGTATAAAAATCTTTGGTGTTATTTACTTTTACATTTATATTCTGCACTAGTAGATAACTTAGTTAATATTCTATATTATATGATCCTTAGTCACTTTCAAAATGGTCTAATAAATCTGGGTGCTAGCTTTAAAGTTTTTCTAAATCTTACAACTTCTTTAGTTGGGGAAACTTTCATAAATACCAAATTGCCGACCGTAAACTCTATGTCCCTTATCCATTGATCGACGTAACTTTTCTATTGATCCTGGGCTCCTTTCATTCTTTCCTCGATCATAGCCACTTTCTTTGATGCTTCTCAAATTATCTCTGGTCCGAGAACTAATCGATCTCCAGTCTCAACCCAACATGAAGGTGATTTACATAGTCGTCCATGCAAAGCTTCATAGGATGCCATGCCAATGCTAGCTTGATAACTATTATTGTAGGAGAACTCTACTAGGTGAAGGCAATCTTCCCTTGATCCTCCAAAATGCATGCTCTCAAGAGATCCTCCAAAACCTAGGTCACCCTTTCGGTTTGTCTATCTGTCTACGGGTGGTAGGTTGTGCTAAGATTCAACTCTGTCCCTAATGCGGCTTGAAATGCTCCTCAAAATCAACTGGTGAAGATAGGATCTCTATCACTAACATTACTTACTGGAAATCCATGTAGTCAAACGATCTCTCTTAAATAAATCCTTGCCAAAGAAGCTGTATTTCTTGTTGACTTCACCAGAATAAAGTAGGTGCTCTTCGTTAATCGATCTACAATTACCCAAATGCCTTCATTACCTCTTCTTGTTCTGGGCAAACCATTTATAAAGTCCATGGATACCTGCTTCCACAGAAAGTGATTAAGGATCGTTTAATATGAAACATTAGCTAAACTATTTACTTGTGCAGAATATACATATAAAAGTAAACAGCACTAGAGATTTTTGTACTGGTTTGAACTTCCTATTCTTCATCCAATGCCTAGACTTCTTCTGGATTTGATCGATACCCTCACTTAACTGGGAGGAACATGTACTACACCGCCTGAGCAACTGAATATGACTTCAACCTCCTAGACAACCTGATAGGACTTCAATCGCCTAAGGATACTACAATAAGATTTCAACTATAAATAGCAGAATTTATTTGACTGAATACGCTGTGGAATAGCACGGATAAGTCAATAAAGTACACCCTTCCTATAATCTTCTTCTTTATGGTCTATCATGTTGTTTGTGAAGAAAGGAAGTAATTTTGATCACAAGAAAATATTCTTGAATGATCGTGAGATCAAAAATATAAAGCAGTTTGGAATTGAATGCTTGAGAGTTCAATAATAAAGATAGAGAGAATTGAAAATAGAATTGATGATAAAAATAATTTGCTTTATATAGAGTTTAATAGTTGAAATCATTTGTAAAAAGAAACGGTGAAAAGTTGGGACGTAACATTTGATTCAAGAGATGTAACCCTTCATGAAGAAGAGGTACCCTTTTAGAAAACTAGTCGTTATATAGACTCAGCCGGTTGAATATAGTGTAGCAGCCAGCTGAATCGACGATTTTGAAATCGGCAAGGAAATAGTTTATTTTAGGCAGTTTTCAACTGGCTAATTATAGTCATTCAATTGACTGAATATTCAAAGATATTCATGTGTACATACATAGATTCAACCGGTTGACCTGGATGGTTCAGCCAACTAAATTTCAAGTTTGTTGAGATGTTTTTGAAAATTCAATTTCAGAAAAATCATGTGTGCATATATACCACATGGAAGAGATTTTAACAACTTTATACCTCTAGACATAGACACTATCATTGATTGTTCTTTGCAGTGTTAATTTGTCATTTCAATATAATTATCTCTTTGTAAAGTTGATACCATTTCCTGCAAAAGTGGTTAGTATATACAATATATACTTGTATACTTGTCACTATCAAAACATCAAATTATAAGGTTCTAACATTCTCCCCCTTTTTGATGATGACAACTATATAGGTTCAATATTAAATTGAGTTGTTCTCCCCCTAACTTGATGCTCCTCTATTGATATTCCCTTACTTTATTCTCCCCCTTTGACATCGACAAAAAGGAAATAAATATCAATAGGAGAAATATAAAGATTGTAAAAATAAACAATTTACGAGGAGCAATATTAGACTCAAAATATCACAGAACGTATTATCACCACATCACATAAAACATCATAGATCAGAAGACACAAAACAACATAGATGTCATGGAATTGCCATACATAATGACATGACAAGTAGTTATTCAACATATAACAGAAACTATTTTTAAAGTGTTAAACATTGAACACAAATAAGAGTCATAATAATCTGATAATAGAAACATACCCTGATATAGAGAACAATCAAAACCCTTGGCATTTAGAGTTACCTCCTTCATGTTTGTCTTTCACTTCAGAAGTTGTCCATGTGAAAGGAGCCAGATTTTTAGTAACTCATGTTGATGAAGTAGGAAGAAAAGCAGATGTGGATGAAGTGCATGAAAGCTTATCCTAAATATTGTTCAAGAAGCCTTTGATGGAATTGAGCATTTTGTTGTTTTTGACACGTTGTGATCACTTTTGGTTAAGTGATAATCAAGCCTAATTTGGTTTCGGGATAAGGTAATAAAAGCTTGTTTGGAAGGGACATCCAGATTGATTTCTTCAATTTCATTATCATCTCCTTGAGCTTGCCGTCCTTGGGAAGAGGAAGCAACGCTAGTGTAATGGGGTTGTGCAATACCTTGATCACGGTTTTGCAACCCATTGTTGAAAGGTAGTTATGTCATCACTTGTAGCACATTTTGGAAGACCCGGAGACTTAATGTTTTGGAGTTGAGTTCACTTATTGTAGTGAACTCATAATTTGGTATAACTACTCCAAAATTTTCAAAATACGCATAATGTATGCTCCATACTGAATTTTTTTGTAATTTCTTATATGGTTAGCGATTTCAAATTTGTCTAAAATTATCTTACCCCAATTTCCAAGTTAAGATGAGTAAATCGCATACAGAGCTCGAAAATCCCTTTTATAAATTTTTCGTGGCTACCGGTTCGAGGTTGAAGTAATCGGATAAGAGCATGATGAATAACCTAACTTTTGGATGCAGTGCATTAGATTTTAGTCTGCATGACACTTCATCTCGTTGAAACATGTCAACTTCAATTTCATCGACATTTAAGCCTTGAAATGGACATATTAAAAATATGTCCTAAACATTATAGGGGAAGATAAATCTTAACACCACAGACCATAGTCCAAATACAATCATTTATATTTTATGGATTATGATGATCTAAGTTCATGATTAGAAAGAAAAGTTTAATTAAAATAGGGTAAATCTTGACATTGTTAGCATCATACCCTATAAAAGAATCAAAATTATTTGCTTCCGCAATTTCATGAATTCCATATCCATTGAAATTAGTGAATTTCATAAAAGCTCCTTCAAAGATTTTCGAATTCTTTATGCTATTGAATCTTGTAACAACGATATCATAATGAATCCATGCCTTGGTTTGGTCTTGAGATAGGCTAGGAAAAGTGGAGGCTTTTCTTGCTATTTTGGGTCTTGGAGCCATCATTTGATTTGAAGAGAGATATATGGTAAAAATGTGATTTTTAGATTTAAGGAGAATGGGTTTTTGTTTGCTGAAATGAAGAGTTATGAGGAATTGAAGTGTTGTGTAGTTATATTGGTTGGTGGAGAATTGAATGGTGCCTTAAAATATGCACCAACTATTTAAAAAACTAAAATTTGGTGCATTAGCCGGCTAGTAGAAGCAATTCAACCGTTTGAATGTTTTAAAAATAAAACCAGCAAAGAAATAGTCCAAAAATGGGTCGATTCAGCTGACTGAATTTTTGGGTTCAGCCGGTTGAATTCTAGAAAATTTTAATGGATCTTTGAAGGTTTGGCCGTCTATCAGCCAGCTGATTCTGCTATTTATGCACAGATCAACTTATGTCCAAATATAATCAGATTATTATATATGTGTATTTATAATAGCTTTATTCTCATATTAAAAAATTTAAACAATTTTATTTAATAAATTTTAAGAATAACATATTATTTACTACATGAAAACTCTCTGTGTGTGTGTGTATATATATATATTATGTAGACATTCCAGCTTATAGGAATTTATTTTCAGAAAACTCAAATTCTTCTGATGAGCAATTTACTAATAAATCTGTTTCAACTTTCATCTTCTCTTTCAATTTTTTAAGAGGGACAAAAAGTTTTTACGATCAGGGGTGAGTTTGGTCAATGGACCTTTTTCCTATGAATTATGAGGAGGTGCTTTTATGCGACGAGGCGATTGTCTATGGATGCCATTACTCATAGGAGAATGGCCACAAATCATAAGAACAAATTTCTCCAAGAAACCCAAACGAGCTCCTTAATTTTCTTGTTCATAGTACATTTCACATTAAACACTAATTATTTCTTATTGAAAATAATGTATATCATCTATTGGATGTTATGTAGAAGGTGAACCAAAATCTTTGTTCCTTCTGACTCGTTTTCCATTTGGAGTATAGCCAGTGTAATGACTTGGGGAAGGTGTAATGTGTATGGGAATATATATAGAAGTTGAGTTATTGTAAGGTGTGGTAGTGGATGATCTGAAATAAATGGATGAGTACGTAGAATTCCCTTGATTAGTCATTTTTTAATCTGAAAACATGATTTTTGTTTTTATATTTATTTCATCTACACTCATTCTGTTCTTATACATATTGATTTCTATTTTAGAAATATTATGAGAGTTTAATATCTCCTTTCGATTTGTAACCTGTGAATTATATATCCATTTTTAATGGTTAATATAAATACAAGTTTTATGGCCTTTACATGATTTATCTAAAATAGTAGGTTGTAATGCAAGAGAAGATGTGCCAATTTGGTTGAACATTTTATGCACTTATTTCTTTATTACCTATGGAAATAAAATTAAAAAAATTATAATTCTGGTAGCGATACAATTCTAAGTTCTCGTCCTAGTTTTATAAAAGTATTCTCATTTAATGGTTTGGTAAATACGTCTGCAATTTGATTTTTCGGAGATACGAATTAGAGAAATAATATATGTTTATGTTGTCATGTAGAAAATTATGTCACATATCAATATGTTTAGCTCGCGAATGATTTATCTGATTTTTTGACAAATTAATCGCACTTGTGTTATCACAATAAATCGTTGATTTAAAAAGATTTATATCGAAACTTGAAGAGTTTGTTGCATATAGATCAATTGTGCACACGTCAAAGCAGCAGAGATATATTCTGGTTCACTGGTCAAGAGTGAGACATAATTTTGCTTCAACTACCATGATACTAGAGACTTTCCACTGAACTCGAATGTACTACTCGTACTCTTTAGGTCCATTCATCATCCAACCGAAGTCAGCATCACTGTATGATGCTAATTTGAAAGGACATCCTTTCGAACAAAAGAGGCCATAATCTCTAGTGTTGGTTAAGTAGCCCAAAATTCATTTCACTGCTCACAAATGTGATTCTTAGGATTTGCTTGAAATCGTGCACATAGACACACACTCATTATGATATCAGGATGACTAGCAGTCAAATGTAATAAAGAACCAATCATACTCCGATATAGTTTTTGATCCATACTTCTACCATTTTCGTCTTGATCGAGATGGACCGTAGTTCTCATTGAAGTTGGTTTTGCAGAAATGTTTTCCAAACCAAAACGTTTTATTAAATTATTACAATATTTTTCTTGATTTATGAAAATACAGTTGCTTAATTATATAATTTTTAAACCGAGAAAATATGAGAGTTCTTCCATATGTGACATCTCGAATTCTCTTTTCATAATGTTAAAAAATTCTTTACAAATTTTTTCATTGATGGAGCCAAAAATAATATCGTCAACATAAACTTGAATTATTAAAATATATTTCTTATTCTATTTAATGAAAAGTGTTTCATCTACCTTTCCAATTTCAAAACCTAAGTTTATAAGATAGCTCTTGAGACGGCCATACCAAGCACGATGTGCTTGTTTTAAACCATATAATGCTTTCTATAGTTTATAAACATAATATGGATATTGTTTATTTGTAAACAAAGGTGATTGTTCTAAATAGAAATTTTCTTTTATAAAACCATTTAACAAGGCGTTTTTTACATCCATTTGATATAATTTGAAATTATGATAACACGAGAAGGCTAACAAGCTATGTACTGCTCCTAATCGAGCGATAGTAGCAAATGTTTCTTCGTAGTCAATTCCTTCTTCTAGATTGTAGCCTTAAGCAACCAATCTAGCTTTATTACGAGTTATATTTGCTTGCTCATCTGCTTTATTTTTAAAAACCCACTTTGTAGCAATAACTGTCTGATCACAAGGTCTAAGAACTAAGTCTCAAACGTTGTTCCATTCGAATTGGTTTAGCTCTTCTTGCATAACTAAAATCCAATAGTCATCAATTGAAGCTTATTTTACATTTTTAGGTTCAATGTTAGAAATAAAAGCAACATTTCCCATTGGATTTGACTGATTTCTTCTCCTTACATTTATATTTATTTCTCCAATAATATTTTCGATAGGATGATTTCTTAACACTCTAGGTGGAGAACCTATTCCATTTTCAATAGGTAAATTTTCAATATTATTTTCAACATTATAACTAATGTTTTCATCTTCTAAATTACTTTGTTTTGTATTTATTTCATCATCTTCATCATTGTTTTTAATTTTTAAATTTTCATCAAAAGAAGCATGTTGTGTTTCTTCTATTATTTTTGTTCTTTCACTGTATATCCTATAAGCTTTACTTCGTTCGAAATATCTAATAAATATGCCGTCATCGAATTTTCTAAGTTTACCTTTTGTACTTAATAAAAAACATTTAGAACCAAAAATTTTGAAATACGAAATATTAGGTTTCTTTCCATTAAATAGATCTTATGGTGTGTGTTTAGTTAAGGGACAAATAGAGACATGATTTAAAACATAGCAGGCAGTTACTACAACTTCTGTCGAAAAATGTTTTGGAAAATTACTACTGCTGAGTAAAGTTTAGTGCATTCTTATAGTGTTCTATTTTTCCATTCTACAACTCCATTTTGTTATGTAGTTCTAGGGAATAAAAAAAATATGAAAAATTCCTTTCTTGTTAAAATAATTTTCAAACAAATCATTATATGTATATAAGTAGAATTTCAAAACTTATGTCCCCGAAAAGGAAAAGAAGGGAAAAGAAAGAATGAAGTAAACAATACATCTTATTCGAAAATACTAACTTTATAAACAAATAAATTTGCAAAGCTAATTAATTTGAATAAAATATACCAATTTATTTATAAATTCCTTTAACACCATTTTATATTGCAAGTTATTCAATTAACTTTTTATTCCATCCACCTTTATTAATCTTTTATAACTAAAACTTAAGTGTATAACATTTATTATGAACACTCAAATTTTATTTATAAAATCCTTTTATGTTGTATATTATCCAACTACATTGTTAACTTTTAATAATTAAGGTAAGTTATATCGAAATGCAATAGAATATTATACAAATAAAATTTTCTTAATTCAAGTATCTCAATCTTAAATTTTTATTCAAAATTTTGAGTTCATTTTATAATTGACATTATCGTTTAAGACAAAGTTTAAGAATTAGATTTTCGATTATCTTCAAACTATTTTAGAGATAAATAAATATGCACAATATATATCAAATCAAATTTTAGAAATCCAAATCCATTTAATTCTCCAAAGCAAGACTGTAGCAAAACTACAGAATGGTCTTTTCACTTCGAAACTCGAAAATGAAAATTAATGATGCTATAGTCATCACCGAAATTATCTTCCAGCTACAAAGAAAAGAGCACTGATTTAACTTAAAATTCTTTGAAATAATTTCTACTTGAAAATACTTTAAATAATACTCCCTTTAAAACTTTAAACACAAAGTTTGAAACTGTCGAAAATTAAATTCTTAGTTTCTTATTTTATAAATTCATTTAAATTTCCAGATTAATTTATAGCCATGCTTTATAGTTCAAATATTCATATATGAGACAAAAGCCAATAGTTATAAGGTGTATACCAAGTCAAGTAATATTTCTCAACACCAATTCAATTAACTGTCAAAATTCAGAAAATTATACCTATATACATATAATACAAAATTTATCCATTTACCGAGTTTGAAAACAATATGGTGTCGGTTTGCTATGTTCAAGTGTTTTGGAGATCGTATGGATGGCGTTAATCAGACGAATCGATCGGAAACCCAAATCAACATCAACAACTCAAACAACACAATACATAAAACATTTTAAATATAGCTTTTACAAAGCAAGAATAGGGTTCAAATTTGATTAACTCAAATCAAAGAAAATTTGGATTTGACCATAAGTTAGAAACAAAAGATAAGACGATTAACTAACCAAATAAGGAAATGGATAAGCTTATATAAATCGCGGACAACCTTAACCGGGTCAACCTTGATTTAAAGAATAAGATCGGTGTAGAATTCTAGGCAAATCTACCTTCGATCTCAAAAGATAGAATTCAAGATAACAAGAGATACTAGCATCTAAACCGAGGATATATAAATCTTTGGTGAATAAATGCCTATTGTAAAGGAGTTTCACCCCTTTACAAAGCATCTGAATGTTGGCAAGATCTGCCAATTCATTATGAAGATCATTCGAAGTGGACTTATGGGATACTCCAAAATCAAAAGAAAATGATTAGTGGGGGCACAAGAATGAAATTTGGAACCGCAGGGAACGTTCCAAAATTCAAAAGAAATCGAGTCAAAAAAGAAGAGATTCACACTCGAATGTAGTGATTCTGTAAATAAATTTGCCATATATGCCAAGTTTTGCCTAGAGCCAAAGCTCTGATACCAACTGTGACGACCTGACATTTTCAACCATTCACATCCGCACATGTTAGACTTGAATTGCTCAAAATACTGAATTGTAAAATAAATTTGGCAAATCTCAGAATGTACAGCAAATAAATAAATCACAGAATTACAGACACAGAGTAATATATGCAGCCGAAGAAAGAGATAGTAGTTCATGAAGCTACTATATAAATACATCAGAGTTAAACAGATACAACAGAAGTCTCAATATGAAAATCAAGTACCAATCAGAATACATCACTGGAATCCACTAGATAACTGGAATCAACTGAAAAAATGAAAGAGAAATAGATAGCCGGATCTTCAAGCAAACCTCCAACTCCGAAGGTGAGTCTCTAATGCTGTATCACTCAGTTTGACACGAGCGTAAAGCAAAACACAAAACACTCGAGTCGGGACATACATACTTATACAATGTAAACCAACTCAAGTGAAATGTAATAAAAGGTGCAAGTAACTTAAAGGATTCCTAGGACCGTCCATCCTTTAAGGATCCTTTAAACTATTTACTATGTAGTAATATTTCGCTATTATAATAATGTCTATAGTAAAATAAACTTACTTTTAAATAGCGTTAAGGAGTGACCCAATATTCCCGTTAACACGTAATAGTCCCAGTAGTCCATCCAGTATCATGGTTCGTCCTGATCGTGAAGCCATAAAAGGATACTCCACGGGCTATGGGAGAAAATCAAACTCGTATAATGCGCGCTATGGCAGGTGACATGGCACACAAGGCAATGCCAGGGTAGATATACCAATTACGCACACAGGCTGGTGGTAACGCGTAGCAGCTACTACCGCCCATCTCGAGCCACACCCCTAAATCAAAAATCAAAAATGGCGACCAAATCAATCTCAAAGTTAGAATATAATATCAAAGGAGTGTGTTCGATAAGAGGGGCTACGTCCTTGGTCCGAGATTGCTCCTATTTTAGCCACGTTAAGCCAACTCACGGGAGTCGGGTCCACGTTCATACCTCAAAAGACGTCACCACCATCCTACTTCATTCTGGAATCTCCACCATGTACACGGTTGTTAAAGTGGTTTTCGGAGTTGGCAGAGAGTATGACAACTTCCGATCCCGGTCTCTTTAACAACCGAACGTTATTATTACCCATGGATATTTCTTTCAAAATCATTTACACTTAAACCAAAATATCATATCCATTTCAAAACTAAATACTACATTATTCCCTTTCAAAAGCAAATCAATGTATCATTTCCCATTTCAAAAACCAAAGTAATAATATATCCTTCATATTCAAAAAAACCAAATCAACATCTCATTTAAATAAAACCCAAGTTTCCAAATCACTGAATATTTCCTTCAATTTATTAAATTTCAAGTATTCTTTTAAATCACCTTAACCCAAACCACTTTATAAGGTCATATTCTTAAACCATCCATTTCCAATAAGTTCCAAATTTATATATTTAAAGACAATTCTTAATTTAACACTATTTCCAATAATTTCATTTCAAAGCCATATTATTTTCAAGTAGTAACAACTCTGAAACCAAACAATTTAAAACATATCTATTTAGACCATCTAAATTCAATGTCAATATCTTCCATACAAGATTCATTTAACCATTTAAATTCAATGTCAAATAATATTCATTTCAAAGTTGTAGCATTTATAAGTTTATTCATTCAATTGTAAACTTTCCAAAAATGTTGTATATTTCAGCTACATTAAAATTTCAATTTTTAGTCAATTTAACTTAAAAAATTACATTTCCCACTTTAAAATATTCATTTGGATATCATATAACTTATGGTTTAATAAAATAAAATTTTATCAATAAATATCCAAATTAAACTATTATTCATTTATTAAGTCAAAAACACATTCTTTTACTTCTTTTATTTCAACAAATAAATTACAACTTTATTTTAAAATACCCACTTCGTAAATAAGACTAAATTCCCATTTACTTACTTAACTTAACAATTTCAATTAAAACTAAATTTCCAATTATCAAGTTAAGTCATATTTTGAAAATACACTTTTCCACTCAAATCATAATTATTCAATTTCCAAACATTCCATTTCATAAATAAAGTAATTTATCATAGTATATATAACAGTAAATTTCTTCGCAAATTTATTCATTTGGGCATCAGTTAAACTATGATTTCAAGCTAAATACATTTATTACAAAACGTGCAATTAAAACTGTATTTCATTTTATCAATTCAAAGGACATCGTTTATTTTTAAAATTGATTGCAATTACCAAGTTAGACTTTAAATTCCATATTAGTTAACTTTAATTATTAAGTTATTTATCATAATTAAAGCACTTTAAATTACCATTAAAACCAAATAAAGATTTTAAAATTACAATCTAAACCAATCATCAACTTATAAAATTTTAACTTGCTTAAAGCCAATATCTCTTTATATTTTAAACCACTAAACAAATTTCAAGGTAAAAATTCTTATTTTCTAAATATTCAAAATACTTAATAAATTTTTAGGAAAATATTACCTTAAAAATATTAACCATGGGCCTGTATAATATTTTCTAACCTATGTCAAGTGATACAGATATATATCATTTCAATCCGTAATTTAAAAGAAAATCTGGTTTCTATCATTTCAAACCCGCAAACCCAAGTTAAATAAATGCAATAAAAATCAATAAAATCACTCGAGCCTATCATTTTAGCCGATAATGTTCTATAGTTCATTCGGGTATGCATCATTTCAACCCATAGTGAACGGGAACTTGCAGTGTGATAATAGGAAATAAAATAACAGTATAGCAAATAATATCACATCAGATGATGAACAAATATATATAAACAAGATTTAACATCATGTCATCACATCACAGGCATATATGAATAACATATCAATTTATACAGATTCACTTGTCATCATTTTACAATTATATAAGTACGTAATGTCTAGAGTGAATAACTCACCTTTTAAAAGCTAGAGTTGACAAATTCAGAATAAAAATTCAAACTCGGCAAAGAACGACAAAGCACAATGCAAACTTGAGTGGATGAAGAGTCAGATCCAAATCTTGTATGCAAACAAATATTACATACATAAGAATATGGTTCAATACAAAAGAATAGAGGTTAAAATAATGGAAAAATAACGAATCAAAGTGACATAACTTGCCTTAATAATCAATGGCTTGGCTACACCACATATGGGTTCAACCATCATCTTGTGTTACCTGGTCATGATGGTTTGAGGTGTGCTAGGAGAAGATAGAGGCTGAGCCTAGCTTGAAGGAAGACAAAGAAAACAAAATGAAAAAAGAGGAGAAGGAAGCCATGACTTTAGGTCTTGTATTTTTTCTTCTTCACGCAAATGAATAAGATGAGGAGATGAGAAACTTTGTACTGAAATAAGAAAGAGAAAGTGGCGGCTAGGTTAAAGGAATAAACAACTAAGGTAAAAAATAAAGAGGCTAGGCAATAAAAGGCTGGAGTTTGAATGGTTTGGGAAGTAAAAAGGCAACAAATAACTTGATGTATTTATTAATTTTTTCCCTTTGTTTGCACGCAATGAAAAGAGGAGTTTGAGGAACAATATGTACGTGAATTATGAGAAGAATTCATGGCTATGAATATGGGAAGTAATTGGCTATGTAAATGGAAAGGCAAGGGAAAAGCAAAAGGCAACAAATAAACAAAGCAAGTAACCTATATCTCTTGATATTCCTAAGCTATTATTAAAAATAAAATCAATCAAAAATCAAATAAATATATTCAAAGTTTATACAAATAAAATAGAAAATAAAAATTAGAGAAACAAACATAGGGAAAAAAATATAGAAAGTCATTGCATGTAAACACTGTATTTTATCTAATTTAAAAAGTATAAGTTTAAATCCCTAATAAATCCATATATTTGATTTCTCAATTTTGTTATTGAATCAACTATTAACTTATCCTCTTATGGGTAATATTAACATTGGTTTATATACTAATACATTAATAACTTCCCAATTCATCCAATTTTCAAATTACATAGTAATTAATTTCATTTACCTATAATAATCCTTTTTATTATAGATTACATCCCAATTAAATAAAAATTGCTTCCAATAATTTAATTTGGTTTAATTTCCATCTTTATACTAGGTCCATTATTACCCTATATACCTAGTTACATTAGTTTTATATTCCATTACACTAGTCTACTCCTATTTTCATCTTAAATTTGTATTAAATGTTACATTTCCAAATGTGAAATCTTGTCAATTGTACACATTATTTAAGGTTTAAAACCAAATAATTAATTTAACTTAGTTCCATTCCTTTTACCGATTTATTACTTTATAAATAAATTTACGTTTCTATTTAATTCATACATTCACACCTCCCGTTAATGCATTAATTCTCATTAATGACATTCAAGATTTCCTATTTATTTTATAGACTAAATAGGCAACTTATAATAGCTGTTACCATTACCCTTTAATTTACACTTAAGTTTATTATATTCAACTAATTATTATAACTACATACCTAATATTGAATTCATTCAATTACTATTAATTATACTAATTCATTTATTTATATACCACTTACCATTATTTACTTATATTCAAATTTATACTCAAATATAACAGTTACAACTAAATTAATAGGCCAATTAAATAGTAACTTACAATGGTTACTATTACTTTAAGTCACATTAATGAATTCATTATTGTTTACAAATCAAATGTTACAATTACCTAATTAACATTGATTCACTTCAATTTATATTAATCATATATTATCCCATTAATGATTCAACATTCACACTTGTGATTTCATTGTTCACAACAAATGTTACCATTCTTATATACCCAATCTTTATTCAAGAGTCGTTTATTTCATATTATTCCTTTTATAAATTTAAATGTTTGCATTAGTTTTCCTATATTAATTTATAGCAAAGTATACCAATTTTCATTACTTCACTAAATTGTAATTTCATTTCAAGTGTTACTAATTAGTTCTAATTACCATCGCTCAATTTTTAATTAGTAAGGTTTTTTCTTTTTTTTAATATTTAATTACCAAAATTTAACTTAACAAATTAAATTATTGAAAATTTTACGGGTCGTTATACTATGTTCTACACATGGAATTCTATTTGAAGATGCCCTAGCTTCTTTGATAAAAGACAGGGATTGCTTGCCCTTGGAGGGGTACATAACATGCAACAAATTCATGTGTTGGGATGGATGCATGCCGCCCTTCAATTTTTTTATTTGGAAAATATTAAGATATCTTGGAATAGCTCCCACTCAGCTTCACCTAAACAGCTATGCCTTTCTCCAAAGAACTTTTTTTTACTATTTATGAGTGTTCTGTTCCACCCACCAACTCTTGAGGACATAAGGTTCATTTATAACTTTAAACGACGTTCAGGAAGTCCTTCCTATGTTTTTCTCAAGCCTTCACCCAACTGTTAAGCCTTAACGGTGCTTGGAACAAACCTACCTTTTTCAAATACAAATGGTTCTATGTTCGATGTCCATCTGGCTTTGCAAGGCAATAGCTGAAAAAACGTAAGTGTCGTCTTCGCTTTATTTTCAAATTCTACGATCCAAGTCATATTGTAGATCAATTCACATTCATAATATCTACAGTTGTCCGCCCATGTCCATAGGGCAATTGTTTTTCAAGAGCAATCTCCGCAAGTTGTGCTACATCTGTCGAAGATAAGGACATCAGACTCCTCATAATCGACAAGCCGTTATCTCTATTTGGGCTATTAGAAGTAGGCTGCAGCATTAGGCTTCTTGGAAGTGCTGCATTACCAAGAAGCGCTGTTGAACAAGAAGAGGATATCAATAACCCTGTCGCACCCCTAGTTGAGGGGACTCAGGATGATGCCGAAGAAGGAGAAATTAGGGGTACCCAGATGAATGAGCCTGGCAACTCTTATATAGGCCCAGGCAAGGCGCCTGTGGTCGAACCATCGTAATACGCGCAACCACACACGCCTACTAAGAGGAAAAAAAAGCTTGCATATAATCTTGATAGGAGAAAAATTACTAAGGATCCAGAGTTCGTTATCATTTCTATCGATGAAGAGAAATCTTCCTAACATTTGGAATGTTCGATGAAAGAGTTTTCAGATCTCCAAATTCCTAACGACAATGACTTATGACTTTCCTAACATCAAAATAGATGGGTTCCATTCTCGCACCAAAAGTGGTGAAGACATTCTTCCTACCGGAAAAGGAGAGAAAATTCCCATGAGCAAGCAGCCACCAGTCCATTGGAGGCGACACTAGGACACTCACAATCATGTGCACTTCATCACACGATTTCCATCCATCTTTTGTGCAATGATCACTTCTACTTTGATATTCAGTTTTTTTATAGGTTTGATGTCTCAATCCCGAGCTTTTGATCGCTTGAGGGGATCCCTGATGCAATATGGATCTAGATGTGATTTAAAACTGGGTAGGCATAGAGTGAGGGATGACGAACGAGAAAGAAGTCATCGCTCGAGGGAATCTTCATCTTCAAAACATAAATCCCAATCTCCGTCTTCCCATCAGGAAGTGCAACCTAATCTTCTCATGCATAGTGGTGATTTGATAATAACACATATTTTTGTAGAAAGTATCGCGTTATAACCTAATAAAGGACTTTGTTCTAAAAAAAGTTATATTTCATGATTTGTTGTATATGAAAAAAATGTAAAATCTAAGGCCCGTTTGGTTTTCTATTTTCAAATAATTTTCAATTTTTAGTGTAACGACCCAGAATTTTGAATAATTTAATTTGAAAATATTTAATTAATTTTAAATATTTGAATGATGGTTTAGATTGAATTTTCGATATAATTTTGAATTTGACGATTAAATTATAGAATTTAATCTATTGAGAGTTGAATAAAAATTTGAATCTTCAATTTTAAGCCGACTAAAAATATTTCAAAGGCTTGTAAAATTCATATTGATAATATTGAAGATTTTAGAAGCTTCAGAATTGAATTTGAAAATGAGTTATTCAGTTTTGAAATTAAATCGTTTGAATCGATATTTAAAAAATAGCTGTCCGAGGCACAGTCTCGGAATTCGACAAAATCAGTTCCATTGGGTTCGTAATATTGAATTATTGTCGGATTTCAAATTTGGTATTTTTCGGAGTTGTTATGTGAGCACACGGTGAGTAAACGCGTTGAAAATTGTATTGAAACGAATTTAATTTAAATTTAAATTTAAATTAAACAAAAGACAGTATCCCTATATTCTAGCCTAAAATCACGAAAATAAACGTGCGAACACGTTCTCTCTGATGAACCACGATCCTCTGTCTACTTCCCTCCCCTTTTATAAATCACGCGAGCCTTATTTTAAAAATCCCAAATCCTATTGTTCAAATCGAATTGGAATTACAAAAAAAAAATGGCCGTAGCCATAATATCGAAATCGTGACGCGCGCGCGCTCACGCGTGGAGTAGGCGGCGGCGCGCGAGTATGGGGCGTGGCGGCGTGGGGCGTCGCACGAGGCAGTGGGTGATTCGAAGGCGTGGTCGCGATAGTGAGGCGCGATTGGAGGTGGAGGAGCGCGCGCGTTGAGGGTCGTGCTGCGGTGACGTTTGGACGAGGCGATGATGGGCGACGATTTGCAGTGAGGCGACGCGACGCGCGCGGCAGTTGAGGCGCGCGATTTGAGGAGCGACGGCGAGTGGCGTTGGCAGTGGTCGATCAATGCGATCTGGAGGCGCTCGAAAAACGTGGGGGCTCGCGTGTGATGCAGTAAGGTATTGATTTTGTTTTTAACAATTTAGTTAATTCAAAATTTAAATTTGCAATACACATTTAAATTTACAAAGTGATATATATGAAAAAAAAAATTTATTTGCAGTTTACAGTAAAAGGAAAAGATTTATAAGTCACAGTTGTTTTAATTTAAAATTTATAGATATGCAGTAAACAGCAAATTTTATCTGGGATATATATATGATTTTATAAAAGGAAGATTAGTTGTTGAATTAGTTAAATCAAAATACTTAAAAGGTATTTGTTTAAGATTGAGAATATTGGTTAAGTAAAATCACAAGTAAATTAAATTATCAAATGCAAATTTGATTTTTTCAATTCACTTCGAATATTAATATATTATAAAGATAATTTTATTTAATGAAACTTAATTGAACTTTTACAAGAAGTTATTTTATTGAAATAATTAGTTGATAAATTTAATTTAAGGGTAAGTTAATTAAATCTATTTAAGAAGAAAATTTAGTTTTAAAATTAAATTGTAGTTGAATAGAATTATTTAAAAGGAAAATTTATTTATAACAAATTTAATAGTTAAAACCAAAATTTGTTAGTTGATTTAATTTATAAAAGGAAAGTTAAATTTTAGTTAAATAAAATTTTAAAGAAGAAATTGGTTTAAATAAAACCATCAGTTAATTTAACTATTAAAGTAAAAGCACCGATGAATCGAAATTATCAAATGAAAATTAACAGTTCGATTAATTCAAATATTAACAAACTGTATAATTATTTATACAAGGTATAAATGAAGAAAACAAGTTGAATTGGGAGTGGATTGCAAACGGGAATAAAGGTGAGAACCTCTCACTCAAAAAGAATTTTGTTGTTTATTTAAATTTTAAATAGTTAGATTTAAAATTGTTGGTTGTGTTGATTGAATGATTGAATGATGATTGTTATATATATATATATATATATATATATATATACACATACATATTGGATGTGAATAGACCCTATACGCCGTTAGTAAGCGGAGGTTATTTATTACACACATATACCGCGATATTCCACCTTGAAGTGGAATTGGTATTATATTATATATAGCAATATATATATATTGGCATATGTATATATTGCAGTTGATTGATTTCCCGCATTTGTATAGCGGATGAGACCCTATTGCGCCGTTAGTAAGCGGATATATATTTATAAAATCCCATGTACCGCGATATTCCGTCTTGAAACGGAATGGTATTGTGCTAATGTCTGTGGATGCAGGGAAACAGGTTGGAGGGATCCAACTGGATTCCTCACAAATATTTATTTGATTTCATATATTGTGATATTTGATTGTTTATCATGGATGATATATGATGTTTGAAAGTCGTGATTGACTATTTGATGTGTTGCATCATCGGATCCAAATTTGAAGTTCAAAAATAACGATTTTGATTTCTAAAGTGATTCTTGGAAATATACGTTTATAAAATATTTTTGGAATTGATTCATCTTAAATAAATAAACGTTATAATTTTAATATTATAAAAATTATGATTTATATTAAAAGATTTATAAGTTGATATTTATAAATTTAGAATATCTTGAATTATAAAACGAGCTTTTATAGGTGATAGAATGATTTGTAAATGAATTTCATAAAGGAATGAAATCTATAGAATTTATGAAATTTGATTATTTTATAAATTAAAATGATGAAATTATAAGGAGTTGAAAGACGTTTTAAAATAGTAATATAAATTGTTTTATATTAAAAGATTTATAAATTGATATTTATAAATTAAAAATATTGGAATTATAAAACGAGCTTTTATAAGTATTAGAAAGAATTGTGAATGAATTTCACTAATGAATGAAACTTATAGAATCATAACGGTGAAGTTCTAAATAGAATTTTATAAATAAAATTTATAAAGTTATTTAGGAAATAGATGTGGGTAAATAAATGAATCTTAGAAATTATATGATTTATAGATTTGGGAAGTTTGAAGGAATGATTTTGTAAATAAATAAATTATAAGTATTTGACTTATAATATGAATTTTTAGTATATCATTGTGATATGAATTGAGATAGGTTAATAAAGGAATTTATAAAAAGGAGTTGATATAAAATAAATAGAAATAGGATTTATAAACGTTGTTTTATAAATCCGCAACGACTTATTTTGATAAGTGAATTGTTGTAATTTATTGATGGAGTTATATTCATGTTTTAGACAGTGAATAATTCTTTAAAATAAAATGAATAGAAGTGATGAAGTTGGTTAACAAGTATATTCACGTTTTTTTGAATAGTGAATAATATGTTAAAGAAATTATTTTGGATGTGATGTTTGAAATAGAATTAAAACGATCTAAAGATGTTTTAAAAGGTGTTGAGATTCGAAACCATAGATTTCAACATTTATTGTTGAAATAGATGTTTTCGAGAAATAGAAGGAAATGGTAGATTATAACACTGTGGTTATAATAAATGATTTCCGAAAGGAAATGTTTTGTATAGTATTGGGATTTATATATCTATTTTTAATTTTGAATCCCTATACTAGTGATTTTGGGTTGTCGTAACGATGTTTTACGCAACATTCGTTTTGGCCCAAATAAATATGATTAAGTGAATGATTTCCTTAAAAGAATGAAATATATACTTAATTTCGATTAGGGTATATTAAATATTTTCTAAGTATAGAAAAAAAAATGATCTGTGAATTACTTATTTTTAATAAGTATAGAAATGCTTTTCCAATATTAAGTGAATATTTGGAATTTATCTTTTTTGAAGATAAATTGAAAATGAATATTAGAAATTGAATGGAAATCGTATATTCATAAATATTTTGGAACGTAAATTCAATATGGAATTTATAAATGAAATTTGGAAAATGAGTTTAAAAATAAATATTGATTTATTTTTGAAGAATGGAGAATATATATCTTGTAAAGATATTTTTGGAAAATAAATAATTTGGAAAATTATTTGGAATCTGGTGATGTTGGCATATCTATTGATAGTTCAATAACTGACTATCAATATTTACCTTTAAATAGGTATTTGTAGTGAATTGCTTGAATTTGAATGCCACACTTATTTTTTAAAAATAAGCGCTCACTATCCGGGTTAACCGGGAAAGGACCTTGGGGTCGTATAACCCATTCCGAATATGTGATACGTCGTTATGAATTGCATTCGAAGATCGGTGTTGAAGACCGGATATTTTCGAAAACGAAAGGGTTTCTTGTTGATTGTCTCTGCACTGGCTGATCCCTGGTATAGAGATCTCCATATGTGATGGGAAATCCGAACGTAATTAGAAATTATTCAGATTGCAAGGACTTCTTTGTAAGTGCCTTCGGTTCTGTTCGAGCCTGGAACATACTTGTATGGATTGTGTGTCTGACATTACAAATTGAGATGTAAAGCCGATTTCATTCAAATATATTTCTGTTGGTGGCGGAGAATTTATTCTCTTAGCTTAACACCCTTCTCTGAGACGTACGAGCTCAGAGGTTATATAGTTGAAGTTATCAGCGATATATTCCCAATTTGGTAATGTGACATGCTGAGTGTAGCTGTAAATGATCATTGTGTTGATTATTTGTGATAGGATCATTTATTTGATCGTCTATCTTGGTGATCATTTCTATGATCATTTGTTGACCCAAAGCACGGCTTTTTGTATAAAGTGTGTTTTTGTGGACGTGACTTCGTCGAGCCTCACACCCCGGAATGGTCAAAACAGGAAAGAAGCAGCAAGGTTATGAGGGGTAGCTCCCTTTAGGGTATGTGCATTTCCTTCTGGATAGAGGTGGTATCATGGTATGGAGCCCAGATATTTAACCTATATGGTTACTACGAATTTATCACTTTGTGGTTGTTGGTTATCGGGATCCCGTGAGAAAGGTCGTTTACGATCGGGGAATGGCGTGCTCGTGTCAGCAGTTACCCAGTTAGGGGTAACCCGGCCTTGTGTTGGCAGAGTTCCGCTTTGGTTCTCGGGAATGTCCTTCCAGAGGCATTCTCATGTGGCAATGGGAAGTTCCTTGGCCTGACCATTCGTTGGAAATCCAAAGAAACAATACGAAACTTGTACGGTTTTAGTTGTAGAACCTGCTTCCTCAGGAGGTAGCTATAGTAGGCATAATATAATGGTACCTATGCTGGCTAAGATTTATATTCTACTTTCGAAATATCTTCTACACTATGCACTAATAATAATATCAAAATTGATTTGATTTTAATACGTATCAAGCATCTTTGACTAACATAAGAAGAAATCTCCTCCAAGTCTGCGTTTGCATTGTGTGTGTGGCGGGAGGTCTTATGGTAGTCTCATTTTTAAAAACATTGCGAATTGAATTTAAAAATATCTCTCTATTTTGATTTTAAAGTTAAATAAACTGTTTTGAGTTCTCACACCAGTCACATGACTGACTCGGAGTTTATTGTTTTCCTTCCTAAACTCTGGGTGCCCACCAATTTCCACACGGGCAGTCAAGAGTTAAGGTTTATCAGGATATTCTGGATATTCAGGAATTGCTGGAGGCAAGCTGGATGGCATGGCGTATTACTAGTATATAGTATTTCTTTTCCGCTGTTTGTTGTTTGTTGTTGTACACTCTGATGTAATGAAATGAAATGTAATGTAATGTAATAACTGATATAGTTCTTTGTTTAAAGATTATTCATTTATTATTATATGTTGTTCCGCTGCGAATTGTGAGATTCTGATGTTGTTCTGTTGTTTTCTATTCCGTTCTATTTTTCTTTTCCCTCTATTTTATCTCTTCTACCTCTTTCTCTTCTTCTTCCTTTCTTCTTTCTTAAACCCATAACATTTCGGTTTTTCGGCAACGAAAAATCGCAAACGTTACATTTGGTATCAGAGCTTATGGTTAAGCGACAACCATGGTTCTGTTGGGTGTTACTCGTTAGAGATAGAGTCAGCAGTACTCTAGAATGAGTTTAAGTGTAATAATAGATATGAGCGCGTATTTGTTAGTGAATATAAATTTTTTTTTGAATCGGGTAAATAAGATAATTTTGCCCAAAACTATTTTTGTATAGAAAAGAAATGGTTTTCTATGAATTATTATAGTATATGGTTGCATGATTGTTAGGAAGTAATAATATTAAATTATTTTCATCATTAGTAAACTAACTTGATAAATTATAAATTATAGGACTAATGAATTGAATATAGATATTGAAATTTTGAATTGAATTCAAATGAAATTGAATGAATTGAAAATTGAAATGAATTAGTGAATAAAACTAATTTAAAGTAGTAATATGAATTAGCAAATGATAGTTAATCGATAGAATTCAATATTTAGAATTGAGAATTAAATTCGAATGGAATTTCAAATTGTGAATTGAATTCAAATGGAATTTAAATTATGAATGAAATTGAATTGAAGAGTAAAATTGAATGAAATGAATATGTAACTTCAATAGTGAAGTTAAAATATATAAGAAACATATATCGAAATTTTGCAATAGAATTGGCAAATTGGTTTGAATATTGTATTTGGATTTGGATGCTACTACTAGCAGGTTATACAGGTATATAAAAAGAAATGGAATTGAGATTTTGATTTCAAAGATAAAATTGAATTGCTCGACAAAAAGGTACGTATTTCAATTTCAGTATGAGATTTGATGACTTTCTTCTCTAGCCACTTGGCTTTTCTCTTTTCTTTTTGATTCTGAGGGGCCGTGGTGCCATTTTGTAGTCGTACCGAGCTAGCCGCGCAAAGGAGACGCTGGCAAAAATTTTCGAAAATTTAGGGTGTTAGAAAAAATTTTGAGAAATTTTGAAAGTTTGAAATTTGAATTTGAATTTAAATTTGAATTGTTAGGAGAACAATGTTGTTTGAAACCTATAATTGAAGTTGGAAATCTAGTAAAATGATAGTGAATCCTTAATAAAAAGATTTGTTTTAGAAAGTTGATAAAACTATTTGAATTGTGAAAAATAATAGACGGGATAAGGGTATTCTTCTTAACTTGTAATTTCGGGACGAAATTCTTTTAAGGGAGGAAGATTGTAACGACCCAGAATTTTGAATAATTTAATTTGAAAATATTTAATTAATTTTAAATATTTGAATGATGGTTTAGATTGAATTTTCGATATAATTTTGAATTTGACGATTAAATTATAGAATTTAATCTATTGAGAGTTGAATAAAAATTTGAATCTTCAATTTTAAGCCGATTAAAAATATTTCAAAGGCTTGTAAAATTCATATTGATAATATTGAAGATTTTAGAAGCTTCAGAATTGAATTTGAAAATGAATTATTCAGTTTTGAAATTAAATCGTTTGAATCGATATTTAAAAAATAGCTGTCTGAGGCACAGTCTCGGAATTTGACGAAACCAGTTCCATTGGGTCCGTAATATTGAATTATTGTCGGATTTCAAATTTGGTATTTTTCGGAGTTGTTATGTGAGCACACGGTGAGTAAACGCGTTGAAAATTGTATTGAAACGAATTTAATTTAAATTTAAATTTAAATTAAACAAAAGACAGTATCCCTATATTCTAGCCTAAAATCACGAAAATAAACGTGCGAACACGTTCTCTCTGATGAACCACGATCCTCTGTCTCCTTCCCTCTCCTTTTATAAATCACGCGAGCCTTATTTTAAAAATCCCAAATCCTATTGTTCAAATCGAATTGGAATTACAAAAAAAAAAAAAATGGCCGTAGCCGTAATATCGAAATCGCCACGCGCGCGTGCTCACGCGTGGAGTAGGCGGCGGCGCGCGAGTATGGGGCGTGGCGGCGTGGGGCGTCGCACGAGGCAGTGGGTGATTCGAAGGCGTGGTCGCGATAGGGAGGCGCAATTGGAGGTAGAGGAGCGCGCGCGTTGAGGGTCGTGCTGCGGTGACGCTTGGACGAGGCGATGATGGGCGACGATTTGCAGTGAGGCGACGCGAGGCGCGCGGCAGTTGAGGCGCGCGATTTGAGGAGCGGCGGCGAGTGGCGTTGGCAGTGGTCGATCAATGCAATCTGGAGGCGCTCGAAAAACGTGGGGGCTCGCGTGTGATGCAGTAAGGTATTGATTTTGTTTTTAACAATTTAGTTAATTCAAAATTTAAATTTGCAATACTCATTTAAATTTACAAAGTGATATATATGAAAAAAAAAATATTTGCGGTTTACAGTAAAAGGAAAAGATTTATAAGTCACAGTTGTTTTAATTTAAAATTTATAGATATGAAGTAAACAGAAAATTTTATCTGGGATATATATATGATTTTATAAAAGGAAGATTAGTTTTTGAATTTAAATTCTAGTTAAATCAAAATACTTAAAAGGTATTTGTTTAAGATTGAGAATATTGGTTAAGTAAAATCACAAGTAAATTAAATTATCAAATGCAAATTTGATTTTTTAAATTCACTTCGAATATTAATATATTATAAAGATAATTTTATTTAATGAAACTTAATTGAACTTTTACAAGAAGTTATTTTATTGAAATAATTAGTTGATAAATTTAATTTAAGGGTAAGTTAATTAAATCTATTTAAGAAGAAAATTTAGTTTTAAAATTAAATTGTAGTTGAATAGAATTATTTAAAAGGAAAATTTATTTATAACAAATTTAATAGTTAAAACCCAAATTTGTTAGTTGATTTAATTTATAAAAGGAAATTTAAATTTTAGTTAAATAAAATTTTAAAGAAGAAATTGGTTTAAATAAAACCATCAGTTAATTTAACTATTAAAGTAAAAGCACCGATGAATCGAAATTATCAAATGAAAATTAACAGTTCGATTAATTCAAATATTAACAAACTGTATAATTATTTATACAAGGTATAAATGAAGAAAACAAGTTGAATTGGGAGTGGATTGCAAACGGGAATAAAGGTGAGAACTTCTCACTCAAAAAGAATTTTGTTGTTTATTTAAATTTTAAATAGTTAGATTTAAAATTGTTGGTTGTGTTGATTGAATGATTGAATGATGATTGTTATATATATATATATATATATATATATATATATATACACACATACATATTGGATGTGAATAGACCCTATACGCCGTTAGTAAGCGGAGGTTATTTATTACACACATATACCGCGATATTCCACCTTGAAGTGGAATTGGTATTATATTATATATAGCAATATATATATATTGGCATATGTATATATTGCAGTTGATTGATTTCCCGCATTTGTATAGCGGATGAGACCCTATTGCGCCGTTAGTAAGCGGATATATATTTATAAAATCCCATGTACCGCGATATTCCGTCTTGAAACGGAATGGTATTGTGCTAATGTCTGTGGATGCAGGGAAACAGGTTGGAGGGATCCAACTAGATTCCTCACAAATATTTATTTGATTTCATATATTGTGATATTTGATTGTTTATCATGGATGATATATGATGTTTGAAAGTCGTGATTGACTATTTGATGTGTTGCATCATCGGATCCAAATTTGAAGTTCAAAAATAACGATTTTGATTTCTAAAGTGATTCTTGGAAATATACGTTTATAAAATATTTTTGGAATTGATTCATCTTAAATAAATAAACGTTATAATTTTAATATTATAAAAATTATGATTTATATTAAAAGATTTATAAGTTGATATTTATAAATTTAGAATATCTTGAATTATAAAACGAGCTTTTATAGGTGATAGAATGATTTGTAAATGAATTTCATAAAGGAATGAAATCTATAGAATTTATGAAATTTGATTATTTTATAAATTAAAATGATGAAATTATAAGGAGCTGAAAGACGTTTTAAAATAGTAATATAAATTGTTTTATATTAAAAGATTTATAAATTGATATTTATAAATTAAAAATATTGGAATTATAAAACGAGCTTTTATAAGTATTAGAAAGAATTGTGAATGAATTTCACTAATGAATGAAACTTATAGAATCATAACGGTGAAGTTCTAAATAGAATTTTATAAATAAAATTTATAAAGTTATTTAGGAAATAGATGTGGGTAAATAAATGAATCTTAGAAATTATAAGATTTATAGATTTGGGAAGTTTGAAGGAATGATTTTGTAAATAAATAAATTATAAGTATTTGACTTATAATATGAATTTTTAGTATATCATTGTGATATGAATTGAGATAGGTTAATAAAGGAATTTATAAAAAGGAGTTGATATAAAATAAATAGAAATAGGATTTATAAACGTTGTTTTATAAATCCGCAACGACTTATTTTGATAAGTGAATTGTTGTAATTTATTGATGGAGTTATATTCATGTTTTAGACAGTGAATAATTCTTTAAAATAAAATGAATAGAAGTGATGAAGTTGGTTAACAAGTATATTCACGTTTTTTTGAATAGTGAATAATATGTTAAAGAAATTATTTTGGATGTGATGTTTGAAATAGAATTAAAACGATCTAAAGATGTTTTAAAAGGTGTTGAGATTCGAAACCATAGATTTCAACATTTATTGTTGAAATAGATGTTTTCGAGAAATAGAAGGAAATGGTAGATTATAACACTGTGGTTATAATAAATGATTTCTGAAAGGAAATGTTTTGTATAGTATTGGGATTTATATATCTATTTTTAATTTTGAATCCCTATACTAGTGATTTTGGGTTGTCGTAACGATGTTTTACGCAACATTCGTTTTGGCCCAAATAAATATGATTAAGTGAATGATTTCCTTAAAAGAATGAAATATATACTTAATTTCGATTAGGGTATATTAAATATTTTCTAAGTATAGAAAAAAAAAGATCTGTGAATTACTTATTTTTAATAAGTATAGAAATGCTTTTCCAATATTAAGTGAATATTTGGAATTTATCTTTTTTGAAGATAAATTGAAAATGAATATTAGAAATTGAATGGAAATCGTATATTCATAAATATTTTGGAACGTAAATTCAATATGGAATTTATAAATGAAATTTGGAAAATGAGTTTAAAAATAAATATTGATTTATTTTTGAAGAATGGAGAATATATATCTTGTAAAGATATTTTTGGAAAATAAATAATTTGGAAAATTATTTGGAATCTGGTGATGTTGGCATATCTATTGATAGTTCAATAACTGACTATCAATATTTACCTTTAAATAGGTATTTGTTGTGAATTGCTTGAATTTGAATGCCACGCTTATTTTTTAAAAATAAGCGCTCACTATTCGGGTTAACCGGGAAAGGACCTTGGGGTCGTATAACCCATTCCGAATATGTGATACGTCGTTATGAATTGCATTCGAAGATCGGTGTTGAAGACCGGATATTTTCGAAAACGAAAGGGTTTCCTGTTGATTGTCTCTGCACTGGCTGATCCCTGGTATAGAGATCTCCATATGTGATGGGAAATCCGAACTAATTAGAAATTATTCGGATTGCAAGGACTTCTTTGTAAGTGCCTTCGGTTCTGTTCGAGCCCGGAACAGACTTGTATGGATTGTGTGTCTGACATTACAAATTGAGATGTAAAGCCGATTTCATTCAAATATATTTCTGTTGGTGGCGGAGAATTTATTCTCTTAGCTTAACACCCTTCTCTGAGACGTACGAGCTCAGAGGTTATATAGTTGAAGTTATCAGCGATATATTCCCAATTTGGTAATGTGACATGCTGAGTGTAGCTGTAAATGATCATTGTGTTGATTATTTGTGATAGGATCATTTATTTGATCGTCTATCTTGGTGATCATTTCTATGATCATTTGTTGACCCAAAGCACGGCTTTTTGTATAAAGTGTGTTTTTGTGGACGTGACTTCGTCGAGCCTCACACCCCGGAATGGTCAAAACAGGAAAGAAGCAGCAAGGTTATGAGGGGTAGCTCCCTTTAGGGTATGTGCATTTCCTTCTGGATAGAGGTGGTATCATGGTATGGAGCCCAGATATTTAACCTATGTGGTTACTACGAATTTATTACTTTTTGGTTGTTTGTTATCGGGATCCCGTGAGAAAGGTCGTTTACGATCGGGGAATGGCGTGCTCGTGTCAGTAGTTACCCAGTTAGGGGTAACCCGGCCTTGTGTTGGCAGAGTTCCGGTTTGGTTCTCGGGAATGTCCTTCCAGAGGCATTCTCATGTGGCAATGGGAAGTTCCTTGGCCTGACCATTCGTTGGAAATCCAAAGAAACAATACGAAACTTGTACGGTTTTAGTTGTAGAACCTGCTTCCTCAGGAGGTAGTTATAGTAGGCATAATATAATGGTACCTATGCTGGCTAAGATTTATATTCTACTTTCGAAATATCTTCTACACTATGCACTAATAATAATATCAAAATTGATTTGATTTTAATACGTATCAAGCATCTTTGACTAACATAAGAAGAAATCTCCTCCAAGTCTGCGTTTGCATTGTGTGTGTGGCGGGAGGTCTTATGGTAGTCTCATTTTTAAAAACATTGCAAATTGAATTTAAAAATATCTCTCTATTTTGATTTTAAAGTTAAATAAACTGTTTTGAGTTCTCACACCAGTCACATGACTGACTCGGAGTTTATTGTTTTCCTTCCTAAACTCTGGGTGCCCACCAATTTCCACACGGGCAGTCAAGAGTTAAGGTTTATCAGGATATTCTGGATATTCAGGAATTGCTGGAGGCAAGCTGGATGGCATGGCGTATTACTAGTATATAGTATTTATTTTCCGCTGTTTGTTGTTTGTTGTTGTACACTCTGATGTAATGAAATGAAATGTAATGTAATGTAATAACTGATATAGTTCTTTGTTTAAAGATTATTCATTTATTATTATATGTTGTTCCGCTGCGAATTGTGAGATTCTGATGTTGTTCTGTTGTTTTCTATTCCGTTCTATTTTTCTTTTCCCTCTATTTTCTCTCTTCTACCTCTTCTCTTCTTCTTCCTTTCTTCTTTCTTAAACCCATAACATTTCGGTTTTTCGGCAACGAAAAATCGCAAACGTTACATTTAGTTTTCAGTGAAAATTCATTTCTTTTACCATTTTGCAAAATTCATTTTGAAAAATTATCATTTTTGAAAATGGGCTTGATATATAAACTCTAAGCAAATGTCTATCGAGTCAATGATTGTGTTTTATTTGTAACCATTCATTTCTATCCGCCCAAAGCAGCAGTTTTGATGGTTTAATACAAAGTATGTGTTTTATTTGTATCCATTCAAGTATACTCCTATTATTTGATTGATTTATGAAAACCTTCCTGGTGTGGAGTCTTGTACATTGGAGATCTTTATTTTCTGTTTATTTATTATCCTTGTATTCCCTTTTCTTTCCTTTTTTAACAGTTTAAACAAATTATTGGAGCAAATATCTTATCAGAGTTTAACCATGAAAGATACCTATAAGTAATTGTTACCGGACTCTATCTAGATAATGAAATAACCTGCATAAACTTTTTATTTCAAAAATTATAGGTTGGTAATGAAAAGATATAGTTTCAAGTAAGATAAACGCGTAACCGTATGAGTTGAAAATAAATCTATTTTTATTTTCTTTTATTTGACAATTTTAAGATTTCTATTCCATGTAGATATGAAGGAGGTTTGCATAACTTATATTTCCATAAATGAATTATTGATTGTCTTTTCAATGAAAACATATTTAACTATATTAATAATTTGGCAGGAAATTGTATAAATAGTTTACAAAATGTAATATGTATATGAACAATATCTGTACATCAATACATATGTAATATATTGAATACATCTTCCAAAATTTACGGTAATTAGTAAAATATTTATGCATCATTCGTCTAAGGTAAATAGAACAATCATACATGTGTAAATATACAGTAATTAGTAATTGTTGCATCATTTGGCTAGCCTGAGCTCTGTATCACAAAGGACTTTAGTGTTGTAGTGAAGGCTTATATACACATACTAATGCTAATCTTATTGTGATACAGGTATATGTTGAGTTTCGGCATTCCCATGTACCGTACGCATTCGTTTCACTATGTCTAGCCGGAGTCAACGGTCGAAGTCTCCCATGCCGGCATCCCGATTGAACATCCCTCCATCGCCTCCATCGAGCATATAATCTGGTCTTGGCAACACATTGTAAAAAAAGGAATCCATAATGTTACATGCCGCCAATCTCATATATATACCACGATTATTCTGAATATCCTGTGATGTGGGACTTTAATTATTGAATCCACACACCAACTCCATTTACAATGTGAGCCACACCTAACAATCTCCACCTTGGCGAGCATTTCTCAAGTCATCATGAAGTTATACTGAGTTCACTTCATAGTTGGATAAGGCTGCTACTCAAAGTTCTCATAAGCAGAATGGAGCGACTGCTTAACCATATCTCTACCTTGACGAGCATCCCATGCTCAAGCCCCTTAGGAGCCATGCTTCGGTCACGCTGCATCATACCAATCCCATCAAACCATGTAGCTCTGATACCATGTTGAGTTTCAGCATTCCCACGTACCATACGCACCACTTCACCGTGCCTAGCCGGAGTCAACGGTCGAAATCTCCCATGCCGACATCCCGATTGAACATCCCTCCATCGCCTCTATCGAGCATATAATCTGAACTTGGCAACACATTATAAAAAAGGAATCTCCAATGTTACGTGCCACCAATCTCATATGTATACCACGATTATTATGAATATCCTACGATGTGGGACTTTAACCATTCAATCCATGCACCCACTCCATTTACAATGCGAGCCACACCTAACAATCTCCACCTTGGCGATCATTTCTCAAGTCACCTTGGAGTTATACTGAGTTCTCTTCACAGTTGGATGAGGCTACTACTCCGAGTTCTCATAAGCAAGATGGGGCGACTGCTTAACCATATCCCCACCTTGACGAGCATCCTATGCTTAAGCCCCTTAGGAGCAATGCTTCGATCATGCTGCATCATATCGGTCCCATCGAACAATAGAGCTCTGATACCATGTTGGGTTTCGGAATTCCCGCATACCGTATGTGTTCGCTTCACCATGTCTAGCCAGAGTCAGCAATCGAAGTCTCCCATGCCGGTGTCCCGATTGAACATCCCTCCATCGCCTCCATCGAGCATATAATCTGGTCTTGGCAACACATTTGACAAAAAGAACCCATAATGTTACGTGCCATCAATCCCTTATATATACCATGATTATTCTGAATATCCTACGATGTGGGACTTTAACCATTCAATCCACGCACCACTCCATTTACAATGCGAGCCACACCTAACAGTATATTTTCCCTATAAGTTGGTATACGTAATATACTTCTAAGGCCAAGAATGCCTTATCCCTTTATCATACCACAGTTTAGTTTGAACACAAGTTCAAATGAAATATTGTACTATCGTGCTGTAATTAACATAAGGATATACTACCTCTGGAATGTGGACCTTGTATGCATTGTTTCAGCAAGGGTTTCATCTAACACGTAACATTAGCTAACAACCTAGTGTATTTTGTTTGGTTCGTGTACAGTGTAGTATTAATTGACATAGGTTTCCACGTCAAATCTATAGTTTTGCCTAAATTTGTAGCACTATATATGCGGTAGATTATAGTACTATATATATACGCAACATGTTTTGCATCCATAGAAGTTGTCTTATTCTTTAATTGTGTGTATATGATTTATTAAGATTGCTTTGACATTATGTTCTTCCAATATTATATGCATACTACTAATCTTAGTGCTATAGTAGTCCTATTAGTAATATATTTATAAATACACATTGCAGTGAATCTATCGCAACTTGTTATCTAATTTATTGACTAAAATTCATATTTTTATTAAAATAATCATTTTCTTCCTTGATAGTGTACAATCTAATTATAAAAATAAATGCAAGCTAATTGATGTTAGTGAAATAGAAATAGTTGCCAAAGGATGTATGGCTTTAACCTATCCAAATGAATTAGTTTATTTTGTTCCACTTGGAATGGGTGTAGTTGAAGTTTGGATGGAGAATGCAAAAATTCCGGATGCAGTTCTTTGGAGACAATCTAATGATCTTCAGTGCATTGAAGGTGCCATTGACTCTACAGTAACATGGCTTACAACGAAAGTTGTAGTAGAGTTAAGTTCTAGGAAGCCATTATTCGGGTTATACAACTTTTTATATATATAAATATTTACTGTGTTTTAATTATAGATGTCGTATTTCTTCTATATAGATAATCGTTGCTGAAGTTTGTTGATTGGTCAGAAGAAGTTGCTATTTTACCATTAACTGTAAGTGTGATATTTAATTTTGATAATGATTTGAACTTTAGGAATAGTTTTAGAACATACTAGGAGTGTTTCTACTTAGCTGCAATTGTTTGATCTAAGTAGTAATATTGGTTGAAGCATGTTGTGAGACATAATCCAAATACTACATTTATACACATCCTTAGTAGAATCATATACATATAGTGGTCAAGTACATTTTCTATATAACATAAACGACGCAAGGTTTTTGAGATACACAACTTGGTATTGCTGAAATTATAGCAAATCATTAAGTACAGTGATATATAAATGTACAAATATATAAATATGTGTACACACACACTCTTCCCTAAAGTTGTGTAATCTGCATTATTATATGGAAAGTTGTTTACGTTGTTTTTGAGTTTCAACCTATTAATTATATGGAAAGTTAAAAGGTCCCGAGTGTGTTTAATGTGTTTTAGCGTCAAACAGTGGTAAATTATCCTTATTCTCATTGTACATTGATAAATAAAAATAATAAATAATAAAAATAATAATAATATAACCAAGTTAACAAAGTTTTATGAATAATAATAATAATACAAATAAACAAACTAACTTAACCAAGTTAATAAAAATCAACTACGTTTTGTAAGAACTAAAAAAGTTTTATTAAATTAACTAAGTTTAAGTTAATTAAATTTTGTAAATTATAATAATAATTTTAACTAATTTAATTTTTTTATAAATAATAATAACAATTATAATAATAATAAGTTGACTAAATTTAGAAAAATTAATTAAGTTGATAATAATAATAATATAACTAAGTTAACTATGTTTTATATATAATAATAATAAATTATCTATTTATAAAGATTAACCAAGTTTCATAAATATTAAATAAGTTTAATAAAATAAACTAAGTTTTTTAAAAATTATCCAAGTTTATAAATACTAGTTAAGTGTAATAAAAATTAACTAAGTACCTAATAATAATAATAAATTAACTAAGTTAATTAAAATTAACTATGTTTTGTTAAAATTGAATAAGTTTTATAAAATTAACTAAGTTTAAGTTAACTAAATTTTATAAATAATAATAATAATAATTTAAATAATTTACCAAAGTTTTTAAATAATAATAATAATAATTGCAAATTAACTAAATTTATAAAAATTGACTATGTTAAATAAGTTTGCAAAAATTAACGAAGTTTATAAAAATCGACTAAGTTTATGATAATAATATAAATAAGTTAGCTAAGTTTTATAAATAATAATACAAATAATAATAAAATGACCGTTTATAAAATTTAACTAAGTTTTATGAAAATTAAATAATTTTATAAATTTAACTTAGTATTTTAAAAATTAACTAAGTTATAAAAATTAACAAGCTTGAGAAAAATCAACTAATTTCATAATAATAACAATAAATTAACTAAGTTTAACCAAGTTAATAAAAATTAATTAAGTTTTGTCAAAATTAAAAAGTTTTATAAAATTAACTATCTTAGTTAACTAAATTTTATAAATAATAATAATTATTTAACTAACTTAATAAAGTTTTATAAATAGTAGTAGTAGTAATAATAATAAGTTAACTAAGTTTATAAAAATTAACTAAGCTAACCAAGTTTATAAAAATGAACTAAGTTTATAATAACAAAGTTAACTAAGTTTATAAATATATGATTATCATTATTATTATTATTATTATTATTATTATTATTATTATGATAATAAATTGACATTTATGAAAATAAACTAAGTTTTATAAAAATCAAATAAAATATGTGAAATTAACTAATTTTTTAAAAATTAACTACGTTTATAAAAATTAATTAAGTTTAATAAAAATAATGGTAATATAACTTAGTTCACTAAGATTTCTAAATAATAATAATAATGTAACTAAGTCAACTAAGTTTTACAAATAATAATAATAATATAAATTACAATAATAATAGATTAAGCAAGTTTATAAAAATTAACTATGTTTTTAAAACTATGTTTACATATAAAAATTAACTAAGTTAGCTATATATATTGTCCAATTCTTATTCTTGTCTATATTGATTGGGATATACCCATTGAGATAAATTAAACCTTGCGCACAGTTTTACATACATTTATTTTCATGTCCATAGTTTAGGTTGAATTAAAAAATTGATTTATATCTGCAAATGTTTTCCATTTTAGTTCATATTAAATCACATTTATTTTAATCTTTGTCGCATACGAACAAGGATTTTGGTGAAGCTTGCTTCTGCTACTAGGTTTATATCTTTTAAGTTCATGGAGTTAAGCTTTTGTATTTTGTATTATGTATATTAAAAATATTATTGTATGAACAAACACGTATTTTATAATGCTCTCTAGGCTGCGCTAATATGACAGTTGAATTAAGTGCAATTAGCAATTTTGCAAGCCTACACTGACAAAATAATGTATACATATGAGTGGGATCTTCCTTCTTCTGATTATGTAAAAATGTACTCTTTTTGGATTTTACTTTCTTTTTTGTTGGAGGATTTGATTTTAAAGAGATGGCAATGTACAATTTAGATAAGCTATCTAAATAGCTATACTTTTTGTATGCAAATTTGCATACGCCTTCCATATAATGCGACTCATAAAATATTTGTCATTCTGTTAAAATACTAAAATTCTTTTGCTATCACTCTTGTCACAAAGGAAAGATTTGAATCCAAGTTTAGTTCATTGTTAGGAAATCCATAAGAATGCGGCCTTCAAATATGTACGGGAGTATATATTTTCAATTAAACAATCGTTAATCGGTCTCCATGTTTTTTATGTATTCATGATAGCCTTGTTTATTAGAACGGATCTCCAAGATAGGATGCCCGATTGCTTTTATTTCAAAAATAAGCTGCTTTTACCAAAACAGCATATTGAAACATAATAAGTCCTTGTCATGATACCATATCTCTGAATTTTAAAAGAAATGGTAGTTTTCAGTTTGGCTCTTGTTTCATATATTATTTTCCACTGTCCTAGAAATGCATATTTTAAAATAATAAAGCTTATATAGTTTCAGCCAAAAAATTAATAATAAAAATATTATTACTATTATCATCATCATCGTCTGAAGTGGATTTTTGGTAATATCGGCCTGTGCTAATTTAATTGATTATTTCTAATCAATTTGGGTATTCTAGGTGCAAAGTATTTCATCGGTCACAGGTCGAAGCAAATGACTAAACATTAACTGATTTCTACATTTGACAAATTCACGAGAGTTGAGGAGGTTGGCATTATTAAAGCTAAGGCGACCAAGACATCGCAAGGCTGGTTTTAACTTGGATTCAATACTTTTTGGTGGTTCCAGTTGAGCTCAAGATTTTATCTTTTTCTGGTGCGTAATGCAAGTCATTGTTTTTTGATATGTCTGACTAGAGAGAAAGTTCATAAGGCCATCAAAGTTTTTCATAATAAAAAGACCCTATCAGGGGTAAGTTTTTTTTATATATAATGTTTTTGTTTTTTGAATTGAATTGGTATGGTCTGCCTTTACTTTTGTAGCATTTTGTGAACTGGAGATTCAATATATGTTCGATGGATTTTGTTTGAAATTTGGTAAGTTGAGTAAGTATTGTGTCATTATCCTTAATTATGTGAGGAAATGCCGATGAATAAAAAAATTAAATAAATTTTTGGAAACATGAAACCTACTTTGAATGGATGATACATCAATGCATCTTTAGTTGTTTTAACTTTTAAGCGATTGAAATGTGCATGCATGTATTTTAGAGATATTGATGCAATATGCTGGGGATATAGCTAAAGTGACAGATACTGATATTATAATTTGCGCGACATGTTTTCAGTCATAACTTACTCATCTCTGCCACAGATTATGAAACACGTTGCTCGTTCCAAGGGAAAAATAACAATGGGAACACATGGTCGTTGGAAATGCACTATGTTGTACTTGTAATTTGTTGGTCATTAGCTGTCATAATTGTTGTTACCCTACCAAATAACATCTTGAGAGCTTTTAAAATTAAAATATTTATTAAACTTCCTTATTTCTGCTGTTATTATACTTCTATTTGGCTCTGAAAAGTTGCTACATTTGTATTTGATATAATAAATACTGATTTTCCAATTCAAACAACACTAATGCTTTAAAAATTAGCTCCACCAGAGGTTTCACTATGAAAATGAGACGAGGTAGGTGGCGAAGGAAGTGACAACATACTTTCTAGACATGAGCAGACAACCTTATTTACGGGCTTGGGCTTCTAAAGATGAAATGGTCATTTCTTTGTGTAATCTCATTTAGATTACAGCTAAGCCATATCTATCATATGCAAGTTCGATGAATTAAAATTTAACATTGATTCCTGTGGGAGTTCACATTTGGTAGCAGTTGTGAGGACGAATGTGAACACTCATTAACAGACCGCTAAGATGATATTTTACATTTAATTACAGATGTGATTCTTAAATAGGCTTATAAATCATATGTCCAATTAAAATGTTACTATAAAATACTCGTGTGCGATATGTTTATTGGAGAGGATGAAATTGTTTTCATGGTTCGTGAGAGCAAACAATGATTAGTCATTAACATGTCTTATAGAAAGTGATGAAAACTTCTAAATGCGAATTGGAAAATGAGGCAAAATGGGTTGAGCTAGAAACAACATGTGTATTACAACATGCCCTCCTTTACTTTTAAAGAGAATTTAATCCTTAATTTCACTAGTTTTCGGTATCCATATTTACAAACTTTTAGCACTTATGGTTGGCCTTTAATCACATCCATGAAACATAAGTGGATCTTTATCACTTGTTTTGCTGAGCTGATAACTGTCTTTAGCTCGCGTTACACTATGCATTCATTCGAAGTCACATGTGAACTCAACATTGCAACAATGTATTTGTCTTGGGTTTATTATCATATTATCTTACATTCTTTCGAAGTCACATGTGAACTAAACAATGTGTAATAAATACACGAATTGTGAATTATTACAGCAGCACTGCTAATGATGCATTGCATATAAGATTGAAGACCTAAGACCAGTCTCTCTTATTATATCATAATAATTTTCATGTTCAAATTTATAATATACATCTGATGTAGTTAGTTAAACTAAGATATGATGCTCTATAAGGATGTCTTTGCCACTTCTAACTTCGTCATATAATTATTTTAGCCAAACACCCTACCCCACCTCTAAGATAACAGAGAGCATATCACAGAAGAAATGTAACCTTTATATATCTTCATAACAGAATTACTAGAAATAACCACAAATCATAGAGTTATATACGATCTTTTATATTTTAAATGCTAGTTGACTAGTAAGGAAGATGTTCATAACAGAGTGATCCTTGTCAAGGATGGCCCTATTATGCTCGTAGCGATGAAACAACGAGGCAAAGTCAAAATGTGTAGTCAAATTGGCCATTAAACATTTTAGGCCTTTCAACTAATGCATATTGACTCACAAGGAATTTGTTAGGCTAACCATTTGTTTAGTGCTTCTGTTTTGTGTTCATAGCTGAATGTAATACTTGGTTCCCGCTGAATGAGTTATTGCACTATCATCCTTTCATCCTTTCTCAACGATCATGGTGTATAGAAAGCAAAATCCTACACAATATTTGTACAAGTACACGCACTCACCACTATAGAATAATGATATATTTTTGCCTTTTATTGTTAGTATGATGTAGAATATGTGCATTGTTAAAAAGGTTTTTAACTTATTTCCTTTTACTTTTTTACAGTTATTCTCATTTTCTAGTAACTCATTCTTTGCTCCATTGTAGAAATGTCAAATTTGTGGATGAAGGCGTTTTTTGGCGATGGGTGAGTAAAGCTTTTATATTTGAACTGGTAGTGGATGACACAATCTTCCTACTTGGGAAAAACTTATTTCTTAGTTATTTTGGCAACTGAGTTTTAGCTTGATTAAGTATTTAGCATCAGTGTACATCAGCTGCCTGCTTAAATGCATAGTAGCAGCAAACCCTTACATAAATGCATCATATTTTAAGTTCTAGCTGCATATATTTTCTCCCTTTGGGACCTTTTACTTTGTTAATATATGACATAATAATTACTAACACCTTGACTATTTATTTGACATTAGCAGGACCAATATTGTTGATGTTGGGGAGAAAATATCAAAAGCAAAGCAAGATTAAATAAACCGTTTGACAGCTTTGTAAGTAACTTGTTGATGCAAATATGTATGACATATTATGTATGGACACGGAAAAGGTGATAAAACGAAATGTATCAAAAACTAAGTTAGGATATGTGAAAAGTTATTTGAACGATATGTATGAATGCTAAGTTTGGATATGTGAGAAGTTGTTTGAATGATATATATGAAATATTAAGCTGTAATTACATATATCATGTTTCTAAAAATATGTTATATTTACATGCAAATACGAAATGGGTAAATGGATGTTATATCTATGGAAAAGATGAAATGGCGAGAAATAAAATCTGTAAATTAATGTTACATGTAATAGCATTTCATAGACGCCGTTGATTAAAAATGCTATACAAACCGACCATGGGATATGAAACACGCATATAAAATGCTATAATATAACTAAATGAACGCTATAGAAAATGTAAAAAACATTATAGAAATATCACGACTAACACTATAAATCATGAAAATAAATCGCTTTAGAAATATTAAGAACAAACGCTATAGGAAGTAACTGTTGGATAATATTTCCAAAGCATTTTTGTTTAATAGTAAAGCCAAAATGCTATAAAAAAATTATTTTTCATAGCGTTTTTATTTCTGCTATCTAAAGCTAAAGGTCTACCATAGCATGTCGTTCCACTGCGTTCTCTGAAACACTACGGTAGGGTACAATAGCGTTTTCTAAACGCTTTGAAAGCTTCATTTTGTTATAGTGTAACCAATCGCCAAACTCAGATTCTAGATCAGTCCCTCTTGTCACGGCCATAAATATTGCATGGTCATTCGGATTGCTAATTTCTGTAACAACTGTATGGAATCTCTCTAAATAATCTTTTAACAATTCTCCTGAAGCCTAGATCACGTTGGATAGGGACATCACATCTTTGGGGTGAGTTGCATGCATTCAGAATTACTCCACAAACCTTGTTGCTGAATCATCAAATCTAGGGATCAACCATGGGGGTAACCTTGTAAACCACATCTTTGCTATTATAGAGAGAGAGCAACGGGAAAATATCTACCTGGGGTTGTTTTTTCCCTCATAGGCAGGCATTGACGACAAGTTGAAACTCCTTGGATACCCTGCATGTAGGTTATTATCAGTGAATGTGGTATGACTTCTCAAGGTTCCCCAGTCATTATTGGTCAAGCCTTGGCTCTCTTTCATGAACTTTCTGATCATAGCCGAAAATTTTGACGTTTGGCTAGTTGGTGCCAAGCGGTGGTCGTGTTTCACCTCATATGAATAGTCTGGTCGATGTCTTTGGGCCGTTCCACGCCTTCTTGGTTTAACGTCTTCCTGATATGTATATCATAAATTCACTTCATCATCATTCTGAGAAAGTGCTTTGTCAACATTTAACCGATTTCCATCATCCAAATCGGCCTTGGTAGCTCCAGCTTGAATCTTAGTACGCATTGGTAAGTTCCCTCATTTGGAGGAGGGATCAACACTGATCCCTATGGTGGGATTGGCAACTATCGGTCCTGGAAGACCATGATGGTCTACCTGTTGACTCCCCGAAGTTTCTATGTGATATCCATCTATTCTGCGATGCCTATGTCTATGATACTCATCCGATGAACTATAACTCTCCGATGCTAAGTAAGGGGTAAGGTCCTTTTTATATTTTTCTCACTGTTGCCGACTGAGTGGGTTCATTAGGTTGATATTGGTTGTATTCTGTTTATTTAATTGTCGACGGCTATCCATTAGCTCCCACATCAGATTTTGGAATTCATCCCTTGTAATAGAATTATTTGGATTCTAGACTTCAACTGGTTTACATTCACGTCCATTAGTTGACTGCTCGAGCCTCCTTGTTGAATCCTTCCACATTCTGAGAAGTAGAACTAGTGTTCCTCACCATTGTAGATAGTTTTGCTTAGATTTTTACAAATCTAAGTAGAACAAGCAAACTTTTTGAAGATAACTATGGATCTCCTTCGAGGGATTTATGAAATCCAGATGCAACAAAGGGATCCTAATAAGCTGAGAATCAAATCAAGGTTCTCAATGAAGCACCAAAATGTTTGCATCAAAAATTGGCACAAACAACCAATATAATTTTTCTGAAGAGAACTAAATGAATAATAAAATATAAATGGTGGATAATAACAAAGAATGGTAATTAATTGAAAGAATAACATGCACACAACGATTTATAGTGGTTCGGCGTTATTTTTCTACATCCACTTTGAATAGAATGCTTTTTAATGACTTTAAAATTTGAGTACAAACGGGTTGAAATCAAAATCCTTAGTAAAAAAAGAGTATAAAGCAACTAGCAACGTAAAGTCTCGAAAATGAACAACCCAGCTTGTATTTATAGATGAAGATGGCCAAATATCTCTCTAAAAACTCGGCAGAAGACCCTCAAAACCATATGGTCCCACAAAAGGGTCGGATGGCCCAACTCCCAAAGCAGAGGTGTGATGACCCAGAATTTTGGCAATATCCATTTGATAATCTTCTTTAATAAATTATTTAAATGTGCCAAAACTTACCTTTTTGTCAAAACAAATAAAATATGTGTTGTTATATATATATATATATGTATGTATGTATGTATGTATGTATGTATGTATGTATGTATGTATGTATATGTATATGTATATGTATGAATACATATACATATATATATATATAAGTAGATTGTAAATAGAATTTGGGTTTGAAATTCAAAACTAAATATCTTAAAAATAAATTGGATTTAAAAACTCTATATTTTAAAACTAGTATATATATGATTATTTATTAGTGTATAATTAAGTTTTAAATCATTTTCTTTAAAGTTATGTAAATATAAATAAAAGGAAAAGTAAAAAATATAAAAACACAAAGCATATATAAATATAAAACTAATAGAAAATATAGCTAAAAAATATATAAAAACATAAGTGCATGCAGTTTAACAAGTGTAAGTCAAGTAAAACATGCAAATAACAAGTGTCGTATTTGATTTATATTCTTCCTTTTAAAAAATAATAAAAACAAGACTATATATACCTCTCTACCCCTTCTCTTCTCATTTTCTTTCATATATTCAAAACCAAACTTGAAAACAAAACAAAGAATAAAATCTAAAACAAACAACTACTGAAAACCTTAAGCAAGCTAATTCAACAAAATCAAAGAAACAAAGCAGATCAAAATCAAGTAGCAGTTCAAAGTTAGAACAATTTCCAGTTTTCAAAGTTAAAGGATCAAAACAATTTCCAGGCTTCTCTGTTCAACATTTTTAACAGTGAGTAAACTAACTTTTTAAAATCTTAAATATGTTTATATCTTGATGCGTTCGATTAATACTTGAAGTAATGTTGTGAAGGACGTTTGCATGTATGTATAAATAGGCTTGCATATATACATATATATATATGTATGTATGTATGTGTATATATGTGTGTGTGTGTATGTATGGTGTTATTTGTGTGCATGTTTGTGTACAGGCAAAACATGCCTTTGTTCTAGATTACAAGCTTTAAACAAGTTCAAAATTTCAATTTCTTTTCTCCTAATCCTTTTTAGGCTTTAATATGTAAACAAAAAGTGTTTAAATTAACAAGATCTTAATTTTAAAAACACTTTTAAGTATAATTAACAAGTGGATTTAATGGGAACAAGAAAATACAGTGAAGTTAAGTTAAAGTCAGAAAATTGAATGTCTGAATTTCATATTTTGATTATGTATTTAGATTTGCTTTCAAAAATGATGAATTTTAATAGTAATATCATAATTTTTAAGTTTAGGATTGAGGAGAATTCGCGAGATGAACGGAAATCGAACTTTCATCGATTTCAGGCGATCGCGGAAGAGATGTGCGTCGTGATTGATGCTGGAGGAAGTGTGAAGGATGGAGATTAAGGGAAAAATAGTCGGTGGATTTCTAGACCACCGTGGTGGCCCGGCAACGGCGATCTAGGGTTTTGAAGCCTGTTCTGCTCGACTGGATTTGCGAGGCGTTTGCGACGTTGTTGATGCATCAGAGTGGATCGGAATGAGGGGAATCAGAGCTTAGGACTACAGCAAGGCTTTGGGTGGAGTATCGAACTGTCTGGTGACCGGAGGTGGCAACTTGAGGTGGTTTTGGGTGTTTGGGTTTGTTCCAGTGGATCATCAGGTAGCTCGGTTTCGATTTCGTGGTTGTTTCAAAGATCTAGGTGGATGGGTCGACTAAGGGGGAGATTGGTGACGTACTGATGGTCACAGTGTTGATTGGAGCAGCGGCGTTCTCGTGTGCACGTGGGCGGGTGTCCATTCGTGCCTGTTTGTTGTTGTGTTCGTAGAGAAGGGAGAAGCAGGAGTTGCCACAGGTAGGAACTCAAGAAAACTTACTTTTGGCTCAAGTTTGCTTGCGGGAAGTTCGCTTGTTTTTTCCCAGTGTAACATTTTTTAAATTTAAACAAACCAGTTTAAAAATAAAAGAAAAAAAAGAGTTTGCTTGGGTTTGGACTCGGGTTAGATCCTGGTTTGACTCGGGTTAGTGTTAGGGTAATAACAAGTTTTTAAAAGTTAGGATAAATCAAATTAAACAAATTCTTAATTAATTCTTTTAAATAATAAATGTTTATTTAAGCTTTGGGTTAGTTAAAGGTTTTAAAATAAATTATTTTAATTTAATTAAGTTTAAGGTATTTATTTATAGGTCTTCTTAAGTTTATTAAAATAAAATTTAAATAGTATAATTTAGTAGTTAATTAAATAAGGTAAAATGTTTTTAACTATTAATTAACTTAAAGATTCTTAAGTTTTTTACATAAATTAATCATAAATTAATTCCAAAGGTTTATTAAATAAAATTTAAATGTAATTAATTAATTAATAAAGATAAATGATTTATCTTTAATTAATTAAGGTCTTAGGTAATTAAAGGATAATTAATTTATAATTAAAGGATAATAAATTAATGTAAATAATTAAAGGATGATTAATTAATTTCATTAATTAGTTAAAATAATAACAAATGGTTTATAATTAATTAATTTATTTAAGAAGGATTTAAAAGTAATTAATTTAATTTAATTGGTGATTAAATTAGATTAATTAGGAATTATGTGATTAATTAATCTTTCTTATGGATGATTAATTATATAGAATGTTTAGATTGATTAATATCTCTAGTATGTTAATCTGTAATATTCTGTGATATGAATTGCTTGGATTGAGCAATTGATAAATGTGAGTTATTTATCTATGATGGATTGCTGTGCGAATATAATATTCTAAATAGAATTAAATTGTTTTACTTAAAACAATTTGGCCTTTAAGGTGGTGTTTGGATTTCGATGAGAATGGGATTGGATTCCAAATGGTTATTCGAAAACTACATCGATCAAAATTAAGCGATGGGTCGTGAAATCTCAAGTGAAGATCAAGATGAAGATTCAGAGTGCAAGGGCTATTTGTCATTAACTTTGAGGGTGATTCCAAAACGAGTGTAACGGAGATAATGCCTTCGGTTCCATTCGGACCTGGAACGAACTTGTATGGATGAATGATATCAGACCATCGTTAATGGAGGACGATGAGCATTCCAAGATATGTGTGCTATAAAAGGTAATCATAGCCTCAAGCCTCATCAACCGGGAATGGCTAAAACATGGGAGGTGCAGCAAGGCTAAGTGGGTAGAACCCAAGTAGAATAAGATTTTCCCCTGTCTAGAGGTCCCTTTTTTCGGCCGTGTGGACAGTTGTTGGCCACAACTGCGGGTTGTCTTATTCGAACTATCCAGTAAGGGGCAGCTCCGGTTTTGTGTTGTAGGGGATCAAGGTGGATCCTCGGTACTCTAATCCAGACCAGGTACTGTAACGGGCGGTACCCTAGTTGCCCTGCCTGTATGGAATCCAATCTCCAATAAGTGCTTGTACGGTTTTGATTGTACCCAACTATGTTGGAACGTGAAATGTAAGCATTCCAGCTATTTCCTACATTATATTGAAAACCCAAGACACTATTATAATATAACTGGATTTCCTATCAATTGTTTTGGTTATCTTAAGGGAAAAACTTGTCCATGTTTATTTGCGGAGAGTCTTACGAGATACCTTTTATTTCAAATGATTTTTCAAGTTAAAAACTTAATCGTTTACTCATATCAGACCCATGTCTGACCCGAAGTTTATTTCTATTTTTCTTAATCTCTTGGTACTCAAATTTTTATGAGTAGCCAAGTGATCGATTAGTCTAACGTATTTTGGAAAGGACTTGGAGCAGGAGACTTGGCGTATCTATATATCTATTCCGCTGTGTTGGTATCATCTATTTGTATTTGGGATGTAATGTATAGACAGGTCTTCACGATTGTCTGATGTGATGTTGTAACTATATGACTCTGATGTATGATGAATACTATGTAATATCTATGTGATGTAATATATTTTTCCATTCCGCTGTGAGATTATGATGTTTTTTCTTTTTTTTCTATCTATTTTCTTTTCTACCTATTTCTTTGTAATCTACGATACGTCTTTCTTTGGAATGAAAGGCGGGTCATCACAGTTGGTATCAGAGTGCTAGGTTGAGGTAATACCTAGGCTTTTTGGGTTAATACCTATCATGAGAGAGCGTACTTATAATTTTTATATCTATATATACCTATCTAAATTGTTGGGTTACCTGTCCAGGTTGCCAACATGAGTTCTAGAGGAAGAAGAGGCAGAGGCGTGAGTAGCACGAAGACCACAAGTGGAAGAGGTTTGAATGATAAAGGAGGAAGGGTAACTGGTGTGGCTGTAAACCCGTTACCGTCTCGAGCAAGCTTTGCAGCATTGTGCAAGGACTTTACCAATCTTGGAGGAAAGCCTTTTAAGGGTACAGAGTCCATCATTGAAGTTTAGGCTTGGTTGCGCTCGTGTGAGAGGATTTTTAAGAGTTTGCATCTGTCAGACGAGCAGAAGCGAGTAATGGCATCTTGGCAACTTCAAGAAGGAGCAGCTGCATGGTGGGATGCAGTTACAATGAATATTTCAGAGGTTGATATTTCTTGGAGCTAGTTTAAGGAAGTGTTTAAGGAACAATTTATGCCTACACCTTGGAAAACTCGTCTGTATAGGAATTTTATGGACCTTAAGCAAGGAAGTTTGTCTGTTTCGGAGTATGAGACTAAGTTCAATGAGTTGTCTTGCTACGACCTGGTCTTATTGATACACCCCTTAAGAAGAACAAGATGTTTGTGCTTAGAATGAGGCCCGAATTTCACGAGAAGATGACATCACGTCTTAAAGGATCATTTGTGGAATTGATGGATATGGCATTGAGGTATGAAGAGTTGATGGAAAAGAAACCCTTGGTAACTGTGGCAACACTAAGTGGGAATTCTTCCAATCCGAATAAAAGGAAACTCAAATCGAATTGGAAGAAGCAAGTTAAAGGAAAACCAGGAGGCAACATCGCAGCTTGGAAGTGTTATGTGTGCTTGCAAGAAGGTCATTTGGCTAAGAAGTGTCCTAGAGGTGGAGTTCAGAAGTAGCGTCAGAATAGACCCATTTCCATAATGGTTTAGAAGTCTTTGTGTTTCAACTGTCAACAGCCAAGGCATATGGTGAAAGCTTGCCCACTTTCTCAGAGAGCTCAACCGACTAAAGTGTTTTCTATTCAAGGTGGACCATCAACTTCTTAGGATGGGAGAGGAAAAGGCATTCTTGAAGGTACTTTGCTTTTAGATGTCATTTATGTTAGATTTTTGTTTGATTCTGGTGCTTCTCTTAGTTTTATTTCTTTGAAAACGGTAGAGAAATTTCATCTTACCACTAATGTCGTGGACCGCCCTATATTTGTATCTAACCCCATAGGGGGAGTGACCAAGTTAGATATGATCTGTAGAGGTCTAAGAATTTCTTATCTATCCCATAGTTTCTCATGCGACCTATTTGTATTGGATTTTAAAGGATTTTACCTTATTTTGGGAATGGATTGGTTAGACAGGCAAAGGATGTTCTGATTTGTGAAGAGAGAATTGTGTCACTGAAAACTGAGCTGGGAAGGATTGGAAAAGTGACTTGCGATAGTCCAGGGATTCATTTGAGTAGTCTTTTGCATGTGATCGAGGCATCTCAAGAAGAGGTAGGATCCATCGAATTTGTCAGAGATGTTCTAGACGTCTTCGAAGAAGTCAAAGGTTTGCCCCCACATCGGGAGATTGAGTTTCGTATCGACTTAGTTTCAGGAGCGATACTGGTGGTTCAACCAAGTAGACGGATGGCGTTGAGAGAGAGAAGAATTGGTGAAACAGACTCGGAATTTCTTGGAGAGAGGAGTGATCAGACCTAGTCGTTCTAGCTGCGGTTCTGCTGTAGTTTTTGTGACCAAATCAGACGGATCTTTAAGATTTTGTGTAGATTATCGGGAGTTGAATAAGATAACTATTAGGAATAAGTACCCTTTGCCTCGTATAGATGATCTTTTCGACCAACTTCATGGAGCTTCTGTTTTCTCTCAATTGGATCTAGCTTTGGGTTTTCACCAACTAAGGGTAGCTGAAGACATTATACCCTTGACTGCGTTCAGAGGATCCAACTATTTTTATGAGTGGTTATGCCTTTTGGGCTAACTAATGCTCCAGCATATTTTATGGATCTGACGAATCGTGTTTTCCTGGATGTGTTCAACAAGTTTGTACTCATGTTCATCGACGACATTCTCATCTACTCCAAGTCTGAGGAGGAGCATAAGAGTTATTTGGAGATAGTATTGGAAACATTGAGGAGGCATGTCCTTAAAGCTAAGTTTTCAAAGTGCCATTTCTGGAAGTCGGACGTAATATTTTGGGACATATCGTATCTGGAGAAGGTTTTTCTGTGGATCCGGCCAAGGTAGCAGCTGTTCAAGAGAGGAAGCAACTGCAGACTCCTACGGAAGTTCACAGTTTTTGTGGTTTAGCGGGTTACTACAGGAAATTTATCCGGATTACTCTAAGATTTCTTCCCACTTGACCAAACTGACTAGGAAGGAAGCGAAGTTTAAATGTACTCCTAAGTATGAAGAAGAATTTCTGGATTTGAAGGCAAGGTTGACCAGTGCACCTGTTCTGGCTATTCCAGATGGAAGTAGTAAGTTCAAAGTCTACACTGATGCTTGTGGAGTAGGGCTTGGTGCTGTTCTGATATAGAATGGAAGAGTGATTGCGTACGCGAGTAGGCAGTTGAAGTCGTATGAGAAGAACTACGCTACGCATGATTTGGAATTGCTGGCTATCGTCTTTGCTTTAAGGATCTAGAGGCATTATCCGTTGGGAGAGAAGTCGAGCTTTTCACCGATCATAAACCTTTAAAGTTTCTTTTCTCCTAGAAAGATCTAAATTTGAGGAAAGAAGTTTTGTCAGAGAGTCATCGCTCCAGGTTGAGTACCCATCCGGGGATCTCAAAGATGTATAAGGATTTGAAAAGAGTCTTCTGGTGGCCGGGCATGAAGAACGATGTTGCTACCTTCGTTAATGGATGTGCGATCTGTCAACAAGTGAAGGGTGATCAGCAGAAGACAGCAGGATTGTTGTAGCCTCTGGAAGTACCTAAATGGAAATAGGAAATGAAATATATGGATTTCATCGAAGGGTTGCTAAGGTTTAGAAAAGAAAATGAGGGAGTGTGGGTAATCGTAGACAGCTTGACCAAGAGCGCCCACTTTATCCAGTTAAGGCAACCAGATCTACAGCTTATCATCCCCAAACCGACGGTCAAATAGAAAGGCTAAATCGTATTCTTAAGGATATGTTGAGGGCTTGTATTTTGGATTTCGACGTAGCTTGGGAGGACCATCTGCACTTAGTGGAATTCTCGTACAACAATAGTTATCAGGCAAGTATTAAGAGGGCACCCTATGAAGCTTTGTATAGGTGACCTTGTAGATCACCGTCTTGTTGGGTAGAATCCAGAGATTGTCTTGTTCTTGGTCCAGATTTGATTCAATAGGCATCTGCGAAGGTTGAGATGTTCAAGAAGAGAATGAAGGCAACCCAGGATCGTCAGAAGAGTTATGCGAACAAGAGAACGGAATTTGAAGTCGGAGATTTTGTTTTTGTTAAAGTTTCCTCAATAAAAGGAGCGATCAGATTTGGTAAGACGGGAAAGCTTGCTCCGAGATATATTGGACCTTTTAGTGTGCTTGAGAGAATTGGAGATTTGGCCTACAGGATTGAATTGCCAGTCCGAATGGCTGGGATTCACAATGTATTTCACGTATCTCATTTGAGGAAATACGTGTACGATCCATCTCTAGTTGTAGAACCGGCAGTGGACGAAGATTTAGAGGTCGAACCAGACTTAACTGTGGTCAGGCATCTAGTCCATATTGTAGATCGAGATGAGAAGCAACTTAGGAACAAAGTGGTGAAGCTGGTTAAGATTTAGTGGGGCGAGGATCCCAGAGATTGTACCTGGCAAACTCTAGATAGCATTAGGAAAGCCTATCCAAATTTGTGTCAGGATAGTTAGGAATCTTTGTTTGAACGAATTGTTTGCTTTGGTTGTTAAAATACGGCTGATATGTATGTTTGATTGTTTGAATATAAAAGCTTTTGGATTATCTTTGCTTTTAAATTTCGGGGACGAAATTCTTTTAAGGGGGAAGGAATGTGATGACCTGAAATTTTGGCAATATCAATTGGATAATCTTCTTTTATAAATTATTTAAATGTGCCAAAACTTATTTTTTTGTCAAAACAAATAAAATATGTGTTGTTTATATATATATATATATATATAAGTAGATTATAAATAGAATTTGGATATGAAATTCAAAAGTAAATATCTTAAAAATAAATTGGATTTAAAAACTCTATATTTTAAAACTAGTATATATATGATTATTTATTAGTCTATAATTAAGTTTGAAATCATTTTCTTTAAAGTTATGTAAATATAAATAAAAGGAAAAGTATAAATATAAAAACATAAAACATATATAAATATAAAACTAATAGTAAATATAATTGAAAAAATACATAAAAACATAAGTGTATGCAATTTAACAAGTGTAAGTCAAGTAAAACATGCAAATACAAGTGTCATATTTGATTTATATTCTTCATTTTTAAAAATAATAAAAACAATACTATATATACCTCTCTACCCCTTCTCTTCTCATTTTCTTTCATATATTCAAAACCAAACCTGAAAACAACAACAAAGAATAAAATCTAAAACAAACAACTATTGCAAACCTGAAGCAAGCTAATTCAACAAAATCAAAGAAACAAAGCAGATCAAAATCAAGTAGCAGTTCAAAGTCAAGAACAATTTCTAGTTTTCAAATTAAAGGATCAAAACAATTTCCAGGCTTCTCTGTTCAACATTTTTAAACAGTGAGTAAACTAACTTTTTAAAAGCTTAAATCTGTTTAAATCTTGATGCATGTGATTAATACTTGAAGTAATGTTGTGAATGATGTTTGCATGCATGTATAAATAGGCTTGCATGTATATATGGATGGTGTTATTTGTGTGCATGTCTGTGTACAGGCAAAACATGCCTCTGTTCTATATTACAGGCTTTAAACAAGTTCAAAATTTCAATTTCTTTTCCCCAATCCTTTTTAGGCTTTAATCTATAAACAAAAAGTGTTTAAATTAACAAGATCTTAATTTTAAAAATACTTTTAAGTATAATTAACAAGTGGATTTACTGGGAACAAGAAACAACAGTGAAGTTAAATTAAAGTCAGAAATTCGAATGTCCAAATTTCATATTTTAATTATATATTTAGATTTGTTTTCAAAAATGATGAATTTTAATAGTAATATCATAATTTTTAAGGTTGGGATTGAGGAGAATTCGCGAGATGAACAGAAATCAAACTTTCGTCGATTTTAGGCTATCGGGGAAGAGATGTGCATCCTGATCGATGTTGGAGGAAGTGTGAAGGATGGAGATCGAGGGAAAAATAGTTGGTGGATTTCTAGACCACTATGGTGGCCTGGCTACGGCGATCTAGTGTTTTGACGACTGTTTTGGTCGACTAGGTTTGTGAGGCGTTTACAACGTCGTCAATGCATCGGAGTGGATCAATGTGAGGGGAATCGGAGTGTGGGACTACAACGAGGCTTTGGAAGGAGTATCGAACTGTCTGGTGATGGAAGGCGGCAACTCGATATGGTTTTGGGTGTTCGGGTTTGTTCCAGTGGAGCTTCGGGTAGCTCGGTTTTGATTTCATGGTTGTTTCGAAGATCTGGGTGGACGGGTCGACTAAGGGGGAGATCGGCGACGTGGCAATGATCACAATGTTAATCTGAGTAGTGGCGTTCTTGTGTGCACGTGCATGTGTGTCCATTCGTGCCTATTAGTTGCTGCATTCGTAGAGAAGGGAGAAGCAGGAGTTGCCTCGGGTAGGAACTCAGGAAAATTTGCTTTTGGCTCAAGTTTGCTTACGGGAAGTTCGCGTGTGTTTTTCCCAGTGTAACAGTTTTTTAATTTAAAAGAAAACCAGTTTAAAAAAAGAAGAAGAAGAGTTTGCTTGGGTTTGGACTCGGGTTAGATTCGGGTTTGACTCGGGTTAGTGTTAGGTTACTAATAAGTGTTTAAAAGTTAAGATAAATCAAGTTTAAACAAATTCTTAATTAAGTCTTTTAAATAAGAAATGTTTATTTAAGCTTTGGGTTAGTGAAAAGTTTTAAAATAAATTATTTTAAATTTATTAAGTTTAAGGTATTTATTTATAGGTCCTTTATTTTAATTAATTCTTAAGTTTATTTAAAATAAAATTTAAATAGTATAATTTAGTAGTTAATTAAAGAAGGTAAAATGTTTTTAACTATTAATTAACTTAAAGATTCTTAAGTTTTTTACATAAATTAATCATAAATTAATTCCAAAGGTTTATTAAATAAAATTTAAATGTAATTAATTAATTAATAAAGATAAATGGTTTATCTTTAATTAATTAAGGTCTTAGGTAATTAAAGGATAATTAATTTATAATTAAAGGATAATAAATTAATGTAAATAATTAAAGGATGATTAATTAATTTCATTAATTAGTTAAAATAATAACAAATGGTTTATAATTAATTAATTAAATTAAGCAGGATTTAAAAGTAATTAATTTAATTTAATTGGTGATTAAATTAGATCAACGAGGAATTATGTGATTAATTAATCTTTCTTATAGATGATTAATTATATAGAATGTTTAGATTGATTAATATCTCTAGTATGTTAATCTGTAATATTCTGTGATATGAATTGCTTGGATTGAGCTGTTGATAAATGTGAGTTATTTATATGTGATGAATTGCTATGCGAATATAATATTCTAAATAGAATTAAATTGTTTTACTTAAAACAATTTGGCCTTTAAGACGGCGTTTGGATTTCGATGAGACCAGGATCGGATTCCAAATGATTATCCGAAAACCACATCGATCCAAATTAAGCGATAGTTCATGAAATCTCAAGAGAAGATCAAGATTCAGAGTGCAAGGGCTATTTGTCGTTAACTCTAAGGGTGATTCCAAAACGAGTGTAATGGAGATAGTGCCTTCGGATCCGTTCGGACCCGGAACGGACTTATATGGATGAATGCTATCAGACCATCGTCAGTGGAGGACGATGACCATTCCAAGATATGTGTGCTATAAAAGGTAATCGTAGCCTCAAGCCTCATCAACCGGGAATGGCTAAAACAGGGGAGGTGCAGCAAGGCTAAGTGGGTAGCACCAAAGTAGGATAAGATTTTCCCCTGTCTAGAGGTCCTTTATTCGGCTGTGTGGGCAGTTGTTTGCCACAACCGCGGGGTTGTATTATTCGGACTATCCAGTAAGGGGTAGCTCCGGTCATGTGTTGCAGGGGATCAGGGTGGATCCTCGGTACTCTGATCTAGGCCAGGTATTGTGACGGGTGATACCCCAATAGCCCTGCCATTATATGGAATCTAATCTCCAATAAGTGCCTGTACGGTTTTTATTGTGCCCAACTATGTTGGAATGTGAGATGTAAGCATTCCAACTATTTCCTATTTTATATTGAAAACCCTAGGCACTATTATAATATAACTAGATTTTCTATCAATGTTTTGGTTATCGTAAGGGAAAAACTTTGTCCGTGTTTATTTACGGAGAGTCTTATGAGATACCTTTTATTTCAAATGATTTTTCAAGTTAAACAACTTAACCGTTTACTCGCACCAGACCTATGTCTGACCCGAAGTATATTTCTATTTTTCTTAAACTCTTGGGTACTGGAATTTTTATAAGTAGCCAAGTGATCAGGTTGGCTTGACGTGTTTTGGAAAGGACTTGGAGTAGGAGACTTGGCGTATCTTTATATCTATTCCGCTGTGTTGGTATCATCTGTTTGTATTTGGGATGTAATGTATAGACATGTCTTCACGACTGTCTAATGTGATGTTGTAAATATATGACTTTGATGTATGATGAATACTATGTAATATCTATGTGATGTAATATATTTTTCTGTTCCACTGTGAGATTCTGATGTTGTTTCTTTCTTTCTATCTATTTTCTTTTCTACCTATTTCTTTCTAATGTACGATACGTCTTTCTTTGGAATGATAGGCGGGTCGTCACAAAAGGGATCAGTATTGATCCCTTCTTTGGTTAAATTTTAGGATGTGATCCCTATGGTGGTTTCCTCATGCCAAATATGCTTAGTCCCCAAATTTCATGGCAATTAGATCAGTGGACCTTGAGTTATTGCTTGATCTTTGCTTCATTATGGTTTGCATGCTGCTTTCTGCCGATCCCTTCCAAGGGAAGTGTACCAATCCTCCAACTTCATCCCCTTGAATGTGATCCCTAGGGTAGGCTCCCTAGGATCCCATGTCTTCCTCACAAAATTTCATATGCATTGGCCTAGTGGATCTCGTGATATTAATTGTTTTCTATAGGATGCTCTCACATCCAAAAATATGCCGATCTCCCCTAGGCGTTGAACCAAATTTCATATTTCGAACACTCTGCCCAACATATCCTCAAGTCCATTCATCATTGACTTTATGTTACCATCTGTACTTGATTTCCAGGCCCCACAATCATCACTTTAGAGCCATCGACCATGATTGCAGTCGAATCTGACTTGTGCAATCAATTCAATATAGTCGGGTTGAAATACCGGACAACAATTAATATATCTATATACAATTTTATATTATTACAAAAAGTGTTTGTAAATGTAAGCATTTACATCAATATATTTGCATATATAGACACACACACACACACTTTACACTGTAATATAAAATACTTACAAGTTTAATATAAAAATACTTACAAGTTTAATATAAATAACTCTGAATATAAAATTCAAATTTTAATTTTGGGTATCGATCTCTAAAATAAAAATCTACTGAAATTTAAGTTCTTAATATATTAATTTTAAAGTTATAATATACATACGTATATATGTATGTATGTATTTCAAAATAATTATTTTATTGAAAATATACATAATATATATATATATAATAGGAATCCATGGTTTCAAAGCTTTTGAAATACCAAAAATATCCTTTTTATTGCCTCAGTTAAAATATAATATGATGTAGGGTATTTATGTCATTTCGTTCATCCATTAGCCATATTTACAAATCAGGTTTTCTTTCACATCTCCCCACCTTTACACCCGTAATCCTAATTAAAACATCACAGTCTGTTTGCTTAATAGCATAAATTTATTTTATTTTTTAAATTACCTACTAGCTTATTTTTATTTCTAATTTTATCTTTTTGCTTTTTTTAGTAAAACATATGGATAAAGAGCATGCTTGACATTCAAAAATGGAAATGGTGAAAAAGCCATGGATAACGAGGACTTGGGCTTTTTAGACACAAACAACACAATAACATAGGTATGTATATATTTATCTTATAAATCCCTATAGTTTTTAACTTCGGCAAAAAAAAGTTTTTTGGAGATTCCTCTAGGTGCCGATAATAAGGTCATTTTTGATTCTAAATTCAAGGTTGAAACATTATAAACCAAGAATTCTCTGTTAGTTTTCTGTTATTCCATTGGAATCAGCAAATATTGGCAAAAATATGAAAAGTTATTATGTATGATTTATGTTAACAACTCATAGTAAGTTAGTAACAAATTTATTGTTAGGTTTAAGAAAAGTTGGAATAAGATAGTTTTAAGGAATTCAACCACCATGCCTTATTCTTGATTAACGGTAGTTGATGACCGTCAATTCTCCCCTTATGACATAGGACGTCTTCCAACCACTCTCCACTATCAATAAGAACAAATGTAGGACACATGTTTTATTAAAAGTATGAGAAGGTGTGGGTTGAATGTTGAAAATAAGGGGACTTGGTTTGATGAGATAATAATGAGTATCATGGAGTTGTAAGAGGTGGACATGAAGGATAGTAGAGATGACAGAGTTGAAGAAAATTGAGAATTTGGTTCGTGTACACATCTTGCAATATTCATATACACAATCGGTGTAGCGATGTTTATGTTAAGTTCCTGGCTTTTTCCCTAACATATATAAAATGTACATGATCGTGTTTTTTTATTAATTATAATTAGCTATTTGATTCTTTTAGTTGCTTATCGTTGGAACGTTGAAGTGCACTTTTTTTGTTATTATATTACATATATTTGAAAGATTATTTTTATTCGAGGAACTGAAATATTGTTTAAGTTTTTCTCAGCACAGATCATGATTATCTATGGGTAGGACTGTAAACGGTCAAATTCATATAGTGCCATATCCATATCCGAAATCATTTTCAGATATAGAATATCTGTATCTGCGAATGCGGATGCATATCGGGTATTTATCGAATATTCTTTCATCATTCACAACTAATAAATCTAAACAAATAAATAAAAAAAATCAATTCGTTATAAATTCACTTCAATACTAAAAATATAAAAAATATGCTAAGAAAAATGATTTGAAGCAAGAAATATTGATTTTTGTGCGTACTAATTTTTTAACTCAATAAAGTAGCTATGACAATCATTTTATATACTAAATACGCAAAATAATAACTATCAAATTGATAAAAACTAGGCGAGTTATTATCGCGTATGTAGCCATATCTACGTCTGTATCCATTTTTCAAATATCGGATAATTTTCAAATTTCGAATACAGATGAATTTTGAACTTTATAGGTACTCGTTGAAAGTCCTATCTGGGGGCATCAACCTTTTGCCTAAGAGCACCGCAGTCGACAGTGAAACGTCCATCGTGGTGCCTTAACACCACACTATTTTAATTAATGTGCAAAATTTATAAAGTATGTATCACATATAATGAAAAGGTCATAGCATATTTCCTAAAAAGTAAAATCAAAAACCAAGTAATATAAAGGTTCAAGATTGTGATGGCAAAACTTATGTAAGAAGTCTAAAGATTATTGTATCAATTATTCTATTTTCACACATTTTATGCTTGAAATATGCAAATCTATGTACTTTTTGATCATTTGAAAAGGTGAACATATATATGATAAAGTGTACGGAAGTATTATCTTTTAAATTAGGTCGACGTGCTTTCCAACTATGAACACAACAAAAAATAACAATGAGGGGAAATTCACTTTGAAGTTTTATCCTCTATGTTCATTTGCAACTACGCTCATGTATAACATTAATTTTTCTATCAGCAAATTCACATATTCTCATTAGCTAATTTGCCCATCTTTTAGCAGTTTCCATCCTAATTTGGTCTTATCTATCTACTTATTTAAAAATGTGGCTTTTTGGAATAGCAAGTTTTCGATTTGAGAGATGAAAAATAAGAAACAAAAAATTGGTTGCATATGAGACCGATGCAGTAATGAGACCAAATAGAAGTTTGCATTGTTTGAAAACGGCTGGAATTCAAAAGTTAGTAAATAATATAATAATTATATATGTAGTAAGTTTAATTGTTACTATACTAGCAAATCAAAAGGAAATAAACAAAATACTGGAAAACCAGAATTTTATTATTAACATACAGTGTTATAATTACTATTTTGGAAAATTTGGACAGTGGTATGGAAAAATACATAAATTTTCTGACAATATAAAGAAAGTTCAATTATTATTTAAATTGACTTTCAAACTTATTTGTAGCCATATAAATACTTCATACATATACAAATATAATCCATGCATGCAACTCCATCGATATTATCTTTCTTTTTTCTTCCCCTCTATTTTCCTACTTTCTATGAATCAGAGTGATTTTGCTTAATTTCGAACTGGACAATTGCTATTTTGCCAAGTTGATGGATCGCGAGGAAAATAAACAATCCGCATCCTTAGCGGATTGCGTCCGACACCGCATCCGAAGTCAAGTGTTATTTTCAAAAAATAGACAGTTTGATCCATTCTCATTCCTTTTTTGTTGTCCCATTCACAACACTAAAATGCATTACTTTTTCATTGAATTTTCACATTCGTACTTCGTTCAAAATGCCCCTTTCGGATGCCATGGTTAATTTGCAAACAATGCATCCTAAATGACCCAATGTAAGAAATATAAGACATGCGCACGTCCATCCATTCACTATGCACTGCCATTCTTCTCAACAAATGGATGGATGCATGTAAAATAATTTTTGGTAGGTACTTTGTGTATTAAAATAAAATTATTTGTTTTGTGGGTTGTGGATCTTTTACGGAGTGAAGTTACCACTAATAGATGCATGCGTATGTAATGAGTGTCTCCGACAATGTCACATAATAGTTTCTACTACATCCAATTTTTATATAATAGTGTTTAGATTATTATGTAATCAATTGTTTGGACGTGTATATTTTTCCATGTAAGATGTATCAAGACGTGATATATATTTATAAGTTCTTACTCTAGTATTGGTGACTATGTCTCTATATTCATTAAAATAGGATAGTTTAAGTCCATTTGCTACATCGAATTGGTATTTATCTATTTTCCTTTTTTTGTTTTGGTATATGCTAATTTTGACTATGCGGAAACAAATATGTATCATGTTTCTTTCCTTAGTTAGCTCAACTTTAATATATCATCTTATGGTAATTATTTCAGTACCTCATGCCACCAAAATTCATGTATGTTTTGATGCTTTTCCATGTGCGCCGAGCCTCATATAAGCAAAAATATATTCATGTGTGCTTAATTATAAAGCGAACGTATATTATCTCAAAAATAAAGTATGAAAAGAGAAGTATATTTATAAACTAACTGACTAAATATAAGAACATAATATGAAATGAGTTCATTTCTATATTCAAACCATTTAACATTAAAATGAAGGTAGCTATTAACACGTCTAACGGACGTGCCTTAGCACTGATTAGAATAATATTTAAACTTATATATATGTAAGATATATACACACACACACACACATATGTATATGTTTGGATTTATATTAATAAGTAAATATACACACACACATATTCGACCATAAAAAATCCCAATTTTTCTATTTATGGTTTTAAATTGTTTTAATTAAATTGAATTATATATATATATATATATATGAGTGTGTGCGTGTTAATAATATATTAAACATACTTTATATAATAATTTCTATATTAAAATCAATTTTATTTGAAAATCATTTTAATGTAATTATATTCTAAAAATATTAGTTATCAGGCCGCGAGTAATATGTATATGTGTGTGTGTGTGTATAATTTTTTTATACACATATAATTTCATCCAAAGAAGACAGTGCCCATAGATTTGTGATAATTGAAGTGTTATCTAATCATATAATGACATAAAAACAATTTATATGAATGTATATGTAAATAAAGAATTTAGCTTATCTACGACCTTGATGAAACATATCAAAACGCTGAAACCAATAACTTCTTGAATCAGCATTCAAACATTTAGAAGAAGCTACTAGACTAAAATCTGTAACCGTCAATCTACAAATTGTATTTGAATTTGCATTAGAATTGCTTTGTAATGATACAGAGGATAAATGGGGGTGGCTCGATAGAAATGTGGTGGAAAGGAGGAAAAAATCAAGTAATAAAGTGAAAAGGTTATGAGTGTTTAAATAACAAAAGTGGATGGGAGCTAAAGGTGTTCACTTATTTCTTTTATTATTTCAAACCTCACTTTAATTATTTAACCCCTCCTTTCTACCCTAATGTGGCCTGCCATACTTGCCTATATATAGGCCTCCAAATTGCTTCATGGTCGATCAAATAAATATGCGTTTACAATTCAAATGCACATCGATATCGTATATCAATACATGTGCCTATAATTGTTCTGTAGAGAATATATAATACTAACCAAAAAATAATAATTAATATTTCATAAATATTAATTAATTAGTTAATTATAACAATCATAATTAATTAAATCACATGGTGGTGGGAGTATTCAATGTTTGTGTGACTCTTAGATGTAAATTCAATTAGCGAACAATTTGAACATTAGCATTCACACGTCATTTGGTAGGTGGTCTGACATAATGACCAAACTTATCACTAACATGGATTCGGTAGAGTCTAATTTTACTTTATTTAAGCATTATCCGGTAGTGACAATTATTCACACCAATTCTTTTCATCAAAACTAATCACATTAGGACTTATGGAATTTGATAATGGTCAAAATTCCAAATCATACATATTCAACTTTATAGTGCAAACACAAAGTCCTTGGTCCAATAATAACAATCATTGTTAATCGAATTACTCCAGCTAGAGATTTTGACTTTGATTTGACTTCAGTTGGTCGTAATACTAAACTCATATAGCTGAAAAGACGAATCCTCCATTGAATAGTGTTTTACTTCTGATGCTTCCACTCGACCCAATTATAGTCCTTCGATAGACGTCATGCTTGGTTTAACTATAATCAAAGATGAGCTTTCACATTATGGATTAGCAATATTCTTAACTTAAGAGAACTGTGTAGTATTGTCACATTGATATTTTCTGTTTGACATCAGTTATGTAAACTAAGAGAAAACTATTAAGTGAGCCATTCCCTGGTTATCCAATAACTATCAGCAGCCCCTTGTTACCCAATAGTCATGAGTAATACATTGCTCAGCCTTTGGACGACGTTACGTATTCTAGTCTCAACGGATGCATCAAAATCCAGTCTCAATACATCTTGACTGAGAATATTTAAAACGATGTGCTTATTATATTATGATCAAATACTCATGATTGACACAATTGAAATTACTATCACAAACACAACATTTATGAATTTCTATTAAATATACTTAAATTAAATAATTAATTAAGCATAACACATTATAACAAGCATATAACAGAAAGAAAAACACCTTTGTTTGAACAAAATTTTATTGCGGAGTTAATAATTTACAGTAAAATGTAGAATTTCCCCAAGGGCATACCCCTAACTCTATCAATCTCCCACTTGAAACTGGGGTCAATTATGGAATCTTAATCTCATCCCTTTGATCATCTTGACGAGAAATGATCGAGATAGACCTTTCGCGAATGGATCTGCTCTATTGTCCTCGGTATCCACCCTTTGTGTAATAACCTCCTTCTTCTCAATGAATTCTCTGACGATGTGGAACTTTCGAAGAATATGTCTTGATTTCTTGTGTGCTCTTGGCTCCTTTGCAATCTATATCGTCGTATTGTTGTCACAAAACAATGTCATTGGATTCTCCATGTTGAGAATCACTTTTAGCTCACTTAAAAACTTATGCATCCATACTGTTTCTTTAGCTGCTTCATTGAGGGAGGTGTACATCATGGAATCAACTACTGTTTCCTATTTGGAACTTTTCAAACTGACTGCCCCATATTTAATGGTGAAAACATAACTCAACACCAACTTACTATCTTTGATACTACTTTGAAAATTAGAGTCGGTATACCCCTTCATAAGGAGGTCTCCATTCCTGTACATCAAGAATATCTCCCTGGTGTTCTTAAATACTTAGGTATATGTTTTATAGCCATCCAATGCTTTTTTCTAGGATTTAAATAGCATCAGCTTACGAAAACTAATGCCTATGCCACATCCAGCCTAACATATAGCACATTGTACATTATGAAATTGATCGTCGAAGCATACAGTATCCTCTTCATCCGCTCTTTCTCCTCATCAGTCCGAGGAGCTTCCTTCTTAGAAAGGAAGATTCCAGATTGCGTTGGAATATTTGCATGCTGAACCTTTTTAGTATGATATCTATGTCAAAGATTGATACAATCCTACCAACCTCCTAGATTTACCTCCATAGATCTTTATACCCAGTATATATACTGCTTCTCCCAAATCCTTCATGGAGAAATTTTTGGAATCCAAGATTTCATTGATTATAATAACAAAATGTCATTGCTAATCAATAGAAGATCGCTGACTTATAGTACTAAGAAAATACAATATTGTTGCCTTATTCCTTTATATGTACGTATGCTTCCTCTGTGTTTTGACAAGAAACATACTATTTGATTACTTTATCAAAACACTTATTCCAACTCCTTTAAGCTTATTTAATTCCTTAATGGACTTTAACAACTTGCAAACCTTACTTTCACTCCCACTTACTTCGAAACCCTTAGGCTATGACATATAGATGGTCTCTTCTAAATCGCTATTTAGAAGAAATGATCTTTACAACCATTTTCCATATTTCATAGTCATAGAATGCAATAATAACCAGCATAATTCCAATGGACTTAAGCATTGCTATAGAGAAAATAGTTTCATCATAGTCAACACCTTGAATTTGACTATATCATTTCGCAACTAACCTAGCTTTATAAGTCTCCACTTGTCCATTTACATTTAGCTTTTTCTTAAAATTCCATCTGCAATAGATGGGCTTTATCCCTTCAGATATGTCAGACAAAGTCCCTACTTTATTTTCATGCATGTAATCCATCTCGGATTTCATTGCTCTAAACTAAAGTGCAGAGTATTAACTCTACAGTGCATGATGGAATCATAGAGAAGTGTTGTCATCTAAGACACGGTCCTCCTTGCCATCCACGAGAGAACTGTATATCTCTCTGGTGCACGAGATTCCCACTTGACCTTCCAATGAGTTGTGTTTTTATATACAGGTGAACTTAGTTCTCCCATTGCTTCGGCCTTGGTGTTAATTTCTCTAATCTTATCTAAGTCTAAAACCTTGCTGTTAATTTATTTTGACAGAAATTCGTTTTTTAAAAAAGACAGTATGCCAAGAACAATAACGTTTTGTTCCTTAGTTTTGTAGAAAATATATCCCATCGAAATTTTGGGATATCTTGTAAAATTTACATAACATCGATCTTGCCTCAAGTTTATTTGGTCCAACGCTCTTAACATGCATCAGACAATCCCACATTTTCAAATACTTGAGTCGAGGTTTCTTTTCGCACAAACCACACTAATGTCGCACAAATTTAGTAGGCATCAAATTCGACATATGCCTTGTGGTTTCTAATGCATATCCCTAATAAGATAGAGGTAACTCAATTATAATCATCATGAAACTAGTCATGTCTAATGAAGTTCGATTCCTTTACTCCAAAACAATGTTGTGTTGTGGAGTATACGGTGGAGTAACCTAAGAAATAATCTTATTATCTTTTAAGAACCATTGGAGTTATTATCCAATGCACTCACCTCCTTAATTAGATTAAAGTATTTTAATCTTTCAATTCTTTTGATTTTCAACCTAATTTTTACGTTTAATAAATTTATCACAAACATCGGATTATTTCTTCATAAGATACACATATCCTAGTCTTGAGAAACTATTGATAAAGGTTAAAAAATAAAAACAGTTATCTTTGGTAATTACAAGCATTGGACCACATACATCATTATGTATGAGCCTCAAGAGTTCATCAACTCTTTCATTGTTCCTACTTAAGGGGTGCTTGGTCACCTTAATTTTGAGACATGACTCATAGTGGAAAATGATACAGAATCAAATAATGGGAGAAAACCTTCAATTTTCATTTTCTGTAGTCATTTATCACTTATATGACCTGCCTACAACCCCAAAGATAATTTTTATTTTTATTGTTATTTGAAGAACTACTTACAGAACAAGCATGGGCTGTTGGTTATTTGGGTAAAATGGACAATAATTCATATTCGATGCCTTGAGTTGCAGATTCATTTGAACCAAAATAAACTACCCTATTACAATAGGGTGTCGGGCAACCATTCAGATTGACTTTATGCCACCCAAGTTTTTTCCCAGTTTTCCTTGGCGTATATTAGTCTAATAATTTGTGTTGATCACATAAATGTCATTATCTAAAATACCATCATAAACTTTATTGCATATAAAATAACGTTCATAACACTATTAGAACGGTGAAAAACATAACCAATCTCAGAAAATCTAGACACAAAAATAATTTTGCAAATAAGTCTTTTATATAATAGCAATTATTTAATATAAAAATTAATCCACTCGGCAAACTCAAATGAAATTCTCCAACTACCAATGCATCTACGATAATATAACAACCTGTACCTTAGTGGGCCTGATTTTTCAATTAAATCGAAAATCCCAAGTCCATTAAGGTATAGATCGTTGATGTTGGTAACTTGAATAAACATAAGTATAACAGAGACTATCTAACGAATTCATAGTTATTTAATTTATTAGATCTATGGTGTATATACCATTTTATTATAATTATTTAATTTATTGAACATGCAGGCAATGATTTCAAATTAGATTTATTCATTTATGTCTATAATCCAATGGTTTTCACATAGGGATAATAACAAAATAAGATTTCAATGATATAAATGTAGTATTATGTAAATTACATTATTTTCCAATTACCTTATAGCTTTCAAATCTTCAGATCCGAATCATTCTTCATACTTGATTCCTTTTCTTTTCAATAAAAATATGCATACACACACACATAAATATATATATTATATATGTATGTATATGTATATAACACACACACACACCCTATTAGAATTACAAATCTAAGGGGTAATTTGGGTTGAATGAGGTTTAAATTTATTATTCTAGAATTTTCCATTTCGCAAAATTGATTCACCCCCTTTTCTTCTTCTTTATTATTTTCTATCTTTCTCCAATATATATGTATATAATATTTTATAATTTCTAGAAATAGTGGAGAAGGAGAAATATTAGAGCTTGCCGCTTAGTTCATAAACTATAAGAAGAAAAGTGAAGGGCTAGGCCTGTATTTGTAGTCTCTGAAATCAATTTTATCCGTTAAATTAAGATATACTAAATCCGGACCGTTCAAGCCTAGGTTCAGGGTGTGTCGGCCGTAACCTACCGATTGACCGCTAGTGGTCAAGCGACTATGTCTAGCGGTTAACCGATAGGGTCCGGCTAAATTAATGTCGTTAACGTTTATTATACATTTTTATTTCCTTAACTCCCTTTACCGTTTATTATTATTATTATTATTATTATTATTATTATTATTATTATTATTATTATTATTATTATTATTATCATTATTTATTTCCATAATCCATTTAGAATTATTTTCGATTAGAAATCTTCAAATGTCAATAACTTTTTCGTTTCAACTCCAATCGCAAAGCTTTAGGTATGGAAGTTTCTCAGAAAATTACCCTAAACACAATGGTGCAAGTTTCATAGCCAAATTCTAATGTGTGCTCAAATTCTATTTTTGAGCTTTAATAATTATTTATTGGTTCTTTTTAATTATTTACTATTTATTTTATAAGATGTTACATTCTCCTCCTTAAAAGAATTTTGTCTCGAAATTCCTCAAGGGCCGAATCATGTAAGAAAGCGTGCAACCATTCTAAACTTTCCAACCAATTAGTTACAACCAATCTTACAGCCAATCGTGTACAAGTACACAGTGTCTCAGGACATATATGATATGTATGCTGAATAATACCAAGTCGGCGCCTCCTATATGAATGCATTCTTTAAAACAATTTAAAAATATAATGCAAACAACCTATATATACTACTAGTCCTATATGTATGCAAGTTTTTAAAAACAAAAATCTTTGTTTTCACACAATTATTCCCACGCTCCTACGAATAGGAGTATGATTCAACCAATTTCGCATCCACTCCATACTATCCAATACCCAACACACAATTTCCAACATTCAAAAATCTAATTTTTTCCAAAATCTATATTCTTATTCCAGAAACGAAATTTAGATGCACTATTTTACATTCCCACAATTCTTTTGTATACAAATTTCATTGTACCTTGGAACCTTATCTTTTGCACCTAAATTCTTTACCGCTTTTCCAAGTATAATTCGCATATTAAATTTTAAAGATAATTATTCTAGAAAACAAGTTTGGTATCAACAAGGTATGGAAATAAAAATTTGATAGCTAATACAGGTTTTCCCTTGTTATTATTTGTGTTTTGTATACTGCCGTGCTTACTGAACAGTAAAATTCATATTCGCTAACACATCGACCCTCTCTATGCTAAGCATGTGACATTTGAAAACAATAAGTTTTCTCATTTTTTGTTCAAAATCCTTTTCCCTTTCAATTGAATTTGTAAAATAGCTTTGAAAATTTTCAAATGCATTTGCGTTTACACCCGTAAAACAAAATAAACCACATCTTAATGTAATTAGGATCAATCAACGGGCTAACGTATGTAATTGGCCCTAGCATACTACATAGTTAATATTAAAATTTTGAAAACCTTTTCTTTTATTTTAGAACAACAAACAACATATAAGTATATTTATAAATTTTAGCCTTTAAGGCATAGGAATAATGGCCTATAGGTTTCGCAACAACCCTTCATCGTTCTTCACTTGCTAAAATTTATTTTTCCCAAAATTGTAAAGTTTTTGGGATTTAAGCATTAATATTTTTAGTTGCTGATTTCATTAATTTCGTAATTTATTTTATAAACATTCAATCTTATTATACAATCATCGCTAGTTAAGTGTTCTTATGAGATTTTCTTATTTATACTATTTTTCAATGTATATACAATGGTCAAAGCTTATCCAAAAATCAATACAGTCCTAAAATAGGGACATATAGTGTACATTTTCAATAACAAAAAAGAGACAACTAGTGATTATGACCAATGTTACCTAAAAGAACAATTGCTGGAAGCTTCCCTTCAACATCAACAGGTATTGATAATGTTGTTGTCCTATCACCCTTTACTCAAAAAATGGACATTTTTAAAATGTCATTCTACTATAACCCACACGTCTTAACTTACCTTTTCGAATTCTAATAAATAAGATCCATCCATTACTTCAAATTTTACAATTAATTATAGGCTAATCTGTAGTGGGTGAGAAATATAAACTATGCACATTTAAAATAACTCATTGGAAATTTGTCTTGGGGAATTAACTTTCCTACCACCTATCTTACCTTTTAAAATCTTGAGTGAACCAACTTCCTCTATGTGTGTTTGTTGTCTCATTATCCGCTTTTATTATTATATTACTATTTTTATTTCAACCAAAATATCTTGATAGTATTCTCAAATTTCAGTATTTATTTCCTTATCGTTGATCTTTCATATGAATACACTCTAGGACTCGCAAAAGTGTACATTGATACCATTCCTATAACGACCGAGTGATTTTCGACCCTTGAAAATCGACACTAATACGTTCACTGTATAAGTGCCGAGCAATCGAGTTCCCGAAATACCATATCTTTAGGGTTTAAGAAGAAAAAGAGATAGAAGAAGAAAACAGGAAAACAACACGAAATCTCACAATCGAAGCAAAACAAAATATTACATACAATATAGCTTTTTATACAAGGAAAAACTATAACTGTCAATATACATACAAATTATCAGAGTATAGTCATCAACATATAAATCTGGACAGTTATAATAATTTGTCCCCACAAATGCTGAATATACAGCCTACAATACACAGTGAAATGCAATCAAATACGAGTGATATGTCTCTACCATACAGCTCGTCTCTTGAGCTCCAAACGTCCGAACCTGAATCTGTAATACTTGGTCTGACCCGAGCATTACAACGAACTAACACCCGAGTCAGGTTGGAAACTAGCGTGAGTAAACACACTTAATTTGAATTATTTAAGTTATCAACTCCTTTAAAAAACAAAGGTAACTTGTAAGACCACGTCACACAAAAACATGTCAGGTTTTTATCTTACGATAACCAAAACACTTTTACAGAAAATCCAATGATATTATAATTGTGCCTAGAAATAAATGCTTATTTAAATAGTCGAGTTTGATAAATTAATTAAACTTCAACATATTTGACTCTACAATCAAAAACCATAAAGGTTCGTAGTAGTTATTTGATCGAAATGGTTTTCGGATAATTCTGATATTCGATTTCGGTCTTATCAAACTCAAACCGACAAATTTTAAAGAGCCAAATTGTTTAGAATTACCAATTCATATTCGGAGTGTCGATATACAAATATGAGAATTTGTTACATATGTTTACTTGTAATAAAAAGTGTCAACGTTTATTCTAACATTTTGACTGGTTCGGCTACTAAATGGCACAAAGAAGAACAATTAAAATAAATATTCAAGAGTAGTAAACCAAAGCATAGATCATTAAAAAAATTAATGATTAACAACTCATAGTAAAATAATTCATAATCAGAATTTATTCAACTAAAAATTAAACTGAATCTACTTATATTTTTAATCCAAATTAATATTAAATTAAAGAAATTCTAAAACAACTTATTATTAGTTAATTAGGATTAAACAACCAAATTAATAATTAATTTATTTATTAACTTGAGATTAAATCAAATAAGTTTTTAATTAACTATCCACTTGATATCTAATTTTTAATTAACATAAGATTTAATCGAAATAAGACCTTAATTATTAACATAAGATTAAATCAAATAAGAACCTAATTATTTGTTAATTAACATAAGATTAAGTCAGATGAAAATCTAATTATTTGTAAGATTTAATCAATTAAGATTTTAATTAATAACTCACTTTAATTATTATAAAATAACTACACTTTATATTACAGAAAATTAACAACATTAATTTTAGACTAAAATATTGGGTGATAGGATTTCAATACAAAACTTATCATGTTGATTCATTTTAAATTAAAGAGAATTAAGTTTTAAAGTTAAAGGATTTTGATACAAAAACCTACTTAAAGTACTTTCTTTTAAACAAATGCCTACCCAGATCGGCCCAGGCCCAAAACTTTTCTTCCCTTTCATGCACACACACACATAATTTAGTTTAAAGCCCAGCCCACGTTAGACCACGAGACAAATCCAAGCCCCATTCTTCCCTTCTCCCTTCTTCTTCCCATGCTACTTTGTCCCTTTCTCTTTTCTTTCATACACGATGTGCACATACGCTCCTGCCTTCGGCCACAACTCTTACCGCCGATCCTACTTGCATGTCACCCTCGATGCCACGAGACCTATAGCCACCTGAAAACACGAACTCGCCTTCGTCCAAAAGTTCGACTACTCAAGAAGCCAGGAAACAAACCCTGCCCCACAAATGCCTCGCCATGACCACCTCACATCACCATCCAACGCCAAATTCTACTATGAACTTCACTACCTTCTCCACTTCCATTTCCTCCACGATCGCATGTCCCATTCGCCTCCTCGATGTCACATTTTCCTCAAAATCAAGACCGAACGAACCAACACTCTAAGCCCTATTTCGACTTCCACATTCCAGCACACCCAAATATAAAATGTCATGCCATTTTTCGTGAGTCCCCCATCTCCAAGCTTTCCCGAAACCAAAAATCGGGCCAAGAAATCGAGTAGGTCGTCGAAAATTGATCAAATCCCCAAAGCCATTCATCTATAAATTTCTCACTCAATACTTGACTAAAAATCTCAAAAGCTCTTTAATAAATCATCATTTTGAATAACAATCACATTCATATAAGCAAGTGGTTAAAGTAGGATTTTCAAATTTTGTTCGTCTTTCGGTTGCTTATTGTAAAATAAAATTTTCTCCTTCTATACTTAATAATGTCAAATGGACAAATTTTAGAATAAACTACATTCGAAAAATACCAAGTTCCTTTTGGAATCACAAACCATAACTAACTAGGTAAAGAGATTTTGATTTTTGAAGTTATAAGGTCTCATCCTTTTCAAGAAATAGAGCTGTAGTATAAAAAGAAATTTTTATAGGGTGTTCAAACTTGATTTAAGACACATATGTAAGTCATAAAAGTTTATTTAGCACATGAATGTTTGATAAAATACAAGAACCCAAATTTACAAACATATGTCTGCATACGTAGTTTTCCAGTAAGTAAAGGATTTGGTTTTCTCACTGTTCTTGATGAAAATGAAAATTGCTTCTTGTTTTGCTGTAGCTTTGAGTTCTTAGTTCTACAAAGTTTTTAATGGCAGCTAAATTTTTTCTTTTCTATGTGAATGGTAAACGTGAATAACAACACAGAGGCATATACATATATACATATACATACATACACACACACACACACATATACATACATACATACATACATACATACATATATATATATATAGGAGATGGACAGGCTGAAGCCTATTGCACATGCACAATACCTTTCTTTTTATTTCATTTTTTCTCTAATTTATTTGAAAATATGAAGACTTGATATGAAAATAAAGTTGATTTGATTTCCTTATTGACTTGAAAATTGAGTGAAAGATTAGATTTGTTTCATGCTTGAGTTGATCTATTTCATCATAATGTTTTCTTATGTGTATACATGCTCATTTAAGTATTTACATAGATTTTCCTATACTTTGACTATATGTGCATATTTTGCTTCTAACATAAATTTACATGCCTAAGTTACTTCTTCTTTGTATAAATTATTACATATACACTATATTTTAGCATACACACATATTCAAAGCTATTTACAAGTATTTATTCTTATTTGTATATATGTTTATTTTAATATTATTGCATAAGTTTTTCACATACAAACACACACACAGATATATATATATATATATATTATATCCTATTTTAAAAATGAAGTCTATTTAAATTATTCTAGGAATTTAGCTTTTCAAACTTTTAAATCAAAGATTCTAGTATATATATACAGATATTTCATAAATAAGAGATTATTAGCTGATTGATAAAACTAATATTTCAATATTTAAGATTAGTTAATTATCCTAATAACAGGTGTCAAAAATCTAGGTCGTTACATTCCCTCCCCTTTGGAACTTTTCGTCCTCGAAAAGGAACGAAACAAGAACTACAATTTTGATGTATATCACTAATCAATCATCTTTTAGCATTTTAAACTCATACTCCTTTACTATATATTTTAAGGTTCACACACTTTAAATTACATAGTATCACCAAGCTAGTTTTTTGTAAAAAAAATTCATAACTGGATGTTTTAACAAGTCCATCCTTGTGCTTACAGAAATTTAGTCATACGTTTATCAGGCGTAGGACTGAAAACCTCTTTGCATTTAGTAGAACTATTTCAACACCCAGTGAAAATACTAGAATTTTTTTTTCAAAATGATATGGCAAATATCACCCCCTTTCCTTCTTTGCCACCATGGATCGCACTTAACACGATGATTGCGTCGCCATCCTGATGAAATCATAAGTAAACTGTAGGCATCAACACCCCTCTACTTACGCCATAGGAACATGATATATCGCACCTACACAAAGGTTATGTTGCTATCACAGCAAAACCTTAAGTAGTCTATCAGCAATCTCTGCCTCCGAATTACGCTATCGAAACAAAACCACATAGATTGCAACTACACAAAGGTTGCGCCACTATCCCAATGAAACCAAATGTAGACTGTAAGAAGTCTATGCCTTTCAAATTACGCTATGGAACCAAACCACATAGATCACAGTCTCCGATATTACGTCTCTATCCCAACGAAATCAAACGTAGATCGTAGGCAATCGCTGCCTCCGGGATTACGCTATGGAACCACGATAGATCGCAGTTACACAAAGGTTACGTTGCTATCACAGAAAAACAATACATAACTGTAGGTACGATACTCCTCGATTTAAGCTATACAGACAAATGATCACAAGAACTCATGAGTTTTTGTCCATACATCCTCTAGGATCCCAATTCTCATTGAACCTTCCCTGTGGATTCCTAGGTAGAACCACCTAGTAGATCTCCTACTCCAAATTTCAACTTTCGTGGGGGTGCCTTTCCATACTTTTGGTCTCAAAACATATCATACTATATACATAATACATTTCAAATCATACATTTCATATGTATCACAAATAAATTTTATCTATATAAAACCGATATCGTCTAAATTGATAGATTTTATATTCAGTTTTCCCAATTTCCCAAATCGACTATTTTCCAAATCAAAGTCTTTAAAAATCAATTGGTTCCAAAACTATCTCAATTTCGTATGCGTATAAGATCATTCTTTTTAATTCGAATAATTTAAGGATCAATAGTTTTTGAGTCCGCTTCATACTTATATAAACTCCATTTAGTATTTTCAAATATCTTTCAAAGATCATTTCCTTCTGGTTATAAATTCAACAAGGGGAGTTTGAATATATAACTAATATATATAATCTCATTAGTGCCAAATCAAAATTTTCCAAGTTCGATTTCTTTGCAAAGTTATTGGTAAATTTTTTACTTCGTATAAAGTATATCTCAGTTATAGCAACTATTCAATGTCCATTCGAATAACTTTCCACATTAATAATTAAGTAACTATAAATTTACGTTCAAATCAATATAAAAAGTGATTTCATATATGATCGTATTTCTACAAAATATTTCACAACATCGATAGCCTACGACAGCTAGTGAGTTCAAAAATTACATCCATTCATCCATATAAAAAAATCTTACAAATGGTCATAAATCTTGACATCTTAACAACTACCTAGAGTTTAGATAAGAACAGATCCCTACTTATATTACAACGAACCATACTGCCATTTCTCACCCCCCCCCCCCCCACATCCTCCATAAAAACTTTCTTAAGTATTTCCTGACATCTCGTCAAAACCATCTGTGCAATCCGTAACAGGGTGTCCCCACTTCTTGCATTTGCCACAAAAGAACTCTACACTTCCATCTTTGATGATTTTCATGCCTTCCACGGTCCATAACTTGCTCTTTATTTCATCTCTTGGGACAATCCCTAGCGATGTGTCTCGTCATTTTACAATGGTAGCAAATGGTTGGTCCGTCGACTGGTACTATGGGTTTATGTTTCATCTTCCTCACCTTAGGGCAATGGTTTAGAAAATGTCCTTTCTTATGACACTTAAAGTATAAAATCTCAGAGCGAAACCGTTTGACTTTCTCTTTCTTTACCTTTCTTGATTTGCTTCTCTTAGCTACGTAATGTCTTTATCGTGACATCTATAACATAAGATATTATCATAAGGACCTAGTCCAACCCTTTCACTAATCTGTTTCTCTATTTCCATTCTTGCTTCTTCTCGTGCCTTATGTGAAGCTGCTCTCCATTCCCGACGCCTTTCCTTCCATTCTTCTCCTTTTGCCATCTTTTACAACTGGGACTAGATTCTAGTAGGACTTCCTATCCTATAATAAAACCTCTATTAGTCGAATTTTTAGCTTTTATTCCTATTTCTAAATATCCTTTTATTTGTTCTCGATAATTTATATTTACTACAAATAATTTCTATTTCCTTCGACTTCCTTATTCACTTAGCATAAGTTTAATTTTCTACAACCAAGGTTAAATTTTATAATTCAATTCACTAATTTGATAACTTGGTCCATTTCTAATTTCCAGAATTTGAAACCTGTTTTATTTCAAAAATCATTTTGAAATCGTTGTGCATACATAACTTCCTTTGCACCTCTTTATCAAATCTATACCATTTCCTTTTACAATTTAGTTTATTTAACTTCCATAAGTTAAATTTTATTTCAATTTCCGGTTATTAGTTCAAAATTTATTTAACTTGGCCCGAGTTAGTTTCCAATTTATTCAATCCATTTACACTTACTTAAAATTTTACATTCCAAAATTCAATTTTCACATTTCTTTTCTTATTAACATCATTTCCCACTTATGAGCTCGAAACTTATTTTCCTTGGGTTACACTTTTCATTTCAATGGTGATCTCAGAATTCAAACACCCAGTATTTATTTCAAATCACCTTGAAATCATACACACGCACATACATACATATCCCATTTATACACCTAATCACACCTTTAAAATTTTAAACCAACCTTAGTTTTATCCGAAACTATTTTCTTCGGAATTTCCAAAACAACTCTTGTTTTCAAAAATTTCTATGCCGAAATATTCTAACTAATATTACTTATTATTTCCTTAAACACTTTGAAAACATTTCAAAATTTCTAAGACTTAGATTCAAACTTCTCAATTTAAATCCATTTTAATTTCTAAATCACATTTGTAAATTATACTTATATAATTTCACTTCCTTAAAAAATTTCACAATGTTTCATCATTGTTTATTTTGTAATAAACACCCTTTATTAAGACCCAACAACCAATTTATGGTAATAATCAATATCATCACATCTAGCAACCAAACACGCTATATATTCCATAAAAAATTTCTAAGAAATTATCTCAATATATATAAAATATAATTATGGTAAAATTATTTCATTTCAAAACAATTTGGAAAACACTTATGAAATTTCTGGAATTTTAAATTCTAGTTTGAATCTATTCTTAGCTTAACCCATATGTCTCATCCTAATTGAATTTCTGTTTAGTTATATGTATATATATAATCACTTAAATTTTGAAATCTTATTTTGATTATAATAACAACAATTAACCACCTCAACGTACAATAAAATTTCAGAAAAAATATTTCTTTTTATATCAAAATATAACCCTATATAAAAATTATTTTATAATCGTTTATCCTTAAAATTATTATATAAGAAAATAACAAGTAAGCCCTCATATATAATACACTAAACTCATTCTAGGGTATTACTGACACTATCTCTAATGAGTAATTCCCACTAAAGCCAAGGTTCTCGCTTAACCTTCAGCTCTGATACCACGTGTAACGACCGGTGATTTTCGACCCTCGAAAATCGACACTAACACTTTCACTGTATAGAGTGTCAAGCAATTGAGTGCCGAAAATACCAGATCGTTAGGGTTTAAGAAGAAAAATAGATAGAAGAAGAAAATAGAAAAACAACAACACTGAATCTCATAATCACAGCGGAACAAAATAATATACAATTACATCTTTTTATACAGGGAAAAACTGTAACTGTCAATATACATACAAATTATAAAAGTACAATCATCAACATATAGATCTGGATAGTTGTAGTAACTTATCCTCACAAATGATGAATATACAGCCTACAATACACAGTGAAATATAATCATATATGAGTGATATGTCTCTGCCATCCAGCTCGTCTCCTTAGCTCCAAACATCCAAAGCTGGATCTGCAATACTCGGTTTGACCCCGAGAATTATAATAAAGTAACACCCAAGTCAGGCTGGAAACCAGCGTCAGTAAACACACTTAGTTTAACTTACCTAAGTTATCAAATCCCTTAAAAAACAAAGGTAACTCGTAAGACCACGTCACACATAAACACGACGGGTTTTTATCTTACGATAACCAAAACAATTTTTGAGAAAATCCAGTGATATTATTATAGTGTCTAGCAATAAATGCTTATTTAAAACAACTGAGTTTGTTAAATTAATTAAACTCCAACATATTAGACTCTATAATCAAAACCGCAAAGGTTAGGAGTGGTTATGTGATCGAAGTGGTTTTCGGATAATTCTAATATCTGATTTCGGTCTTTTCAAACTCAAAACGATAAATTTTAAAGAGCTAAATTATTTAAAATAACCAATTCACATTCAGAGTGTCAATATACACATATAGGAATTTATTACATATGTTTTTTCCAATAAAATGCGTCAATGTTTATTCTAACATTTTAACCAGTTTGGCTACTAAATGGCATAGAAAAGAACAATTACAATAAATAATCAAGAGAAGTAAACCAAAGCATAGATCATTAAAAAAATTAAAGATTAACAACTCATATTAAAATAATTCACAATCAGAATGTAATCAACTTAAAATTAAATTGAATCTACTTAGATTTTTAATCCAAATTGATATTAAATTAAAGAATTTATAAAACAATTTATTATTAGTTAATTAGGATTGAACAACCAAATTAATAAATAATTTTTTCATTAACATGAGGTTAAATCAAATAAGTCTTTAATTAAGTATCCACTTGATAACTAATTTTTTAATCAACATAAAATTTTAACCAAATAAGACCTTAATTATTTATTAATTAACATAAGATTAAGTCAAATAAGAATCTAATTATTTATTAATTAACATAAGATTAAGTCAAATAAGAATCTAATTATTTTTAAGATTTAATCAATTAAGATTTTATTTAACAACTCAATTTAATTATTATAAAATAATTACACTTAATACTAAAGAAAATTAACAACATTAATTTTAGACTAAAATATTGGGTGATAGGATTTTAATACAAAATTTATCATATTGATTTGATTTTAAATTAAAAGAGAATTAAGTTTTAAAGTTAAAGTATTTTGATACAAAAACCTACTTAAAATACTTTCTTTTCAAACAAATGCCCACCCAGATCGGCCCAGGCCCAAAACTTTTCTTCCCTTTCACACCCACACACACGCGTAAATTTAATTATTTTAAAGCCCAGCCCATGTTAGACCAGGAGACAAATCCAAGCCCCACTCTTCGCTTCTCCCTTCTTCTTCTCCTGCTACTCTTTGCCTTTCTCTTTTCTTTCATACATGAAGACGTGCACACACTTATGCATGTACGCACCCGCCTTTGGCCACAACACTCACTGCCGATCCTACTTGCACGTCATTCTCGATGACACGAAACATATAGACCACTTGAAAACATGAACTCGCCCTCGTCAAAAAATTTGACTACTCACCGAAGCCTGGAACAAACTCCGCCCCCATAAATACCTCGGCATGACTACCTCACATCACCATCCAACGCCAAATTCTACCACGAGCTTCGCCACCTTCTCTTCTTCCATTCCCCCATAACCGGACGTCTCATTCATCTACTCGAAGTCGCATTTGCCTCAAACTCGAGACCGAATGAACCAACACTCTAAACCTTACTTCGACTTCCACACGCCAACACGCCCAAATATAAAATGCCATGCCATTTTTCATGAGTCCCCCATCCTCCAAGCTTCCCGCACACCAAAACTCGGGCCACGAAATCGAGTGGGCCGCCGAAAATTGATCAAAGACCCAAAACCATTCATCTATAAATTTCTCACTCAATACTTGCCTAAAAATCTCCAAAACTCTTTCAAAAAACATCATTTCGAATAACAATCACATTCATATAAGCAAGTGGTTAAAATATGATTTTTCAATTTTTTTCATCTTTGGGTTGCTTACTGTAAAATACAATTTTCTCCTTTTATACTTAATAATGTCAAATGGAACAAGTTTTAGAATAAACTACATTCGAAAACAACCAAGTTTCCTTTTGCAACCATAACCTAAGACTAACTAGGTAAAGAGATTTTGACTTTTTAAGTAACATGGTCTTATCTTTTTCAAGAAACGGAGCTGTAATATAGACAGAAATTTTTACAGAGTGTTCAAACTTGATTTAACACACATATGTAAGTCATAAAAACTTATTTCACACGAATGTTTGATAAAACACAAGAACCCAAATTTACAAACATATGTATGCATACATAGTTTTCCAGTAAGTAAAGGATTTGTTTTACTCACTATTCTTAACGAAAATGAATGTTGCTTCTTGTTATTCTGTAGCTTTGAGTTCTTAGTTCTACAAAGTTTTTAATGGCATCTTATTTTTTTATTTTCTGTGTGAAAAATAAAGGTGAATAACAACATAGAGGCATACACACACACACACACACATATGTATATAAGAGATGGACAGGCTGAAGCCTATTGCACATGCAGAGTACCTTTCTTTTTATTTCATTTTTTTTCTCTAATTTCTTTGAAAATATGAAGACTTGATTTGAAAATAAAGTTGATTTAATTTCCTTATTGACATGAAAATTGAGTGAAAGATTTGATTAATTTCATGCTTGAGTTGATTTATTTTATCATAGTGTTCCCTTGTGTGTATACATGCTCATATAAATATTTCAATAGGTTTTCCTATACTTTGATTATATGTGCATATTTTGCTTCTAACATAAATTAACATGCCTAAGTTAATTCTTCTTTGTATAAATTATTACGTATACACTATTTTTTAGCATACACACATATACAAAGCTATTTACAAGTATTTATTCTTATATATATATATGTGTTATTTTAATTTTATAACATATGTTTTTCATATACAAATATATATATATATATATATATTATATCCTATTTTTAAAAATGAAGTCCATTTAAATTATTCCTAGAGTTTAGCTTTTTAAACTTTTAAATCAAAGACTCCAGAATATATATATATATATATACAGATATTTCATAAATCAGAAATTATTAGCTGAATGATAGAACCAATATTTCAATATTTAAAATCAGTTAATTATTCTAATAATATGTGTCAAAAATCCGAGTCATTGCAACTCCCAATTCCTTGGTGGGTTTTTCTTATGACTTTCACGCATTTCTAATAAAATATTCCTAGGTTCATACTAATATTCCTTATAATATTCAATGGATTCCTTTCGCTACTATAAGAATATATGTAACTATTTTTATTCATAGCCATAACTTTTACCCCGTCTTACCTAGGTAGTCATCCCTATCTACTCCATATCAAAGTTAGTTTGATTTTGACCATTACTAAACTTCATAGTCATGAAGTACTTGACCTAAAACTTTTATCTTTAAAAATATAAACTTAGAATTTTTTGTATTAAATTCAATAATTGCTTGGTTTCTAAAAGGAACCACGAAAAACTCTTCATTTAATCAACTTTAATAGTATGTTAGTAATTTAATTTAAAAAGATTCTTTCCTTAAAAAAACAAATCATTTCCTTCTTTTCAAACAGTAAGAGTCAAAATTTTATTGCGTGGATAATGATTAAATTAATTTTCCCTCTAAAGCCTTTTTTTTCAACCGAAATTTTTAACTCAATTATTCATTAAGTTTTGCATTCAATAACTCAATTGTTATACCAAACCATTTTTCAAAAATGCACTGTTATAGTATTTTTAAACAATTTTTTATAACTTTAAACGATAAAAACTGGAGTAGACAAGGACCACTTTCATTTGATTATTTTCCTATTACTTGTGTTATTTTCACTTTCAACCTTAACGGTGACCCTAATAGCATATGAAAGGGACTTTTAAATGATATATGCAATTACCGCATATATTTATACCTTTTTCCCTTTGTTTTACCTTTAATTTCCTACATGATTTCTAATTTGATTACTAACATTATTTCAATATAAATTCCTAATGTTTTCTAATTAAATTTCCTAATGTTGCTACTATTTAAATTTCTTCTACCTAAATTGCTATTATTTATACCTTTTCTCCTTATATAGCTCTTTTTTCCTTTTATTTGATTGTATTCTTCATTGGATAATTGCAGTGTGTTCGCCTATTGCTTTACCCATTGGGTTTTACCCTTTTAACAAGAAATTGTTTACTTTTTGTGCACAAATCTATTTCTACCATAATTCTCCATATTTTCCTTATATAGGAATATTCTTCCTATCTTCATTATCGAATGTTCATACCCTTACACTCTCTTTACCCTGTTTAAATCAAGTACCATTTCCATTTGGCCTACTAAAGTAAGTCGAAAGGTAACTTCCTTCCCACATACCTCTTTCCGGGTAGCGTACTAAGCATTTGGTCCTGCTAGCCCAGTATACCACCTCTCTTCCAAAGAAGATTCCAACTGAGAATGCGACTGAAGTGTTAAGTGTCCTACTAGTGACTTTGGGAGGCGAAGGAGAGTGCTATAAGAGATCCAGAAACTTGTAAGCTATCAAGTTTCAAAATCACCGGTAGATTCATGCTCGAAGGAAGAAAATGGAGACAGGAATCACTTGCGTTAGCTTGAAGCCCACACTCTAGTCCTCGTTGACTCAGCTGCGCTACCTTTGATCTAGTGGAATTAGCGGACGAGTCTGAATGCAGAGTAATAAATTGCGGCTTTGTTTGATCGACAACTTGCTAGTCGTCGGTACTCTTCTCTACTCGCTGCATCTATACCTATACCCTGTTTTCTAAAATGAAAGACTTCTTGCCTTACCACTTTTCCACGCTGGTTCAAAAGACCCCGTTTCTCCATTTATGTGTTCACTAAACAGATATCACTCGACTACGAAAGAATACCGACGATCCTATTTGGTCAAAAATATAGCGGCAAACTCCTATATTCCTTTCCTTATGGTATTTCTAATAATCAGCTGGAAGATCTCTTTGAGTCGTAGGGTGTTCATTTGCCACCGACGGTCCCCTTTCTCTGGTCATACCCAAGACTCTTCCCCTACTGATTGGGCGCACCAACCTCTCTATGAACTACTAATGGAGGTTGCGAACCAGCTTTGGGTTGGTAATGATATTTGAGTGCAGGCAGCTTTGACGTCACCTATTGCTCTTGCCACTATAAAAGGAATTTTTTAGAACTTCTAAATTTAAGAAACAACAAAATCATCGAGCCAAACATACGTCCTATTTTATGTCTATGTTTTTTAAAAAGACTATCAGTTTCTCTTATTCTTTACTAAAAACGCTTTTTCTTCAAATTTTAGTCTAGTCAGCTTTAGGTCCACCTAGAAAATTTTATAAATAACTCATTTAGTTAAAATTTCTTAAATTTCCTAGTTTTTGAAGAATCTATTTTTAAAGGATATTTTATATGGTGAAAATTTTAGTATTTACTTACTTTTCAAAGACAATTTTTTTCTAGGGATTGGTTCTTTAATAAATAATTTATTTGAGAGCTACTTTAAATGTTTCAAGAAATCTTACAATGTTTTATTAAATTCTTTCACGTAGGGTCAGACAAAGGAATGGATTTTTGTTTGCCCTCTCTTTAGACTTTTCTTCTTTTCCACTCATCTTGTGGTGGTTAATGTATATCTTTTTACAAAAACTTGCTCTATTCTCTTTTTATACCTTATATCCGTTATTTGCAAAATATAGATTCTTACTTCCCATCCTTCTTAATGAAATTTATGTCATCAATCGACAATCTAGCAAAATCCACCCTCAAAGGGCAGTCTAGGCTTAACAATAGCAGTTAAATACCTTCTAGCTTTAGGGACCCATCTATATGTCATGCTCATACTCTTCTTAAGTCAAATTCTTATGGTATAGCCTACATCCCATGGGGTAATGTGGATAGGTGTATAAATCTAACTCCATTTATTGTTCTAACTCATAGTTTTCTTATCAATCTTATCAAATATGGTCACATCTATTTCTATAGTTAGAATTTGTACAGTTTTACCTGTGTGTATGTGTATAATCACAGATAAAAATACAAATACGTTCATTCAGCGCATCCTAAATCTTATGATTGACTAACCTAAGCTTTGTACCAAATGCAACAATTGTATCAACCTTGGTTTTGGAGATTACCTGTTAATATTAAATTACAACGGACGTTATAATTTAATATTGTGAATTAAAAATAAATTGGAGATTTAAATTGTTTATTTGGAATAAACAATGAATTTTGAAAATAAAATGTGAAAATAAAGTTATGGTAACTTTATCATGTTTATTTGTGAGAATAATGAGTGAAAAATGATTTTTATTTAGAGAAAATGCAATAATTTTATTAATTGTTGCCAATTGTTCTTTTAATAATTTGTAAAGGAAGTATTTAATTTTTAAAGGTGGTTTATTTAAATAAAAAGGTGAAATTGGTCTGAAAATGAGATTTAGGTATAAAATGGAGTTTGAAATAGTTTTTCATAATTTATTACACAAGAAAATATTTTTTGTGTGATTTCTGAAGTTAAAAATGAGATTTTATGTAATTATTTGTGTAAAATTGGTTATTTAAGTAAAATAAGATATTTTAATAATAAAATGTTTTTTAAAATTAAAATTATTTTTTTAAGAGAAAAACTTTTTATTTGACATGAAAATTATGTTTGTATAATTTTGGTGTGAAGATCTTGGTGGAAAATGTTGTTTTATTAAGTAACATAAGTGTTTATACTTGTTTTATGCTAATTAAATTCCCTAGGCTAATTAATTAAATGATTTGGGACCAAAGCCCACGTAGCTAAAACTAGAATTAGGAAATGAGAATTGAGAAATATCATTGTCTGTACATACAAAATTCATCTCACCATTTTCCTCTTTAGAAAATAGAACCTGTAAATAGAAATTCACCATTTTCCTCAAGTCCGAGCTTCCAAACTCCAATTTTCTTCAAACAAGTTAATATTTTTATCAAATTAAAGTGAAATTAACAGGTAATCTAATCCAAGCCCTAAAATATTTTCATCAAATATTAATTTGTGAAGAGTTGTTTGTTAATTCCTTTTATTCCATTGCATGTATCTATGCATAGCATTTATAGGTTCTAGAGGCCAAATCTATCTCAAAGCTACATTCTTTCAGCTACAAATCTGGTGTTTGCTCTTCATAAGCAAGGTGAGTTGAATAACTCACATAATCTAGCAAAACAATGCTCCAAATTGCAAAAACAGTGAATAATTTAGCCTTTGCATATAAATTTCTATGTTGTTTTATTTCTGTCCAGAAATTTTTTTATGTTGCCTCTTTGAATGCTTTTATCTTTTGATTCTGGCTATGAAATGCTACCAAATTTCTTTCATTTGGTAGTTTATATGTTGAACTTGGTTTTTGCAAAATTTTATTGCATCATATGGTCATTTAATGCTTCAAACATGCTTCAGAAAATCAATACAAGCATCAAATGAGAAAAACTGGAACATCCTGTTGCTTGGGTCGACATGCAGGTCGACCAAGAGCCTTCCAGGTTGACATGGCTGTCGACCTGGGCCTCCTTAGGTCGATATGAAGGTGGACAGGCCTATCGACCTGCCTGTAGACATGTGTGTGTGAGTTCTTCATATTTTTTGCAACCTTTTGCCCGTTGTGTTATGCTTTTACCACTTGTTCTTGTGCACTTTTAAGATGTTTTGGAATGACATTGAGGGTATGATGCGTGTCAATATGCTAGCCAAGTTTGGTGAGTTTGAAATTTAAATTAGAATTAAATTTGAATATTTTTTGAGTATTTTCTATGTTTTTCTTCGATTTCGAGCACTGTTTCTTCCAAACAAATTTTGAAATAATTTTTACAATAAATTGGCTTTTGAAATTAATATCGTATAATAATTTTAAATTATTTTAAAGTTATTTAAATATATTTAATAAGAAAAAATTTCAATAAATTGATTTCAAAATGATTTCGAAAAATTGTTTTAAAATCCCATTTTCTTAAGTAAATTATTGCATAAATAATATATTTTATTTTACACTCTTCGGGCAAATGAGGAAGAGAATTTAACGATTTAATGAAACACGTAGTATGGGACACGTGCATTAAACTTTTCGGTTAATTCTAGACTTGTACGATCGAAGCTATTCGAGGCTATTGATTTGAGTTGATATTTGAGATTTACCATTTTATGACGTGTTTTGAGATTTATAATTCCTATTTTTAGGAATTATCTAAGGAGGCAATATTTGGCAAGTTCTGTGGCTTGAGATCTCCTATTTTTAGGAGTTATGGTAGATGAGAACCATCACGATGTTTTTATACTTGCCAATGATATGAGGCAAGTCTTGGGTTTGTAATTTCCTATTTTGAGATTTATGGTTCATGAGGAACCATCATGAAGTCAATTTATACTTGTCAATGATACGAGACATGTCATGAGTTATTTGAGATTTCATGAGTTTGATGATGTTTTTTATTGTGGCATTGACTAGCGGTTAGTAAACCGTTTGGTGAGAACGTGTGGTATGGGACGCACGTTACCACTTTTTGGGTTCCAATCTGAGAGTTTTTGACACATTCACGAGTTATTGCTAGTACTTGAACTATTGGGTTCTACATGTACATATATTTATATTTTATAGCTGTTGGGCTAATTATGGGCTGTTGGGTCCTAAAAGAGGCCGGGGGTCTCCAGTACACCGTACTTGGCAAGCTGTTGGGCCATAGATTGGGCAGTTGAGTCCTTTCATATTTTATAGCTGTTGGGCTTTATTGGGTTGTTGGGTTAAATCTTGGTTTGTAGCTACAAATGGGCAGTTGGGTCCTTTCTCTTTCCATAGCTGTTGGGCTATTATTGGGCTATTGGGTACATTATTCATTTATAGCTGTTAGGCTTTTTATTGGGCTATTGGGTCCTATTTTTGAATTGAGATTTATACTCTCCTTTTTGGAGATATCTAATTTTGCCATTATGACGTTTTTTCTGCTTGAGATTTCTCTATTATGGGAATATATCTGAGTTTGCCATTGTGGCGTATTTTGTGTTTGAGATTTCTCTATTATAAGAATATATCTAAGTTAGCCATCTTGGCATATTTTGGGTTTGAGATTTCCTTATTATGAGTTTACAATTGGGTTTTGCCAGATTAGCGAGTTTTGAATTATGAGATTTATATATATGCCGATGAAATGAGGCATATCTTGAGTTTTGGAATTTATCCATTTTGAGAATATTTGTACTTGCCATTTTGGCGAGATTTGTAATTTGAGTTTTCTTCTATTTAAGAGATATGTTTATGGAAACCTTTATAGCTACTTTTGGCTATCATCAATGATATGAGATGACTATTATTCTTGGTGTTTTATCTTGAATACTTCTTTAGAGATTCTATATACTTAAGTGGTATTTGTTTACTTAAGTTATGGGCATGTATTACTATTGTCTCTTCTTATTCAAGAAGAATTATCACCCTTTACCTTATGTTTCATATTATCATCTATCCTTATTAAACTGATTGTTTTAGCTAGACTGAACCATGTATTTTATATTCAGGTCAAACCGAGTTGTTTCAGGTTTGGTGCTTGATTGGACTTAGCCATTCTGCTTCTGCTTGGATATGTCTCCTTGTCACCCTTTTTTATTGTAGTAGCTTTTTGTTGACTCTATTATGTATATTTGACTCATTGTATATTGTGTGGTCGTCATACCATATATATTGTATCATTTTGTACCATACTTATGATGTATCCTTGTATATGTTTATCTGTTTGCTATTCTATGATATGATATTCATTTAGTTGTTGTATTTTGTTCTGATAGATCTGTTAGTCACCTATAGTTTTGTATTAGGAATTTACTAAATATGTCGATCCACTTGATATCGAAAAAATATAGAGCACTAATCGACGTATTTACTAGATGTGTAAGACAAAGCTATAGATGGCCACTCCTAACCAACCGTATTCTTCGGATTAGTAGACAATATTACCTAGTAATACTCTTTGTTAATTTGGGTCTTAGGATGGGGCGTCACAACAACCCATACCTTAATTAGCCCAATTTTCGATTAAATCGAAAACCCAAGTCCATTAGGGTACAGATTGTTGGCATTGGTAACCTGTAATAAACATAAGTATATTATAAAGCTATCTATACGAACTCACAGTGAAATAGTAAAATATAATATAATATATATATATATATACTGACTAAGCTACTATCTTGGAATCTAGTCGCCTTGTCGGTGCAGAGCATAAATAAGAAGACCTATGCACTTACTATTCCCATCTTGTACTAAGATCATGTCCCTCTAGTCTATCATGTGGCTTGTAATGAAGAGTGGGTCAAAAAGACATTTTGGTGATTGGTAAATTACATATTTTGTCCATAACACTAGTTTATGCATATTGATTTTCATTTAAGTGTTATGTATATTATTCATGGATTAGTTATTTAATTCCATATGCTCGTACGATATGTCCAACCTACTTCGAGATATAAGTATCTATATGCATAACCTACTCTAATGTATAAGTATCTATATACATAACTTGCTTTGAGGTCTAAGTACTATATACGTACATACATACTGGTGCATCATTGTACTCCATAAAAGAAATCCTGGCCACTTAATACTTCATAAATAAGGAAGTGGCGAACTCAATAGCCATTTAACATCTCAATTTCGAAGTGGGCCTCGTAGTAACTATGGAGTATATTAGGTTTGACATCCCATCTCCTGTCCAATCATATCCTAATGACACGAGAGAAAATACCCATGTCACTTAAGACCTTTTAAATAGGGAATAGGTAGACCCATCCATTTAACACCTAAACATAGTAGACTCTCTAGCCATTTAATACTAGACCAAAGGCGAACCCCATATCATCCCAAACCTCTTGTGAACCCTTTACTACTTCTTGGGTAAGGAAGAGGTAGACACTACGACCGTTTAATATCCCAACCCTAAAGCAGACCACCCATAAGAGATTTTAGCAACACACCTAATAGATAATTCTGATCATTTAACACTTCTTAAATAGGGAAGAGGTAGACCAGTCAGCCATTTAATACCTCAACCCTATACACGAACGGATATCCTATGGGTCCTGTAGTTGGAGGTGTCCCACATCAATAGTACATATGCATAAATGATGGTAACCTCTTGCGTAGGGTGAACTTCCATTGTGTAACTCTTTTGACATAGCATCCTTACCTATACTAAAATAAGTCATTTATAACTAACCTAAATATTGGGCTAAGCCCACTATTTCACACCCCATGCAAACATATTATTGTGGCCATATAATTTAAACTATAGAAATTATTACGCCTCTTAAGTTCGTTATTTATTTATACTCATTTATTTAATTGCAATGACTTCTTATTTTATAAGTTTACTGCCTTTATTTCTCTTTTCCATTAATTTTATTAATGGTGTTTATTAATCATACCTATTAAATTTCCTGTAACATCCCGGAAATTTGGACAATAGAAATTTAATAATCTGTGTTTAAATTTATATTGAATTGATGATTTTTGTTGATAAATTTGATTTGATATAATAATCTTCCTTATTTAAATATTTAATAGGTGAATTTATTTTTAATGAGTTAATAAATTGTTTTGTATTTATAAAATGTATGTGTATTTATATATATTATAAATAGATAAGTTGTTTTTAAATTAAATTAGTATAGCATATTTTTAATGTTTTGAAAATAGGAATTGTGATTTATTTTTAATTTAAGCTTTTCAAAAATATTTAATAAAATACTATATGATTTTAAATATGTAAAATAAATGTTTTATTGGTTTAAAATTCATTTTAACTTAAGTTTGTATATTAAAATAAGTTACAAAAATGTTTGTGTTATTCTTTTTAAAATATTAATTTATGAAATGTGATTTGTAAGTTTAATTTGTAAATTTAAAATACAATTTAAAATAAGAAACATGTATTCATTTAAATTTCAAGTAAGTTATAACCTCCTTTATAAATTTATTTTAATTGTTTAAAGGTTTCTCTTTCAAAAGATTTATTTGTATATTGTTGTATTTATAAGAACATCTTGCTTTATTCTTTAGAAAATATATACATAACTAATTATAAGAACTAATTAATTTAATTTAAACATTCATTAACTTTAATTAAAATAACCAAACATTTACAAATACATGTGTAAACATATCGTCATTTTAAAGTGACAAATGTAATAGTTTAAGACATGTGTCAAAATTTGTTTTTTTTTATTTTCCTTTAATTTTAATTTAATTCAAATATTGTTATTTAAACTTGCATCTTTCCATTTCTTCTCCTTTTCTTCATTTTCATCTAAGGATTCTCAGCTGAAAACTCTTCATATAAAAAAAAAATCTAAATCCCTATAACACTCTTCAAATCAGTAACCCATACATTTCAAACAAATTGTAAAACCTGCATTACAAACAAGCCTGTAGCTCCTCAAAATGCAAAATACAAGGCTGCATGTTTTCAAAAACAACTTGGGCTGAAATTGCAAATTTTAAATTGCTATGCATACCATTCAAGCAACCTGCATTTGATCTGAAACATGCAATTCAATCTGGAAAGGCAAGATGTCTGCATGCATGAATTTTCAAATCTGGAAGCATCAAATTTGAAGCAAGTAGCACAGGGGATTTCAAACTGTGCTCTACATGATTCAAAAATCAAGTTCTTTCTGCATGTTCAATCTGTGCTCTGCATTTTAATCACAGGTGAGTAACTTTTCATTTAAGAATTTTAATGGGTAAAGAAATTGTTGCATGATTAGAATACTAAAATATATAGATGCTGCATATAACATGCCTGCTGTATAAATGTATTTGGTGTATGCTATTAAGTTTTCTGGTTCTGTTTCGCTCTTGACACAAGTATTTATTTAAATTCTTGTATCCTTAGTTTGTTTTTGTTAAATTATAGGATTTAAATAAGATTTGAATGATGGTTTCAGAGTTTAGACTGTGAGATATTATTAAACAAAAAAAAAATTAAATGAAATTTACTGTAAAATAAGTAGCAGAGCAGTTGAATCTTTATAAGTGAAGATATAAAACATTTCAAATCAATGTTTCAGAAATTTAATTCAAAACACCTTCTAAAATTTTGACTTTTAAAAATAATATTACTATTTATAATGTTAGATATAAAATGCAGTTTTGAAATTACTGTATTCTACATATTAGCTAAGTACAGATGATTCTTGCAATTGAATTGGTTGAAATTGTTTCTGGGGACAGTGTATCTAACATAGATTGAAGGAAAATTATGGAATTGGGTTATTTTCCATTGTTGATGCTTAAATTAGAATTTTAGTTTTAGAACCCTAGTTTATTTGGGTCACTGATTTTGTTCGACTGCGGCTTCATCATTGGATCGAGTCCAACCATTTTTGGCATGTTGGTAGATGATGTATTAATGGAGTCATCGCCGGAGTTTGGAGTGTGATAGTAGCCGGAATTGGGTAATATCGTCATTGACAGGTTTTAGGTGGAGGTGGTTCGGCCTGTTCCAGGTTTTGAATTTTGGGCTCGATTTTGATTTCGAGTACTAATTGATGGAATTGGTGTACGGTCGGTCTGAGGTGATGGTCGGCAACTATGGGAAGGTCGCGATGATGAGCGGCGACGGCCGGAGGCTTTGTACAGGTGCACAGGGATGGGTATATTCTGGTGGGTGTTGGGTTATAGGAGTTAGGATGGTCTCGGGTTTGTCTTGGGGTAATTCGGTTTGGACTCGAAGCACAGGGTCTTGAGACTCGAAGTAATTTTAGTTTGGCTCGGGTTACATGAGTTTTTCACGTTTTAGTTTTTGGACAGAAACCTGTTTTGCAGTTTTGAAAATTAAAAGCAAGTTTTAAATATAAACTAAAAGTTTAACTTAGGATTTAAACCTGAATCTAAAGATGAATTCAATTAGTTTGAATTCTGGTTTTGAAATAATTTGAATTAAGAAAATTCAAATTTGGCTTAAAAAAAAGGAAAAAGAACAGGAAACTTGTTTCTAGTTTTTATAAAATTTGAAATAAAAAGTAAATGCAAACTAAAATTTGAAACCAAGTTTGAAAGCCTGAATTTAGATATAAATTCAAATAATTTAAATCTTGGACTTTGAAATTATTGAGTTTTTAATATTTGGTTTGGGTTTTAAACAAAACAGAAACTGTTTTCTGTTTTTATTTAAATTTAAAAAGTAAAGTTTAAAAATTGAAAGATGAAGTTCAATCTGAAAGTTTAAACCTGAATTGTAATTATAAATTTAATAATTTAAATCTTGAATTTTGAAACATGTTTGAATTCAAAATTTAAGATGTAAAACCAAAACAGGAAACTGTTTTCTGTTTAAGTTTTAAATTTTAAAAGTAAATTTTTTAGATGTAACTGAAAAATTTAAACAAAATTTAAATCTGGAAAACTTAAACTTGGCAAATGAATCTAAGTTTGAATTTAATTTAAAACTGGAAATTTAAATTTAGATTTTAAACTTTTTTTAAAAGTATAAAGGAACATGGGTTTTGAATTTAAAACTATGGGTTTTAACTTATGAATAAGAATTTAAATTGAGTTTAAATTCTGTTTTAAAAACCTGAACTTTTATTTTAATGTCAGCCTTTAAAATTTAATAAGTTTTTAAAATTTAAAGTTGTTTTAACCATTTTTAGAAAAGGTTGAATAACTTGAATTTAAAAATGAAGGTGGAAGAGTAAGTAATGTTTAAAATTTCTAAGATTTAATCTGAAATGAAATTTAAATTGTATTTCAGTTTGAAATTTAAAAAGAAATTTTTAAATTGAATTTTGTTTGAAACAAATTGTTTAAATACTCTATATAAAGAAGAATGTTTTTAAATTTAGAACTTAAGAAATTGGTTACATTTAAATCATTAAATTAATTTAAATGGAATATTAATTATTTAAATAATTAATAATGTGGATGATTAATTAGGTAATTAATAATTTTTAAGTTAATTAATTAGATTTGAGATTAATTAATTAAGGTTAATTAATCTATAATTAAGGATGGTTAATTAAATTTTAATTAATGATTAAGATTTACTTAATCAAGTGATTAATGATAATTAAGATTTTAATTAACACTTAATTAATTAATAATTAGAGATTAGTTAAATTGTAATTAAATATTGATTAATTAATAACTAATAATGATTAATTATAAGTAATCTCTTAATTAAGTAATTAAGTAATGTTAATGAAGGTCATTAACTTAAGATTATTTTAACAATTAATTAATGTGATTAATTTTTAATAATTAATTAGATTAATTAATTAATAATAATTAATTATTTAAGTTTAATTACTTAATGAAAGTAATTAATGAATTAATTACTTGATGTAATTAATTTGATTTAGGTGATTAGTTTAGATTAATTAAGTTAAATTAATTTAAACATTTGAGGATTGATTGATAACAATTTATGTAATTTATGGATTGTAATTACTTAGAGAAGTAATTAATTAATAATTACTGAATGTAATTAAAGATAATTATTATAGAAGTAATTTGGATTTAAATTACTTTGAAAATTAGTCAAGGATTAATGGAGATAATTAATTAAGAATAATTAATTTATGGGATGAGTAATTAAAGTAGTTAATTACTGGGTGTTATTAATCAAGGGTGATTAATATATATATATATATATGGATTAATTTCAGATAAATTACTTATGTAATTAATTTATATTGAGAGATTGATTAAATATAATCAGAAATCATTAATTAATTAATTAATGATGTAATTTGGAATTGATTAATTAAGGTATAATTAATAATGGATAAGTGATTAATGTAATTAATTTTAGTTAAATAATTAATTAGGAAATTATAAGTTAATTATTTGCAAAGGGTTTAATATAATTAACTTGTGTAAGTAATATTAAATGCTAATTACTTATTTTAATTAGAGATGGTTAATCAGTAATGATTAATTGAAATAAATATTGAGATGATAAATTGATTTGTAATCAATTAAAGATTAAGATAAGCAGAATTTTAATGATGAAGTAATTAATTTAATTCATTTTAAATTAATTAGAGTTTAGGTAATTAATTTAATTCATTTTAAATTAATTATAAATGGTATGATCATTAGATCATTGCTTATGTTTGATGATTGGTATTAATTGCCATGTATGGTTTGTAATCTCAGTTATGAGATGAGAAATGTTATGTGATATGGATGTGTTGATTGCTTTTGGATGATAGTATGAATTATCTGATTATGATATGAATTATCTGTTGATAATGATAAGGTTGATTATCTATTGTGTTGTGAATTATCTATCTGTGTACATTTAGATAATGAATTGAATTGTTTTAAACTTAAAACAAGTTGGCCTTAAAAGACACGCTTTGGATTTCGATGAGACCGGGATCGGGTTTCCATACTTGGGATCCGAAAACCACATCGATCCAAATTAACGTTAGGTCGTTAATCCAAGTGGAGCGAGTGAAGACTCGAGGTGTAAGGGCTATACGTCAGTATAACTCTGTGGGTGATTCCGTAATGAGTTGACGGAATAGTACTTATAGATTTGAGATGGTGATTCAGAGTGCAAGGGTTATTGTCATTAACTCTGAGGGTGATTCCAATATGAGTGTAATGAGATAATGCCTTCGGTTTCGTTCGAACCTGGAACGAACTTGTATGGATTGAATGCTTTCAGAACATCGTCAGGTGGACGATGAGCATTCTAAGTGATATGTCCTATAAAGGTAATCGTAGCCTCAAGCCTCATCAACCGGGAATGGCTAAAACAGGGGAGGTGCAGAAAAGCTTCGTCGGTAGCCCCCACTTGAGAGCAAGATTTATCCCTGTCTAGAGGTCTCTTTATTTTCGGCTTAGTGGTGCGGTTGCTGATCACAACTGCGGGGTGGTCTTGTTTGGAAGTGTTCAGTAAGGAATGGGTCCGACTTTGTGTTGCAGGGGATTGGGAGTAATCCTCGGTACGGTGATCTAGGCCACGTACTGTGACGGGCGGTACCCCAGTAGCCCAGCCATTGTATGGAATCCAAAATCCAATAAGTGCCAACGGTTATGATTGTATTACCCACTTTTGTGGCTAGTAGCTGGAATTTAATCATGTAACAATTTCGGCTATTTCTTATTTACTTGAAAACCCTAGACACTATTATAATATCATCGGATTTCCTATCAAATGTTTTGGTTAGCGTAAGGTAAAAACTTTTTCATGTTTATGTGTGGGAAGTCTTACGTGATACCTTTTCTTTTCAAAGGTTTTTCAAAGTTAAGCAACTTTAACCTGTTACTCACACCAGACCCATGTCTGACTCGGAGTTATTTCTGTTTTTCTTTAACTTTTGGGTACTCAAATTTTTACGAGTAGCCAAGGGAATTCAGGTTAGAATTCAGGTTATCTTTGACGAATTGTGGAGGAGCAATGGAGCAGGAGGCTTCTGCGTATAGTTATATAGTTTTCTGCTGTGTTGGTGTCTCTGAGTGTTTCCGTATTGTGTATTGAGTTGTAATAACTAGACAGGTGTTTATAACTGTCAAGTATGTGTTGTATTGTCTGCGTAACTCTGATATTTGATGTATACTATGTAATACTTATGTTATTAATATAATTTATTCGTTCTGCTATTGAGGTTCTTGTGTTGTTTCTTCTTTCTCTTCTTTCTTTTCTCTTTTCTATCCCTTTCTTTCTTAAGGATGATACGACTTTTTGTGGAGAAAAAGTCCGGTCGTCTCATTTGGTATCAGAGCATTAGGTTGAGTGAATACCTAGGCTCTGTAGTAGTGTCTATCTTGAGTGAGCGTATTTGTATTTTTAATACATATATATATATATATATATATATATATATATATATATATATATATAATTGGTTCTACCTATTTGTTGGGTTACATGTTCAGGTTTTTCCAATATAAGTTATAAAGGTGGATGAGGTAGAAGTGTGTGTAACACGACTACCATTGTTTGCAGTTTGATGGATGAGGTTGGAAGTGTATTTGTTGAGACTGTAGACCTAATACCGTCTCGAGTAAGTTCTGTAGTGATGAAGGACTTCATCGATCTCTGAAGGAAACCTGTATAGGTTCGGAGTTTATCTTTGAAGTGCATAATTGAGTTTGGATCTGTCAGTAGGGCAGAAGCAAGTGAGTGATGATATTTTGATATCTCAGGAAGTTGTAGCTGCGTGATGAGATGCAGTGACTATGGATATTTCCGAAGATGTTTCTTTGGAATAAGAGTAAGAAGTGAGTCTGCTCGGTGATGTGGCTGAGTTTAGCAGAGTGTTCTGAGTTGGTAAGGAGTCTTCTAGCTGAGTAGTTTTTCTGAAGTGAAGTTCATAAGCAGCAGAGTGGATCTTTTGTCGAGTAGGTTGGCTAAGCCAGCATAAGCTGTTCTGTTTGGTAGAGAGAGAGCAGTTTCTTTGGATTTAGGCTGAGTTGATCGCAAAAGGGACTTGCGATAGTGTGTTCTTTTGGATTGCTGGAGATTGTCCAGATTTCTTTTAGGAAGTCAGAGTTTGTCTGCATCTGGAGATCAAGTTCTCTTTCAAGGATTGGAACTGGTGGTTCAGTTAGTAGATGGATGGTTCCATGAGATTGAAGTTAGTGGAGCAGCTCTGGTTTCGGAGGAACCTCTGAGTTTTCTTTATGGATACTCGGAACCATATTTCTGTGTTGGGTTGTCTAGTCTGTGCTTGTGCTCTTCGTCAGCATTTTCTTCTATTTCGGATCAGAGTTGTGCAGCGGAAGCAGTTTGGGGTGTTTCTATTTTGTCTTTCCCGGATAAGTAGAAGTTTGTTCTGTCTTCTGTTGTTGAGAAGCAGGGTTTGTGTTCTTGGTTTTGAGTGATCTTGAGGAGATCATTGGATTGTTTTGATCCAGTCTGTTTCTAGTGGAATCAGCAAGAGTTGAGCTGATTAGGATGGATGTTGGTAGCCCAGGATCGTCTGAAGAGTTTTTATGGATATGAGACGAAGGAATTTGGATTCTGGAGTCGGAGATTTGATTCGGGATAAGTTTTTCTCCGATTCAAGGAGCTATAAGTTTGGGAAGCTAGCTCCATAGTGTTTTGGATTCTTCTGTGTTTTGGGTTAGATCAGTGTTTGGTTTTCTAGAGTTGAATTGCCAGTTTGGATAACTGGGATTCAGTATGTTTCACGTATCTCTGAGGGAGTACGTGTTTGATATTTCTGGTTATAGAACCAGCAGTTTAGGATGGATTGATTGTTGAGTCAGACTCGTTTGTAGTCTGATATTCTATATAGAATTGTTGTTAGGAGCTCTATAGCTTAGTAGTATTGATTGATTGGATTCTATAGAGCGAGTATCCCGATATATATATATATATATATATATATATATATATATATATATATATACACACCGGGGAAACTCGTGAAGATTTTATCCAAAATTCTTTTGGAAATTAGATTTGTTCTGATTGTGTGAATTGGTTGCTTTGGTTGTTGGTATATGATTAACATATGTTGTGTTTTAAAATAAAATCTGTTAATAGATTATTAAATTACATTTGTTTTAAATTTCGGGGACGAAATTCTTTTAAGGGGGAAGGATTGTAATATCTCGGAAATTTGGACAATATAAATTTAATAATCTGTGTTTAAATTTATATTGAATTGATGATTTTTGTTGATAAATTTGATTTGATATAATAATCTTCCTTATTTAAATATTTAATAGGTGAATTTATTTTTAATGAGTTAATAAATTGTTTTCTATTTATAAAATGTATACGTATTTATATATATATTATACATAGATAAGTTATTTTTAAATTAAATTAGTATAGCATAATTTTAATGTTTTGAAAATAGGAATTGTGATTTATTTTTAATTTAAGCTTTTCAAAAATATTTAATAAAATACTATATGATTTTAAATATGTAAAATAAATGTTTTATTGGTTTAAAAATCATTTTAACTTAAGTTTGTATATTAAAATAAGTTACAAAAATGTTTGTGTTATTCTTTTTAAAATATTAATTTATGAAATGTGATTTGTAAGTTTAATTTGTAAATTTAAAATACAATTTAAAATAAGAAACATGTATTCATTTAAATTTCAAGTAACTTATAACCTCCTTTATAAATTTAATTTAATTGTTTAAAAGTTTCTCTTTCAAAAGATTTATTTATATATTGTTGAATTTATAAGAACATCTTGCTTTATTCTTTAGAAAATATATACATAACTAAGTATAAGAACTAATTAATTTAATTTAAACATTCATTAACTTTAATTAAAATAATAAAACATTTACAGATACATGTGTAAACTTATCATCATTTTAAAGTGACAAATGTAATAGCTTAAGACATGTGTCAAAATTTGTTTATTTTATTTTCCTTTAATTTTAATTTAAATCAAATATTGTTATTTAAACTTGCATCTTTCCATTTCTTCTCCTTTTCTTCATTTTCATCTAAGGATTCTCAGCTGAAAACTCTTCATATAAAAAAAAAATCTAAATCCCTATAACACTCTTCAAATCAGTTATCCATATATTTCAAACAAATTGTAAAACCTGCATTACAAACAAGCCTGTAGCTCCTCAAAATGCAAAATACAAGCCTGCATGTTTTCAAAAACAACTTGGGTTGAAATTGCAAATTTTAAATTGCTATGCTTACCATTCAAGCAACCTGCATTTGATCTGAAACATGCAATTCAATCTGGAAAGGCAAGATGTCTGCATGCATGAATTTTCAAATCTGGAAGCATCAAATTTGAAGCAACTAGCACAGGGGATTTCAAACTGTGCTCTACATGATTCAAAAATCAAGTTCTTTCTGCATGTTCAATCCGTGCTCTGCATTTTAATCACAGGTGAGTAACTTTTCATTTAAGAATTTTAAAGGGTAAAGAAATTGTTGCATGATTAGAATACCAAAATATACAGATGCTGCATATAACATGCCTGCTGTATAAATGTATTTGGTGTATGCTATTAAGTTTTCTGGTTCTGTTTTGCTCTTGACACAAGTATTTATTTAAATTCTTGTATCCTTAATTTGTTTTTGTTAAATTATAGGATTTAAATAAGATTTGAACGATGATTTCAAAGTTTTGACGGTGAGATATTATTAAATAAAAAAAAATTAAATGAAATTTACTGTAAAATAAGTAGCAGAGCAGTTGAATCTTTATAAGTGAAGATATAAAACATTTCAAATCAATGTTTCAGAAATTTAATTCAAAACACCTTCTAAAATTTTGACTTTTAAAAATAATATTACTATTTATAATGTTAGACATAAAATGCATTTTTGAAATTACTGTATTCTACATATTAGTTAAGTACAGATGATTCTTGCAATTGAATTGGTTGAAATTGTTTCTGGGGACAGTGTATCTAACATAGATTAAAGGAAAATTATGGAATTGGGTTATTTTCCATTGTTGATGCTTAAATTAGGATTTTAGTTTTAGAACCCTAGTTTATTTGGGTCACTGATTTTGTTCGACTGCGGCTTCATCATTGGATCGAGTTCAACCATTTTTGGCATGTTGGTAGATGATGTATTAATGGAGTCATCGCCGGAGTTTGGAGTGTGATAGTAGCCAGAATTGGGTAATATCGCCGTTGACAGGTTTTAGGTGGAGGTGGTTCGGCCTGTTCTAGGTTTTGAATTTTGGGCTCGATTTTGATTTTGAGTACTAATTGGTGGAATTGGTTACGGTCGGTCTGAGGTGATGGTCGGCAACTATGGGAAGGTCGCGATGATGAGCGGCGACGGCCGGAGGCTTTGTACAGGTGCACAGGGATGGGGATATTCTGGTGGGTGTTGGGTTATAGGAGTTAGGATGGTCTCGGGTTTGTCTCGGGGTAATTGGGTTTGGACTCGAAGCACAGGGTCTTGAGACTCGAAGTAATTTTAGTTTCGCTCGGGTTACATGAGTGTTTCAGCTTCTAGTTTTTGGACAGAAACCTGTTTTGCAGTTTTGAAAATTAAAAGCAAATTTTAAATATAAACTAAAAGTTTAACTTAGGATTTAAACCTGAATCTAAAGATGAATTCAATTAGTTTGAATTCTGGTTTTGAAATAATTTGAATTAAGAAAATTCAAGTTTGGCTTAAAAAAAAGGAAAAAGAACAGGAAACCTGTTTCCAGTTTTTATAAAATTTGAAATAAAAAGTAAATGCAAACTAAAATTTGAAACCAAGTTTGAAAACCAAAATTTAGATATAAATTCAAATAATTTAAATCTTGGACTTTGAAATTATTGAGTTTTTAAAATTTGGTTTGGGTTTTAAACAAAACAGAAACTGTTTTCTGTTTTTATTTAAATTTAAAAAGTAAAGTTTAAAAATTGAAAGATGAAGTTCAATCTGAAAGTTTAAACCTGAAATGTAATTATGAATTTAATAATTTAAATCTTGAATTTTGAAACATGTTTGAATTCAAAATTTAAGATGTAAAACCAAAACAGGAAACTGTTTTCTGTTTAAGTTTTAAATTTTGAAATTAAATTTTTTAGATGTAACTGAAAAATTTAAACAAAATTTAAATCTGGAAAACTGAAACTTGGCAAATGAATCTAAGTTTGAATTTAATTGAAAACTGGAAATTTAAATTTAGATTTTAAACTTTTTTTAAAAGTATAAAGGAACATGGGTTTTGAATTTAAAACTATGGGTTTTAACTTATGAATAAGAATTTAAATTGAGTTTAAATTCTGTTTTAAAAACCTGAACTTTTATTTTAATGTCAGCCTTTAAAATTTAATAAGTTTTTAAAATTTAAATTTGTTTTAACCATTTTTAGAAAAGGTTGAATAACTTGAATTTAAAAATGAAGGTGGAAGAGTAAGTCATGTTTAAAATTTCTAAGATTTAATCTGAAATGAAATTTAAATTGTATTTCAGTTTGAAATTTAAAAAGAAATTTTTAAATTGAATTTTGTTTGAAACAAATTGTTTAAATACTCTATATAAAGAAGAATGTTTTTAAATTTAGAACTTAAGAAATTGGTTTCATTTAAATTATTAAATTAATTTAAATAGAATATTAATTATTTAATAATTAATAATGTGGATGATTAATTAGGCAGTTAATAATTTTTAAGTTAATTAATTAGATTTGAGATTAATTAATTAAGGTTAATTAATCTATAATTAAGGATGGTTAATTAAATTTTAATTAATGATTAAGATTTACTTAATCAAGTGATTAATGATAATTAAGATTTTAGTTAACACTTAATTAATTAATAATTAGAGATTAGTTAAATTGTAATTAAATATTGATTAATTAATAACTAATAATGATTAATTATAAGTAATCTCTTAATTAAGTAATGTTAATGAAGGTCATTAACTTAAGATTATTTTAACAATTAATTAATGTGATTAATTTTTAATAATTAATTAGATTAATTAATTAATAATAATCAATTATTTAAGTTTAATTACTTAATGAAAGTAATTAATGAATTAATTACTTGATGTAATTAATTTGATTTAGGTGATTAGTTTAGATTAATTGAGTTAAATTAATTTAAACATTTAAGGATTGAGTGATAACTATTTATGTAATTTATGGATTGTAATTACTTAGAGAAGTAATTAATTAATAATTACTGAATGTAATTAAAGATAATTATTATAGAAGTAATTTGGATTTAAATTACTTTGAAAATTAATCAAGGATTAATGGAGATAATTAATTAAGAATAATTAATTCATGGGATGAGTAATTAAAGTAGTTAATTACTGGGTGTTATTAATCAAGGGTGATTAATATATATATGTGGATTAATTTCAGATTAATTACTTATGTAATTAATTTATATTGAGAGATTGATTAAATATAATCAGAAATCATTAATTAATTAATTAATGATGTAATTTGGAATTGATTAATTAAGGTATAATTAATAATGGATAAGTGATTAATGTAATTAATTTTAGTTAAATAATTAATTAAGAAATTACAAGTTAATTATTTGCGAAGGGTTTAATATAATTAACTTGTGTAAGTAAAATTAAATGCTAATTACTTATTGTAATTAGAGATGGTTAATCAGTAATGATTAAGTGAAATAAATATTGAGATGATAAATTGATTTGTAATCAATTAAAGATTAAGATAAGCAGAATTTTAATGATGAAGTAATTAATTTAATTCATTTTAAATTAATTAGAGTTTAGGTAATTAATTTAATTCATTTTAAATTAATTATAAATGGTATGATCATTAGATCATTGCTTATGTTTGATGATTGGTATTAATTGCCATGTATGGTTTGTAATCTCAGTTATGAGATGAGGAATGTTATGTGATATGGATGTGTTGATTGCTTTTGGATGATAGTATGAATTATCTGATTATGATATGAATTATCTGTTGATAATGATAAGGTTGATTATCTATTGTGTTGTGAATTATCTATCTGTGTACATTTAGATAATGAATTGAATTGTTTTAAACTTAAAACAAGTTGGCCTTAAAAGACACGCTTTGGATTTCGATGAGACCGGGATCGGGTTTCCATACTTGGGATACGAAAACCACATCGATCCAAATTAACGTTAGGTCGTTAATCCAAGTGGAGCGAGTGAAGACTCGAGGTGTAAGGGCTATACGTCAGTATAGCTCTGTGGGTGATTCCGTAATGAGTTGACGGAATAGTACTAATAGATTCGAGATGGTGATTCAGAGTGCAAGGGTTATTGTCGTTAACTCTGAGTGTGATTCCAATATGAGTGTAACGAGATAATGCCTTCGGTTTCGTTCGAACCCGGAACGAACTTGTATGGATTGAATGCTTTCAGAACATCGTCAGGTGGACGATGAGCATTCTAAGTGATATGTCCTATAAAGGTAATCGTAGCCTCAAGCCTCATCAACCGGGAATGGCTAAAACAGGGGAGGTGCAGCAAAGCTTCATCGGTAGCCCCCACTTGAGAGCAAGATTTATCCCTGTCTAGAGGTCCCTTTATTTTCGGCTTAGTGGTGCGGTTGCTGATCACAACTGCGGGGTGGTCTTGTTTGGTATTGTTCAGTAAGGAATGGGTTCGGCTTTGTGTTGCAGGGGATTGGGAGTAATCCTCGGTACGGTGATCTAGGCCACGTACTGTGACGGGCGGTACCCCAGTAGCCCAGCCATTGTATGGAATCCAAAATCTAATAAGTGCCAACGGTTTTGATTGTATTACCCACTTTTGTGGCTAGTAGCTGGAATTTAATCATGTAACAATTTCGGCTATTTCTTATTTACTTGAAAACCCTAGACACTATTATAATATCATCGGATTTCCTATCAAATGTTTTGGTTAGCGTAAGGTAAAAACTTTTCCATGTTTATGTGTGGGAAGTCTTACGTGATACCTTTTCTTTTCAAAGGTTTTTCAAAGTTAAGCAACTTTAACCTGTTACTCACACCAGACCCATGTCTGACCCGGAGTTATTTCTGTTTTTCTTTGACTCTTGGGTACTCAAATTTTTACGAGTAGCCAAGGGAATTCAGGTTAGAATTCAGGTTAGCTTTGACGAATTGTGGAGGAGCAATGGAGCAGGAGGCTTCTGCGTATAGTTATATAGTTTTCCACTATGTTGATATCTCTGAGTGTTTCCGTATTGTGTATTGAGTTGTAATAACTAGACAGGTGTTTATAACTGTCAAGTATGTGTTGTATTTTCTGTGTAACTCTGATATTTGATGTATACTATGTAATACTTATGTTATTAATATAATTTATTCGTTCCGCTGTTGAGGTTCTTGTGTTGTTTCTTCTTTCTTTTCTTTCTTTTCTCTTTTCTATCCCTTTCTTTCTAAAGGATGATACGACTTTTTATGGAGAAAAAGTCGGGTCGTCTCATTTCCTTTACCATTTCCATATTGGTCTCGGTAATTAAATTCATTGAATGATTTTAATACCTATATTGAATTGATTACAATAACATCCCTTGTTCTCTTTAATTTATTGCTCTATTCGTAATTAGCCTTTTTATTATTATTATATGATAACGTACAATTAATTGCATATTACCATGTGTATTAACGTTGTAATAGACATTTATTTATTTATTTATTTCTTAACCTTAAACTTTACTTAATATAAGTATGTATGTATATGTATACATACATGCATGCATGCATGCATGTATGTATACATATACATATACACACACACACACAAATATAATTGATAAATGAGATTATTTATATTTCTATTTATAACCTTTTGGTTTCACATTTAGGGATTTTTGGTACATTTATATGTAAATTTACCAAAAATATTTATTTCTACATTTTAATGCATTGGAATCGCTTTCCTAAGAATGAAATGCTACCGTTGCAACTTTCCATAAACTACTAAAAGTGACATTGTGCGGCGTTCGCAATTCGCAATTAGAAGGAATTATCTCCTTTTATTTTTTTATTGAAATAGATGGTGCAAGCTACGAAAAAATATCCCTACTTTGCACATCTCTTTCCTTCGGATATATAAATATTCATTGTTATTTCAAACGAGATATTTTTCATATATAATTGTGAAGTTTTGACAGTTTATAGAAATTTACATGAAAGTTATTACAACTAGATAATACATTCTATAATTCCAATGAATTAGAACATATAAATTTAAACTCAAAATCAAATAAGACCATCTCCAATTGATGATTATCAAGTTTCACAATTACACCCTAAATAACAAAAATCTAGAATTAACTACCAAATTCTATCAATATTACATTTCATAATTTTTAAGGACCATTCCCCCTAAATTTCTGATCTATGGTATATATACCATTGTACTAATGTTATTTAGTTTATTGAATATGTAAGCAAGGATTTCAAATAAGATTTAATCATTTATGTCTATAATTCAATGGTTTTCACATAGGCATAATAAAAAATAGGATCTTAATGATTTAAATGTACTATTATATAATTTACATAATTTCTCACTCACCTTATGGCATTCAAATCTTCAGATCCAAATCCATTCTTCTTACTTGACTTATTTGTCTTTTCAACCAAATATGTGTATATATATCTTGCTAGAATTATAAATATGAGAGAAGTATTGAGTTAGTGGAGTTTAATTTTATAATTCTAGAACTTACATTTTTCGCATAATTGATTCACCCCTTTTCTTCTTCTCTTTTAATTTCTGTCCTTCTCCAATATATATGTATATAATATTTTATAATTTTTAGAAATAGCGGAGAAGGAGAAATGGTAGAGCTCTACTGCTCAGTTTAGAAAATATTGGAAGAAAAGTGAGGGGTTAGGTTTGTATTTATAGAAGTTGGAATCAATTCCATCTATTAGATTAAAATATATTAAATCTGGGTCATTAGGCCTAGGTTTATGGTGCGTTGACCCTAACCCACCGATCGACCACTTGTAACAAGCCGTCGATTGCTAGCCGTTGGCCAGCTATGCTTAGCGGTTAACTGGTAGGGTCCGGTTATTAATTATTATCGTTAGTGTTTATTATAATTATTCATTCCCTTAACTCCCCTTACCGTTTATTATTAATATTTATTTCCTTAATCCATTTTGAATTATTTTTGATATATAATCTTTAAACGTCAATAACTTCTTTGTCTCAACTCCGATCGTGAAATTTTATATATGAAAGTTGCTTAGAAAATCTCCCCGAACACAATGGTGCAAGTTTCATAGCCAAACATGGATATTTTCTAAAAGAAAATTGAAGCCTCATTTTTCCATTCGCTATGCGATGCCATTTTCTAAGGCCTTGGAATTAAAATGTGAGTTCTAAAACCATTAACTTAAAGTCAAGACGATTTATTGATTGTAAAACAATTTTCAATCATGAATATACTTGATGGAGCAATAGAACTATTCATCTTCTTCTCTTTAACTTTCTTTACCTTGGACAATTCTGTTTCCAATTACTCTTCTTGTGACAATAATGACACTTGCCCTTGTTTGGAGCAGTAGTCTTTTTATTTTTCTTGTTAACCCTTTTCCGTTTCTTTGAACCTTTCGAAGATGAATGTGTTCCCCTTACAACAAGTGATCCTTGGACAAAAATTCGGCTGACATCAACATATGAGATGCTCAATGATGCTTACTTTCAAATAGTTCATATTATAGTTTAAGATGAATGGCTCATACTGGGGAGTAATAGACCAAAGGATTAAGTTGACTTGCATCTTGTTGCTAATCGCTATGTCTAACCGTGCAAGTCTACCAGTATAGCTTTTCTTCATTAGAACGTAGTCATCCACTTTATCCCTTGGCCATTTTGGAATTGAATAGTTCCTTCATAAGTTCATACCTTAACGGGATTGTTCACTAAATATGGCATTGAGACTATCGAAAATTTCAAGGACAGACATGTTTTCATGTCGCCTCTGCAATAGCTTGTCTGACATAGACCAGTACGAAAACTTGGGCGAACTTTTGGTCCAATTCCCATTTATCACAAGCATGTCTTAGTTCGGGGTCTAAATTATCAACAGGTTTTTCTTTTGGATGTGTAGTTATCAACAACCAAAGATGTTCATAAGCCAATGCTATCTTATTAGCTCTTAGTCGGTCAATCTAGTTAGGTCCAATGAGTTTTTCAGTTTTAAAAAATAGCTTGGTTGTGGATATTTTTCTGCAAATTTTAACTTGGTAGATTAGGATAATTTTATAGTGGATGTTCTTATAATATTAGTAAGGTTAAACTTTGTGTTTCATTTTACTAATAAGCTCCTACTAGTCTTTTATGTTTTTTCAAACCCTAAGATGAAACATAAAAGTCTTTCGACTTCACTAGTAGGTGTTAGGACTTGTTTATCTTGGGACTTATGACCTTGAGTTTGCTCAACAAGTCATAGCCACATAGATGATGGACAATTATCATTTATATCATATAAACCCCTAACCCGTGGTTCCTTGTTCTATCTTATTTCGACCTAGAGTTTGCTAAATAAATTAAAAGATATTGTTCACATATACCTACCATTTCGCGACGACCTCAACATACTAAATGTACATTGATTTTGCATAACAAATACATATAGCTATCTTACCTCATCTATGCTATATAATAATAATACTACATATAACATCTCTAGCTTGAGTTTTCTCAATAACTAGAGAGTATAAAAGTAATTTATTAATATGTAAATGGCATATGACAACTTTATATCAAAGATTCAAAAAATTTAACATATTATATGGAGTGATATCAACTTATGGAATATTGTATTCCCTCATGATTCAAGTGTCGGACATAATCGAACTCACTGTAACAAATCGGGTCTTTCGACCCTCGAAAATCGATACCAATACATCCACCGTATTGTGTACCGAGCATTCAAGAGCTGAAAAGACTGATCGTTATGGATAAGAAAGAAGATAAGAAGAAACTAATAATCATAGAATCTCACAACGCAATGGAAAAACATATATTAATCAACGAATTCTTTACAAAGTCATTTCCAAAATGATACATAAGCGTCATACTAGATTGACTACTTGGCTGCCCATAAAAATTTGAGCACCTAAGAGTTTTAGGGAATGAAAATAAAACTCCGGGTTATACATAGGTCTGGCGTGTGTAAACTCGAACGGTCAAATTATTATGTTTAAAACCCTTTTAAAATCGAAGGTAGCTCAACCATGCCGCAAATATATACGGATGTGTTTTTACCTTATAATCACCAAAACTCTTTTTATAGAAAATCCAGTGATATTATTATAATGTCTAACGGCTCAAGTAAAAATATGAATATAGATGAAATGCTTGTATCTCACATTTCAACATAGTTGGGTATATCTAAAACCATAAAGGCACATATTGGAGAATGGATTCCATACTATGACAAGGTAAAGAACTACCTTCTAATGATACATCCCGAGATAAAATGCATTGGGGTCTGACAACAACATCTTTTACCCCTGCCATATAGGATTGGCCTACCACTTGACTAGTAGTATTGAATATTATCACCCCACTTTGGGCCTCGTAGAATACTTGAGTAAATAGTATTCGATCTAGATTTTGGGATGACCATACCCTGATGGGAGCGACCTACATGGCCCTGATGCATGCCCGATTTTTTTTTCATTTTTCGGTTGATGAGGATCGAGGCTACGTTTTAACTTTTTGAATAGAAATCCCACTTAGAATACTAACACTACGTTCCAGGTGATGATGCAATGTCAGCATCCATCCATATAAGTCGTTTAGGTGATAAACGAACCAAAGGCACTACCTCCACTACACCTATTTTAGAATCACCCTCAAAGTTAGTAGTAAATATCCCTTGCACTTCAGAACTCTATCTTCGATTCCATACTCTTCAAGATGTCATCAGTTAGAAATGCTTGAGTTGGATCAAATTGGTTTTCGGATAACATATCTGATCCCGGTCTCTTCGAAACAACTTTCGATAACTTCAAATAAACTCAACCTCGGTTCTTTAGGAAACAAATAGACAAGATAAGAGCGGAGACCACCTTCTAATCGTTAGTAGATTGATTTCCTTATCATTTATCCTAGAAGAACGAAAAGAGATTTATACGCACAGAAGAGCATCATTGGGGATGACTATGTCATATAACTCACGTGTTTCTCCTACAGATTTCCAAAGTTAAGTTTTGGTCCAGGTTTGATAGTCGGTTATGTAGCTATCAAATAAACAATCATTCAAACGTGGATTAATTCCATGTGGGATCCTTTAAGCCTTTATTAATTAACCTTTAATTAATAAACCACTTTATAAAACTTGATCAAAAGATCTTTACATAACACTATTCCCAAAACCCTTACTTCCTCTTTATACTTAGGAAAATATTTATACTTATCTTAGGTGTATAAGTATATTATCAAAACATTTCTCTCTTTTTAAATTCCTTTTGAAAACATTACTTATTATAAACAATCCACTTATCCTTTATAAAAAGTTCCCTTTTAAAAGCTTACTTTACATTTAACCACCTTTGTAAGTTTCCAAAATCAATTTATAAAACACTTTTATAAGTCTACCAGTCAACTTACAAAACCTCTTTACAAACCTTAAAATTATTCATAAAACATTTCCCCATTTAAAACTCCTTTGATAAATCTTCTTTAAGAAATATGCTTTACAAAATATCTTTTGCAACTCATCCTTTTAGATCACTTTAAATAAACCCTTTTACTTTGTAAAACCCATTTTTATGAACAAGTTATTATTTATAAATACCTTAAGAAAACAATAATATAACTTGAAAAATTATTTGTAAACCTTAACCCTGAATTGGTTAAAGAATTAAAATTAATTCAAAACCATACTTTATAATTTCAAAACGAACTTAGCAATCCCTTAGTAGTAATTTAAGTTACTACTTAGAATCAATTTCACTTTCAAGTCACTTAACCATTTATTTACATAAGTCAACATATATGTAAATGTAATTCATATCCAAACCAGGAAGTAACATGTCAATACAACTCAACTAGCATATACATGTCCAAATAGCAAAATAGTAGGATGGCTATTTGTCCTACTAAATAGATGTCCAAACAATTCACTGCTTAGAGCAAAATGGGAATTTATTCTACTAAACATATGTTCACACAATAAGCAATTACATTATAACAGAGTAGAGATTTAATCTACTATCAGGTGTCCAAACAATCAACTTATAGCTGAATGGAGATTTATTCTGCTAACACATGTCCATATAATCAAATCATTTACATAACTTATTCACAATTATTTTTGACTTACTGATATCGATATTTGAATTCCTTGTGTTCAAAATCAACTTTGGAAAAGAAGTACCTTTAAAGTAATTTGATTCTCGAAACAAAGGATTTAAAACTTAAAATTCCCTTTTAAAATGATTAGTTACTACTTAAATTCTTTATTAAATCATAATTAATCTTTATTAAATTTGAACTTAATTTAATTTTAAATTAAAAATGATCAAACCTTTAATAAATAATATATTTATAAATTAAACTCTTAATTAATCCTTTATTAATTATTAAATAATAATTTCAAACCTGTATTAATAATTACCTATTAATTAATCTAAGTTAATTAATCAATCTTTTAATTAAAACTTAAATAATAAATTATACCTTTAATAAATAATTATTTTAAATTAAAACCTTAATTAATTCATCATTAAAAATATTTAAACACTTGATTAATTAAATAAATAAATAATTGACCTTATATTTGATTAATAATTAATTAAAAATAAATCATATACTTAATTCATAATTAATTAAAAATTAATCTTACTTTTAAAGGATAATTAAGTAGTGCTAATCTTTATTTAATTAAGATTAATGAACCTTGTTTAATACTTAATTAATTATTAATTACCAAGCTTAATTAAATGATAATTAGTTATTAAAGCTTAATTAACTTTCTAAAACATTTTTATTAAGTTCATAAAACCTATCCAAAATCATTTTAAAGTATGAAACTGAATTTTCAAAAAAATGGACTTTATCAAAACTTCATCCATAACGATTACCGCTATAGGTGCCATACTTGTAAATGTTTTAGATTTTCTCTTTGGAAACTTAATACTAGAGAGTTTACTAACTTTTCAAAACACAAAAAAATAATTTGAAACCAAATTTCTAACATTTTAAATCGATTTTGATTATAAACCAAAACTTATACTCTTCGCAAAGGATTCTTGATCGATAACCAAATCTAATTAGTAACTATATTAACTTTTCTTTGCACAACAATGATATAATTATGTCCATAACAACATAATCATACCAAAAATCCAAACAAACAAGTCACACTTTTACATCATTAACAAAAATCTAAACTTCACATTCAAGCACACACTAACTTAACCACATGCATTCACGCATATAAACAACATATAAATGCATCCAAACCATACAATAACCCAACCAGACAGTCAAATTATTTTATCACGAAATAGTCAGTAAATGCAAAGGTAAAAACTTTTCCAAAAAATAAGAAGTTTACTTACCAAAATTTTGCAAAACTCTTTTGAAAACATGAAATACTTTAGAACTTGCAAAGCTTGAAAAATCACAAAATCAACTCTATAATGGGTAATCATCCCCTTGATTTTTGGCTATGTTACTCTTAGAATTTTAAAATATGGTTAAAAGAGAAGTTCTTGAAAATTCTTTTCTCCATCATTTCAATAAAAGAATCACTCAATTTGGATTGATTTTAAGGGAGATGTGGTCAAAAGAAGGAGTGCTATTTTCAGGCTTGAAAATATGGGTCCGAATATGAGTTAGAAAAAAAATATTTTTGACCCAAAAATATTCAAAATTTGAAAAAGTGGTTCACATAAAAGTTGTAGCCAATGTAGTTATACATGGTTTGAAAAAATAAAATCTTAAGTTGGTTAATTGATGAGGAAGATATGATTAAAGGACAAGGAGGAAAATTTTGAAGAAGGAAAGGGCTATTTATAAGTAAGAGAGAAGTTGAATTTCCTAATTACCCTTGTCTATCACCCTCCACTCATTTTTTTTCCACCTGACCACCTTGTCCTCCTCCTAACACTTCATGTTAAAATAGGTTTAAGTATTAGTATACTTTATTTCTCTCCTGATGCGACATTATATCTTTTTTTCTTAATTGTATTTTAAACTTTAATACCAAAGTATGTACACATTCATACATGCATTATTGAATTTTAACTCATTTAAAAATATATATATTTGATTAATACAAAGAGTTCAAAAAAATTTTGATAACTTTTATCCAATGAAAAGTCGAAAATTAGAAAAAGAATTCTGGTCACATTTTTTATTTTTGTTCGAGCTAAATATTTTTATAAAAAAAATTTGAAAACTATTTCAGCATCATTATTTATTGTTAAAAAAGATTTTTATTTTCATTATAAAACCTAAATATTTGAATATTAAAAATTTATTGAATATTGGAGTTTCATGCGCTCCAAGCCTGGCCCACGTGCAATTAGGAGGATTGGCCGCAATCTGAGCGATACCACCCATCCTATCCTACTACCTATAGGGGGCCGCCCACAACCGCCCGAAAAGGAAGTAGTAAAATTCTGGATCTTTACACTCACGCTATACAAACTACACGTATGTATTTATCACTTAAGTCTATTTAAGGTTTCTTTAGTGTTCCATCTTTTTGAGAAAAATGAGTGATCCTCTATGATTAAAGGAGAGCATTCATATAATTTTATTCTACACATAGAAATGGAGCTGTCAACATGCCGATAGGTAGTGATACCCCCTGTATAGTAACAAAAAATAAAAATAAAAAACCCCTCAAACCAAGAAAACTAAAGTTAAAAAATACACTAAAACATTATAGTCCATCACGTTAAATGAATCCATCCAAACTAGCAAGTAAACTTGAATCTGCTAAAAAATAAACGAAGAAGAGGAAGCATAAAACACACACACATATATATATACATACTTATATACATTATATCTAAAATAAAATTACATTGAACTAAAAATGAATGACATAGGCTAAGCAACTGTGACGATCCACCTTTCTACCCCCTAGGAACGATACATAACGCATCCTTGATGTTCATGTGCCATTGCCCAAACATCAGAAATATGAATTATCGTGGTGTAAAATAAAGAACGGAATAGAAAACCTCATAATGAAACTGCAAAATAAACTATAATAGTCAATAGTACATCAGGTTACTCTTTAACAGGGAGTTATCAGAGTTACACAAAAGTACTGCAAATCAGCTTAGACAGTTATAATATATTACCTTTACATATGTTGAAACAAAACATAATTACACAAACTAGGTAATACAGTAGAATAAGTATTTAGGAAGTTGAAAGCTTCCTGCTTGGATGTCGTCTTCAAAAAAGCCCACAAAAAACCTGCTACTCTCGGACTACTCAAATAAAATTAGTACCAAGAGAATTTAGGGAAAAGAAACAACTCTGGTCTGATGATATGTCTAGTCTGAGTAAAAAATTTAAACAATAGGTATGAAATTATACATAAACATGTGAGACCAAGCCGCTGAACATAGAACGAGTTTAGCCCCACATAAATCAACATTCAAACGTAAAGAATAGATAAATAATTATATACCATAAAGAGTGGTCGAGTCTTCCCGATGAAAATAAAGAAATAAATTTGAAGGTTCGAATCAAATAAGATAAGGAAAATCTTCGATAAATGAATAGAAAGGTGCACCCCACTTGATATATACCTCTAGTAATATACTTCTGAGAAACTCATTTACTTTATGAAATTTCTCGAAATCCTCCAAGCCGGACCCTACCAAACCTTACCGAGTATCTGAATATTTCACATCTAATAGTGCTACCGAATCTAATGTAAATGAGATGTGAAACTATCCTAATGGGAGACCCCACATAGCTTGGCCTCCTCTCATGCTTTGGTTTTAGTCATTTCCGATAAAGGTTATCAATGCTCAACGGAGCAATAAATCATCTTAGAATGACAATAATAAAGAAGCTGAAGTAACCAATAGCTGAGAAACCAACTATCGAGGATTTAAAATGATCGTATATAGAAATTAAGCGTTGTATACTTACAACCACTCAACGAAATCAAACTTGTACTATTTCTCGGCAATAATACTGGACAAGTCAAGGTAGTGTTACCTCAAAGTCATGTCTCATGATTATTCTTAACTTTCGAAATATTGACAAGCCTACTTCTTCGATGTTCAGTGTTAATTATACAAATAAATCGTTTCTATATGAGTGAATTTCTTTATGGAAATTAATTCATTTCCATAAATGAATTAAACACTTTCTTTTAAAAACTCGAATTCGTATTTGGCTTCACATTACAAGTGTCACCTTTCAAAAATTTTGTTAAAAGAGTTTACTAACTTTGAAACATCATTACAAAAAGGATTTAACAACTTAAAACATCCTTATTACATTGATTAATTAACTTTAAAACTTTGTTGACTAAGTTAATTGATTAACTTCAATAATTAGTTAATTTTGAACACATCGTTAATAAGTTAATTAGTTACTTTAATCCTTACTAATTAAATAATTAATTAAATTACATAATCATTATTAAAATAATTAATTATTTTTGGAAACATCCTTAATTAAAACTTGCTTAACTTGTAAAATAATTCCAAGCTTACCAAAGAAACCAAACGGTTTCGATAAAAGGTATTTTCCAAAGTGCCGGTTAGTGATTGTCGCTATACGGGTAGTTCAAAATTCAAGTATATGACATTTTCAATATAACCAACCACCGCAAAGCAACGAGTTGAACATACATACTTGGTAGTTTACAATGATTCAACCTGTAACAAGCATTTATTAACAAAGGAATTAATTTAACTACAAGAATTTCATATAACTTATGACTCTCTTATTAACCTTCCAAAGCGACTAATTTTCAAAGCAACAAACCAATCCAACAACCAAACCATTATTACAACTAACAATAAGCATTCGATAGTTACAAATGTGAGCATGCATATAGTCAAACTTTATAATTCAAAAGCGGAAGCTTTACTCACAGAAACACCTTTAACTTAGTCGGATCACCACAACAAGTAGTCGAACTCACGAACTTTCTTCACTGCACCTTAACTTGGACTTTTGGGCCTTTAATAGGTTGGGTTAAGGTTTGGCCTGGGCAATATAGGGATCTTCCTTGGGGTTTTGAGGTGGGAATGGCTTTTGTTTTGGTGGAGGGTGTTGATATATGGATATATGGAGTTTTATGTAACAACCCTGGTTTTGGAGATTGCTTGTTAATATTAAATTATAACGGTAGTTGTAATTTAATATTGCAAATTAAAATAAAATTGGAGAAATTAAATTGTTTATTTGGAATAAACAATAAAATTGGAATTAAATTATGAAAATAAAGCTTAAAACTTTATTTTATTTTGTTTGGAGTTATAATAAATGGAATATGGGCTTCAAATAAAGAAAATGACGTTATTTAGAGAAAATGCGATAATTATATTAATTATTTCCCATTTGCTTCTTTTAATAAATTTTAAGAGAAATAATTGATTTTAAGGGTGGTTTATTAATTAAAAAGTTAGAAATTGGTTTAAAAATATGTTTTCGCTATACATTAAGTTTGGAAATGGTTTGAATATTTTACTAAGTGAGAAAATGATTTTTGTTAAATTTTAAAAGTTAAAATGTAGGCTTTTACATTTATTTGGTGAAAATTTTATGTCATTATGAAATAAAGGATTTTAAAATATAAATTAATATTTTTATATGATAGAAAGTGTTTTATTTTGTAAGTATACAAGTTTGCAAATTTTTCTTTTACAAAAACTTGAGAGCAAATGCACTTTTGTCTTTGTGTATAAGTGATATATGAACATATTTTGGTTAAGTGTTGTTTAATTAACCTATAAGCTATTTATTTTCATTTTACTAATGGGTCCAAAGCCAATTAGCACTTTGGCAAATATTGAGAAAGTGAGAAAAGGAAATCACCCGTACGTTCTATTCTTCAGTTTCTTCCTTCTCAAATCCAAATAATGAGAAATAGAAACCCATTCCTCCATATAGCAAATTCAGGCCAATTCCTTCATTTGTTTTGCAAATTAAAATCTTTTGCAATCTAGAGAGTAAATTAAAAGGTAGTCTAATTCCAAACCCTACTATTTCATCAATTCCAAATTTGAGATATGGGTTTTTCTAATTTACTATAAAACTTGTTTTGCATGTATTGTTTTAAGTTTGTACAGGTTATTTGAAGTTAGAATCTCCTCAAAGCTTGTCTCTTTCTAAATATATTCAAGTTTTTTACTTCTCTACAGCAAGGTGAGTTTGTTAACTCACAACCCTAGCTATATCTTGCCTGCGAATAAAAAGATCTGGAAGAAATTAACTTACTGTAACAAATTCTGTCAAGTTTTAGTTACAGTGTATTATCTTGTTTCTGTTGCATCTTTAGGTAGCGATAACTCCTTGATATCTTAATGAATTGTTGCCAAATCTTCTCTAGATCATAGTTTGGATGTTGTATTACATGCTTGCCAAATTTCATAACATTTCATCTTCATTTGCTATGTCAAAATTGAGCTCAAAGTTTGAATCGCACAAGAGAAAACGACTTGGAGGAAGAAATTGAATCCGCGTATGCATAGTCGACCGGAAGGTTGACCATACACATCCTTAGGTCGATCGTACGTTCGACCTAAGTGTCCTCAAGGTCGACCTGGTTGGTTGACCTGAGGAAGTGCAAGGTCGACCTGCATATGGTCCTTATATATTTGTTTTTCTGAGTTTTCTTCTGCTTTTTCCTTTGATTCCAAGGCCTTTTGACATCATTCCTTTTGCAATTTTGAGATGATTTCGAATGTGTTAGAAGGCTGTGATGTCTATTAATGGACTGGCCAAGATTCGAAGGATTTTGAAATTTAAAATTTTGATTTAAATTTGAAATTAATTTGAATATTGATTTGAGTGATTTTCCTTGTTTTTATTCGTTTTCTCCAAAAAAAAATTGAAATAATTTTTAAAATTAATACGCATTTCAAAATAATCATTATATAATATTTTATGGCATTTCCAAATATAAAGTCTAATTATTCTCTATAATAAGGGAATTTTCAAATATGGCGTTCAAAATCGATTTCGAAAATTGGTATTAAAAGCTTTTTTCTCAAGTAAATTATTTTATATATATAATGCAGATTTTTGCACTATTCGAGCAAATGAGAAGGAGAATTAAATGGTTTGGTAAAACATGTGGTATGAGATGTATGCGTTTAACTTATCGGTTAATTCCCAACTTGTTTGTTTGATTGTTTTGACCTTTGGGTCAAGTTTACCAATAAGATAAGGTAAACATTTTACTGCTTTGAGTGTGAAATTTACTAGCGGTTAGTAAACCGTTTATTGCGAACGTGTGGTAGGACACACGTTAACACTGTTTGGGTTCCTATCCGTAAGTTAGTGACACATTTGCCATTGCGGCGTGCCAGTACCGGACCTTCTGATCATTGCCATTGCGAAAGATTTTCCATTCCAGAGTTTGTCATTGTGGAGTGTTTATCATTGTGACGTTTTGCCTTTGGTACCAATTTGAGATAACAGTACTTGGCAAGGCTTCAGCCACATGCACGTGTAAACACTTTGGAGATGATTTCTTTGACTATTTTCCCTAACGTGTTACTCCTTTTCGGAATTGGTCCTTTGATTCCTTCGATATATATATATATATATATATATATATATATATATGTATGTATGTATGTATGTATGTATGTATATGTATGTATATGTATATGTATATGTATATGTATATGTATATGTATATGTATATCTATATATATATTTGTGGCGATTACCTTTTGGGAATTTGAACTCTTGGGAGTTCTATCTTTGAGATTTGAGTTGCCTACACTGGCGTTATTTGAGATTTTCCTTTTGACGTTATTACTGAGATTTGCGTATTGGCGTTATTACTGAGATTTGCCTTTTGGCATTTATTTGGGATTATATTCTCCCATGTTGGAGAATTATATATGATTTCCTTATGGCGTATTTTATTATGGTGATATCTTTGAGATCTCTTTGAGTTTACTGATATGGCGGGTTTTATATTTCTCCTTTTATTGGAGTTATATTTTCCCTAAACCACTACTAACGATTTGTGTTATGCCCATGATACGAGGCTTGCTATCTTTAGCCTTTTATGGATTGTCTTATCTCTTTTGAGATTATATGTTGGTGTAAGTGATATCATCCCATCACTTAAAATAACCATACTGTTAGCACTAGAATTAGTCACTAACACCCTTGAGAAAGATAGTGTAGAGAGATTAATGAAGAAAGTAAATTAAAATAGAGAACTGTATGCTAAATTAAATGCAAAGACAAGAACACCGGATTTATAGTGGTTCGGCGTAACTACGTATGTCCACTTTAGATTTAATCTTTATTGCTTTACTCAACAATTTATTACAGATACAATCCATACACCAAATACTTGAATACAAATGCTAAGTAAAAAAGAATGAGTCTTGAATGCGTCAGAGTCTCCCTAGTGTTCTCGAAAAAAGGTCCATTTCACTGTGCCCCTACCCATCTATTTATAGACGAAAATGGGTCGAACTTGCCTAATAGGCCTAGGAGCAAGATATATCGGCCCGTGGTAGGTGACTTCTGCACGTCGAGCCATAAATGCTGAATGGCAAATGTCGAATCACTATCCAGGCCGAACGACATTCGTATGCCGATCGACGAAGGCATGTTGAATGGTACATGTATGCCGAACGAGGCAGTGCGCTGAGTGAAGAATGTAGGCCGAACGAGACCTATTCCGAATGAGACTTGATGTCGGTCGAGGGGAGATGCCGAGCGAGGCTTCATGCTGAACGAGGCTTCATGCCGAGTGACCTTTCCATGCCGAATGGGGCAAGATGCCGAGCGACCTTTCCATGCCGAACGAGGCAAGATGCCGAGCGACCTCTCTATGCCGGACGAGGCCGTGTGACGAGCGACCTACCTATGCCGAACGAGGCCTTGTGCCGATCGGCACATTTATGCCAAATAATGCTCTATGCCAAGCGAGGGGAGGTGTGCCGAACGATGATCTATGCCGAGCCTCTTATTACATGGTCAAAAATCAGGTAACACTTACCCCCTAAAGTGTATCATGTGGATGGACATGATGCGCTTTGAACCATGAGTACTCCGTGTTTTCTTCAAAGCCCTCATTCTGTCTTCTCGATTGTGTTTTCCTAAATGCCGAGCGAGGCATTGAATGCCGAACGACATATGGATGTCGAACGACATTGGATGCCGGATGACATATGGATGCTGAACGACATTGTGCCTTGATCGGTTCTATGGTCACTGTCTCTGCACCTTCTTTCCTTCCTACTATAAAAGTTAGTATTTCTCTCCTTCTTCCCTTTTTACATTTTACCTCCGCTCTAACATCCTTACAAACCTACCTCCTTCCAGACTTTTTCCAACGCCTCAACCTCCTTTCAGACTGCCAAATCCTACATGTTACTTCTCGACTTCCCTTAACAACAAATCTGAGAGGATTCCATTTATAAATTGAGCACCTCATTAGACTTCGAGCCCTTCTACTAGGTATGAATCTTTCACTTGCTCGACCTTCTCCAGTTAAGGATCTTGAACAAGACTTGAATTTACGACCTTCCCCTAATACACGAATAATGGAAGCTACATAGGTAAGGAAGGTGAATCAGAGGTTTATGAGCCTTTGGATTAGATGGAGGGGAGAATGGAAGAGGGTTTCAGTCCAGTAGGAATCGGTGAGGGTCGACATGGTTGGTCGAAGGTGGCGCACGAATTGGGGTGGTGATCGACTGGCCACCTAGGAGGGTATCTAGTATTTCCGAAGAAATAAGTTTGAGGAGGTCGTATGGCTGTGGTTCGGCATGAATTCTGCATGTCGAACGATGTGAGGGAGTGAAGTTGAAGTTAGGTTTAGTCGTGCCGAGAGACGTGGCTCGGTATGGCCATGACCCGGCATGAATCCCTTATAGCGAACGAGGTAAGAGGGAGCGCAGGAAAAAAGAAGGAGAAGGGTGAAAGTGCCGAGTGATGTGGCTCGGCATGACTTGCCGAAGGACTCATTTGTGCCGAGCGGTAGAGATGGAGGGTAGGAAGGAAGTTGGAGAGATGGGAAAAGTGCCGAGCGATGCGGCTCGGCATGGTTGCGGTTCGACATGACTTGCCGCGTGCCGAGCGGTAGAGATGGAAGGTAGGAAAGTGGTGTACAACAACAATACTAGTCGAACATAATGCATAGTTGACTCAACCTATTTTTTATGCCCGAACATATGACAATGAACAAGTACGAGGACTTAAGCATATCGGACAATCCAGATTGATGACTCCTCTGTTTTGGCAACCACAAACCTGAATTTAACTTGATTAAAACAGATAATAACCTTCAACGTACAGTGTGATGTCGAGTTCAAAACATAAACCGTCTTACGACAAGCTCTCGTAGACGGTCAGCGATGATGTCATTCAAAGATGATAGTTCAAAGTCTAACTTTATTTCATCAACTCTAGGACTTTTAATTCCTTGGCACTTATACTTGAATGAATGCACTAGTTCACACACCACATGGGGAGAGTATTCTTGTTGTTATGTCTAATATCGATCATTTTTTAATAAATAGGTGTTTCATCGGATTCTACACACATTAGAGATGTCTAGGAAATCCAGCTCTGCCACGTTTTCAGACAGACCCGAGCTTACCACCCAACAAGAAGTAGTTGGAACCTCGAATCCATCGACCATTCCTATACAAAATATTCCGAGCCTTGCGATCGCATCCGTCGACTTGGCTCCCGACGCCTTGGATGCAGCGATCTTGTTAGACGATCCGATCGATTCTCAAGCCTCGAGAATTAACGAAAGCGTACTTAATCGCATATGCTTGGTACACGAGATTCCTTTCGATGTTGGTTCCATCAAGGCAAGATCATCCTCACCTGCCCCCAGTCGATACACAGCCTGCAACAAATTTATGTGCTGGGTTGGGAGCATGCCGCCATTTAACTCCTTTCTTTGCGACCTACTACAGTATATTGAGATTGCTCCATCGCAATTACACCCAAATAGTCACATATTCGTGTACGGCACGTGCACCCTCTTCATGAGTGTCCATTTTAGGCTCCCAACTCCTGGTGATATCCGATACATTTATCATTTCAAGAGACGATCAGACAGCCCATCTTTTGTATTTTTTGAACCACACAACAAATGTCAAATTCTGACAGGGGAACGAAGCAAATTCACCCATTATAAGTAGGAGTGGTTCGATGTGCGTTGTCCTCCTAGCTTCGTAAGGAAGTAAGTTCCTTTTCTGGATCAATACTCGCATTTGGTGGAATTTGCATCTTTTCTGAATCTTTATCTAGTTTTTCAGGTATCGGCCCACATCCCCAGGGCTCCAGGTATTCTGAAGTTGTTGAGGCTATTCGAGCTATCCCCGTAGGAGACCGGGACATTAGGTCTCTTATTTCGAATGATTCTCTCTCGAAGTTTGGGCTGATGGCGGCAGGCCGCCAGACAAGCCTTCCTCAAGGTGTCACCATAACATCATCTGCCTCGGGCAAAGGTAAAAAGCTAGCTAGGCCCTCAGCACGTGACGCCCTTGACACATCTAAGGAGAGGGAGATTAAAGAAGCTGAAACGCTTGAAGTACATGGCGAGAATGTTAGCCCCGCTCGGAAGCCGGTAGTCGAGGTGCACAATATCGAAGTAACGCCTCCCCATGCGAAGGGAAAGAAAAAATTGCTCGTAAGCCGAGGAAGAAGATGACGTGCGGAACTTCTAAAGTCACAATCACCCCAGTGGAGAAAGTGCTTTCTCCTAAACGCTTAGAGAGTTAATTGAAAGGCCTGTCGGACCTTACTATTCCCAAAGATTTGCTTAACTATGGCTTCAACTATTTGAAAGCGCTTAAACTTCATTCGCTCGCAAGAGTCGATGAAGGCTCTTAAGCCCACATTCAAGGAGAAAAAACTCCCATAAGTAGAGAAAAAGAAACTGGTCTGTTGAGGGTAGGACGCACACGGACACGCGCACATCATTTTGCACTTGAATTTTAATCATTACTTTATTCTTTGCTAACTTGTTGTTATTTAAATTCCGTGAAGGTGATATGCGTTGTACACACAGAATCGATCGTCTTCACGGGTCATCTATCTTTCACCACTCTGGACGGGTTCGGGCTTTGGAAGACAACGGGATAGAGATGACGACGGCGACAGAGATGTCTCGAATAGCTTGAATCTTCTCCTGGCTAGCTTTGATTCCCCACACATTCACAATGAAACCCAAAAACTTCCTTGGCCCAACGCCAAAGGAACACTTCAAAGGATTGATCTTCAATCCATAATGTCTGAGTATATCAAACATCTTCGCTAAGTCCCGAATGTGGTCGTTTGACTGCCATGAATTCACGAGCATGTCATCCACATAGACTTCTATCATTCTACCAGTCTGGTCTTTAAACATTCGATTCACTAGATGCTGGTAAGTCGCTCCTGCGTTTTTCAATCCGAAGGGCATCACTACATAGCAATATTACCCAACGTCTATGACAAAACTGGTGTGTTCTTGGTCTGGAATGTGCATCAGGATCTGATTATATCCCAAGTACACATCCATAAATGACAATAACTCGTGTCCAGCCGTTGAGTCGACGAGCTGATCGAATCTGGGTAAAGGGAAACTATCCTTCAGGCATGCTTTGTTCAAATCAGAGTAATCAACGCAAGCTCTCCACTTCCTATTCGCTTTCCTTACTAGCACAAGGTTGGACACCCATTCAGGGTAGAGGGTGTCATGGACGAACCCATTGGCTTTGAGTTTGTCCATCTCCTCTCTGAGAGCAGCGGACCTCTCCGGGTCCATGCCTCTCTTTTTTTGTTTTACAGGAACATACTTTGGGTCTATGTTCAACATATGACTCGCACTAGCAGGAGAAATCTTGCACATATCAGAATGTGTCAAAGCGAAAGCATCCAGATTCGCTCGGCGGAAATCAGTGAGATCCTCGGCTACTGACGGGTCGAGTTGTGATCTAATCTTGAGTACTCGTGATGGGTCATCTCGACTGACTGGAACGTCAATCTTTAGTTCAGCCAGTGCTGCTTTTGCTTCCCGAGGTTCCACATCATCATCTCTCGGATCTATGTCTTTATAGAACCGAGAATGTCGCCCGAGCCAGGGCTCGGGCACTACTTGTCAATCCTTAGTATTGCAGATGCGGACGGACCTATCTGCAACCTTTCCTTTCTCTCTCCGCTGGGACTCTTTCAGCTCAGCAACATAGCATGCGCGACCGGTCACTTGATCGCCATGCACTGCACCAACTCCTTTGTCTGTCGGGAACTTCAAAGTCAAACACCATGGGGGCAAAGCTATTCTAAACTCTTCCAGGGCGGGCCGATCTAGAAACACATTATATGGAGAATCAACATCCAACACTATAAAAGGCAGGATTTGCATCCTCCTACGTTCACCTTGTCCCACTTCAATTGGCAATTCAACGTACCCCACTGCATTAGTCGCTGCACCATTAAAGCCATGGATATGGGCTTTAGATGGCTTTAAATGTTTTGTCTCCATCTTCATTTGGTCGTATGCCTTTTTGAAGATGATGTTAACGGAACTACCACAATCAATTAAAATTCTCTTCACATATGTTGGCTCGATCGTCACAGATATGACCATCGGGTCGACGGTAGGAGCCTCCACCTTGTCTGCATCTCGGCTCCTAAATACTATATCGTCTGTCATCATGCGTTGCTACTTAGTGGGGGTCCTATCCTCCACATTCGAACAACACTCATAATCTGCATGCCTTAAGGAGTTAGCATACAGCTCCATTTCTTGTCTACGGGATGAGGTTCACCGACGATAGTGTTTATGACCAGTCTCCCTATAGTTCGGGCAGGTTCCTCTGGATGGCATAGTGCTGGCCTACGCCCGGGGTCCGATGTTCCTTGCCTTCCTTCCTACGGTTTCTTGACAAACTCCTGCAATTTTTCTGTCTAATCAGCTTTTCAATGGCATCGTAGAGGTGTCTACACTCCTCTGCATTGTGCCCGTAAGTCTCATGGAAGCAACAATACTTCCCAGTCTGCTTCTGTTCCTCTGTTGACTCCTTTGGGAAAGGCTTTCTGTATTGAAAAGTGTTACAAGTTGACAGGTAAATATTCTCAAGAGGCGCATTCAGTGGGGTGTATTCATTGTAGGTTGGAATCCTTGGATTCCATTTCCCTTCTTCTCTTTTCTTTCTGGGATTTCCTCCTCCGAACACTTTAGATTGCCCAGGTTTATTCTAGACACTGACATGAACCTTCCCCAAATTGTCACCGGACTGTTTAATAGCGATGTTGCTTTTCACAATCTCCTAAATAGGCTCTGGTGCTTTATCTTGCCTAGCCCATCTGGCTTCTTCTCTTCTTATGAATTAATGAGCCTTTGAATAGAAACGCTCCAGCGTAGTTGGAGGCTTTCCTGCCAACAAGTCTCCAAACTCTGAATCCGGATCCACACATCGCATTACCGCCATCAGAATTGCATGGTCGTTAGGGTTGCTAACTTCAGTAGCCGCAACATGAAATCTCTGCTAGTACTTTTTCAATGACTCCCTCGGAGCCTTGATTACACTAGATAGAGATATCACATCCTTAGGACGAGTGGCATGTATCCTGAACCGTTCTCTAAATTTCATCGCCAATTCGTCGAAGTTGGATATAGACTGTGGGGGAAGTCGAGTGAACCACATGGTGGCAATTCTGGATAGAGTAATTGGAAAGCATCTACACTTGGTCGCGTCATTTTCTCTAGCCGAATCCATCATCCATTCATACCTCATCACATGCTGTCTTGGATCAGTCTTCCCTTCGTAGGGCAGGATAGTTGGCATGCTAAACTTACTGAGGTACTCGGCCTGTAGAATAGTATCCGTGAATGGAGTATGACTCCTGGATATCGGCCAATCTTCATTGGTCAAGCCTTGATTCTCTCTCATCAACTGTCTGACCATAGCCGATAATTCCGGGGTTTGTATGAAGGATGGAAAGTTGGACTCTGTTCTTCGGGACCGCTCGAGTTGGTGTCTCCTCTATTGGTGGTTTGACAAACGTGTATCTTAGGGACCAGCTTCGTTAAGGTCTTGGTGAGCCGGGCGTCCAGTCTCCACACGAGCTCCAGCTCCTAAGTTTCCCGTTCTGGCTTGGTTGTGGTCTCCAAGATGTAAGTGATCCCTAGTTGATCGATCAGCAGCACCTGCTTGTGTAGTTTCCATTTTGCGGCGTCTACGCTTGGGAGGTTCGTCAGACGAGGTCGAACTATCAGATGAAGAATAAGCGATGGAGAAACCTCTAGCATTCTAATGCTGCTGCTGAGTAAGCTGAGTCATGAGGTTAGCGTTAGCTTGAATTTGTTCAGCAAGTTGTCTCCTACTTTCCATGAGTTCTCTCATCAGGTGGTTGAACTCCGTCCTAGTAACAACTTCCGTCTGGTTATGGGTTCCAGCAGTCCCTACGCCATGATTAACTTGCTGATTGTTAGGTCCTATCTGTTATAGGCTAGCGGTCTCGTTGACGTCCGCGTTATGAGAGGCAGATCTGGTACGTGGTCTTCCTATAGTAAAGTTGTTGATAGAAACTCTGAGTAGATTCAATGGACGTCCTATGAATGACTTCGATCTCCTTCAAGAGATTTATTCAATCCAGTAGCTACAAAGAGATCCTAGTGGCCTGAGAATTTGATTCTTAGTGAAAGCACCAAAATTTTAGCACCAGAATTGGTCACTAACACCCTTGAGAAAGATTATGCAGAGAGATTAATGTGGAAAGTAAATTATGTAACGACCGGGAATTTTTTATCCCGAAAAGTCAAGATAGTTAGGGAAAAGAAGAGAGAGATAGAAGGAAAAGAAGAACAGAAACACCAACATCTCACATTTGCAGCGGATAAAATATAATATCAATAATATCAGTCTACAATGAAAATCGTACTTGTCAAATTTCACTTTAATACATCAGAGTTACAACATATGTGCAAACACTGGACATATACAATCAATATGTCTTAGATATACATCAATAAAATACAGCAGAAATACTCCATACGTTCCTGCCATCCAGCTCGCCTCCTGAGCTCTAGAACGTCCCTACCTGAAAATTTGTAATATTCGGTCTGACCCGAGCATTACATCAAAGTAACACCCGGGTCGGGCTGGAAACCAGCGTGAGTAAATCTATCTAAGTTTTGTCATTTATTCTAACATGAATGACAAAAGCATACAACTTATATATATAATCCGGGTAACTTGTATCTATTAACAATTCACAAGTCGTTATAGACATCACTTACAACACACATCAATTTCTAAGTACCAAAACTTAGAATAAATGGTCCAATTCACTTAAATCATTCCATTTCAGCTATTGATTTTACATATCAATTTATAAAGAATCGAAGTGGTTTCGAGTATTTCCCAATACCCGACTCCGGTCTCTTCGAATTCAATACCATCTTAACCCAAGTTATTTAAATAAAATACAATTCAACTTTAAATAAAAGATGTCACTTTTTACATGGTAATTTATCATCAATAGATAATCACATTATCATTGTTCACTCAAAACATATCATATCACAAAACATTCCATATCTGAGATATGAATCAATTCAACACATTTAATCATCATTCAATCATTCATAAGCAAGATGGATCGTTTCCAAAATTAATTTGATTTATCTCATCTTAATTAATCATCCTTGATTGATTATCCTTAATTACGTAAAGTAATTATCTTTAAATTAATTACACAAATTAATTATCCTCAAACAATTTCAGTAATTAACCTTTAATTAATTCATTAATTACATTAATTACATTAATTAATGATCTTTAATTAATTACTTTCATTAATCAGTAATTAACTTTCCTAAAGTGATTAATGCTTAATTACTTTTACCAAATAATTATTCTTTTAAATTACTTCCCGTTAAGTAATTTCCCTTATATCAATTACATCCAGGTAATTCATTTATCCATTACTTACATTAAGTAATTTCGCTTATCAAATCTCATTAAGTAATTATACTTAATCAATTACCAAGTGATTATCTTTAATTAATTAACTTAAATTAATCACATTTATCTCATAAATCACAATCTAGTAATTCATCCCTTAATTACGCTTTAAACAAATTAATTAATCCTTCGTTACAGATTAATTATCCTTCAAGTATTAATTAATAAACCTCAATTATTAATCAATATCCTTTAATACAAAGTAATCAATCCTTAATTACATTATAATTAATTAATTAACCTTAATTAACTAATTAATTATCTCTTAACTATTAATTAATAAACTTAATTATTAATTAATAACCTTAATTACTTAATTAATTAATCCATAATTACCAATTAATCAATCCTTAATGACAATTAATTAACCCCTAATAATAGTTAATTAATCCTTAATTAACTTTAATTATAGATTAATAATCTCTTAATTATTAATTAAGAAAAACTAATTATTACTCAATAAAACTTCATAAAGTACTTCTTAATAACCAGTTTAATTAACCCTTAATTACTTGATTAATTAATTTCTAACTACAAATTAATTAATCTTTAATCATTAATTAATCCATCATAATTTTTATTTAATTAAATTAATTATTCTCAATTAATTACTTAATTAATCCATATCAATAATTAATTAAATTAATTAATTAAACTTAAATTAATTTCAGCTCATTAAAAATCTTAATTAACCTTAAGATAAAACATTATCTTTATTAATAATTTAAAACATTTGATCTTAGTAATTAACTTTACTTAATTAAATCATTAATTAAGTTTAATATAAAATAATCATTAATTATTTATTCCCAATTATTAATTAACAATCCTTAATTACAAGTTAATAAATCACTTGAAACCCTTACTGTTAATTAACTTATCCTTAATCATTAACTAATTTCATTAATAAATCACCTTTAATTATTCCATTTATTAACAAACTTTAATTAAGTTTTTAAGATAAAACATTTCCTTATCCATTTCCTTTTTACATTTCAAATTAAGTTTGAAAATAACTTTAAGGGTTTAACTTAATATATTCAAGTTAAACAAATTAATTTATACAAACCATTCATTACAAAGAAATGTATTTTCAAGAGAATTGATTTAACTTGATTATTTAAAGTTTTAGAAACTACTTTTATTTATATTTAAAAACAGGTTAAACATTTGCTTTGGTTTAACCCCATATGTACCTAAACAAAAACCAAGTGCATCTTCCTCTTGTCTTCTTTTTAAAACAGTTTGATTTAAGTTTTAAAACTGTTTAAAAACTCAACAGTGGTTTAAATCTTTAAAACTGTTAAAATTAAACAGTTACACAAATCTCGCAAACGACCTAGAGAAAAACCCGAGCCAAAACTAAATCCACGCGAGTTTCCCCTGAGGCAACTGCCATCCCAAAACCAACAGATACGACCATGCCACCGTGCAACTTGCACCACCCACGGTTATCGTCCGACCATCGCCAGAACCTCCCACACATCCACGGTCGCTCCAGTAATCTATCCCAATCATCAAAGCACCACCATAAGCCATGATTCAAGATCGAACTATCCAGTTGAAACTGGAATCTCAAAACAACTGCCAGAAAAGCTTCACCCCATCGATTCTGACCATTGGAAAATGATCAACCTCAACCACACCTTGTCGAACTCCTACGCAACCAATCCCTTCAATCTCGACCCACTCGATCAACCATAGGTGACGCAACGATCACAAATCAGACCCTCAACTAAACTAGGTAAAAAACTTAGTTCTATCTGCTGCCGCCACTATGGCAAACTATCCCACCTCCACTATTTTTCCTTACTTCCCTGATCATACATCTAGCTCCAACAAGAATCACGACCACCAGAAACACTCCAGTCACCAGAAAATCCCTAAACTCCAATCTCCGGTCCACTAAGGACTGCACCCTTATTTCAATTCTAAAAATTATGATTTTTTTTTAAAATCTTATTTTCCATATATAATTCAAGTTATAATCTTGAATTAATAAAATACAACATTTGGTTTTACATGTTCTAAATATTTCTACTGTTATTTCCCAAATACAAGCATATTTCATCACTTACATGCTTGTTTCTATTTTTAGTACCTGGATTATGCTAAAACTAATCTATTTTGTTTTTGATCCAAGTGCCATCAGTGATTAGATAAAAAGAAATGATATTTTGATTTATTTATAAACACTGAAATCTAAAAAACAGAGATATATCAACATGCATAGTTCAAATCAGATGCATACACACAACATTTATACTTATATATGTAAACACGTGCAAAGCACTTTCAACACAGCAACTTCACAAGCAACTACTTCATTTACTTAAGTTTTTATGTAAATGTTTACGCACCATTTATGTTTGAACAGAGCAGATTTTTGTTTTGAAGATTTGAAGCTGGACATGATTCTTGACTCCAGATCTATACCTGCTTTGTTGTTTAAACTGAGTTGATCCTTGCTGAGATGATCTAGGCTTGAACTCGGGTTTTGTCTTCTTTGATTTGTAAAACTTTTACAAGGTTTTGATTTTTTTTCTTGAATCAGGTTTGAACACTTTGAAAAATTGCTGTTTAACTTTCTTTTTATTTCAAAGATGAAGAAGAAAATGAGCAGCCTCCTTTTTTTCTTAATTCTTTTTTGTACATAAAATTAAATTTGAAAGGCAATAAGTATGCCACTTGTAAATGTAAAATTTCCCCTGGCTTACAAATGTACAAACATATTATTATTATTACAAGTGTATTTTGCATGTTATAAGGGTTTTCCAAATGTTAAATATAAGGATATATGTTTATCCCTTATTTAAAAATCACTTATCTTTATTTTAGTTATATAACATGTTTATTCTTATTTATACATCTGCAAGCTATTTTAATTCATATAAAAAATATCAATCTAATTTGAATTTTAAAACATAAAAATGTTAAACTTAACTTTTGTTATCATTTAGAAATTTACTATATATATTACAACCAAATTTATTAATATATTTGCTAATTTATTATAAGAGCTATTATTCCCAGAGTTTTTTTTTAATATCCAGCATTTATTATAGTTCAAATTCAGCTATATACATATCCAAATCTTATAATTATTAGAACGCTATTTGTTTAACCAAATTAAAAATAATAATATCTTAATAGTTAAAATTGGTTAATTACCAATTAACAATTGCCCAAATTCAAATTATCACATTCCTCCCCCCTTGAACCTTTTCGTCCTCGAAAAGAAACGAAGCCAGAATTTATAAAATACTTAAAATCCGATAAATTTTCTTTGATCATTATTAAAGCACTTTGAAAATCTATATAATATTACCAGAATAGCTTTATATATAAAAATACTTTTTCTAACTTGATGTCTCAACAGTCCATCCTTGTGCTTACAGAAATTCGGTCATACGTTGATCAGACGTAGGACTGAAAATCTACAAGTACTTAACAGACCCATTTTCAACACCCAGTGAAAATACTTGAAAAATAATTTTATTGAAAAGATAGAAAACATTTTTGAAATCGAGGAAATATCTTTGGTGGGAATGCTCTGGGAATCATTACCCCCATCCATGGTCGCAGTTACATTCTGGGTTACGTTGCCATCGCAGCAAAAGTCCATGTAACGGTAGGCACTCCGCGCCCCTCGATTACGCCACGAAACCCACAAAAAATCGCAGTTACATTCCAGGGTTATGTTGCCATCACAGCAAAAGTTCATGTAATTGTAGGCATCAGCGCCCTCGATTTTCGCTGCCAAAAATGAAACTTCTCCACTCCCACATAGGTCGTAGTCTACCGATGTAAAATCAAATGTAGACTGTTGGCTCTCAGCACCACACACGACTTTCACTATGTTACCATAGGTCGCAGTCTACCGATATAAAATCAAACGCAGGCTGTTGGCTCTTAGCGGCACACACGACTTTCGCTATGGTCTGTAGTAGATCGCAGTGACATCGAGTTACACTATCGTTACAGCATAACCCAAATGCCTCTGTACGCCTCAGCAACCTCGACACTCGCTACACACTTCACAAAATCCTCAGGAACTAGTTTTGTCCGGACTCCTTACAGGATCAACTTTAGAACCTCCCCTTAGAGGCTCAAGGCAGTACCAACCTATGGTACTCCTGAGAAGTTCAGTTCAAGGGAGCGCCTTTTTCCTCGGAACCATTTTCAAAACACTTTATACTATACACATATAGTATCTTCCAAGTCATACACCCAGTATGAATCTCATATAAATCTCCTTTCTCAAAATCGATAATTCTCAAACTAGTCTTTTCAAATTCCAATATTGATTTTACCCAAAAATTAAAAGCCTTTCCAAATCCAAAGGTTCCAAAAACCTTTCCAAAATCATCCTCATGAAATCCTTTATATATATGTACATAGATATATATAATTTTGAAAATCTTTGGATTACTCCAAACTTGAATAAATTCCCTTTTTATACTTCAAATACTTTTCAAAAATCCTTTTCTTCTGACAATAGAATCAACAAGGGGAGATTTAACTAATATAACAAAGATATATAACTTTATTTATTCCAAACCAAATATTCAAATTTGATTACTCTATAAAGTCTTCCATAAAGTAAATTTCTACCATTGAAATATCCAATTTCTATTTTATTTCATCGTATATTTCACAAAATATACCTTTCATTTCAAAAACCATTTCACATTTCTTATCCATAAATTTCCAGTATCAACTTCATTTAAACCCGTACGATGTACACATATCATCTGTACGCTATACCAATCTGATCGCTCACTAGATCACACAATTTCACTTCCGAACTAGTATCGTCCACCCGACTTCCTAGTGCGGACTTAGATCTGGTTTCTTGATCAGAAACCATCATTCTCCTTACATAGTCACAACTATGATAGAGAATTTCCAGAACCAATCAACAATCCATATCCAGGTTCGCCTTCGGAAATCGAGTGAAAAATCCCAACTCGGATCGATATACTATCTCGAAATTCTGTGCTCGAATCTGGATCAAATCACTATGGGAATAGAATAATCTACGTACATCCTACGTATCTATCTCCATTTATTATTAGCCAAATCAATTTCTCCTATTTATTCACATTCACTTTAATTTCTATTTACTTATTCACATTTGCCTCAATCCTCTTTGGATTATCACTTTAATTATTATCTCAATGGGTATTTAGTTATAAACAGTTTACAGTCTGACCAGCTTAAATTTTGAAAACAGCTTGATGACTTTGAAAATAGATAAGTTGTTGAAAAATAATCATTAGTTTGTAAAATAGCTGCAAAATAGTTAAGTAATTGTAAAATAGTTGGAAAATAGTCAAATAGTTATAGAAATAATTACAAAACAGTTGTAAAATAGAAATTAGTTATAAAGTAGTTGAAAAACAGTAATTAGTTTATAAAACAGTTTAAAATTTGTTAAATAGTTCCAAAAACAATTGTAAAATAATTATAAGATAGTTTTAGGTTTAAAAAGATAAGTTGTATAGTAAATAGTTTGAAAAGAATAGATTTATATTAAAACAATTCATTTGAAAATAGTCCAGAGTCAAACTGTTCAATTCCAAATCTCCAATTCCATCAACTCAATTTAAATTTCCACTTCCATTTAAACTGATTCAATTCTTTAAATAACTTCAATTTCCATTGAAATCGATTTAATCCCAATTCAAGTTGAATTAACCTCGATTTTTTCCAAATTCAAATCAAATTCCATTTGAATTTTAAATCTATTCAACTTTAATCACAATTTCAAATTATTCAAATTAATTTGGACTAATTTCAAATTGAACCCATTTCAATTTCGAATCAATTCCAGTTTGAATTAATCCCAATTCCCATTTGAATTTGAACTCATTCAACTTCAATTTTATTTCAAATTAATCCAATTCAAATTTTGCATTTGAATTTTTAAACTTATACATCAATCACAATTCCAATTAATTCAAATCAAATCCAATTTGAACTAATTCAATTCAAATTTCAAATCTAAATCATCCCGAATTATATAAATTCGAGTTAAAATTTTAAATGTTGATTCGATCAAATCAACTTATCTCTTTAAACCATTTAATTCTGAATCCAAATTCCATTTTGACCTATTTCAAAGTTCAAATAATAATTCAAATCCTTTTTAAACGACTAAATCTTTGAAATTCAATTTATCACAAGTTTCAATTTTGAAACCAAACCTTTGAAGTTTTATCTTAAACATTCAAATCTTAAGTCTAAAATGATTCCATTTTATCTTAATAATGGATATATTACCACATCCCATTTCCTCATTCATTTAAACAAATCCAATTCACAGTTTAAAGATTATTAATAGGATAATATTATACAAATTATTTAAAAACATCCATTATTTCCAATTTTCAGATATCAAACCCATTTCGAGATCACACAAACTCCCAATTCAAATTAACCATTTAACTTCCCAAGTTAAATCCCAATTTCATCTTGAAATTTCCAAATAAATTTGTTCATTCAAACTTATTTAACTTCCTCTAGGTTAAATTCAATTTAAATCCTGTTAACCTTACTCAAATTTGAATTCCCACTTCAAATTTCAAAATTATTTCCCACTTACAAGTTCAAAACTTATATCATTTGGGATTTACATCACATTCCAAGAAAAATTCAAAACTCAACCTTTGAAATAACCATTTTTGGTATTATGTATATCCCTCATATATACTTATTTATTTCTATGCCCACCAGGCCAAATTTTAAAATTTAAACCACCTTTGGTTTAATTCAAAACAAATTCTCTTTAAAAATTTCAAACATTTTTTATTTTAAAATAAGATCAAATTTAAAATAATCTGAATAATATCATTTCTTTTAACACTATAGAAACAATTTCAGATGTTTCTAAACTTAGGATTTAAAACTTCACAATTTAAAACCCACTTTTATTTAGAAGTTATACTCATTTTAAAAGTTTACTTCATTTGTTCACTCATTAATACACATTTTATTATTAAACACAACAATCATCAACCAAGATTATCATATCTGGAAACCAATTTATCTTATTCTTACTTCTACAAGTTTAGGATTTTGTTCCAGTTTGGATCTATTTCCTAACTTATCTTCATTTAATTTCAATTTGTTGTATTTCTATTACCACTTAATTTAATTCCAATAATTTAACAACCAATTACCTTAATATTTATTAGAAAGAGATATTGCTTTATATATTAAAATATATCTTATATAAAATCATTTAAAATCTTTATATAAGAAAATAACAAGTATGCTCTTATATATACATTCAACTCATCCTAGGGTACCATTGACCCTATCCTTAATGAGTATCCCACCAGAGCTAAGGTTCTCGCTTAACCTTCTACTCTTATATATATATCCTTAATGACCCTATCATTAATGAGTATCTCATATTTAGCGGATAAAATATAATATCAATAATATCAGTCTACAATGAAAACTGTACTTGTCAAATTTCACTTTAATACGTCAGAGTTACAACATATATACAAACACTAGACATATACAATCAATATGTCTCAGATGTACAATAATATAATATAGTGGAAACACTCGATACGTTCCTGCCATCCAGCTCGCTTCCAAGCTCCAAAACATCCTTACCTGAAAATCTATAATACTCGGTCTGACCCGAGCATTACATCAAAGTAACACCCGGGTCGGGCTAGAAACCAGCGTGAGTAAACCCATCTAACATGAATGACTAAAGCATACAACTTATATATATATATAACCCGGGTAACATGTATCAATTAACAATTCACAAGTCGTTATAGACATCACTTACGTCACACATCAATTTCTAAGTACAAAACTTAGAATAAATCGTCCAATTCACTTCAATCATTCCATTTCAGCCTATTCATTTCACATATCAATTTATAAAGAATCGAAGTGGTTTTGGGTATTTCCCAATACCCGACTCCGGTCTCTTCGAATTCAATACAATGTTAACCCAAGTTATTTAAGTAAAATACAATTCAACTTTAAATAAAAAGATGTCACTTTTTACATAGTAATTTATCATCAATAGATAATCACATTATCATTGTTCACTCAAAACATATCATATCACAAAACATTTCATACCTAAGATATGAATCAATTCAAGACATTTAATCATCATTCAATCATTCGTAAGCAAGGTGGATCGTTTCCAAAATTAATTTAATTTATCTCATCTTAATTAATGATCCTTGATTAATTATCCTTAATTACGTAAAGTAATTATCCTTTAATTAATTACACAAATTAATTATCCTCAAACAATTTTAGTAATTAACCTTTAATTACTTCATTAATCACATTAATTAATTACATTAATTAATGATCCTTAATTAATTACTTTCATTAATGTGTAATTAACTTTCCTGAAGTAATTAATCCTTAATTACTTTTACCAAGTAATTATTCTTTTAAATTACTTCCCATTAAGTAATTTTCCTTATATCAGTTACATCCAATAACTCATTTATCCATTACTTACATTAAGTAATTTCACTTATCAAAAGTAATTATACCTAATTAATTACCAGGTGACTATCTTTAATTAATTAACGAATTAATTAACTTAAATTAATCATATTTATCTCATAAATCACAATTTAGTAATTCATCCCTTAATTACCCTTTAAACGAATTAATTAATCCTTCATTATAGATTAATTATCCTTCAACAGTTAATTAATAAACTTCAATTATTAATCAATATCCTTTAGTACAAAGTAATCAATCCTTAATTACTTTATAATTAATTAATTAACCTTAATTAACTAATTAATTATCTCTTAATTATTAATTAATAAAACTTAATTATTGATTAATAACCATAATTACTTAATTAATTAATCCATAATTACCAATTAATCAATCCTTAATGACAATTAATTAACCCCTAATAATAGTTAATTAATCCTTAATTAACTTTAATTATAGATTAATAATCTATTAATTATTAATTAAGAAAAACTAATTATTACATAATAAAACTTCATTAAGTGCTTCTTAATTACCAATTTAATTAACCCTTAATTACTTGATTAATTAATTTCTAATTACAAATTAATTAATCCATCGTAATTATTAGTTAATTAAATTAATTATTCTCAATTAATTTCTTAATTAATTCTTATCAATAATTAAGTTAATTAATTAATTAAACTTAAATTAATTTCAACTAATTAAAAATCTTAATTAACCTTAAGATAAAACATTATCTTTATTAGTGATTTAAAATATTTGATCTTAGTAATTAACTTTACTTAATTAAATCATTAATTAAGTTTAAAATAAAATAATCATTAATTATTTATTCCCAATCATTAATTAACCATCCTTAATTATAAGTTAATAAATCACTTGAAACTCTTAACTGTTAATTAACTTATCCTTAATCATTAACTAATTTCATTAATAAATCACTCTTTAATTATTCCATTTATTAACAAACTTTAATTAAGTTTTTAAGATAAAACATTTCCTTATTCATTTCCTTTTTACATTTCAAATTAAGTTTGAAAATAACTTTAAGGGTTTAACTTAATATATTCAAGTTAAACAAATTAATTTATACAAACCATTCATTACAAAGAAATGTATTTTCAAGAGAATTGATTTAACTTGATTATTTAAAGTTTTAGAAACTACTTTTATTTAAATTTAAAAACAGGTTAAACATTTGCTTTGGTTTAACCCCATATGTACCTAAACAAAAACCAAGTGCATCTTCCTCTTGTCTTCTTTTTAAAACAGTTTGATTTAAGTTTTAAAACTGTTTAAAAACTCAACAGTGGTTTAAATCTTTAAAACTGTTAAAATTAAACAGTTACACAAATCTCGCAAACGACCTAGAGAAAAACCCGAGCCAAAACTAAATCCACGCGAGTTTCCCCTGAGGCAACTGCCATCCCAAAACCAACAGATACGACCATGCCACCGTGCAACTTACACCAACCACGGCGATCGTCCGACCATCGCCAGAACCTCCCATACATCCACGGTCGCTCCAGTAACCTACCTCGATCATCAAAGCACCACCACAAGCCATGATTCAAGATCGAACTATCCAGTTGAAACTGGAATCTCAAAACAACTGCCAGAAAAGCTTCACCCCATCGATTCTGACCACCGGAAAATGATCAACCTCGACCACACCTTGTCGAACTCCTACGCAACCAATCCCTTCAATCTCGACCCACTCGATCAACCACAAGTGACGCAACGATCACAAATCAGACCCTCAACCAAACTAGGTTAAAAACTTAGTTCGAACAGCCGCCGCTACCATGGCGAACTATCTCCACCTCTACTATTTTTCCTTCCTTCCCTGATCATACATCTAGCTCCAACAAGAATCACGACTGTAACGATCTCGGATTTTAATAAGTTTAAATTGATAATTAATTTAATTTTTGAACCTAAAATTTAAGTAAATGGTTTAAAAAAATTGAATGATTTAAGTAGGAATCAAGATAAGAAGTAGAAAAGAAAATAAAATACAACCAAACTACACTTACAAAATAAATAAATGAATACATATATGTAGAAAAATGCAAGGCAATAAGTATTAAAGTTGAAACTAAAATTCAAGTTAGAAATACATATTTAATTTGGAAATATATATATATATAAGATGAATTAAAATTTAAAGTAAACATATTAACTAAAAAAAATCAAACAACGTGTTTTAAAAAAAAATAGAATCCACTGATATTATAAAGCAAGAACATAAGGATTGAAAGAATAAATATAAATCTGTAACCGGAAGCTAACCGGACAAAGTACAAGATAAAAAAAATATACGTTCATGTTTTCAAACATATAATAAGTATAAGTATGTAGGCTAAGTTAAAGACAATAATAAATGCATATATCTTTAGCCCACCATAACACATATCATTTCAGCCACTTAGAACAAAACAAGAAAAGAAAAAAATATCATCAGTCAACTCAAGCATGAAGTATAAAACAAAACCAAATGAGATAAGTAAGAAGAACAAATATATCTTATTAGCCACCGAAATATATAGGAAAATAAAAGATCTCGGTACAAATAAAATAAGTATGGAGACATAAAGTACAAGAAATAATATAAACCACGCAAAAGCTAATAAATATTAGCACACAATTTGTATATGTCAGCCACCATATATGAAAGAAAACATTGATTCAAGCATGAACAAACAAAAATATATCTTTAGTCACCAAATCAATATCATCTCAGCCGAAACAAGAATCATCTCAGCCTATAAACAAAGAAAATATTTATAAAACAACTTTAACCATATATACATGTAAAAATAAAATAGTATAAGCTTATAAAAAAAATAGGACATTGCATTTAATGCCACATCCCCTCAGCGAAAATTGATATCATCTTCAACTATGCCTATTGTACAAAATATTATAATCACTTGTACAAACAACATTATAATACACTATAAGTTAAACTTCCAAATTGTGTTAAAAAGGGATTTCAAGTTAAAAAATTAAAATGATTTTCCAAAGTTATGGAAACGGTTTGAAAGCTATAAGTTAAATCTTTAATTTAGAGATTTTAAACGAGTTAATCCAATTGAAATGGAAATTGTTTTGAAATCCGTAAATGGATCTTTGGGAAAACGGGTGAACTTTGTGAAATGAATCTTATTGTTTAGAAAGATTGAAAATGGTAATTTGTTTAAACCATTTGAAAGAAAATTTTGAATTATTAAGTTGTGACTTAATAGAAATCCCATAACCATATGTTTTAAATATTGCGCTCACTATTCAGGTTAGCCGGGAAAGGACCTTTGTGTCGTATAATCCATTCTGAATATGTGATTCGACGTTATGGATAGCATGTGAAGACCGGTGGTGAAGACCGGATATTTTTGAAAACGAAAGGGTTTCTTGTCGAATGTTTCTGCATCGGCTGATCCCCGATATAGAAATTTATTACCCTTTGTGATGGGAAGTCCGGTCGTGATTATTGAATTTCCGGATTGCAAGGAATTCTTTGTAAGTGCCTTCGGTTCCGTTCGATCCCGGAAGCGACTTGTATGGATGTGTGTCTGACGTGACAGTTTGAGATGTAAAGCTGGTTTCTATCAAATATGTTCCCGTTGGTGGCAGAGAATTTATTCTCTTAGCTTAACACCCTAGAGGTTATGTAGTTGATGGTTACTAGTGATACATTCCCAAATTGGTAATGTGGCATACGAAGTGCTGTTGAGCATTTGATGATCAAAACACAGCTTTTATATAAAGCGTGGCTTTGTGGACGAGACTTCGTCCGACCTCACACCCCGGAAATGGTCAAAACAGGAAGGATGCAGCAAGGTTATTAGGGGGTAGCGCCCCTTTAGTGTATGTCATTCCTTATGGATAGAGGTGGTATCATGGTATGGAGCCCAGATACTTAACGTATGTTATTGCTCCAAATTTATTACTTTGTGGTCGTTGGAATCGAGGATCCATGGATATAGGTCGGTTACGATCGAGGAATGACATATTCGTGTCACTAGTTACCCAGTTTGAAGGGTAACCCGGCCTAGTGTTGGCAGAGATCCGGTTTGGTTTTCGGGTCGTCTTTCCAGAGGCGTACCCATGTGGCAATGGGAAGTTCCTTGGCTTGACCATTTGTTGGAAATCCAAAGAAACAATACGATCTTGTACGGTTTTAGTTGTAGAACCTATCATTCACTATGGTGGCGCCCCACTGTTTGGATGGTAGCTATAGTAGGCATAAGTGCGAAATGCCTATGCTGGCTAAGATTTATATCTTTACTTTCGAAATGATTTTTCCTACTCTATGCACTAGTAATAATATCAAATGTTTCTTTTTAATGTGTATCAAGCATCTTTGACTATCATAAGGAGAAATCTCCTCCGATTCTGCGTTTGCATTGTGTGTCTGTGTGTGCGGGAGGCCTTATGGTAGTCTTTTTTTCAAAAAAAAAACATTGCAATTTATTTTAAAAATATTCCCGTTGTTTGTTTTAAAGATAAGCTGTTTTATGTTCTCACGCCAGTCCCATTACTGACCTGCATTTTATTGTTCTTTCCTAAACTCTGGGTGCTTAAAATTTTTTCTACACGAGCAGTCTAGAGTTGGGTTTTTCAAATAGTCAGATTTAGTAGATTTTCGGGAGCTAGTTCAGTCTTTGGACACGACTGATCTTGTTTAGCTTTGTGCATCGTTATTGGGAGTTCGAGCTATTTCTGGATTGGTGCTTTGGAGATGAAGATTATCCACTGCCGGTGTTATCTATTTTCATTTCCGCTGCTATTTTATTGTATCAATTCTCTGATGTATATTGATATCTATTGTATCAGATATTGTATCAATGTTGTATATTAATGTATTATTCTTTTTCTTCCGCTATGTTGTTTACTTAATTGTGTTATAAGCTCCAACGACTCAGATTTGAACGATCGAATCTGCGACATTCGAGTACGATGTAAAGTATGGATGTCGATTTTCGAACGCGAAGAATCTGCATCGTTACATTTTGGTATCAGAGGCAAGGTTGAATTTAACTCAGGAGTATAACACATTAAGTAGCTTATTAGAGATAGGTTGAAGTATACCCTACAATGAGTAATCTCTAAGATATCCTTTTGAATGCCTTAGTAAATTCTCTTACTATCCACTGATAGTAAGTATGAGTGCAAGAAGAGAACGAGATAGAGGAAAGGGAAGTACCACTATAAATGGTCAATACCCTGTAACAGTGGAAACAACTTTCTCTATCAATTTCCTTTGATTCGATTTTAATTCTTTTGATTGCTTCGTGATAGATCCAGAAAGAAGTTTCGGTGTGATGATGGCCCTACGAATCGTTGAAGAAAATCCTTACTTCGTATTTCACCAGTTTCTTATCAGTTTTTGATTTAAACCTTTATAAATATAAATGAATTTGAAATTTGGAATTGAAAATTTAAATAAATTGGAAATTTTAATTTGAGTTAAATTGATTAATAGAACATGAAGGCTAAATTGAATTGAATCAATAAAACGATTTCATTTAAAACCAAATTTGAAATTCTATTATAATTTCTTGTATCTATTGTTGATATTCTGATTTGGTGAGCCAAATGCAGAATCGATATCCAGTTCGATCTGGAAAGATATTTCTCTATCTTTCATCTATCTTCGTTATCTCTCTCTGGCGAATTTCGAGGACGAAATTCCTTTTAAGGGGGGAAGTCAGTAACGATCTCGGATTTTAATAAGTTTAAATGATAATTAATTTAATTTTTGAACTTAAAATTTAAGTAAATGGTTTAAAAAAATTGAATGATTTAAGTAGGAATCAAGATAAGAAGTAAAAAATAAAATAAAATACAACCAAACTACACTTACAAAATAAATAAATGAATACATATATGTAGAAAAAAGCAAGGCAATAAGTATTAAAGTTGAAACTAAAATTCAAGTTAGAAATACATATTTAATTTGGAGATAGAAATAGATATACATATATATATAAGTATATATAAGATGAATTAAAATTTAAAGTAAACATATTAACTAAAAAAATCAAACAACGTGTTTAAAAAAAATAGAATCCATTGATATTATAAAGCAAGAACATAAGGATTAAAAGAATAAGTATAAATATGTAAACTGGAAGCAAACCGGACAAAGTACAAGATAAAAGAAATATACGTTTATGTTTTCAAACATATAATAAGTATAAGTATGTAGGCTAAATTAAAGACAATAATAAATGCATATATCTTTAGCCCACCATAACACATTTTTTTCAGCCACTTAAAACAAAACAAGAAAATAAAAAAATATCATCACTCAACTCAAACATAAAGTATAAAACAAAACCAAATAAGATAAGTAAGAAGAACAAATATATCTTATTAGCCACCGAAATATATAGGAAAATAAAAGATCTCGGTACAAATAAAATAAGTATGGAGACATAAAGTACAAGAAATAATATAAACCATGCTAAAGCTAATAAATGTTAGCACACAATTTGTATATGTTAGCCACCATATATGAAAGAAAACATTGATTCAAGCATGAACAAACAAAAATATATCTTTAGTCACCAAATCAATATCATCTCAGCCGAAACAAGAATCATCTCAGCCTATAAACAAAGAAAATATTTATAAAACAACTTTAACCATATATACATGTAAAAATAAAATAGTATAAGCTTATAAAAAAAAATAGGACATTGCATTTAATGCCACATCCCCTCAGCGAAAATTGATATCATCTTCAACTATGCCTATTGTACAAAATATTATAATCACTTGTACAAACAACATTATAATACACTATACTAACTATACCAGCCTGTAAGCTCCATTCTTTTATATATAAATCTTCTTCATTTCGTTCAAAACTGAGTACATATGAAGTAAAAATCCATTTCAAACTATAAATAAACTTCAAATTAAACAATTCAAACAAAACAAACCAGAGATCAAGGAGGCAAGTTTAGCTAAGAATTTCAAAGCCTGTGCTAAAAAGTGGAAACTCTGTTCTCTGTTCATCTTCTCAAAGGTGAGTAACATATTTTTTTTTTAAAGACTTGAATCTATTGCATAGATATGTCTATGAATAAGTATGTTCCTACATGTATACGATTCCTTTGAATATGGTAGGTACTGGAAGTATTGTGTACAGGTTATTGCTATGTATGTTTCTGTTCTAAGATTTTAAGGTGCCAGTTTTTTTTTATTCAAAAAAAAAGAATAGAAAAGAAAAAAAATCATTTCTTTTTAATTCTACTTTCTTTTTGAGTTTAATGTTAAAACATAAATAGTTTGTTATAGCAAATACTCAAGATTAGAAATTTATTCCAGTCAAAATAACTTGTAAACATTTCTGGAAACCAAGATACTGAGTAAAACTTTAAATGTGTCAAATTACAAATTTCCTAATTTACAAATTAAGGTTTATAACTTGAATTCTTAAACTAAAATTGGATTTTTAAAACAAGAATCAAAATATTTAGATGGGGGTTTAAGGAGCAGTATGGGTTTGTTCGAATTTCAAAATTTTGGCATTCTCTGGCGACCCACTGTCTCGTGATGGATGAGGCTTGGGCTGGTGATAGAGGGGCCTACGGGGAGTTGAGGCAAAATGGTGGGGTGGTCAACAGTTGATTGTGGCGGCGGCGGCAAACGTTTTTCTTTTGTAAACCTAGTTTTAGGTAAGTATGCTATTTCGATTCGTTCGCCATCTATGGTTGACCGAGCATCTCGTTGCTTTGGGAGATGGTGGAAGGGTTGACGATGAAGTGATAGCCAGAGTTTCGCATGGTACGGTGGTCGACGTTTCGAGAACGATGTGTTTTTCAGGTTTTGGGTGAAGTGGCTACTAACTGTTCCAGGTTTGGATTTTAGAAAACTCGATTTTGAATTCGAGAGGTTGATGGAGATTCCGGAGGATGGAGATGGATGCTTGAGTGATCGTCGACGTGTTCGATGTCGTGGTGTCGACCGGAGATGGTCGGTGATGTTGTGCACGTACACCGTGCAATTTAGTTTCTGGTGAGATTTAGGTCGGAGTAGGGAAGTGGACTCGAGATTCACTCGAGTAATTCCTGCGTCTTGCCCGAAGCATGTAGGGGTTTGACTCGGAGTAGAAAAATTAGTACTTGGGTCAAATTTTTTCTTTGTTACAGGTTTTGCTATAAAACCTGTCTGTTTTATTATTAAAATAGAGTTCTGTTTTTTTTAAATTTAAATGAAAGTTAAATTTAAAGCAGAATTTAAAACATGGGTCTTAAATTCAAAGTTTAAGTTTGGATTCAAATGAACTTTTGAATCTTAAGTTTTAAAATGAAATTTTAAAATTTAAAGCAAGATTTAAATCAAGTTTTAAATCAAGCCTAAATATGGATTTAAGTTTACTATGAATCCAAATCTTGAATATAGATCAGTTTTGTAAATTTAAATGTTTAACAAGTTTAAATGTTTTAAAGTAGATTTTAAAAATGAATGTATTTTCAAATAAATGTTTAAACGTGATAAAATTCTTTATGAAAGGTTTCCTTAAATATTTGAATGAAAGTTAAATAAATTGTTTTAACTTGAATTTGCAAAGTTAAATAATTTATATATTTTAAGAAGCTAAATCTTTAAATAAAAATAAAAAAAATTAAATTAAGTAATCTAGTTTTTTTTATAAGTTTCGTATATGAGAAATGAATGTTCTTTATATTTATTTTAAGATTTATAAAGTGATTTTAAATTTGATTTAAAATTTAAATGGTTAATCATTTTGAGTCTTGAATTCAAAATGGAACTTAAATGTAAGTTCAAGAGTGAAATGATTTAAATACACTTTACCTTAGAAATAATTGAGATAATAAAAGAATTTAATTTATAAGAGAATTAAGGAATGACTTATTTATCTGATTTTAAATTAATGATTTAGATTTATTAATAATTAGAAAAGATTAATAATGATTTAATCAAAAATAATTTATTAAGAAAATGATTAAGAAACGTTATTAGTTAATAAAGATAATTAACTGAGGATTATTAAATATTGATTAAAGTGATTAATTTTAATAATTAAATTAGATTAATTAATTTAGATAATCAATTATAAATTGTTTAAATGTAATTACTTGATGAGAGTAATTAAGGATTAATTTCTTATCGTAATTAATTTTGGATATTTTGATTAATTAAAGGTTAATTAATTATGTAATTAACTCAAAGTTAATTTAATTAATGTGATTAATTCAGGGCTAATTAATTATAAGTAATTGATTAAGATGGATAATTAAGGATTAATTTATAAATTGATTAATTAGTACTAAATGATTTGTAATTTATGAATTAGGATTGAGTAATTAATTCATGTGTAATTAATTAAATTGGAAATAAATTGAATTAATTAGGATTAACCAATTAATTAATCCTACTTATAAATGACTATTGAATGCTTGACCTTACTTATGAATGTATTTTATATGTGATGCCTTGAATTGATTGCCCTATCTGATTTGTGATATTTTGTTCTGTGGATTGAGCTGTGTATAAGTTATTCATTTATTTACATTTGTATATTATCTGTGAATCTGTGAATGGACGATAAGCGTTTTATTAATATCGCTTATCAACTATATTTCTGTGTTTTAATCTGCGATGATTGAACGATGTTGCACTATTGTGTTAAACCCTTGGACCACACTTATACACACACAAATATGGATTTCACGAGGAAATCGATTAAGTCACAGATTTTGAAAGGATTTTAAAAGTTGAATATTTAAATTCAAATGTTTTGGAAATGGATTGGGTTTAAAGTGGAAATCTTTTGAAATGGAATTTCAAAGATGAAATTTACTTTGAATAACTTGATTAAGTCGGGAATTTAAATATTTTGATTTAAATTTGAATTCAATATTTGAAATTGAATTCTATGATTTGAAACTAGAGATTAAAGATGTTACAATATTTATATGTGGATTAAACTATTTTAAAGGTATTGATTTGGGAATTCGAATTTAAATTCAAAGGCTTTAACTCATGTAAATAAATTTGGATCTTTCTGAAATAAAACTATTCGTTTTCAAATAATAAAAGCTTTCATATAAAAGTGAACTTCCAAATTGTGTTAAAAGGGATTTCAAGTTAAAAAATGAAAATGATTTTCCAAAGTTATGGAAACGGTTTGAAAGCTATAAGTTAAATCTTTAATTTAGAGATTTTAAACGAGTTAATCCAATTGAAATGGAAATTGTTTTGAAATCCGTAAATGGATCTTTGGGAAAACGGGTGAACTTTGTGAAATGTATCTTTTTGTTTAGAAAGATTGGAAATGGTAATTTGTTTAAACCATTTGAAAGAAAATTTTGAATTATTAAGTTGTGACTTAATAGAAATCCCATATCCATATGTTTTAAATATTGCGCTCACTATTCGGGTTAGCCGGGAAAGGACCTTTGTGTCGTATAACCCATTCCAAATATGTGATTCGACATTATGGAAAGCATGTGAAGACCGGTGGTGAAGACCGGATATTTTTGAAAACGAAAGGGTTTCTTGTCGAATGTTTCTGCATCGGTTGATCCCCGATATAGAAATTTATTACTCTTTGTGATGGGAAGTCCGGTCGTGATTAGTGAATATCCGGATTGCAAGGACGTCTTTGTAAGTGCCTTTGGTTCCGTTCGATCCCGGAACGGACTTGGATGGATGTGTGTCTGACATTACAGTTTGAGATGTAAAGCTGGTTTCTATCAAATATGTTCTCGTTGGTGGCGGAGAATTTATTCTCTTAGCTTAACACCCTAGAGGTTATGTAGTTGATGGTTACTAGTGATACATTCCCAAATTGGTAATGTGGCGTACGAAGTGCTGTTGAGCATTTGATGATCAAAGCACAGCTTTTATATAAAGCGTGGCTTTGTGGACGAGACTTTGTCGGACCTCATACCCGGGAAATGGTCAAAACAGGAAGGATGCAGCAAGGTTATTAGGGGGTAGCGCCGCTTTAGTATATGTCATTCCTTCTGGATAGAGGTGGTATCATGGTATGGAGCCCAGATACTTAACCTATGTTGTTGCTGCAAATTTATTACTTTGTGGTCGTTGGAATCGAGGATCCTCGGATATAGATCGGTTATGATCGGGGAATGACATATTCGTTTCAGTAGTTACTCAGCTTGAAGGGTAACCCGGCCTTGTGTTGGTAGAGTAGGTTCTCGGGTCGTCTTTCCAGAGGCGTACACATGTGGCAATGGGAAGTTCCTTGGTCTGACCATTTGTAGGAAATCCAAAGAAACAATACGATTTTGTACGGTTTTAGTTGTAGAACCTATCATTCACTTATGGTGGCGCCCCACTATTTGGATGGTAGCTATAGTAGGCATAAGTGCGAAATGCCTATGCTGGCTAAGATTTATATCTTTCCTTTCGAAATGATTTTTCCTACACTATGCAATACTAATAATATCAAATTTTTTCTTTTTAATGCATATCAAGCATCTTTGACTATCATAAGGAGAAATCTCCTCCGATTCTGCGTTTGCATTGTGTGTGTGTGCGGGAGGCCTTATTGTAGTCTCTTTTTCAAGAAAAAAACATTGCGAATTTATTTTAAAAATATTCATGTTGTTTGTTTTAAAGATAAACTGTTTTAAGTTCTCACACCAGTCCCATGACTGACCTGGAGTTTATTGTTCTTTCCTAAACTCTGGGTGCTTAAAATTTTTTCTACACGAGCAGTCTAGAGTTGGGTTTTTCAGATAGTCAGATATAGTAGATTTTCGGGAGCTAGTTCAGTCTTTGGACATGACTGATCTTGTTTAGCTTTGTGCATCGTTATTGGGAGTTCGAGCTATTTCTGGATTGGTCCTTTAGAGATGAAGATTATCCACTGCCGGTGTTATCTATTTTCTTTTCCGCTGCTATTTTATTGTATCGTATCTCTGATGTATATTTATATCAATTGTATCAGTTATTGTATCAATGCTGTATATCAATGTATTATTCTTTTTCTTCCGCTATGTTGTTTACTTAATTGTGTTATAAGCTCCGGCGACTCGGATTTGAACGATCGAATCTGCGACATTCGAATACGATGTAAAGTATGGATGTCGATTTTCGAACGCGAAAAATCTGCATCGTTACAACGACCAACAGAAACATTCCAGTCACCAGAAAATCCCTAAACTCCAATCTCTGGTCAACTAAGGACTGCAACCTTATTTCAATTCTAAAAATTATGACTTTTGTTTTAAAAATATTATTTTCCATAGATAATTAAAGTTATAATCTTGAATTAATAAAGTACAACATTTGGTTTTACATGTTCGAAATATTTCTGCTGTTATTTCCCAAATACAAGCATATTTCATCACTTACATACTTGTTTCTATTTTTAGTACCTGGATTATGCTAAAACTAATCTATTTTGTTTTTGATCCAAGTGCTATCAGTGATTAGATATAAAAAATGCTATTTTGATTTATTTATAAACACTGAAATCTGGAAAACAGAGATATATCAACATGCACAGTTCAAATCAGTTGCATACGCACAACATTTATACTTATATATATAAACACATGCAAAGTACTTTCAACACAGTAATTTCACAAGTAACTACTTCATTTACTTAAGTTTTTATGTAAAAGTTTACGCACCATTCTGTTTGAACAGAGCAGATTTTTGTTTTGAAGATTTGAAGCTGGACATGATTCTTGGCTCTAGATCTATACCTGCTTTGTTGTTTAAACTGAGTTGATCCTTGCTGAGATGATCTAGGCTTGAACTCAGGTTTGGGCTTCTTTGATTTGTAAAATTTTTACAGGGTTTTGATTTTTGTTCTTGAATCAGGTTTGAACACTTTGAAAAATTGCTTTAGTTTTGATATAAAATTTCAGTTTTACTTTCTTTTTATTTCAAAGATGAAGAAGAAAAAGGGCAGCCTCCTTTTTTTTCTTAATTCATTTTTGTACATAAAATTAAATTTGAAAGGCAATAAGTATGCCACTTGTAAATGTAAAATTTCCCTTGGCTTACAAATGTACAAAAATATTATTATTATTACAAGTGTATTTTGCATGTTATAAGGGTTTTTCAAATATTAAATACAAGGATTTATGTTTAACCCATATTTAAAATTCACTTATCTTTATTTTAGTTGTATAACATGTTTATCCTTTTTTTTTGAGAGAACGGGTGTGTAGCGTGAAGCTACACAGCCGATTAGCATAATTTCATAATATAGATAAAGTTCGACCAACAAGCCTGGTCGGTGGCCAAGTAAAACTTGATCAGAGAAAGTACATGCAGTTCGTTGTTAGGTAACAAAAAATAATAAAACAGCATTAGTACATTAAGCATATCTTCACCCAAAAGCCTGAAAAGGGATACAACTTCTAATTGTCTTCCTGCGATGCTGAAGAAGCACTACCAACAGATTCATCGGAAGGGGGTCGCGCTGCAGGTAGGCGAAATCTGAATGGTACGGATGAGGACGCCCCTGTCCAATATGCAAAAATATGAGAAATTTTATTACATAAACCGATAGCAGAACTGGGAGGTTTGTCGAAAATAATGGCGTTCCTTTCCTTCCAAATGACCCAGCTGAAGGTGGCCAGGAGCGAATCCAGAAGACAATTCTGAAGTCCATATTGCCAGTATTCAAAAAAGTCATATATCAAATGAATTTGACCGAGATTGTGAGCATAAACCGAAACCCAAATATGGAAGGAGAAGTCGCATTCAAAGAAAAGATGGTGAATAGATTCAGTTTCAGATTTACATAGGACACAGATCTGATCAGACGTGATATTCAAACGCATAAGCCGGTCTTTAGTGTTAATGTGCCCATGAATGAGGCACCATTGAAAAAATCTGATCCGTGGAGGGACAAGACATTTCCAGATCCGAGCGAAGGTGAATAGGCGACCAGGATGATTGATGAATGAGTAAAACCGAGAGACAGAGAAACTTTGAATGGGCGAAAGAGACCAAGTGTGACAATCATTTGACAGAGGATCAAGCGTGATAGGTTGAAGCAATCTCAGAATAGAAAGAAGTTCCTCAAGGATATCAAGGGAAAATAGAGATGATGGACAAAGATACGCGAAGCCATGGGAAACTGCGTCCGCCACAGTCAAAAGAGGATGGTTGGAATGTGAGAAAAGGAGGGGGAAAGATCTGTAAAGAGGAGAAAGACTATGCCAGGCGTCGAACCAGAGGAGACAGTTAGCACCGTTGCCTATGTCCACCCGGATAAAGGACTTGAAGCTGTTGATAGAAGCCAAGACACCAGACCAAAAGGGAGACGGTTTACGGAGAGGAGCGAAATGAGGAACAAGGAAGGGGTCGGAATTATAGTGCGAAGCTAAGATCCAATTCTTCCAGGTGAATTGTTTCGGCGAGAGGAGTCGCCAGAACCACTTTACTAACAGTGCTTGATTGAAAGAGATCAGATTGGGGACACCAAGACCCCCGTGAGTTTCGTGCAAACATACGATCTTCCAACTAACAAGACATTTGATTTTTCCGCCATTCCAGAGAAACGTTCGTCTAATAGCATCGATTTTTTTAGATACCCAGATAGGAAGTTTGTGAAATGAGAGCCAATAGGTGGGGAGGGCTGAAAGAACTGCTTTTACCAAAACAAGTCTTCCAGCAGATGATAGTGAGTTGGCCTTCCAACCAGCAAGTCTGGTTTCTAGTTTGGCTATAAGAGGATTCCAGTCTGATCGGTGTAACATAGTGGGACGCAAAGTGATACCGAGATATGATAAAGGGAATGAGTCAAGACGACAATTGAGGGTAGAGGCAATAGTTGGGCCTAGGTGGTTAGTATTGCCAAGCATAATAATAGAGCTTTTACTGAAATTGATAGATAAGTCGGAGATGAGTTCAAAAGAGTAGAGGAGGACCTTGAGACAATGAATATGATCAGGTGATGGTGAAACAAAAATGATGGTATCATATGCATATTGAATATTGGTGATCATAGGGATGGGACCGGAACTATGAGTGGAGCCAAGAGGTTGAATACCAGATAGATTGTTGTTGTCGATAGCCAAGTTGATCATACGATTGAAGACATCAGCCACCAAGACAAAGAGGAGGGGCGAGAGAGGATCTCCCTGTCGGAGATTGTTGTTGTCGATAGCCAAGTTGATCATACGATTGAAGACATCAGCCACCAAGACAAAGAGGAGGGGCGAGAGAGGATCTCCCTGTTTATCCTTATTTATACATCTACAAGCTATTTTTATTCATATAAAAAAAATATCAATCTTATTTAAATTTTGAACCATAAAAATGTTAAACTTAACTTTTGTTATCATTTAGAATTTTACTATATATATATATATTACAACCAAATTTATTTATATATTTGCTAATTTATTATAAGAGCTATTATTCCAAGATGTTTTTTTAAATCTAGCATTTATTATAGTTCAAATTCACGTACATACATATCCAAATCTTATAATTATCATAACTCTATTTGTTTAACCAAATTAAAAAAAAATCAGTATCTTAATAGTTAAAATTTGTTAATTACCAATTAACAATTGCATAAAATTCGGGTTATCAAATTCCTCCCCTTTGAATCTTTTCATCCTCGAAAAGAAACGAAGCCAGAATTTATAAAATACTTAAAATCAGATAAATTTTCTTGATCATTTTTAAAGCACTTTGAAAATCTATATAATATTACCAGAATAGCTTTACATATAAAAATAATTTTTCTAACTTGATGTCTCAACAGTCCATCCTTGTGCTTACAGAAATTCGGTCATACGTTGATCAGGCGTAGGACTGAAAATCTACAAGTACTTAACAGACCCATTTCAACACCCAGTGAAAATACTTGGAAAATAATTTTATTGAAAAGATAGAAAACATTTTTGAAATCGAGGAAATATCTTTGGTGAGAATGCTCTGGAAATCATCACCCCCATCCATGGTCGCACTTATATCCTGGGTTACGTTGCCATCGCAGCAAAAGTCCATGAAACTGTAGGCACTCCGAGCTTCTCGATTACGCCATGGAACCGATAACATATCGCACTTACATTCCAGGGTTACGTTGCCATCACAGCAAAAGTCCATGTAACTGTAGGCATCAGCGCCGTCGATTTTCACTGCCAAAAATGAAACTCCTCCACTCCCACATAGGTCGCAGTCTACCATGTAAAATCAAATGTAGACTGTTGGCTCTCATCAGCACACATGACTTTCATTATGTTACCATAGGTCACAGTCTACCTATATAAAATCAAACATAGATTGTTGGCTCTCAGCGGCACACACGACTTTCGCTATGGTCTGTAGTAGATTGCAGTGACATCGAGTTACACTATCGTCACAGCATAACCCAAATGCCTCTGTAGGCCTCAGCGCCCCCAACTTTCGCTACACACTTCACAAAATCCTCAGGAACTAGTTTTGTCCGGACTCCTCACATGATCAACTTTAGAACCTCCCCCTTAGGGGCTCAAGGCAGTACCAACCTGTGGTACTCCTGAGAAGTTCATTTAAGGGAGCGCCTTTTTCCCTAGAACCATTTTCAAAACACTTTATACTACACACATATGGTATCTTCCAAATCATACACCTAGTATGAATCTCATATAAATCTCCTTTCTCAAAATCGATTATCCCAAAATCGATAATTCACAAACTAGGCTTTTCAAATTCCAATATTGATTTTACCCAAAGTTCAAAAGCCTTTCTAAATCCAAAGGTTCCAAAAACCTATCCAAAATCATCCTCATGAAATCCTTTATATATATATAATTTTGAAAATCTTTGGATTACTTCAAACTTGAATAAATTCCCTTTTTATACTTCAAATACTTTTCAAAAATCCTTTTCTTCTGACAATAGATTCAACAAGAGGAGATTTATCTTATATAACAAAGATATATAACTTTATTTACTCCAAACCAAAATATTCAAATTTTATTACTTTATAAAGTCTTCCAGGAAGTAAATTTCTACCATAGAAATATCCAATTTCTATTTTATTTCATCATATATTTCACAAAATTTACCTTTCATTTCAAAAACCTTTTCACATTTCTTATCCCCAAATTTCCAGTATCAACTTTATTTAAACCCGTACGATGTACACATATCATCCATACTCTATACCAATCTGATCGCTAATTCGATCACACAATTTGACTTCCGAACTAGTATCGTCCACCCGACTTTCTAATGCGGACTCAGATCTGGTTTCTTGATCAAAAACCGTCATTCTCCTTACATAGTCACAACTTTGATAGAGAATTTCCTGAACCAATCAACAATCCATATCCAGGTTCGCCTTCGAAAATCGAGTGAAAAATCCCATCCCGGATCGATATACTATCTCGAAATTCTATGCTTGAATCTGGATCAAATCACTGAGTAATATATGTAAATCCTACGTATCTATCTCCATTGATTATTAGCTAAATCAATTTCTCCTATTTATTCACATTCACTTTAATTTTTATTTACTTATTCACATTTTCCCCAATCCTCTTTGGATTATCACTTTAATTATTATCTCAATGGGTATTTAATTATAAACAGTTTACACTCTGATCAGCTTAAATTTAGAAAATAGCTTGAAGAGTTTGAAAATAGATAAGTGGTTGAAAAATAATTATTAGTTTGTAAAATAGCTGCAAAATAGTTAAGTAATTGTAAAATAGTCGGAAAATAGTCAAATAGTTATAGAAATAATTGCAAAATAGTTGTAAAATAGAAATTAGTTATAAAAGTAGTTGAAAAACAGTAATTAGTTTATAAAACGGTTGAAAAGTTGTTAAATAGTTCCAAAAATAATTGTAAAACAAGTATTAGATAGTTTTAGGTTTAAAAAGGAAAGTTGTATAGTAAATAGTTTGAAAAGAATAGATTTATATTAAAGCAATTCATTTGAAAATAGTCCAGAGTCAAACTGTTCAATTCCAAATCTCCAATCCCATCAATTCAATTTAAATTTCCACTTCCATTTAAACTGATTCAATTCCAATTTAAATAACTTCAATTTCCATTGAAATTGATTTAATCCCAATTCAAGTTGAATTAACCTCGATTCTTTCCAAATTCAAATCAAATTCCTTTTGAATTTTAAACCTATTCAACTTTAATCACAATTCCAAATTATTCAAATCAATGTGGACTAATTTCAAATTGAACCCATTTCAATTTCGTATCAATTCCAGTTTGAATTAATCCCAATTCCCATTTGAATTTGAACTCATTCAACTTCAATTTCATTTAAAATTAATCCAATTCAAATTTTATTTTTGAATTTTTAAACTTATATATCAATTACCATTCCAATAATTCAAATCAAATCCAATTTGAACTAATTCAATTCAAATTTCAAATCTAAAACATCCCAAATTATATAAATTCGAGTTAAAATTTTAAATGTTGATTTGATCAAATCTTCATATCTCTTTAAACCATTTAATTCTGAATCCAAATTCCATTTTAACCTATTTCAAAGTTCAAACAATAATTCAAATCCTTTTTAAACAACTAAATCTTTGAAATTCAATTTATCACAAATCTCAATTTTGAAACCAAACCTTTGAAGTTTTATCTTAAACATTCAAATCTTAAGTCTAAAATGATTCCATTTTATCTTAATAATGGATATATTACCACACCCCATTTCCTCATTCATTTAAACCCATCTAACATGAATGACAAAAGCATACAACTTATATATATATAACCCGGGTAACTTGTATTAATTAACACTTCACAAGTCGTTACAGACATCACTTACATCACACATCAATTTCTAAGTACCAAAACATAGAATAAATGGTCCAATTCCTTAAATCATTCCATTTCAGCCTATTGATTTCACATATCAATTTATAAAGAATCGAAATGGTTTCAGGTATTTCCTAATACCCGATTCCGGTCTCTTCGAATTCAATACCATCTTAACCCAAGTTATTTAAGTAAAATACAATTCAACTTTAAGTAAAAGATGTCACCTTTTACACCGTAATTTATCATCAATAGATAATCACATTATCATTGTTCACTCAAAACATGTCATATCACAAAACATTTCATATCTGAGATATGAATCAATTCAAGACATTTAATCATCATTCAATCACTCATAAGCAAGATAGATCATTTCCAAATTTAATTTAATTTATCTTATCTTAATTAATCATCCTTAATTACGTAAAGTAATTATCCTTTAATTAATTACACAAATTAATTATCCTCAAACAATTTCAGTAATTAACCTTTAACTACTTCATTAATTACATTATTTAATTACATTAATTAATGATCCTTAATTAATTACTTTCACTAATCAGTAATTAACTTTCCTAAAGTAATTAATCCTTAATTACTTTTACCAAGCAATTATTCTTTTAAATTACTTCCCATTAAGTAATTTCCCTTATATCAATTACATCCAATAATTCATTTATCCATTACTTACATTAAGTAATTTCACTTATCAAATCTCATTAAGTAATCATACTTAATCAATTACCAAGTGACTATCTTTAATTAATTAGCAAATTAGTTAACTTAAATTAATCACATTTATCTCATAAATCACAATCGAGCAATTCATCCCTTAATTACCCTTTAAACAAATTAATTAATCCTTTATTACAGATTAATTATCCTTCAACTATTAATTAATAAACCTCAATTAGTAATCAATATCATTACACAAAGTAATCAATCCTTAATTACTTTATAATTAATTAATTAATCTTAATTAACTAATTAATTATCTCTTAATTATTAATTAATAACTTTAATTACTTAATTAATCCATAATTACCAATTAATCAATCCTTAATGACAATTAATTAACCCCTAATAATAGTTAATTAATCCTTAATAAACTTTAATTATAGATTAATAATCCCTTAATTATTAATTAAGAAAAATTAATTAGTACTTAATAAAACTTCATTAGGTACTTCTTAATTACCAGTTTATTTAACCCTTAATTACTTGATTAATTAATTTCAAATTACAAATTAATTAATCTCTAATCATTAATTAATCCATCATAATTATTTGTTAATTAAATTAACTATTCTCAATTAATTACTTAATTAATCCTTATTAATAATTAATTAAAATAATTAGATTAATTAATTAAACTTAAATTAATTTCAACTCATTAAAAATCTTAATTAACCTTAAGACAAAACATTATCTTTATTAATGATTCAAAACATTTGATCTTAGTAATTAACTTTACTTAACTAAAACAAAAATTAAGTTTAAAATAAAATAATCATTAATTATTTATTCTCGATTATTAATTAACAATCCTTAATTACAAGTTAATAAATCACTTGAAACCCTTAACTGTTAATTAACTTATCCTTAATCATTAACTAATTTCGTTAATAAATCACTCTTTAATCATTCCATTTATTAACAAACTTTAATTAAGTTTTTAAGATAAAACATTTCCTTATTCATTTCCTTTTTACATTTCAAATTAAGTTTGAAAATAACTTTAAGGGTTTAGCTTAATATATTCAAGTTGAACAAATTAGTTTATACAAACCATTCATTACAAAGAAATGGATTTTCAAGAGAATTGATTTAACTTGATTATTTAAAGTTTTAAAAACTACTTTTATTTAAATTTAAAAATTGGTTAAACATTTGCTTTGGTTTAACCCCATATGTACCTGAACTAAAACCAAGTACATCTTCCTCTTGTCTTTCTTTAAAACAGTTTGATATAAGTTTAAAACTGTTTAAAAACTCAACAGTGGTTTAAATCTTTAAAACTGTTAAAACTTAACAGCTATACAAATCTCTCAAACGACCTAGAGAAAAACTCGAGCCAAAACTAAATCCACGCGAGTTTCCCCCAAGGCAACTGACATCCCAAAACCAACAGACATGACCATGCCACCGTGAAACTTGCACCACCCACGGTGATCGTCCGACCATCTCCAGAACCTCCCATACATCCACGGTCACTCCAGTGGCCTACCCCGATCACCAAAGTACCACCATAAACCATGATTCAGGATCGAACTATCCAGTTGAAACTGGAATCTCAAAACAACTGCCAGAAAAGCTTCACGCCATCGATTCTGACCATCGAAAAATGATCAACCTCGACCACACCTTGCCGAACTCCAATGCAACCAATCCCTTCAATCTCGACCTACTCGATCAACCATAGGTGACGCAACGATCACAAATCAGACCCTCGTCCAAACTAGGTTAAAAACTTAGTTCGACCTGCCGCCACCACCATGGCGAACTATCTCTACCTCTACTAATTTTCCTTACTTCCCTGATCATATATATAGCTCCAACAAGAATTACGACCACCAGAAACACTCCAGTTATCAGAAAATCCCTAAACTTCAATATCTGGTCAACTAAGGACTACACCCTTATTTCAATTCTAAAAATTATGACTTTTGTTTTAAGAATCTTATTTTCCATAGATAATTCAAGTTATAATCTTGAATTAATAAAATACAACATTTGGTTTTACATGTTCTAAATATTTCTACTACTATTTCCCAGATACAAGCCTATTTCATCACTTACATACTTGTTTCTATTTTTAGTACCTGGATTATGCTAAAACTATTCTATTTTGTTTTTGATCCAAGTGCTATCAGCGATTAGATAAAAAGATATGATATTTTGATTTATTTATAAACATTAAAATCTGGAAAACAGAGATATATCAACATGCACAGTTCAAATCATATTCATACACACAACATTTATACTTATATATATAAACATATGCAAAGCACTTTCAACGCAGCAATTTCACAAGCAACTACTTCATGTACTTAAGTATTTATGTAAATGTTTACTTACCATTTCTGTTTAAATAGAGCATATTTTTGTTTTGAAGATTTGAAGCTAGACATGATTCTTGACTCCAGATCTATACCTGCTTTGTTGTTTAAACTGAGTTGATCCTTCCTGAGATGATCTAGGCTTGAGCTCAGGTTTTGGCTTCTTTGATTTGTAAAACTTTTACAGGGTTTTGATTTTTGTTTTTGAATCAGGTTTGAACACTTTGAAAAACTGATGTTTAGTTTTGATTAAAAAAAAAATCAGTTTTACTTTCTTTTTATTTCAAGGATGAAGAGGAAAAGAGCAGCCACCTTTTTTTTCTTAATTCATTTTTGTACATAAAATTAAATTTGAAAGGCAATAAGTATGCCACTTGTAAATGTAAAATTTCCCTTGGCTTGCAAATGTACAAACATATTATTATAATTACAAGTATATTTTGCATGTTATAAGGGTTTTTCAAATGTTAAATACAAGGATTTATGTTTAACCCTTATTTAAAAATTACTTATCTTTATTTTTGTTGTATAACATGTTTATTCTTATTTATACATCTACAAGCTATTTTGATTCATATAAAAAATATCAATCTTATTTAAATTTAAACCATAAAAATGTTAAACTTAACTTTTTTTATCATTTAGAAATTTACTATATATATTACAACCAAATTTATTTATATATTTGCTAATTTATTATAAGAGCTATTATCCCCAGATTTTTTAAAATCCAGCATTTATTATAGTTCAAATTCAGCTATATACATATCCAAATCTTATAATTATCAGAACCCTATTTTTTTAACCAAATTAAAAAAAAATCAGCATCTTAATAGTTAAAATTAGTTAATTACCAATTAACAATTGCCCAAAATTCGGGTAATCACAAATTAAAACATAGATCTGCAGGCGTAACTGCTTACGTCCACTTTAGATTTAATCTTTATTGTTTACTCAACAATTGATTAAAGATACAATCCATATGCCAACTATTTAAATACAAATGCTAAGTAAAAAATAATGAGTCTTGAATGCATCAGAGTCTCCCTAGTGTTCTCGAAAAAAGGTCCATTTCAGTGTGCCTCTACTCTTCTATTTATAGACGAAGATGGATCAGACTTCCTTAATGGGCCTAGGAGCAAGGTACCTCGGCTTGTGGTAGGTGACTTCTGCGCGTCAAGCCATAAATGCCGAACGGCATTCGTATGCCGATCGAGGAAGGGATGCCGAACAGTACCTGTATACCGAACGAGGCAGTGCGCTGAGTGAAGAGTGTAGGCTGAACGAGACCTGTGCCGAACGAGACTTGATGCCAGTCGAGGGGAGATGCCGAGCGAGGCTTCATGCCGAACGAGGCAAGATGCTGAGCGACCTTTCCATGTCGAACAAAGCAAGATGCCAGGCAACCTCTCCATGCCGAACGAGGCCTTGTGCCGAGCAACCTATCTATGCCGAATAACGCCTTGTGCCGACTGGCACATCTATGCCGAATGATGCTCTATGCCGAGCGAGGGGAGGTGTGTCGAATGATGATCTATGCTGAGCCTCATTTTACATGGTCAAACAACGGGGTAACACATACCATACTTATGCTCATGACTATACTTATTATCGTTTCTTCATACTTAAGAAGAACATCACCTTTATCCTATGCTTATGTTAACGTATATTCCCTTTAATTGTTTTTTAGCTAGACTGACCCATGTATTTTATACCCGAGTCAGACCGAGGTGTTTTAGGTTTGGTACCCTTATGGACTAAGCCAATTCTGCTTCTGCATGGACTTATCTGCTAGCCCTTTACATTGAAGTCTTTTTGTCGTCACTCTGATATGTATTTATTGTTTTGACTCATGTTTATACTGTGGTCGTCATACCACTTATGTTGTATTATTTGTACTGTATTGGGATGTATCAGTATATGTGTGTGTGTGTGTGTGTGTCTGTTTGTTGTTCTTTGATGTGTTATGCATTTGAGTTGTTGTATTTTGTTTTGAAAAATCTTGTAGCTACCCGTAGTTTTGTATTAAGCATTTATTGGATATGACGATCCACTTGAGATATCAAAGAGAGAAAAAAATATAGACCACTAATCGACGTATTCAATAGATACTTAAGACAAGACTATATATGATCGCTCCTAACCAGCCCTATTCTCCGCATTAGCAAACAATATTACCCAGTAATACTCTCTGTTAATGTTGGTCTCGAGATGGGTATTATAGTTTTGTATCAGAGTTGAGTTCAAAACAAAATAGGATAAACACAGAATAGAAGCATATATTACAATATATCAAAGTATAGTACAAGTGTTCCAAATCCCTTAATCATCATGTCCTTTATCTTATCGTGTCCTTTGAGATAGAAGTTCGGGATATGTCTAGGAATATATTTTATTCCATAGTATTCCTTAACTAAATTGAGTATATCTTATCTTAAGAGTAATCCTAATTGTGATTCTTTTATTCGAGTCCTCTTTAATATGGGTGCTTGACACCCATCCATATCAGAGGAGTTTGTTGATGCTTTTGGATGTTCTTGTCTTGTTCTTTTGTGAGGATTGCGAGTCCTATTTAGGGGATCTATAATATTTGACATTATGTATGAGGATTTGGGATTGATGCTTATAATTTATCTTTTCATGCGAATTAGCATGCCATTTACTATCTAGAGTTTGGAGTGTTTGAGATGAAGTGGCTTGCCTATTATCAAGCCACATTATATGATTCGAAGAATCCTATATTAAGTATCCTAGTTCGGGCGATTCGTTGTTTCTTATCCTTCGGAATGTTAACGATGATTCCGAAGTCTTTGTATTCACTCTTGAGTTTCGAGATGTTGATGATATATTTCGAATCCCAGTCATTGTGACTCCGTTGATGTCTATGAGTTCATTTTGGGTATGACACCCAATTGGGCAATCGAACGTTGTATTGACTTCATTCTCGATTCTTAGCCTTTCGGTCATCCTCCCACGAGGATTTCCACTAGGGAATGACGTGATTCATTGAATTTATTTGATATTGCCATTCTTACCCTTTTTGAGTTATCCTCTTTCGATACTCAATTGTTGATATACTTTTCTGTATTTACTTCACTTAAAATAATGTTTGTTGTTAATATTACTTCTCCTCATTTGAGAAGATATTTACCCTTGCTTTTATATCTCATTTCTCTTTTTTAATCTATTGTGTGGTGCTAGTGTCATTCCTTAGCTTGACCCTATATTGATTTATCATGAGCTACGAATCGCAGAGGATGACATTACTCTTACTGCATTTCGCACTCGTTATGAGTCTTGTGAGTGGTTCGTTATTCCGATCGGAATAATGAACACTCTTGTCTATTCCATCAATCTTGTGAATCGAGTATTTTAGGAATATCTCAATGAGTTCTTCTTGTGTCTTTGATTTTAAGAATAAACTATAATTGAATTTTCAAATCTTTCAAATTGAAGATAAGTTTTTGAGAGAAATTAGATTTTTGTTTTAGGGAAAAACAAAGTATATTTTGGGTATTATTTTTTAGATATTTTTTCAAAAGAAAATGAATTTTTGATGTTGGTTGTCCGTCTAGTGCTTTAAGAATTCTAGTCGATGCCTTTGACCAACGTTATCGATAGGAATTTCCTAAACGTTGTGATGAGATAATTAGACATGGTAAATTGAATTTTAATAAGTAAAGTTTGAAACTAATTAATATAGTGGAGTATTAATTTTTTATTTTAAATGTTTAATGAAATCATTGAACCATAGTGATTGTTGGATGAGTAGCGAGGCAGTCTAGATCATGTAATCAACTCGACAGCTAATCGATAAGGTCATTCACTATAAATCAATGGCGAGGCAATACCCTTATACTGTTTGAAATTTGAGAAATTGAATATGGTAATTTAGATAAGTAAAAGTGAATAATTCTAATTTAAAATGATGTATTTAAGTTAAAAGAATAATTTGGTTTGAAAATTTAAAATATTAATTGAATATTTTAGTACAAGTTATTAATGACGACTATGAATATTTTTTGACACTTAGTTATCTGAGTAATAGTAGAGGATAGATATAAAACTCTATCTTAAGAGAAAATAAAAGACGTGTTAGTTTATAATATTTAGTATAAATTTGTGAGCTAGTTTTTGTTTTAAACTTAAATGGTATTAAGACTCGTGGGTTTGAAATTGCAAAATTCTTTTGAAACTAGGTTTGAATTAATTATCAACTTTAATTAGTTTTATGTTGATAATTTTATGGAAATTTAATTTTGTGACAGGTGGAAATGTGAATTTGGATTGTTTGATAAATGAACAATTCATCTAGTATAATCATTTTGAATTATGAGAGTAACTTTAAGCTTTTTATATATATCCCAAAAAAAATTATTTTGGTGGATAGTCAATAATCATCTCTTGAAAATGGAAGATATTAGTTATTTCTTCTAAAATGAGTTTGCACAATTAATTGTTTTTAAAGATGGATTTTGGAAAGTAATGAAAATATTTCCACTTAATAAAATGTTTCATGATGATTACATAAGTTGATCATAATTTTGTATGTCTTAGCTTTCCGAGGAAAAATAATAATTTAATAAATAATTTAGTAAAAAGCATGTTAGAAATGTAGTTTGAGCTTAAAATGGTTTGGGTAAATTTCAATTTTCAAATTGATTTAAAATCTAAAATTTAGTTTAGAAAAGTGCTGCACTAAAACAGTGATAACTGAGATTTATAACTCAAATGAGTTCGATATTTTTGCAAATGAAAGAGATTTGATAAGGTATAAAGTTTATTTTTACCAATTTACAAGATTTTGCTTTTTAATAAGTTTAAAATGGGTTTGAAAGTAGATAGGCAGTTATGCCCTATTACAAAATTCTCTAAGATTTAAGTTGAAAGTAAATTTAACATAACTTTCAAACCATAAGTCCGATTTTGATTATCTTTATATTGTTGGAAAGCTTAGACTGAGTAGAACAACTTTCATTTTATAAACAAATTCAGAGTTGTTTGTTTGCTGGGACAAAACGTGCCTTCTTTAGAGTAGGTCTGAAATGAAATCGACCTATTTCCCTTAATAATTAAATGTAGCACTTCTTATTTATGAACGTAAACTAATATCATCTATTTGAGTTAAGTACAGGTGAAAAGAGGAAAGTTGGAATATATGTTGAGTAAAAAGAATATATATAAATTTGTGCAAACTCGCTCTGAAATACTAAAATGGAAGGTACGTTTTTGGATTAGTTTTAAAGAGTTAAATGATGATATATATTCTGACCTAATGGTCGATGTATATTATAAAAATCATTTTTGTAAAATTGTACATGGCCCTCCGTATGTAGGAGACTCCGCCATTTTTTCGAAAATTTCCAACGCTTAGAAAATTTGAGAAACATATGTGAAAATATATGTTACCAACTAAAATTTATAGAAGAATGAGAGAACAAACAACTTAAACTTTATTTACTCTAATTAAGAGTAATGAATATAAATTTAAAAATCTACGTAAGAAGCTTTAGAAATTTTCAAGTTTTGAAAATTGAGAATTTTAAATCTTGAGGATAATGGGTTGGAAAAATTTAAGAATATTTGATTAGTAAGAGAGAGTTTAAAAATCTATTCCTTGAGTCTTATCTTGCCTTTGTGCAATTATTTTACGACTTAAATTTATGCAGTTGTACGAATTTGGTGGTATTGAGGGAAACCACCTACCTTTTATTGGGTTTTCTTTCCATAATAGCGATCAATCTAAAATCAGTATGACTCCCTTCGTAGTGTTATACGGAAAGTCGCGTCGATTATCATCCTATGGGTTGGAGTTTGGGATAAAGTTGTGACTGAATTCCAACTTTGTTCCTGAAGTGTCTTAGGAATCGATCTCACCCGATTTATCTATTGCGTAACATCTTATCCATGATTTGCTTCGAAGGTAAAACGCCTTCGAAATAGGGATGTATTGCTCGTAGAAATTCAGTGGGTTGCTAATTCCAATATTAGCATTTTGAACACCATAAAATTAATCGAGCAATCTTATCTTGGTTTTCTATCATCTTGTATTAAGGGTGAGAATTTTTAAACTCTAGCTTATCTATCTTCCTTTGATAGATGAAATAAATATATTAAATACAAACTCTTCTCTAGAAATTATGAGGACACATTTTGTTAAGGGGGAGTCTATTAATATTAAATTATAACGGTAGTTATAATTTAATATTGTAAATTAAATTGAAATTGGAGAAATTAAATTGTTTATTTGGAATAAACAATAAAATTAGAATTAAATTACGAAAATAAATCTTAGAATTTTATTTTATTTTGTTTGGAGTGATAATAAATGGAATATTGGCTTTAAATAAAGAAATTGACTTTATTTTAGGGAAAATGCAATAATTATATTAATTATTGCCCATTTGCTTCTTTTAATAATTTTTTAAAAAAGTAACTGATTTTTAAGAATGGTTTATTATTAAAAATGTAGAAATTGGTGTAAAAATATGTTTTGGCCATAAATTAAGTTTGGAAATGATTTGAAATATTTTTCGAAGTGAGAAAATGATTTTTGTTGAATTTTAGAAGCTAAAATGTAGGCTTTACATTTATTTGCTGAAAATTTTGTGTTATTGTAAAATAAAGGATTTTACTAATAAAAATATTTTAAATATAAATTAATCGTTTTTTATGATAGAAAATGTTTTATTTTGTAAGTATACAAGTTTACAAAATTTTCTTTCATAAAATTTGGGAGAAAATGCATTTTTGTTTTAGTGTAAAAGTGATATATGCACATATTTTGGTTAAGTGTTGTTTAATTAACCGATAGGCTATCTCTTTTCCTTTTATTAGCAGTTAGGCAAATATTGAGAAAGTGAGAAAATGAAATCACCTGTACGTTCTATTCTTCACTTTCTTCCTTCTCGAAACCAGATAATGAGAAATAGAAACCCACTCCTCCATATAACAAATTCAGGCCAATTCCTTCAATTTGTTTTGCAAATTAAAATCTTTTGCAATCTAGAGAGTAAATAGAAAGGTAATCTAATTCCAAACCCTATTATTTCATCAATTCCTAACTTGAGAGATGGGTTTTTCTAATATACTGTAAAACAAGTTTTACATGTACAGTTTTAAGTTTGTATAGGCTATTTGAAGTTAGAGTCTCCTCAAAGCTTGCCTCTTTTTGAATAAATTCAAGTTTTTACCTTCTCTACAGTAAGGTGATTTTGTTAACTCACAACTTTAGTTAAATCTTGCCTGCTAAAAAAAGATCTTGAAGAAAATAACTTACTGTAACAAATTTTGTCAAGTTTTAATTACAGTATATAATCTTCTTTTTGTTGCATCTTTGGGTGGTGATAACTCCTCGATATCATGATGAGTTGTTGCCAAATCTTTTCTAGATCATAGTCTAGATGTTGTATAACATGCATGCCAAATTTCATAGCATTCCATCTTCATTTGCTATGTCAAAATTGAGCTCAAAGTTTGAATCGCACAAGAGAAAACGACCTGAAGGAAGAAATCGAATTCGCGTATGCATTGTCGACCAAGAGGTCGACCGTACACATCCTCAGGTCGACCGTATGGTCGACTTGATTTTCCTCGAGGTCAACCTAGCGATCAACCTGAGGAAGTGCAAGGTGGACCTCCTGGTCGACCTGCATATTGTCCTTATATATTTGTTTTTCCGAGTTTTCTTCTACTTCTTCCTTCGATTCCAAGGCCTTTTGACATCGTTCCTTTTGCAATTTTGAGATGGTTTTGAATGTGTTAGAAGGCTATGATGTCTATTAATGGAATAGACAAGATTTCATGGAATTTGAAATTTTAAATTTTGATTTTAATTCGAATATCTTTTTGAGTGATTTTCCTTGTTTTTATTCGTTTTCGAGCATGGTTTTCTCCAAATCTTTTTGAAATGATTTTTAAAATTAATAGGCATTTAAAAATAATCATTGTATAATATTTTAAAGTATTTCCAAATTAAAGTCTAATTATAAAATAATAAGGGAATTTTCAACTATAGCTTTCAAAATCGATTTCGGTAATTGGTTTTAAAAGCTTGTTTTCTCAAGTAAATTATTATATATATATAATACACATTTTTGCACTATTTGAACAAATGAGAAGGAGAATTAAATGGTTTGGCAAAACACATGGTATGGGACACGTGCGGTTATCTTATCGGTTAATTCCCAGCTTGTCTATTTGATCATTTTGACCCTCGGTCGAGTTTGCCGATGAGATGAGGTAAAATTTTAACTACTTTGAGTGTGAAATTTACTAGTGGTTAGTAAACTGTTTAGTACAAACATGTGGTAGGGACACACGTTAACACTATCCGGGTCCGAGAGTTTGTGACACATTTGCCAATGCGGGTCCCAATACTGGACTTTTGGGTCATTACCATTGAGGCGTTTTCCATTGCGACGTATTTGTCTTCGAGACGTTTGCCATTGCAGCTTTTCCATTGCGACATATTTTCCATTGCGGAGTTTGCCATTGCGGCGTATTTGTCATTGTCATGTTTTGCCTTCGGGCGAGGTACCTATTTGAGATAACAGTACTTAGCAAGTCTTCGGCCACATGCACGTGCAAACACATTTGAGATGATTTCTCCGACTATTTTCCCTAGCGTATCACCCCTTTCCGAAATTTGTCCTTTAAACCATTCGATAAATGTGTTTATGGTGATTATCTTTTGGGAATTTGAACTCTTAGGAGGTCTATCTTTGAGATTTAAGTTGCCTACACTGGAATTATTTGAGATTTTCCTTTTGACGTTATTATTGAGATTTGCCTTTTGGCGTTTATTTGGGATTATATTCTCCCATGTTGGAGAATTATATTTGATTTCCTTATGGCGTATTTTAAGATGGTGATTTCTTTGAGATCTCTTTGAGTTTGCTGATATGGCGGGTTTGAGATTTTTTTTTAGGAGTTATATTTTCTCTAGATCACTATTAATGATTTGTGATATGCCGATGATACAAGGCTTGCTATCTTTAATGTTTTATGGATTGTCTTATCTCTTTCGAGATTATATGTTGGTGTAAGTGATATCATCCCGTCACTTAAAATAACCATACCATACTAATGCTCATGCTTATACTTATTATTATTTCTAAGAACAACATCACCTTTATCCTATGTTTATGTTATCGTATATTCCCTTTAACTGATTTGTTTGGCTAGATTGACCCATGTATTTTATACTCTGGTCAGACTGAGGTGTTTTAGGTTAGGTACCCTGATGGACATAGCCTATTCCGCTTCCGCATGACTAATCTGCTAGCCCTTTACAATGCAGTCTTTTTGTCATTACTCTGATATGTATTTATTGTTTTGACTCATATGTATACTATGGTCGTCATACCACCTATGATGTAATATTTGTATTGTATTGGGATGTATCAGTATATATGTATATGTATATGTATTTGCTGTTTTGTGATGTGTTATGCATTTGAGTTGTTGTATTTTGTTCTGATAGATTCTATAGCCACCCGTAGTTTTATATTAAGCATTTATTGGATATGTCGATCCACTTGAGATATCAAAGAGAAAAAATATAGAGCACTAATGGATGCATTCAATAGATATTTAAGACAAATCTATAGATGTTCGCTCCTAACCAGCCCTATTCTCCGCCTTAGCGGACGGTATTACCCAGTACTACTCTCTTTTAATATGGGTCTCGGGGTGGGGCGTCATAATTTAGCATGATTTTTAGTAGCGTATTCACTAGTTTCTCAGTTTAGAAATAATTTTAGAAGCCATGGATATTCTTGAACATGAAGATAAGAGAAGTGAACATGAAAGTAAAGATGTAAAGTGAGAATGTGTGGAGATGGTGGGTATTTACAGGCAAAGAAGTGGAGTATTAATATAAATTAACTTAAACATTTAAAATATATTAAATGTTGTCATGTGCATGCTTCCATACCTCCACCATCACCTTAGAAGCACATGCACCCCCCTAGTTCCACCTTTCACCTTGCCTTAGGTAATTGTTTAGGTTATGTTTAGGGTACTTAATTAATTTCCTAAGGTTATTTAATATATTTTTGTGCATTTTATGTCAAATTAAGTTTTAGGTTTAAATTAAGCATTATTATTTTCTTTAACACGTTGATATGCTTATCACATGAGATATGTGCATGTGTGTGCATGTGACATGAGTGATACAAAATGTGCACAATGTTTTTGTTGACTTTCCGATCCAGAAAAGTTGAAATTTCGAAAAATGTTTTTCGGTCACATTTTCTATATTTCTTTGAACTAATTCTTTTGGTAAACAAAGCTTGAAAATGGTATTAATATCATTAATTAATATTTAAATATGTTTATTTGGTTATTAAAATCAATTATTCAAATATTAAAAAATGATTTAAATATTCAAATACAAAGCGTTTAATTTACGGGTCGTTACACCCTCCCCTGCGATAATTTCGTCTCCGAAATTACTACACAAAAAGACAAAACAAAAGGTACATATTATACCAAGAAATTCATATAACAATGTAAAGAAACTATGCCATAAAAGAACATGCATAATGCATTCAAATAACAAACAACTAACCTGACATTATATTATGGTAAATTTCTCAAATATGAACCTCAATCTTCTAAGTAAAACCGCGGGGATCATCACTCCACTAAACCTTCACAAACTTCACCACCTTATTTATCAATCTCCTTTCATCCCAATCTACAATATGAACTAGATGTCGGACTACCGTCCTTCTATCTCTAAATCTTCCTAAGAAAATGTCACAACAATCAAAGATTGATCATAAACGTGCTTTCTCAGATGAGATACGTGAAAGACATTATGAACTTTAGATAGTCTTTTAGGAAAATCTACTCTATAGGATAGTGGTCCAATTATTTTCAGGATTTAAAATGTGTTCGAACCTCTATTATTGGATTTTAATGATAACAATTATACAATTATGCCAAAGAACCTCTAAGCTAACTTGTAGGTACATGAGTACCAAAAAGAGACAAACCAATAAGTTCAACATGATGATACATAGTACAAAAGAGGATAAAAGTATATATATGGAGATACAAGAAGAGACATACACGATAGAGAAAAGACGAAGGTGACAAATAAAGTATTATTAGTCATAGAGTGTTATGTCTAGAGCTTACAGATGTTAAAATCTTCTCAAAGTGGTCTACACACATATAAATGCACATTCGAAACATTTTATAGAAGAAATAAAAGTTTTTTTTAAATATAATAATAATAATATATGAAGTAAGACTTCGACTTGGGTCATTGGTGAAGTCATGTTCTAAATAAAAATCAAATTTTCAAAAAATGCATGGAGCAAGGCTCGAATCCAGATCACTAGCTTAGAAACCAAGTGCTCTAACCAAATGAGTTAAGACAACTTTTATTCATCAATAGAATTCAGCCGGCTGAATAGCTTGAATCGGCCGACTGAATTCTATGCATGTGCATAATTTATTTTGAATATTCAATCGGCTTCCCTAGCATATTCAGGCGGCTAAATTAGGTCATTTTTGCACTATTTTCTTGTTGCATCATTTTTAATCCACTCAACTGGCTGATTCGTGCGATTCAGTCAGTTGAATCTTCATAATGACTATATTTTGAAGAGTCACTTCATTTCAACAAAGAGAAACAACTCTTGATTCAAGAGTTGCTTCCATATTCTTTCATGGCGACCTTTCATGAACAATTGCAACTCTTAAACACTATATATAGCCATGATATCAATTGTTTTAATCACCAATTCTGATTCTATTTTTCATTCTTATTGCCTAAACAATCTTGCCATTTGCATTCAATATTTTTGTTCTAATCACTCGTTTATTCAAGAAAAACTTCATTAGTGATTAAATAAACTTTCTATCTTCACGAATTATAGTATATTCCATAAAAAAGAAGATTATAGGAAGGGTGTACATTATTGACTTATCAGTGCTACTCAAGAGCATACTCAGTCAGAAGCAATTTTATTGTTTGTATTAAAAGTCTTGTTCAGTTGCTCAGGCGGTTGAAGTCCTATTCTATTGCTTAGGCGGTAGGAGTCCTATTTGGTTGCTCAAGCAGTGTAATATCCGTTCCTCAAGGTCAAATAAGGGTTTATAATTGAATTCCAAAAGGGGACTGAGAGTGGACGTAGAATGGGAAGTTCGAACCAGTATAAAAATCTTTGGTGTTATTTACTTTTACATTTATATTCTGCACTAGTAGATAACTTAGTTAATATTCTATATTATATGATCCTTAGTCACTTTCAAAATGGTCCAATAAATCTGGGTGCTAGCTTTAAAGTTTTTCTAAATCTTACAACTTCTTTAGTTGGGGAAACTTTCATAAATACCAAATTGCCGACCGTAAACTCTATGTCCCTTATCCATTGATCGACATAACTTTTCTATTGATCCTGGGCTCCTTTCATTCTTTCCTCGATCATAGCCACTTTCTTTGATGCTTCTCAAATTATCTCTGGTCCGAGAACTAATCGATCTCCAGTCTCAACCCAACATGTAGGTGATTTACATAGTCGTCCATACAAAGCTTCATAGGATGCCATGCCAATGCTAGCTTGATAACTATTATTGTAGGAGAACTCTACTAGGTGAAGGTAATCTTCCCTTGATCCTAAAAAATGCATGCTCTCAAGAGATCCTCCAAAACCTAGGTCACCCTTTCGGTTTGTCTATCTGTCTACGGGTGATAGGTTGTGCTAAGATTCAACTCTGTCCCTAATGCGGCTTGAAATGCTCCTCAAAATCAACTGGTGAAGATGGGATCTCTATCACTAACATTACTTACTGGAAATCCATGTAGTCAAACGATCTCTCTTAAATAAATCCTTGCCAAAGAAGCTGTATTTCTTGTTGTCTTCACCATAATAAAGTAGGTGCTCTTTGTTAATCGATCTACAATTACCCAAATGCCTACATTACCTCTTCTTGTTCTGGGCAAACCATCGATAAAGTCCATGGATACCTGCTTCCACAGAAAGTGATTAAGGATCGTTTAATATGGAATATTAACTAAACTATTTACTTGTGCAGAATATACATATAAAAGTAAATAGCACTAGAGATTTTTGTACTGGTTTGAACTTCCTATTCTTCATCCAATGCCTAGACTTCTTCTGGATTTGATCGATACCCTCACTTAACTGGGAGGAACATGTACTACACCGCCTGAGCAACTGAATATGACTTCAACCTCCTAGACAACTTGATAGGACTTCAACCGCCTAAGGATACTACAATAAGATTTCAACTATAAATAGCAGAATTTATTTGACTGAATACGCTGTTGAATAGCACGGATAAGTCAATAAAGTACACCCTTCCTATAATCTTCTTCTTTGTGGTCTATCATGTAGTTTGTGAAGAAAGGAAGTAATTTTGGTCATAAGAAAATATTCTTGAATGATCGTGAGATCAAAAATATAAAGCAGTTTGGAATTGAATGCTTGAGAGTTCAATAATAAAGATAGAGAGAATTGAAAATAGAATTGATGATAAAAATAATTTGCTTTATATAGAGTTTAATAGTTGAAATCATTCGTAAAAAGAAACGGTGAAAAGTTGGGACTGTAACATTTGATTCAAGAGATGTAACCCTTCATGAAGAAGAGGTGCCCTTTTAGAAAACTAGCCGTTATATAGACTCAGCCGGTTGAATATAGTGTAACAGCCAGCTGAATCGACGATTTTGAAATCGGCAAGGAAATAGTTTATTTTAGGAAGTTTTCAACTGGCTGATTATAGTCATTCAATCGACTGAATATTCAAAGATATTCATGCGTACATACATAGATTCAACCGGTTGACCTGGATGGTTCAGCCAGCTAAATTTCAAGTTTGTTGAGTTGTTTTTGAAAATTCAATTTCAGAAAAATCATGTGTGTATATATACCACATGGAAGAGATTTTAACAACTTTATACCTCTAGACATAGACACTATCATTGATTGTTCTTTGCAGTGTTAATTTGTCATTTCAATATAATTATCTCTTTGTAAAGTTGATACCATTTCCTGCAAAAGTGGTTAGTATATACAATATATACTTGTATACTTGTCACTATCAAAACATCAAATTATAAGGTTCTAACATTCTCCCCCTTTTTGATGATGACAACTATATAGGTTCAATATTAAATTGAGTTGTTCTCCCCCTAACTTGATGCTCCTCTATTGATATTCCCTTACTTTATTCTCCCCCTTTGACATCGACAAAAAGGAAATAAATATTAATAGGAGAAATATAAAGATTGTAAAAATAAACAATTTACGAGGGGCTATATTAGACTAAAAATATCACAGAACGTATTATCACCACATCACATAAAACGTCATAGATCAGAAGACACAAAACAACATAGATGTCACGGAATTGCCATACATAATGACATGACAAGTAGTTATTCAACATATAACAGAAACTGTTTTTAAAGTGTTAAACATAGAACACAAATAAGAGTCATAATAATCTGATAATAGAAACATACCGTGATATAGAGAACAATCAAAACCCTTGGCTTTTAGAGTTACCTCCTTCATGTTCGTCTTCCGCTTCAGAAGTTGTCCATGTGAAAGGAGCCAGATTTTTAGTAACTCATGTTGATGAAGTAGGAGGAAAAGCAGATGTGGATGAAGAGCATGAAAGCTTATCCCAAATATTGTTCAAGAAGCCTTTGATGGAATTGAGCATTTTGTTGTTTTTGACACGTTGTGATCACTTTTGGTTAAGTGATAATCAAGCCTAATTTGGTTTCGGGATAAGGTAATAAAAGCTTGTTTGGAAGGGACATCCAGATTGATTTCTTCAATTTCATTATCATCTCCTTGAGCTTGCGGTCCTTGGGAAGAGGAAGCAATGCTAGTGTAATGGGGTTGTGCAATACCTTGATCACGGTTTGCAACCCATTGTTGAAAGGTAGTTATGTCATCACTTGCAGCACATTTTGGAAGACCCGTGAGACTTAATGTTTTGGAGTTGAGTTCACTTATTGTAGTGAACTCATATTTGGTATAACTACTCCAAAATTTTCAAAATACGCATAATGTATGCTCCATACTGAATTTTTTTTGTAATTTCTTATATGGTTAGCGATTTCAAATTTGTCTAAAATTATCTTACCCCAATTTCCAAGTTAAGATGAGTAAATTGCATACAGAGCTTGAAAATCCCTTTTATAAACTTTTTCGTAGCTACCGGTTCGAGGTTGAAGTAATCGGATAAGAGCATGATGAATAACCTAACTTTTGGATGCAGTGCATTAGATTTTAGTCTGTGTGACACTTCATCTCGTTGAAACATGTCAACTTCAATTTCATCGACATTTAAGCCTTGAAATGGACATATTAAAAATATGTCCTAAACATTATAGGGGAAGATAAATCTTAACACCACAAACCATAGTCCAAATACAATCATTTATATATTATGGATTATGATGATCTAAGTTCATGTTTAGAAAGAAAAGTTTAATTAAAATAGGGTAAATCTTGACATTGTTAGCATCATACCCTATAAAAGAATCAAAATTATTTGCTTCCGCAATTTCATGAATTCCATATCCGTTGATAATAGTGAATTTCATAAAAGCTCCTTCAAAGATTTTCGAATTCTTTATGCTATTGAATCTTGTAACAACGATATCATAATGAATCCATGCCTTGATTTGGTCTTGAGATAGGCTAGCAAAAGTGGAGGCTTTTCTTTCTATTTTGGGTCTTGGAGCCATCGTTTGATTTGAAGAGAGATATATGGTAAAAATGTGATTTTTAGATTTAAGGAGAATGGGTTTTTGTTTGCTGAAATGAAGAGTTATGAGGAATTGAAGGGTTGTGTAGTTATATTGGTTGGTGGAGAATTGAATGGTGCCTTAAAATATGCACCAATTATTTAAAAAATTAAAATTTGGTGCATTAGCCGGCTAGTAGAAGCAATTCAACCGTTTAAATGTTTTAAAAATAAAACTAGCAAAGAAATAGTCCAAAAATGGGTCGATTCAGCTGACTGAATTTTTGGGTTCAGCTGGTTGAATTCTAGAAAATTTTAATGGATCTTTGAAGGTTTGGCCATCTATCAGCCGGCTGATTCTGCTATTTATGCGCAAATCAACTTACGTCCAAATATAATCAGATTATTATATATGTGTATTTATAATAGCTTTATTCTCATATTAAAATATTTAAACAATTTTATTTAATAAATTTTAAGAATAACATATTATTTACTACATGAAAACTCTGTGTGTGTGTGTGTGTGTGTGTGTCTATATATATTATGTAGACATTCCAGCTTATAGGAATTTATTTTCAGAAAACTCGAATTCTTCTGATGAGCAATTTACTAATGAATCTGTTTCAACTTTCATCTTCTCTTTCAATTTTTTAAGAGGGGACAAAAAGTTTTTACGATCAAGGGTGAGTTTGGTCAATGGACCTTTTTCTTATGAATTATGAGGAGGTGCTTTTGTGCGACGAGGCGATTGTCTATGGATGCCATTACTCATAGGAGAATGGCCACAAATCATAAGAGCAAATTTCTCCAAGAAACCCAAACGAGCTTCTTAATTTTCTTGTTCATAGTACATTTCACATTGAACACTAATTATTTCTTATTGAAAATAATGTATATCATCTATTGGATGTTATGTAGAAGGTGAACCAAAATCTTTATTCCTTCTGACTCGTTTTCCATTTGGAGTATAGCCGGTGTAATGACTTGGGGAAGGTGTAATGTGTATGGGAATATATATAGAAGTTGAGTTATTGTAAGGTGTGGTAGTGGATGATCTGAAATCAATGGATGAGTACGTAGAATTCCCTTGATTAGTCATTTTTTAATCTGAAAACATGATTTTTGTTTTTATATTTATTTCATCTACACTCACTCTGTTCTTATATATATTGATTTCTATTTTAGAAATATTATGAGAGTTTAATATCTCCTTTCGATTTGTAACCTGTGAATTATATATCCATTTTTAATGGTTAATATAAATACAAGTTTTATGACCTTTACTTGATTTATCTAAAATAGTAGGTTGTAACGCAAGAGAAGATGTGCCAATTTGGTTGAACATTTTATGCACTTATTTCTTTATTACTTATGGAAATAAAATAAAAACATTATAATTCTGGTAGCGATACAATTCTAAGTTCTCGTCCTAGTTTTATAAAAGTATTCTCATTTAATGGTTTGGTAAATACGTCTGCAATTTGATTTTTCGGAGATACGAATTAGAGAGAAATAATATATGTTTATGTGGTCATGTAGAAAATTATGTCACATATCAATATGTTTAGCTCGCGAATGATTTATCTGATTTTTTGACAAATTAATTGCACTTGTGTTATCACAATAAATTGTTGATTTAAAAAGATTTATATCGAAACTTGAAGAGTTTGTTGCATATAGATCAATTGTGCACACGTCAAAGCAGCAGAGATATATTCTGGTTCACTGGTCAAGAGTGAGACATAATTTTGCTTCAACTACCATGATACTAGAGACTTTCCACTGAACTCGAATGTACTACTCGTACTCTTTAGGTCCATTCATCATCCAACCGAAGTTAGCATCACTGTATGATGCTAATTTGAAAGGACATCCTTTCGAACAAAAGAGGCCATAATCTCTAGTGTTGGTTAAGTTGCCCAAAATTCATTTCACGGCTCACAAATGTGATTCTTAGGATTTGCTTGAAATCGTGCACATAGACACACACTCATCATGATATCAGGATGACTAGCAGTCAAATGTAATAAAGAACCAATCATACTCCGATATAGTTTTTGATCCATACTTCTACCATTTTCGTCTTGATCGAGATGGACCGTAGTTCTCATTGAAGTTGGTTTTGCAGAAATGTTTACCATACCAAAACGTTTTATTAAATTATTACAGTATTTTTTTAATTTATGAAAATACCATTACTTAATTATTTAATTTTTAAACCGAGAAAATATGAGAGTTCTTCCATATGTGACATCTCGAATTCTCTTTTCATAATGTTAAAAAAATTATTTACAAATTTTTTCATTTATGGAGCCAAAAATAATATCGTCGACATAAACTTGAATTATTAAAATATCTTTCTTATTCTATTTAATGAAAAGTGCTTGATCTACCTTTCCAATTTCAAAACCTAAGTTTATAAGATAGCTCTTGAGACGGTCATACCAAGCACGATGTGCTTGTTTTAAACCATATAATGCTTTCTATAGTTTATAAACATAATATGGATATTGTTTATTTGTAAACAAAGGTGATTGTTCTAAATAGAAATTTTCTTTTATAAAACCATTTAACAAGGCGTTTTTTACATCCATTTGATATAATTTGAAATTATGATAACACGAGAAGGCTAACAAGCTATGTACTGCTCCTAATCGAGCGATAGGAGCAAATGTTTCTTCGTAGTCAATTCCTTCTTCTAGATTGTAGCCTTAAGAAACTAATCTAGCTTTATTATGAGTTATATTTGCTTTCTCATCAGCTTTATTTTTAAAAACCCACTTTGTAGCAATAACTGTCCGATCAAAAGGTCTAGGAACTAAGTCTCAAACGTTGTTCCGTTCGAATTAGTTTAGCTCTTCTTGCATAACTAAAATCCAATAGTCATCAGTTGAAGCTTATTTTACATTTTTAGGTTCAATGTTAGAAATAAAAGCAACATTTCCCATTGGATTTGACTGTCTTCTTGTCCTTACATTTATATTTATTTCTCCAATAATATTTTCGATAGGATGATTTCTTAACACTCTAGGTGGAGAACCTATTCCATTTTCAATAGGTAAATTTTCAATATTATTTTCAATATTATAACTAATGTTTTCATCTTCTAAATTACTTTGTTTTGTATTTATTTCATCATCTTCATCATTGTTTTTAATTTTTAAATTTTCATCAAAAGAAGCATGTAGTGTTTCTTCTATTATTTTTGTTCTTTCACTGTATATCCTGTAAGCTTTACTTCGTTCGAAATATCCAATAAATATGCCGTCATCGAATTTTCTAAGTTTACCTTTTGTATTTAATAAAAAACATTTAGAACCAAAATTTTTGAAATATGAAATATTAGGTTTCTTTCCATTAAATAGATCTTATGGTGTGTGTTTAGTTAAGGGACAAATAGAGACATGATTTAAAACATAGCAGGCAGTTCCTACAACTTCTGTCGAAAAATGTTTTGGCAAATTACTACTGCTGAGTAAAGTTTAGTGCATTCTTATAGTGTTCTATTTTTCCTTTCTACAACTCCATTTTGTTATGTAGTTCTAGGGAATAAAAAAATATGAAAAATTCCTTTCTTGTTACAATAATCTTCAAACAAATCATTATCAAATTCACCATAGTGGTCGCTTCTAATGTTTTCAAATTTTAAATTTTTGATTATTCTTTTTGCAAGAATTTGAAAATTTTCAAAAGTATTACTTTTATTTTTCAAAAATATTGTCCATATCTATCTTGGAAAATCTTCAATAATTGCAAATACATACTTATTACGATTAATTGATTGAACTTGAGTAGCTCCAAAAGCTCGAAATGTAATAGTTCAAGTGGTAGTAATGTAGAAATAATTTTCTTAGACATAAAAGATGATCTCGTTAGTTTTCCTATTTGACAAGCATCATAAATGTTGTTTACTTTATAATTCATTTTTTGCAATCATTTTACTAAATTATTTTTAAATTGTTTACTTATTGCTTTGAAATTTATGTGACAAAATCTCTTGTGCCATAACCAAGGATGATTTTCTTTGGCTATTAAACATAAATTAGTTTTTCATATTTAAGACATATATATTCATTTTATGATTTCATTTAAAAATTAAATTTTGATCTTTATCATAAATATTACATTTAACTTTTTCAACAGTAATTTTGAAATCTTTATCATAGAGTTGACTAATACTTAAGAGATTACGTTTTAAATTCTTAACTAATAGAACATTTATAATAAGAGGTAAGTTCGATGTACCGCCGTTGCTTACATCGCCTTTGCCGATGATATATCCTTTAGAGTTATCTCTGTTAGAAACTGGAGATAGTGGTTTTGATGACAACAACCTTTGTAACTTATTTTATTATAACTTATATACTAACACTATTGTATATATATATATATATGAATGTTATTATGCAGGATATATATAAGGCAGGAACTGATTATGGATGACTGTACAGTATAAAGATCAAGAATGAAGAAATAAAGTTTGAAGACTCATGAGTATCAAGATCAAGATTTCAAGATAAATGCCTAGTTTTGTTAAAAATTCATAATAGCATGGAAATCTTCATTCCAAATTTCATTTGGGATGGAACCCATTTCTACCTTCTTAGTGGCTTACAAACCCACGACAAGCAGCTTACAAACCTACGACAAGTGGCTTACAAACCCACGACCATCCGGGTTTTGTACAAGTTCTCGAGTCCTGGTGTGATGAGATATTCTACAGGAAGAAGCTTGCAAAACTACTTCAAAATGTTTTTTTTTTTGAAAACTACTTTTCAAAATATTTTAGGCTTAAAAATTATCTTTTCAAATGATTTTCAAAAAGATGTTTTAGGCTTAAAATAATCTTTATTTTTGTTTTTAAATAACTTTTGTTTTAAACTTTGTTTGTTTTCAAAACTAACTTCTGACTTTTAAATATTCTTTATAATGTATATATACTTGAGATTTAAAATCAAATTTATATATATTTTCAAAAAATATGTTTTTCTACTTTTTTATATTTTAAAACATAGGAAAATTAGTTTATTTTACTCCAGAATCACTTTATCTTGTTTTCCTTTCAATACCGTTTTCAAAACAAATATTACATTGTTTTTAACTAAGCGATGTCAACATCATGGGATACCCCATGTCGACATGGTGCTTGTTAAATTCAAAAGTTTCAATTTTCAAAAGAAGTGTCTATTCATTTAAATCTCTCCATGAATGGTTATGACCATTACTGGTTTATAAATAGCCTTCACAAACAAATTTTTTAGCTAACTATTTTCTTATTTTCTTCACTCCTTCTCCACAAATCCAGATTCTAAAATTTTCATATTTTTAAGATCGTGCCGAAATTCTGCCGAATTCTCAAGTGAATCAAATTAGAATCTCATTCTTGTTTGATTCTCTGCCCTCTCTCAAAGATCAAAGTACTATTCAGAGTTATAAGATCAATTTATAATCAAAATTTTATCGATTCTCTCTATAAGGTATGGTTGTGCCTGGAAATTAATTGGGTGATCTTGTGTCCCGTAAATTAAGAGAGTTTCGCCCCAGACTCGAAGATGGGAGGGTACCTTAAGGCCTTTAGAAATTGAGGATTGTATTCTCGACATTGGTACAGTAAAAATCTATACGAGGTGTTTGTCTTGATGCAGGACTTGATGTAGGGTAACTCTGAACCAGTATAAAATCCGGTGCGTTCTTTCCTTTTACTGCTTTTTATTTACTTTCTGCATCTATGTTTGATTCTGTGATTGTTCTATGATTAAGTTCTGCATTTTTTTATATCATAATTTTTAAACTAGTCCATATATGTCTTCGAATCCATTAAACACTATTCACTACTCTTCTAGTGCTAAATTAGCCTTATGATCCTAAATCCGCACTCCCTTTCAATCTCCTAATGTGACAGATCCTCCATCTGAGTAGATAATGTTTGTTAACATTTCTTTATTTCCCGTCAAATGTTTTGAGCAACCACTATCGAGTATCCATTTTCCTCCCTGCAAAAAATATAGAAATGATGTTGGTACCCACTTCCATTGTTAGGGTCCTAATAGTTAGATCTTAAGAAGTCAAATCCATGAGAGTTTAGAATTACCTTTATAAACAATTTTTTTACTCCTATAAGAAGAAATCATAAAAATTTCTAATCGAATGATTATCAGTCTTCAGAACCCAAGTCATAATAGATTTTGAATGATATGTAGTTTTCTTTTTACTAACACATTTTAAAAATGATTTTTCGAGAATATTATTTTTCTTCTTGACATTTGTATATTGATAGTTATACTGTTTAGGACTAGTTTTTAGTTTTGCAAATTTGCTATATCCTGATCCCATTTTACTAGTAGCGGATTATGAATTTTCTATAATCTTAGGAATATTTTCTTTGCCTCTATTAAAGTTAGAAACATTTTTGGTAATATCTAACTTTGTTTTAAGACTAGTAATATCTATTCAAGTATTTTATCAATTGATTTCAATTCATGATTTTCTGTTGATAATGTGTCGTTCTATTCTTTTTGAGTCTCGATTTCACTACTTCACATAGTAATTTGGGAAAAAATATTAGAACAAGCTTCTTGTGAAATAACAAGTTCTCCTTCTAAGATTTTCTTTTCATCTGTTAGCATATCAATTTCAATTTCATTTCTATTTAGTCTTTCCTAGTGAATCTTTATAATTTCTCTTAAGATTTCATAGTTTATCTAATAATTTGGAATTTTATCAATTAAAGCATCAAAAGTAAATCACTTACATTATCGTTTGTGGCCACAAAGTATATGTTAGCTAGTTCTCAATCACTGTCACTGTCGCTGTCTGATGAGGAAGAGGAAACCGAATCATCCGCTGTAATTGAAAAGGCTTGTTTCTTCCTATATATATCACTCTTGCTTTTGTAGTTATATACATCTTTCTTGTAATCTGGACAGTCTTTCTTCGTTTGCCCCTTTTTATGGCATTTGAAGCATTCAAGAGTTGAGGATGATGATTTGTTGTTTATGTTATTCCTAAACTTTCCATTCTTTCTAAATTTTTGAAACTTTTTGAAATTATTTGCTATAAACACGATATCATCTTCATCTTCGTTAGATTCTTGTTTTTCGACCTAGAATGCTAGTGTTTTCTATTTTGAGCTTGAACTCGTTTTTCCTGCAAATTAACATCATATGACATGAGATTTCCTATTAACTCTTCTGGTTTTATGATAGACATGTTGTTAGCTTCTTCAATTACTAAGACTTTTCATTCCCACTTATCCATTAAAGAGTTTAGGGTTTTTGAAACAATATCAAAATCAGTATATTTTTCTTCTAATGCTAGAAGTGAGTGATATATATCTTGAAATCAAGAATATGTCTCATTTATGGTTTCGTCTTGCTTAATTCTAAAATCCCGAAATTGATTCTTAAGCATAAATATCTTTGCTTTATTTAACCTTATTAGTATCTTCATGAGTAACTTTAAGAGTGCCAAATTTCATATGTTGAAGTACACATACTAACCCTATTAAACACGTTTTTATCTAAATAACGAAATAACTGTGACGACCCACCTTTTTATACGATTTAAGTCGATAATAAACCACACATGTCTAACTCAAATCATTCAAAATGGTAGTTTACTAATAGGGTTTAATGAGAAAATAAAAGAAAAGAAGGAAAACAAAACACAGAATCCCGCAACGGAACGACAGAATATTATAATCAAACAAACAATTCATGAAGCTGTTTTACAGTATACATTTGATTACACAATTTTTTCGATATAATCAGAAAACAATCAACAATATAACAAAATGATACGGTGGAATAATATAATAATATAATATACTAAACTCCATCTTCATCCTTTAGAAATAATGTCTTCAAAAATCGAAATACTCAGGCTGACCCAAGCGTAATGGAAAGACAAAACATTTTAGTCAGAAGTAAAAGTTCTTATGTAAGTAAAATCAATAATAAGTAAATATAAGTGTAATAGCTGCAGAGATGTTTATGGAATTTTTCATCTCCTACTAAGTGTACAATGTGGGTGCAATAATTTAAGAGATGTTACAGAACTTTCCATCTTCCAAGGATCCGTTAAACTACCTACATGTAGTAAGATACACTATATATGTAATGTTTATCAGTAAAGTAAAGTATTAAAATAGCGTTAAGGCTTTACATTGATCCCCCTTCACACATTTTTAGTCATTGTCCTACAGTTTGCCCTAGTAGCATCACCAATAACGTCGGTAGCCAGGGAGGCTCCGTGATAAGACAACACTAAAACAAAATCGTAGTGGTCGCATATAAGGATAAAAGTATGACAAGGCACACAAGGCAATGCCCAAGGTAGGATTCTACTAGTTTACCCTTTTTGGCTTGTCGTAACACATCGTAGCCATGACCGCCGATCGAGTTCACCACCCCCAAAATCAAATCGTAGTGCACTAATCGAGTCAAAATCAATATAATAATATAAAGGGGTGGGCTCCCTAAAGGTAGCTAACCCCTTGGCCAGACATAAAATCATGTTTTAGTCATTTCAAATTGACACAAGTGTCAGGTCATCCATCATCGTCCTCTTTCTTCATTCCAGTTAACGCCGCAAATTTAACCCCTACATTCTTGATAATATCCACTACGTACATGGTTGTTAAAGTAGTTTTGGTAGAATAACAGAGAGTATGTCATTCATCCAACCCCAATCACTTTAACAACCAATCGTCCATTTTATGCACCTGTCGGTTCTTTTAAATTTCAAGAACAAGTCATACTTTATATCCAAATATCAGATTTGCTTCAAAAATCATTTCGAATTCAAATAGGTTATACTTTCAAAATGTTCATATTTAAATTGATGATGTAAATCTATACAATTCCCACTTTTAAAATAGTTTGAATACTAAAAATGGTTTTGAATAATGCAAATAGTTTAAATATTGAAAATAGTATGGATACTAGTTTTAATATTGGAAATAGTTTGGAATAATTTAAAATAGTTTTAGATTGAAAACGATTTGAATATAAAATAATTTTAACATTGAAAATAGCTTAGATTATTAAAATAGTTTATATATTAAAATAATTTGATTATTAAAGTAGTTTTTATATTAAAATTGTTTCTTTCTTTCACAACAATTTGAACTTATGTTCCACATCACAACGAAATCAATTTTTCGATTTACAATTCAAGTCAATTTCATATTCAAAATTCAGTTTAAATCAGCCTTAATTCAAAATGATTTCAAAACTTCAAATTTAATTTAAATGGTTCTATTCAAATGGTAGAAAGTTTCAATCCAATTTCTCATTTTTAAACAATTTAATTTAAATCCATTTCACATCCAAAACATGGAAATACCAATTTAAAACCCCTTTAATTACAGTAAATTCAAAGTTTAAATTAAAATTTAAACCTTTAAAATAATTCATTTCGAATATATTCAAATCATATCTCAATTTCAACTTAAGATTTCAAATTTAATCTTTAAACAATTTCATTTAAACAATTTCAACTTTAACATTTCAAATGTCGAATTAGAAAATAATTAAGTTCATATAAATCAAAATTTTATTTTCTTCAAAACAGTATCATTGAAATAAATCTAAATTCAACATTTACAATCATTTAATTTAACCAAATCCAGTGTTTGTATATAATTTTCTACCCTATGGCCAAGTGATCAGTTATTTCAATTTAATTACGTGAATGGATATATATCATTTCAACCCATAATTAAATGACATAGGTATATCTCATTTCAACCTATTTCTTAGTTCATTTCGAATATTACAAGTGACAATTTATAAGATGTCAATAAATAACAACCATTCATCCAACATATCAATCAATAGCCATCTAATTGCCATCAACATCCATATCAACCAATGTATTATAACAGTTACTAATTATCAACTGTCGGTGTTTAACAAGCAATTAAATTCAATATAAATTTAAATGTCAATTTAATTTTATTTAAGATAAAACTCAAATTAATTTAAATGTCAAGTTAAACTACCAAACAACAACCAATAAAATTCTTATCACTTCATATATTTAATTCAACTAACACAAGAAGATTTAGTATTGCATGAGTGGGTTCAATCACTCACCTTTGATTTTAAGTCCATTAAAAATCTAATAAAAGCCTAAAATTTCGTGGTCTCCAAATTCAATCAAACTAGTTTCATGTTATTTGAAATTTTGATACGAGTCCAACAGAAGAAATCATGCGCCGATCGGAGTTCGTAAGCAAAATTTATGAAGATTAGAAGATTTGAAATTTAAAATTAAATAAAAATAACTAAGGGAAATTTTGTAATTAATATAACCTTCTCCAAATCACATTACCAGTAAACGGTAAGAACTCATCGATGCCTCTCTTTCTTTGCCGCCGCACGCAACTAGGGTGTAACGGCCCTGGATTTTAGGCCCCGTTTATTTTAATATATATTTAATTTAATTAAATAAAAAGTAGTTTGATCATCTTAAAATAAATATGATTTTGGAAATAACTTCTATTTTTTCATATGGATTGGTATTTTAAGAAAAAAGGAAATTGGACTCTGGGAATTTAAAATAAAATCTCTTAATAATATTTATAATCAAATTTGTCTTATATAATTTAATTAAAATACTTTACTTTGTTTATATTTAGCATAAAATAATACATATAGATAATAATGTTTGAAATTCTAAAATAAGTTTCTTAACAATATTGTTAATAAAATTTATTCATATAATTAAATTAAAATGCTTTATATTGCTAACATTTGATAGAAATATCTATAGATGACAATGTTCAAAATTTAAAAATCTAATTCTAGAAATATAAAATATAAATGTAAAATATAAGCCAAACTTATGTATATAATTTAAATAAAATACAAATAGGAAATAAAAATAAAAATGTAACTATAAACAAGAAATAAAGTAAAATATAAAATACAGAATTAAATTTAAGAACAAAATATAGAATAAAATGAAAACTAGACCAAAGTATAAATAAAATAAGACAAGTATGTATATAATTATTCAAGCTAGAAAATAATAAGATAAAATAACCTTCTTTCACAAGAACATCTCATTTAAAGCCAAATGAGACTAGTCAAAGTCAAGAAATAAGTGGAATACATACATATGCTGTATACAAACTAGGAATAAATAACAAAACAAATATTTTTTGCAAGACCAAAAGAAAATAATCCTGACACAAATCTAACCATATGATTTTTCAAGCAAGCAAATAATAGCTACTGTAAAATTAAGTATGCTTAGAGACAAAGAAATAAATTAAATATGTTATCATATATGTTGTTGTAACTTACATATGAATAACATAAAGAAGACAAGTGTTCACTTAATATTCATCTTGTACAAACATAACAAATATAAGTAACTATTAATTATTTGTAAACACAATTGAAGACATGCATTTAAGAGTAGCACAACATATTGTCATTTCAGTCTCACAAATAAAATCTTCCAGCCGAAATTATAAAATCATTTCACATTGCAGTGTATTAAATACAAGCAAATCAAAAACATGTCAAAACAAGTAAAACTTGTCTAGATATTACCTACTGTCCAAACCCTTTCTATATATATCCATCATATTATTGTGTTCGATTATAAAACTTAACAAAATTTAAGAAACTAACCTAAGAAAACAAAACAAGAGAAAGAAGTAAAATCAAAATTTAATTAAAAACTGCAGACAGATTCAAGGATAGTATTAACTATAGGCTTCAAGTGGGAATCAAGAAATTGTTCTCTGTTTTACAAAATTTGGCAGGTGAGTAAACATACAATTTTAAAGTTTAAGTTTGATAATTAGTTATGAAATTATATGTTGCTATATTTGAAACAAGATGTTATGTGATGTTGGTTGTTTACTGGAAGCTCTGTTATGTGTGTTCCTCAACATTTCTAGTTGCTGTACAAAGTAAAGCAAAGAATATTTTAAATAATTCTTCATATTAATATTTAAACTTAAGAATTTAAGTTAATTAAACTTGTTTAAACTGGAATCATGGCCTGGAAGGATTGTTTGAAGGTGGACAGTGTAGTTAAAACACTGTATATTAAATTTTACAGTAAAAGGAAGATTAATGTGTAAATTCGAATGTTTAAATTTGTTAGTTTGGATTCAAATCTTGAATAAACATTGCAAAGTAGGATTTTTGAAACAAAGATTATAAATTTTAGATAAACAAACTTGGTTCAGTTCATAAATGAACTAAAAATACATTTTTATCAATTTCTGTTTGTTCAACAAATTTTAATCACTGAAATTTGTTGAGGGGGTAGTTTGATCATGTTCGAATCATGGAAAAATGTTAGAAAAATTTTCTATTGCAAGAAATTTTGGAACGAGGTATAATTAGGGTTTAAGTTCGAGTTTTGTTGCGCTCTGGAAATGAGGTGATACCGTCGCCTCAGGAGCATCGAGTCGTTCGAGTTTCAGGGTAAAGGTGGCGTGGAGTATTGCTGATGCGAGGCCGGAGTTATGGTGCTTCCGGCGGTCGCCGTTGATGGGCCGAAGCGTTTTTGTCCCGGTGGGTTCGTATGGCCAGTTCATGCTTCAGGCAAAATTTTAATTTCGACGTTTATTCGAATTTTTGGATTTTGTTTTCGACTAAGAGGATGGTTTGGGTTTGTGGGTGGTGACGTGGGTCGCCGGAGGTGCGGCGAACCATGGTGCACGTGCACGGTGGCGTTTGGAGGTGAGCTGTCGTGTCTGTGTCGACGTGAGATGTTGCTTCGTGTCGTACTCGGGTGGATGGGGTGTGTGCTTCGAGTTTCGATCGCGAGCCTATTTTGGAACCTGATGTTCAATTTGTATTTAAGCTTTTAACAAATTTACTGTATAAAAAAAAGAGTAGAAGAAGATGTTTCAGGGAAGACTTGGGAAAGGGAAGTGGAACTCGAAGTAACACCCGAGTATATTACAGGGGAGGTCTCGGGTTTTACCTAGGAAGCCTCGATTGGTCAAACTGCAGTTTTGCAGTGATGTAGAAGTTAAGTAAAATTTGTTTTTTACAAATTTGTTTAAACATTTTGAGCTTAGAAAATGTTTAAAGGCTAAGGTATAATTGTAATTAAGTATGGATAAACGGGTGATTAAGTGATAAAATAAATTGTATTTAACTACTTAAATTAATTAATGAATGATTAATAGTTAACTAATCAAATATTTTAATTATGAAATTAATAGTTAATTAATTAAGTAATTTAATTAGGAATTAAGGATTTATAATTGATTAATTAAGTAATTAGTAGTTAAATAATTAAGTAATTAAGTTTCATTAATTAATAATTAAGGTTATCAATTAATGAATAAGGAATAGTGATTAAAGTTAAACAACTTGATTATAAAGTAATTAATAAAAAATGAAATAAATAATTAATTGAATAATTAAGATTTAATAGTTGATTAAGAAATGTTTAATTAGATAATTTACAATGAAATAAGTAGTTGATTGTTAATTAATAATTAATTAAACAGGGTTAAGTGATTAACTCTCAGGTAATTAATTTAAATTGAATTAATTAAAAACGAGAATTAAAGTGGATTGCTTATGGATTGTATGAGTAGAATATTTGATTGGGACATTTATTTAATGATATTCTGTGATGCTCTGTGATATGCTGTGTTATATCTATGATGCTTGTATATGTTTTATCTGGGATAAATGCTATGTTAATTCAATATGTTGAATTTAAACTGTTTAAGTTAATTAGACAACTTGGCCTTTAAAATGGCGTTTGGATTTGATGAGTCCGGGATCGGGTATCAATTTGATATTTCAAAAACCACATCGATCCAATTTAAATTAGATCGTGAATTCTGAAATGAAGATGGAGATGGTGTATTCAGAATGCAAGGTTATCGTCGTTGACTCTGAGGGTGATTCCAAAATGAGTGTGACGAGATAATGCCTTCTGTTTCGTTCGAACCCGGAACGAACTTGTATGGATTGAATGCTTTCAGCACATCGTCAGGTGGGCGATGAGCATTCTAAGAGATATGTCCTGTAAAGGTAATCGCAGCCTCAAGCCTCATCAACCGGAAATGGCTAAAACAGGGGAGATGCAGCAAGGTTAGGTGGGTCATGCCCAAGCAGGACAAGATACTCCCCTGTCTAGATGTCCCTTTTTATTTCGGCTGTGTGGGCGGTTGCTAGCTACAACCGCGGGGTTTATCTTGTTCGGGACTGTTCAGTAAGGAATGGTTCCGGCCTTGTGTTGTAGGGGGTCGGGAGTGATCCTCGGTACGGTGATCTAGGCCCCGTACTGTGACGGGCGGTACCCCAGTAGCCCTGCCATTGTTGGAAATCCATTTTCCCTACAAGACCCTACAGTTTTGATTTGTATTACCCACTTTTGTGGCTAGTAGCTGGAATTTAATAGATGTAACAATTTCGGCTATTTTCTATTTACTTGAAAACCCTAGACACTATTATAATATCACTGGATTTCCTATGAAATGTTTTGGTTAGCGCAAGGTAAAAACTTACCCGTATTTATTTGTGGGGAGTCTTACGTGATACCTTTATTTTCAAAAAAAATTCAAAGTTAAACAACTTTAAACCGTATACTCATACCAGACCCATGTCTGACCCGGAGTTTATATTTTGTTTTTCATAAACTCTTGGGTACTCAAATTTTTATGAGTAGCCAAGTGATAGGTTTCGGACTTTGATTTCTGGAGAGCTTGGAGCAGGAGTTTCCGGACGTATGTAGATATCTATCTATTTCCGCTGTGTCGGTAGTTGATATACACTGTATCTCTGATGTATGTATTGACAGATAGATGTATGACTGTCATGTGTATTGATATAGTATAACTCTTATATATGTAAAACTATCTAATAGTTATGTGATATATTATATTTTGTTCCGTTCCGCTGTGAGATTCTAATGTTGTTGTTTCTTTCTTTCTATTCTTCTCTATTTCTACCTCTTTCTTAACGATGATACGTCTTTCTGGTAGTAGAAGGGCGGGTCTTCACAGATGGTATCAAAGCTTAGGTTGGTGATAACCTTGGCTCTGGTAGAAATTACTCATAGAATAGAGTCTGTAGTACTCTAAAATGAGTTTGAGTGTATTAATAGATATGCGCGCGTATTTGTTAGTGAATATAAAATCGTTTTTATATTGTGTTGACTTATCTGTTGAGTGTTTATGAATTCTAGTCGATGTGTGGGATGCCATTTCATCGATAGGGATTTTTAAACTCCTAAACAAGGTAAACCGACACAGTATTACTTTTAAAGTGGGTAAATGAAATAATTCTACCTAAAATTATATTTTGATATAAAAGAAATATTTTTATGAAATTATTATATATATATATATATATATTTGGATGTTTGGTTGTTAATAATACAATTGAATAAAAAAAATTAAAATTTGAGTGGTTTATAACCAAATAAAATTGTCTAAGTATGATTTTAATATAAAGGAATATAACTAAAATTTGATTAAACCAGAATTTAAGTCATGGAAATTTAAAAGGTGTTTAAATGAATTTGAACAAAAGGATTTGGGAATTTGAAATCTTGGGAATGTTTGAAATGTTTTTTCCAAAGATTTGAAGGCAATAATGGAGTATTGTTTTGGAAAATATTGTTGAATGGAAATTGTTTTGGAAAGAATTTGTGGAGTAAGGAAGCACTGAACTTACTTCAGTCGCTGGAAAATAGTCCTGATGATGATGGTCACATCATCAATATTCATTTTCGAGTTTCTAAAGTGATGGGTTGCTACCAGGATAGTTGGTCATGATATTGTTTGGGCTTGTTGGGTATACAAGTTGTTTTAGAAATTTTAAAGGGGAAAAATTTGTTTTGGTGAAAACAAGTGTTTGGAATTTGGAAATTTGATTTGTTATACCAAGTGGATATGTGTAGTTATCATTTCAAAATGGTTTTGGAAATGAAAACCGGGCAATTGAATTCTAAGAAATTCTATTTAAATAATGTGAAAAGTTTAAATGAATCAACTATTGAACATATAAAGAAAAGTTGATATTAATAAGAAGAAATTAGGAATTTTAATCCGAGAATTAAAAATTAACTTAAAGTAAAAGAAAGTGAAGAAAATATATTTGAATTCAACCTGAGATAAGTTAAATAAAATTGAAGTTGAATTTGAATTAAATTGGATATAAAATGGAAGGTAAAATGATTGTATTGTGAAATGAAAATTTATACCTTAAGATAGTAAGTGTTATATATATAATCTGAAATTGTGATTATAAGATGAAATGACCCAAATGAGTAATATAAGCTTTTAAGTAAATAAATAAGTTTTGAGCTCATATATTGAGAAATAAATTTAAAAGGATGGTAAGTAGCTAGATTTAACTGAAGTTGAGTTGGAATAAAACTGAATTTGAATGAATTCAATCGAGTTACGGATAATAAAATTCTTAGGTAAATAAGTAAGTATTAATTTGAATTAAAATAGAATTGGGGTGAGTTGTAAACAAATCTAATTCAAGCATAAATTGAGTAACCTTATTATAAATAAAATCAATAATGAATTGTTAATGTAAACTAAAATTTAAGAATGGATAAAAGGATAAACTAATCAAATAAATTAGTAAATAGTTAGGATTTGATTAAAGGAAAATCAAATCAAAGATTTAAATGGAAGTTGGTGGAATAGAATAAACTTAAGTTATTGGGTGGAACAGTTTGAAGAAAATAAATAACTTGAGTTAATTATGAGATGGTTATTTAAAATATTGGTTGTCAAGTTTAATAAAATGGTTTGGAATCAAACTTTTTGAAATGAAAGAAAATGCAATGAAAAGATTGTGAATAAATTAATTGGGATGGAATTAAGTGTAAATTGAGTTGGAATCAATTTAAAATTGTTATAAAGCTTAAGTAATTATTTATTCACAATGATATTGTCGAATTGCATATGAAAATGGGTCATTTGAAGTAAATGAGATTAGATAAAACTTTATGAATTATTAGAAGCGAAATAGGATGATTTTGAATATGAGTTTGTTTTGCATAAATAGATTATATATAAGCGAGTAAGTTGAAAATCACTTAAACTGAAGGGAATAATTTGAGAATTGGTTGGAAGTAATTGTAATAAGTGTCGAAACTATACATATGTGCTTATGAAAATATGTAATTCTAAACAAATGGAGACTCTGCCAAAAATTTTCAAAAATTTTGGGAACCAGAAATAAAAAATATAATAAAAAATTATTAGCAACAAAACGATTTCAAATTGGAGATTGAAATAAACATTAAATGAAACTAATTTAAAATAGTGATAGAATCAGTTATAAATGGAAGATAGTCAATAAAATTCAATATTCAGAGTTGAAGATAAATTGAATTCACAGGGAATTGGAAATTCAGATTTAAATAAGAGGATATAAAGGCTAAAGTGGTAGAGTAATAATATAAGAGTATATATAATGCTTATATTAAACTTAAGAAATGAATGGTGAAATTCTTAAGTAAATTTGATATTGAGAAAATTATTCCAAGTGGATAGAAATCAAAATAATGTAAATAAAAGAAAATTGATATAGTTGATAATTAATGGATATAAATACGTAGGATATACGTATATTATTTAATTCGCATAGTAATTTGATCCAGATTCGAGCACAGAATTTCAAGATAGTTATATCAATCCGAGTTGGGATTTTTCCTCGATTTTCGACGACGAACCATGGATGTGGATTTTGATTGATTCTGGAAATTCTCAATCATATTTGTGACTATGCAAGGAGAATGACAGTTTCTGGTCAAGAAAACAGATCTGAGTCCGCACTAGGAAGTCGGGTGGACGATACTAGTTCGAAAGTGAAATTGTGTGATCGAGCGAGCGATCGAATTTAATACTGCGTACGAATGATGTATGTATATCATACGGGCTTGATTGAATAGATTTTGAAATTCTGTAAAGAAGTCAATAAAATTGGGAAAGAGTTGGTTCTGTAGCTTTCAGAATTGAATTGCCAGAACGGATGTCTGGAATTCATTGTGTATTCCATATATCCCATCTAAGGAAATTTGTTCATGATTCATCATTAGTTGTTGAACTAGTAGTTCAGGTAGATTTGGAAGTCGAATCAAATTTGACTGTGGTCAGGAGTCCAGTTCGGATTGTTGATTATCGAGAGACAACTCTGGATAGTTTTGGGAAAACTTATCCAGATTCGTGTTCGGATAGCTAGAGATGTTTGTTAGGATAGACTGTTTGATTGTTTGTTATTGTATGAATGATATCTATGTTTGAATGGTTGGTATAACAGCTTTTAAATTATTTTTATTTTAAATTTCGGGGACGAAATTCTTTTAAGTGGGGAGGAATGTAACGACCCTGGATTTTTAGCCCCGTTTATTTTAATATATATTTAATTTAATTAAATAAAAAGTAGTTTGATCATCTTAAAATAAATATGTTTCTGGAAATAACTGTTATTTGTTCATATGGATTGGTATTTTTAAAAAAAAAAGGAAATTGGACTCTGGGAATTTAAAATAAAATCTCTTAATAATATTTATAATCAAATTTGTCTTATATAATTTAATTAAAATTAATTTAGTTTGTTTATATTTAGTATAAAATAATACATATAGATAGTAATGTTTGAAATTCTAAAATAAGTTTCTTAACAATATTATTAATAAAATTTATTCATATAATTAAATTAAAATGTTTTATATTGCTAACATTTGATAGAAATATCTATAGATGACAATGTTCAAAATTTAAAAATCTAATTCTAGCAATATAAAATATAAATGTAAAATATAAGCCAAACTTATGTATATAATTTAAATAAAATACAAATAGGAAATAAAAATAAAAATGCAACTATAAACAAGAAATAAAGTAAAATATAAAATACAGAATTAAATTTAAGAACAAAATATAGAATAAAATGAAAACTAGACCAAAGTATAAATAAAATAAGACAAGTATGTATATAATTATTCAAGCTAGAAAATAATAAGATAAAATAACCTTCTTTCACAAGAACATCTACATGCAAGATACAAAATAAATTATCTTCATTTAAAGCCAAATGAGACTAGTCAAAGTCAAGAAATAAGTGGAATACATACATATGTTGTATACAAACTAGGAATAAATAACAAAACAAATATTTTTTGCAAGACCAAAAGAAAATAATCCTGACACAAATCTAACCATATGAGTTTTCAAGCAAGAAAATAATAGCTACTGTAAAATTAAGTATTCTTAGAGACAAAGAAATAAATTAAATATATTATCATATATGTTGTTGTAACTTACATATGAATAACATAAAGAAGACAAGTATTCACTTAATATTCATAAATATCTTGTACAAACATAACAAATATTAGTAACCATTAATTATTTGTAAACACAATTAAAGACATGCATTTAAGAGTAGCACAACATATTGTCATTTCAGTCTCACAAATAAAATCTTCCAGCCGAAATTATAAAATCATTTCACATTGCAGTGTATTAAATACAAGCAAATCAAAAACATGTCAAAACAAGTAAAACTTGTCCAGATATTACCTACTGTCCAAACCCTTTCTATATGTATCCATCATATTATTGTGTTCGATTATAAAACTTAACAAAATTTAAGAAACTAACCTGAGAAAATAAAACAAGAGAAAGAAGTAAAATCAAAATTTAATTCAAAACTGTAGACAGATTCAAGGATAGTATTAACTACAGGCTTCAAGTGGGAATCAAGAAATTGTTCTCTGTTTTACAAAATTTGGCAGGTGAGTAAACATACAATTTTAAAGTTTAAGTTTGATAATTAGTTATGAAATTGTATGTTGCTATATATTGAAACAAGATGTTCTGTGATGTTGGTTGTTTACTGGAAGCTCTGTTATGTGTGTTCCTCAACATTTCAAGTTACTGTATAAAGTAAAGCACAGAATATTTTAAATACTTCTTCATATTAATATTTAAACTGAAGAATTTAAGTTAATTAAACTTGTTTAAACTGGAATCATGGCCTGGAAGGATTGTTTGAAGGTGGACAGTGTAGTTAAAACACTGTATATTAAATTTTACAGTAAAAGGAAGATTAATGTGTAAATTCGAATGTTTAAATTTGTTAGTTTGGATTCAAAACTTGAATAAACATTCCAAAGTAGGATTTTTGAAACAAAGATTATAAATTTTAGATAAACACACATGGTTCAGTTCATAAATGAACTAAAAATACATTTTTATCAATTTCTGTTTGTTCAACAAATTTTAATCATTGAAATTTGTTGAGGGGGTAGTTTGATCATGTTCGAATCATGGAAAAATGTTAGAAAAATTTTCTATTGTAAGAAATTTTGGAACGAGGTATAATTAGGGTTTAAGTTCGAGTTTTGTTGCGCTCTGGAAATGAGGTGATGTCGTCGCCTCAGGAGCATCGAGTTGTTCGAGTTTCAGGGTAAAGGTAGCGTGGAGTATTACTGATGCGAGGCCGGAGTTATGGCGCTTCCGGCGGTCGCCGTTGATGGGCCGAAGCGTTTTTGTCCCGTTGGGTTCGTTTGGCCAGTTCATGCTTCAGGCAAATTTTTAATTTCGACCTTTATTCGAATTTTTGGATTTTGTTTTCGACTAAGAGGATGGTTTGGGGTTTGTGGGTGGTGACGTGGGTCGCCGGAGGTGCGGCGAACCACGGTGCACGTGCACGGTGGCGTTTGGAGGTGAGCTGTCATGTCTGTGTCGACGTGAGATGTTGCTTCGTGTCGTACTCGGGTGGATGGGGTGTGTGCTTCGAGTTTCGATCGCGAGCCTATTTTGGAACCTGATGTTCAATTTGTATTTAAGCTTTTAACAAACTTACTGTATAAATAAAAGAGTAGAAGAAGATGTTTCAGGGAAGACTTGGGAAAGGGAAGTGGAACTCGAAGTAACACCCGAGTATATAGCAGGGGAGGTCCCGGGTTTTACCTGGGAAGCCTCGAGTTTGGTCAAACTGCAGTTTTGCAGTGATGTAGAAGTTGAGTAAAATTTGTTTTTTACAAATTTGTTTAAACATTTTGAGCTTAGAAAATGTTTAAAGGCTAAGGTAAGAATTTGTTCAAGTTTTAATTATTTTAGTCAAAAGCTTAACGATGATCTTAAACACTTAAATTATTTTAATTAAGAATTAATTTAGGATAAGTGTAAAGTTAATTAACTCTTAAGTTTGTAGTTAATAAATGAATGATTTAAAATCTAAAGAGGACTTTTAAGGGTTAACTACATTGAGTAATTAAAATTAAATGAATTATTTCTAGAAAGTAATTAAGAATAACTACTTTATAATTGCAATTAAGTATGGATAAACGGGTGATTAAGTGATAAAATAAATTGTATTTAACTACTTAAATTAATAATGAATGATTAATAGTTAACTAATCAAATAATTTAATTATGAATTAATAGTTAATTAATTAAGTAATTTAATTAGGAATTAAGAATTTATAATTGATTAATTAAGTAATTAGTAGTTAAATAATTAAGTAAGTAAGTTTCATTAATTAATAATTAAGGTTATCAATTAATGAATAAGGAATAGTGATTAAAGTTAAAAAATTTGATTATAAAGTAATTAATAAAAAATGAAATAAATAATTAATTGAATAATTAAGATTTAATAGTTGATTAAGAAATGATTAATTAGATAATTTATAATGAAATAAGTAATTGATTGTTAATTATAATTAATTAAACAGGGTTAAGTGATTAACTCTCAGGTAATTAATTTAAATTGAATTAATTAAAAATGAGAATTGAAGTGGATTGCATATGGATTGTATGAGTAGAATATTTGATTGGGATATTTGTTTAATAATATTCTGTGATGCTCTGTGATATGTTGTGTTATATCTATGATGCTTGTATATGTTTTATCTGGGATAAATGCTATGTTAATTCAATATGTTGAATATAAACTGTTTAAGTTAATTAGACAACTTGGCCTTTAAAATGGCGTTTGGATTTGATGAGTCCGGGATCGGGTATCAATTTGATATTCCGAAAACCACATCGATCCAATTTAAACGTTAGATCGTGAATTCTGAAATGAAGATGGAGATGGTGTATTCAGAATGCAAGGGTTATCGTCGTTGACTCTGAGGGTGATTCCAAAATGAGTGTGACGAGATAATGCCTTCTGTTTCGTTCGAACTCGGAATGAACTTGTATGGATTGAATGCTTTCAGCACATCGTCAGGTGGACGATGAACATTCTAAGAGATATGTCCTGTAAAGGTAATCGCAGCCTCAAGCCTCATCAACCGGGAATGGCTAAAACAAGGGAGATGCAGCAAGGTTAGGTGGGTCATGCCCAAGCAGGACAAGATACTCCCCTGTCTAGATGTCCCTTTTTATTTCGGCTGTGTGGGCGGTTGCTAGCTACAACCGCGGGGTTTATCTTGTTCGGGACTGTTCGGTAAGAAATGGTTCCGGCCTTGCGTTGTAGGGGGTCGGGAGTGATCCTCAATACGGTGATCTAGGCCCCGTACTATGACGGGCGGTACCCTAGTAGCCCTGCCATTGTTGGAAATCCATTTTCCCTACGAGACCCTACGGTTTTGATTTGTATTACCCACTTTTGTGGCTAGTGGCTGGAATTTAATAGATGTAACAATTTCGGCTATTTTCTATTTACTTGAAAACCCTAGACACTATTATAATATCACTGGATTTCCTATGAAATGTTTTGGTTAGCGTAAGGTAAAAACTTACCCGTATTTATTTGTGGGGAGTCTTACGTGATACCTTTATTTTCAAATGTTTTTCAAAGTTAAGCAACTTTAAACCGTATACCCATACCAGACCCATGTCCGACCCGGAGTTTATATTTTGTTTTTCATAAACTCTTGGGTAGTCAATTTTTATGAGTAGCCAAGTGATAGGTTTCGGACTTTGATTTCTGGAGAGCTTGGAGCAGGAGTTTCGAGACGTATGTAGATATCTATCTAGTTCCACTGTGTCAGTAGTTGATGTACACTGTATCTCTGATGTATGACTGTCATGTGTATCGATATAGTATAACTCTGATATATGTAAAACTATGTAATAGTTATGTGATATATTATATTTTGTTCCGTTCCGCTGTGAGATTCTGATGTTGTTGTTTCTTTCTTTCTATTCTTCTCTATTTCTACCTCTTTCTTTCTTAATGATGATACGTCTTTCTGGTAGTAGAAGGGCGGGTCGTCTCATAAGGCCAGCCACACCCTGATCGGAGACCACCATCATGACCGTCGTCCCCTGAAACCCCAACATCGAGAATCCCTCCTCCTCTAGCTCCATCATCTCGCCTGTAACCGCCACGAACTGCCGCCACTTTGATCGTAGATTCTAGCAAATCCTGACGTAATTAGCCTGATCCATCCGTACAGATTGCAGATCTCATCAAGCAATACAATTTTCATTTAGACTTCATCGTGAATCTTTGAGAGATGAGAGAGATCAAGGAGGAAGGTGGAGCAATTTCGGCCGTACAAAAGAGGATATGTGGCGGCCATGAAAATTTTGGTTTTTCTTAAATTTTTATAATATTTTAGTCTCGATTTGCATGCCTATTTATTGCGTAAGGTCCAAAACAGCACGAACTCTAATTGAGGCACGCTAACATGCAATCTATGTGTAAAAAAGCCTTCTAAACACAATGGAACTAGTTTTGAAGCTTTATTCAATTGTATACGAAAGTTAACGTTTTATTGTTCGATAAAATTTAAATTCGATTATATTCAAATAATTTACCAATTAACAATTATGGACAAACACAATATTTTTACTTTACAAATGTGCTATTACTAACTACAACGTTCATTAATAATTCAATTTTGTTATTATTACACATTTGAATCTATTTTGAATAATTACATTTCAAAAATAAGATTTTACATTTGAAGATAAATCGATGTTAACTAAATTTGAAATCAAAATAAATTCCAATTTCACAACAAGTAATTCGGTTAGGTATCATATATTTTTACACGTTATTAAAAATATATTATTTAATCGATTTAATCACTTTTTAAATTCTAAATTAAAAATGTTCTATCATCATTCTTGATTAACATGAATTTTCTAATCTTTTGAAATTAAATTTTCCATGTTAAATCCAAGATTTAAATATTAAATTAATTTTAACATTTAATTACAACCATAATGAAATCCTAGTTCATTATATTTGAAATTTCTAATAAATTATTTTATTTTAATTTATATGTTCTTTGTATGTCTCAATTGTTATGTTCATTAATTATAATTAACGTTCTCTCTCCTTTTATTTGAAAGATTTTAATTACATTAAATTCCAACAATTGTTAAAACTTAGTAAGTTAAACACATTAATAAATTTAATTCCTATTAACTTTACACTTTTATCCAATTTCAATTTTAAAATTATATTCCATTAGAATTAAACATTCATTTCATTCTTTATCAATAATTTTATTTACAATCGATGAAATTTTCATTTAAACGGTTATTAATTATATTCAAATAAATATCATTAAATTATATTCTAATATGCATTACCATATTTACCTCATTGAAATTTATCGTTTTAGAATTCATTTAAGATCAAGTTATATATTCTTACAATTCTTTTACAATAATAGACCATAAATTTTAGTTCCTGAGAATACTAAATTCCAAAGTCTTATTTAGTTTAATAATTTTATTTATCAAAAATACAGGTAGTTACAACAACATATTCATAGCTTTAGCAATTGAAGTAGCATCTAATTTCTATGTACTTAACCGTTGTGCATAAGGAGTGATAGGTACAAAATGTTCTTGTTGAGTGATATTCCATGTGTCGTATCCATTTGCTTGCATGTAAATTCTCAACCTAGTTGACCAATAGTTCTAGTTTAATCCATTAAATAGTGGTAGTCAAGTAGCGGATTGACCTCCAACAAAATTTAGTGTTGTGTTATTTTCCATATTACTTGAATACTAAATACTTTGTTACGGTTATATGATGACTGACTCTGATACTAAATGAAAGTGAATAAGAATCATGTAATTCGAAATATTAACTAAACTATTTACTTGTGCGGAATATAAATATAAAAGAATTGTAATAAACTAAATGACAACATATATTTTTATACTGGTTCAAACTTTCCACTCTATTTCCAGTCCCAGACTTCTTATGGATTTAATCGATACCCTCACTTAACCCGAACGAACATGTATTACACTGCCTGATCAACTGAACAGGACTTCTACCACCTAAAAAATTGAATAGGACTTCAACCGTCGAGGATACTACAAAAGGAATTCAACTATAAATAGCAGAAATGTATCTGACCGAGTAGCTCTCGAATAGCACTGATAAGTCAAAAACGTACAACCTTCCTGTAATCTCTTCTTTATGGTATATCGTATATTTTGTTGAGAAAGGAGGTAATTTTGATCACAAGAAAATATTCTTAAATGATTGTGAGAACAAAAATATAAAGTAGTTTGGAATTGAATGCTTGAGAGTTCAATAGTAAAGATAGAGAGAATTGCAAATAGAATTGATGATAAAAATAATGAAGTAATTTGCTTTATATAGAGTTTAATAATTCATGAAAAGAAACGTTGAAAAGTTAGGGCTGCAACTTTTGATATAAGAGATGCAACCCTTCATGAAGAAGAGGCACCCTTCAAGAAAACCAGACGTTATACAGATTCAGCTGGCTGAATAGATTGTGGCAGCCTGCAGAATCGATGATTTTGAAATCAGCAAGGAAATAGTTTATTTTAAGCATTTTCAGCCATCTGAATATAGTCATTCAATCGGTTGAATATTCAAAGATATTCATGTCTACATGCATAGATTCAGTCGGCTGACCTGGGTGGTTTAGGCGGTTGAATTTCAAGTTTATTGTGATGTTTTTGAAATTCAATTTCTAAAAAGCCATGTGTGTATATATATACACCATATAAAAGAGAATTTAACAACTTTATACCTCCAGACATAGACACTATGACTGATTGTACTTTGTAGCATCAATTTTGTCTTCATTTTGATATGATTGTCTCTTTGTAAAGTTGATATCATTTACTGCAAACGTGGTTAGTATATAAAATACATACTTGTATAGTTATCATTATCAAAATATCAAAATATGAGGTTCTAAAACCCACTTCCAATTCGGTATATCCAATGGTTTGAGCAACCTAGCAGTCTTCTGCTGGTCACTCTTGACTGGCTAAAAATATGAACACCGGCTCATGAAGATCATAGTTTCTCTCTTCATACCTTTCTACCATAAGGTCTTCTTCTTATTTTGAAATGTTTTAGTTACTCCTAGGTGGATATATAACCATGACTAATGGCACTCTCTTAGTACATCTTGTCTAATTCCATTAATATATGTCATGCAAATCCGTCCATTCATTCTTAAAATGCCTTGAGAGTCAATCTAAAAACTAGATATAATTTAACATCCTTCTTAAGTCAAGCTAGATTAGGGTCTTCTTCTTGGAAATATTCAATCCTCTCCATTAATGCTGGCTTAGCTTCCAAATTTGCAATCGTCTCCATATTCCTATTCAACGCATCTGCAACGACATTTGCTTTCCCCGGGGTATAAAGAATCTCCTGTTCATAAAACTCAAGAAACTCCAGCCATCTTTGTTGCCTCAAGTTCAAGTCCTTTCAGGTAAAAAGGTACTTTAATGACTTGTGATCTGCATATAACTCAAACTTTGCACCCAAAAGATAGTGCCTCCACACCTTCAATGCGAAGACAATTGCCAAAAGCTCCAAATCATACGTAGCGTAATTCTTCTTATGAGGTTTCAACTGTCAACTCACATATGCTATTACTTTACCATTCTGCATCAAAAGTGCTCCCAGTCCGGTCCTACAAGCATCCTTATAAACAATTAATCCTTCACTCCCATCTGGACTAGTTAAAACGAGAGCACTTGTCAATTTCTCCTTTAACTCATTGAATGCTTGATCATACTTAGGCGTCCAAACAAACTTAGTGTCTATCTTCGTCAACTTTGTCAAATGAGAAGCAATATTCAAGAAATCTTTAATGAACCTTCTACAAAAACCAGCCAATCCCGAGAAACTTCTGACCTCAATCACATTTTTGAGTTTCTTCCAATCTTAAACCGAAGCTACTGTAGTTGGGTCCACTGATAGGCTTTCCCAGAAATCTAACTTCGAATTTCCAGAACTGACACTTAGAAAACTTCACCTTTAAAACATGACTTCTTAAAGTACTCATAACAACATGAAGATAGTACTTGTGCTCTTCCTCCATTTTAGAATAATCAAGGATGTTATCAATGAAGACGAGAACAAACTTGTTAAGAAAATCCCAAAACACTCTATTCATCAAATCCATGAAATAAGCTGCAACGATCCATATTTTTTGGCTATCTTAAGTTATTAAATTTAATGTAATTATTGGATAAATAAGTATAGAAATAAAATTTAATGATTTATTTATATTGTTTTATTGGATAATTAAATTATTTAAAAATTTAATAATGGAATTTTTTTTGAATAATTTGGTTCTGGATTTAAGATGATTGAAGTATATATCGGAAATTGATTTAAATTTTATTCAAAATATGAATGAAGATAATTAACATTTAAAATTGGAGTAAACTGCGAAATATTAAAATTTTGAAATTTTATATTTTAATTGACGTGAAAAAAACAGCCATTTTGATCACTGTGTTGGATTTCGGTGGAACTAGTTTCATCGGGTCCGTAATAGTGAATTATTATAGGATTTCAAGTTTCGTAGCGTTCGGACTTGTCGTTTGGCCATGCGAGCTTGAAACGCGTAGAATTTAATTAAAATAAATTGATTTTGAAAAGCTATCTTCCGCATACCGTCGAATTAGGTCTCGAGACTTGTTCCATCGTGTTCGAAATGAGGGTAAAACATTATTAACGCCAGATGGCACACTTCATTTGGATTTCGTCATTTCATGGGCCAATCAAATCATATATTTTCTTATTATTTTAAATATAATGTTAATAAATATCTAAACACCTCACACGTTTTCAGCCGTACTTACCACTCCCCTTTCCTATTCAAACCGAGCAAATCGATAATTAAAAAAACTTAGGTCGAATCGAAATAAAACGAAAAAAATCTTTAAAAAAAGGGCCGTGATCGATGAATCAGAAGCTAGAGGTTGGGTTTGCTCAAAATGGAATGGCGGAGTGGAAGCATTCGCGCGCGCTGGCGATGGAGGTAGGCACGATGAAGAGAGGGCGGCGGCTCAATGGTGAGAAGGGAGCAGGCATCGATCAAATGCAAGACGCAAGGCAATGAGGAAGTGGAGGAACGCGAAAGTGGGTGGAGTCGCGAGTTGGGTTGTCATTCACGGCAGAGTTTAGGGTTCGGGTGTTTTCATGATGATTGTGGCTAGTGACAGCGAAGGCATGGTGGTCGGAGGCGATGTGGCGCGCAGTGGTGCCGGGTATGACCATGGACCGTTGGTCGATCATGAAAAAAATGGGAGGGTCGCGAGTTGTCTAGGATGGGAGCGACAAAGAGCAGTGAGGAAGAAGGTTATTTTCTTTTAGTTATTGTTTTGTTAATTAATTTTAATCAAAATTTAATATTGTTTAACCCGAACTTTTTTATGAGGTCGGGTTTGATTAAAAAAACTTGCATTGAAATCGTTTTGATGTTGCCTACGCCATGGGGTTAAAATTGTCGCTATTTGCTTCATTCGAATTTTCAGATTCAAATGAAGATGAGTGTTTTTAAATCTCATGTTTGACTATTATATTTTATGTTAGAAAATTTTATATCATGAAGTGATTTGAATTTTCTGATTGTTGTTGGATAAATTTAATTTGACATTTAATTGACATATGAATAAATTGATAGAATTTAGTTTTGACAGTTAAAATTGAATTACGATTTTAAACTGCTGGTAAAATCACCGATTTATCGAGAATTGGTTGACCGTTGTGAATATTGAATGTTTGGATGACTGATTGAGATGGATGCTATTGATTGATATTTTGGATGTTTGGATGTTTATTTATATATCATATTATCATCCCGTATATTATTTACAGTGTATAAAACTGTAAATTGAATTATTTTTAATAAATTAATAAATATGTTGAAATGATATATACCTGCGATATTTTTTTTGGATTGAAATAATATATATGATATATCCATCCCTTAGAATTAAATTTGAATAACTGATTCACTTGGCTATATGTTAGAGAATTATAAATGGACATCGGATTGGTTAAACTAAATGATTTTAAAATTCGTTTTGAAATTATTTAAATGATTTGATTTTAAGAAATGGAAAATCGAATTTATGGAAATCAAATTTTTTTTTGAAGTTGAGCTCGAAATGTTGAAATTTAAATTTGTTAAATGAAATTGTTTAAATAATTAAATTTGAGATTTTGAAGTTATAATCAAAATATGATTTGAATTTTAGATTTGGATTTGCTTTAACATTTAATTTTTATTCGAACTTTGGATATCGTTAGGTAAAAGTGATAAAACGTCATTTTGAAATTGAGATCGGAATTTAATTATAGTTAAAGATTTGAATTTTTAATTGGATATTGAAAATAAATTTGATTTAAGTGTTTTGAATCGATATTTTGGTAATGGACTAGGAATTGATATAAATCGAAATGGTTTAAAATTTGAAATGGATTTGAAATTAATTTGAAATTAAAATTTAAATTAATTTGGAATTGGAAAGTGAAATTATTTTGGAATTGAAATTTAAATTAATTCGGAGTCGAAAAATGAGTTCGACTTGAAATTGAATAGATTAAATCGAAAATGGAGATTGGAACTGATTGAATTGGAATATTTGAAAAGTGAACCGGTTTAACTTTGAAGCTATTTTAAATGATTATTTTTGTATAAATGGTTTAAAAATCTATATTTTTAAATATTCAAATTACTTTGATTTTCCAAACTATTTTACTGTATTAAACCATTTTTATTACCCACACTATTTTCTATTAAACTATTTTAAACTATTTTCACTATTTTAAAACTATTTAAATTATTTTTTGAAATTCAAATTGGTTAAAAGGTGAAATTTTTATATATAAATCTTGGATATAAATGCGAATTGGGCTAAAGTGAAGTTATAACCTAAATTGAGATTCGAATCAAATTTTGAAGTGAAATTGATTTACCGAATCGAATTGACATTTTAAAGCAAATTATGATCTTTTGAAGCGACTATGATGATTTCGAAATGGATTTAGATTTTGAAGCGAACATTATATTTTGATATCACGTATGAATTGGTTTCGAAATATAAAAAGTACCAACCGGTGTGTAAAACGACGTTTGGCTGTTAAAGAGACCGGGACCTCTTTTTGACATACTCTCTGTCAATATTGGAACCACTTTGACAACTGCGCACGTGGTGGATGATATCCAGAATGTAGTGGTTGAATTGGCGACGTTTACTGGAATGAAGTAAGAGAAAAATGATGGATGGCCTTGACACTCGTGTCATAATTAAAGTGACTAAAACAAGAGCCTATGTCTGGCCATTGAGGTTAGCTACCTCTAGTGACGTTGATCTCTCGTATTACTACTGTGATTTCGTATTCGATGGTGCATCGTTTTGTCATTTGGATTGATTATCGCGGTCGGCCACGGATAGGCTACGACCATCCAGAAAGGGTAAACTGGTAGAATCCTACCTTAGGCATTTCCTCATGTGCCTTGTCATATTTATTCTTATACGAGCCCATTACTGTTTTGATTTAAAATTGTACAAATGTGTTAAGGTGGATCAATGTAAAGCGTTAACGCTATTTTGATATTTATTTTACCAATATACATTATCTATTATAGTGTATACTATTATATATAAATAGTTTAACGGATCCTTAGAGATGGAAAATCTCATAAAATCTTTTAAGTTATTGCACTCATATTTGTGATATTGATTTATTACATAACAGTATTTTAGTCCTGACTTGAGTGTTTTGTCTTTCCATTACGCTCGGGTTAGTCCTGACTTTTCCAGCATATTAATGACTATTCTCTAGAGGATGAAGATGGAGTTTTGGTATATTACTATTATTATTATCCTCTGCATTATGCTATTTCGCTATATTGATTATTAATCACTGATGTATATATATAACTCTGATAAATGTGTATAGATTAAAATCAAATGTATAGTAATCAGCTTCATGAACTTTTATTTGATTATTATATTTTATCATTTCCGCTATGAGATTCTATGTTTTTTTCCTTCTTCTTTTCTTATTTTCCTTATTTAACCCCATTTATTATCTACGTTCTGGATTGTTTATGTTGGATATATGTGGATTATTATCGATTTAAACCTTCCAAAATGTGGGTCGTCACATAAGCGGGTGCGTAAGTCAATCCAAACAACATGACTAACCACTCGTAAAAACTATCAGGGGTTCAAAAAGTTGTTAAGGATACACTCTCCTATGCTACCCTCAATTGGTGAAAACCAATAGCAAGATCCAACAGAGAAAATATCCGAGCTCCATGGAGCTGGTCAAACATGTCGTCGATCCTGAGTAAATGATACATATTCTAGATAGTTCTCTTATTTAGCTCTCAGTAATCTACACATAATCTAAGAGAACCATCTGCCTTGTAATGAAAACTACTGGCGATCCCACACTCGATGTGCTACATCTGATCAAACCATTCTGCAATAAATCAAACGTCTGCTACTCTAACTCTCTTCATCCTTTGGAGCCAACCTTCAAGGAGGTTGAACAATCGATCTGGTTCCTAGAATCAAATCAATGCGGAACTTTACTTCTTAGTGAGGAGATAAACCTTGCACTTCTTCAAAGCTTCCTTGAAATCCCGAGCAATTGGTATATTCCTTATCTCTTCTTTGGGTACTTCGAGCGAAAAGAGAAAACTGCTCATCAACTTATTAGGCTCCTCACAATAAATATCCATACCAACATTTCCAGCACCACTAATTCACAATCTAACGATTAAAGTTTATGACTGCTCTAAATTTAGAAAACCAATCCTTATCCAATACTACCCCAAAACCCATGAACCCAAGAACAAATAAGCCAGAAAAGAAAGGTTAATCTCGATAAAAAATACGCACATTCAAACATATGGTGTCAAGATTGGTTGGACCACCAAATGGGTTCAACACACAAAGAGAATTTTTGAGAATAACATATTTAAGATTTAACTAGTTCATTAGGTCATATGATATAAAACTATGGGATGCACCGGTGTCGGATAATACTCTAACGAGAATATCAGAAATGGGTAATGTACCTTGCAACACCTATTCCCTTTTTGGGTCCAAGTATATGATATCTCCTTAATAGTAAAAGCTTGTCCCTGTGATCCCTTCTTTGGAAAAGGGCATTGGTTCTTCATATGTCCATGCATGTTGTAATTGTAACATAACGGTAGATTAATCTCCAAGCAACTATTTGCAAAGTGGCCCATTTTATTGCACTTATGACAAAGGATTTTGGTCAAGTCTAACTACTTTTTTATGCCTAAGCTCTACCTCCAGGCTTCTTTCCTGACCATTTCTTCTTCCCTTTGCGATAGAAAAATGGCTTACTAGCTACTAGTATCACTGATAAAGGTTGGGCATTAACTGATCACACTACTTCCTTGCTGACTCCATCTCTAATGAGTAATCCCCACCAAAGCTTAGATATATCGCCAGCCTAAGCATTGATACCACAATGTCACTACCGCCCTTCATGACCCAAAATAAAATAAACATAATACGCTCATCATATAACATGTGGAACGATCGAATGCCGAAAAGACAAATTGTTTAGGGAATAGAAAGTAGGTAGAAGAAGAAAAAACTAAACAGAACAGAATCTCACAGCGGATAGAACAATATATAATATCAATAGCCTTTTATATGAATCAAAACTGTACTATCCTATTTCACATCAGAGTACATAAATCAATAATTACCAGCCTAGACATTTATAACATCATCTCCTCACAACTGTCGGTAATTCCAAACAACACTGTAATGGAAATAAACAAGTACGAGAATACGTCTCGGTCTCCAGCTCATCTCCTGAGATCCATAGTATCCAATCCAGAACATGTAATACTCGGTCTAACCTGAGCATTATAGTAAATAACACCGGAGTTAGTCTGGAAAGCCAGCGTGAGAAAACACACTCAGTTTGAATTATTAAAGTCTCAAAATCCTTTAAAAATCAAAGGTATCTTGTTAGACCACGCCACAAATAAACATGACGGGTTTTTATCTTACGATAACCTAAACATTTCATATAAAAATCCACTAATATTATAATAGTATCTAAGTACAAATACTTATTCAAGTAGTTGAAAATTATTACATTAATTAAATTCCATCAATGCTAGGCTCTACAATGAAAACTGTAAAGGTACATATTGGTGAATGGATTCCCACTGAATGGCTAGGCACTGGGTACCACCTATCACAGTATACGTCTAGAACAGCGTACCGAGATCGAACCTATCGATCCCTGCCAACACAAGACTAGACTACCCCTAACCTGATTAGTCCGAATAAGATTACACCGCGGTTGGGATCAGCAACTACCACACAGCCGAAATAAAGGGACTCTAGATAGGGGTAACCTTACCCTACTTGGGTGCGAATCACTTAGTCTTGCTGCATCTTCCATGATTTTCAGTCAATCCAGGTTGATGAGGTTAGAGGCTACGATTACAATTTTAGAAATATTCACTTGAAATGTGCACTATCCTCCAATGACAATGTAGTGATAGCATTCATCCATACAAGTCCGTTCCCAGTTCAAACGAAAGCGAAGGTACTATTCCTACCACATCCATTTTGAAATCACCCTCAGGGTTAGTAGCGATTAGCCCTTGCACTTCACTACTCCATCTTCGACTCCATGCTCTTGTCTTCATTACAAAAACATACTCGTCGGATCGAAGTGGTTTTCGGATCACAAATCCAATCTCGGTCTCTTTGAGACAACGTTCGATATTTTCGGTAAACTCAACCCCAGTTCTTTAGGAAATAAACAGATGAAAATAAGATCGGAGATCACCTCCTAACTGTTGTGGACAGATTTCCATGTAAATATCCTAGAAGAACAAAACGAGTTTATACGTACAATATAGCACCTTGAACGGCTACTGTACCATGTATTCCCTTTCTTCTTCTAGATATTTTCAAAGTTATGTTTGGGTCCAGATATGATAGTTGGTTATTTAACTATCAAATAAACAATCAATTCAACCAACACTTCATTTTACACTTAAAAACATTAAATCTCTTTTTAATTTTAATTTAAATACGTTAATCTCTTTATCCAAATTATACATACTTCTCTTATCGAATTTAGTAAATTTAAAAACTATCTTTCAAAAATATTTGAAAACCCTTTGAAAATAATGTGGAAAGTACCACCGCGGTATCTAACCATGGATCACAGCTCAATGATTACATCTCTATCCCAGAGAAATTCAAGACTTAGCCGCAGTTACTCAATGCCTCTGATTTACGCCACGCGAACATACCATTACTTCCCAAAAACTTTATTTAATAATTATATCAAAATAATGCTTGTAAGTTCTAAAATAATTTTCAAGTTAAATCTAGTCAAATATACTTAAATAAAAGTTATTATACAAAACTATATTAATATTTAATAATTTATCCTTATTAAAACAAAAATGTCGTTTAGTTCTTAAATATTAATAAATCTTTCAAATTATTATAAAGTAACTATTAATAATTTAATATGCTTTAAACGATTTGAAATAATTTAATCACTAAGTTCTAGAATATTTTAACACTTCTAATTTTCCTAAAATAATAATTAAAAATCCTCTTTTAAAACAGGCCCCATTTTTCGATTCTAATTTCATCCACAAATTTTGAAAATCTTACTTGAATCCAGTATAACCCATCCATACTTATTTCCAAAATTCACCTCTATCCTTTAAAATATTTAAAATCTCGATTTCGAAACCTTCATATTTTAGCAAGTACCATTTACAGGTTTTATTATTTAAAAATCCTTTATAATATATTCTTATTCCAAAATCCTCTTCATAGTTAAATACCATTTTCAAACCATTTATTTTATCCCATTAATCAACCCAAAACACTTTATAAACATTTTACTTCGAAAATTCCTTTTAAATTCTTTTCCAATTTAAAACATGTATTTCTGGTATTTTTAAAAGTACCAAAATCCAGCTCAAAATCGGTCATAGCATCAAATCAATTCAAACCATACAACAATCTATCACAGATTATTCCAACAAAAATATATCACTATATATGAAATTAAATTCATTACTTTTGAGGAATCCAGTTTGATCCCTCCAACCTATTTTCCTACATCCACAGATGTTAGCATAACATAAAAATACCAATTCTGCTTTGAGGTGGAATATCGCGGTATATAGGATCATCTCCTATTATGTGGGGCGCATAGGGTCTCATCCGCTATATACATGCGGGAATATCAATCACTCCAATATATATATATATGCACTATATATAATATCACATTCAAATGATTAAAAAAATGCATCAAATTAACCAGTCAATCATTTATTAATTTTAATATTTAAAATTATAGCCAGCGGTCCAAAATTGAGTGAGATTAACTCACCTTGATTTTTATGTTGCCAACGTTCCAATTTTTGATTAAATTGAACTCGTTCGGTTCAATCTAAAATTTTTGCTAGATTCGATTGACTCCAAATCTGCACTACAGGATAGTGCTCGTTGTTGCGATTCTAGCACCGCTTATTTTGCCCAATTCCGAACTCGTATTGAACAGATGTGCTATTTTAAAGATTGTATATAAATTAATATAAATAGTTTATTTTATTTTATTTTATGTTACCAACAGAAGGTCCTTGCCGTAAATCTTGAATGAAAAAATCACAGCCGCACAAAGCTTCTTCCTCCTTATTCGTTTCAGCTCGATGAAACCCAACATTGCCTTCGCCAATCTCCTCGCCGCGACCACCCCAGGCAACCGGAGTTTGATCGGAAACCATCACGAGGAGCGCCTACGCGAGCTCCCCGACTGGCCGAAGCTTCGGTGAACTCGGCGCCTTCAAGCCCTCAAATTTTGTGAACGAATGGCAGTCGTTCAAGCTTCTTTGAGTCGTCACAGCCTAGATCCACCGTTAGGTAGCCTCATCTCGATAAGCTCTACCACTTCCTAGGTGAAGTCTCGGCCTGAAAATGCCTGAATGTAGAGGATTTGAAGGTAGAAGGTGGTGTAGTATCGGCCATTGGAAAGGCAAGCTAGCAGTTGAAATAAGACTAGGGTTTCCTGTAGCACGTGAATATATATATATACGCGTATTAGTATTATTTTAATATTATTTTCATTTTTAACGTGCTTTTTCGAACGAACTCCAAACGAGACGTGCTTCTTGGCGTTTATAATGTTTTACCCCTATTTCGCACATAATGGAACATGTTTCAGGGCCTAATTCGGTCATATGTGGAAGATAGCTTTTTAAATCGAATTGAATTATTAAATTTTCGATATTTATTTCAACGCGTTTCTATCCCGTACGACCAAATGGTAATTTCAAATGCAACGATATTTAAATCTGATAATAATAATCTATTACGGATCCAATGGAACTGGTTTCATCGAATTCCGAGACTGTGCCCCGAAAGGCTATTTTAACTCGTCGATTGAATCGAGCGATTTTCAAAATCGTCGAAATCATTTAAAATTTCAATTTTAAAAACTTACTAACTCCATTATAAATCACATTGAATTTATATTCATAGTAGAAATCATTCTAACTCATTTTAAATAAAAATTTGATCATTAACATTATTTCTATATATTAAATTTTCATTATTTAATTAATATATAAATTTCCAATTTTTAAACTTATCAACTTTAATTCCATTCACAAGTCTAATATTATAATTCTAATCCAAATAAATTTGAATCAATTTTTAGAAATCATTTTCCACCCTGATTTATTCTCAGATTCCCGTATTATCCCAATTTTCAATTATTAATTCTATTATTTGCCAAATCAAATTTATCGCTATATTTGAAGTAAAAAACCATTTCACCGATTCTTCCATATTCAAAATCAATTCGTAATTCAAATTCAACATTTAAAATAAATTAAATGCTCAAAACTAACGACCAAATTACGGGTCATTACATTAAGGGATTTTACATTCGTGCCCTTGGGAACCCAAATTTGTATGGTTTTTGTGTGTTTGGGTCTGAACCGACAATTGTTTTGATTGTGTCAATTTATCCAAAAATCGTGCACTTGGAATTGACATGATTAGTTTCACTTCTAACTCTTTTAGATTGATTATACCCAAGTCCTCGTCTAATAGTATTAATGGATTGTTTCCCTAAAAACATATTAAGTGATCTTTCTCCTTTGGAGAATTTTCCTAAAGTTGAAGACAATTGTCGGACTTGTGTCTTAGGAGATTCATTTTCATTCAATAACAAGGTGCACCTTTGAATAGAATTTTCTCTCCTAGTATTTTCACTTTCTTTCAAAATCATAATTACATTTTCAAGCGATTTAATTTTAATTTCTGATTTGTTTATTTCCTCTTCGAATGATGGACATTTATCACAATTAGGGATCTTATTTCGATAGTTTTTAACCAATTGATCAAGCTGCTTATTTAATTATATCAAACTATCTCTTTGTGATTCAATATTAGCGTACTTCTCCCTAAGTCTTTCAGAACAGCCATTCACTTCATGAAAATATATAGGTAATTCCGAGTGTGTAAGTTTTGATACCTTGCTTGGCTCGTCTTCGTCGCTGTTAGTTGTTTCTCTTGAAAAACACAGATTTGCTCTTTCACTCTCACTACTAGTGCTTTTATCATCCTCATCACTTTTATCCCAATCTGCTGCAAAACTTCTCCTTTTCGGTTTTTTTCCTTTGCTGAATTGATTTTGACGACAATTTGGCTTGATATGACAGGTTTATTGCACTTATGACAAATGATTCTCTACTCTTCTGAGTTGTCTAGAAATTTGACGATTTTATTATTCAGTTGTTGATCTAAGGCAGGATTTCCATATTTTCGGTTCCACCTTTTGACTATCTTTACTATCAGTGCCAGTTCAGTTGCTCCATCATCATAATCTTCACTTTCTATTATTGCCTTGAGAACTGTTGATTTCCTATGCGTATCTCATCCTTTGCGTTCTTCTTTGAATTTGATATCTAGCTCATAAGTGGTGAGATTTCCGATGGGTTCTTCAACTTTAACCTGTTTTGGATCCTTTGATTCTTGAATGGCAGTCACTTTTGCTTCAAAATTTCATGGAAGAATTCGGAGGATTTTTCGAACTATTTTCAGTTCTGTGTATGGTTTTCCTAGAGATTTTGATTCATATACAAGATTAGAAAGTCGTCCATACATTTCTCTAACACTTTCATCATTTGCCATTGTAAAGTTCTTGTACTCGCTACTAAGCATGGCAAGCATGGTTCTTTAACTTGGGAAATTCCTTCATAGGATACTTCAAGTGTGTGCCAAATTTCCTACGTAGTTAGACAATGTAAGCACGATTAAATTCAATTTGATATAATGAACAAATAATAGAATTCATTGCTTTAGCATTAGCATTTTATAGTTTAATTTCAAGATCTGTCCATTGATCCATAGGTTTTTCAACTTCTTGATTATCTACCATTATTGTTGGTGTGATATATCATATGTCAACAATATTCCATGCATCTATGGTTTTCAAAAAAAATTCGTTCTATTTTTCCAATATGCATATTCACCATTGAACATGGGTGGTCTAACTATGGACCCACCCTCAGCAAAAGCATTATTAAAAGAAGCCAATAAAAAATAAAGTTTAAAATAAAAATTGGTTTTTGTTTCTAGCTCTGATACTACTTGTAGGATCGTTTTCACCCTAGAGGTGGGGTGAATATGGTGATACTAAGAATAATAAAAATTAATGCGGAAATAAAATATAAAACAGAAAGTAATGCAGCAGAGATCACACACAGATTTACCCAGCTTCGGCAATAACCTGCCTACGTGCTGCCCCTAAGGTTTCTGCTAAAAAATTAGTAGTCAGACGTTTACAAACACACGTAAACTTGCGACACCCGTAACTTAACTAACCTAACTTTAAGCTCAAAACCCCACCATAACTCAGCATTTGAGTTGCGAATTCTCGAACTACGCCACATAGTTCATAACCTAGTTATACAACCGGAAAGTTACACGATTTTAAAAGGAAAATTACAAAATAAAATAAAAATAACAAACACAAAACCCTATATATAATTATAGCCCAAAATAAATAAAATAGAGTCGGCCCAAAAGTGATGATAACAAGAGAAGTTCGGTCCCTTTTATTTTGTTTTATGCCGTATGTTCCTTTTTTTCTTCGATATGAAATTTATGGTTTTGTTCACCAGTTGATGCTGCCACTTAATAATAGATTGATTGAAGTGATGATTTTTATTTTGGTTTGCTTCATTAATCAATCGCTAGCTTGAGTTTCTCTCGGTAGCTTTAATTGATTCGAGTTCGAATTATACTGGTATGTGATTTTTTACTTTTTAAACCATGATTATGCTTGGCTTAATTTTCTTTCAAACTCTTGATTAATGTCGATGATGATATTGAGTAATTTATAGGGACTAAAACACTAAATTCTCCACCGTATATTTTTGCTTGAATTTGTCCATTTCTTTGCTTGGCCATACATTTTTTGATCGAACGATGTGATGAAATTGACTTGTTCATTACTTGACGTTGCTTGAATTTCAATGAGTTAGTTTCGTTCTTTTTACTCCTATGACTTTGGTACTTTGAAGCTTGAGATATTTTGATTCTCTGGCTATGAATTGTGCATTGAATTTCTCTGGAATTTTATTCAAACTGCTTCACTGTCATTTTTATTAACTGGTTCGTCATTGAATTACTGGCAATTTTTGTACTGCTACTGAACCACGGCTTCAACTGATAATGTTCTATTTCCCATTACACTTTGAAACTGCTCCTTGACTTGTTCATTAGTTGATGTATTCGAATGTTCTTTGCGGTTGGTCTGGTGCAATTGTGTTGTATGATGTTGTTGCATTATGTTTGGTTTAAGTGTGTACATGCCTTTGTTTTCATTGTTGCATATGTGTGTGTACTCATGCTTGAGTTTGCATTTGAGTCTTCATGTTACATTGTTAAAACTGAGCTTGTTGTTGTTTTGTGCATTGAATGCTTTGACCAGTCCGGGTTCAATGATGACCTTGTCTATTTGCATGTTGGATTGCATGTTCACAATTGTGTTGTTCACTTGATTCTAATTATATGTTGATCTGGTTCACTTCAGTTTTGTATTGTCGAAGTTTGGTTCCTTGCAGTTGCTTCGAGCCCCTGTGTTGAGTCTTGGTTGTATGCTAATGCTGACTGGTTGAGTTGAGTATGTTGTTTCTACTTGAGTCTTCATGTGGTTGCATTTTGCTTCATCCCTTGACTTGTGCCTGCACATTCATGTTAACTGCTTTGCATATTCATGTACATTTGTTAATTTTGTTCAAGTCATGTTTCCTCATTGAACTTAAGTATGTCTGCAGCTTTGTTGCTTTATGTGTGGATTCATACCTTCATATGCACTGGCCTTTGTACATTTGGAGTTTTTGGTCTCATTTCTGAATTATTGCGCCTTGTGTTTTTGTACATTTGTAGTCTGCATTTTGTACATGTGGGCATGTTGAACTGCTAGCTCTGTTATTCTATTTGCATTGCATAGACCATCCATGCTGGTGTGTTCTTGTTGCCTTTGGTCTGCATTGTGCTTCGAGTTAAATGTCCAGTTCCATGTGTGGTTCCACTTGTTTTCACTGTCCTTGTGCATTTTTGGTCCATTTCAGTTTGTTTTTGCTTGAACTGTTATAGTGAGATCTTTTCCTTTTGCCTAGCCTTGAACATGTAACCTTCCTTTGGTCTGGGTATTCATGTATACATATTGTTGAGGCAGTTGTCATGTTGGTTGTACCAGATTTCATTGTACCATTTGAAGTCTGGATTCATGTGTGTTCATGTGTGTGAGATTCACTGATCATGTCTGAAATGTTGTATGTGTTTTGCATTCAAGTTGACATATCTGTTTTTGTTATTTTGCACTTGAGTTGAATCCAGCTTTTTCTTAGGTTTGACCTTATGCTCACCTATCCCAACGATTTGAACAAGCAAGCGTATATCGGTGTGCACGAGCTTGTGGCACGTACAGTGATACACTGTGCATGCCACAAGTTTTTTTGTAAGATGAATTAAAAGAAATGATGATGAATAACCCAAATAACTGAGGCAAATAATATTTTCAAAACATACACTATATTTTACACTGCAAAATATTTCTTTTTCAATTTTACTACGTAAGTATTTATTTTGCAGATAATTCAGATGCTGAATACGGGTAGGAACAAAATTGAAGATCAAATACAAGTGTCGAGTGAATATGTAGTGAGGTGAAATTTGTAAAGTGAAAATTTTGTTATAATTGAAAATGTATTATAATTGAAAATGTGTGAATGTAGTGAGAGCTCATATTTGTACTAGTTGAATTTGAACTAAAATGTTTGTTTGAATAAAATATTTGTTTAAATATGAATTCTGAGTTTTTTTTATTCAACAAAAATTTAATTAATTATATGGAAAAATAAAATAGTATAATAACAAATACATTTAAACATATATATATATATATATATATATGTTTATTATCATCAAACAAAAATCATAGGCTATTATATTCTACAATATGGACATAAAATTCTTTATATTTGATGAATGGCCATCCAAAACTTTCATACATGCAAGAGATGTAGCCAATTTTAACTTCTCCGCCCGTGATAGGTATAGGGGGACATAGGTAAAAAAAAGTCCTCTTCCTCCCCAACTTGTGGAGCCAAATCAAACCCGACCTCCATATCTACCATATCTTGGCAGGAAACAACACTATCTTTGTCTTGAAATGCATATTCGACAATGTCCCAATCATCCTATCCATAAGGTTCTTTTCAATGTGCATCACATATAGAAAATGACGAATATGCAACCACACCCAATACTCCAAATTGAAAAGGATTGACTTCTTCTTCTAATACGTAATTTTTGCATCCGAGTTGTTCTTCAAGTTTTGTTTCCTAAACACTAATTAATGTGCTCAACTGACTTCAGCACTTCCTCTCTAGTTTGCGATATCGGTGTATCATTCAATTCTTGCTGATTATTGAAGGCCTTCCTTTGCCTACGATACGGATGATGATGAGACAAATACTTACGGTGACCTCCATAAGACATTTTTCAACTATGTGGCAGATGTGTGGCAGTTGTATTGTCGCCACAAATTGGACAAGCTTTATACCCTTTAGTGGTACAACCCGATAAGTTTCCATAAGCAGGGAAATCATTGGTACATAACAACACAGCTCTAAGGGTGAAGTATTCTTTCTTACTCGCATCATATACATCACTAACTCCATTCCATAATTTTTGCAATTCATCGATTATTGGCTCTAACTAGATCTCTATATCCCATCCCGTTGCTTTGGACCCGAAAATTAGCAAAGATAACAACATAAACTTCCTTTTCATGCATAACCAAGGAGAAAGATTATAAGTTACCAACAGTATTGGCCAGCAACTATATCTACTACTCATATTGCTATGTGGATTAACACCATCTACTAACAACCCGAGCCTAAGATGTCTAGGTTCACTACCAAATTCAGCACAGTTATAATCAACCAACTTCCAAGCGGGGGGATCGGTAGGATGACGCATGTAGCCATCAATACTACGACTGCCAATGTGCCAAGTAAGCATTTAGCTGTGTCATGAGATTTAAACCAGCGTTTAAATCTAGGAATAATTGGAAAATATCATAACACCTTAGGTGGTTATCCCTCCTTTTCAATTCGATCACTCTTCTTCTTCCACCGAGACCGCCTATACGTAGGGCAACATTTTGCATATGCATAGTTATTCTTATACAAGATGTAGGCATAGGACATGCATGTATATTCTCATAACTAAGTCCTAGTTTGGTGAGTGTTTTTTTTACTAATACAGAGTTTGAGGCAGCACATTCCCATCAAGGAGTAAGGATGGAACGATCTCAAGGACCTCAGTGAAACAAGTTTCACTCAATCCAAACTTTGCTTTTATGCTATGGAGTTGAACTATTGCATCTAATTTAATGTGCTCACTACCATCATATAATGGCCTTTATGCATCATCAACAAACTTGTTAAACTCTACCGAATCATCGTCATAATCACCTTCACCAAATGTTGCTTCCCACATGTCATCATTGTGAGCACCAGAATGGGAGTTGTTAGCCGTGTTAAATTGATTAGGTGTACTATCACATGAGGTTAAAGAAGGTTCACCATGCCACGTGCAGTTTGTACAGCCCAGACTAAAACCAGATATTATATATGTTCCCTGATTCTTTTAAAAGACTTGTGCTTAAAATTCATATATTCTATGCACGGGCATCGGACTTTCTTAGCATTACTAGCATTTGCCTTACCAAAACTTAAGAAAGTTTCAAGTCCTACACTATGCTTCATACCGAGCCTATCTTCATTAATCCAAGATTTATCCATTGCTGAACATAAGAAAGAATCCTACAAGAATTATTATAATGCTAAATATATAAGCACGGTATACACAAACGTAAGAAAAACATATATATATATATATATATATATATATATATGGTCTATAAGAAATAGCCCAAAATAAACACAATCACCACAAACACATTCTGTCTGCACAATCCATCTTGATCAGATTTGAAGCACCACAATGCTAAATTAAGCAATCTATATAACAATTCACTACTTTAGAAGGATCACATTTTTATGGATGTTCTAAAATAAATCCTTATTATCCACTTTTTCCTATGATTATCCAGGGGCAAGGTAACAAATACTTGTGACATCTTTCTTTTGCATGAAATAATGATACAAAGTTATTCTCATCGTGATTGGAAACCAAAAATACAGAAATGGATGAGGATAAATTAATATTAAAAGAGAATAACTAAAACCTCCAGGAACCTATTCTGTTATTTCTACGAAAGCATTATGCACTTGCAAAAAGCATAATACTAAACGTAAAACTCTTATTATTGAAATAGAGATCCAATATTTGAAACCAATGCCCAGAATTGAAGCAAAAAGTGACATAAATTATTAAAAGTAATGAGTGGGAATAAAAAATAGTAAAAATAAAATTACCATGTCAATAGTTATCACAGCTAAAACTATGGTAACAGAATACCCTTTCTTAGTATTTTTATGGGATCTTCTATCGAACTTCTAGAACCAGCCACTTGTATACCTTTAGTTGGTGAGTATCTCAATCAATAATACCACCAAAGTAAAAAACTAACCAATAACCAAAAATAGGATTTGAAGAATTTTACTGACAAATCTTGTGCATTGAGTTGTTTTACATCAAAATTCTTACATTATGCCTTTTTACACCATGGAATCACTAACAAATACTCTTTAATATTGATATGCATAAAGATGGATTCATTATCGCAAAAGATAGCACCCTCAAAGATCATTATTAACAAAAAAATTAAACACTAAAAATGAAATAAATACCATTACCTAAATAATTTCTTAATTAATAGTCTGAGTGTGAAGCTAAGAAACAATCTAATTAAGGAATACAAAACCACTCAATCAACTACATCAAGCATTGAAAAATAACATACACTGCATATAAATAGATAACCTAGATAAAAGCCACTGTTGCCCTAAGAGGGCGGGGATAGGGAGAGACCAAATCACTGAAGTAGTTGGGGGGGGGGGGGGGGGGAGAGAGGGAGAGAACTTACTCCAACGAGAAACCCGATCTTTCTTATAGATGAGAGGCAAATCGTCGGTCTTCTAATCGATTGTGTAGAAGGGGATAGCGGTTGTTGGGTTAGTTTTGAGGATTAAGAAAATTTTTAAAGGATGAAATTATTAGTAAGTGTTGGAGGGAAGTATAATTTTGGTTAAATATTTTGGAGGGAGTACAACTTTGGTGCGTTTTCTATAAAAACATGTACAATTAGTTTTTCCCCACTTTTTTACAAATTTGGAATTACCTTTTAATATCGTCCTGAGAATTAATTTGATGTGTATGCTTTATACAACATCGATAATAAAATTACCGATGTTACTAAGATTTTTAACATCATGCGTTTTTCTACCTAATGTAAAAAATGGGATGTTTATGAGCAAAATCTAGTAGTAGAACCAGTATGAAAACTTTGGCGTGCACACTTTTTATACTTTGCCTTTTTATACTGTGTTATATTGTTGTATTTAGCTCATATTTTGGTGTGACAAGTTGATCATGTGTATTTTAAGTGGACTCAACTATTTTACTTTCAAAAACAATAATTATCAAATATCGAATTCAAATATTTTTATTTTTGTTAAATTTATTTATTTACGATGTAGAAATCATGGTCCTTACATGAATTGTGCTCAAATTTATTCGCTCAAATTTATTTACGAAGTACAAATTGTAATATGCGGAGAAAGAACGGAACCTTCATAAATTCCTCCAATGAACCTGTTCCAACCAGAGTGGTTTTCCTCTTCAAATCCTCGGTAAATGTTGGAATATCTATTTTGGTCTTGGACTTAGTAAACATAAAAGTCCAAACAAAAACAAAAATAAAAAGAACGAAGAATCCCATCTTATGTAACTGCTTTATGGAATTTGCTTTCACCACATCATTTGTTCATTCTGCACATTTTTTTATCGATTTCAATTGTACAAGGGAAAGAAGTATAAAATTAAACATGACATGCCAACCGCCGATGCTTAAAGTATTGCAACATATGTAGCGTATTTCTAACCAAGTTGTAGTACGAGAATTTGTACATGGGAGCTTATATTATATTTCCAAGCCTTCAATTTATCCAACTTTTCAATCTTTTTTTGTACCTACTGGCTGATACTAAATAAAAAATTATTGGAATTTCTATTATCTTCTCATTCTATACTGAAAACGTGATTTTCGTTCTTATTAATCTACAATGAATTCAGAGAGTTCCAATTTATATATTGGGTAATTTATGCTAATACATTGCTTATTTTATTGTGTGCAAGCAAAAACCACATCAACTTGATATTATAAATGTAATATTTATAACCATACAGGCTAGCATATTATTAATTTAACTAATTCAATGGCGTTTACCAGTTAGACCTTACATTTTTCTATATAAATGGCCAACTCTTTCATACTTCAAGTGAAACACTATTGATAGAAATTAAACATACACAAAAATTGGAAGAGATTATTACTATTTTGCTAAAAATGGTGCGAGCTCCATGTTGTGATAAGATGGGCCTGAACAAAGGCATATGGACTGAAGAAGAAGATCAAATTCTAATTAACCACGTTCAGAGATATGGCCATAGTAATTGGAAAGCTCTTCCCAAGCAAGCGGGTAATCATAGTCGTAGTTGTTTTTGTATCATTGAAACATTTAGGTTATACACACGTACGTGCATACGTACATACATACACACATATACATAATTTATCATGTCCTGTGCAAGTGTATATGAATGTACTCATGGAAAAGAACATAATTGTTTAAATAAGCAAAACTTAATTTTCATATAGTTCCTTGCAAAAAAATATTAAACATGAAATAGAAGCTTTATACAGATAGAATACTAAATGCATGAATGTAAAATAGAATTTAGAGAATGATGCACTAACAATGAAAACATAAATAAACTAAAGGCACATTTAGTCAAACACCCTTCAAAAGCTTCCGCTTCTCGTTCACAAAAAATCATGTTAACGTGACAAACGGAAATTTGCATTTTAGATTGCACATTTTTTCGATTTTAACCGTAAGTAATTACAGTTCTAACCACACGTTTTCTAAAATAAAAATTTACAGTATACAATGCAAGAATGTGCAACGTACATTTAAATATTTCCAGTCTATACTATAAATATTCGTAGTTTAAATTGCATATATGTGTGGTTTAAAATACACATTTTCGTTTGAAAACATTGATATAGTGTTTTGTGAAACTTATTTTTTAGAAAGGTTTTCTAGATGTTAAATTTGAAAACAAGGTACGGATACTAATTTCTACTAAACTATGATTAATGAGTATTGTTAGTTAAAATTGAAATCCAACCACTCACCACATTTGTATAATAAAGGCATTGGGAACAGTTGGCATTTGCATAAAAAATGGTGACCCAAAGGTGCTATATAACTACTATAAAGCATAAATATTTGGACGTGTTCATTTGCATCTCAGGATTGTTGAGATGTGGAAAGAGCTGCAGGCTGAGATGGATGAACTACTTAAGACCAGATATTAAAAGAGGAAACTTTAGTGAAGAGGAAGAAGACATGATTATAAGCTTGCATGAACTGCTTGGGAACAGGTAATAATTAATATTCAATCTTGTATGCAAAATAAGTTATAACCTTTGTAAAATACAATTTAGTATATTACTAATGTTACATGCATTCAGATGGTCGCAAATAGCGGCGAAATTACCGGGCAGGACAGACAATGAGATCAAGAATGAGTGGCACAAACATTTAAAGAAAAGGCTTGCTAATTCAAATATTTCAAAAGAATCGACTCCAAATAGTTCGATAAATCAGTCAAAATTGAATGGGCTAATCTCGAACACCATGATAATGCAAAGAAATTCAGTGAATTTGAGTTTAAATGATGTTAATATCGGCCGAGTATTATCGGGCACTGCTAGTTCTACATCGAGCAACGTCATATCTGATAGTTTTGATTATTCTTCTATTTATCAGGAAAAAGCAGAAATGGATGCGAATTCGTGGACCGGTGCCTCATACGTAGAGAATTCAGCAACTGATAATTTGACCTGTACATCAGGCAATGAAGATCTGAACTTTTGGTACAGAGTTTTTATGAAGGCAGGAGAAATGCAAGATTTTGCAGAATTATGAAAGAACCTAATGTGTTAATTTCGAATATTGTTATCTTATTTTTATTTTATTTTAATTTAAGTCAGCTGTAAATATAAAGTTGATTTCTTTATAATATTTATTCACTATATTTTTTGGGCATGGATCCATAATTAAGCTGATGTATGGATGAAATTATTATTCTTGGTGAATCTGAATATTATTAATTATGGAAATGAATATTAATTTAGTAATGTGTCATTTGTAACAGGCGATCATTGTTTGAGATCTCAAATGATATTGTAACGACCCGTTAAATTAATAATATTAAATGAATTGAATTAATATAATTTCTAATCTAATTGAGAATAAATGTAGAAATTTGGTATAGTAGTTGTAATTTAGTGTAACAATAAAATTTTATGACAATAGATTTGGATAATGTAGATTGTCACAATTTGATTTAAAGTTAAATATAAGAAACTGATATAAGGGTTGAATTAGTGAATATCAATAAAAAGATTAAGTAGAATGGAATTCATTTAATATAAAATAAATAGTGGAAGATTTACATTGGATTGTAAAATGGATAGTAACTAAATAAAAGGTGGCCGCTGAATAAATCAATGCAATAAGTGTTGATAAGGAAATTTAATGAATGTTGTCAATAATAAATGGACTTAAGATGGTAATAAAATTTGTTTTGCCTATGTAAATTTTATGTATTGATAAACTATAATTAAATTTGAAATTTGGTAGTAAATAGGGGATAAGTTGACTAAGGCAATTAGTAATTTAATAAATGAATGCATAGTGAGTAAGTGGAAATGTATGCATAAAAATATTTTCATATATGGGATAATTACAAAAGTTTACCCATTTATCTAATGTATATAATTGAATCTAAATTTAGGGCAACATTTTGTTATTGATGGTATAAGTGAATTTGAATAAAAGGGTAAAAACTATGTAGATTTAACATGTATTGAGTATATAGCTAAGAAGGGCATTTGATGTAAATGAATCTAAATTAATGTGTCTAGTCAATAAAGGAGAACTTTAAGGGAATAAATATAAATGAATGTATTTGGGGAATGGAGTCCTTTTATATGTTGAATAGTATAACGTTGTTATTAAGAATGAACGTTACTTTAGCAATTATTAATATGGTAACGGAAGAGTGTATAAATTTTATAGTAACGTAAAACGTATTGTAAGGTAATAATTATGTGTAGACTTATAAAAAAGATTTATGACAATAATTATTGTACGTATTTATTCTATTTGTTTGTTAAGTTTATTTTAATCAATTTCAATTTATGCACTAAATTATTTCAGTTAGTGTGGAATTTTTGTAAGTGGATAAATAAGATGTAACCAAGGGAAAATTTCATTTTTATAATATAATAATTAGTGTAATCTTAAGAATGAAACCGAAGTGGAATGAATTAATTGAGGTTTTAAGTTTTATTCAAGTGTTAAGTTAACAAAATTTCCAATAAGATTGAAATACAGTAATTTATGCAAATAAAAGATGGAAATTGGGTAAATATTAATGTATTGGAATATAAAAGAAACGTTAACTATGTATGGAGTAATAATTGATTTATTTGTGAGTTGTAATCAAATAGAGTCAAATTTATTAGAATTTATTGCAATTAATGGGATTAATTGCAGTAACCTTTGAAGATTTATTCACTAAAATAATTGACGATGGAAATTATATGTAAATTTGCTTTTAGTTAATATTAAATATCCAGAGGGCTAGAAATGACACAAATCTACTAGTTTAGAAATTTACAATAAAAAGTGGTAAGTAATTTTTCTAAATATTTAGATAGTAGGAAGATGTAGATTTAGATGGAATTTATTATTTAACTATTTCATAAGTTGAGATCTAAGTTTAGAATTGAGATTTTTATTGTATAGATATTGAGCCAATGTTAGTTTCATTAAATTGACATCAATAACTTTGAATAATAGAAAGAAAGTGAATTTAATAAATTTAATCAAACGTATAATGTTGAATTTATTAAAAATTGGAATTTAACCTTTAAGTAAGGATTAACATCTAAATTGATGAATAGAACAACTATGTATTGACACTTGAATTGTTTAGAATTGGAGTAAATAATTAAGAAAATTTAAAGGGAGAAATTTGGTGAATTTTTGAATTTAGATGTAAAAATTGGATTTTTATAATTTATTTAATTTATTTAATGAATATTGAAAATAGCCATTTTGGTCACAGACTCGGATTTCGATGAAACCAGTTTCATCGGATCCGTATCGGTGAATTATTATAGGGTTTCAAGTTTCGTATCGATCGGACCTGTCATTTGATCGTACGGACGCGAAACGCCTTGAAAATCAATTTTATTAAAATCAATTTGAAATCAATTTGGAAATCTTGTTTTCAGCATAACTTCTTCATACGATCAAATTTGGACGTGAAACCTTTTCCATCGCGTTCAGAATATTTTAAAATACCTATCTGGATATATGGGTTTGACAAATTTCGTTCCGGGGTCAGAACGGGCTTTTTGGGCCTTAGTTTGTTTCGTACGTTCATCTATCTAGTCTATCTACTCTAACCCAACCCTACCTATAAATATACAGTTATAAACCCTAGCTCCATTCTATTGTCTATTTGCTGTACGTTCATCTTCTTCAAGCTTCTCTTCTTCTTCAATGGGGGCTAACCCTAAATCCAGTCAGTTCAAAAAAAAAAAATCAAATTTAAAAAAAAAAAAAAAAAAAATTTCGGATCTGCAGCAGCTTCTGGTCGCGCTTCGTGTTTCAGGGGAGAAAACCCTAGAGCAACTTCGGGTCAGGAAGAAAATGACTCTGGTCGATCCGGGTCGTTTTGGCGAAAACTCCAAGCAAGCACCGGGGAATTGAGGCGGCGCACTGAAGTCGAAACCGAAGTCGACCGAGGACCAGAATTTTCCATTTTTCAAATTTTCATAACTTTTGCATACGAGCTCGGATTCACGCGCGGTTTGTTTTGCTGGGATCGTATCGGAATTTCTGACGTTTTGGCATGAGTTTGGATGAATTTGGAGACTGACAAATTTTTGGGTTTAAATTGAATTTGAATTCAATTTAAATTCAAAAGGTGAGTGTTTTAACCCACTCACAACTACTAGAAGCTTTTATGTTTGTTAAATTAATTTTAGAAATGAATAGAAATTTATTTATGAGTATTTGGCATGTTTATTTCACTCATATTTGTTGAAATGCATTTATTAAATTTAACTGTTAATTTAATTCATTTATTGCGTATAAATTTACAGTTAAAATTTATTTGTTTGTATATGAACTGCTAGTTAACGGTTATATAATTTATTTCTGAATATAGACTGTAGATTAATAGCTGTTAAATTTAATTTGAATAAAATTGCCAGTATTACCTGTTATGTAGTACCAAAAATAATATTGTTATTGATTGATATTGATTGATGATTGCGATTTGGATGATGGATGATGTTGATGAATGGATGTTTATTGGATATCATTAAATTGCAAATTATCATGCATATTTCATTTCATTCGGGATTGTGGTTTGAAATGATATATAACCGCAAATTTTTATATCTTTTAAATTGCGGATTGAAATGATAAATATCCGTATCACTTGACCATAGGATAGAAAATTTTATACAGGCATCTCGGTCTATATATAACTATTTTTATGTGATTTCTATGGTTTGGATGGAATACGGTTTATAATAATCTTAAATTTTATATTGTATAAATATTTTTCTTCCATATATATGTACATATGAAGTTGAAAATTTTGAAATTAAAAGGTGTATAAAAATCTTTATTAAAAATGGAAGAAAATTAAGAAAATGGAGTTTAATAATTTATATCATATGTTTAAATGTTAAGTTTGGAAATTTTAAGATATGATATTTATAATTGGATTTTTCCCAAAATAAATTGAAATGAATATTCTAGTATAATTTGAATTGGGAAAAATATATATATTTTATTACTAGAGATTGAAGTCTTATTATTTATGGATTTTATATGAATATTCAAGACTAATTAATAGAACAATTGATTTGTTGAAAGCATAAAATCCGACTTTAGTTTGAAATATTGATACTCAAAATGGATATACGTATATATAAATAAATTGAAGTGGTTTTGGAACTTGAGAGAGATAATATAAATTTTGGTTTAGACTTTAATAAAGAAATGTATTTGTAAAGCCATGAGAACTATTTTCTTTACAAAGTAACATTTAAGTTAAACCATTTAATTCATACACCGTTGAATGTCCAAACCATTCAAGTTTTTAGAAGTTATGGTTTTAAATTATGATTTTCAAAATATTATGCTTTGAAATATTTGATTTTCAGACGTTATGAAGTTAAAGCATTATGATTTTGGAAAAGAATTATATTTGGGATAAGTGATAAAATATGGTTTTGGGTTTTGAAATGATATCGTATTCATGGTTATGAAATGGAATGTTTATTCTGATTTTTAAAGTATAACCTATTTTTAAATGACCGCGGTGTTATAATAACGATGGGTTGGCAAAGAGACCGGGATCGGATATGGACATACTCTCTGTCGATACCGAAAACCACTTTGACTAACCGTGTACGCGGTGGAGATTCCAGAATGAAGTAGGTGGTGGCGACGTTTCCTGTAAGGTAAATACGTGGACCCGACTCCCGTGAGTTGGCATAAGGTGGCTAAAACAGCAACGATTCTCAGGCCAATGAGGTCATTCCTCTGATCGGACCCTCCTCTTCGATATTATACTTTGATTTTGGATTGATTCAGTGGCCACTTCTATATTTTGATTTTGGGGAGTTAGTCCGAGGTGGGCGGTAACTGCGGCTACGCGTTTCCACCAGCCTGGATAGCAATTGGTATATCTACCCTGGCATTGCCTAGTTGTGCCGTGTCACCTACCATACCGAGCCTTTACTACGAGTTTCTATTTGTGTCGTACCTATGGAGTATCCTCTGGTAGCTTCCCGATCAGGAGGTATTACGGTACTGTATAGACTATTGGCATTATTTGTGTTAAGGGCTATATGGGTAACCCCTTAACGCTATTAAAAAGTAAGTTTATTTTATAAATAGACACTATTATAATAGCGCAATATACTACATAGTAAATAGTTTAACGGATCCTTATGAGATGTAAATCCCGAACATCTCTTGAGTTACTGTACTCATATTTATTTCTGTTAATTTAACTCACATAAGATCTTTTAGTCCGACTCGAGTGTTTTTGTCTTTTCAAATTCGCTCGGGTCAGTCCGAGCGTTTCAGGATCGAAGATTTTAGCTTTGGAGGACGAAGACGAAGAATCCGTATTATATTATTTATAGTATTGCACCACACTCTAAATTTCCGCTGCATTGATTGTATTGGTATGTGTAACTCTGATATTCATTGTATAAGTAAAATAAATATTTTGTAAACAATTATCATGAACTGTATATTGATTATTATATTTTATCCTTCCGCTGTGAGATTCTATTTTGTTTTATTTCTTCTCTGTTTTTTTCTTATTTACCCCATAACAATCCGCCCTTGCGTATGTTTTGAATTGGCACGTGTGTCGGTTTAAAGTGTGCGAAAAGGCGAGATGTTACAGTTGGTATCAGAGCTTTGGTTTAGCGATAAACTTTGGCTTTGTGGGGTTTGACTCTTTGTTAATATGGGAGTCGCTGAGAGTATATATATGAGAGAGCGTATTTGTTAGTTTTATAAACAGATTTTGATATTGTGTTAATCTGTTCCACTTTGTATTTATAAATTCTGGTTGATGCATGGGACGCTATGTCATCAATAGGGATTTCTAAACACTTAATAGGACAGACCGACATAATATTTGTTTTTAATATAGGTGAATGAAATAACTTTGCCTATTATATTTTCTATATATAAAAATATTTTTATAAAGATATATTTTGGTTGCTATAGTTGGGTGTTAGGTAATAAAAATATTTGTAATGAATTAAAGCTAAGTTGAATTTTAATAAATCAAATTGGAGATTTTAGAACTTAAGTCCGGGATTTTTGAAATCTTCTTTCAAAGGATTTATGAAATATAATGATTTGGTTTATAAATATTTTCTTATATAAATATTTAGTATAATTCGAAAGAATTGGTTTAAAGAGGATTTTGAAGAAAAAAGTTTGTACTTTCCTCTCTGTCGCTGGAAAATAATTTCGGTGATGACGGCCGCATCATCGACTTTCATTTTCGAGTTTCGAAGGGAAAGGCCACTGTAGTAAATTCTACTGCAGATTTATGTTGGAAATATCTGAATTTGTTTGTTTTAAATATAATTGAGATATAAAGTTGTAGGAAACTAATTATCTATTATTTCAAAATAAATTGAAATCTGACCCGGAATTTAATTCTAAAATTTTCCATTAATTAATTGTTAAATTTTAGTGGAATAAAAAAAAGTAAGTAATAAATGGATTGAAAACCTCTAATGAGTAAGAGAATTAATGCTAAGTATAAAGGAAGTTAAAAATTTAAATTATAAATAATGGTAAAGATTTATTGGAAAATCAATGAATTAAAAGAATTGAGATTAAACTTGTATAAGTTCTTTTGCTTTTTCTTTAACATAAATAACTTACCAAGTATAAAAAGTTGAAATGTAAATTAAGAGTGGAATAGAATATTATGCAAGTAGAAATTTTGGAAATAATGAAGTATTCAATAAATTACTGTTATAAATAAGAATTTAATGGTATTAACTTAAGTGATGATTGGAATTTTACTAAAATTAAAGGTTGTATTATTAATAGGTGATTTTAACCTTAAGAAAGTAAAAAAAAAATGAAATTCCTTAATTTATAAAGTTTGATTGTAGGGTTATTAACTTAAGTACGCCTTAATTTCCCCTATTCTAATATAATGGACAGTAGGAAAAATATAAATGACTGCAATCCATAGTTAATGAATGAGTAAAATCTTTCACTTATAGGAACGCAAGTTATAAGGTTAATAAATTAAGTGTAAGTAGAGGGTTACTGTAACTAATATATAATGGAAACTTCAACATTAAATAAATGAATGAGATTAAAGGTAAGTCGAAATTGTAATTTATAAAACAAATATATATTAATTAAAGGAATGGAGAAGAAACTTGTAAATTTTCACTTACATTCTTAAAACATACATAACTTACCATATAATAAAAAATTGCAATGTTAGTAGGAAAATGTAAAGGGAAATCTTACAAGTGAAGAGTAAGGTAATAAAGGTATTCTATTAATTTGCTATTATTAATGAGAATTAATTGTATAGACTTAAGTTAAATTGGAAATTTTACTATAAGTAAAGGTAAGTAGTATAAATAGATGATAGAAACTTTAGTAAATAAATTGGAATACAAATATAATGAATTTTGTGATAAATGGAAAATGAAAATTTGTAAGAAATAAAGAAATCACTCCATAAATGAAAGAAAGAAAATCAAACCATTGAAGCATGAGATAAATGTATAATAAATAAATTTGGGTGTTGGTTTGAATTGTGTTGTTTGATTTATGTTGTTGGGTAAGAAATTTGAAGTGGTTAAATGAATAAGTATCTATCTTTGTTCCATCTAAGACTGTCGAGTAAAGGATGCACTTGATAGTTAATTTCATTTCATACAAATTTCAAGTTTGAACCCAAACAACTATTTGTTTGATGGATTAAATGGTTGCTTCGTTTGTGTATGTATGTTGTTTGTAAGGTTGATGGTTGTTGAATTGTTTGGTTGATTAATGATTGAATCCACTTGAATAGTTCACTTTAAAATAAATATTTAACCTTTTAGATTATATAAGTGAATACAGGTGATGGAAGCAACTGCTACTGCTTTTGGTTCCAAAATAATAAGCGTATATTGCCCGACAAATAGGTACGTTTTCGGATTACGTTTAAAGCGCTATTTTTCCGTGTTGGGATATAATATTTTGATAATATATGTAATATATTTGTATATTTTGATATTATACTTTCTCTCGAGCCTCACCGTACAAAGGAGACTCTGCCAAAAAATTTCGTAAATTTTGGACTTAGAATTTTGTTGAATATTTTCCAAACTTTAATGATTTAAGTATAAAAGGTTGTAATGATTATAAACGGGTATATTTCATTAAAGGAAATTAATCCAGTAAATTATTGTTTATAAGTTAATATTTGAAATAAGATGTACTGTTTATTCTTCCTTCTCCCTTCTTTTTCCTTTTCGGAGACGAAAAGTTTTGAGTGGGGGAGATTGTAACGACCCGTTAAATTAATAATATTAAATGAACTGAATTAATATAATTTCTAATCTAATTGAGAATAAATGTAGAAATTTGGTATAGTAGTTGTAATTTAGTGTAACAATAAAATTTTATGACAATAGATTTGGATAATGTAGATTGTCACAATTTGATTTAAAGTTAAATATAAGAAACCGATATAAGGGTTGAATTAGTGAATATCAATAAAAAGATTAAGTAGAATGGAATTCATTTAATATAAAATAAATAGTGGAAGACTTACATTGGATTGTAAAATGGACAGTAACTAAATAAAAGGTGACCGCTGAATAAATCAATGCAATAAGTGTTGATAAGGAAATTTAATGAATGTTGTCAATAATAAATGGACTTAAGATAGTAATAAAATTTGTTTTGCCTATGTAAATTTTATGTATTGATAAGCTATAATTAAATTTGAAATTTGGTAGTAAATAGGGGATAAGTTGACTAAGGCAATTAGTAATTTAATAAATGAATGCATAGTAAGTAAGTGGAAATGTATGCATAAAATTATTTTCATATATGGGATAATTACAAAAGTTTACCCATTTATCTAATGTATATAATTGAATCTAAATTTAGGGCAACATTTTGTTATTGATGGTATAAGTGAATTTGAATAAAAGGGTAAAAATTATGTGGATTTAACATGTATTGAGTATATAGCTAAGAAGGGCATTTGATGTAAATGAATCTAAATTAATGTGTCTAGTCAATAAAGGAGAACTTTAAGGGAATAAATATAAATGAATGTATTTGGAGAATGGAGTCCTTTTATATGTTGAATAGTATAACGTTGTTATTAAGAATGAACGTTACTTTAGCAATTATTAATATGGTAACGGAAGAGTGTATAAATTTTATAGTAACGTAAAACGTATTGTAAGGTAATAACTATGTGTAGACTTATAAAAAAGATTTATGACAATAATTATTGTACGTATTTATTCTATTTGTTTGTTAAGTTTATTTTAATCAATTTCAATTTATGCACTAAATTATTTCAGTTAGTGTGGAATTTTTGTAAGTGGATAAATAAGATGTAACCAAGGGAAAATTTCATTTTTATAATATAATAATTAGTGTAATCTTAAGAATGAAACCGAAGTGGAATGAATTAATTGAGGTTTTAAGTTTTATTCAAGTGTTAAGTTAACAAAATTTCCAATAAGATTGAAATACAGTAATTTATGCAAATAAAAGATGGAAATTGGGTAAATATTAATGTATTGGAATATAAAAGAAACGTTAACTATGTAGGGAGTAATAATTGATTTATTTGTGAGTTGTAATCAAATAGAGTCAAATTTATTAGAATTTATTGCAATTAATGGGATTAATTGCAGTAATCTTTGAAGATTTATTCACTAAAATAATTGACGATGGAAATTATATGTAAATTTGCTTTTAGTTAATATTAAATATCCAGAGGGCTAGAAATGACACAAATCTACTAGTTTAGAAATTTAAAATAAAAAGTGGTAAGTAATTTTTCTAAATATTTAGATAGTAGGAAGATGTAGATTTAGATAGAATTTATTATTTAACTATTTCATAAGTTGAGATCTAAGTTTAGAATTGAGATTTTTATTGTATAGATATTGAGCCAATGTTAGTTTCATTAAATTGACATCAATAACTTTGAATAATAGAAAGAAAGTGAATTTAATAAATTTAATCAAACGTATAATGTTGAATTTATTAAAAATTGGAATTTAACCTTTAAGTAAGGATTAACATCTAAATTGATGAATAGAACAAATATGTATTGACACTTGAATTGTTTAGAATTGGAGTAAATAATTAAGAAAATTTAAAGGGAGAAATTTGGTGAATTTTTGAATTTAGATGTAAAAATTGGATTTTTATAATTTATTTAATTTATTTAATGAATATTGAAAATAGCCATTTTGGTCACGGACTCGGATTTCGATGAAACCAGTTTCATCGGATCCGTATCGGTGAATTATTATAGGGTTTCAAGTTTCGTATCGATCGGACCTGTCGTTTGATCGTACGGACGCGAAACGCCTTGAAAATCAATTTTATTAAAATCAATTTGAAATCAATTTGGAAATCTTGTTTTCAGCATAACTTCTTCATATGATCAAATTTGGACGTGAAACCTTTTCCATCGTGTTCAGAATATTTTAAAATACCTATCTGGATATATGGGTTTGACAAATTTCGTTCCGGGGTCAGAACGGGCTTTTTGGGCCTTAGTTTGTTTCGTACGTTCATCTATCTAGTCTATCTACTCTAACCCAACCCTACCTATAAATATACAGTTATAAACCCTAGCTCCATTCTATTGTCTATTTGTTGTACGTTCATCTTCTTCAAGCTTCTTTTCTTCTTCAATGGGGGCTAACCCTAGATCCAGTCAGTTCAAAAAAAAAATTTCAAATTAAAAAAAAAAAATATTTCGGATCTGCAGCAGCTTCTGGTCGCGCTTCGGGTTTCAGGGGAGAAAACCCTAGAGCAACTTCGGGTCAGGAAGAAAATGACTCTGGTCGATCCGGGTCGTTTTGGCGAAAACTCCAAGCAAGCACCGGGGAATTGAGGCGGCGCACTGAAGTCGAACCCGAAGTCGACCGAGGACCAGAATTTTCCATTTTTCAAATTTTCATAACTTTTGCATACGAGCTCGGATTCACGCGCGGTTTGTTTTGCTGGGATCGTATCGGAATTTCTGACGTTTTGGCACGAGTTTGGATGAATTTGGAGACTGTCAAATTTTTGGGTTTAAATTGAATTTGAATTCAATTTAAATTCAAAAGGTGAGTGTTTTAACCCACTCACAACTACTAGAAGCTTTTATGTTTGTTAAATTAATTTTAGAAATGAATAGAAATTTATTTATGAGTATTTGGCATGTTTATTTCACTCATATTTGTTGAAATGCATTTATTAAATTTAACTGTTAATTTAATTCATTTATTGCGTATAAATTTACAGTTAAAATTTATTTGTTTGTATATGAACTGCTAGTTAACGGTTATATAATTTATTTCTGAATATAGACTGTAGATTAATAGCTGTTAAATTTAATTTGAATAAAATTGCCAGTATTACCTGTTATGTAGTACCAAAAATAATATTGTTATTGATTGATATTGATTGATGATTGCGATTTGGATGATGGATGATGTTGATGAATGGATGTTTATTGGATATCATTAAATTGCAAATTATCATGCATATTTCATTTCATTCGGGATTGTGGTTTGAAATGATATATAACCGCAAATTTTTATATCTTTTAAATTGCGGATTGAAATGATAAATATCCGTATCACTTGACCATAGGATAGAAAATTTTATACAGGCACCTCGGTCTATATATAACTATTTTTATGTGATTTCTATGGTTTGGATGGAATACGGTTTATAATAATCTTAAATTTTATATTGTATAAATATTTTTCTTCCATATATATGTACATATGAAGTTGAAAATTTTGAAATTAAAAGGTGTATAAAAATCTTTATTAAAAATGGAAGAAAATTAAGAAAATGGAGTTTAATAATTTATATCATATGTTTAAATGTTAAGTTTGGAAATTTTAAGATATGATATTTATAATTGGATTTTTCCCAAAATAAATTGAAATGAATATTCTAGTATAATTTGAATTGGGAAAAATATATATATTTTATTACTAGAGATTAAAGTCTTATTATTTATGGATTTTATATGAATATTCAAGACTAATTAATAGAACAATTGATTTGTTGAAAGCATAAAATCCGACTTTAGTTTGAAATATTGATACTCAAAATGGATATACGTATATATAAATAAATTGAAGTGGTTTTGGAACTTGAGAGAGATAATATAAATTTTGGTTTAGACTTTAATAAAGAAATGTATTTGTAAAGCCATGAGAACTATTTTCTTTACAAAGTAACATTTAAGTTAAACCATTTAATTCATACACCGTTGAATGTCCAAACCATTCAAGTTTTTAGAAGTTATGGTTTTAAATTATGATTTTCAAAATATTATGCTTTGAAATATTTGATTTTCAGACGTTATGAAGTTAAAGAATTATGATTTTGGAAAAGAATTATATTTGGGATAAGTGATAAAATATGGTTTTGGGTTTTGAAATGATATCGTATTCATGGTTATGAAATGGAATGTTTATTCTGATTTTTAAAGTATAACCTATTTTTAAATGACCGCGGTGTTATAATAACGATGGGTTGGCAAAGAGACCGGGATCGGATATGGACATACTCTCTGTCGATACCGAAAACCACTTTGACTAACCGTGTACGCGGTGGAGATTCCAGAATAAAGTAGGTGGTGCCGATGTTTCCTGTAAGGTAAATACGTAGACCCGACTCCCGTGAGTTGGCATAAGGTGGCTAAAATAGGAGCGATTCTCAGGCCAATGAGGTCATTCCTCTGATCGGACCCTCCTCTTCGATATTATACTTTGATTTTGGATTGATTCAGTGGCCACTTCTATATTTTGATTTTGGGGAGTTAGTCCGAGGTGGGCGGTAACTGCGGCTACGTGTTTCCACCAGCCTGGATAGCAATTGGTATATCTACCCTGGCATTGCCTAGTTGTGCCGCGTCACCTACCATACCGAGCCTTTACTACGAGTTTCTATTTGTGTCGTACCTATGGAGTATCCTCTGGTAGCTTCCCGATCAGGAGGTATTACGGTACTGTATAGACTATTGGCATTATTTGTGTTAAGGGCTATATGGGTAACCCCTTAACGCTATTAAAAAGTAAGTTTATTTTATAAATAGACACTATTATAATAGCGCAATATACTACATAGTAAATAGTTTAACGGATCCTTAGGAAATGTAAATCTCGAACATCTCTTGAGTTACTGTACTCATATTTATTTCTGTTAATTTAACTCACATAAGATCTTTTAGTCTGACTTGAGTGTTTTTGTCTTTTCAAATTCGCTCGGGTCAGTCCGAGCGTTTCAGGATCGAAGATTTTAGCTTTGGAGGACGAAGACGAAGAATCCGTATTATATTATTTATAGTATTGCACCACACTCTAAATTTCCGCTGCATTGATTGTATTGGTATGTGTAACTCTGATATTCATTGTATAAGTAAAATAAATATTTTGTAAACAGTTATCATGAACTGTATATTGATTATTATATTTTATCCTTCCGCTGTGAGATTCTATTTTGTTTTATTTCTTCTCTGTTTTTTTCTTATTTACCCCATAACAATCCGCCCTTGCGTATGTTTTGAATTGGCACGTGTGTCGGTTTAAAGTGTGCGAAAAGGCGAGATGTTACAGATATGGACATTATAGATTCAATGAATGGTAGGAGTAAAACTGAACGGGTGCGTTCTTAGACAATTGTTTGTCAAACTCAAAATGTTGACATGGTAATTAACGTTCTCGTACAAGATTTTGACTAAAGTTTAGTTTAGATGTAAAGTTATTACTCATTTAATTAGTTTAGTGTTACAATATATGTAAATCATAAAATGAATATGCTTTTATATTCTTTTGTTTAGTCCCACATCGTGAAATATATTAAATCCTTTGCTCTGAAGCATTTATATAAAGATGGCTATGTAATGTAAATATATGTATAACTCTCAAGAATGAATAATATATATTTTGTCTCTCTCTCTCTAATAACTTCCACTTTCTTCATTTCATAACACGTTATCAGCATGATCTTTTTCTCGAATGTATTGGATATTCTAATCCAGAAGATTAGATCCTTATCTATTTTCTAGTTTTTCAGATTTGGATTTAAGTTTTAATATATCTTATCTTTTCAAGATCTTACTTTGTCATAAATCTAAATCTACATATCTTATTCCACTGTACATGTATTTTTGTCATTATATTTCAGATCTCATCCTACAATAGATCCCCTTTTTTTGTTCTTATTTTTCTGATCTCATTATATTGTAGATCTCAAAATCACGCCCAAATAATATACCTTTGAGATTTGTACATTGTTTAAAAATAAAATGTTGTGATTTTTTGAATTTGGATTTGAATTGATTTCAAACTTGTTATTATTGCATGTTTTTTTTGAGTTTATTATTTTGGAAAGCAAGTTTTGAATTTGACAATTTCTGTTGTTGATTCAAATAAATTTATTGATCTTGATTACGTTTTGGTTTGTGATATAGATCTAAGTAATATATACATGTTTGATAAATGAAGTTTTCATTTTGAAAACTCTTTGATTTGGATTTTGATATTGGAAATTATTTTGATATATATTGTTTATATTTCCAGAAGAAATATTTTATTATTTCTTAGAGAAACATATACAAGAATAATGCATATTTAGACGATCATATTAGTTTAGATCCAATATTAATATTGATTTAGTACACCTGAAGTCAATGGAAACATTAATGTTTACATATACGGTAAACTTAATTTCTAGCATTTGAAATAAAAGTTGAGAACCTGCAGTTCCTATAATGCTAAAAGCTTGAGTTTCCATAAATTATTAAATTTCAAGTTTTCTTATAATAAAGAACCAGAGTTTCAATAAAAGAGCAGAAACTCGAATTATAAAACAAAAGGATATATATATATATATGTATGTATGTATGTATGTATGTATGTATGTATATACATATATATATATATAAGAGTTATTTTAGTTATTTTAGAAATTTTGACTATTAAGAAATAAAGTTTCTCTTATGGTATTCATTTAATTTTATTATTGAGTATATTAAACTTAGCTTTGAGATTAAATTTTGCTAACTAAAGTTAGTTAGATGGATTTATTTATTTGTAAAGAAATCAATTCGTTGTGATAATATTTTATATTTTATGCCACAATAATGGTAAATTGCATTCATTTTTTTAATCATAAATGCATTAAATATTGTCGTCATGGTAATAAATTAAATTACCATATCATCATAAATGCACTGGCTACGATAAATTAAATGATGTTGTATTTTTATGTTTGGAATAAGAATAGACATATGGTTTATTATATGGTGTATTCATTTTGGCAAACAATGCTCGATATAATTAAAGAAATAAGTTTGAACAACAACCTGAAGTTGTGCAAAGATTTTTTTTCCAACCAGAAGTTGTATAACTCAAAGTCCAAGACCTGAAGTCTTGAATTATGAAAAGATTTCTGATAAACTTTACAAGCTCGAATTCTAATAGACTTTTATTTTGTAACAATATGGTACAAAAAAAGGGGGAGAAGTTTACACAAAATTTAAGAACCTGAAGTTCATAACAAATTAATGAACTTAAAGTTCATGAATTAGAAGACTGAAGCTCTATTGAAATTATGTAAAATAATAAGGTTGTACTTCTTGAAGAAGTTAAAGAAAATTAATAAATAATCATATGAGAAAATGATGTTGCATTCAAGAGATTACAAATATCTCCAAATGAGTTATACCTTACCTTATATCTTAACATTTACACTATATTAACCAAATATCCTGAAGATATTATGTTACATGATATTTCAAACATCATTGGATGCGTATGTGTGTATATTAATCTCTTAAAAAGATGATTTAGAGATTTATTTATATTTATATTGCAAAATCTAACATCCCAGAAGATATGTTATAGGAATTTTATTTTTGTTACATTGCAATTCCTTAAAAGGAAATACCATATTCCCTGAAGGAATAATGATATAATTTATTTTTTTGAGTAATGATAATAATTTATCCAAAAAAAATGATATTGTATACCAACGTTACACTCCAGAAGTAGTGGTTTTATCTCTTCGCATCTTACTTTCATTTGGTGCATCTAATTTTGTTACTATATTTAAAGTTTGATATGTCATTTCAAAGATAGTTACAACAAAAATCTCCAGTAGGTATGTTTTATGTTATTGTAAAGGTAGTAATTATGTAATTTCTACAAAAGAAACATTGTACATTGATATGACATTCCAATAGTACATATATATATCTCTAGAAAAGATAAATTCACTCCAGAAGTAGTGATAATAAAATATCCCTAAAAGAGACAATAGATTAGGAAATGATAACATATCTCTAGAAGAGATTTGCTTATATATTTGGTAATTTTATTAAACCAAATAAATGCATAGAAATTTGATTATAAAGTATCCTAATTTAGTTTAGATTAGATCCCAAAAGTTTGAGAGCTATGCAACATATATCATATGTTTCATTATAATTATATCAAAAGTGAGAAATATTACACGTATAATCAATTCCTGAAGATAATCTTTAAATATTCTCCTGAAGAGATAGTCTATATTTCATATCATAATTTTCATGCAAGCTATACATACGGTCCTGAGAAAATCTGTATCCGTAACATTCCAAGTATCCAGAAGATACTATTATTATTTTTGCTTTAATTTTTTTTATAGAACTCTCAATAGAGATGTGTAGAAATGTCTATACGTAATTAAAAATTATTCCTTGATAAGTAATCATAATTAGGTTCAAAACTGATATTTGAGATATAATTGAGGAATAAAACTTAACAACTTGAAGTTGTGTGTATATTTTATTCGAACCAGAAGTTCGATACGGTTTCAAACCAAATGTTTTGAAAATTATCATGCGGTTTTGACAGGTTTGCATTGACATTGATTTATAAATAGAAATTAATAGTTTGGATCCTTGTAATAGTTTGTTCTAAAAATCACTAATTCAAATGAGAAAGAATATGAAAATTTTATAATATATATGTGATACGTGGATGCATGTATACATCCATATATGTAAATATTTAGCTAACAACCTGAAGTTTGTTATAAGCTCATCTTATAGATTATGCATAAACATTATTTAGTGATTTAAAATTCAATCAACATAAATGTTGACTGACCTGAAGTCATGTATGTTTTCAAATGACCTACACAATAAGTAAATTCCTCCAATTGCTTAGATCAATGAATGAGAACAAACTCTAATAATCAATATCAATTGAATGCATCTTATAAAAGAATTATCCTCCTATTATTAATATGTATGATGTATTTGCTAGTAGCAATTTCATAATGGATCAAAATGAGAGTCCAAAAATGATTATTATTTAATGTGACAATGTTTGTCAACATTGAGGGGGAGGATAAAGGGATACAAGCTCATTTTGATCATCAGTGTTAAATATTTTAATATACAATGATGCAAAATATTATCAATATTATCCCTAGTAGACTTTCTTCAGTATAGATTTGAATCCCTGAAGGATCAAAATTTGTAAACCACATCTGAAATATGGTTCAAAAGTCAGTTCAAATTATTTTTGGAGTAAGTAATAAAGATGCCAAATAATGGAGGTGAGTATACTTGAAGAAACACTTAAGGGCGCTCTTAAAGAGACTAATGACATGATTGTCAAATTACCCAGAAGTGGTTTAGGTACCTAAAACATGATAATTAAAGAGATCTCAATAAATCATGTCTAGAACTGACAAGAAATAATCATCGATGATAAATTTGTAAATAATAAAGCGCTTATATATATAAATAGATTAAGAATCTTGAATTAGGGGAAAACATGACTGGCCATCATGAATCCTTTAATAGTAGAGAAATATGGACATGTAGTCCGCAAAGTATCGAAAGTACTTGAAATGCTTAATATACTCGGAAGGTATAAATGTGGTTTAAAATCATATTAAATAATGAAAGTATACAAATTCCTGAAGAATATAAATAACTTTCATTGTTATAAAGAATGCGAAGAACAATGAGAGTAGATTTCAATCTACTTTTTAAGTATTGTTGTAATGAAAATCTTGATATAATTCATGATGAGTAGATTACTTTCTATTTTTAAGTATCGTTGTAATGAAACTCTTAATATCCATTGAAGTGATAGTTGCGATATGCAAATACTTATTAAAGTATACAAATTTCTGAAGAATATATATAACTTTTGTAGTTATAAAGAATAAAAAAGACATGAAGTGTAGATTACAAATTTCTTCTAAGTATTAATGTAATGAAAATCTTGATACATCAAGATGAGTAGATTACTTTCTGCTTTCTAGTAATGTTGTAATGAAATTTTTAATATTAATGAAAGATGTATAGTTGCAATGCGCAAAACTAATTTGAAGCACAAAAATAAAAGCACATGAAGTGTTTTTCATAAAAGTAGCATACAAATGCATAAAATGCAAACCATATTTGAAGAAACAATCTTAGAAAATTTGATTGTATCGAAGGAAACTATTAATAAATTGTATCATTAACGAGATACATATTTATGGATCCAGAAGTATCTATAACCAATTTAAGTTATCGAAAGACGAATACGAATTCAGAGGAAACTTTAAATCAGGGGGAGCATCCATAAGTATTTTATAATGCACTCTTTTTCCTTAACTAAGATTTTTCCCGCTGGGTTTTTATTAGTAAGGTTTTAATGAGGCATTATCTTGATCCAGAAGTATCAACTCCCTAGTAACTTTTGTAATAAGCTATAATGTACTCTTTTTCCTTATTTAAGATTTTTCCCATTGGGTTTTTCTTATTAAGGTTTTAATGAGGCATTATCTTGATCTAGAAGAATCAAACGTCTTTTCAAGAAATAACATCTCAAATATGTTATTTAAGTTAAATTATATTTTTATCCTTGACTAAGGTTTTTCCCATCGGGTTTTCCTTTGTAAGGTTTTTACTGACGTATTAAATTGATCCAGAAGTATCAAACTCTATCTGATGCAATAAATTATTGAAATATGACATACTATATTGTACTCTTTTTCCTTCACTAAGATTTTTCCCATAGGGTTTTACTTAGTAAGGTTTTAAATGAGGCATTAGTTTGATCCAGAAGTATCAAGCTTTATTTTAAAAAAAATAAGAAAATAAAATATGTCATTGTACTCTTTTTCCTTCACTAAGATTTTTCCCATTGGGTTTTTCTTAGTAAGGTTTTAATGAGGCATTATTTTGATCCCGAAGTATCAAACTAGAAGGAATATCATTTTTAATATGATATTTATGATTTCACAAGTTGCACTCTTTTCCTCTTAAGGTTTTTCCCATGGGGTTTTCCTTATAGAGGTTTTTAATGAGGCAACAATATCGACTGAATCGATAAATGCAAGCAAGATAATAATGAGGGGGAGCAATCATCATACATGTTTCGAAATGGAAAATTTCAAGTTATCAGAGCATTCAAGATTTTGAAGACGCATATTCAAGGGGGAGTGTTACAATATATGTAAATCATAAAATGAATATGCTTTTATGTTCTTTTGTTTAGTCCCACATCGTGGAATATGTTAAATCCTTTGCTTTGAAGCCTTTATATAAAGATGGCTATGTAATGTAAATATATGTCTAACTCTCAAGAATGAATAATATATCTTTTGCCTCTCTCTCTAATGGCTTCCACTTTCTTCATTTCATAACATTTAGTTAATTTTAACAACTACTAATTATTATTAATTGATAGAATTATCAATTAGTTATCATTAAGTATCCATTCAAAAAAGTGAAAAATACAGGATTTCCCCCTAGCCATGGGAAAAACACTCTCTCTTTCAAAAATCCTCCATCATTGTCCGATTCAAGCCTAGGTAGACCACCAGATTTCTCTCACATAACAAATCCATCACAAAGAGATACCTTCATCAACGAAGAAGATTTTCAAACCGTGCAAAACATATAATCGGTAGAAATCTATTCAGAAGGAGTCGCTGGCTGACATTAACAAAAGCAAGGGGATTGTTGAGAAAAGAAGAGATTCAAGATCCTAAATCCTAGAAAACAGTGCACCCAATCGAAGAGAAACAACAGAGAGTATTAGAAAGCCAACCGCCATCTCACTAAATAGAGATAAGGGCGGAAAACATGGGCAGATATTGTTGCAGGACAACAAGAAAAGTAAGAAACCGATGGCTGTAATATGGAATCCATCCCCTCCATCAAAATCAGTGACAAAAAAATAAGCGTTATCAAAGAGTAAATCTGTAAAAGAACCTAGGAGGAGTGAAAAAATGCAGTTCTTGCTTATTTTGTCGGTGCCAAACTCTACTTTGTGTATTTTAAAGCGTAGATTCAAAGAGTATGGAAACCAGTAGGGGAGTTTGAGGTGTATTCCAGAGAACATGGTTTTTCTTGATTGATTTCAAAGAGTCATCGGATTGTGGAAGAATCCTCAAAAGCAACCCTTATTTCTATGATGGAGGACCCATTGTAATGAGAAGGTGGTCTAGTAGCATCAAATTAGATAGAGATATCTATTAGCAACTATGCCAATATAGAAAAGATTGTCGAATGTTAATCTAAGCTTATGGGATTTGGAGGCTTTCAACATCATGCTTAGTATTATCATAAAACCAATTAAATGTGATACAGCCACAACTAAGAAAACGAGATTGAGATTTGTCCAAATTCTTGTAGCAGTGGCGGAAAATGAAGAACTTCCAAAATGAAATCAATTTGACATTGTACAATGGTGAAACAATTGTACAAAAGGTGGAATATGAATGGGTGCCATCCAAATGTGATATCTACATACGCTTTGGTCACAATAAGCGCCAGTGCAATTCAAAGAAAGCATGGGTACCTATAGAGAAAAATGCTCAAGAAAATTAAGAAAGCAGCAGTCAAGCCGATGCTTCAGGGAAAAATCATAATTCTTTCAAAGAACAGGATATGAAGCAAGAAAATGAAAAGAATTTTCATAAAAATCAAGTATACGAAGAAACGGTCAAAAAGACGAAAATCAGCAAACAAAGGCTCACAAGAAGGGAATGTACAACTCAATAAGCTTTCAACACATATCATTGTCGAAGAATCCCCTCAGATATCAAAGCAATCAAAAAGTACATAACACAAGAATACGTGGAGGAATCAAAATAATATACAGGTCTTAAAATCTGAAATACTCCCGATTTAATATCCTTGTTTAAATACTAGCCAGTTACAATCTAATATCCATAATGGTAAAAGCTTGGAATTGACATTAGATATGACAATGGAAGAAACAAAGGTATATTCTGAAGCAACTGCAGTATCAGGTGATGTTAGAATGTACAACACCAATAGTGATATGCCACGCAGCCCAGATCAACAAACCATAGATTAACAAGTCATAGTACTGCACTCAAAGAGCAATCACAGAGAGATTAGAAAGAAAACAGAACCAAATAGTTTCAAACAAAAATATTTATCAGATAATCCAGAATGGGATGACCTAACAAGAAGTTTGAAGACTAAATGATCATAATATATAAAAAAGAGGTAAAGCAGCCAGCCCAGGTATGAGAACTAGAAACTCTTTATATCTTATTTTATAATGCCTGTTGTAGCTTGGAATATTAGGGGCACGAATGCCCCCTATAAACAGTTAGAATCCCTTAATGTTATAAGGAAGTATAAATTATCAATAGTGGTAGATAATAAACTTGATAATGTCAGTTTTGATCAATTATTCCATAAAACACAAATAACTGGAAAGATGCCAATAATAAGATAACTGGAGTTAAAGGTAGAATTATGTACTTTGAGATTCTGATATATGGAATGTTAAAGATATCATTTTAGACTATTAGTTTATAGATTGCACCATTCATAACAGTACTGCTGATTTAACTATTCAAATAACATAAATCTATGCTAATAACTTTGAGCCAAAAAGATATATTCTATGAAAAAACTAAAAAATATTAATGAAAAGTGCAATATTCCTTAGGTTTTAGTAGGGGATTTCAACACTGTAATGAGTTACAAAGAGAAAAGTGGTGGTAATCCAGTACCTTTAAGAAAATTAGAAAAACTAAAAAAAATTGTTAACGACCGGTATATGAACCTCCGCTAAATGTAAATAAATTCACCTTGAGATTAGATGAGCATAGAAACATCCAACGTAAATTGGATAGGTTCCTTGTTAATGAAGACTTTTAAAATAAATTTGCTAATGTTTCATGTAAAACTATGAAATAAAATTCAAGTGATCCTACACCTATTTTGATAAACTTAAAAGATATTAATAATAAAATTACTATTAAAAGTTTTAGATGTGGGTTCAACTTGAGAGTTATAAAGAATTTATGAAAGATTATATTTCTTTCCCATGTCAAGGTAATATTAATATAAATTTAACATGTTTTTAAAGTATACAAAGCATAAACTCAAACAATGGAATAAAATAAATCCAAAACATGAAGATGTAATCAATAAAACAAATACAAATGGGTAAGAAATTACACGACTGGTTAGACATCAATCCTGAGAATGAGGAAATTGCCTCGAATTTTTTCGCCAATCAAATTAACATGTCAAAAGGATTAAAAATTAAAGTCACCAATTTATAGAAAAAAACTAAAATTTATTGGTTAACTCAAGAGGATGAACTACTAAATGTTTCTATGCTAGAATGTCAGGTAGAAGGCATATTAATAATATAAACAATGTTTATGATGACAATGGCAGTTCTATGTATAGTTTTGAGAAAGTGTCTAAGGAGGCAATTGAGTTTACGAGGATCTCTTTAATAGTCAAGATAAACCTGAGGATACTTCTCGCATTATTTGCAAGAAAAAATTAATACAATTACTTCTGAAATTTTATTAGAGAAAGTTAATGAAGCGGAAATTAAACAAATAATATTTAACACTAATGATAACAAAAGTCTAGGTCTATACGGTTTTAATTCAAAATTTTACAAAGCCTACTGGGATAATATTAAAGGGGACATTCTAAATGTGGTTAATGAGTTTTTTTAAAATGGTAAATTTCTTAAAAATTTCAATCATACTTTCATAATTCTAATTCCAAAAACCAAAAGCCCAACAATAAAGAAAAAAATTAGACTAATTTCTTGTTGTAATTATATATACAAAATCATTGCAACTTTTCTTGGTAATGGATTCAAGAAATTTATATCATATACGATTTCAGAAAATCAAAGTGCTTTTGTACCAAGGATATATATGAAAATTCTTTGTTGACTCATGAAATGGTAAGAAACTTTAACAAAAAAAAGGGTAAAAAACTTTAACAAAAAATAGGTACTAGTATATGTATAAAGATAGATTTACAAAAGGCTGATGATAAAGTAAGCATAAATTTCATTTATGAAATGGCGATAGAAATGGGATTTGACGAATTTTCTTTGAATTAGTATACGCATGTATTAATACAACAACTTCTTCTATATCATTCAAGGTCAACCAGTGGGTTTCATTAAAAGTTGTTGTATTAATATACTCATATATGTAATCAGTATGACCATCTCTTCCTCTATTTATTCACTATTTTATGGAATACTTTACCATTTTGATGGACAAAGAAGAGGTAAAAAAGAATATTAGCCCAATTAACAGAATTAAACCGAGCATAACTCATCTTATATATCTAGATGATCTTATCTATCAAGGCTGATATTTCTAATCCTAATGCTACTAAAGAAATATTTAAATTGTTGTGTAAGTTTGCAGGCCTACAGATGAATAAATTTAAAAGCAAAATCTACTTTAATAAATACTGTAACAAAAAGATAGAGGTATTGCAATGCTTGCACATTGCTGAAGGAATTTTGCCAATAAAATATATGGGACCGCATCTTTCTTCGAATCAAATCAAAGATAATGATTATAATGATCTTCTAGATAAGATTAAAGAAAGAATGGTGACATGATCATGCAAATTGTTATCTATAGCAGGAAGAGTTGAATTTATAAAGATAGTAATATAGGTAATCATTCTGTACTAGAAACAAAATAATCAAATTCCAACAGCTACTGTAACAAAGATTAGAAAGCAAGTGATAGCATTTTATGGAGGGGAGAATATCATAAAATGTCATGGGAAAAGGTACGAAGGTCTAAAAAAGAGGGTGGCTTAGGCATTAGAAACTTCGCTAACTTCAATACAATTTGCAGTTTAAAGCTAATCTGGAGACTTATCGGCAGTGATTCCATGTGGGCCAAATGGTTAAACACCAACTACATCGAAAATGGATCATTTTGGAATACAATGCAAATGTCAAATCAATTAAGTTTTGTGAAGATGACGTGAAAGCATAAAGAAATAGGAAAGAAAATTATTAGAAGAAATTTTAAAGATGACCATAAGACCATCTTTTTTAGCGTCAAAAACGGCATCAACACCCAAACAGTATGAAAGCACCACTAATCCAATCACTATTTAAACATATCTATGTACAAAGAATGAATGATATATTGGCAACTTCTAAATCAGAGTTTCTAGCCACCAATGTATCAAAATTTGCAAAATTACATGCATGGTTCCTGAAATCAATAAAAGTAAACTATTAATACAAAAAATAGAAGAGTCTCTTCTTTTCTTTAGAATCTAAAGTTTTTTTTTGGGAAAACGGGTACTTTATTAACACAAAGGCATATATTCCATGATACGCCTCATTAAAACTTTGTAATCCCCCTAACCTAAGTGGGTGCCTTACAAGGAAAAAGAGTACATATCACTTCTATATATTAACATTACGAGACCGTAAATACAAGAAAAACCGAGTTGTTTAACAGATGGAGGAGTATAACAAAAGAGAATCGCACTCAAAACCATCCGTAGTAACAACTCGGTCCCACAACAAAGCAAATGACCATAGTCAATTACAAGTTTAACATTAAATAAAAATAAAGACCAAACATCACGTGGGAACGAGTGCAGAACTATCAACAAATACACAACGGCAAGCTTCTCAGTAGAAATGGCATCATCCAGTAGAGAGAGAGAGAGTCATGTAGCTCGAGGTAGTAGATCTAAGAAATTAGTGACAACGGTAAGACGGAGGAGAGGGGATTAAGCAATCACGTTGACAGCCAAGGTTGCAGGAGGAGAGACGGAGCTCATGGGGGATGAAGGGAGGCCGAAGACCTCCTAGCAACATCCCATTGTTCAAAGATTCGTCTCGTCTCTGTGGTTAATTCGTAATTAATCATTAAATGCTGCAATAATGATCTAATGTCTTATATTAACAGGGTGCTTATGATGGATGCAGGCATTTCGACCCCTCTGAAAATCCTATTGTTTCTCTCACACCAAATATTCCAAATCAGAGAAGTGAAAGCAATGTTAGTAACTTAGTTTAGTAAAGTTTGATCTCTCTTTTCCTTACTTATGCAGTCCAGGATGTTGTTGATATCGTAATTACAATTGGGGTCTATGTTGGTTTTCTGCATGATAATGTCCACTAGGGTACGGGAATATGGACAGTTAAAGAAGAGGTGGTCTCTATCTTCTAAATGACTAGAGCATAAGTTACACCGTTGGTCAATAGTAGCATTCCATTTACTTACACGATCTTTTGTTTTCAATTTATCATGTATTGCCATTAGAGCACAAGTTGACATTTTCGGCGCACACCCTTTGCCCCATATGATTTTAGTCCAGAAGAGTTCTGGATTTTTGTTTCTAATTTGATTCCAAGCCGATTTTAAAGTAAATTGGCCATTGTTGTTGGGAGTCCATATCCAGTAGTCATTTCCCATTTGTAGCCGAATGTTGATATTATGTATGTGTTGATGAAACTGAATAGGGACATGTTCTAGATTTTGTTTCCATTTATTGTTGGAAATCAACACAGAGACCTTCTTTTCATATCCTCTCACCACATCCATGGCATTCCATCCAAGTTTTTATAATAAAGAGGAGCCGTTGATCCAGGGATCAAACCACAGATTTGTGGTGTCTCCATTGACAATATTTTTATTAATAAGTCCCTTACACCATTGCCTTGCTCTAAGTAGTGTATTCCAAGCATAAGATGCAGAGGGGTTTATGGTAGCAGTCCAAAAATTTGCATTTTTACAATATTTGTTTTGCATCCATTGAGCCCATAGAGATTTACCATTGATAATTTTCCATAGGAGATTTGTAGCCACTGCTTTTGAAATGTCTTCAATTTTTCTTATGCCAAATCCTCCCTCAGCTTTGGTTCTACACATATGTTCCCATTTCATTTGATGTGCTTTAGATTTTCATAAAAAATTAGCACATAAAGAGTTTATTCTTTGTGTTACTGTCATAGGGAATTGCGTGAATTGGAGCAAGAGCTGTAACATGGGATGAATAATTGACTTTATTAATTCAACTCTACCACTGATGTTAAGCATCTTGCCATGCCAATGATTAAACTTTTTGTTTATTTTGTCTATCAGCCATCCAAAATCTCTTGCTCTTAATTTGTTATTTGATAGAGGAATACCCAAGTAGGTTATTGGCAGATTGCCAATACTATAATTTAAAATGTTAGCAATTTGAGCTTTATTTGTGACTCCTTTGCTAAGAAATAATGTAGTTTTGTTGCAGTTTAATTCCATCCCTGTTATGTTCAGGTCTTGAAAAATTTGCTTGATGCACTTTGCATTTTCAGTATTAGCTTTGGTTAAGATGAGAATGTCATCAGCATATATCAAATGTGTAATCAGGGGTTGTATTTGGTATATGGGGGTGATATTACCCCTGATGAATTTCATATCAAGGTTAAGTGTCAAGAATTCCATAGCTATGGCAAACAAATACGGTGAGAGGGGGTCACCTCGTCGTAATCCTCTTGAACTGGAGATGAAACCAGTTGGTGACCCTTCTATTAATACAAAAAAAGTGGGAGTTGAGATACATTCGTAAATAAGATCTGCAAAAGGGGTAGGAAAGTTCATTGAGATCAGCATATGATGAATAAAAGCTCTATTAATTTTGTCATACGCCTTGTTCAGGTCAATTTTCAGACATAAGTTGTTAGGATTTTTCCTATTGAAACCTCTAATCATTTCATAAGCCAAAAGGGAGTTTTCTGTGATAACTCTGCCGGGTATTAATGCGTTCTGGTTATAGGAGATAAGATCATTCATGAATAATTTCATCCGGTTACATAGGAGATTTGCTAGGATTTTATGCGACACGTTACACAAAGATATTGGTCGAAAATCACTCATATCCACCGCATTTGGTTTTTTTGGGATGAGACAGATGAAAGTGTGGTTCATTTCTTTAATAATTTTCCCATATTGAAAAACACTATTCATAGCATCCCATATACCATATTTAATTTGTTCCCAATGCAATTTGTAGAATTTGGAATTCATACCATCTGGATCAGGGGAGCTGTTGTCATTGATCTGAAAAATTGCTTTTTTTACTTCCTCCATGAGGAAAGGCTGACAGAGTTTTATTTTTGCATTTTCCGATAAAATCTTTTTACAAGTTATGTCTGGAAATTGACACGTGGCTATAGGCGATGAAAACAGATCTGAAAAATATTTTGTAGCCAAGAGAGCAATATTTTCTGATGCTGATGACCAAGATCCATTGTCGTTGAGAATAAGGTTACTCCCCCCAGTTGGGTTAATTTTGTTTATTTTCGAGAAAAAGAATTCTGTGGGCTTATCTCCTTTAGTCAACCAGTTTATTTTCATTCTTTGTTCATTTTCTATCGCGATACTCCTTATTATATCGTGTAACTGGTCATTTTTCGATTTATATTCATCAATAAGAGAGTCATTTAAGGGATCTCGAACTAAGTGGATATAAGTAGTATTGATATCTTCCTTTAACTTATTCAGTTCAGAATATATATTGATTCTATTAGAATTCCAAAGTTTCAGATTTACCTTTGCAGCCTTTAATTTGCAGAGGAGGTTATACAGAGCATTGCCTGAAAACACCTGATCCAAAGCTTGTTGGAGAGAGCTCTGGTATCCTCGTTGGAGATGCCACAGGTTGTTGTATTTGAAAGGTATTCTTCTTCTTCTCATATTCTGATTAGATAGCTTTATCATAATAGGAGTATGATCGCTAATGGAGTGACTGCCAAAGTTTATTCCATAGTGTTTGAATTTTCCAGGTTTACAAAAACTCTATCAATTTTACTATGTATAGAGAATCGAAATCCTCCTCTCCATGTATAGTAATTACCTGAAAATTCAGGCTCGATTAGCTTCGATTTGGTTATACAGTCCATAAAATCCCGGTCACCCGTAACATTGCAGATACCTTTATTCATTCTTTTATTAGATGACAAGATAGTATTAAAATCTCCTGCTACAATCCAAGGAAGGTTAACATTTATAGAGAAATCGATGATATAATTCCATAACTCTTTTCTCCTTATTTCCTCATTGTGAGCGTATACAGCTGTACATATCACACTTACGCCATTAGATTATGTAGGATACCAGTAATATATTGCTCATTCATGTGAAGGATAATATTAGACCACTGATTGGAATCCCAGATAGTAAGAATGCGACTTTTCTGACCATCTAAAGTGTTATGTGAAAATTTCCAGTTAGGTTGAAATTTTTTCATGAATCTGTCAATATTATCTGCTGACAGTTTATTTTCAAGAATACTGATAAAAGAGAACTTATTACTATTCAGAATTTTACTAATTTCCAATTGTTTGGCTCGGGCATTCATGCCCCTGATGTTCCAGAAAAGGAACTCCATCTATTGGTGGCTGTCTGAATTGCTACTGTTTTCTAGGGGGGTAGCATCCCCCAATAGCTTTGCTTTTTTCGAATTCTTGTTCTTGCCTTTTAACTGACTAACGATGGATTGCCATGCAGGATTGTCTACAACATCTGGATTGGAAGTGGCTTTGAATTCAAATGGTGTTTCATCTGTCCTAATTTTTCGCGTGTAACTGGATCTAGAAGCTTGTGAAGAACTGTTGATTTCTCCGTGGGCTCGAGCATTTTGTGCACTTCCAGTTGGGGTTCGCACCTTGCATTAGAGACATCAATATCCACATCTGTGACAACGTTACTGGTCTGTAATGTAGATTGTAGTTCTATATTCATGTCTTTTGTGTCTGGGTTTGTAGACTTATTCAAATCAACAGAGATTAATTGAATTTTTTGTGTATAGTTAGAGTGAAATTGAGGGTGTTCTGTGGTAACTGCATATTGTAGATTATTATCTGTTTGATTTTCTATTTCTGAAACTTCTATTATCATTGGAGAAACAGGTGGAAAGTCTTTAATATTGAGATTGTTATTTTGTTCACTCTCTTTAACTTTCCCATTGGAATCAATCATCATGTCAGCGTTATCTTCAGAAGTTGATACTGTACTCGTTTTTGGTTGCCACACTTTATTAAATTGACAGTTCATCTCAGCATGTCCAAAGCTTGAACAGTTTGTACATAACGATGGATTCCATTCATAGTTCACTTCTTGCCAGATCATTTTATCGTCTTCAGTAATTATGGGAATTTTATTAGGGAATTTAAAAGAGTTATTTATCTCAATTAGCACTCTCGCATAAGCAATTTTGATAATACCTTCAGTAAATTTATCCTGTTTAATTGGAGAACCGAGAATCGAGGCAATACGACTTATTCCTTCTTCTGTCCAGTAGTCAAGGGGAAGGTTTGGAAGTCGTATCCAAATCGGGATTGTGTGCAGAAGTTCTTTGTTGAGTTGCATCCCAGAGACCATCTCTTCATCATCATCAGTTTTTTATTATAGAAATATGGTCCACCTTCTAGTATTTTGTCACAATATTGTTTTTTTGTTGAATTTTATCACGTAGAAACCGTTTTCCTTGGAGTAAATTGAGAAATCGTCATCTGGCTTCCAGACTCTAAGAATGTAATCTTTGAAGTATGGATAATATGGTTTAGGACCAACAACGTATACCACTATTGCATTGTCCCATTGCTTTTTCGACTTTACTCACTACTTCTTCGGACATTTTGGCACATTGCAAGGAGTTTGATTCACGGGGTTGATAAAATTTTAACGGGATAGAAACAGGAATGTTGTTGCCTTTAACCACTTCATTCCACGCCCGACTAGATGTGGTAGAGAAATTCCATCGATTCTGGCATGATTTGTTTAGGGTATTTGGGGAGTGGACATTATTGTTATGTGTTGAGTTCAGATTGCTTTTACTTATATTAGGATCTATGGATTGACGAGGGTGATTAGCAGCTTTATGAGGGGGGTTTCTACCATCCAAAACACCAGTCGTTGATTGAGCCAAATTAATTGGGGCACGCTTCCATTTTCTTCTAGTCCCCGTGGTAAAACCATCATTGTCAGAGGGGAATTGTTTTGTGGGAGGGATCGGTTGAAATCCAGGAGGAGGGTCCATCGATGCTGACGTTAGATCTGGAGGGCGGGGGGGTTGAGGGGACTTCGGCAAGGGCGCAACCATCATCCACGTGGAAAGGAGGTGGAAAACGCGGCAGATTAAGGACGACGAGAATTGGAGAGGGGCGGCTGTAGATCTATGGATCTATCCACAAGAATTTAGAATCTAAAGTTTTCAAACCCTTGCAGTGATCTTAATAAACCTTTTCCTCAAAAAGATTTATATTTCTTAACAACCACACATGTCCATGCTTTTTGGCTAACAGTTTCACCTTTTGAGATTTTATACCTTCTCTGTTATCTATGAAAAGAAGATCTATATGGTTGCTTTAAGGACTGATAGAGGGAAGATGGGGTTGGACATGACTGCTTGAGTAATGATATATTACATTAAGACATAAAGACCCACTACATACCTATAGGTGTAAAAGATAATTGTAGTATCAATGATTATTGTAATCGCACATTGAGTTAGCATTGTACTTTTATAAATAAATACTGGCTTCTTAGTTCTTTTCAGACGTTTGTTATATATGACAGTATAACGTTATCGCACATGCACTCTTACATATTTTTGGTGACTAGGTTAGAAAAATATTGAATAAAATAGGAATTTGATTCAGATGTGATATGAAAAAGGGTATAATCAAATAGTTCCAACATTCTAAATATTTAAAAAGCTTAATGACATAGTTTGAATTTTTCGTATATCAAATGATATTTGCAATATGAGAAACCTGACATAGGTTTGAAAATAATTATATGCCTCATGATGATGTATTAAGGTCCAATATGCAGTGTAGCTCAATTGAAAATTCTTTCTTTATTTTAGGTTATAATTAACTAAATTTCTCTTCGTTTATGTAGCTCTTTCCTTATTTATGTATGCTTCGCTTTAAAGGCTAATATTCTTTTGGTGGAAAGAATTTGGACGATTTTACAAGATTTCCTGGATAGATACGTCCATTTTTATGAATTTTGCTTTGTCTTTCAAGTCATGATGGTTTTCTTTTTCTTTTTTCTTAACTTAGATTCCTGTTAATTTCACCTATCATTTAACAACAAACTTTTGATTTTGTATTACTTTGTATTTAGGTATCACATCCTGGAAATTTCCTCGATGCAGATTATTAGACAGAAGTGGATAAAGACTTTTAGGTTATAAATCAGCCCGACATTAAAACGACTAATTTGAAGTCATTGACTTACATGTCCTCAAGTTTGTTGTAAATAATATTAATGGAATATGCTAATTACACTATGTTTATAATTTGTATTCCTTCTTTTATGATGAAGTAATGATATTTGTAAGTTAGATTATAACTTTGTTTCACTTTTGTTTTCCATACGTTTTAAAGGAAAGAAAGACGATTTGATGATTGATTCTCTATTTCAGGTTTATTATCTACTGTGCATGTATATCTACATATGATACATTTTTAAGATCTACACTATCTGAAAATGTTAAAAAAGGTACGGACCCACACATGATTGATTTGGTAAGGTTTACAGCATTTGATATTCATCTGTTTAGGAGAAGAGGATATGGTATGTTCTGTGAAATGTTTAGGGGACGATATGCTGCATAGGAATAAAAATAAAACGAGCATCATTATTTTTTCCGATATTTTCTACTATGATCCTTTTAAAATTAGCGGCTGTAGACCATAATCTATTGTGTTACTTGAACTGTGATCACAATTTACATCCACATTTCTTCTTAAGCGGTACAATATATATTTCTATGATTTTTATCAATGCAGGAAGCTATATATTGACACAAGTAGTATATTTTGTTAGGCACGTACGGATTTAAAAAGTACATATATTGTCAAACAAATCCGTATGCATAGCGCGGGTTCACACTAGTATTCACTTAATACCTATGTTGTTATAACCACTACTTCTTTTGTGATTAGCGACCCAGATCACAAGCATGTGTTGGCAGCAGTGAAAATAAGATAGCCATGACTAAGGGCACTAGCCTGGCCAGTTCACTACCAACGACCGCCCCTTTCCCTAGCGATGACATACAGTTGGGCATTTGGGCACAAATATAGCTTGAGTAACTCAATGAATAAATACATTCAAAGCCTAGCACGAATTGACTCATAACAGGAGTTTCCCCAGGCCAATGAGCGGGTTGAAGCTATCAGCAAAGTCTTGCAAACACTAACTAAGGAAAAACTAAATAAATCCAAAGGAGCATGGGTTGACAAACTACCCACGGCACTGTGCGCCTACCTAGCCTCCTGCAAAACAATAACGGGACATATTCTATTTGCTCTAAGCATATGGACCTGAGGCCATGCTTTCGATCGAAACAGTTATCCCTTCACATCCTAGGATACATTATAATTCGAAAGAAAACAAGGAGCTTCTCAGCATGTTTGAAGAAAGAAGGAACAACACCGCTCTCAAGACCGCCACACACAGACGGAAAGTTGCAAAACAATACAAATCTAAGGTGAAGTCCCAAGAGTTACAAGAGGGAGATATTGTTCTCAACCAAGTCTTTCCCCATTAAGGCACACTAGATCCAGTTTGGGAAGGACCATTTGTCGTTCATAAGGATCTCCACTACGAAGCTTACATTTCGTCGACAGTTGACGGAAAAGGTTTTGGGAAAGGAAGGCATCTTCAGCATCTCCGCCATTACTTCTTTCAGCTTGTCAAAAGCATGTATCACCTGAAACTATAAAAGAAAGACAGTAGAAGTAGACATATTCTGGCCAAACTACTGTAAAAATTGATGTTTTGCTCGATTATTTGTCTGATATTTTTCATATTGTGATTAATCGCAAGCTCTCTCCGGTAGCAGTGAAAGCAAGATAACCATAACTAAGGGTACGAAAATAGCCTAGGTAGTTCACTGCCAATGATCGGCCCCCTAACCAGTAATGATAAACCGACTATAAGCCACGGATTAGGCACGATTATAGCCTACGCAGTTTATCATTGGCTTTTGGCTTGCCGACAACTGCGAACTGATAATAAATCCCATGATTAAGGCATGGCTGTAGGTAGGGATAGTTCGTAGTTCAGGCCGACATCCATGCTAGCCGGGCCACAGTAAATCGAATAATACTCATGATACAGGCCATACTAGCCCGGGTAGTTAGGATGGTCGCAAACGTTATACTCTCCTGGAACATAGGTTAGGCTGACAAACCATATGTCACCAAAATCCACAATCAGGGCAAGTAACTTACGTGCCACGAATCTTAAGTTTAGAAGAACTCTTTTGACGGAGAATATAATTCATTTTAGTTAAACTAGAAGCTTCTAACCATTTCTTTTAGTCTTGTCGCTTTATATATATATATGGTAGAAATATGAATTCCACTCTACCAACCACAACAGGATATTCATTCGCTTCCACTCCACCAGAGGAAACGAAGCATCGACTCAACTTCGTCAGAGATAGCGGAACATTAATTCAACATTTCCACAAGAATTAGAATATCCCTTCCAGGCAACTTCGCTCAAGAAACTGTAAGGATTCTCCCAAAACTGAGCATACTTATGGAAGCTAAGAAAAACTCGGTGCAAAGGTATGACTAACTTTTGTAAGATAAGCTAAGTTAAATAAAAAAATACTTAGGGGCATAGCACCACCTCACCCCTTGATTGTACACATACACTGCCATTCAGCTTGGTAATAGCACATTGGAATCCTGACCTTAAGTTCGCAAGTTTAAAACCTGTTCATGATACAAAGCAACAAGTTATAAGAAGCAACTAAAATAACTATACTGGGGACAAACCCTGGCAAATAGTAAGCGCTCCCGACCGAATCTTGATGATATCGTCGGGAAGTGTGTTGAAAGATGTGATAAGTATTTATAGACTGCCATGTCCCCCAGATTACTCTCTAAACCCTAGCAAAAGGAAATTACTCCGAATGATATGAGCCCCTCTTAACATGAGTGTTTCAATCTCTAACCCTTAGAACGTTAGTCATTTTATTTCAAAAACCAATTTTAACTCAAATAACTTGATATCTTTACCTAATAAATCAATCCCGGGGGCATGCGAGATGACTCTAACACATTCCTATGATAAAATAAAACCCCTAGTGAAAACGGGACGATAACTTTTAACTAATCCTAAGGCAAGGATGAAAGTCCTTGACCCTACAGGGTCGAAAGAGACCATTGGTTTGCACGTGAGTTCAAGGGAACTTGATTGTTCACTACTTCGGATACGAATTGGACGTCTGAATTAAAAGATTGATTCTACTTGATCAACAGGAGATAATAAACCGAAATCAAGGTTTCCAATGTCCAAAGATTATTCCAGCTAAATACCACATACTGGGGGCATCCAACAGCAGCACTTAGCATAGCTCAAACCAGAGTATGCTTTCCAATCGAGCCATCCATAACTCACATTTTACAAAGACCATGACTTCACATGAGAATAATGAAGTGCTCCTAGTACGGACAATTCCTCCCAGACCCTAGACAGAAAAGCCAATGTCACTCTCTCAAAGATTGGTTTAGTTATAGTCTTGTGTTAGTGCCAAACTAGAATTTTGACTCAGTCACAATTGCTAGACACCAAACACAAGCTTATGATTGGCACATGCAGTGCACCAAATCATTGTTTCGACCTTGGACCATGCAACCTACCAGCACTTTCTTCCAACCCCTTTTTGCACCTCGGTCCGGCCTCTTTTCATATATTAGACCAAGTGATTCGACTATCATCATCCACTCTCGAACCAAATTATTTCGGTCCAATAAACTCCACCAACCTAATTATGTAGTACGACTATCCTTGCTTCTTCACCAAGCTTCTCAATAACCCAACACTTATCCATCAAAACTTACCAACAATCTAGTTTATACAAGTACATTGAGGATTATCAAACCAAGCTATTGAAGAAGCTGGTAAAACCGATCATCACTTTACCAGACTGTATGCACACAAACTAATTACACCTTATCAGGTATGAGGATCCCAACAAAAAATTATATAAAATATACATATCTTTGTACAAACGTTCGGGCATAAGATACAAAACGTGGGCTAGAGAAGTCATAACCAACATTAACTCGATAACACTCCACATCATCTCCTACATACAAAGACCCTTCAACAGAGATTCTTAGTCTATCAAATTCATTAATGATTGATCTTGTCAAAGCATGCACAAGAGTGGAGAAGAGATTAGTGGATAAATACACAAACTTGGCGATCACATGAGATGGTCAGGATAGCTTGACTCAACCACACAATGAACATAACTAGAGTACCACATCATAGATCCAAAGTCGATAACATAAAGTATACATCAGTTGTTCCACATACTATATGAAGCCTCGACGTAGGAAATTGAAAGTCCAAGAAAAACAGCATCCTATCGGATGAAGACTAATTTAAAACGGCTTCAAAAATTTAGCAAGTCCTCCTCAAAATGAACAAAGTCCAACTTCAAACTAGCAAAAGGAGGAACATCGAAAAATCAGAGGCGAAGATGAGATATAGATATTCAGACGTCAATATAACCATTGCAAGACTAAGAAGACAGTCTTGGATTAAACAAAGCACACTTTATATTCACGAAAGTATGCTTGGGGGGGGGGGGGGGCAAATATTGTAGGCATTTTCTCCCACTGCAAGGTGAATATGAGGAGTCAGAAGCCCGAGCTATGGATTAAGAGAATGATCATTTTAAGATTTTTCAACCACCGTCTTGTCGGGCCGTTACCGGGACGCTCTATCGCCATTCAAGGTCGACAGTCCAACAGCAAGCCAGGATCCTTGGTCTGTTGACCGAACCAAAACTTTAGCTCGGCTCTTTCTTGGGTCGGGCCTTGAAAATCTCAAATTTTCTCGGAGTCGGTCCGTTGACCGAATCAAAAATTTGGTTTGGCGCTTGCTTGGAGTCGGGCCTTGAAAATATGGAATCTGCTTGGAGTCAGCTAGGCAACCGAACGGAAACTTTGGATCGACGTTTGCTTGAGGTCGAGCCTTAAAATTTTGGAGTCTGATTGGAGTCGCACCGATGATCGAACCAAAACTTTTATTTGGCACTTGCTTGGAGTCGGACCTTGAAAATATGGAGTCTGCTTGAAGTCGGTCTACTGACCGAACCAAAACTTTGGTTCGGCGCTTGCTTGGAGGGAGGCCTTGAACATATGGAATCTGCTTGGAGTCGGTTGGGTGACCGAACCAAAACTTTGGTTCGGTGTTTGCTTGGTATCGGGCCTTGATAATTTGTTGTCTGCTTGGAGTTGGTTTGATGACCGAACCCAAACTTTGGTCCGATATTTGCTTGGTGTCGGGCCTTGAAAATCTGGAGTCTACTTGGAGTTGGTCCACTGACTAAACCAAAACTTTGGTCCGGTGTTTGCTTGGTGTTGCGCATTGAAAACGTGGAGTATGTCCGATGACTGAAACAAATCTTTGGTTCGGTGGTTGCTTGGAGTCGGACATGAGAAATTTAATGGTTTACTTGGTGTCGACTGGGAGTAATACTACTTGGAGTCGGGTGAAGATTTGCTTGAGGCTCAACCCAGGTATAACTGGTCTAAAAAATAAAAGTTGGGGATTTTCGTCATGGCACGACGATACTTCGGGGATTTCTTCATGACACGTTCCGGGGTTCTTAGTGGTGTATGGTGGTCGTCACAAGTGGAATAGCTTGACAATCATGTAAGGAAGGTTGAACCAAATCTTGGAGGAAAGAAGGTTGCACCAAATTTCAAATACTATATACTCAGTCGCCACTCCTCAAGTCTTAATTCTATAAATACCAAGCACATGGCACCATAAAAAGAGAGGATGATGAAGAGCGAAGCTTCCGGCAATAATGGAAGAAACTTCAAGAGGGAAAAATATTAGTTTTAATAGCATGTTTACTCGTATTCAAATCTTGTACTTGTAATTAGAAATGAAAGCGATAGTAAAAGAGGAACAATGGACGTAGGCACATTCAGGCCGAACCACTATAAATTATGTGTCTTTTTATATTTAAGTCATTTACATATTCTTTATTGTAAATTACAGATTTTCTACCTTAAACATCAGCAACTAATTTTCGTCAAACAATAGCTATATACTAAAAACAATATTCACAGCTCTACAAAACGATTGTGTGTGCCCATTTTTTGTGCAAATATATATATATATATATATATATATATATATATAATGTCTATCAAACATTACTTATATCCAATATAATAATAGATAACAGAAAAATCAAAATCAAAAGCATACCTTATTTCAAAAAAAAATTCTATATGGAGTTAAGTTATATAATCAAATTATTTGATTGCTTTAGGACACACCCTTAACTCTATCGAAGACGACAAATCATGTTTTAGTTTGCAAAAGAGTTCTAAACTAAGAAGGAAAGACACACATGTGAACTCTATCTGGTTTATATTTGTTGGTTTAGATAGTTTTATTTTCATTGTTGAATCATACAACAATTGAGGTGGTTGCAAAGTGGTTTAATCTGTAACGGAGTTTTTACTACTAAATGTTAGTCTAGTATAAATGCAAAAACATGTGATGTATTGTTTGATTGATTTATGTATGTGCATATGCAGTTAAAGCCCTGCTAAATTCTCATTATAGCGTATAACGCACTTCGACCGCTATGCTATTTCAATTTAGCACTATTTATATTAAATAGTATATTTGCTTTAAGCACCGTTTTTTTGCTACACTCGCTAAATCAAAGATTTTTAACATCCACTTTCGTTAAATTAATATACCAATGTTGATTTGACTAGTTCTCGTATAAATTAAATCAACAAAGTTAATGTAGAGTCTTGATTTTAAGGCATAACTGCTCAATACAAATTAGAAATCTATTGCAGTCATCAAATCTAGTCAGCATAAATCGTGAAATTCTTTGATTTTGTTATGTAAATTAAATAATATTTCTTTATCCCTACACAAATGATTTGAGAATGATGATAAGTTAACTTTAAATATTTGGTTTTATAACTAATAGAACTTTTTTGACCTCCACTATTTTTCACGCCCCGGCTACAACTTTTTAAACCTCCAGCGCTATATAACCGCTAAGCGTTTTAACTCTATGGATACAACCATACTAAGTACTATGCGTTTTGTTGAAGCATGTTACATTTCCGTAAATTTTTAGGTTCTGCCAACCTTTTATATATATATATATATACATACACACACACACACATATATATATATATGTTGCGGATAACGAGCAAGTAATTCATATGGAACCTCCATGATTCCATGGAAAAAGTTGCTTGTAGCTTCATATTTACCTCCTGCAACCGCTTTGATCAATGTAGTAAGATCCTTCATAATTTTATTGAAGTTGACCTGTGCTAAAACGTCCAAATGGCGGTACAAAAAAAGGTAATATACTCGGAACCTCTGTAAATTCGTCCAATAAACCTGTTTCCACCCGCATGATTTCCCTCTTAAATCCCCCGGTTAATGTAGGAAGATCCATTTTGTTTGGACTTAGCAAACATAGAAGTCCAACAAATAAAAAACAAACAAAATCAACCCTCAAATGTAACCACTTTATGGAATTCGCTTTCGCCAGATTGTATGTTCATTCTGCACATTTCTTTGTCAATTTCAATTGTACACGGGAAGAAAGTATAAAATTAAACATGACATGCCAACTACCGATGCTTAAAGTATTGCAGTAAGTAGCGTATTTCTTTCTCCTTAAGTATCACGAATTGATCTATGTAGTAAGAGTGTACATGTGAGCTTATATTATATATCCAAGCCTTTAATGTATCTAACTTTTCAATCATGTTTTGTACCAGTTGGCTGATGCTAAATTAAAAATTATTGGTATTTCTTATCATCTTGTCTTTCTCTACCTGAAAATGTGCTTTTCGTTCTTATTAATCTACAATGAATTCAAAGTGTTTTGGTTTACATATTAGGTAGTTTATGCTAATATATTGTTTATTTTATTGTATGCAAGCAAAAACCACATCAACCTGACATTATAAATGTATAATATTTACGTTTTCATACTTTAAGATTCTGTATGCGAATTCAAATAATCATAGAACTGATCTCGTCTATAAGAAACAGAGTTAGCATAATTGCCAGTTATTAATGGAACGGACTTTTAATTAGAAAAGTATTTCTTTAATAGGATTTCTAAATTAAAATATATTCCAGAAGATAAATTTAATTAAAAACCAATAGTATAACCACACAGATCAGTTTATTATTAATTTAACTGATTCAATGGCGTTTACCAATTAGACCTTTCATTTTTTCTATATAAATGGCCAGCTCTTTCATACTTCAAAATGTGAAACACTATTGATAGAAATTAAACATACAAAAAAATTGGAAGAGATTATTACTGTTTTGCTAAAAATGGTGAGAGCTCCATGTTGTGATAAGATGGGTCTGAACAAAGGCTCATGGACTGAAGAAGAAGATCAAATTCTAATTAACCACGTTCAGAGATATGGCCATAGTAATTGGAAAGCTCTTCCCAAGCAAGCAGGTAATCATAGCGGTAGTTGGTTTTGTATCATTGAAACATTTAAGTCATACACAAACACGTGTACATACACACACACAGAGAGCACACAAATACATACTTGATCATGTCCTGTCTAAGTGTATATAAATATACTCATGGAAAAGAACATAATTGTTTAAATAAGCAAAACATAATTTTCATATAGTTCCTTGCAAAAAAATATTGAACATGAAACAGAAGCTTATACAGATAGAATACTAAATGTATGAATGTAAAATAAATCTAAAAAAATTGAATATTTTAGAACCTAGATAATGATGCACTACCAATAAAAACATAAATAAATTAAAGATATGTTTAGTCACACACGCTTCAAAAGCCTCCGCTTCTCGTGAAAAATAGGTTTCATGGGAAATCACGTTAATGTTACCAACGAAAATTTGTATTTTAAATTGCACATATTTTCTATTTTAACGGTAAATGTTTACATTTCTAACCACATGTTTTGTAAAATAAAAATTTATAATATACAACGCAAGAATGCACAATGTACACTTAAATATTTCCAATCTAAACTACAAATATGTGCAGTTTAAACTGCAAATATGTGCAGTTTAAAATGCACATTTTTATTTGAGAATATTGATACGGTGTTTTTAGCTTGATTCGAAATTCCGGCGGAATTCCGGTTATTCCGGTGATTCCGTTCTGCTTCCGTTCATAGCCGGAACGAAATTCGGTCAAAATTCCAGTTCCGCTCTAAATTCCAAATTTGATTTTCATATATTGAAAAAAACTTATAAAAAATTAAAAATACAACAAATATATAAAAAATAAAAAAATAAAATAAATTAATCGGGACAATAAATAAATGAAGAAGAAATCGTGTGGTTTCATAAAAAAAATCATTATACTTTTGTTAATTTACTTCGCATCATAACAAAAAATTTAAAATTTTCAAAATTAATCGAAGTTTTAAAATCTCAAATGAATAATACAGAATCTTACACTGTGGGTTTTTAATTGAAGTATGTATTTCAGGTAATTAGGCACAAGGAAGAAGTTGCAAAAAAAATTTGTCTCGGGACAACAAGTTTGTTTTTTAGTTTGAATGACACTTTTTAGTGTAAACTGAAAATGATAGTTGTGACTATCATTTTCAGTTTACACTAAAAAATGTCCTTCAAACTAAATAACAAACTTTTTGTCCCTGAGATTAAATTTTTCTCTAACTTTTTCCTTGAGCCTAAAAACCCCTATTTCAAGCAATGTAAAATATGTACTATAAATTTACGATGGTATTGGATATTTATTAGCGTATATAGCAAACTAAAGCAAAAAGTACCGGAATTAAAAAACCGGAATTAAAGCGGAACTTCCATAATGGATTCGAAAATTTTAAAATTACTAGCCGGAATGGAAACGGAAAATGGAATTTCGAACCTTGATTTTTAGTGGAAATTCGTTTTCTAGAAGGGTTTTTCAGATGTTAAGTTTGAAAACAAAGGATGGATACTAATTTCCACTAAACTAAAACTAATGAGTATTGTTTGCTGAAATTGAAGTCGAATCACCCGCCACATTTGTATAGTAAAGATTAAGAACAGTTGGCATTTACATAAAAATGGTGACCCCAAAAGTGCTATAACTGCTATTAAGCATAATTATTTTGACATGTTTATTTGTATCTTAGGATTGTTGAGATGTGGAAAGAGTTGCAGGCTGAGATGGATGAACTACTTAAGACCAGATATTAAAAGAGGAAACTTTAGTGAAGGGGAAGAAGACATGATTATAAGCTTGCATGAGCTGCTTGGGAACAGGTAATAATATTCAATCTTGTATGCAAAAAAAGTTATAACCTTTGTGAAATAGAATTTACTACATTATGAATGTTACATGCATGCAGATGGTCGCAAATAGCAGCGAAATTACCAGGTAGGACAGACAATGAGATCAAGAATGTGTGGCACACACACTTAAAGAAAAGGCTTGTTGCTAGTTCAAATATTTCAAAAGAACTGAATCCAAATAGTTCCATAAATCAGTCAAATTTGAATGGGCTAATGTCGAACACCATGATAATGCAAACAAATGCAGTGAATCTGAGTTTACCTGATGTTAATATCAGCCGAGTATTATCGGACACTGCCAGTTCTTCATCGAGCAATGTTATATCTGATAGTTCTCATCATTCTTCTATTTATCAAGAAAAACTAGAAATGGATGTGAATTCGTGCACCGGTGCTTCATATGTAGAGAATTCAATGACTGATAATTTGAACTGTACATCAACTGATGAAGATCTGAATTTTTGGTATAGAGTTTTTATGAACGCAGGAGAAATGCAAGACTTTGCAGAATTATAAAAGAACCTGGTTAATTTCGAATATTGTTATTCTTATTTTAATTTTATTTATTTTGAATTAAATTAATTCAACTATAAATATACAGTTGATTTCTCTATAATATTTATTCACTATATTTTTTGGACATGGATGCAGAATTAACCTGATGTAAGGATGAGATAATTATTCTTTATGAATCTGAATATTATTCTTTTTGGAAATAAATAATAGTTCAGTAATGTGTCAATGATTTTGTAAAAGTGATTATTGTTTGAAATCTCAAATGATGTGGACATTAAAGATTTGAGGCAAATTCTATTTGGACCCCAGATACACGTTGTGTTGCTCCCCTTTTGAACTTCAAAGATTAATCGATCATAAACGCCCTCAGTTTAATATTATTCTTTTCTATGTTTCCGATCATCATGTAGGGCTTCTATTTGAATTATGAAATAACCACGCAGTGGGATGCGAGGTTGTCATCCAATTTTTTACCAGGCAGCATCTAGACTGACTTGACAATTGGAACTTGAAAACTACCGAGATAGAAGGTCCGGAGAGATGGCCGTAAAATACAGAAACTAAATACAATCGAGATCACAAGATGAAAACAAGGTCACTCCAAAAATTGCAAAGTCCGATTCCACCATTTGATGGATCGATATCAATCCATCCCATGGATCGGTACCAAACAATTAACGTGCATCTATACCACTCCAACTCCTTCCTATGACCAAATACTGATGTTAACAACCAACTTTGAACTCCTACTGTTTACTATTGAAATCTTCGAGCAACAAAAAATCAACAAGTCTACTATTTCATCGATTCATCCAGCTGACTCAGAAACAAGCTCAAAGCTATATGAATAAGTTCGGAATCGCAGAACTAACAATGTATCTATCGCTTCATTCCAAAGTGACAAGAATAATCCATAAGTCAATCTTAGAATCGGTACCGATCCATGCCTATGGTTCGATACCGATCCGTAACTGATTGCTGACTTGGCCACGTTTCCTCGAGAGAAACCACTGCTAGATGTGGAGAACGTGGAAGAGAACGTGCTAGAGCTTTTTCCAGCGACCTACAACTATGAATAGGCATGGAGGGGCATCATTTCGGTGAAATTTAAACTCTAGCAATTATTACACATTTCTTGTAATTGCCTATCGAGTGGTACCGAAGCATAAAAGTGGCGCTTGTAAAACAGATATATCATCGATAAAAATCTTAAGTGCACGTAGGCAACGATTGACCACTATAAAAGCATGTTGTTCTATTTTTGCTCATTTTAATTACTTTTTCTACATTTTCACATTCTACATAATCTCGGGTGTTGGTGCCATATTTTGATGCTTTTACTGAGAACTGCCTAATCTGCTTGGATTCATTATCTACTGCTGGATTACCTAATAAATCCAAGAGATCACTACAAGAATATCCATTAATAATGGGAAAGTAGGACAATGTTTGAAATGAACTTGTTGCGATTAGGTTCCTTCCGTGTAAAAAGATTGGCTACGCACGCTATAACACACCTCATAGTCTAATAAGACAACATGAAGCGGTAAAATAATTTGGCCACCCGCGTTTTTTTATTACTCCAAAATGTACCATTCAAAAAACACTCCTCTACACCTTCGCCCCAAAAACCCTAGTTTTCTCGATTTCTGCGATCTAACCTCCAATTATGGCGTCCCCTTTGGAAACTCATGATCTACGCTTTAACCAAACCCATAAATCCTTTGCATGCAAGCACCAGTCAAAGTCTCCCAACCTGGAGATCGAAATTCTAGTTCAAAATTTCTTCAACTACTCAAATTTCACGAAAACCAAACTTCACTGCAAGTACGTACCATGGCGGAATAGGCAACGGAGGTAGGTTCCAGAGAGTTCCGGAATCACGATGGTCGAACCACAACCATTAACGAGGTGATGGGGGATTGTTCCGCTTATGGGAATAGGGCCTGTACATCGAATGGGTCTGTACAGCGTCCGGGGCATGTAAAAGCCGATAGAAAATTTCATTGTCGCGGAAGTGGTAACATTTTATTACTATATGTATTTACTTTTCTTCTAAAACATTTGATAACTAAACGGTAAAAATGAAACATTGTATGAACTTATGGAAAACAGAGTTACTATGTGTGCTTGAGAAAACACAACATGGTTATATAGTAAATTATACCTCAGTGTGACTTTATACTTAATTAGGTGTGTGCTGCAATTGAGAAAGCTGATGAAGTTAGGAAGTTTTAAGAGGTTGTGGGGTCTAGATCGGGAGGTGGTGGTGGAATAATTAGGGTTTTGCAGGATGGAGGAGTTTGGGAAAAAGCAACGGTGAATGCAGCTGTTGTATGTGAAAGACATCCTTCAACTAAATTGGAGACGGTTATACTACAAAATTATCATGTTTTCTGCTTCGAAAACAACTTTTAGACTGAACTGTATAGGATGTTGGTTTAGAACCTGAACTCATTACACGAGCACTTATTTTATGCCTTATTTGCTTATGACCTTTTGTCCTCAGTTAAAGAGGAAATCCATACATCTTCATTTTACTGCATGATTAGTGCAAACTGATTTATTTATTTATTTGTATACCCAGCAGTTAAGATTTTAATTTTTCAAAAACGATGAAGTATTGCATATGTTACTTTTTATTTTATCTTTGAATTTCAAAACCCAAGTTTGGAATTTTAGAGTTGTGATTATGATGATTATAGATCAGGTGTTGGACAGTGGTTTTCCATGAGCCCTTAACCCTAATTATACGATTTCGCCTTCCACTGACCACCTCTTGTTATTTCGGTTTATTATAGCTTTTGTACGGTTTCCTTTAGATTCACATGATTAATATTTATTGTTGATGATGTTAAGTTTTGATTTTACCATTTTATAATTGAGATGAAGATGGTGTTTGACAATAATTTGTAAATAGGAAAAACATCCATCATTTTTATCATTACACCCTCCTTTATTTTGTCTGCATTGTTTATGATTTTGCTATCTATTCTCAACTGATTTAATTGGCTGATGATGATTTTTTTTTTTTTAGTCTTAGTGAATTTCAATATGACCAGTCTATAATCTTATTTGTCAAACACACTGAAGCCCTTTTATAGTTGAACTGATTAAATTACACATTTTTTTTCTATTTTATAGTTGAAGCTTAGATAGTGTTTGGCATTAGTTCACGCGATGTGCTAGGAGGCCCGAAAGGAGGAGGCCAGGAAAGTAGGGTTAGAGTCAAAAAAAAGAGAGCTAAAATGTAGGAAGTCAAAGGGTCTTTATCTTTTCTCTCAATGGCTTGCAAATTGCCCAAATTTCTTTTGGGCCCTCCAGCCTTTTCCATTTTTTACACGTAGTCGACATCAATTGATTTTTTCGTCCCCCCCCCCCCCCCCCCCCCCCACCTTCCCCGGTTGGTTTTGTTAACATTTTCGCCATCTGTTTTCAGATGATTTAATTATCTGATGATGAAGAAAAATACAGCCTTAGGGAATTTTGTTGAGACCAGACTGATATTTTTTTTCCGCATATTATCCCATGTTTTGTTTTCTGGCAAAAGATTGAATTTAAATTTCGAACTCAAGTAGGGAAATTGTGAGTTGTGATGATGATAATTATGGAACATGTGTTGGGCAGTGGTTTTTCCGTGAGCCCTTAACCCCAATTATGCAACTTCTCCTTCCACTAAGCATCTGTTATTTTATTTCTCATACTTTTATTTTAGTTTTTACATAGCATTGAGATTTATGATCAAAGAAATTTCATTGAAGTAATTTTAGTTTTCACCTTTTTATAATTTGAAGGAATGTTGTGTTTGGCAATAGTTTATAAACAGGAAAAGTATCTAACAGATCCTTCATCAATTTATTTCTTTATTACCCCACCATTTTTTCCTGTTTTGTTACTAATTTTTCTATCTTAACTTCAACTGATTTAGTTGGCTGATAATGACGATTATAATCTCAGCAATTTTCTATGAGACCAATCTACTATCCCTTTGGTTTTTAATAAGATTCTCTCAGAGAAAAAAAAACATTTACTATTTTTAATATTATACTGTCTACGCTGTTGCAATGAGATAATTTCCCAATATTCATTTTGATTCTATCCACCATACCACTCATCTAATCGCTGTATTATTATGAATAGCTTAACCGTTCATCACGTTTAGAATTTATGTAGTTAGTACCGAGATCTTTTTTATCTTTTTGTGGACAAATTTCTTTTTTAAAAAGGAGTCAGACCTGTCCAATATAAGAATTTGAGCAGCATGACATTCTTTATTAGGTTCTAAAAAGCAGTAGTGGTCATTTGGCCCAGCTCAAACTACATAGACTGCAGATTGTGAAGAACATGTTGCCCATCTTTTTGATTTGGTTATACATGTTTTTCAATTTGCTATGTAACTACAATATTTTCACCCTAGGATATACCTGTTTTTCAATTGGCTATGTAACTACAATATTTTCACCACACTCGTGTGCGAAGCACGAGTTTGCACTAGTAGTTAATAGAAAATACAAACCACATATGCCTCATGAAATATTGAAATTAGATATACAAGTTTTGTCTAACATATAAAATTAGATAATGGAAAATAAAAAACTAATTCATTTGGTAACAAGACACATATATAGAGAAAACATTAAATTTGTGGTAGTAGGTAAAAAATTATTGCATAATGGTGGTGTCCTATTGAAAATTTATTTTGCAAGGGTATATGCATGCATACATGATAATGCAATTAAATTCATTTTCATTTAATAAACAATTTTTTATTCTTATATTTATGAAGTCGTGTTTCTTGATATATAGTGGTAGTGAGTATATAGGACTCTAGTATGAGTTGTATGAGTACTTATGATCTTCCCTTCACAAGACTCCATCTTTTCTACTTCTTTTCATTTTTTGGAGAAAGAGGGGCAAGAGATTGAAGTGAGATAAGATAGGGAAAGAAAAATGAAGTTTATGAAGCTGGGTTCGAAGCCGGATGCATTTCAAACTGATGAGAATGATGTTAGGTGAGATTTTACTTCATATTTCACTATTATGTATTAGTGAGAAATGGTTAATCGTCAAATTTTTATCTTATGCAAATATTAAAATGTTATATTTTGTATTTTCATGATGATTCTAGTATATTTATTTCTAAAAATGTTGGTGTTTCAAGAAAAATGGTTCTTTTATAGTCCAATCTTCGTTGGCAGTATAAGTTTTATGCGTTTTATGACTTATTTTTCCTATAATATCATTTTAAATATTTTTCTTCTATGAGATTGGTTGTAAGTGGTAATTTCTTTTCTGGATTTTTTTCATAAATTTTATTTTTATATTTCTACTAAACTTTGAATTCCTAAGACATATGTTTCCTTGTTCCATCTTTACATGCGTGCATTATATTTATGTTTGTCCAATAGAAAGTATTTGCTTTTGGCTGGAATAGGGAAAGAAAGTTTAATATCAAAAATATTGTTTGGAAGAATTGCATGGTCTGCTTTTAGCAAACAGATAGAGATGGGTATTCCCAGTTATGTCTTGTCGCTTTTGACCATTACTTTATCGTTTTCATTAAGTGTGTACAACATAAGATTATGATATCTTTTATTTGTAGGATTTTCACGGGATCTATGCGTTCACTATGTCCGAACACAATACTGCGTTTGTACGGTTTGCCATTAGCAATGAAGATATAGCGCCATTTGCAGGTATATTAATTTTCCATTGTTTATTTTATTTGAGTATCTTGTTGGGTTTATATGTTTATGGAATCATAATGGGGGCTATTTGTAGTGTCATTTATGATGAAATTTGGTGATTATACATGTTTTAGTTTAATAAATAATTGAATTTCGTGGTATAGTAGAACCAAAAATATTGAGTTCTCAAATGTAGGTTTGCAACGAATATAATAATGGTGGTCTATTAAAATCATCACATCTTTCCAACTGCATTATTGTTCAAATTTTGTTCACCGCTGTTGCGACTTTTTTATTGATTAGAAAAGCACAAATTTTAATAAATTTTGCAAGCGCACAGACGTGTAGTATGCAGGTCGAATACAGAGAATTGTGTTTTAAAATATTTGAAATACCTATTGAAATCTTAGGCGTGTTAAACAAATTCGATGGTGGATTTTGAACAGAAAATAAAAACAATAATATACTCCGAATCCATTCCGAAACTAATCGAAATTGCAACTAAAATATAAAATTGTAAAATTCAAAACGGAAATTGAAATTGCGGAAAAGAAAATAACAGAGCAAACAATTGAAATATTTATTAACTAACTGAAAAGAGTGCAATAACGAAGAACAAGAATAAATAAATTGCTAAATTTAATCAACAATCCTACGTATTCTATTTGAAAATAAAAACACTGCTGAATTTAAAATTAAACTTGAAGAAGAGTGATGGGGTAAGAGATGATTTTCCATCTGCATTGCTCTTTCTATTTAAAGACTTCAGCCTCCATAAATAACCATATTATTTAGGTCTATGTGCTTGATATTTGGGGAAAAATAAGGCCACCTTACTTTGAATTGGTGTTTGCTTTGTTATTTGATTAACAAGTGGCCTTGCTTTGAGAGATTTTCAGGCTAAACTTTGAAAGTCAATATTTGCATTTGCTTTCTTGCATGAATAGTACACATGTTGGTGACGTGAGATGCATTTCTTCATGAACGGTATATACTTTCTTTTCGAATTATTCGTTACTCAATGTTGCACTCTTTTTTTGTGTGTCGTTTGAACCATTGGACGGCACAACCGATTAATTTCAACATTGCACTTCCGAATCTATAATCTGCAAAACCACAACAAAATACCCGTATAATACCACTTTATTAAAATAAAAATATATGAAACAAACGGTTTAAAATGCAGAAAAATACGTTCATCAACTGCATACTTAGTGGTGGGTAATGCTATCACAATACCTAGGTTTATAGAAGTTAACCAAGTAAAAATAACTAATTTTTTTAAAATTATATAAGTTAAGTTAACTAAGATTTGTAAAATTGATCAAGTTTATAAAAATTAAATTTTATAAAATTAACCATGTTTTGTAAAAATTAAACTAAGTTAGCCAAGTCTAATAAAATTAAATAACTTCTAGAAAGGATAACCAAATGTTATAGAAATATACCAAAGTAACTAATTTTTTTTAAAATTAACTAATTTATAAGAATTAACTAAGTTAATTAAGTTTTATACGAAATTGTTAAGTTCTGTTAAAAAGAAACCATGTTTTAAAGAAATTAGCTAAATTCAATAAAATTAACGAAGTTTAATAAAAAATTAATTATGTAAGTTTTATAAAAATTAATTAAATTTCTAAAAATAACAATGTTAACTATGTTTCATAGGCATTAACTAAGTTGAACCAATTGATATAATTTTTTATTTATATATGTAATATAAATTATAATATATGTATACAATAAGTATATGAATTAATACAATCTATATATAAAATATAAATAATATATATAAATTATATCTTGTATCTATTCATATAGACACAAATCATATAAATTATATATGTAAATTGCACACACACATACATATATACATACACACACACATACACACACATACATATATACATACATACATATATACATATATATATTATGCAAATAGTAATAGTAATAGTAATACTAATTGTTTATCATGCTACTTTAGTTAATTAGTTAATAGATTTTTCTTCCAAGTTAACTGCTTGTAGGATAAAACGGATTTAACAGATTTAAATTATGATGATTGAGAATCGTATGAAATTTATCTATTAATTGTAATGGACCAATTGTAGAGATTTCGATTCTTAGCATAACCTCATAACCATTTTAGGAGTGCAATCTTTAGATATAATGAATTGAAAGATGCAGTCCTAAACCATTTTATTTCTATCACGCACATTTATTATTTTAGTTTAACAATGCTAAAAACAATTGCATGAATGATAGATCAGGGTTTGAGGACCCTCATTGTAGATTGAAGATTAGGCGTATTAAAATATTAAAATCATGATAATTGAAATTGATTTTTAATAATTTGATTTGGACTAGTTTAATTTTGTAACAGAGGTTGAAATAGAACCTCCATCCACTCATCTGAACACCAAGCTTTTTGATAACCAATTTGGACAAAAAGAACAAGTTAACAAAATTTTATAAAAATTAACTAGTTAACTAATTTTATAAAAATTAAACTAAGTTGACTAAGTTTTATAAAAAGTAACCAAATTTATGAAAATTAACTAAACTAACTAAATTGTATAAAAATTAAATATATTTATATAAGTAAATAATTTTATCGAAGATGCTATTTTATGGAGCCCATTAAAGAAACCGTTAAAAATCATTTTCAATGACTAATCTTTATTAGTGGTAAAGATAGAGATATGCATTGTACAAGGACATTGTATGTGGGTTGAATCCTTTGTTAATATTTTAGAATTAAAACGAAGATAAATCGTCCATGTTTTTATCCATTGTTCGCAGGATAATCAAAGCATCAGAAACCATTCTCACTTTATGCTAAGCTGTGGGCTTTGCAGCCCATAATAAATGGATGTAACTAGTAGCAGGGTTCTTCTATCTAATGTAATGCAAGTGCTTCTTTCAAAAAGTAAACATATGTGAAGTTCAAATTTTATTTTCTCAAAAAAAGGAGGTTAATTGAACAGGAAGGACAGAAAGTGGTAAATTGTTATATGAATTTGATAGGAACTACTACGATTTATACCCACATATAGGTCCATATAGTTACCTTCCCAGACGAATTTTGCATAATAAATAACACTACATGTACAGATTTGAAAAACGTATCCTTTACCTATTGTTACATCTGTTTAACAAAGCTTAGCTTGCAAAAGCATATCAGATAGCTGCATGCTATTTGAAGTGCTCTGTGTTGTTTTTTTTTTTGAAAACCTAGGAGAACCCGGTAGGCCAGTAAACTCCTGAGGAGGGTATAGTAAAGCCGTCCGTTGATCCAAGCCCTCATACCCTCGGGTAAATTTATATTGGATAGGGAAGCGCATGGTAGGATTCGAATCTGGGTCTTTCTATCAGAACCCAAGCCTCCTTTCCACTGCGCCGCATCCGCGGACACTAACAAGACTGAAAAAGTAAAAGAATTTTCGCATGAGGTTTGTATGTTTTTCTCCTTATATTTTTCAACTAGTGTAAATGATCGTTTTGTTATCAATCAAAACTGTTTAAATGTTACTAAATTATAACTAGGGTGCTGCAAATCAGCTCTTAATTTATGAGGAATATGTAGCAAGTTATCAATCAAATTTTTTTTAAATACAACATGTTTTGTAATCAACCATTTAAACGTCATTCTTCATTTTTGATATAATATAGCTAGTATTTGTTGGATTTTCATCAACAGATCACACTAGTTGTTAGAGATGTTGAAGAAAAGAAAGAAATTCATGTTCCATACAATATTCTTCCACTACATGTTTAATTTTAAGAGGTAGATACTGTAAAAATTCCAAAAGTACATCTATGAAGAACAACTTCAATTTAGAAGTCATTGAAGATGCTCTTGGTACTACGATAACTTGGCCTACTATGAACGTTATAATGGAATCGATTTCTAGTAATTATAATTCAAATTTGTTTAGATATAAGACTTTTATTTTGTTGAATACTATCTATTTCTTTTTCACTTTTGGAACATGCTTGTGTGATACGATCACCATGATTGAGCCTAATATCCCAAAGATATCATTAGGTTGGTTATATGCTTATACCTCCCAACGACGAATATAGACACAACATTGCAATAATATACCTTCAATTCGTTCATGTTCTTCACATTACAAATCTACCCACCTCATAACCTGATATCCCTTTGACCTCAATAAAACTTCCACTTGTTAGCATAGTGTTTGATGGTTGGTAGAAGGTGATTAGAGATGAGGTTTGGTTGAAGGAATTGAACGGAAATTGGGAATAGTGCAAGCTTGCTAGAGAGTAAGCTTGCAACGCCATCAAGCTTGCATATGGTGCAAGCCTGCCTGCACCAAGCAAGCTTGCACCAGCAAAGCCTGCATTAGGAAAGCTTGCACTAGCGCTACTAGTTACTTTGTTATTGTATGTTTTGGCTAGTAGAATGGACATTTTCTATCAAACTAGAAGTTTGCATGAAATAACAAGTCTATTTGAAATGGCTGGCCTTGTCCGAGTTGCTTGTCTATTTTGAGTTAACCTTTGTGGATGTTTTTTAGTTATTTTGAGTGCTGAATTCATAAAGTTTCTGTTTGAAACCATGATGTTTTGTACTTATACATTTCTACATTTACGACTAACATACGCACGTATGTGCTTCCTTTTGACGGATGTTGTATGATGCTTGTTACATGATGTCGCACTCTTTCTCCTCAAAATTGGTCATGCTTCCATTAATGTATTGTCTATCGACATAAGATATTCATACGTTTTTGTTTTTAATATGTATCGTTTTTGTTAGCTACAGTTATAGATATTGTTACTTTTGGTCACAAATATTTATATGCTTAATACTCCATGAATGAAATATTATGGATATATATATTTTGTGCTTTGGCTTATGACTCCATTTGATTAAATACATTACAATGTGATAAGTATGGTTTTTTGAATTGTTATAATTTATTGGTTGAAATAAGTTTAGTAGAATTGAAAATTGTAAGCTTGAATGTATGTGGAAATAAAAAATGCAATGGATATTTTTTTATAGCGTTTTAACTATGCTATGAATGAAAAATTGTTACAGCTTTCATATACTATACCATTATTTCATATACTATACCATTATACTAGTGCTATACAAAATATTGTGCAAGGATTAAACAGTTTTTATAGCAAAATAATGCTAAAATAGATAGTAACGAATTTTCTATAGTGTTTCAATTCGTAATCAAAGGTTGCCATAATATTTCCACAACATTTTTAGATGCTATAATAACATGGCATGTCAACGTATTATAGCAAATAAATTATGTCATAATTGTTAGTATCTGAAAACACAACTTTATGTAAAAGTTCTATAGCAAGCTTCAAAAAACTATAGAAAAGTAGTTGTATAGATACGTCTAGTTTGAGATGGCAACAAAAACGCTATTAAAAGCTGTTTTCCATTCCAATTTTAAAACGCTATGGTATCTACCTGACTTATTACAACTTGTTGATCACTGGCGTTTATTGAAATGCTATAGAAGGTTTCAATAGTGGTTTTTAAATGCTATATAATGGTCTGTTTGTTATAGTGGATAGATTCAGTTTTCTTCCTTTTTGGAATTTTTAACTCCTTAGGTTTTTAGAAAATCTACACAAATGCTTTCTACCATGGCTCCCATAATGGATCGATCCACCACTTTGCATTCTACTGAGAAGATTGAGAATGTTGGTTCCCAACATGTTATGAAGGTTGTATAGCCAACCGTTACCGAAGGTCAAAACCCAATATCTGTGATTACTAGGGTTAAGATGGGCCGTTTGATGAAGCAAATGGAAGACAAGCTCAAGGAAAGCCGTAATGAACTGAATTAGCAAATGAAGCAGAGCTTGGATTTGTTGAATCAACTGACAAATAGCCGTAGATGTAGGAGGGACAAAACTACTTTTGTTTTATAATCTTATAGTTTTCCTCGTCGAAGCAACGACAGAGGAGTAGCAAGCAAAAGATGGTTCAACGGAATACTGGAAAGTCAAAACAAAAGACGAGACTGAGCCACGGCCAAGGCCTATGGATCGGTACATTTCCATCAAGAGTGATCGGTAATAAACCATCCCACTTGGGCATAAGTAGCCAACTCTCGAGTGACGATATGGTTTGGCTTTTAGATGCACCGTAAACAGCCAGAATGATAGTGATCGAGCGGCTGATGTGGATCCACCATGGAGATACTATATGCATGGAACTACTAAACGAATGGTTCTTTCGGAGTTAAGGGAACCCAGGTATCGTGAGACTAACTGAGAGCGTTTGTTGGGCAAAATACTCGAGGCAGGTTATGATTACCGCCGTTTAATGGATCCACCCAAGTCAAATTTTACTGAAATGGTCAGGAGACTGATAAGTGAGGACCAACATCGGTCTAAAGATGAGTGGGGTTCCTCCTCGAGCCGGAATTCGTTCGTAGAAGATGCTATATAAAGAATAGCCAAGGAGGTTTGTGATGCCGATGATGCCGTCGTATAATAGGAAGATGGATCAAAGGAAACATTTGATAAAGTACGACTGGCACATGGACTCTGCTAGAGCTACCGATGATGTATGATGTCGTTGTTTTCCGATTTTTGTAAAGGCAATGGCGATGACGTGGTTCACTCCATTACCCTTGAGATTCATATCGACTTTTGAGCATTTGGCGCTAAAATTTCTTAAGAAAATCCATATACATATAACCCGTCCAAAGGATGTTATGTCACTTTCCAACCTCTTCCAGGGAGCAAAAGAGTTTTTAAAGGATTCTTACATAGATTTCATACTACAATGACAAAAGTAATGCTCATGAGGATATCGTATTATGGTAGTGATTAGAGGGATTCATCCTGAGACTTATTTCGGGAGATGGTTGAATATGAAACCCCCACCAATGATGAATATATTCTATAGGAAGGAAAATTAGCTCTTGCGCTTGAAAGAAGCAAGTGCTAGCGATAGGAAAACCAATGTCAGACACTCGTTAGAAGTAATACAAAGTAATGTTGCTATGAAATAGTCTAGAGGAAGTTCCAACAATGTTCATGTTAATGTAGAGAATCGAGGTGTGGACAACTAAAAACAATTATGGGGTTAAAAATAAGAAGTCGGATTCAATGAGGCATTGGACAATCCTAAAGTTTGACAATTAGATTTCTTTGAACAACTTGATTGAAAACATATACTTGTCTACTTAGGATAAAGAGTAGTACAGGAAGCCTTCTCTTAGGGAGTTGACTGGGATGGAGAAGAGGTCTGGCAAGTTTTGCATATTTCATGAGACACAGTCGCAACACTAACGAATGCAGACATTTACATGCTTCGATCGAAGAATTGATTCGTATTAAGAAATTACAATAGTTTGTGCAAATCCCATATGATGGCGGGCAAGGAACTTCAATCCCTAATAGGGGAAAGCTGGGCTTGTGTTGATAAGCCTAGGCAGCTTGAGAAATGTCTTGTTATCATACTATAATTGATGAACCGCATCCAGCTGAGAAGAGTTGGAATGAGATGGAGCGGTATTTTGGTGCTTAAAGCATGCAGTGAATAGGAGTTATTTTAATATTGAAGACGGTGCTTTGGCAATGCAGCTCAGGTGTGAAACGGATGATATAGTTTTCCGTAATCGAGATGCTAATGGGTTAAAGGCCCTAACTATTGATTCGCTTGTTATTTAGGCCATGATTGGCTCTGCCGTAGCGAGGAAGGTATTGGTTGACTATGGAGGTTCAGTCAACATTTGTTCAAGAGAGCCTATGATTAGATGCTTTTGGAGGTAAAGGAATTAAAGCTGTGTAAATCTTGGATCCAGGGATTTCACGGGGTGGCTACCAAGCTAGTAGGATGCGTGGATCTACCGGTGATACTTGGAGAGGACGACCGTAAGAGAGTACGGGTCATGCCTTTTGTTGTCTTGGATATTTACTTCGCCACTTCGCCTACAACGCTTTTTTGGGCCTATCGGCCCTTGTTGAATTTAGAGCGACCATTTCTTTATGAGTTTAACTATGAAATTCCCAATCAAGAATGGCGTAGGGATTGTTCAAGGAGATCAGGGATATGGTCGCGAATGTTATGTTGCTGAGCTGAAAGAGGTGAGACAAAGAGAAAAAGGAAAAGGTGAGGGAAGGCTCTTTGCCTCAAGGCTTTGGATGCATGAAAAACACCACCTAAGCACTGGCTTGGGCAACACAATCGGTTCTATAAGGATGTGGGTCCAAGGAAAGAGCCAGAGGATGGAAGGGATGCACCGACCGGGTTAACAATCAACATCCCGGTCAGCCAGTATGATCATGCATGCGTCTTGAAGATCGTATCGCAGCTTGGCATGAGAGTGATGAAAGAGTAGATTGATTTTCTCGAAGCAAACCTGGATGTGTCTGCCTGGACTCACTCAGACATGTGTGGAATATTGTCGAAGATAGCGAGCAGTAATTATAAATCTTAAATTTGTTCCTGTGAAATAGAAACGTCATAGCTTGCATCGGGAGATATCTGCTACATTCAAAGAAGAAGTGGAGAAGTTGGAGGATAACAGCTTCATCCACGATGCCCTATACTTAGAGTGGATACCAAATCTAGTTATGGTGAAAATTCAAATGGGAAGTGGAAAACATGCATCGATTATTCTGATTTGAATAAGGCATGCTCGAAGGATAGCTTTCCACTCTCAAGATTGATCGGCTGGTGGATTTCATAGTCGGATATGAATTTCTACCATTCATGGATGTATATTCTAGATATAATCAAATACCTATGCCCGTACTAGATCAGGAACACACCAGCTTCATAATCGATCTGGGACTCTACCACTACCTTGTCATGCCCTTTGGATCAAAGAACATTGAAGCGACTTACCAAAGGCTGGTCAATAACATGTTTAAAGATCGGATCGAGCGCTCAATGAAAATTTACGTGGACGATATGCTTGTGAAATCACAGCGTTCAAGGAACCATGTTGATGATTTAACGAAGATGTTTAGTGTTCTCCGTAAGTATGTGATGAAGCTTAACCCTTTGAAATGCCCATTCGGTTGCATCGGGGACATTCTTAGGTTTCATCATGAACTCCCATAGGATTGAAGCTAATCTGGAGAAGATTGAAACACCAAGGAACATCTAAGCCTCAAAGACAATCAAAGACGTTGAAAGCTGGAATAGGAAGGTCACTACCCTGTGTCGATTATCTCCAAAGCCATTGACAAATGCATCTCTTCCTTCGATGTGATCAGGAAAGGAAAGAGAAATTTCGCTTGGATGCAAGAGTGCATAGACGCATTCCAAGCTTGGTGGATCACTTCGAGAGACCTCATGTTCTATCAAAGCTGCTGGACGATAAGAATTTGTTTTTATCTAGCAGTGACGATGCATGCTTAGAGTGTTGCACTTGTACGAGAGGAGTCCTAAATCCAACGACTGGCGTACTACATCAGTAAGAGGCTGACAAGAGCAGAAATAAACTATCCAAAGCTTGAGAAGCTTGCATAATGCTTGTTGGTCACTTCAAGGAGGCTCCACCTCTATTTTTAGGCTTATCTGATCAGAGTTCTGACTGACCAGCCCTTGAGACAGCTCTTGTAACAACCTGAGACTTTCGAAAGGCTGTTGAAATGGAACATTGAATTGAGTCACTATGACATAACCTGTCAACCTCTGAGAGTGACCCAGGGTCAAGCTTTAGTGGATTTCATTACCGAATACACTGTGCAAGATGATACTCCAAAGAGCAGTAGGGAGCAGAATGCCAAGTGGAAGATGTACATGAATTGTGCATATAATGAACGATGTTCTGGTGCTGGAGTTGTTCTGATGACTTCCATAAAACATCCAATTTGTTATGCCCAGAAACTTGATTTTCCCACAATGAATAATAAAGCAGAATATGAAGCCTAAACTGTAGGACTTAAGATTTCCGAAGAGCTAATAGTTAAGACTTTTCATATCTTCTACGATTCCTAATTGGTGGTGTGTCAAGTGGGAAAAGAGTTTCAGGCAAAAGGAACAAGGCTAGCTCCTTATCTAAACTGAACCCTTGAGCTGCTTAGTGTATTGAATATTACACGATGACGCATATTCCTGGAGAGGAGAATGCAAAGGCCGACTCACTAAGTTAGCTAGTTCCGCAGATGCGCAGCTCATGGATCTGGTTCTGGTGAAAGTACTGTCAGCTTCGAGCATCGACAAGATGGATGTCGATTCAATCTTCAAGGATGAACCCGAGAATGAGTCGTAGATGACTCCGATTAAGAACTATTTACAGAGAGGAATCCTTCTAGGAAGGAAGAATGAACGGCGTCAACTCCTTCGTAAGGTTGCAAAATTCATCGTGTAAGAAGGAAACTTTATAGGAAAATTAATTCTCGGTCTCAATGCTTTGGTGTCTCATCGAAGGTGAGGCTAAGCAAGCCTTGAAAGAAGTTCACGAATGGGCCTGTGGCAACCACACTAGGGAACAAACGCCGGCGAAGAAGATCCTTCGTTACGGTTGTTTCTGGCCAACTTTCAACCAACATGCAGTTGATTACACCAGAAAGTGTGATAAACAGCAGAGATTCACAAGATTCCAAGAGCCCCGCCAATAGAGATTACTCAAATGGTCAGTCCTTGACCATTTGTGATCTGGGGAATCAATATTATTGGTATGTTGCTAGTATTGAAGGGTGGTGTGAAATACGCCATCGTCACAGTTGATTACTTCACTAAATGGGTTGAGGTTAAGCCATTAGCCATGATTACAACAAAGAAAGTAATCAACTTTGTTGCTAGAAACTTCATTTTTCCTTTTGGGGTTCCATCAAGGATTATTTCCAATAACGGGACATAATTCGATAGTGTCGAGTTCAAAGATATTTTTGCAGAAACTGTATCGAGAAGTGGTTTGTTGCGGTGGCACATCCCTAGGCAAATGGATAGGTCGAAGCAGTTAACAAAACCATTAAGTTTGTTCTCAAGAAATGATTGGAGAGGGCTAAGTGCAAGTGGGTCGATGAACTTTGATTGGCACTTTGGGCTTATCAAATGACTCACAAGTCAGCGAGTGACCACTCTTTGTTTTCCCTAACTTATGGATCAAAAGCTATGATCCCGATTGACATTAAAGTACCTTCTCATTGAGTAATTTAATATAATCCATAGACGAATGAGGAACTCCTGCTAGAGTCTCTTGCTATAATTCATGAGAAGGGTGATGAAGCTGACTTTAGAGTAGCCATGCATCAAAACCAAGTCACTCGATACTGCTATACCTAGGTTAGGACTCGGACCATTGAAATTGTCGATCTCGTTCTCAAACGAATCTTCCCTGGCCCGTGGAACTTGGGCTCGACGTGGGAAGGTCTGTATGAAATTGAACAGAAGCTTAGAGATGACACATTCAAGCTGGCAATGACGGATAGGATCTCATTCCAACGCCAGTGGAATAGCGAACACTTGTGACCCTATTTCACTTGAATATAAATTTGCACATATCTAGTGAAAGCTGTGTAACCAGTCATAATCCGTCATTTTTAGTGTTTATAAAAGAAGTGACTTTTGAAGCTTATGAATATGTTTGTGCTTGACTTTGCACTAGGATCAATGACATTTACTTGGATGAACTTGCATGTGCAAAATACATGTGCGTAGCTACCTGGAAATAGGTGCCAACATAGCTTTCGTCGTTCATGATCGAACGCACGAAGCTAAACCACACTTGGCATCCGAAGAGATGCCAAACTACTCCTTTAACCTAAGACTTAGGGGAAAGAGTATGAGCATTCAAAGGCTTAATGAGACAGTTTGCCTCTACAACTCATGCCTAGAGTTTGGCAAAGCATCCACACCTTGCTCGAAGCAGGCAGGACAAAAAGATATGTGCCCGAAGATAGACGGGATCTTACTCACAACGATCAACATCCAAAGTAAGGCATGATTGAAGTCAAACGTCCTAAAAAAGGATGTTTAAACCACTATGATTAGGTGGTTAACTCCGACCGACGCCTAGAGTTTGGTATGGTCAAGGCATGTATTCCATAACAATAAAATAATTTTCACATTTTCCCGCATTGAATTTCTTGTTCTCGACTAGGACAACATATCTGACTGGTTCAGCACTGGTCATGGGTACCATGACTGAAGCGAAAATGGCCTTGTTGGGAAACTATTGATAAAGGAGATGGAATTAGTCGGTCGACTCTTGCTTAGTTTCTACACTAAACTTGAGTTGTTGTTCAATAAGTTAGCTCATTGAAAGCCCTTGAGCATGATCAATCAACCCGACAATCTAGACATCATCATCAACTTGCATGCCCTGGAGATCATAAGGCCCTTCTTCCTGCAAAGCATGAATCATTTGCATGCCAAGGCTCAGACTGTTGCCAATTGGAATGCTTGGAGTCATTCTTGAATTAGTCACAATCATTAAGTCGGGCATTGCCACTTGTTGTATGGGTTGGGAGCCCTCCTTCGAGATATTAAAAATCATAGGTTGACCTGAAATTTAAGAAAGATGAAATGAGAGATTAGCTACATCGACCGGTATTATGTGGGTTCTCTTAAATATGGTGAGGTCAATTAAATACTTTCGCCAAATTGAGGCTCGATGTGGGTGGGCTTACCACCTGAGTTTCCTTCCTGAATAGAAGATAGCATGCTTGTCTCGTGGAGTTATGGCATATTCATATTTTACTCTGAATATGAAAGTGTGGTAGAGCCAACATGGGGCACAGAGGTGAGACCGGTATCAATATACCGAGGAGTAGTGCCGGAACCTTCGGCTTGATCTTTTTGAAAGGTAGCAACCAACCTCACATGTAAAATGAGCTCACCTGCACCGAGGGCCTCGATTTCCTCTAGACTCGGGATCTCTTTCTCTAGTTCTGCCAAGTCTCCTTTTGAATGTTCTGCCTTTTTAGGCATAATTTTCTCCTAGCCATCCCTGGAGCATGGGGGTAAGATTTGCTAAGCCATGCCAAGTCTTAGAAGTTGAGAAAATTCGCATTGTAGTTAATGATGAGTGGATGGAAGCTATCTTTAATTTGCGTCTCTGCAGCTACCATTAACTCATCCACTTTCTTCACCATTTCCAATGCGTCGAGCCTCTGCTTACGAGCCTAGATGGTTTTTTCACAGTATTCCTGAGCTATTTGGAGGGCCTCATATTTCTTCTTCTTTTCTTTTTCAAGTTGTGCCTTCAACCCTTTCGCTTCTTTCGTTAGCTCGAAGTTACGATGATGAGCCTATTCAACTTGGTTCAAATGATCTTATCTTTCGTGCTCAATCATCATGGTTTAGTTTTTATCATTTTGATTAGCTTCCTCCCTTGCCTTCTTCAGCTCGACAACTCCTTCGTCGAGGTGAGTGATGGTCTCGTCATTTTGGTTCGCATTGAGTTTTATTCCTGCGATCTCAGCCTCTAAATTCTCAGTGTATTCCGAGATTGTCTTAGCTAGCATCCTCCAAGTGAAATACCGAGCATACACATCACCGATGTATGCAACCATTTATCCTTGATATATAGAGGAATGTCTTTCAAGTTCGAGATGAACTTGCAGGCTTTGAAGTTGATTTTCGAAAAGCAACGCGGTTATAACAACCCTGTATTTTGTGATTATTTTAATTGTATATTTTAATTATTTTAATTGAATTTCTGATTTAAAAGCTTTATTTTGTTAATTTAATTTAGATAATTTTGTTATTTCAAATATAAACTTTGATTTTGATGTGAATTAGAACTCCAAACATGATTAAATAGAATATTTTACAAAAAAGTGAATTTTGGTCAAAATGGTCAAATTTGACTTTTAAATTTAAAATTCGAAAGTTTGAAAATTTGAATTTTATCTTTTTTTACGAAAGTACATAAAATTTTAAGAATACTGCTTTTCGTTTCATTGAAATCTGATTTGTAATGTGAAAGTTATGTCTTTTCAACTATTGTGTGAAATTTGCCGTATTTAACAAAATTGTTTATTTTAAATTATATAAATAACATTTTATTTGGTCATGTAATGTTTTAATTTATGTTTATACGGGTACAATAACATGTATTGTATATATTTTGGTTTTAAAACATTTTTTAAAGTGTAATTGACATTTTCCAGTGTCAGTTGTATTTTCTTTACAATTTCTAATTTCCAGCTTCAATTTATTTAAGAAATTCTTTATTTATTTTTCTATTTTCTCAAGATCTTATTTTATTCTCATTTCTAATTTATTTTGTGCCTCATTGATTTTATTTATTTGACATTTTTTTTTAAAGTGAAATAGAAATTTTTCTAGAGCCAATGATATTTTATTTGTAATTTTCATGTCCTGTTTTCAATTTTTAAACAATTACTTTAATTATTTTTTTATTTTCTATAAATTTAATTATTTATTTCACTTTGAATATGTTTAAAAAAATATTTTATTTCAAAATTTTGCTTTAGAACATTTTTAAAATGAAGTAGAAATTTTTCCAAAGCCAATGATTATTTAATGTAATTTTTGAAACCTGTTTTGAATTTTAAGCAATTTCTTTAATTCTTTTTCCATTTTCTTTAAAATATATTATTTATTTTTAATTTGTATTACTTTGTTTCGGTTTTTAAAGTCAAATTACTGATTTTATTTTTGTTTTAATTGAATTAAGAAAAAGGAAATTTGAAAGGTTTAAAGTGCTTTTAGAAACTTAAGTCTTTTCGTTTTCAAAACTCTTCATTTTCCCACAACCCCTAAATTACTCTTTTGGCCGTGTAAATTTTTGTTTAGCCGTGTAGTTCCAGTCTTCATTCACGAAAAAAAAATTCCATTTCTCATTCATTCATGGCTAGGAGAAAAAAATTTGGTAATGACTATCTTCGTTTTCTTCTCATTTTCATGGTTTTTGCCTTGTTTTCTTGGACTTTTTGCTCGGCCTCCTCTCCATAACCACGGCCATCACCTCCTACACATCTGCCCTGCCATCAGCACCAGCTACCCCTCTGGTCTTGACCAAGGCCGAGCCCTCCATGGTGATCAGACCCCTCAAAAATGCAACATAAAGCTTGAAACCATGCTAGTTTGACCCTCCTTGCCTCATCTACTTCAACCACCACCGTAACCACCACCTAAGCCGCCTCCACCACCTCTGACCAGACCACCACTCACCACTCCAGCACCTGACCTGACCCACACTCCACTGGCCGAGCCAAACATCCCATGGCCGAGCCTCTTTGTTCAACGAAAGCCAAACTATTTGCTTAAAAACTCTTCACATTCCTATCTTGTAACTTCCTCCACATGTTCTAGCCTTTATGCCATGCATTCCTATGTTCAAACCTGAGCCAAAGTCATGCCAAACCTGAGCCAAAACATCCCCTAGGCCGTGCAAGCAATTGTAGAAAACGAGGCAAAAGATATCGTATTCATATTGTTTTTTATTTCAAAGTTATTTCTATTCAATGTCGTATTGAATTCTAATTTTATTTGTCATGTTCATGGGTTGTGTACAAGATCAATAAGCTTGGTTCTCATCCACTTGAATCCATCGTTGTGTCATCGTGCTTTCTGGTATCCGTTGTGTCGTTTGAATTGATATCTCCAGCACAAGAGGTGAGTAAATCTCAAACGCATTTTATACTTATGCAATTGTGAAGCGATAACAACTGAATGTGTAGAATTATATGTGATGTTATAACTGCCTGTGATTATTCATATATGATGTTACACGTGTTAATTTACATGTCATCTCATCTGTTACTGTTATATGTTGTTAACTGTTCATTTTTATTTGTTTATCACACTACAAGTTCCCTGTAGATTAGGTTCAATATGAGTTGAAATGATACATACCCAAACGGGCTTTAGGATAGGGAAAAATCATTATGGGCTGAAATGATAGGCCTGAATGGTTTTTATTAATTTTATTTTAACTTGGGTTTGTGGGTTTGAAATAATAGTACCCGGATTTTTCTTTTTAAACTGCGGATTGAAATGATATATACCCGTATCACTTGACCTAGGTTAGAAAACTATATACAGGCCCGTGGTTATTTTATAAAGTGCTTTGGAGATTTTTAAGTATTTTAAAATATAAATTTGTGAAATTTGATTTAAATAGATGTTGAAAGATTTTAAAATAAAGAAATTATGATTTTTCTATGAGTTAAAAATGTAATTAATGAATGGTTAAATTGGATTATTGAAATATATCTTATGTTTGGAAATTTGGAATTTTTGTTAAAAATGATATTTAAGTTATATAAATAAAATGGAAATTTAATTATATTTGGAAAATGGTAAATATGATAATTTGAATTTAAGTGATTTATTAAGGTATTATTGATTTTTCTACGAATTTAAATGGTTAAATAAATGAATGCTTAAGTGTGTAATTTTAAAATACGACTTGACTTGGAAATGTGAAATTTGGTTTATTTAAAGGTTTTAGTTAAATGAAATCAATTGGAAATTTAGTTTAATTTGTGAAATGGAAATTTAAAAAGTTGTAAGTGTTAATAAATTGCATATGTGAAGGAATGGAAATTATACACTTGAATTTGTTAAGTAAATTTATTGAAAAATTTGATTTACTTATAAGAAATTTATTTTATAAAAATCATATGTTAAAGGTATGTTAATAAACATTTTTTAATGTTAAAGTATGATTTTTATAATGTTTAAATGGTTTAAATTGAAGTTTATTATTTTTGGAAATTGAATACTTAATTTGAAAATATAATAACTCCACTTATAAATGGTTTAAATGAGTTAATTTAATTGAAATGTAAACTATTTAAAGGTGGTTTGAAAGGATAATAAATGAATGTTATCTTGAATTTAGAAGGTATTTAAAGTTGAATATTTGGATTTGAACTTATATGATGAATTGAAATAAAGTTTTGAAAGATATGATATTTTGATATTAAAATAATTTGAAAATGAAGTTCTGAAAGGTACGATATTTTGATATTAAAATGATTTGAAAATGATGTTCTGAAAGCTATGATATTTTGATATTAAAATGATTTGAAAATGAAGTTTGAAAGATATGATATTTATGTATTAAAATGATTTAAAAGAAAGTTTTGATTGGATATGATAATTTAATATGCTGAAATGGTTGGAAATCACTTGATATTTATTTTGATAAATATTTGAATTTGAAAGATATGGTATGTTGATATGTTGAAATGGTTTGGAAATGATATAACCTTTATTTTGATAAAGATTTGGATTGAAATGATATTTTATTATGAAGTATAAAAGATTATTTTAAAGTTATAACCACGGGTTATAATAACGATTGGTTGGCAAAGAGACTGAGATCGGATATGGACATACTCTCTGTCGATACCGAAAATCACTTTGACAACCGTGTACGCGGTGGAGATTCTAGAGTGAAGTAGGATGGTGACGACGTTCTTGAGGTATGTTACGTGGACCCAACTCCCGTGAGTTGGCATAAGGTAGCTAAAACAGGAACGATCTTGGGCAAAAAGGGTAGCTCCTTTGGTCGGACACATTTTTTCGATACCATTCTATTGTTTTTGTGATTGTTTGGACGCCCCTCCGATTTTGGGAATGTGTTCCGAGATGGGTGTATGTGGCTGCTGCGTTGCCACCAGCCCGTGTGCGTAATTGGTATATCTACCGTGGCATTCCCTGTGTGCCGTGTCACCTACCCTATCGAGCCTTTACTACGAGTTTGGTTTTCTCCTGTAGCCCATGCGTATCTTCTCGTAGTCTTCCGATCAGGAGATATGCAGATATTGGATGGACTACTGGGACTATTACGTGTCCGGAGCTATATGGGTAACTCCGTGATGATATTTTAAAGTAAGTTTATTTTACTATAGACATTATTATAATAGCGCAATAGGCTGTCCCAAGCATTCTTTAAGCTACTTGTACCTTTACTACAGTTCACTTGAGTTGGTTTACATTGTATAAGTATGTATGTCCTGACTCGAGTATTTGTATTTTTATTTACGCTCGGGTCAGCCTGAGTTTTCATAGATTTGGATTCCACTTTCTGGAGATTTGGGATCGCTGAAGATTATCTGCTTGTCTAGTTTTATCTATTTCACTTTCAATTATCCTGTTGATCCCCGTGTTGTATTCATTTTGTACTTGGTTATCATCTTGAGACTTCTTTTGTACTTTATTTGTTCTGTTGTATCTTATGTAACTCTAATATATTTATATAGTAGCTTCATGAACTACTATTTCTTTTACTTCCGCTCCACTATTATTACATTGTGTCTATGATCTGTGATTTTTATTTACTGTATATTCTGAGATTTGCCAAATTTTATTTACAACGTGGTATTTTGAGCAATTCAAGTCCAACATGTGCGGATGCGAATGGTTGAAAATATCCGGGTGTTACATTTGGTATCAGAGCTTTGGCTTTGAGGCAAAACTTAGATTATAAGGTAAATTATTTACATAATCACTTTCGTTCGAGTTTAAATCTTCCCTCTTTGATTCGAATTTCCTTTGAATTTTGGATCGTTCCCTACAGTTCTAAAATCCATTCGTGTCCCTCACTATTTATCTTCTTTTGATTCTGGAGTATTCCATAACTCCGCTTTGAATGTTCTTTTTAGTGAGTCGGCTGTCTCGCCAATTTCAAATTGAATTGTAAAGGGGGAAACTCCTTTACAATTAGCATCGATTTTCCAGGGATTTATATCTATCTTTGGTTTAGATGCTAATATCTTTTGTTATTCCAAACTCTATCTCTTGAGATCAAATGTAGGCTTACCCCAGAAAAAATCCACATTGATCTTATTATTTAAGTCACGGTTGACCCGGTTAAGGTTGCTCGCGATTTACTTAAGCTTACCCATCTCCCTATTTTGTTAATTAATCATCTTGCCTTTTGTTTCCAACCCATCTTCAAACATTTTGAATTGTACTTGTAAATCTATTTTTTGTTTTATATATTTTGTTGTTTGAGTTGTCGATGTTGATTTGGAATTCCGATCGATTCTTCTGATCAACGCTATCGATAGGATTTCTAAAACACTTTGAGAGAACAAACTGAGACAATATTATTTTTAAATTTGGTTAATGAAATAAATTTTGATATATAAGTAGATTTATGGAACTTAATAAACTGATTTAAATTAACTATTTGAAATGATAATACTTGATTTGTCATTTATTGTTCTATAAATGAATTTATAAATAGTTGTTTATAAATTGATTTGAGAACTGAAATGAATTTAAAACAAGAAATTTGAGAATTTAATTTCCGATGGTTTCAAACCTCGTGTTTAAGTTTTAAAGTATATTATTTAAAGTATTTTCGAATAAGAATATGTTTTCAAAGAATTTTAAAGTTTAAAAATAAGTGCTCTTCTCTTTGTCGTTGGAAAATAATTTTGGTAGCGATTGCAGCATCATCGACATCCATTTTCAAGTTTCAAATTGAAGAGACCGCTCTGTAGTCTTGCAACAGCTTTGTTTTGGGAAATCAAATTGATTTTAATTTCTAAAATATGACTTGATTTATAATATATATATATATATATATATATATATGCTTTAAATTTGATTTTTAAAATTATGTACATACATTTATTTATCTCTTAATGGTTTGAAGAAATCGAAAATTTAATTCTTAAATTTTATTCTAAAGAATAATTTCAATTATAAAAAGAAAATCAAAATTTTGGATGAATATTCAAGCATGAAATGATTTAATTGGAAAGTTTTATTTGTATAATACAATTGCATTCAAATATAACTTACCTTAATTTCAGAAGTTAACAATGTAATTGGATAATATATAATATAAAAAGATTTTATAAATAAAATTTGAGTGGTTATAATAAATGTTATACACTTAAATTTTAGTTATGAAATGATTAACAGAGGTAAATATAATAAAGGGTAATTGAATAACTTACAATAAAATGATGTTAAAAGAACTAAGAATAAAATAAAGCAGTTATAATAAGTGTAAGTATATTTAACATAAGTGATAAATATATTGAGAGGAACGAATCTAATTTTAATTAGGAATAAAGAAGAATTAAATTTATTAAGTACATTATGAGTATAATAAATGATTATTTTTCAAACCCATGGTTTAAAATTGTTAATTTAAGATGATTGAATGATAAGATAATGAAATTTGAGATAGTTAAGATTTATTTAACTTGTGTAAAAAATTATTTTCTATTTAAGTTGAAATTTTCATGGTTTCAAATTTATTTCCTTATTTTGTTTTTCAAACTATCTTTTGGTTGTCCTTATTATCCTTATCTTGCTACAGACTGGTATAGGCATCTTTGTATAATCTTTTGTTTAGAAATCTTTCTGTAATCTTTGGTACTCATTTTGGATCCACATTTTTCGTGCTTGTGTTCTTAATTCTGAAGGATCTTGGAAAGATCATCTCCACCTTGTTAAACTTACCTATAACAACAGTTATCAGGTATAATCTCAATCTTCTTGTCACCTTGTCTTAATCTTATTTCATTTCTATCTTTCTTGTGCTTTCACGTACTTCATTCCTTTTCGGGGACGAAAAGTTTTGAGTGGGGGAGAGTGTAACAACCCTATATTTTGTTATTATTTTAATTGTATATTTTAATTATTTTAATCGAATTTATGATATAAAAGCTTTATTTTATTAATTTAATTTAGATAATTTTGTTATTTCAAATATAAACTTTGATTTTGATGTGAATTATAACTCCAAACATGATTAAATGGAATATTTCACAAAAAAAGTGAATTTTGGTCAATATGGTCAACTTTGACTTTTAAATTAAAATTTGAAAGTTCGAAAATTTGAATTTTATCTTTTATTATGAATGTAAATAAAATTTTAAGAATACTGCTTTACGTTTCATTGAAATCTGATTTATAATGTGAAAGTTATGCCTTTTAAACTATTGTGTGAAATTTGCTGTATTTAACAAAATTATTTATTTTAAATTATATAAATAATATTTTATTTGATCGTGTAATGTTCTAATTTATGTTTATAGGGGTAAAATAACATGTATTGTATATATTTTGGTTTTAAAACATTTTTGAAAGTGTAATTGACATTTTCCAGTATCAGTTGTATTTTTTTTTTACAATTTCTAATTTCCAGCTTCAATTTATTTAAGGAATTCTTTATTTATTTTTCTATTTTCTCAAGATTTTATTTTATTCTCATTTCCACTTTATTTTTTTCCTCATTTGTTTTATTTATTTGATTTGAAAATGATTTGAAAATGAAGTTCTGAAAGATATGATATTTATGTATTAAAATGATTTGAAAGGAAGTTTTGCGAGGATATGATAATTTAATATATTGAAATGGTTGGAAATGACTTGATATTTATTTTGATAAATATTTGAATTTGAAAGATATGGTATGTTGATATATTTAAATGGTTTGGAAATGATTTAATCTTTATTTTGATAAAGATTTGGATTGAAATGATATTTTATTCTGAAGTATAAAATATTATTTTAAAGTTATAACCACGAGTTATAATAACGATTGGTTGGCAAAGAGACCGGAATCGGATATGGGCATACTCTCTGTCGATACCGAAAATCACGTTGACAACCATGTACGCGGTGGAGATTTCAGAATGAAGTAGGATGGTGGCGACGTTCTTGAGGTATGTTACGTGGACCCAACTCCCGTGAGTTGGCATACGGTGGCTAAAACAGGAGCGATCTCGGGCCAAAAGGGGTAGCTCCTCTGGGCGGACATATTTCTTCGATACCATTCTATTGCTTTTGTGATTGTTTGTGCGCCCCTCCGATTTTGGGAATGTGTTCCGAGGTGGGCGTATGTGGCTGCTGCGTTACCACCAGCCCTTGTGCGTAATTGGTATATCTACCCTAGCATTGCCTTGTGTGTCGTGTCACCTATCCTTTCGAGCATTTACTACGAGTTTGGTTTTCTCCCGTAGCCTATGCTTATCTTCTCGTAGTCTCCAGATCAGGAGATATGCAAATATTAGATGGACTACTAGGACTATTACATGTCTGGGGCTATATGGGTAACCCTGTGATGCTATTTTAAAGTAAATTTATTTTACTATAGACATTATTATAATAGCGCAATATTACTACATAGTAAATAGTTTAACGGATCCTTAGAGGATGGACGGTCCCAAGCATCCTTTAAGTTACTTGTACCTTTACTACAGTTCACTTGAGTTGGTTTACATTGTATAAGTATGTATGTCCCGACTCGAGTGTTTGTATTTTTATTTACGCTCGGGTCAGCCTGAATGTTCACAGATTTGGATTCCACTTTCTGGAGATTTGGAATCGCTGAATATTATCTGCTTGTCTAGTTTTATCTATTTCACTTCCAGTTATCCTGTTAATCCCAGTGTTGTATTCATTTTGTACTTGGTTATCATCTTGAAACTTCTTTTGTACTTTATTTCTTATGTTGCATCTTATGTAACTCTGATATATTTATATAGTAGCTTCATGAACTACTATTTATTTTATTTCCGCTGCACTATTATTACTCTGTGTCTGTGATCTGTGATTTTTATTTACTGTATATTCTGAGATTTTTCAAATTTTATTTACAACGCGGTATTTTGAGCAATTCAAGTCCGATATGTGCGGATTCGAATGGTTGAAAATACTGGGTGTTACAGTGGTAGCTCGGCTATCTGAAGGTGCGAAGCGGTTGGATGCTCCTTTTCAACAACAGGCTATTTGATAGGCTACTCGATAGGCACTTTTTCCAGCTCTGTGTTGGGAAGAGTCGGAGGTTGTTGTATTCAAGGGACAATGGGAGTGCCAAGAAGTGTGAGATGACACTGTTTGTTTGGCGGAGAGAGAAGTGCAAGAAGAGTCATCGTGAGGGACGTCGTCACGGCGACCGGAGTGTTTTTCCAAACTCCTAGATGGCGAAACCTAGATCTAAATCGATGCATCACCAATGAGTTATATGGCTCATAATCTTTATCTCTCCTCCCATGATCACAGCTTAAACCCCAGCTAGAATCAGACTCATGACTGGGCTTGTGAGGTCGCACGGTTGGCTTGCACCTTGACCGATACCTCTGATCCTGGAAATCCTTGTATAATCCACGTCGCTTCATTGAACCTACAAATAAAATGAAGACAAATCAGCTTTGGCAAGAAAGAAGCACAATATATGTTGTGCAGAGTGCGGTGCATGCGTGTGTATGGTGCAAGTGTCCTAGTGTCCCCTTGACAGATCGTGGGTTTGAATTTTGCTAATAGGGATAATCACCCCTACTTTGGTAAAAGGCATGCCCTCTTGGAAATGAATGAGGGAGCCAACATCTCAAATACTCATATATTCGAGGCCAAAGGAGTCAATTACATTCGAGATTGGCCTAAAACCAACAAACGGATCCTCCAAAAGCTGTACGGGAGTTTCAAATGTAGTTCGGTAGAGGTGGAATCAGAGTCTTCTTTTTTCCAATTTTAGTCTTAAGGCTTCTTCTCTAAAGCAGTTGTTGGTCTTCATCATCTTCGCCATCAGATGGGTCGTTACCAGCATCAGTACCGGCTTGACCTCCTTCTTTTTCATTACCTCCTACCTCACCTTTACCTCTAATTTCACCTTCTTCGACGTGCTTTTCCACGTCGCCGATCTCAACTACTAGACTATGAACTAAGGGCAATGGTCAGCGGTCACCATCATCTTCGGACGAAGAATAATCCTCATCACTTTCGGTGGCTTCTGGAGCAGCACCAACACTACGATCAAATTCCAACAAGTTATAAAACTGCATATTCAAATTGCTCTACAGTGTCTTGGCCTATCACTCTTCCTCTGTGATTGTATGGAGCTGTCTGACAGTCTCTGCCAAAGTTGCATTGGTAAGCCGTCATAGAATATCTGTAAAGAACAAAAAGGACATTCAGCAATAGTAGAAACTATGAACCTGAGTTCGTACGTAAAAAGGGGAACAGAACTTATGAGGAGATGACCATCGCTATGCAAATCCAGGAGGACAGCGAACAATAAAGAATTCTTTTTTGAAATATCTTAGTTTATTCCAAGTGCCGACTATTATTTGGCAACCCCTAGATGTTTCTAAGAAGATGAGGAAGGATTTCCCTTGCGATGCTTAAAACTGAACAAATATCGTATCTCTTGATTATTGGGATCCGATCAAAATGGTAAGCAAATATAGTGAACTTGCTATGGAGGAATGCATGGCTATTCAAATGAAGCCGAACTGTAGCCAATCTCACAAAATGTGGAACTTTTCCAATATATTGATTAAATGGTGGGATACCTCCTGCCAAGCACATATACCTATTACATATTGTATACCATCTAGCAGATCGTGTGCTCTATGGTGGCACGTTGGAACCAACACATCCTCAAATAGAATCTCATGCTTATCAAAAATTCTCCTAAGATATCCATCCTTGGTGTTTGATGTGATGGAATTAGCCGGATCATCTAATATAACTGCGTCATCAAGAGTGTTGGGGAAGGCTCAACTTCTGGGCTTTCTGTCAGGCTCTACTGGAACTTCCGAAATAGGTTGTTCTACGTGTTGATTTTCAAGTTATGGTAAAGGCTGCACTGGAGTTTATTGAACAGATAGAGCTGGAGTCGAGCTTGACTTGGTATCTGATTTAGCATATCTAGACATCAATGGATCTGCGGCTTGAGCAAAGAGATGCTCGAAATGTCTATGATGCATAACTATCAATTTATATTAGATTGACTAAAATTAGTGCCTTGTGCCAAAGTGAAAGCTTGATGCAACGTTGTACAGTGTCTGCATTTTGATGTTGTGCAATAGTTCATTCAAAAGTTTAGACTTCATCCGAAGTGACCATCATCGTTGACCGTCTCGACGGGTCTTTTAGTCATTATGACGGCCGCCCTTCACCACTGCACCCAATATACATAAGATAGTACGCTGCCGTCGTGCAGATTGACGTAGGACCATCATCAAGGTTTAAATGAAATAACAACATCTCAGAATCTATAGTATATCTCACAGTGTAAGAAATAAAATATAATATCACATATATAAAACGGAAGAGATAGTAATAAATAAGTGACCCAAATATCAAAGCATCCATGACCTGATAAAATCAAACACGAAAAACCATACACAAGCTGGTGGGCCTTCCAACAGGGTTCGTAAAAATCAACGGTCGGTCAGCTATTTCGAGATTCTATCCTAGTCTGTCTACTAGGTCACCAGATATGAAGGAATGTGAAACCTTGTATTGAATAAAACATGTATAGAATCATCATATAGGGAAAGCATACCTTGAATGACAATGTTATTCCTTTTCTCCTTCCCCGAGGGAGCACTCGATGAAGTCAAAACAATCCCCTATTCTGAGGTTCAAAACTAACTGCTACGGATGTTGCAGTCATCCATAGTTATTAATTCTCAACGATAAACTGCGGCTGTGTTAATCATATCAATAATCAGAAGCATATGAATATGAAAAAAATTCAACACTGTTTAATATCAAATTTTTGGATCTCATTTCACAAATGATATTTCATATTCATTACATAATCTCATTCGTAATCCCACATTTGAAGAAAATATAACTATATAAAATACTCCAAGAGCGACATATGAAGATGCCCTCTTGGTTGATCTAAGTCTAATATTTAGCAATTGTACAACTTGCTCATTACATCCAAATAGACAAAACCGAATTACACGGTGGAAATAGATAAAGCTCCCAATGGCTACATTGCCTCCTGCACATCTCCAGAAGCTTTTTTTTCTAACTGGTAACCTAAAATCCCTTCCTCTCGATCTACTCAAATGAGTATCCGAGAGTTTAAGTGAAAAATAATAACTTCGGGTCAAACAACAGTCTGGCGTAAATAATAACCAACCATCTCGAACCAAAATAGATATCTAGTGAGACCATGCTGCCGAGTGAAATGGGTTTCCGCTCACTAGTATCTTAATGTCAAATGACCACCTGTCAAAATTAAACTAACTACATGTCATATTTTAATTTGACTACCCATCTTATAATTATGTGGACTATTCATCTCACATTTAAACATATTCAAAATTATAAGGACTATCCAACTCACACGTAATTATTATTTGGATCACCTATCCCCTACCACATTGTCTACCCATCACATGTGAGTTAATTGTTTAAAATTATGTGGCCTATTCATCACACATTTTCCATTTAACTTAAAATTATGTGGACTACTCATCACACATCTCATAGTTTTTCTAGGATGACTATGAACCCTTCATTATCCTCATAGAGACTATACATCTCCAACATAATGTAAACTATCAATCTCACATCTCATAGTTTTCCTATGATGATAGTAAACCCATCATTTCATTCATGTTACTGCATATTCAATCTTAATCCATGTTACCCCACATGATTCAATTTTTTTTCATGTTACCCACTTGATGAACTATGTCTATCAGTGTCCTAATCAGGTTATCTCTTATTAAATTTATAGCATTTCAAAGTGACATACTTTGGTTACCCCGCGTTAACTATGTCAAAACCATTAAATGATACTTTGGAATCCCTAAGGTTTCTTTAAAATCAAAATCATAAGTCACATGGCTTGCTGCCATTAAATAGTTGAAAATAGAACAACCTCGAGATTCATCCATATTGGTGTCCCCGATGATGTCGTCAAAGTTTACTATTCAAAATAGACTTGGTATCCCCAATGACTACGCCAAAGTAGAAGCATAAGGCTCTTCACCTATAATATAATAAAACATAACACATGCATTATTAAATCAACGTCGACCTCTATCCACGGTCGATGACAAAGCTTAAATTCTTCTAAGCTTAAGAAAAATTCTTGTCGAAGTTGATGTTGTCGACCTTCAATAACTATTGGCTATCCACCCATTAACACAAAACTTAGGCTATCAACCCATTAACAAAACTTTGACTTTTATAAGTTATATGCCTATTTATTGAATTTATAGGGTCGTTGACTCTCTAAAACATAGGCCTCTTCACCTCTTATAAACCAGTTTTAGTTAACATAAAAGCAAGCCTCTTCGGTATACAAAAGATGAAGTGCGACATCATGGACATGATGCATCGACTCAAAAACATAAGGCCACCAACCTTGATGCGCGTCGACCCTAAGACCCTTTACGACATCATAAAACTTTTACACTTAAACTACTTCAGCTACTATGTAGATTTTTACATAGAGTCGAAGATATAATAGCTGCATCATTGCCTTAATTTGGAAAACAAAAAAAGAGATGCGGCGCCATTTAAAACAGTGATGAAGAGATGCAACATCGTCAACGTCGACACTGAAGCTTTTAAACGTTTAAATGAATCACGACAAGGCCATGTCGCCAACATGTTATACCATCTTAGTACACTTCGATGCCATTGGAATCATTCCATAACTACCTATGTAGTTATCGTGTGCTTCCTTCTTCATCGACGTCGACCTTCATGAATGTGACCTCATCTTTAAATTCGACGACTTTATGGTAGCATGGCGTTGTCGTAATTCTTATGAAAACTTTATTATTACCGCTTTAAGCTAAAACTTTTCACCAAATCTTATTTCTTGTCCAATTTCTATTAGATAAGACAATTTCTTTACAAATGTTTTATAAATACTGCCACACTCAAATTTTAAAGTCTCAAATACACTTCAAATTAATTAATTAATGTCCTTAATTAATTATTCTTTTACGTGCTTATCTTGCATAATAATTTCATAGTAAATTGAAATCATTTGGAAAAAATTCCAAAAATTCACAAAATTTAGAGAATATCCTTCTCTTTACCATATAAAAATTCAAAGCTAAAATCCATATCTACTTATTTTAAATAATTGAAGCCCAAATTTAAGCTATTTCCTCCTTAAGAAATTCATAAAATATTCAATTTAATTTGAAAATTTGTGAAATTAAAAATCCGTCTCCAAAATAATATTTTATACAATATGTCACAAAATCAAACCATTTTGAGATTAAAATCTTTGGTTTTACCCTTAAAACCCATTTAAACAATCTTATAAAAATTTCAATAACCATTATTTTATCCAAACAATGATTAAAAACTATATCTTGGCAAAACAAACATCAATCACTCGGGAATTATCCATAACCGAATTCAAAAGCGAAATAAGGATGGAACACTTATTATTCACCTTGGATTTAGATTTTATTGTTGAGATTTGAGATGGCTTTAATCTTCCTAACCTTCTTCTCCTTTGAATCCTCTTGATTTTGAGATACCTACCCTAGGTTATGGCTGGCCTCTTTTCTTCTTTTTTTTGATTGTTTTGCTTGACTAAAATAAGAATGATATGACGGGGAGAGAGTTTTAAAGGTTAAAGGAAGGATCCATCTATTTTTCCCACCTTGTGTTTTAGTTTATTAAGGCACTGCCTTATTAATTAATCAAACCTCATCTTCTTTAATGATTTACTTTATTTTATTTAATCTATCTAATTAAATATCTTGATTATTGTTAAACTAAAACTAGGGTTGTTACAAACAGCGTCTAAATCATAAGCCTTCACAATTTGTTTTTTCTAAGCTGGTTCGGGACAATTCTTTAGTATAAGCTCTGGCTTGCTGCAGTTGTAACACTTCTTCTTCCCATTAGTTTTGCAATCTCTAATTAGATGAGAGCAAATAGGATCCTATTTAACCTTCTTCTGAGCATCCTTCCCTTAATTCTTTCCCTGAGATTGCTTCCTCTTTCCAAACCACTTCTTCTTCTGCCCTCCACCGCTTTGTTGCAATTTTGGCTCCTCCTTAACAACAACAGCTAATTTAGACATAGGATATAAACTCTCCTGGCGAAGAGCATTCTCGATAAGTCTCTCAATGGTTTATCGATATGACTTACTAACTTCTCTCCCAAGTAGTTATCAAATCCATAATAAATTTCTTATTCTTCCTCAAATCAATAGTAGACAACAAAGGAAAAGAATACAAATCAGTAAAAATGATAATCTCTAGCTTCTACACGACAATCCCCTCTTTAATCAATGATTTGGCTAAGATTAGTAAGGAAAATGTGTGTTTTTGATGAAATTAGGGCTAATGGAGGTTTAGATCTATTTTAGGGAAGAAGGAAATGACTTAAGTCGGCTTTTCCAGCCTCTATTAGCACAAATTTCTAAGTGGGTTAGTGGTCCTAAGCACAGGCTAAGTTAATTGCCCAGTAAAACTGGCCAACGGTAGCTAAAACTTAAAACTATAATAATCTTCAAATAACAAGTCCTTTTTTCTATTATGACCACTCTACAAAATGAGAAACCATCATCCTAACGAAATTGAAGTGATTTGGAATCCTAATTTGACATCTATCAAAAGTTAATGTCCAAACAAGATTTTCAAGGTTAAAATAATCACACAGAAATTAGGTAAAAATCATAAATGTGAAACCGTCCCTAAGAGTCACCTCCTAAAATCTTAGAGTCTACGACTTCATATGAATAAACTAAAAATATTTTATGATCATTTGATACATAAAATATGGGTCGTTATAGTTATTGATCATGCTTGGAAATGCTTGAGGATCTGAGAAATAGTGTTTAGGAAAATACAACATTGATTGATAATGGAACTCTCATGAGAGAGTTTTAAGTCCAAAAATCCCCAAGGTCAGGAATGGCACCGATTCATAACCTAAGTGGGTTTTTAATCTCTTTTCCACTTCATCCCCCAGTCTAAAGCACTACCATTGACATGAAGTTCATCGGCGTCCACCTCCATCATTGCACACCTTTAGATGTCAAAGTTCAAGAAGGCAAACGATTCAAGGCTTGTACCGCGATTTGGTTCAAAGGCAAGATGGATCGGGTCCTATTGTATGTGTTCAATTGGTGATTGGTTCGATGAAGTGATGGCGATTGTTTGAATGTTAAAGATATGATGATGAACGACAACAAGGCAAAGTAAATAGTGGCAGTTGGACTTGGAGGCGAGATGCTTCAATGGCAGACGAGAGGTTGAGATTGGATAGCAAGAATAAAGTGAAGGGAAAAAGGCAACAATTCAAGTACATAGGCCACGAACCAGAAGAATAGGCAACAAAATTCGCCTTATTCTAAGGCTATGGTTCGGTGCCGAACGATTGGTATTAATATATACGCATGCGCACTCTCACACATCTAGTTTTTCATAGGAGTCAGTGTGTACGTAGAAACAAGTCATGATAGAAAATCAAAGCACTTATGCGTGTACATGCTCGAGATTTAATAACTGAAACAGGAGAAAAGCAGATTGAAACCTGAAAAATGCAGAAAGTATGCTAGTTTAAAATTTCCAACCTCGGAATGACAAATCATGAAAGCACGCTCCAGGCTCATAGCCCCAGATGCTAGCGAAGCATCATAACGAATGGCTATAAACACAACACATTACCAAAACCGTCCAAAGAAATGATAACAACTATTTGAAGCGTGGATTGGAGTTTGATATGGTAATCTAGACTTGTCTCGATTCAAAGCATATCGTGTTTGCAACAAGACGTACTTTGGAGGGTAAATGTTATCCAACCTTTTGACTAGGCAATATCTGGACCGACTTGACAGTTAGAACTTGAATGCTATCGAGATATAAGACCTAGAGAGATAGTCATAAAGTCCAAATACTAACTACAATCGAAATCACAAGATGAAGATAAGGTCACTCCCAAAATTACAAAGCCTGATTTTACTATCTGATGGATCAACTGATTCATCCCCATGGATCGGTATCGAATGATAAACGTGTACCCATACCACTCCAACTCCTTCCTATGACCAAATATTGATGTTAGCAACCTACTTTAAACTCCGCAGATCATTCACCTATTGTTTGTTATTGCACTCTTCGAGAATCAAAAATCAACAAGTCTACTCCTCCATCGATCCATCTAACTGAATCAGAAACAAACTCAAAGCTATGCAAATAAGTTTGGAATCATAGAGCTAACGATGTATCGCTTCATCCCAAAGTGACAAGAAACAGTTTAAAAGTCAATTTTATGGATCGATATCGATCCATGCCTATGGTTCGATAACGATCCATAATTGATTGCTGAATTGACTACGTTTCCTCGAGAGAAATTTCTGCTAGATCATGGAGAATGGAAAGGAGGACGTGCTAGAGCTGTTCCCAGTGACCTGTAGCTATAAATCGACATGGAGAGGCATCGTTTCACGGATCTTTTAGCTCTCTAACAATTTTTACACATTTCTTTTAATTGTCTATCGAGTGGCATCGAACCATAAGAACAGCACTTGTAAAACAGCTATATCATTAATAAAAATCACAAATGGATGTAGGCAACTATTGGCTGATCACTATAAACGTGTGTTCTTCTATTTTTTCTCATTTTAATTTTCTTTTTCATTAATTTCATTCTCTATATAATCTCCTGGGTGTTGGTGTCACATTATAGTACTAACAGCTGTTTAAGTACATACCACGCATTTGCTCTACGAGGTTAAAAGCATTACCTCATTGGTTTTCTATGAGATTAAAAGTTTTACCTCCTAGACGCTTTGCGTTGTGCTGGAAATTTTGGTCGAATTGAATATTCAGCAAATTTGAAGGGGCAGCTCATCAATTAAATTGGTTCAAACAGCCTCAGCGAAGATTCGATGGATAATACTTGGGTTAAACTGAACGTTTAGGGTGTGTTCTTACAATAGTTTGTCAAACTCTAAAGGTTAGCTCGGTAATTAACGTGCTTGTACAAGATTTCAATTAAAGTTTGATTAAAGTTGAGTTTGGTTGTAAGGTTTTTATTTATTTAATTGATTAGTTAGTTTTAACGATTACTAATAACTATTAATTGATAATAATTATTGATAATATTATTAACTACTATCCTTCCTACCAATGATTTACTAATTCTAATTTACTGCTAGAAATAAATTATTGCCTGATATAATGAAGATTTATGCAATAGGATGAAAAAATAATTATAACTAGTAATTATTAGTTGTCCAGCACGACTATTCTAGTTGTTACATTTTTGCTTTCATATGTGATTTTAAAAGTTCGATTCCCGCTTAGCGTGAATTGAACCTGTAGACATATGTTACTTGTAGTATGTTGTATACTATCCAAGAATTGCACTACAATTACATACTCTTCCATTTTCTAAGCATCTAAGTTCAAAATAATAAAAATAACTAGGAGATTTGTTGTACAACTATATACTAACATCATTCAAGTGCCCAATTCCAAAATAATAGTTATAGTAATAATGGTGATGATAATATTAATAACAACAAAAATAAAAAACAGTAGTTGTTACTTGTTATCAAGTTTTTGTTACTAATAATCAATATATAATCAAAAAAAATATTTTGATGTATTTAAATACACGATATAATAACTTTTAATTAATTAATTTTACAAATAGAAAACAAGTTTCCAACTTAACAATTATAAAGTTTACAACTAAACAAATTACTATTTTAAAGCAAGTTTAATTAAATGTACACTTAAAAAAAAAATCAACTTAACAATTTTATAATCTAACTTTTTTTTCCCATATTCTTACATTGGACATATGTCCCCTGAGTGGGATGTAAGAGGTCGTCAAACACTCCATCCTATAGGCAAGTCTAAAATAAAAGGTTTGAACAGTCCTTGAAAAAATAGTGAAATAAGTCCTATATCTCAAAGGTTAAAACCGCTAAACATTGAAAATTGAACATTTCTTATATTCGAGAACGGAAGCTTGAGGTCCATTTGGTTTATTTTTTATTTTTTATTTTGAGTTTTCAACATTAATTACAAAATATGAGAAAAGTTGAAGGACAACAGTGGACGACGGACGGGATAGAGGAACGATGAAAAAATGGATTGTTTATGGTACTTTTATTATTTCTCAAAATACAAAAATAAAAAATAAAATCTGTTTTCTATTATCTATGTTAACTTCGTTTTTTAAATTGGTTGTTTTTTATAATCTACATTGAGTGCATTTTTGTAAGAATGAAAACTTAAAATTAAATAGGGTAAACCATCTTAGCCTCAGTTGCTACAAAATTCAATATATGTTTTTCTACATATATTTACTATGTTAGTTGCATACAAACAACTGTTCGTGTGTATTAACAAATAAATTTGAATGCTTAAACAGATCAGTATTATTTTCCAATACAACTGGAACTGGCATAGTCAATCCTTTTGTATTCCTATAATATTATATATTCCTGGAGCAATGACTTCATACTGCAGGGCAGAAATTAGCTGTATCCAATTGGGGTACATACTAATATTTTTTGTTTATATATATATATATATATATATATATATATATATAATTTTAGTACCTGTAATACAGTTGTTATTCGTTATTTTATTAATGTGTTCGGATACAACTTATGCTGTGTACATGTTACAAGGACGCTCTTTTGAAACGAAGAGAAAGATGACTTTGTGCTTGGTCATGGAGGATTAAGTTGCATATTAATTCGTTTAATATTTGAATGTGGATATTGTTGACCCCAGCCTTAAAAGGTTAGGAAACGTAAGTTGAAATTACCGGCATGGTCACTCGACTATCCCAGAAGTTGTACTAATATTTTTGTCTACTTTTTATCATCCATTAGAACCATCACTAGCCGTTATGCCCAGCTATTGGAACTTGTACCCGTTGGAATTTTATACCAATTCAATTTCATTTTCGATTTATGAATTGAAACAAATTAAAGTTTAGAAGAACGAAATTCAAAATTACACTTTGAAATTTTGGACGTCTATGATATTCTTCTGCATAAATTTTTGGCAGCTGAAATTCCTGGATACATGGCCGTATATTTTTTGAATTTTCATATTTTTCGTTTTTAATGTTTTTTTGTAGAAGAAATTTATGAAAAATTCAACAAACGGCTTTACTATACCCTCCTTGGAAATTTTCTGGTCCGCGGTTTCTTCTGGGATTTTAAAAAAAAAATAAGAAAAATTTATATTCAGTTTTTATTTTAAGGTGATATGAATTTGTGATCCTATTTAGAGGATTATGCAACATTAAATTAATATTAATATTGGTTGAAAGATTTGAAAACGAACAATCGAACATATTTAACGCAGTAGGTTTTATGCACCATTCATCCTACTAACTAGTGTGTAACCCGTGCATTGCACACGGTATAGAAAAATAATATTATAACTATTTTGAACAATATAATTCATTATGCAATATTTGGTGAATTTGTTAGGATAAATAAATTATAAATTGAAATTACTATATTTATAACTGTGCATTTTTATTATGAGATTTTTATATTTTTATATTTGAATAAAAATTAAATTATCATTTTTGTTGATAAAAATGAGTTATATATCATTTAATATTTTTTAGGCTTCATTAGTTATCAATCAAATAAATTAAAATAAGTATGCTTAATAAATTTTAAAATTGACATTTAGGTTCTGATACATTTAGACTAAACTATAAATAATGTATACATTAAATTTCAAATATTATTTGAGAAAATGACATTAAATATCTAAAAATAGAAATGTAATACCAAAGACTCGATACATTTATATGCATTTATAGTTCTTGCACCACATATTTATCAAAATAATTAATGTTATTAGAGTGATAAAAAATATTTATTTAACTACTAAAAGAAATATTAGTGAAAATAAGACCTGAAACATTACAAATTATATTATCACTTTATGTATAAAAAAAACCATTGTTTCATACCTTACTGTTTTTATTTTATAATAAAACTTTTCAAAAAATTATTTAACATTTATGTAAAAAAGATAATAAAATATGAAAGAAAATATTTCTAATCAAAATACGGTATAATTTTTGTCCATCGATTAACTCAAATTACAAATATAAATAATTAAAATTTAACTTTTTGTACAAAAACGTACTAATTGAAAATATTTGTTCTTTTTTCAATATTACAGAGTACAAACATTCATCACTTATCGTTGATTGTAATGTTATTCTTCACAACATATAATTTAATAATGATAAAGAGTCCATTTGACGTACCAATTTTTTGAAGGAAAACGTTATATATGTTTGTAATGATGTAACTATTTTAAAATTTGTATATGTTTGTAATGAAATACCAACTTTAGAGTTCGATTTCAACCATGCACTTTCATATCCTATATAAATTTATCCAGGGATTATAGGGGCTTGGATTAATGGACGGCTTTACTATACCCTCCTCGGGAGTTTAACTACCCGCCGGGTTCTCTTGGGTTTTCAAAAAAAAAGATACTATCTTCGGAAAGAAAAATTATGTATATATTTCTTTGTAAAATAACTAATTTTAGAAAGAAGGAAATTTTATGAACTTAAATGTAAAAAAAATATAAAAGCATCAAAGATAAATTTGTGTATAATTGTGAAAATATTAAATTATATGGACTTGAATGAAAATATAGTTTTACCATTTAAGTCGGTACAAATGCGGTATACACATCGGATTATCATTTTTTATGATTTATTAGATTGATTATTAAATATTTGTTCATTGGATTTAGTTATAAAAAATTAAATTCAAGATCAATTAATAAATTCAAATATATGGATTTGAATGTAAAATAATATAAGAAAACTTAGGAGAAACCGTAATAATTGTAAAAATTATTAAATGTTGGCATTTAAATGCAAAACGATAGGAGAGAATATTAGTAGAACATTGTAATAGTTTGTATATAATTGTAGAGATCTAAACTATCCGAACTTGAATGAAAAATTAGTTTTACCATTTTAGTCAATATGAATGCGGTATACATATTGAATTGTTGTTTTTTAAATTTATTAGATCACTTAATGAATATTCGTTAATTGTATTTATTTAAAAAGCTTAAATTTAAGGTCACGTAACTAAATTTAATATATAAGATTTAAATGTAAAACTACAGAAAAAACTTGTAAGAAATCTATAAATAATTTTAAAAATTAATATTAAATTTTAATGATTGAAGAGAGAACCAATAGAAACATTGCAATAATTATAATAAGAATAAACCGAAAATAAAATATCAAGAGAAAATTAAGGAGAGAGGAGAAAATTCCTAGAATTAATAGGAGAGCTTTAAATTCTTCTGCTTTACTATTATTTAATAGATGGCAGCAAAAAATCGAAGTCGCATTTGTGCTTATTTATCATATATTTCAATCTCATGATTCTATCTCTATATTTACATCCGACGACAAAATTACCTGTAATTGCTTATGACCTGCAATTACCCATGATCTTTTGGATGGGGTTTGTCTTTTTTGCACAATGCAAGATATTCTTATTTCAAATATGTAAGATAATTATCTCATATTTTAGGTAGATCAAAATGAACAGTGGTTAAAAATTACACATTTTCTAGCAACCTGTTGAGAATAATAGCTTTGATAAGATATATTCATAATTGTTTCTTCTTTATATGTTATACCCAATCCAGTAAATTCATTTGCAGATTTGAGAAAGCGAAGTTGGTTCATTATTTGAGTTTTATCAAGTTAAATTTCTTGAGCCAGAGCGTTTGAAGTGTGAACATCTGTACACAGAAGGCTGCGTTCTCACGTAACAGAGCATTTTAATGAAAGTTTGAACAGAAAATTTGAAAGGAAATGTTGATTGAACGATGAATACGTTTGAATGCGAATGATAAATTTGAACGGAGAATCTAAACGGAGTATTTGAAATGTATGTTTTAAAATAAAATTGATTTATATTTAATTAATTAAAAATTTTAAATAAATAATATGTGTCAATAATTTGTAAAAATAAATAAATAAATTATAAATCAGTCGGATTTAGTTCAAACCGACTTTATAATGTTAAACACTTTAATATGATCACAGCGTAAAAAACCGCATCTCAAACGGATCTCGTTTGCACAAGTTAATGATTTTAAAAATAAAAAAGTGGAAAACTAGGAGGAGGACAGACATAAAGAAAAATTTTGACGCAAGGACAATACGTTTTATATTTAGTACGAAGACCAAACTTTCTGTAAAAATATATCGCAAGGCCAAACTTAAAGACGCGACTAAAATGGTAGTGGCTTGGCAGGCGACGGCATGGGAGATAAAGCTTAAGAGGTGATGAGGTGGTAGGGGCATGGGATGGTGACGGTGGATGATCGAGGCGATGAGGTGGTAGCAGCCCAAGAGGCGACGAGGTGGTTGATTGAGATGGATTGGAAGGCAATGAAAGAGAATATTGTTGGTAGTGTAGCGACGAAGCAAGGCGTCGATGATGTCGTAGCAGCGAAGCATGCGTCGGCGATGGAAGGGAAGATGGCCAAAGCTGGTGCCGATCGATTGTTTTGAACAGTTAACATTCGAAAATGCTAAATATAATTAGCATTATGTTTAAGTGAAAATGAATATAGCATTTTATGTGTATAATGCTAATCTAGTTTAGCATTTTTTAAACTATAAAAAGGAATGATAATGCTAGTTTATTTTATCATTTTTAAACTAACATTTTAGCTATGAAGTACAATCGCATTTTTAAAACATGCAAAATGATAGTTTAATGTAACATTTTAGATACAAAATTTAGTAGCATATTAATGATATTTGAAATGATAGATTGATGTAGCATTTTAAGTATGAAGTACACTAGCATGTTTAACGTATGCAAAATGATAGCAAAATTTAGTGTTTTTTGAATATAGCAATACAATGATATAATGCTATTTTAATCTAGCATTTTACAATGTTATTGATTTTTTTGAAATTCAAATCGATGATGATTTAATCTGCTTCTTAGCTAACGCCGGCGGAGACGGAGCAGGGCGCAGTGCAGATCAGGTCGAGGCAATGACGGCGGCAATGAGGAGAGCGACAATAACGATGGGAAGAGCGGCAATGAAAAACCAACAACAGATCGACGAAGATGATGAGGAGAGCAGCAAGGACTCCGACAAGGCAGAGCAGGGAGCAGTGCAAGTCGAGGCTGTGTGGGTCCAGGTCGAGCTGTTGAAGGCGATGGAGATAAGAGGAGGAGGGCTATGAGGTTGTGGCATTGGCGGAAGAACAGGAGTAGCGGCAGTTGAAATGAAGTGGATTTAAGATTGACGTGGAGAGGAGAGAAATCGTAATTTTTTCCTTGAGCCTAAATATGAAAACTTCTGCACTGCATCTAAACTTTTTATTAATGTTTGTCCTCTTGGCAAATTACCTCAATAAAAAAAAATATAAATTTAACATATGCATTAACTATATGGAAATACTAAAGAATTGCGCTAGAAATTTCCAAAACATTGAATAATCAATCAAGAAAATTACAAAGCTTGGCAGCCATGGCTGCCTTTACAAAATTATTGAATAACTCTATCTATAACATTGATCAGATAGATGGGTCCTCTCATTCCTCTCCATCTCACTCTCCTCCACCTTCGTCGATTCCAGTGCCGCCGCCGCCACCACTATTAGCAAATAAAACTTATGCCAAGGATGAAAAAGGCATTCAAACTATACAAAGTAGAAGATCAAAACTATTGAATAAAGGAACTGCCTCTCAAATGCAAAGTGCAGATAACAGTTCTTATCAGATGAACCTGAAACAAGGCAATATGAATCAATCAAAGCAGTCTTTAAAAAAATGTAAATCAGGGATCATACAATTCAAGAAGCACTGTGAATGAAAGAATCTCAGCAAGAAATGTCGCAAGAATCAGTCAGTAAGAGGTGAATTCAGATATTCATTTCAGAAATTTAAGAAATTATTCAAGAAACGCTCAAATTAAAGAGAATTCAGTATCTCAAATCAGCACTAACCTGAGTAAGCCTTCTTCATAGGCAGAGATGATTAAGAAAGTAGGTTCAAATACGAAATTTGACCTTAAATATGGCGCTCCTCTCTCCATTAATGAAAAGAAAATAGTTGTGGTGAGTACGAAGGCCAGCAAAAGGGCAGAGAGCAGATGGAACTTCTCAGTGTTTACCTATGTTTTTGGCAATAGACCCGCTTACCATCACTTCAAGACTGTAATTGCCGAATCCTGTAAACCCACGGGTAATTTCGATATTTTTACTCGTAATAATGGTTTCTTCTTAATAAGATTTTCCAATGGTTTAGGATGTGATAATGCTACTAATGTGGGGCCATATTTCATGAATGGAAAACTGATTATTATGAAAAAATGGAGCAGTAAAATCAACCTTGATAAGGATCTGCTTTCTTTTATGCCTATCTGGATTAAACTGCCTGAATTAAACCTTAGACTATAGGACAGTGAGATGTTAAGTGCAATTGCTAGTGTAGTAGGCACTCCCCTTAAATTGGATGAACATACTGCAAAAGAAACTAGGCTTTCTTTTGCAAGAATACTTGTAGAAATTAATGCAGATTCTGACGTACCAAATGAAGCTACTATGTCATTACATGATGGTGAAAACTTGGTTCAAAATATTGAATATGAATGGGTTCCCCCTAGATGTAAAACATGTTCATGTTTTGGTCATTCTCTGGAAAATTGTGATTCTAAATTGGTTTGGAAAGAAAAACAAAGTATGTAAGGAAAAGCTACCGTCAACTCCAACATATTACCAGAACAAAGAAGTGAATTTACAAAAACAGCATTACTTCTTAATAATAAGGAAAATACTCCTCAACCTCTTGAAGACAATATTGGACAGATTGTCAACTTTGAAGATTCATTTAATGTGCAAGAATCTATTTCAGAAAAAACTTCTCAAGAAAGTAGAAAAGATCAGATAAAGATTGGAAATGAGACTGTAATTCTAAATCTCCAGAAATAACAAGGAAAATAACAGGGAAAATCAATGAAATCATTTTTGTGCCTCAAATATTAAATATAGGGGATTTGACTATCCAAGCAAATGATAAAAATATTCAATCAGTAGAAGATTCCTCGGTTGCAGAAGCAATGAATTTGGATATTTGTTCTATCATTAGCTACATCTTAAGTAAGGAGCCATCAGAAAATCACATCAGCTGCTAGCTACACACCTCTCCACAATTACCAAAAATCCAGTTTCTGATTTCAACATTCAAAAAGCTATCAGTTTAGTCTCAAATTCTGCACCAGCCTCAAGGAAAAGTAGTAAAGAAATGAAAGAAAAAAGAAAAGGCAAAATGAAAAGCATAAAAGAAATTGTAGATAATGAAAGCCTAGAAGAAACAAAAGACAATGAATTTAGAAGGAAGTATATCATCAAAAATTCCAAGTGGGAAGATCAGCTGAAAGCATTAAATAAAACTTCATACAAAAAGAAAGAAAGGAGGATAGAGCCTTTTTAAGAAGAAGGCAGTCACAGTGCATAAGCTGATACTGTTAATAGTGTCCTTTTGTGTATCCGTATTTTAATGTCTCTGTTAATTATATGGCGATTATTTCATGGAATGTTAGAGGTCTCAATTCTCCTATTAGAAGATTAGACTTATCTAATCTTCTATTGTTAACAAATCCCAACATTGTTGGTTTACTAGAACATAAATTTCATAATTCTAAAATCATTGATTTTCAATTAAATTTTTTGAATAACTGGAATATTATAAATAATAATCAAATGGGGGGTATGGTAGAATCATGGTCATCTGGGACCCTAAAATTTAGGATATTTATCAACATTTTGTAAATTTTCAATTTATTCACTGTAAACGTACTAATAAAGATGGCTTTCAAATTGAAATTACTTTGTTTACGCTTCCAACGGTGAAATTGAAAGAGAATCTCTCTGGAAAAACCTTGAAATTATTAACTCTAACACGAGTCATCCATGGATTATTATGGGTGATTTTAACACTGTTATGCATGGATTTGAAAAAAGAGGGGGAATTCTCATTCCCTTCAAAAAATTAGAAAAATTCGATAATTTTTTTTATCAAAACTGGTTTATATGAGCCAAAATCTTTTGGAAATAAATATACTCGAAAATCTGGTATATTCAGAAATATTCATTGCAAATTAGATAGAATTTTAATTAACCAAAAATTTACAAATTATTTTAAAGATTTCAAATGTCTTACTCTTCCCCAAGCTACCAGTAATCATACTCCTACTCAAATATATCTTAATTGCGATAATGATATTAAAAAGAATATCCCTTTTAGATTTGTAAATGGTTGGGTTTATTAGGACAGTTATAGAGATACTGTCAACAATTGTCTTTCTACAAAAGTTTTGGGTACTGCCCAATACAAATTTAGTAAATTGCTTCAAATTACAAAAGGTAAATTGAAAAATTGGAATATAAACAGAACAAATAAGGATATTAAAACCCTTAGAGATGAATGTGAAGAATGTTCTAGATAACGACTGCACAGACAGTGATAAAATTAACAGTTTTTTCGTAGCCCTAAATAATCTAACCAAATCTCTCCATGTGTAGTCTGTTAATTTAAGGTAGAAAGCTAAAATAGACTGGTTAAATCATGGAGATGAAGCTAGTAAATTTTTTTACGCTAAAATGTATAGTAGAAAATACAGAATTGATATTGGTAAAATCATTGATGTTAATGGTAATACTATCAATAATATGTCTTGTATAGAGAAAGAAGCTATTAAATATTTTACTAATATATATAATACCGATCTCTCTGCTAATGATTTTCCAAATATTGAGCCTAAATTCAAATTAAATGACAATAGCCAAGATATTCTTTTGGCATCAATAAGAATTAAGGAAATTAAAAATATCGTCTTTAACTCAAATAATGATAAAAGCCTAGGCCCTGATGGCTTTGGTGCCAAATTTTATAAAACACACCGGGATGAAATTAAAATTATTTTGTTTGATTCAATTTCTGAATTTTTTAGGACTGAGAAACTTTTAAAAAATCTAAACCATACTTTCATTACTTTAGTTCCCAAAATTCTCATTCCTAATAGTTTAGAAGACTATAGGCATATTGCCTACTGTAACTTTATATACAAAATTATTTCTAGTATTCTAAGTAACAGAATAAAAATATTTTTAAAATAGTTAATTTCTGAAAACCAGATGCATTCATACCTGGCAGATTTATTGTTGAAAAACATTATTAGCACATGAATTAATTAGGAACTTTAATCATAATAGCAAAAATCACATGTGTGTAAAAAGTATATTTACATAAAGCTTTTGACAAAATTGATAGACAATTTATAATATATATGATGAAACAAATAGGCTTTTGTAATGAATTTTGTGCCCTTATTTATGAATGTATTAATAAAGTGTCCTACTCAATTTTGGTTAATGTTTCTCCTAATGGGTTCATACATAGCAATAGAGGAATTAGACAGCGAGACCCATTGTCTCCATACCTATTTACTATTGTTATTGAATATTTCACAATTCTTATGGAAACAGAGCTAACAAAAGGAAACATAAAACCCATTAATAGAACTAAACCATTCATTACACATTTGCTATATTCTGGTGACCTACTTATTTTTTTAAATGCAGACACACAAAGTGCAACATCTATAGCAAATATCTTTGCCAAATTAGAAGAACATGCTGGTCTGAAGGTTAATGATTTCAAAAGAAAAATCTACTTCAGTAAAGGTTGTGCCAGAAAATTGGACATTTTAAACATTTTAAAATTTAAAGAGATAATCTTCCATCAAATATCTGGGACTACCTCTCAGTGCTAATCAAGTCAATGATCGAGACTGCATAAGATTATTGGACATAATTCAGGCTAGATTTGAAGGTTGGGCTAGCAAACTTCTGTCAACTGCCGGTAGAATCGAACTTACTCACACTGTCCATTGCAATTATTATGTATGGGATTCAAGCCCACAATATCCCAGTAAAAGCTATTCACAATTGAAAAAATCTATGCAATTTCATTTGGAATGGAAAAATCATAAAATTGCTTGGGACAAAGTTTGTAAATCAAAGAAAGCTGGAGGCTTAGGCATAAGGGATATTAATGACCGAGGGAGGTGTGCAATCTCAAATTATTCTGCAGATTTGTTAATTGGCAATTCACTTTGGGCAAAATGGATGAAAGCAAAGTACCTCAAAAACAAGAATTTTTGGACAACTGGTATTGAAAATCACCACTCTTTTGTTTGGAAAAACATTCTCAAAAGTAGAGATACTAGTATTAAACTTTTGGAAAGAAAATTTAAAAATGAAGGTCTGACTAATCTATGGTTTGACACTTGGATTTATGGAAAATCTTTAGTTAGCCTTATGGGATGGAATAGTTTATATGTATTTGGAGAAGCCACTGGAAAAGTTAATACCATCATTCAAAATAGTAGGTGGAATGCAATGGCACACCCAGCTACATCTATTTTTAATTCTTCCATTCAAAACCTTCAAAATGATAAATGGGAGTGGAAACTATCTACGAAAGGTATTTTCTCTTTTGAAAAAACTTTGGAGTAAATCAAACTGTCCAAAAATATCACATTGTGCCTACTTTGCAATTATTAATAGACTTCCCACTAGAGATAGATGACTGAAGTGGAATAAAAAAGGGGAAACGGTATGTCTCCTTTGTAAAAATGAGACAGAGAGTATTAATCATTTGTTTTTGATTGCATTGATTCAAAACACATTTGGTACATTGCCAAAACAAACCTCAAAATTAATCAAAATCAAGTTGTACGAAGCATCAGAGAAAGCATCAAATATATTCAGCAAAACTTCAAAGAAAAATCCAAGGAATTCAAAAATATAACGCTCACTTCATCCATCTTTCATATTTGGAAAGAAAGAAATCAAGGGCTACACTCTCAAAAAGAAATGGAAAGCATCCAACTTTGGAAAAAAATTGAATTGGGCAGCCAAATCCTTCTTAATAAACATAGAAATCAAAGAACACATTCAGAGAATCCAAATTTGAGCTACTCGAACATGGATAAATATGAAGAGAAGTTAGAATCTTTCTTACAGAGTGGAAAAATCATTAATGATTCTCCCAACATAGGACATCTTCTTCATAAAGGAAGCTGTAGGATGGAAAAGCGTATGTACGATAATGTATCCATCCGAGATCCACTCAATACTGGAAGGGGTGGCTTTTACCGACACAATAGGAATAATTCCTATAACACAAAGGGAAGTTATCTTAATATTAATACATATTTTCCTAATGATAATAAGTATACAGATTCTAATGACTTATTTTGCTTACCTACTAGGGGCAAAAGCTACCACGCTCATAATATTGAGGATTCGGTGGACAATCATCTGCACATGGACAAATATCGGCAACTGGTCATCAATAACCAGATAATGGATGAAAAATATTACAGAAGTAACATTAACAATCAGATCTATCACTTATCTGTTTGGGAGAAAGGGAAAAGTAGCTACAACAATTGCAACATGCAAAAGGAGCCGTCTCCAACCAACCCCGTAAGCAACTACAGCAAATGTAACTTGGAAAAGAAGCCGTCTTTTTTCAACACTGAAGCTCTAAGGATGCATCAATGCATGAATCAGAGCCATATAGAGGATACTGACCAAAGATTTGTTGCCGACAATAGAATAAATCTCCATGGTGAAAAAGCTACTCGATTTGCTGTTTCTACTATAGATTCCTCTATTTCTCAGCTCGATGAAGCTTTGAAACACAAAGAGACTAACTCCATGGAAATTGAAGCAGATACACCTACAAAGAGCCATTTTCGCTCAGATCTAAGAGAAATAGATCAGAGAATCATCGACTAAAAGGAGTGGAAGCCCCCTTGAAAACCATGTAGCTATCTATTTTTTATCTTGAGCGTTTTACTGTTGCCATTACGATTCCTGTGAGATAAGAAGGTAATGGAGGCGACTATAGCCCTAAGAAAGTTAGGGTTATTCGTTTATCGCGTTGTAACGGTCAATTGTTTGTTTCTCGGGTACATATCCGACGTATTATTTTCATTGCCTTGGGCCTATTTACAAAGTTTCCAAAAAAAACATATGCATTAAATAATATCCCAATGCAAAAAATTCCTACTCCCGGCCAACGGGGTATTTGCCCCGTCCCCATTCCCCAACACGTCTGGTGGGCATTTGACTTCCGCGAACGCACCCATAGTTAACTGGGTATTTCTGAAATCCACATGAAATCAAGTGATGGTTTTAAAGAAGCCAGAAGGATATGTGATTTGGCTAAGAAGAGACTGTTAATGGACGATCTGGTTTACAAACTCATCATTGTCAATTTATCTTGTTGAATGGCATTTCTGCTCCAGATAAACATTTATTCTGTTAAATCAATAATGCTGCAGTTATTGGCTGATTTCATAAATAGGGCAATTTTTGAATTGGTACAGGTACACATGGTAATTATTGTTTCAAAATCTTTATTAATAAGTCTAACTAGTGTGTAATCCGTATGTTGCACACGGTATGTTGTAGAAAAATAATATTATAACTGTTTTGAAGAATATAATTTATCATCAATATCCAATGAATTTTGTTAGGATAAATGACTTGTAAATTTAAATTACTGTATTTATAACTATGTACTTTTGTTATGAGATTCGTATATTTTTATATTTAAATGAAAGTTAAATTATCATTTTTGTTGATAAAAATGAGTTATATACCGATTTATTATTTTTTTGGGATTCATTATTTTTAATCAAATAAATGAAAATAAATATTCTTAAAAAAAATGAAATTAATATTTTAATAAAATTTCATAAATAAATATTCATCTACATATATTTTAAAATTGACATCTAGGTTTTGATACATTTGACCAAAAGATAAATGATGTGTACACTAAATTTCAAATATTACTTGAGTGAATGACGACAAGTACCAACAAATAGAAGTGTAATATCAAAGACTCAATGTATTTGTACGCATTTATAGTTCTTGAAGCATACAATTATTAAAATAATTATATGATGTTATCAGGGTGACAAAAAAATATTTATTTAACTACTAAAATAAATATTAAGATAAGCACAGTTGTCCAAGTGGTTAAATGATTCAGCTTTGGTGCGAGGCCATAAGTTCGAAACTTGCGTAGCGTGATTTGAACGTTTATTGACATGTGATATGTTGTTCCAGTGACATGTTGTATATAAATCACCATTTCGAAAGAAAAAAATATTAAATGAAAATAAGACCTAAAACATTACAAATCACGTTAACATTTTAATTATGTAAAAAAAACTTTTTTATTCATTGTTTCATACCTTACTATTTTTATTTATAATAAAACTTTTCAAAAAATATTTAACATTTATGTAAAAAAGACGATAAAATATGAAAGAAAAAATTTTCTAATCAAAATATGGTATAATTTTTGTCCATTGATTAACTCAAATCTAGAATATAAATAATTAAATGTAACTTTTATAAAAAAACATACTAATTGAAAATATTTATTTTTTCAATATTACAGAATATAAATATTCATCACTTACAATAATTATAATGTTATTCTTCACAAAATATAATTTAATAACGATAAAAAGTCCATCTGACGTACTAATTTTTATGAAGGAAAAACGTTATATATATTTGTAATGACAATTTCGAAAACATTTTCTTATAAATTTGTTTGTAATGAAATACAAACTTTAGAAAGAAAAAATTATATATATATTTCTAAGTATTAAATAACTAATTTTAGAAAAAAAGAAATTTTATTAACTTAAATGTAGAAAAATGTAAAAGTATCAAAGATAATTTTTCATATAATTATGAAAATTAAATTATATGGACTTAAATGAAAATAAAGTTTTACCATTTATGTCAGTATAAATGCGGTATACACACTGAATTATCATTTTTTATGATTTATCAGATTAATAAATAAATATTTGTTAATTGGATTTAGTTAAAAAAAATTAAATTCAAGATCAATTAATAGATTCAAATATATGGACTTGAATGTAAAATAATATAAGAAAACTTAGGAGAAATTCATAAATAATTGTAAAAATTATTGAATGTTGGCATTTAAATAAAAATGATAGGAGAGGATATTAGTAGCACATTGTAATAATTTGTATATAATTGTGAAAATTTAAAATTATTTGGACTTGAATGAAAAATTAGTTTTACCATTTTTGTGAATATGAATGCGGTATAAATATTGAATTATTATTTTTAAAAATTTATTACATCAATTAATGAATATTCGTTAATTGTATTTATTTAAAATTTTTAAATTTAAGATCACTTTACTAGATTTAATATATATAAACGTAATAGGAAAATTGGCTGAAGAAAAATCATTTTTTTGGAATGAAGGACGCGACAATTATTTTTACGTTTTAGGGACGCAAGTTTTATTCTTTCGCCCGAAGGAAATTCTTCACAAAAAATTAGATAGTTTTCAAATCTCGTTCTCAAATCAATAGGACGGATGGTGGCATCACAAGAATAGACGGCGCTGGATCACAAGAATAGACGACAGCGGCGCAACCGTAGATGAAGGCAGAACTCGTTCAGGCGAAGGCGACGCTCGTTCGTCAAGCGAATGCGATGGATTGTAGGTGGCGGCGACTATTTTGAAGGCCTGCGGTGACTTGAGCCATGAATTTTATGGCCGATTTCAGATGAGCGGCAGTGGAGTGGAAGTTAAGGTTGCCGCTGATGCCAAAAGTAACGATGCGATTAAATGTGTTGAATTGAACTAAGAAAAAAATGCTATATGAAATTATCATTCTAATTCGACATGTATAATACATAACTCAACGTTATATTTTGCATTGCAGTTGTTATAATTTATGCATTTGTAATAGTATGATTGAATGTTCCTAATTTTCAAGTAGCTGAAGTAAGTTTTGTTTTAAAAATCTACAAAAGATGCGATTTTGATTAGATAAAATTACCTATATGTTTCACAAGATGATAAAATATGCATAAAACATAATGCATCAGTTGTTTGTTTACTTGTTTATTGAGTTGCTTTATTTTGAATGTTACAAATATCATAAATAAAATGCTAGTGTACTTTATAACTAAAATACTATATTAAACTATCATTTTAAATATTCTAAACATACTATATTAGTCTATCATTTTGCATATCCTAAAATGCTATATTAAACTATCATTTTGCATATCCTAAAATACTATATTAAATTATCGTTTTGCATAACAAAAATGCTATATTAAACTATCATTTTTCATATCCTAAACATGCTTGTGGACTTTGTAATTGAAATGCTACATTAAACTATCATTTTGTATAACTTAAACATGCCAGTGGATATTGTAATTAAAATGATATATTAAATCTCATTCTGCATATTGCAACTTTGGTATTGTACTTCACAACTAAAATGCTATATCAAACTATCATTTTGCATATTTTAAACATGATAGTGGATTCCATACTTAAATGCTATATTAAACTATCATTTTGCATATCATAAACATATTGGTGAACTTTGTGATTAAATTGTTACATTAAAAATACATATGCTATATGCGATTATCATTTTGCATTTGGCAGTTCTCCTTAGGAATACTTATTTCATTTTGTATATTCTATTCATACTACTTCACTTTAAATATACTTATGCTAAATTGATGTTCATTTTGCATATATTTTCATCCAATTGAAATATACTTATGCCATATCCAAATATCATTTTTCACAGTCAGATAATTGTATTATATTTTAAAAGTATAAATGCTATATTAGTCTATCATTTAGCATATTAAACAAAATATATTGTGTTTTAAATGTAGAAATGCTATATATAAATATCATTCAACCTGTGATTAAATTATTTTGACTTTCTTCTTCTGCCGTGTTTTGCTTCTCCATTTATTTCTTACCTTTTGATTTAGTGGCACTCGACTTCAATTTTCATGAAATTTCTAATTTACGCTTGCATTGGAGTGTCGAATTAGGTTTTTTTTCAATTTTGGAATGAAGGGCGGAAGCTTCGACGATGGTGGCGGCTTTGACGACGGTGGCTTGGGTGACAGCGACTACGAAAGGTTAGGGCTAGGGCGGCTACGACAGGTTAGGATTATGACGGTAGAGGCTATGGCAAGCTTCAGACGATGGCTTCGGACGATGGAGGAAACGGTTGAAGTTGGTTGAATAGAACGCGCTACTGTCATTGAGCCTAAATTTTAAAAGTTCCGTCCTATATTTAAAAATTAGCATAAAGTTTTTCCTTGAAACTAATTTCCTCTAAACGTAAATATAAAATAATATTAAAAACTTAGAAGAAATCTGTACATAATTGTAAATATTAGTATTAAATTCTAACGATAGAAGAGAGAACCGGTAGAAACATTATGATAATTATAATAACAATAAATATCTAGGAAGAATCAAGAAGAGATGAGGAATTCCATAGAATTATTAAGAGAACTTAAAATTCTTCTGCTTTACTATTATTTAACAATGTGTAACTCATGCGTTGCATACAACAAAGTTTTAAAATCATACTATTTATATTTAATTATACGTATTCTTTTTAAACTATATTTTTATTGTGAAATGTACGGTAAATTTTTTATTGTTGATTACGTAGGTATTATAGAACTACTCAAAGGCCCATGGTTTTAAATCTCCTATATCTCTCCCGAGATCTCATTTTCACACTTAAACGAGATGAGACATCAAATCTCCTCCATATCTCCCTCGACACTCATCTCGTCTGAGATATTCAAATCTCACCCGATATATGGATCAAAATCTCAATCCGAGATCTCACCCGAAGTTATACATTTTTCTTATTTTCCATAATAATTTTTATTTTCATATTGATTCAAAAGAAACTACTTGATCCAATTATAATTTACCAACTTCTTGAATATATTCTTTACTTTTTATCTTAATGAGTCATAGTGAAAGGTTTCACTTCTTTATTACGTTCAAATAAAATGATATTATTCAATCATTATCAAATCAATTAAGCTAATCAAGCTACTACTCTTCTAAAAATATTTCTTTTTCCATGTAAATCTAGTATGTTACCATTTTTATTTTTACTAAGAAAGTTGTAATCGTTAAATAAATTTTTGACGCATCAATTTTAAACACATAAGTACATCCGAGATATTCCCGAGATGCATTATAAGACCCGAGATGTCAATCCGAGATGTACATCCGATACGTACTCATCTCGTCCGAGATCTCTCCCGATACGAGATAACTTGTGTAAAAATTCCGAGATGAAACGTGACCGAAATCCGATATTTAAAACCTTGCAAAGGCCTGAAAATTATTTTGTTTTACTATTAGGCAAATTATTAGTACACATACAGAATTGTCATTTATAGTATTTATGCGATGAATTAATGAATATTAATTAACTGGCTTTATTTAATAAGTTTACATTTGAGATATTTAACTAATTTAAATGAAAATTAATAGGAGTGACCGATGAAAAACTTTATAACTATATAAATAATTAAACATGGGTATTTGAATGTAAACTATTAACTAGAATCGCTAAAACAATGTACAAAGTTTAAAATATCATAAACTATTTAAAGATAATTTATAATAAAATACCAGAAGAGAACTCAAAAAAGTAGGAAATCATTAGTAGTAATGAGAAGGCTAGAAATCAGTAGCAGTAACGAGAACTAAAATAGTTATCGTCGTTTGTGTTTATAATTTTTATGCACTTAACATATTTTTTTACTACTTTGGTTAATATGAAAGTGGTGTCCATATCGGAATTGTTATTTTTTGAATTTATTAGTTTTGTAAACTATATGTATTTTTAAAAGTTTAAAATATAAAAGTAACATCATTTATAAAATGGATAACTTGTGATCGATTTTTTAATTGATCTGTGTTAATGAATTAATGTAATTTATAGCATACTAAAAACGAAATACATATTTAAAAAAATACCATATCTTTTGAAATTGAATTTCATAAATGAAGGATGATTAATGTTAATGAATTACCATATATTTAATAGTATAAAATGAAGGTTAATTACTTCAAATTTTTCTGAAATGCAAAAGAAACAGAATTGAGAAAATATTTGAAAGATATCATATTGAGCTTCCAGGGAAAATATTTGCACAATTTAGGCGACCGGTTAAGAAGCTGGCAAATTATATGAAATACAGCAATGTCTAAGGATGAACCGTTAAGATATAATCTACCAGTAAACCCTAAGGGTAAAACAGAAATTTCGCATTTGACATAATACTATCCTAAAGCTAGTCGCCTTTCTCGCTTATCTCATTTAGTACATTGCTGATCGTTTTTGTCCCAAACAGCAGAAGAAAAAAATGGCGAAAATCATCATAAATTAAATGAAAGCTTTGTGAGAATTTAATCAATTATAGAGAGGAGGTTTGGATGCCTATAAATCTACTCCTTTAAGCTTGAAATGAAAGGTTTCTATCATTTCCTTAGATTCGATTTCGCACATATGCGGATAAGTTGCTGTGTATGAAACTAAAACTAATTTAGATCTGCTGGCTATAGTTTATGAAAATGAGTTGTGATAGTATTTCAATCTATGATATTGCATTGCATTGTAAATTCGACATTCCAAATTTTGGAGATAAACTAATTCTAGAGAAAATTGGACGGTGGTAATTTTATTTGGTTATTTCCTTTTTTTAGTTGTAAATGAATGGAACGGTATAATCTCATTATATTATGAATTATGCATGACTTTGATTGCATTTTTTGCAATATAAATAGGCAAATGTTTCAATGAGTAATGAATATAGAAAAATTCTTAGCATAATTTGGCTATTTTAGTTAGTTGGTTTGTGCTTGACTGATTGCCTTATATTCAGTTGAAGTTACTGTATACGTGCGTCATTGATTTTCAATCCGTTATATATGGCGCCAATAGAATTAAGCAAAAACTAAAGAGCTACAAAATCAACTTGATGAGGCATATATGCCAAATTGTTGGATACACTACTGTCGTTACCTAAATGTGCAATTATATATTTCAATAACTTCAGTTACATGATTTAGAATACATTTTAATTTATTTGGTTGGGATTAAAATAGTCAATAACCCAATTTGTTCACTATGTCGTTGAACAGCAAAAATGTGTGTATTTCAATCTCCAAATCTTCCATATACTTAATTTTATGAATTAGCTATGCGACTGTTGATAACGATTTTGAGTATTTTATATTGGCTTAATTTTATGAAAGATAAAAAATATAGAAATAAAACTGAGATGTAGAAAAATACCTAAATTTAGAAAATATGTTATAGAATTTCGTAAGTTTGTGAATTTTGGTTTTGATTGATCTTATTTGGGTTATACGATATAATCTTTGGCGAGTACATGCTATAAAATACTTAGTGATACTGATGTAGGTACTTAAGTGTTAAAAGGTGAATTTAATAATGCAATGCATGGTAGTACATTGGTATAACGAATATGAATTAAATTTAGTATTATTTTTATGTATACGATGATGACTAATGTTATGTGACTAATATGTTTATATCTCTAAATGACTATCTTATATCGCAATATGAATATGTTTGTAATTCAAATTATTATTTTTGTAATTTAACTGACGAATAGTTTGTTAAATTTATATAAATAATGTTAATATTATGTAATTCATTCCAATATATGGACTTCAGTATGAATATAAGCACGGAAGGTAGTGTAAATGGCTATAGAAATTTTAAAATGTAAGCAGTTGTAGTAAAAACAAAAGTTTTTGATGGGCTACATGATGAAATTATTGAGATAAATGGATTTAATTGAATTTATGAATGGATGTAAAAGAAAGCAAAGATATGTTAACCTTCGACAATGAATATAGTGATATTATGCAAAGTAGTATAGTTCATTCTTTTATGTTGTCATTTATATCACCACAAACAGTTCAATAACTAACTAATTAAATTGTTTCATTTTACATGTTATTTACATTTTGGGAAAAAGTCTATATGGTAACAAAATCATTTTATATCGATACTCCAGAATTTCAAACAAGTATTTTTCTACCCTCATTTGAACTTAGACGCATGCAATTTAGTATCAACGGTTATTAACGTGGTCCATATGTTTTTCCTTCCTGAGGTGATTATGAAAAGTTGCAAATCATTCAAAAAAACCAATGACATAAAATGGGATAGCTCGCCATTTTTCAATTCTGAGTATAATTGGTGAAGGTATGAGCCACATATTGATTTGTTGTTATCAACTCACCTCGATAATTATTTGCTTTTGTTACCGAGGTATGTCCAAAAATATTGCAAAGCTTATTCCATATAAGTTCCAAAGGTACACACAAAGGACGATCTCGACGATTCTTATATCTTGTTCACCTCTGCATCGCAAGTTATTCTCTTGCACTAAAATTTAGAAGCATACATGCATACATAATCATTCTTTTTTTTTTGAACTGGTACTTTATATACAACAAATCAATGGGACAACAAATCCCATGTCAATAAACGTTCGAAAGCAAGTTTTGAACTTGTGACATCCTGCACCAAGCCGAATCAATTAACCACTTGGACAATGGTGCTTGTCAACATAATCATTCTTTAGTTTGTATATACATGTATGAGCATGCATACATAGTAATTTATGTCTTATATAAGTAATTTTTTATACATTTTTATACATAAAAGTTGCAGATGTTAAATTTTTTGATGCTCTGTTGCACTTTTTTTATGGGTCAGAGGCAATAGATAATAATTAGGAAAAATAATATGAATTTAAAGATCTTTTCATTTTGGTATAAACAGTTTCAGATGATAATTATTAAAAGTTGTTGCATTCAAAATACACCTTTCCACTAAGCTCACGATTAGCATGTCTTTTTTTCTGATTCTATGAATATGCATTATGCAGCATATAATTTTGATATTTTGAAATATATCCAAATTTATATTGACAATAATGAAGTTTAAATGATTGTTTAGAACTGTATGAAACAAAGTAATGACAAACACAGTGAAGATAAAGTAAAAAGAAGTATTGAATTTTGACTAAATTTGGAGAAACCGAGATTAAATTAACCTTGGTTTAGTAAAACCCAGTTAACAGTAGATGTGACCCTACTCAATACTCATTTATTGCATGAGTAAAGATAGATGGTTCGGGTCCAACCATCTCATTCAACACATTTATCAATAATTTTGTATCATGTATGTTATCACATGCTTACAAGCTTGGTCTTATGTTAATACAGTGGAATCAATGCAAGCTGTGTTGACATGCTTACCTTTTTAGATTGTTTTGCCTTATTTGGGGACATTGGTAGTTAGTTTTGTTTTCTTATATGCACATGAATCCTTGTTTCATCCCCCTACTTTATTATTACAAAATTATAATGCCATACAATGCTTCAATGGACATATCATATTTGAGTTATCGATGTATTTTTTTTGCAACAACAACTCTATTGAAATCTAGTTCTTTCAAATACTCTAAAACAATGCCTAAAACGGTTCGGTTTATTAAGGAAATTACTCACAAGAAAATATTGGTAGAGAATGCAGTGATAGAAGAAGGGAATAACTCAAAAGATTTTTTGAATCCGCTTCTTCCAAAGGGGCCAGATTGAGCGGCTTTAAAGCAAATACTGTAAAAAAACCAAATAGTTAATCGTCCACCAGCTAAAGGTAAAAAGGAGAGAATTTTGTCAAATAAGTAATCTATAATTCCTCTGGCTGGATCAAAGATTATAGACACCAATACAGGACCACGTGATAGAGATTATTCAGGTAATTTATCTTTTTAGTTGCATTTCTTATATCTTATTCACCTTTTTGTTGCAAGTTATTCTTTTTCATTAAAATTTAGAAGCATACATGCATACATAATCATTCCTTAGTTTGTATATACATGTATGAGCATGCATACATAGTAATTTATGTCTTGCATAAGTAATTTTTTTTATACGGATTCATAAATAAAAGTGGTAGAAGTTAAATTTTTTTTGATGCTCTATAGCGGTTTTTTATGGGTCGGATGCAATAGATAACAATTAGGAAAAATAATATGCATTTAAATATCTGTTCATTTTAGTATAAATGGTTCAGTTGATCATTATTAAAAGTTGGTATGCATTCGAAATAAACCTTTCCACTAAGCTCATAATTAGCATGTCTTCTATCTGATTCCGTGAATATGCGTTATGCAGCATATCATTTTGATGTGTTGAAATATATCCAAATTCATATTGACAACGATGAAGTTCGAATAATTATTTAGAATGTTTGAAACAAAGTAATGGCAAACGCAATGAAGATAAAGTAAAAATGAATTGTGTGAAACTGCGAAACCGCATTTGGTTTAAGCAAATGCACATATTTAGAGTAATAGAAAAACCATTCAACCTCAGACTTAAAACATTTAGTTGTTCCATTTGCAGAAGTTTTTGCTTTGATATTTTTTTCCTTGAAACAGGTGGGTGTAGCAAGAGAGTGTATGGAAAGATGAGCCGAAATCCAATTTTGTTAACCTGTGGAAATAACATAACATTATGAATGGGGAATTGAATTTAGAAGTAGCAGTTGTTTTTTTGATGGAAGAAAGTTAATAGAACATAAATGAAACTTTAGGCATTACCTTTAAGGTTGTTGAAAATCTTCTTATATACAATATTTTGTGTGTAATCCTTTCTTTCTTCGTTCTTATTTTTAATCAAAATCTTCAACCCTTTTTGTGTCGTTGTGCAAGAAACAGCAACATATAACTGGCCATGAGTGAATATAGGACGTGGAAAATAAACCCCAACATTTTTAGTGTTTGACCTTGACTTTTGTTGATTATCATTGCAAAAAATATTTTTATCGAAAATTGACGACGCCTAAGGAGTAAAGGCCATTTTGTGTTTGCTGAGTACATAATTATTCATAGAATTAAAACCTTATTATTGTAGTGAAATTTATTTTAATTTGAGCGGAAGCGAATTATTTGATCAGAATCTAGTTTTGTCTATTTAGATATCTATGTCAATTATGTAGTCTCGTAGAAACAATAGCAGAAATAAGAGACGCAGAAGATTTAGCATGGTTCGGATACGAATATCCTACGTCCACGGAGACCCAACAACTTCTTTTATTCCACTGAAGAAAAGACTACAAAAAAGAGAAAAGAATGATGGTGGATGCTCTCACACACTCACATACATATGAAGATAAAATTCCTTCATTTAAATAGACTTGATAATGAAGGGTTGCTTGGGGATTAAGAAAATCAATTTACTGATTACCCAAATATCTTTTCAAATTCCATGATTTGATTTTAGTACAAATAGATGGCATGGTTTTGGTTTTCATATCTTTTCTTTGATTGATTGATTCTCCATGCCTACTCATTTATTTTTTCATATGATGCATTGCTAATTAATTGATTGGCTAATTAATTAGTTTCCTTTCAAAATATCTTCTCATATCTTTCCATATGCAAGCCAAATTAATGATTGATTGACTGAACCAATTAATCAATTTCTTTCATCCTCAACAAATATTTGAATCATCCAAATTTAACACTTGTAACGACCCGGTATTTTCAACCATTCGCATCCATTATAAGTGTATAGGTAGACACTCATGCCGGAATTGAATTGCTCAAAATACCGCGTTGTAAATAAAAATTTGGCAAATCTCAGAATATACAGTAAATAAAAATTACAGATCACAGACACAGAGTATATAAAAATGCAGCGGAAGAAAAAGAGATAGTAGTTCATGAAGCTACTATATAAATATGAGATACATCAGAGTTAAATAAGATACAACAGAAGAGTAACAGGATACATCAGGTACAAATCAGATACATCACTGAACCACTGGATACTTGAACAAAATAGATGGCTGGATCTTCAAGGAAAGCTCCAATGCCGAAGGTGAATCTAGAATGCTAACTCACTTAATTTGACCCGAGCGTAAAGAAAAACACAAAACCCTCGAGTCAGGACATAAATACTTATAAACTGTAAATCAACTCAAGTGAACAGTAACAAAATGCATCAGTAACTTAAAGGATGCTTGGGACCGGCCATCCTCTAAGGATCCGTTAAACTATTTACTATGTAGTAATATACGCTATATACGGTAGTGTCTAATCAGTAAAGTATAATCATATAGAAAATAGCGTTAAGGGGATGGTGAACCTTAACGCGGTCGGATCTTTAAAACCAAAATCGTAGTGGGCTCGATATAAGGATATAACACGGCACGCGAGGCAATGCCAGGGTGGATATACCGTTTGCACTCCGGGACCGGTGGTGACGGCAAGCCAGCAGCTTCCGCCCACCTCGAACAATACCCCCGAATCAAAGTGGTGCCACCGAATCGAATCACAACAGTAACAGAATGGTTTCCGATGGAGCATGCTCGATGAAAGGGTGCGACCCTTTGTGTAGCCCGGTATAGCTCCTGTTTTAGTCATATATGCCAACTCACGGGAGTTGGGTCCACGTAATATACCTCGAGATCGTCGCCACCATCCTACTTCATTCTGGAATCTCCACCGCGTACACAGTTGTTAAAGTGGTTTTCGGTATTATCCGGCTATAAGACAATATCCGATCCCGGTCTCTTTAACAACCAATCGTTATTATAACCCGTAGTTATAACTTTAAAACATATTTTATACTTCAAAATAAAATATCATTCCAACCCAAATCTTTATCAAAAATAAAGATTAAATCATTTCCAAACCATTTCAAATATATCATCATACCATATCTTTCAATTCAAATATTTATCAAAGTAAATATCAAGTCATTTCTAACCATTTTTATTATCAAAACATTTTAATATCAAAATGTCATATCTTTCAAAACTTCGTTTCAAATCATTTTAATATACCAAAATATCATATCTTTTCGAAACCACATTTCAATCATTTAATATATCAAAATATCGTATCTTTAAAATCCTTTAAATTCAAAGATAACATTCATTCATTTCGATTCAACCCACTCTTTAAATGATTTATATTTCAACGATTTAATTCAATTAAAATCATTTTAAAAGTGTAATTATTATACTTTCAAGTCCAGTATTCAATTTTCAAAGTTCCAAACCATTCTGAGTTCGTTTGCTAAGTCAAAAACCATAATTATTACAATTTCAGCATTTCACAGCATATAGAAAAAGCTATTACAAGTTATATTTGAAAACACTTTGATTCAGCAAAGACAGCATTTAAAAATGCTGTTTAAACTCAGTTTTTAGTTGTTTCAAAACAGAAAAGACAGCATTTAAAACTGCTGTTTAAACTCAGTTTTTAGTTGAATTATAGTTCAAAACAGAAAAGGCAGCATTTCAGAAGTGCTGCGGTAGTTCAGATTTCAAAACAAAGGTTTTATTTGATTTCAGCAAAGATTGCAGACCACTATGGCATTTCCAGAGAATGCTATAAGAGACCTGAGTTCAATATTAGCCTATAAGTTCAACTACAGCAACTACAGCATTTCAGACCTGCTGTAATAGCTCATTTTTCACAGTTTTAGTTCAATTCAGAAACCATAGCATTTCTGAATGCCATTAAGAGTAAATTCTAGGTTTTGTTGTATTTCCAGTAATTAAATAACTTTAATTCAAAACAAATAAACATTTTAGAAAATTCATTTTTAACATTTAAATGTTCATTAACATATCATTTGACATATTATTTTTATACAATAAATTTCATATAACTAAGTCCAATTTCAACAATTTACCAAATAAATTCAAGTGTAAAAGTTTCCAATTCTTCACATTTCGACAAATAAACTTAACACTTATATTTTATTTTCATTTGACAAAAATTTGACCAAATTTCCTATTTTTATTTAATTAACTTAAACCTTTAATTAAAACCAAATTCACCTTTTCCAATCAAGTTATATCTTAAAATTTCACCTTTCAACAGTCATTTATTCAACCACTTAAATTCATAGAAAAGTTCGATAATACTTTAATAAATCATCTAAATTAAGATTTAAGTCAAAATCATATTTACCAATTTCCAAATATAATTAAAGTCCATTTTATTTATATAGCTTAAACATCATTTTAATCAAAATTCCACATTCCAAACTTAGGGCATATTTCACAAATCAAATTTTAACCATTCATAAATTACATTTTTAACACATAGAAAAATCACAATTTATTTATTTAAAACATTTCACAATCCATTTGAATCAAATTTCATAAATTTATATTTTAAAAATACTTAAAAATATTCAAAACACTTTATAGAATAACCACGGGTCTGTATATAGTTTTCTAACCTAGGTCAAGTGATACGGATTTGTATCATTTCAATCCGCAGTTTAAAAAGAAAAATACGGGTTCTATCATTTCAAACCCGCAATCCCAAGTCAAAATGAAAAGAAAAAAAACCATTCAGGCCTATCATTTCAGTCCGTAATGATTTTATTCTAACAGGGAACTTGCAGTGTGATCATATACAGAAATAATATAAACAATGTCAATATCGTAATATACAGTCATATATCAGATGTCAGGTGAAAATTAACAGTTTAAACATGGTAATAACATGGCATAGCATATCATATGATCATCATTATCTTGCATAAACATTTTATATTACTAAACACTTGTCATCAATTCACTTCTCATAAGTATAAATGTCAGAGTGAGAAAGACTCGCCTTTTTTTTCAAGTTGAAGACCAAAACAACTAACACAAGTGCGATTCCAAAAGCACGACAAGCACGATGACAAGACTACGGACATGAGTGGAGAACGAATCCAATCTACAACTCTTGTGTACAACCCAAAACAAACAATCAAAACAACAAAATTAATTACGACTTTAAAATGCAATAACATTGAAATAAAAGGAGATACGACTACGCAGTCTTTTGCTTTGCCTTCTCTATTGTTTGGTATGGCTTTGGGGTCTGATGTGGTTCAGATGTGATCAATTTTTGGGTCAGGTTTGGGCTAACATAGCTCGGGTTCAAGGCAAGACAAGGTGGAGTTTGTACATGAGGAGGTGATGTGGTTTTGAAGGCAATTAGGTGGTTTTTGGTCAAAACAAGGGCTCAGCCTTGGGGATTGGGCTCGGCCTGTGATGTGTCATGACTGGACAGAGGTGAGGAGGGGTGTGTTGTGGTCAGGTCTGGGGAGTGGTGGCGGCTATGGTGGTGGTTTGGGTGGTGGTTGAAGTGGATGAGCATGTAGAGGTCAAATAAGCATGGATCTAGGCATCTAGGTTGTAGTTTGAGGGGTTTGACCATCAAAAGGGGTTCGGCCATGGTCAGATCTGATGGGGTAGATGGTGGTGATGGTTGGGAAGAGATGTAGGAGGTGGTGGCCGTGGCTATGGAGGAGAGGCCAAGCAATACACATGAGAAAACAAGGCAAAATATAAGAAAACAATGGAAAAAGAAGAGCAAAAAGAAGTGGAAAAGAGGAGCCATTACCAAACCTTTCTAGCCGTGAAAAATGAAGTGGAGAGGAATGTTTTCACATGAAAATGAGGTAAGAAATGCACGGCTACAATAAAGAAAGGAACGGTCAAAGGAAATTAAATCTATTAATTGGAAAAGAAACGGAAGAAGAAACGTTAAAATGGTTTTACGTTTCTTTGCTTTCAAACCTTTTAAACTTCCTATATATATTCATATACATCTTAAATAACTGAAAACACTTATAAATTTCAGTTAGAATTCGAAAATATAACAGATAAAAAAATATTAATAATTAATTATTAATTAGATATGATTAAAATAAGAAAAATGGCACAGAAAAATGAAAACTAGACTTAGGAATTAGAAATAACTTCAATACACTTTGGAAAAATTTTCTTAAATTTATATACATGTAAAATGAATAAAATAAAGTAAAATACAGCAAATAAAAGTGAGTGCATAAAATAAATAAATAAATTTTAATTATATATAATTAAATTAAGAAAATGGCTTAAAATTGTAGACTAGGCTTTTAAAATTAGAAATAAATTCAAATGAACTTTAGAAAAATTATATTATCATTTTAAAAATACTTAAAAGTAAAAATATACATAATATAACATATTATCACATATTAAAATAAAATATAACAAAGAAGAAGTAATTTATACAATTTAAAATAGTCATTGTTAAATAACCCTATATACGCACAATATTGTAAAGGGTATAACTTTCACAATTTACATCCAAATTCAACGAAACGAAAAGTGGTGTTCTTAGAATTTTATGTACTTTCATAATAAAAGAAAAAAATTAAAATTTTAAACTTTTAAAATTTTAAGTTAAAAGTCACAGTTTGACTATTTTGACCAAAATCAGCATTTCAGGCAAATATTCAACTTACACAAGTTTGGAATTATAACTCATATAAAGATCAAGATTATATTTAAATAATAAATTTAATCATTTCAAATTAGTAAAATAAGTTTTTAAATCAAAATCTTACATTAAAAATAATTAAAATATACAATAAAATAATTACAAAATACAGGGTTGTTACAACACTCCACCTTATTCAAATATAACAATCTCTCTTCATCACCTCATCATCAAACAATCAACATAGAAGTTGTTGGGTCTAGTGCCCCATGGTGCTAAAGTAATAGGAATCAAACTGATCAAGTTTGAGCAAAGCTCAAACTTGTCCTTTGGAAGTGACTTTATCATCATATCTGAAGGATTATCCAAAGTACTCACCTTCTAAAATTTGATCTTGCTTTGTCCTTCCTCAATTATAAGAAAGAAAATCTCTAACATCTATGTGCTTCTTCGTGAACTATAAGCTTGATTCTCTACAAGATGAATCGCATTCTGACCATCTGAAAATAGCTCTACTGTCCGCTGCACCATTGAAAGATCATCCAACAACTGAAATAAGTATAATCCTTTCTTTGTTGCTTCCACAATCGTTATCAACTCTGCTTCGGTAGTCGATAAAGCTACGATAGATTATAGCTTTGATCTCTATGAAATCGAGCCTATGACAAGTGTGAAAACATAGCTCGACACTAACTTCCTAGCATCTCTATCCCCAGCAAAATCAGACTCACAGTATCCTCTAAGAAAGATGTCACCATCCGCTCCACCATATAACAAGCCTACTGAAGAAGTGCCTCAAAGATGTCTAAGAATCCACTTCACTATTTGCCAATGCTCTTTGCGTGGGTTAGACATATATCGACTCACAACACCCACTGCATGGGCCAAATCTGGTCTTGTGCACACCATCACATACATAAGACTACCAACAGCAATAGAATAAGGTATATTAGCAATATACCTTTTTTCTTCTTCCAGTGAGGGAGATAAGTCTTTTGACAACTTAAAATGAGAGCTTAATGGAATGCCAACTGGTTTGGATTTCTCCATTCCAAATCGAGCGAGGACCTTCTCTCTACCCAATATTTTTTGTGCCTTTCTCAAATCCTTCATGTCAAACTCTCTACTGAGCTTCGCTTTCAACTCCTTAATTCCGACCATACTTCCATATGCAACCAGCATATCATCAACATATAACAACAAATAAATCGTATCACCAACACACATCCAGAAATAAACACACATGTCTTTGAAACTTATGGAGTATCCCTGTGAAAACATAAACTTATTAAACCTCTTGTACAATAGTCTAGAAGGCTGCTTTAGTCCATATAGAGATTTATCGAGTTTGCAAACATAATCTAGTCTGCTACTATCAATAAACCCTTCCGACTGCTTTAAATAAATCTCCACATCCAGATCACCATGCGAGAATGTTGTTTTGACATCTAGTTGCTCTAATTCCATATCATAATGATCGACTAATGCCAAAAGAACATGAAAAGAAGAATGCCTAACCACTGGAGCAAAGATATCATGATACTCTAACCCCTTCTCCTGAACATACCCCTTTGCAACTAATCTTGCCTTGTATCTGAGATTACCATTTTCACCGTCTTTCACTCTATAGGTCCACTTGCATCTAATAGATCTCTTGTCGATGGGACGAGGCACCAAATCCTAAGTATGATTTTTCTACAATGATTCAATCTCCTCCTCCATAGCAACTAAGCAACTAGAACTGTTAATTGATACGGTAGCTTCTCTATAATTACAGGGCTCATCATGGACAACATTCAAAACATATGTTGTCATATCATCGAAGTTAATGTCTTCGATGCCCAACCTAACAAACTCATCAACTACTTGGGCTTTCTTCTTTGTCTGACTGGCCCTTGAGTTTGATCCTTTGTACCAACATTGATATTTCCCTCATCAATCACGGTGTCATCGAAAACATCTGAACGTCTATGGAAAGAATCAACAGAAAACTTGCTTTGTGTCTAGTATTCTTTACATGTCCTCTCATTGTCATTTGATGAGGAAGTCTCCACCTTAAACATAGCTTTCTCATCAAAAGTCACATGCCTACTCACTAAGATCTTCTTGCTACTATGACACCACAACCTATATCCCTTTACTTCTCTCCTATAACCTGGAAAAATACACTTGTGAGCTCTAGGTTCCAGCTTCCCTTTACTCTCATGCACATAAGTTGGGCAACCAAACACTTTGAGAAATGAATAGATAATAGGCTCCCCTTTCCATACTTCTTCAGGGATCTTCATATCTATGGCAGTAGAAGGTGTGCGATTGATGAGGAAAACCGCCATAGATAAAGCTTTGGCCCAAAATCGCTTCTTCAATTTAGCAGTCAGTCTGAGGCATCTTGTTCTCTCCAATAATGTCCAATTCATCCTTTCAGCAACTCCATTAGATTGTGGGTCGTTTGGTGTAGTGTAATGCCTCTTAATGCCTTCAGGCTCACAATAATCGATGAATTCCTATGATACAAATTCACCGTCGTTATCTGAACGGAGAACTTTCAATTTCTTCCCTGATTACTTCTCAACCATATATTTCCACTTTCAAAACTTGGCAAAGGTTTCACTCTCTGACTGAAGAAAGTATACCCATAATTTATGAGAGAAATCATCTACAAATGAAACGAAATGTAACAACCAGCATATTTTACGATTGTATATTTAAATATTTTATTTAAATATAGCATCGTTAGTCGGATTTAAGTCCGTAATGCTACTTTTTGCAAATAGTTGAATTAGAACTGGAGACCACTTCCATTGAGTTCAAAATACCGTTTGCGACCTTTTCAAGTATAAACATTGATATGTTTGGAGTTAGCTTGAATTTTGACATTTTCACTTAGGGATTTGGGTTTGGGTTTCAGCTCAATAACCTAACATAAGACCCTAGCTCCACCACCTCTCCCTTTCATTCATTCTCATTTCCTAACACTTCAAGCTTTAGTAAAAATGGGAGAAGAGATTGGAATTTAAAAATTCTAAGCCCTAGTTTCTTTTGCAAATCCAAGTTCTAGCTCCAAAATCAAAGAGAAGCTTAGGTAAGCATCCTCTTCTTCTTCTTCTCCATCTCAATCTCTCTTCAATTTCAGAAATTTCCTATAAACTAACATAGGAAATATTTTCTAATGAGCTTAGATTGAAGCTCCTTGAGTTGAAATTGAAAAGGAATTGATCTTGCCTTGTTTTAAAAGCTTCTCCTTTTTTGTTTTTAGGTTTAAAGTTGAGTTTTTGAACTCACATCTATGTTTATAACTATCTTTGTTGTTAGGTATGAATTTCTAACATCTATTCTTGTTCATTTTGCTTTTGGATTCAATTGTTTTTATGAATAATCCAATTTTTGGGGTTTTGAAGTCAAAATCTTTAAAAATCCTAGCTTTGGTGTTTGAACATGATTGTGGTGGTGTATCGAAGAGCCTATAGGGCTGGGTTGCCGATTGGCGTAAAACCCTAATGCCCATTGCTCGTCCGATCATAATTTGTAGGATTTTTGCCCCACTTGGGGGCTAGGCTGAATGTGCTTCAGAAGCAGATTCAGTCGACTGGATCAGGAGGTCAGTCGACTGAACCAGGGGATGGAAAATGCTTTAGAAGCAGGTTCAGTTGACTGGACCAGGAGGTCAGTCGACTGAACCTGGGGACAGAAAATTTGTGTTCCTGCGTCAGTTGACTGACCACCTGGGTCAGTCGACTGATTTGCTTGCCTCTGCCCAATTTGCCTATTTTGCTTGGATTTCCAATTTTAATCGATTCGTGTTGATCCGATTTATTATTATCATTTATTATTGACTTTGATGACTTCTTCTACTTCGGGATTTTTGGGAATATCCATTTTGATGGATTCGGTATCGATTTCGATGGATTTGATTCACGTCTTCATATGTGAATATTGGTTATTGATTATTTTTACAATCATTTTTGTGATTTGTCACTTTAAAATACAAAGGTTTCTATACTAGTAGTAAATTTTCAAACCCTTTTACAAAGATGATTTCAACTCTATTTTTAATACAAAGCTCTTTATAAAACCGTTTTCCAATCTATGAGTATATACAAACCTTTACCTCGTTCGTATGAGAAAATCTAATTAAACGGCTTAGCAAAACAAGTGGTATGAAATGCTTGCGTTTACTTCGTCGGTTAATTATGGACTTGTTCGATTGAAACTCTTGTGACAAATTTTCGAGTGGAGATTTACAATTTGTTTGTAAATATTTAAGCTAAGCCAGTGGTTATGGGACATGAAGCTAAATTCATTTATTTACTAGCTTAGTGTAATTCACACTTTTAATTGATCAATGATGATCATTTTGTGATTTAGGCTAGCAATATGCCATGTCTTTTGTCCACGTGGGGGACCATACCTCGTTTTATTGAGTTTCGCCTCATCTTTTCTATAGGCTAACGACCTATTGGTTCTTTGGAGTTTCGACTCATTTTTGTGTGCTAGCAACCCACGTTCTTTTACGGAGTTCGATTCATCGGGCGTACCGTTGTACTACGTCGTTGTACCTGCATATCAGGTTCATCAGGCGTACCGTTGTACTACGTCATTATTCCGAATTATTCGAGTTTCAGGTTCCTCGGGCATACCGTTGTACTACGCTGTTGTACTAGCTCTATGGTTAGCGACCATGGATTAGCGATCCGTTTGTGATACACGTGTTGGTGAGTTTTCATGCTCCCATTTTGTGATCGGCCTCCCCCCTTTTGATTTCTCGATTTCTAGTTGATGATTTCTAGAATTTGTGATTCGCCAATTTTGTGATTGGCGTTGATATGTTTATCAATATTTGTGGCATGGTGAATAAAATAAAGAATATGACATTCTTTTCTGTGTTTGAGAATATTCGAGTTATTGCATGATTTTCTAATGTATACTTTTCATAGTATGGCATTATTATTATCATACTTTTTTGTCATATCTCTTATTCTATCTCATTTTATCTGATATTTATAGCTAAACTGATCTGTTTATTATTTTCTTATTAAATAATACTCGGGTCAGACCGAGATGTTACAGGTGCTTCTGCTTGACTCCTCATCTGGAAACATTATCTGACTTTTGGCTAACTATTCTAGTTTAGTAGTTTTTGTGATTATACATTCGAGATAGAGACTCTTGATGTATACTTATTATTTTTTCTAGCACTTGTACCCATTCTTTCGTGATATTGTGGATCTTATTTGACCACTAATCTGATGTACACTTCTATGTGTTATATTCATATCTGTTTTCGCCTTTGTGATATGGATGTCTGTGACTGATTTGTGTTATGCTTATTTCTATATTTGGTTCCGAAGATCATATAGCCACTGTGCGGTAGCTTTGAGTTTGTATCGGTATGTCGAATTTGCTCTTTATGTGTTATACTATCTGACATATCGGTGCTCGCACAAAACAATTACATGGATGGTCGCTCCTCAACAGCCTTATTCTTCGTGCTAATTGACGGTATTACTCCGTAGTATCCTTGGCTAGCGTGAGTATAGAGGTGGGGCGTCACAACTTGGTATCGGAGCCAAACTTCGAAACAATGTAGAATAATCAAGCAAGGATCATTGTCCTAAGTCCTTCTTAGGAGTCGTGCCTAAGGATTTAATTCGAGTCTTCGTACCGTTTTATCCTATTTTCTTTTATGATGCCTTGTTTTCACCAATCAAGATTGTTTGATATTCATTCTGAGAATAACCTTTTTCTTCTTCTTTCTTTCTTTCTTAAAGAAGAGAAATGGTTAGACCAAACCGTGCCAGCGCCGGTCAATCTAGTGCTACTCCTTAGGATGGAGTATTTATGTCAGCTCAACAACTTCTAGATCTTGTAAAGAATGCTCAAGCTGTCGAACCCATTACAGAGCCTACTCACCCAAAATACGGATTTGCACGCTTGTGTAGCGATTATACTAATTTGGGTGGAAAGCCATTCAGGGGTTCCGAAAGCGTTATAGAAGTACAGGCTTAGCTTAGAACATGCGATCGCATCTTTTCTCGCATGAATCTCATTGATTATGCTCCAAGAAAGAGCATTAGATTGGTATGAGCTTCTGATTTCTGAAATTTTTTAAGTGGATCTTACTTGGGAGCAGTTCTGGGAACGATTCGAATTAAAGTTTATGCCAGAGGCTGAAAAAGTAACTTTAGCTCGGCTTTTTATTGACCTTTTTCAAGGTGAATTTTCTGTGACAGACTATGTCGCATCTTTTAAATCCCTCTCTAAATATGGCGTCGAGTACATTAATAGTCCATTGAAGAAAAATCAAAGGTTTTTCTATGGCTTGAATAAGAATCTCAAAATGTCTTTACTTCTGAAATTGGAAGTTTCTTTCGACCAGCTTGTTGATATCGCGCTTCGACTTAAAGAGGCTGATAAAGAAGATGATGTTGAAGTAGTGATTTCCAAACCGAACTTCAACAACAATAAGAAGAGGCCTATTAAGTTCAAAGGCCTTTATCCCAACAAGAAAGGAAAGCAAGCAACTCTGGTAGCAAAGACCACTACCTCTAGTCATGGGCAATGCTACAATTGTGGTTCTAAGGACCATTTCGCTAATAGATGTCCGAAACCTATCTTTTGTCGTTATTGCAAAAGTTCGGGTCATCTTTTATCTTCTTATCCCAAACTTCAAAGCAAGAACGAGAGAAAGCTAAATGTTGTGCAAGCCCCTAGTAACACTTCTCGTAGTCAAGGTATTTCTCATTCTATCCTTGATGGCATTATTATATTTCGTGATCAATCTATTCGAGTTCTTTTTGATACGGGTGCATCCCATTCTTTTATATCAAAAGAACTTGTTGATACTTTTTCTTTAAGTGTTATGGCTTTGATGACTTTTTTGAGAATTGCGAATCCAGTTGGTAGATCCGCAACACTCAGTTTGCTTTGTAAAGATGTCAAGATTATTTTATGTGATTTTTCTTTCCGAGCCAATTTGCATGTCATGCGTTACTTAGGCTTCGGAATGATTTTGGGAATGGATTGGTTTAACCGTTATGAAGCCCATATCCTATGTCCTGAGCGGACTATTCATCTTCGACATCCTCAATCTATTAAGCAGATTTCTATTGTTCTTAAAGATTCGGATTCTAAATTGGAAGCATCCTTGTATTCTCTACACCCTCGTGATGATGATAATGATGATGAGCAAGATGTCATTTCTCTCACTCACGTTGTTCGTGAATTTTCCAATATATTTGAGCCCGTTTTAGAATTACCACCTAAGCGAGCAATTGAGTTCAGAATTAATCTAATCCTTGAAGCTCTACCTATCACTCATCCTCCTTATCGAATGTCTAATATGGAAAATGAGGAGATGCGTAAACAATTATCCGAATTGGAAGCGAAGCAGTTTATTCGTTCAAGTTCCTCTCCTTGGGGAGCTTCGGCTATTTTTGTGAAGAAATTTGATGGTACACTTAGGCTTTGCATTGACTGCCGCAAGCTTAATGATCTTACCATTAAGAATAAATATCATTTACCTTGGATTGATGATTTATTTGACCAACTTAGTGGTGCTAGAGTCTTTTCGCAGTTAGACTTAGCAACCGGTTTTCATCAGCTTCGTATTGCAGAGGATAGCATTCCTTTGACATTATTTCGTACTCGTTATGGATCTTATGAATGGCTTGTTATGCCATTTGGTTTAGCGAATGCTCCAGCTTATTTCGTTGATCTTATGAATCGAGTTTTCAAAGACTTCCTCGATCGATTTGTTCTCATCTTTATAGATGATATTATTGTTTATTCTAAAACTGAGGAAGAACATGAAAAGCATCTTTGGATTGTGTTAGAAACTCTTAGGAGCAATCAATTGAAAACAAAATTTTCTAAGTGTCACTTTTGGCAATCTCATATGAAATTTCTTGGTCATATTATTTCCAAATCTGGAATTTCCGTGGATCCTTCAAAGATCGAAGCGATTCAAAATTGGAAGAGACCGGAGAGTGTGACGGAAATCCCTAGTTTTCTTGGATTGGCGTGTTATTACCGTCGGTTCATAAAAGACTTTTCTAAAATTTCTCTGCCGCTCACTAGTTTGACAAAGAAGGGAGTTAAATACATTTGGTCAGACAAATGTGAAGCTTCTTTTTAACGATTAAAAGAACTCCTTTCTGATGCTCCTATTCTAGTAATTCCCGAAGGAAACCAAGACTTTATTGTTTATACCGATGCTAGTCGTGTTGGTTTGGGAGCGTTCTCATGCAAAGGGAACGTGTTATTGCTTATGCTTCTAGGCAATTAAAGCCTGCCGAGACTAGATATGCCATTCATGATTTAGAGCTCATGGCTATTGTTTCGCCCTTAGAATTTGGCGTCATTGTCTTTTGGGAGAGAAATTTGTTCTCTATACCGACCATATATCTTTGAAGTATTTATTTTCTCAAAAGGAACTTAATTTGTGTAAACAATGTTGGCTTGAGTTTCTTGCATCTTATAATCTTGATATTCTTTATACTCCCGGAAAGGGGAATCGTGTTGCCGATGCCCTTAGTCGTAAGCAACAAGCGGATGTTTCTATGATGATATCCGAATGGAATGATCTCGGGATTTTGTCCACTTATGAGATTCAAGATCGTGAATCCGATTTATGTTCATCTCTTGTTCTATGTAGCCTTGAGGCTCATCCTTCTCTTTTAGACCGCATTCTTAAGCTCAAAAGCTAGATCCCGAATTGGCTCTTCTCAGCCAAAGTTGTAAGGATAAAAGTGATATTGAAGGTTTGAAAGACTTTGATATTGATGCTCGTGGCGGTATTCGAAAATTTGGTAGACTTATCGTGCCAAATATCTGTGATCTTCGTAAAGATATTTTAGAAGATTCTCATCGTTTTAAATTTACCATTCATCCCTGTAGTAGTAAAATGTAAGTGGATATGAAGCGACTTTATTATTGGGATGGAATGAAATCTGATATTGCTAACTTTATTATGCGTTGCATTACTTGCCAACTTGTTAAGACCGAGCACCAAAGGCCCGGTGGGTTATTGAAACCTTTGGACATTCCAATTTGGAAGTGGGATCAAGTCTCGATGGACTTTATTGACGGACTTCCTCATTCTCGTTTAGGCAATGATAATTTATGGGTGATTGTGGATAGACTTACAAAATCCGCCCATTTTATTCCCGTTCAGTCTAGTCGAACCGTACCTCTTTTGGCCAAACTCTATATTAGAGAAATTGTTAAATTGCATGGAGTTCATACTTCTATTGTTAATGATCGTGATCCATTGTTTACTAGTGGATTTTGGAAGAGTCTTCAAAAAGCTTTGGGAACGAAGCTTAATTTTAGCACCGCTTATCATCCTCAGTCCGATGGATAAACCGAGCGTGTGAATCAAACTCTTGAAGATCTTCTTCGTGCATATGTTCTTGATTTTTGTGGAATTTGGGAAGATCATTTTTCACTCGTTGAGTTTTCCTACAATAATAGCTTCCAATCTAGTATTGGTATGACACCTTTCGAGGCACTCTATGGAAGGCCATGTTGATCTCCTTCTTGTTGGCTTGAGGCCAATGAGAAGCTAGTTTTAGATCCAGATTTTATTCGTGATTCCACAGAAAAGATTGACCTTATTCGCCATAGGATGAAAGAAGATCAAACTAGACAAAAATCCTATGCCGATAACCGAAGAAGGAAATTAGAATTTTTTGTAGGAGATATGGTGTTCATTCGTGTTTCACCTATGAATGGTGTTGTGCGTTTCAGTCGATCGAGAAAATTAGCATCCTGGTATATTGGTCTGTTTCCCATCACCGAACGCATTGGTTACGTGGCTTATCGCCTTCTATTACCGGCTTAATTTTCTGCTATTCATGACCTGTTTCACGTTTCTTAAGAAACCGAAATGCCTTCGAGATTCCGATTCTATTATTGAGCCCAGTGTTGTGGAAGAAATTGAAGTTTTGCCTAATTTGACTTATGAGCAACATCCTATTCGTATTATTACATCGAAGGTTAAACCCCTTCGAAATAAAGATGTTCCGCTTGTGAAAGTCCAATAGTCCTCAAATCCTAAGGATTGCTCTTGAGAATCTAGAGAATTCATCGAGCGATCGCATCCGGACTTACTCTCTCATGCTCCTTAGAGGTGAACTTCTTACTTTAAATCTTCTGTTGTGTTGATATGCTTTTATGGTTGTTACTTTTTATTTCTCATTTTTTCTTAAGTATTGCGAGGACGCAATTCCTTTAAGGAGTGGAGTCTGTAACAACCCGCTTATTTTACGATTGTATATTTAAATATTTTATTTAAATATAGCAACGTTAGTCGGATTTAAGTCTGAAATGCTGCTTTTTGCAAACAATTGAATTAGAACTCGAGACCACTTCCATTGAGTTTAAAATACCGTTTGCGACCTTTTTAAGTATAAACATCGATATGTTTGGAGTTGGCTTGAATTTTGACATTTTCACTTAGGGCTTTGGGTTTGGGTTTCAGCCCAATAACCTAACATACGACCCTAGCTTCACCCCCTCTCCCCTTCGTTCATTCTCATTTCCTAACACTTCAAGCTTTAGTGAAAAAGGGGGAAGAGATTGGAAATTTAAAATCCTAAGCCCTGGTTTCTTTTGCAAATCCAAATTCTAGCTCCAAAATCAAAGAGAAGCTTAGGTAAGCATCCTCTTCTTCTTCTCCATCTCAATCTCTCTCCAATTTCAGAAATTTTCTATAACCTAACTTAGGAAATATTTTCTTATGAGCTTAGATTGAAGCTCCTTGAGTTGAAATTGAAGAGGAATTGATCTTGCCTTGTTTTAAAAGCTTCTCCTTCTTTGTTTTTGGGTTTAAAGGTGAGTTTTTGAACTCAGTCTATGTCTATAACTATCTTTGTTGTTAAGTATGAATTCCTAACATCTACTCTTGTTCATTTTGCTTTGGATTGAATTGGTTTTATGAATAATTCAATTTTTGGTGTTTTGAAGTCAAAATATTTAAAAAAAAAACTAGCTTTGGTGTTTGAACATGATTTTGGTGGTGTATCGAAGAGCATATACGGCTGGGTTGCCGATTGGCGTAAACCCTAGTGCCCATTGCTCGTCCGATGCGATTTGTAGGATTTTTGCCCCACTTGGGGGCTAGGCTAAATGTTCTTCAAAAGCAGGTTCAGTCGACTGGACCAGGAGGTCAGTCGACTGAACCAGGGACAGAAAATGCTTTAGCAGCAGGTTCAGTCGATTTGACCAAGAGGTCAGTCGACTGAACCTGGAGACAGAAAATTCGTGTCCCTGTGTCAGTCGACTGACCACCTGGGTCAGGCGACTGATCTGCTTGCCTCAGCCCAGTTTGCCTATTTTGCTTGGGTTTTCAATTTTAATCGATTCATGTTGATCCGATTTGTTGTTATCATTTATATTTGACTTTGATGACTTCTTCTACTTCGGGATTTTTAAGAATATCCATTTTGATGGATTCGGTATCGATTTCGATGGATTTGATTCACGTCTTCGTATGTGAATTTTGGTGATTGATTGTTTTTACAATCATTTTTGTGATTTGTCACTTTAAAATACAAAGGTTTCTATACTAGTAGTACATGTTCAAACCCTTTTACAAAGATGATTTCAACTCTATTTTTAATACAAAGCTCTTTATACAATCGTTTTCCAACCTATTAGTATATACAAACCTTTACCTCGTTCGTATGAGAAAATCTAATTAAACGGCTTAGAAAAACAAGTGGTATGAAACACTTGCGTTTACTTTGTTCGTTAATTTTTGGACTTGTTCAATTGAAACTCTTGTGATAAATTTTCGAGTGGAGTTCTAGAATTTATTCGTAAATATTTAAGCTAAGCCAGTGGTTATGGGACATGAAGCTAAACTCATTTATTTGCTAGTTTAGTGTAATTCACACTTTTAATTGATCAATGATGATGATTTTGTGATTTAGGCTAGCAATATGTCATGTCTTTTGTCCACGTGGGGGACCGTACCTCTTTTTATTGAGTTTCGTCTCATTTCTTCTATAGGCTAACGACCTATTGGTTCTTTGGAGTTTCGACTCATTTTTGTGGGCTAGAGACCCACGTTCTTTTATGGAGTTTGGTTCATCGGACGTACCGTTGTACTACGTCGTTGTACCGGCTTATCTGGTTCATCGAGCGTACCGTTGTACTACGTCGTTGTTTCGAATTATTCGAGTTTCAGGTTCCTCGGGCATACCGTTGTACTACGTTGTTGCACCAGCTCTATGGTTAGTGGCCATGGGTTAGCGACCCGTTTGTGATACACGTGTTGATGAGTTTTCACACTCCCGTTTTGTGATCGGCCTCCCCCTTTTTGATTTTTTGATTTCTAGTTGATGATTTCTAGAATTTGTGATTCACCAATTTTGTGATTGACATTGATATATTTGTCAATATTTATGGCATGGTGAATAAAATAAAGAATATGACATTCTTTTCTGTGTTTGAGAATATTCGAGATATTGTATGATTTTTGTTGCTATCTAATGTATATTTTTCATAGTGTGGCATTATTGTTATCATACGTATTTTGTCATATCTCTTATTCTATCTCATTTTATCTGATATTTATAGCTAGACTGATCCGTTTATTATTTTCTTATTAAATAATACTCGGGTCAGACCGAGATGTCACAGGTGCTTCTGCTTGACTCTTCATCTGGGAACATCATCTGAGTTTTGGCTAACTACTCTGGTTTAGTAGTTTTTGTTATTATAAATTCGAGATAGAGACTCCTTGATGTATATATATTCTTTTGTCTAGCACTTGTACCCATTCTTTTGTGATATTGTGGATCTTATTTGACCGCTACTCTGATGTACACTTCTATGTGTTGTATCCATATTTGTTTCCACCTTTGTGATATGGATGTCTGTGACTGATTTGTGTTATGCTTATTTCTATATTTGTTTCTGAAGATCATATAGCCACTGTGTAGTAGCATTGAGTTTGTATCGGTATGTCGGATTTCCTCTTAGTGTGTTATACTATCTGACATATCGGTGCTCGCACAAAACAATTACACGGATGGTCGCTCCTCAGCAGGCTTATTCTTCGTGCTAGTTGACGGTATTACTCCATAGTATCCTTGGCTAGCGTGAGTATAAAGGTGGGGCGTCACATGAAATATCTAGCTCCACCTAATGACTGACAAGGGGAGGAACCCCACACATCTGTTTGAACATACTCTAGGGCAGTTTTTGCTTTATGCTCTCCTGTACCAAAAGAAATCTTCATCTTTTTTCCAAGAACACACTCTTCACGAAAACCAAGTTTTGAATGATAAACTCCATCAATCAATCCTTATTTTCTCAACTCATCCATGCTGCGCTCACCGATGTGACCCATCCGTAAGTTCCATAATCCGGAAGAATCTGAATCAACAGATGCAACAGAAGCAGATTCACCAACTACAGAGTGCCCTTTAATATTCCTACCCTCACACCTCTCATAAAAATCATGGACCCTTCGATATCTTCATTTTCTCTCCTTCCACTACAATCTTTAAGTCAAGTCTACTCAATGCCCTAATAGAAATCAAGCTCATCCTCAAATCAGGTACATGTCTAACATCATTGATCGTACGAATAACACCACCAAACGTCCTAATTATCATGCTACCAACACTAACCATATGACATGAAGCATCATTACCCATCAAAACTTCTCCTCCATCAATTTCGCGATAAGTGGAAAAGTTGTTCCTATCAGATGTCATATGATAGGATGCGCCAGAGTCAATCAGCCATAATTGCTCTTTCTAAAAGAGCTAGAAGCTATAAATACAATGGTGTCACTTTATGTATCTGATTTCTCTGCTGTAGAAGCCAAGGCTTGTTTGGATCTTTTCTTCTACCTTCAAGCTTAGGACATTGTCCTATGAAGTGCCCTGGTTTCTTACAATAATGACAAGTCAACTTCTTAGGCCCCTTAGACTGAGACCGCGAAGAATTCCATCCTCCACCTTTCTTCGACCTGCTTTGGCCTCTACCTCTCTGAACAAATAAGCCCTCGGTATCACTATCCAATCTAGTGCTTGCCAATCTACCTCTTGATACTTCATTATGAAGACCAGCATTTATATCAGACAGACTAATTTTACTACGGCCATAAATCATGGAATTAACAAAAGTAGTATACTCCTTAGGCAAGGAACATAGGAGGATCACATCTTGAGCCTCATCAGTAATATCAACTTCCGCTGCCTTCAAGTTCATAATCGATGTGGTCAAATCATCTACATGCTTCGTGAGATCAGCTCTAGGCTTCATCTTGACCGAATAGAGTTATTACTGAAGAATAATCTGATTAGTGAGAGACTTGTCTTGATATGCATCCGATAATGCATCCCATAGTTCCTTTGTTGTCTTCTTCTGAGAGAATTCTCTAACAACTTCATCTGAAAGACTCTACTGAATTTTTGTGAGAGCTTCACCTTCCATCTCTTCCAAATCAGCTGCATCAATACCTTTCAATTTTCCAAGTGCAGAAACAATCTTATAAGTCTTTTCCTTCTTTAATACAACCTCCATCTTCATCTTCCAGGTACCAAAATATCTCTTTCCGTCAAAACGTGTTACTCCATAATTGACACCAGATCTACCAACAGACTTACTAGAAGTAGCCATTAATATGCAAACAGGAACAATAACACTAGCTCTGATACCAAATTATAGTGAAATTTGTTCTAATTTGAGCGGAAGCGAATTATTTGATCAGGATCTAGTATTGTCTATTTAGATATCAATGAAACTTTAAAAAAAATCAATTATGCGGTCTCACAGAAACAATAGCAGAAATAAGAGACACGGAAGATTTAACGTGGTTCAGATATGAATATCTTATGTCCATAGAGACCCAACAACTTCTTTTATTCCACTGAAGAAAAGAGTACAAAAGAGAGAAAAGAATGATGGTGGATGCTCTCACACACTCACATACATATGAAGATAAAATTCCTTCATTTAAATAGAATTGATAATGAAGGATTGCTTGGAGATCAAGAAAATCAATTTCCTGATTACCTAAATATCTTTCCAAATTACATGATTTGAGTTTAGTACAAATAGATGGCGTAATCTTGGTTTCAATATCTTTCCTTTGATTGATTGATTCTCCATGCCTAATCATTTATTTATTCATATAACAAATGCATTGACAAATTAATTGATTGACTAATTTAATTGGTTTCCTTCCAAAATATCCTCTCATATCTTTCCATATGCAAGCCAAATTAATTGATTAATTGAACCAATTAATCAATTTCTTTCCTCCTCAACAAATATTTGAATCATCCAAATTTAATAGTTACCAATATTAGTTCTAGTTATTATTTCCGTCACAATTACTTTGGATGCAACCTTGTTACAAGTAATCTTGTACCATTGCAAAGACCTAAATTTTGATTTAAATTACGAAGAAGCATTATTGGAACTCCAACCTTTAAACGAAGTTCATGATTTGATATTGAAGCTAACTTTAGTGTATTAAGGAATTCCACGGGATACAAAAGATTTTGTTCCTCAATGCCTTCCAATATTGGACTAATTGAGTCTGCACTTAGGTAGGTACATTATTGACCTGACATTTTTTCAATAATACATGAATTCACTTCATCCACACATTCATTAGTCGGTGCTAGTATACAATGACCTTGGAATTTTTACCTATGTCGGCTTTCATTATCATACATTGCTACAGTTGGAAACAATCCATCCCCCACATCTAAAATCTATTTACTAAAATTTGCAATTTGATTTATTTCTCATTTCTTGTGTAAGAGTAAAAATTTTACACTTGCTCCATAACCGTTATCGATTTATTAATGAACCAACAATTGTCTCCCTTCCCCCTTTATCAATAACCAATATTATTTTCCTAAAATCACCACCAAGTAGGATAGTTTTGCCATCGAAAATTTCACCACCATTCCCAACTTGCTCCATCACATCTCATAAAGTTCTTTCTAATGCTTCTAATGCATTTCTGCGTGCCACTGACGCTTCATCATAGATAATTAGATCAGTTTTTTATTAACTCGCCCAGTGAAGACTGTCTTGTAATAGCACAATTAGAATCCTCATCTAAATTTATTGGAATTTTGAAGTAAGTGTGTAGTTCTACCACTCGGTATTAATAATGACGTTGTACCTGACGTTGCAACTGCAAGTACAATTTTACCTTGTGATTGCAATTTTGATATTATTGTTTTCCACAAAAAAATTCCTGGTACCTCCACTACCATGAACAAAAAAATCCACCAAAATTTCCATCAACTGCATCTATGACTTCATTAAATATTTTCCTTTGTTGAACTTTAAACAACACCTCATATTTACGTACTCTTCGTAGAGTGCATCATGGTTGTACATTTGTTCGACCCTTATAAGTCTGTTTTGAAATCGTACAAGAAACATCAAATTAGGAAAGAGAAACATCGGATATTCTTTTAGAGATATATTACTCTTATTCATGATTTTTTTCAATTCCATACATGTTAGAGAACCTCGGCTTATCACAAAACCAATTGGTAATGTGAAGGGAGGTCTCTTAGTATTTATGCATGATTTATATTGTAAATTGTCCGATGTGGGACTAATCTTAACACGCCCCCGCACGTATGGCATATCATTAGCCAAACACGTGGACATTCATTGAGGGTGACGTGTGATACAATTAAACCCGCTCTGATATCATGTTAGGGAACCTCAACTTATCACAATACCAATTGATAATGTGAAGGGAGGTCTCTTAGTATTTATGCATGATTTATATTGTAAATTGTCCGATGTGGGACTAATCTCAACATACCCCGCACGTGTGGCGTATCATCAGCCAAACACATGGACGTTCATTGAGGGTGACGTGTGACACAATTAAACCCTCTCTGATACCATATTAGAGAACCTCGGCTTATCACAAAACCAATTGGTTATGTGAAGGGAGGTCTCTTAGAATTTATGCATGATTTATATTATAAATTTTCCGATGTGGGACTAATCTCAACACGCCCTCGCACGTGTGGCGTATCATCAACCAAACGCGTAGAAATTCATTGAGGGTGACGTGTGACACAATTAAACCCACTCTGATACTATATTAGAGAACCTCAGCTTATCACAAAACCAATTGGTAATGTGAAGGGAGGTCTCTTAGTATTTATACATGATTTATATTGTAAATTGTCCGGTGTGGGACTAATCTCAACATGCCCCCGCACGTGTGGCGTATCATCGACTAAAAACGTGGACATTCATTGAGGGTGATGTGTGACACAATTAAACTCGCTCTGATACCATGTTAGAGAACCTCAGCTTATCACAAAACCAATTGGTTATGTGAAGGGAGGTCTCATAGTATTTATGCATGATTTATATTGTAAATTATCCGATGTGGGACTAATCTCAACACGCCGCCGCACCTGTGGCTTATCATCAGCCAAATACGTGGACATTCATTGAGGGTGACGTGTGACACAATTAAACCCGCTCTAATACCATGTTAGAGAACCATATATTATCACAAACCCAATTGGTTTTGTGACAATATGTAGTTCTCTAAGAGTGTTATATAGTTTAGATGTAACTTTTGAAATGAAATACAACCTCTGAAATAACAAAATTGTTACCCTCTTTAACTATAATGAAATACTTGTACAATAGGATATTCAAAATTTGACCCCAAAGTCTTAATTTGTATCTATGAAATAAATTTGAAAACAATGTAGTACACCCAGCAATTGTAACACCAATTCATTACACTCATAAACTAAAGTTTATCGATAACACAACAACCCTAGTATAAAGTATTATATTGATTTTGCTCGAAGCTCCATAATATTTAGGACTAGCTTTGCTTGAATGATCAAAGATAAATATACATACATTTTAATTTAAATGATTCTTGTACTCATCTGCCAAGACATTTAAATGATCGGTGTTTTACAATTTCAAATTTCCATGGTATAAATACATTTCATTTTCAAAACACATGCCACTAAGAAAACAGTGAGAACTGTTCATGGATGTACAAATATTTGCATTGATTGTACTTAATGACTCCTTGCCTATATTCTCAAAGTCAAAAATTTATGTGTACATAGTATTAGTTTAATAATGCGGTTATTAAACTAAGAAAAAAGAGGTAGTTGTTTCCAAAGAATCTTTATACATCAAACCTAATGCGGCTAAGGTTTACCTCAACATGTTTGTTTAATTTGTTGATGGGACAAACATAGTTTATTTTCCCCTCAACAGTCAGTACATAAAGGTTGTTACTTCAGTGAACATCAAAGTAAGACATGCATTAAATAAAAAAAGAAAATTAAGTATATGAAAGTAATATCTGAATGGAACTCCATAACACAAATTTTAAATCATCGCCAGTTAACTTCCGATCATCAATTTGCTTCATGTTGATTGCATTACATTGTCTCTATATGCTTCAGTTCCTTGCTCTTCGGTTTCCAAATTTGCTTCATATTGCTCATTGTTTCAAAATAAGCTATAGGTTGCTCATTGGGTTCAATATTTGCTTCAAGTTGTTCATTGAGGTCCTAGGCTTGCTTTTGTTTGCAAGTAAGCTTCCTCTTCTTTGCCATATTCTGCAGTAATAAAACCGAGTTAGACTTGAATACATATATAGATTGGCACTTAGCAATATCGTAAGATAAAAAAAAGCAAGTATTCAAAGTCAATAACTTTCAATAAATTATTTTTAGTAGTTTTTTTGTTGTCAACAAATTCTTGTCTCAAATCTAAAACATGTATTCATCAACTATAATGCTTCTATATCATAAGATAAAAAATCAAATGAAATGTAATTTTTATATAATTATAATATGTAATTCGTCGGCTATTGTTCTTCTTTTTCATCTAGCTAGGAGCATTGCAAATGTTTCAGCCACTTCAGAGTACAATCCTCACTAATATACAAATGCAGTAAATACTCAAGCATAGAAACCAAAACAAAGGAATGCACAAAGGTCTGACATTATTCTTCTGAGTGTTTCTTCTGATATGTGCAAGTAATCACAACTTGCACAGATAATCTCCATTGTATCCTGAAAGAAGGTTTTCGTTCTACCCGTTGTGACAAAGAAGGGAAAAACATTCTTGAAAGACAACGATTATTTCGTGCCTTGGAGTGATTAGTCTTAGCCTACTTTGAACAACAGTTTGGTATGCAATTAAACCGAAATATTATCATACACTTGAAACTTATATACGTACCCATAGTTCGATTGCCACCTCGGAAATCGTTTGGGTTTTAGCTCCTCTAGATTCATTGACCACACAAAGCAAGCAAGTTTGCACAGTTCAGATCATAGGCCTTAACCCACACCTTGCAGCTTGATCTAGATTACTTCACTTTCACCAGCACCCTGTTGCTTCATCGATTTCTTACATTTCGCATTCACCAATCCAACACCTCATCTCTGTTAGGCTAGCCATTCATCATCCATAATTGAGAATCCTCGGTGCATTGCATACTTTCTATTACACCTCGACATGCATCTATAGTGCACAATCAATTGCTTGAGTCTTTATAACGACCAGTCTTTTTTGTTTTCAAATTTGAATTAAATTATTATAAAATTTATGTTTCAAATTAAGACTTGATTTTCGATGACGTATTTTTAATTTAATTTTTAGAATTTTTCCATAATTTTTAGTTTGAAAAATAAACAAACTCTCGTTTGATGTTGTGCTTTGTGATCGTGTAACATCGTTACATGCGATCATCTTTTGTTTTCTGTCATTCGTGGCTCGTTCGCTGATGCAACGGGTACTGAAACCAAAACCTTTAAATCAAAATGAAATCCTCGCTGTCAAAAAAATTTAAGAACGGGATTTTCATATGTTTATTTGTCCTTGCAGCCGACTTTATGTGGGTTTGCATTTAAAAGTTTGTCCTTGTTTCCTTAGCTTTGAAGCTTTAAAACACTGTATGTATTCATACAGTCACACACGCTTTTAAAAAAAGAAATTTATGGGAAATTCTCATCCTTCTTTCTTCATTTACTAGTGTGTAACCCGTGCGTTGCACACGATAATGTTGTAAAAAAATATATCAAATATACATAGTTAAATATTTGATGTACAATATAATATGCTATGTTAAGCACATATTTATATAAGTTATATGTTTTCAAATATCGAGTACATGTTAGTCTATAAAAGAATATCATTTTCGGAAGAAAAACAACACCATAACTTAAATGTAGCTTAGTTAAATGGAATTAAAGAGAACATTCCAAATAACTTGTAAATTATATTTTAGTATAAATTGGTAAGGAAAAATAAAGAGAGCTTTCATTATTTTGCATGTTTATTATTACTAAATTCATTTAAGAACGAAAATAACAATACAAACTTGAATGTAAAATAATTGAAGTTAATTAAATAATTACATAATTTGTATCTCAAACAAAATGGTCAGAATGAAGGAGAGACTTATTAATAATCGTAAAAATCATAAACTATAAATAATAGTGATCTTGATATAAAATAAAAAATTAAAATAATAATTGACTCTAATTCTCATAATTCATAAGTGAGATATAATTCCTTTTACATTACTTTATTTAATAGAATATATATGTAGTAAATCATTATATCAATAATTTAAGTTACATAAGAATGAAATACCAAAAATTATATCTATTATTATTTTGGATTATAAATATATACGTTTGAATTTATAATAATTCTGGAAAAACGCATTTGAAATTTAAATAAACAATACATTAAGTATAGTATTTAATTAATTCATATGCACATTTAATGAGTATACAAACATATTAATAGAAAATTTATATTGTTATTTTCATATCTTTATGTTAACATAATATTTTTATTGTTGTAAAGTAATAAAGTAATTTAAAATAATATTTCTCAAATTAAGCCAATCGCATTTTAAACATCATACTTAAATAATTTATATGTCTAAATTGTTATAAATAGTTATATATAATGTTGTTTTCTAATTCTAAATATTCACAATGAAATATATTTTTAAGTTGGTTTCAAAATGACATTACGTTTTAAAGTTTTATTAAGTTATATTCTAGATTATACGTAATATTTAGATTAGATTTAGATGAGAGTATAAAATTTATATATATATATATATATATATATATATATATATATATAGGCGTGTGCGTGTATGAAATAAAAGATAACAAAGGACATATTATTTAACTTACTAAAACGGTGAGAAGCTTCATGAAAAATCAATACATAGAATAAGGAAGAAATCTTAAAAAAAGAATTAAGGAGAAAAATATATTTTATTTTATTTTACTATTATTTAACAGATCAATACTTAAATAAACATGTATATTAATTAATTTAATATACTGACAGAATAGATTATAAGTACCCGTATTTTTTTAGATTGTAAATATCTAAAATAATATATTTGGATTATAAAATAATTTCAAATTCATAATATTAAGTATACTATTTCACTAATTTATATTTGTTAAATAATATAGACGAATTTGTAGGAAAATTGTCATTTTTTTTTCTTTTAGCATGTTAAGATTTTATGTTTCGTAGTAAAATATATTAAAATATTGTTTTCGAATAGTTAAAAATAATCACTATTTATTATTTTCATATTGTAACCATTTAAAATGATATATTTCATTTCAAATTAGTTTGACAATAATATTTCTAAAGTTTAAGGAAATTGTATGTTAAAAATATTATTTTATCAATTTCTACGTTAAAAATATGTAAATAAATAAAGATATTTTATTATTTTCAAATTTTAATGTTTTAAAATATTTTATCTAATTTTAATTTATATTTTGAAATTAAGAAATCATACGTTAATTATTGTTAATGTATCTATTTATGTGATAAATTTCAAAGAAAAATATTGCATAATATTTTCCGTTTTGAAGTAATATTAAGTGAATTCGTGATCTTCTGTGTGCTTATGGATATGCGCACCCGGACATCTGTATGATGATGGGTTTTAGATGTTAATTTGAAAAACCGGTATTGAAAAGAATTTTAAATGTAATATAAGATAATAGGAAAACAAATTATAATTTACTAAAATTGTTGTAATAATAATAATAATAATAAAGTAATAGAATGTATCACATGCATTGCACATGCTAATATTGTAAAAAATATGGTACTCATACTTTAAATATTGTTAAAATAAAATTTTGTTATGTAATGTTCTATATGATAATCATCAATTAAACTTTTATTATTGTTTATGCGTATAATTTTTGTTATGATTCTGTGATAGCCCCGATTTTATGAACAAGTTTTATAATTTAATTTAGTTATGCTTGTTTAAAAATTTTGTTGCCTAGGAGAAAAAATATATATAATAAATTGACTACAAATGCATTGTGTAAGTATTGATATGTATGCAAGATGAAACACACACATGCACATATTTCTCTGGAAAAAAAAAAGAAAGCAGGAATTAATTTGTAAGCTAGAGTAAACTACAAATACATGGATATGATATGATTATTACAGATAGGAATGTGTCATTGAAACAATTCTAGAATAAGGAAAATAAAGGCTTAGGCAAGGATAGAAATATAGGTATTATACAGGCATTTTAAACAAATGCTGGCTGAAGGAAAAATTAGAAATTGCATGGAAATGGTATGAATTGTTGAATAAATACTTTATCTACTTTTAGCAATTCCCTTAGCTTTAAAAAAAAGAAAAAAAAAGAAACAGAGATCATGCAAATAAGATGACTGGGGTAATAAGGTGTAATTTCTGTTAATAGAAATAGGGACCACTTACCCATTTTCTCTTGAAATAGAATGAGAGGATGATCATAAGTGACAGGGTAAAATTGACATTCGGTAAATTTTTAAAAACCCTAGAGGCAGCCAAGGTCTTTTATAAGAAGGCTTAAGGGTAGGAGGATCTGTCACCATTTTCTTAAAAATAGAAAGAAAAAAATATATACAGTAAGCAAAAGAAAGAGAAGCATTGGCCATTAGAGATAAGTAGGAAATAGCAGATCAAAAGAAAAGGATTAAGGTGAGTAACCTCACTGAAAATTGGCATTAAGTCCTGAATATTGAGGCAGCCTAAATGATTTTATATTTTTATTTAATTTGTGTTTGTTTTATGCTTTTGGTGTGTTAATGATCTATTAAATGTTTAACTCTTCTTATGTTAATATACCCAGAAAATATGTTTATGGTTTTCATGTTTAAATGTTTACTGTGTCATGAATTATCTTTGAGTTGAGATGCTTTCTTTTATGTGACTTTTACATACAGATCAATTCATGGAAATTTCAAGGATATATGTTATAGATCTATGGTCAGAAAAAAAATGAATGAAAAAAAATGGGACTGCAGTATAAAGTGGTTGCTGCTTATGTCTCATGATTAAATAAATGGTAACATAGAAGTGCAATGTCATACATGTGCTGAACTTCTATGTTTACAAATAAATCCAGATGAGAATAAAGACATGTGGTTTAGTCAGATCTTATGAATTCGTGAGTACCTGATTAAATCATAGGTAAATGGATGCATCAGAGCAAACTATATATATATATGACAATATATTTATAAGCATGACTCCTTAAAAGCCCATGATGTAAATAACATGTATACTGAGAAATCAGACTAGCTTGTATGAATAAATTTATGTTATGAAAACATGATATGTTATTCCTTGAATACATGCATGATGGTTGAGTTGTTTATTTTTCTCTGATTAATTATGAGATGCAGAAGGGATTAGCACAATTGGGGGAAAAGGGAAAATAAACACTTAGTAATTTAACTAAGGATTTTGGATCTTAGGGCTGCAAAGTATGGCTTGGCAAGGTGAATATTGCAAGCTCACACATGGTATGATTATACCCAGGGGCCTGAGTGTGCTGGGTTAACAGTGAATATGCCCCAGACAATGTGTGATTTAATAGAAGGAAAGTAGCTAAAGTCCATTACAAAACACCTGACATTGAATTCTGAAAATAAGTTCACATGTAGGATTGGGAAAAATCCCTGATAGTCAGAAAGTTATAGATAAGGAAAATAATTAAATGATGATTATATTGGTTGGTTAGAGTATTCTATTAGGGGAATTATATGTTTGTACTCCCTGATATAATCCATGGAATTATTTATTATTATGTTATGCATAAATGAACATGCACAGGTGATACATGAGAGTATCCAAGAGAAATGTTGTTTTACCTTACCTGTTTTAAAAGTTACTTGAAAATAAGAAAAGTTATTTAAATTTAGATTTTCAGTAAGATTACTCATACCAGACAATGTAGTCTAACCCTTTGTGTGTTTGAACACCATTGGGTGTCTCATATTTTTATGAGGCAGCTCATGGTGATTGTGCAGGTAATTAGGCATTTCCCTGATCAAGAATTGGATGAATTAGCTGCTAAGGAATTGGATATAATAGTACAGACTCACTAATATTATGACAGAAGTTAATATGAATTTATGTTATGAAATGTTGGTTAAGTTGTTTTGGGAGGAAACTGGTGTAGTGCTATTTTCTGTTTGCAAGTATTGGACTAACTATGATGTTTCTGTTGAAAGCTGTGAGATGCTTTTGAGAATGTTTCATTAAGTAAATCAGTTTTTGGCATTAAACTTCTGGAATGCTTAACAAAATGTGCAGTACTAAAATAAATCTGAAATGATTTGTGGATTGGAAAAAAGAAAAAAAGATAACCTGATATCTATAGTAAGAACTATGAGACACATAAAGAAACCCAGATTAATTGGTATGTTGCTTGAGTAAAATAGCAAAAGAATTCAGGCTAACTTGACCAATTTTGCCAAGCCTGGGTTCAACCAGTCTAAATGACCTGAGCTCTTTAGTTAGGAAAGATAATAAACAAATAAAACTAGTAAATCAGGTTAGTTGTATTGAGAAAGAATGGTCACCTGAAATCATCCAGATACACACATGTACACAGAATACATGTACACACTTGCACATGGGATAATTATGGTTTCAGTAAATCTGAGGTCATAGAAGTGCAAACAAACTTTAAAACTAGAGAAAAAATAACATATAGAACTTGCCAAAAATTAAAAAAGACAGAAAAGTTACTATGGAAATTATTTTGCTATGGTGAGTTCCAAAATGAATTTTCTGCTTCCAAAACTCTTATACTCCGATTGAAAGAAAAAGAGAAAAAGAAAAACTGATTTGTTTATAACAATATTTTTATATTGGTTGAAAGATCCTGGATAGGAGTGAAAAGAGATAAGATGTTCACTTGAGTAGATGACCACTGGAAAAAAAAAACCTGTACAACACTAAAAAAAAATTTTGGGGTAAGAAAATGGGTCATCTCATTTGGTATCAGAGCTATGTTGATAAATAACATAGCAAAATCTTGGATGAACTTGTTTGTTTTGAATGTATGAAAGTATTGACTGTCTTGGATACTTTATTTTATACTGGTATAATATCTGTTATGATTAAATGGTAATAAGTTAGAATAGGTTAACTTATAAAAGAATAGATAATGGACTAACTCAATTATTATATCCATAGAACTATGGTGAGACCTAGACAACCAGATGTAGGACCAAGTGAACCACCTATGATGAATATGCAATAATTTATAAAAGCACTAAGGGATGGAGTAGGTAACAGGCAAGAAAACCCACATGAGGAGCTTTCCAAACTTCTCAAGACCTTTACCAATATTGGAGGCAAGACTTTTGATGGAACAGAAGGGATTATGGGAGTTCAAAATTGGCTCAGAATTTTGGATTGAATATTTGCTGATATGCAAGTTGAAGACCAAAAGAAGAGGTTAATAGCATCTAGACAACTGAGGGGAGCAGCTTTGGATTGGTGGGAAGTTATTATAGCTGGAAGACCTGAAGGGGAGGTGACATGGAACCAGTTTAAAGAGATGTTGGAAGGGAGATTTGTACCTACATCAGCTAAAGAATCTTTGCTAGAAGAATTTATTAAATTAAGACAGGGAACTATGAGTGTAACTGAATATACACAAAAGTTTGAATCCTTAGCCAAGTACGGTGCAGTGCTTATCACAACTAAAGAGGCTAAAAATGGCAGATATATCCAAGGACTGAATGCCCACATTAGTAGAGCTATGCTACCATATAAGGACAGGACCTTTGATCAAGTTTTGGATCTGGCTTTGAGCTTTGAACAACATGATAAAGCCAGAGAAAATTTCAGAGCATTTAAAAATAACCAAAATAAGAAGGGAAAGGGAAAGTTTCACCCTTATGACAAAAAGAAAGAAGAGGTAGCTTCCACCAAGAAATCAGAAGAAATCAAAACTGCTGAAGTTAAGAAGAAAATTACTTGCTATAATTGTGGACAAGAGGGACACATGAAAAATAGGTGTACAAATCCTAAACCAACATCCTTTAAATGTCACCAGTGTGGAAAGGAAGGTCACATAAGGAGGAACTGCCCAGAGTTTAAGCAAGGAAAAATGAGTACTTTGGAAGTGAAAAGCAAAGCAACTGAGGGACCAAATGTTGAGAAGCATGGCCAAGTTGAAGGTACTTTGCTTATTCACTCCATACCTTTTGTAGTAGTATATGATACTGGGGCTACACACTCCTTAATTTCTCATGATATTGTACAACAATTAAAATTGAATTGTATGATTGTTGATAAGCCATTACTTATTAAAAGTCCTTTAGGAAATTCCTGTGTTTTGGATATGATGTGTATGCAACTAGGATTGAATATAGGGGGGTATGTGTTTAGTGCAGACCTATATGTGTTGAAATACCCAGGAATAGGAGTAATTTTAAGGGTTGATTGGTTAAGAAAATATAGGGCTGTTATAAACATGGAAATCTCTATCATATCTTTGAGAACTTCTGATGGGAAAAGAGCAGTTGTTCTTTGTGAAGTGAATAAGAACAGGAACATAGCCACCCTTATTACTTTGTCTAGTGAAAAGCACATGCCTGCAATAGAAGAAATCCCTATAGTAAATCAATATGCTGATGTGTTTGGTGAAGTAAAGGGGGTTTTCAACCATAGACCAGTGGAGTTTTCTATTAAACTTATTCCAGGAGCAAACCCAATAGTTAAAAGACCCACTAGAATGGGGCCTAAAGAATTAATAGAATTGAAAAAGCAACTTGTTGAACTTGAAGAAAAAGGCTTTATCAGACCTAGTAGCTCATCATGGGGAGCACCAGTAGTTTTTGTTAAGAAGCAAGATGGATCTCTTAGATTATGTATTGATTATAGAGAGTTAAATAAAATCACAGTTAAAAACAAATACCCCTTACCAAGAATTGATGATCTTTTTGATCAATTGAGTGGTACAAAAATATTCTCTAGACTTGATTTGGCCTCAGGATTTCATCAAATGAAAGTAGAAGAGGAAAGCATTAAATATACAGCCTTTAATACTAGATATGGACTTTATGAATTTTTAGTAATGCCATTTGGCTTGACAAATGCTCCCTCTTATTTTGTTGATTTGATGAATAGAATTTTTAGAAAATACTTAGATAAATTTGTATTGATATTTATTGATGATATCTTAATTTATTCTAAGTCAGTTGAAGAGCATGAGAATCATTTGCATATAGTACTACAGAAATTAAGGAAAGAAAATTTGAAAGCAAAATTTTCAAAGTGTACTTTTTGGCAAAATGAAGTAAACTTTTTAGGTCATGTGATATCAGAAAAAGGCATATCTGTAGACCCCAATAAGGTGATGGCAGTGCAAGCATGGAAAAGGCCTACTAGTGTCACAGAGGTCAGGTCATTTATGGGAATGGCTGGGTATTATAGAAGATTTATAAAGGATTTTGCAAAAATTTCAATTCCATTGACTAGATTAACTAGAAAGAATCAGGCTTTTGTTTGGACTGAGGAGTGTGAGAAAGCCTTTGAGAGGTTAAAAGAAGCACTAGTACAAGCCCCAATATTAAAGGTGCCTGAAGGAAATGAGAATTTGGTGATATATACTGATGCAAGTGGCCAGGGACTTGGGGCAGTATTGATGCAACAACATCAAGTGATAGCTTATGCCTCTAGACAGTTGAAACCCAGTGAGGTAAAGTATGCTACACATGATCTTGAATTGGCTGCCATAGTGTATGCTCTTAAATTATGGAGACATTATTTGTTAGGGGCTAAATTTGAAGTATACACGGATCATAAGTCACTCAAATATTTGTTTTCACAAAAAGAATTGAACATGAGGCAGCAAAGATGGATTGAACTCTTAGCCTCATATGATTTTGAAATATTGTATACACCTGGCAAAGCTAATAAAGTGGCAGATGCTTTAAGTAGACAACATGCCAAGATAGCTAGATTGATGATAGAAGAATTTAACACTTTATCATTACTGATTGATTCAGAGGTGGAAAGGGACAGTGTGGAGAATATGAACATATGCAGTGAGAAGGAAGAAATGGGAAAGTTGAGTTTTGTTACTTTGGGATTAGAATTGAAAAATAAAATTGTAAAGCTACAAAATCAAGATCCATTTTTACTTGAGAAGAAGACTCAGATATTAAATGGTGAAGCAGTGGAAGGATTTCAATTGAATAAGCAAGGCTATTTGAAGAAAGGAAAAAGAATATGTGTTCCTAGCATTGAAGAATTGAAGCAAGAAATTTTAGATGCTTATCACAAAAGCAAGTATACCATACACCCAGGAAGCACAAGAATGTATCACAACCTCAAGAGAGATTATTGGTGGAGTGGTATGAAGAGTGCAGTGGCATTATATGTGTCTAAATGCATGGTTTGTCAACAGGTAAAAGCTGAATACCAAAGACCCTCAGGAATGCTTCAACCTTTACAAATACCACAGTGGAAATGGGAAGATATATCAATGGATTTCATTGATGGTTTGCCCAAAACTATGAGGGGAAATGATAGTATTTGGGTTGTAGTAGATAGGCTAACTAAATCAGCTCATTTTATACCTGTAAAATCAGATAGGAATGCAAGCACATTAGCTCAGTTATTTATTAAAGAAATAGTTAGATTGCATGGAATACCAAAAACTATAGTAAGTGATAGAGATACCATCTTCACTTCAAAATTTTGGCAAAGTTTTCACAAAGCAATGGGGACTGATCTATGCTTGAGTACAGCATATCACCCTCAATCTGATGGTCAAACAGAAATTGTGAATAAATTACTTGAAGACATGTTGAGGGCATGTATATTGGATTGGGGAGGAAGCTGGGAAGATCACATATTTCTGGCAGAATTTGCATACAACAACAGCCATCATAGTAGCATAGGCATGGCACCCTTTGAAGCACTCTATGGTAGACCATGTTTATCACCTTCAAGTTGGGTTGAATCTGGGGAGAAGGTGGTCTTAGGACCAGAAAATGTAAAAGAAACTTCTGAAAAGATAGCTCTGATTAGAAAAAGAATTGTTTCTGCCCAAGACAGGCAAAAGAAGTATGCTGATCAGAAGAGAAAGGCAGTGCAATATGATGTTGGAGACTATGTATTTATTAAAGTATCACCCATGAAAAAGATTTTGAGATTTGGAAAACAAGGAAAGTTGATTCCAAGGTATATAGGACCGTATAAAATTCTAGAAAGAATTGGAAGTGTAGCATATAAGTTAGAATTGCCCGAGGAAATGAAAGCAATACATGATGTTTTTCATGTATCTCAGTTAAGGAGATGGGTTCATGATAAGGAAACAATTTTAAAATCCTCCGAGAAAGTACAGATTGACCCCAGAATGGTGTATGAGAAGAAGCCTGTAGGCATAGTTGCAAAGGAAATCAAGAAATTAAGAAACAAGGAAATAAAACTAGTAAAAGTGCAATGGAGTCTTGACCCAAATAATTGCACATAGGAGGTGGAAGATAAAATCAGAAATGATTATCCACAACTAATTGATTGAATAAAAGGTAAAAAAAAATTATGTATATAAGTATACTAATGAATGACTTGATTAAATACTTTGATATGCATAGGGTTTGATTAAATGATTGGTCTGAGAATGATTGATTTGTTGAATTGAGGATGTCTGAATTAAGTATGAAAGAATTGTGGGTCACAATTCCTAAAAGGAGGGGTATATGTGATAGCCCCGATTTTATAAACAAGTTTTATAATTTAATTTAGTTATGCTTGTTTAAAAATTTTGTTGCCTAGGAGAAAAAATATATATAATAAATTGACTACAAATGCATTGTGTAAGTATTGATATGTATGCAAGATGAAACACACACATGCACATATTTCTCTGGAAAAAAAGAAAAGAAAGAAGGAATTAATTTGTAAGCTAGAGTAAACTACAAATACATGGATATGATATGATTATTACAGATAGGAATGTGTCATTGAAACAATTCTAGAATAAGGAAAATAAAGGCTTAGGCAAGGATAGAAATATAGGTATTATACAGGCATTTTAAACAAATGCTGGCTGAAGGAAAAATTAGAAATTGCATGGAAATGGTATGAGTTGTTGAATAAATACTTTATCTACTTTTAGCAATTCCCTTAGCTTTAAAAAAAAAAGAAAAAAAAAAGAAACAGAGATCATGCAAATAAGATGACTGGGGTAATAAGGTGTAATTTCTGTTAATAGAAATAGGGACCACTTACCCATTTTCTCTTGAAATAGAATGAGAGGATGATCATAAGTGACATGGTAAAGTTGACATTCGGTAAATTTTTAAAAACCCTAGAGGCAGCCAAGGTCTTTTATAAGAAGGCTTAAGGGTAGGAGGATCTGTCACCATTTTCTTAAAAACAGAAAGAAAAAAATATATACAGTAAGCAAAAGAAAGAGAAGCATTGGCCATTAGAGATAAGTAGGAAATAGCAGATCAAAAGAAAAGGATTAAGGTGAGTAACCTCACTGAAAATTGGCATTAAGTCCTGAATATTGAGGCAGCCTAAATGATTTTATATTTTTATTTAATTTGTGTTTTTTTTATGATTTTGGTGTGTTAATGATCTGTTAAATGTTTAACTCTTCTTATGTTAATATACCCAGAAAATGTGTTTATGGTTTTCATGTTTAAATGTTTACTGTGTCATGAATTATCTTTGAGTTGAGATGCTTTCTTTTATGTGACTTTTACATACAGATCAATTCATGGAAATTTCAAGGATATATGTTATAGATCTATGGTCAAAAAAAAATGAATGAAAAAAAATGGGACTGCAGTATAAAGTGGTTGCTGCTTATGTCTCATGATTAAATAAATGGTAACATAGAAGTGCAATGTCATACATGTGTTGAACTTCTATGTTTACAAATAAATCCAGATGAGAATAAAGACTTGTGGTTTAGTCAGATCTTATGAATTCGTGAGTACCTGATTAAATCAGAGGTAAATGGATGCATCAGAGCAAACTATATATATATATATATATATGACCATATATTTATAAGCATGACTCCTTAAAAGCCCATGATGTAAATAACATGTATACTGAGAAATCAGACTAGCTTGTATGAATAAATTTATGTTATGAAAACATGATATGTTATTCCTTGAATACATGCATGATGGTTGAGTTGTTTATTTTTCTCTGATTAATTATGAGATGCAGAAGGGATTAGCACAATTGGGGGAAAAGGGAAAATAAACACTTAGTAATTTAACTAAGGATTTTGGATCTTAGGGCTGCAAAGTATGGCTTGGCAAGGTGAATATTGCAAGCTCACACATGGTATGATTATACCCAGGGGCCTGAGTGTGTTGGGTTAACAGTGAATATGCCCCAGACAATGTGTGATTTAATAGAAGGAAAGTAGCTAAAGTCCATTACAAAACACCTGACATTGAATTCTGAAAATAAGTTCACATGTAGGATTGGGAAAAATCCCTGATAGTCAGAAAGTTATAGATAAGGAAAATAATTAAATGATGATTATATTGGTTGGTTGGAGTATTCTATTGGGGGAATTATATGTTTGTACTCCCTGATATAATCCATGGAATTATTTATTATTCTGTTATGCATAAATGAACATGCACAGGTGATACATGAGAGTATCCAAGAGAAATGTTGTTTTACCTTACCTGTTTTAAAAGTTACTTGAAAATAAGAAAAGTTATTTAAATTTAGATTTTCAGTAAGATTACTCATACCAGACAATGTAGTCTGACCCTTTGTGTGTTTGAACACCACTGGGTGTCTCATATTTTTATGAGGCAGCTCATGGTGATTGTGCAGGTAACTAGGCATTTCCCTGATCAAGAATTGGATGAATTAGCTGCTAAGGAATTGGATATAATAGTACAGACTCACTAATATTATGACAGAAGTTAATTTGAATTTATGTAATGAAATGTTGGTTAAGTTGTTTTGGGAGGAAACTGGTGTAGTGCTATTTTCTGTTTGCAAGTATTGAACTAACTATGATGTTTCTGTTGAAAGCTGTGAGATGCTTTTGAGAATGTTTCATTAAGTAATACAGTTTTTGGCATTAAACTTCTGGAATGCTTAACAAAATGTGCAGTACTAAAATAAATCTGAAATGATTTGTGGATTGGAAAAAAGAAAAAAAGATAACCTGATATCTATAGTAAGAACTGTGAGACACATAAAGAAACCCAGATTAATTGGTATGTTGCTTGAGTAAAATAGCAAAAGAATTCAGGCTAACTTGACCAATTTTGCCAAGCCTGGGTTCAACCAGTCTAAATGACCTGAGCTCTTTAGTTAGGAAAGATAATAAACAAATAAAACTAGTAAATCAGGTTAGTTGTATTGAAAAAGAATGGTCACCTGAAATCATCCAGATACACACATGTACATAGAATACATGTACACACTTGCACATGGGATAATTATGGTTTCAGTAAATCCGAGGTCATAGAAGTGCAAACAAACTTTAAAACTAGGAAAAAAATAACACATAGAACTTGCCAAAAATTAAAAAAGACAGAAAAGTTACTATGGAAATTATTTTGCTATGGTGAGTTCCAAAATGAATTTTCTGCTTCCAAAACTCTTATACTCCGATTGAAAGAAAAAGAGAAAAAGAAAAACTGATTTGTTTATAACAATATTTTTATATTGGTTGAAAGATCCTGGATAGGAGTGAAAAGAGATAAGATGTTCTCTTGAGTAGATGACCACTGGAAAAAAAAAACCTGTACAACACTAAAAAAAAATTTTGGGGTAAGAAAATGGGTCATCTCAGATTCATATATTTTTATATTTGAAAAATATATCTGTTTTACCATTTTGTTACTGCAAATGCGGTATGAAAATTGAAATTGTCATTTTGTTTGTAAATTATCAAAGAACTTAATGATTATTAATCACTTGAATTTATTTATACAGTATGAATTTATAGTGTCTGGGTAATACATATACATGGTTTTGAATGTAAAATAATAATAGAAAATTCATGAAAACTTTGTAAATAACTGTAGAAAATATAAAATCTCGGTATATGAAAATAAAATCACAGAAAAAATAACATAATATTTTCGATAACTATAAAATGAAAATTTGTATAGGTTTAAAAATAATCGAAGAGAATTAATGAGTGGGGATGAAATTTTTATAATTATCGAGATGATTTGTAATTTTTAAACCTTTCTCTTAATTAAATGATTATTTATTAAAGTAAGTAATTATATAGTAAATGTGTTCTTATTGTCTTTTATGTGATCCATATTATTTTATATCTGAATGAAAATTTAGTTTATACCATTTTGTTACAATGAGCATGATATACTTGTTGACATTGTTATCTGTATTATTTATTAGATAAATTAATAAATAATGGTTAATTATTATTTTTAACAATTTGTAGTTAAATTATTTTATTAATTTAAATATATAGACTTAAATGTAATTTGTAAATAAAAATTTGAGAACTTCAAAAATAATAGTAGAAAGAAGAAAGCGTAAGTGTTTGAATGTAAATCGATAGTGTAAAATTAATAAAATATTATAAAAAATTCAAAAATAATAGATTGTATCAATTCTTTAAAATAAAATATTAATAATATCAAGAGAAAGTTAAGGAGAGTTGAGAGAAATGCTAGAATTAATGTGAGAGCTAGAATTTCTTTTGCTTTAGTATTATTTAATAGATAAACATTACCTCCTATAGAGCTTTAATAATAAGATAAGAAATCAAATTCTAGGGCTAGAACTTTCCATGGCAGACGATCGAACCCCCCCCCCCCCCCCCCCCCCGGCCCTATCTACCACTTGCCGCCGTAGGACTCACAGCTTCTCAAAATCCACCTTTCTCCCTCCAAATTCCACCAGTGCTTATGAAACAGAGATCCCATCACCTACAAAGGGTATGAACCTGTTGGAAATAAATTTGGTTTTTAGGAAATGATGATTATGTTGACAATTATAATTTTTGTATTTACGGAAATGTCAAAACTAAGAATGGAGAAAAATCTAGACTTAACAAATATGTAATAGGAAGAATTCTAGAAAATGCTTTGTCAAGAAGAATCTAGGAAATAGAAGATTGAAGAAAAGTCTAGAACAAGAAAAGTCTAGAGAATATACTCCATTATAAATTGAGATGTGTTATCTCATTTGATGTATCCAAGCAAGCAAGAAAAATCCAAGCAAGCAAATGTATTTGTAAATAAGTAAAAAGAATAAAAGTGCAAAAAATAAATAAAGCTTATTTCATTCTTTACAAATTATTGTCTCAATCTCCATTAGTAAATTAAAAAGTTTCTCTCTCATTCTTTTTCCTATAGAAAATTTCCAACAGTGGTATCAGAGCTTGAAGATCGTCATAAAATAGAATGGACAGAACTATTACTGCTCTATGGAAAGCTAGATCATTAAGTCCTGAGCGGAAGGTGCACAAATCTTTGGTCTTAGCTGCAATGGAGGAGAGGTCAAAAGGAATGAAAGCCTGGAGAGATTCTTTGGGTCTTGCTTCTCATCTGCTTCAAGTCGAGCACACAAAGGAAAGAATATTGCTCATGCATGAAAAATTAATAATTAATATAGTCCGTAGTGTGTAGTCATGGAGTGTAGCAAGCGTTTGGCTTCTACATGCTTGCCTTCTTATGCATGCCCTCCCTCTATAGTTCCATTCATAACTGCTTATTTATTTATTATGTGCATGGAAATGAAGTATGAGGTGCGGGGCTGAAGGCATTTGCTAGTAGGTGGAGCTCGACCTGGAAACATAGAAGAAGAGGAGGGCTAAGTGTTGTGTGCAAGGCTACAGGGGAGAAGGAAATATATCTAATTAGTTTAGTTTCAAATGATCAAATTTTGGAAATTTATATATAGCGCATATTTAATCCAATTAATACGCGGAGTGTTGCATTCTTTTTTTATGTAAGCGGACAATGTTTTGACATAATATGTTGATCAGTTGGGTGCAATACAATTTAATGATAAATTAATACTATCTGATTTTAATTACGTCAAATTGGATAATTAAGTAAGTAAATTGTAACTATCCATATTTTTGGCTATTTTAGAGTATTAAAATTTATGTAATTATTGAATAAAAATGGTTAGAAATAAAATTTAATGATTTATTTAACATTTAAATCAAATCCCAATATCATTTCCCATCATCTTAAATACAGAATCAAATTATTCAATTAATTTTCAAAAAATAAATTTTAAACAATTTAATTATCCAATAAACCAATATAAATAAATCATTAAATTTTATTTCTAACCATTTTTATTCAATAATTGCATAGATTTTAATACTCTAAAATAGCCAAAAATACGGATCATTAATTTCAAATTAATTTCAATTCCAATTTCAATTCCAATATTTAAATTCCAATTTCAAATTAATTTCAATTTCAATTTCAAATATCGATTTAAATACTTAAATCAAAATTACCTTCAATACCAAATTTAGATCCAAAATTTCAATTATAATTCAATTTCAAACTAAAATTTGAAATATCATATCATATCACTTTTTCTTAGAAATATTCAAAGTTCGAATAAAAGACCAATCTTTTAAAACAATCAACTTTCAAAATTTTACGCTTATTTCAATTTTTAACTAAAAAAATCTAAACTACGATTAATTAAACAAATTTCGTTTACCAAGTTTAAATTCCAACATTTCGAGCTTCAATTCAAATAGATTCAACTTCAATAAATTGAATTTTACTCTTAAAAATCAATTCATTTAAATAATTTTAAAACAACTTTTAAAAATTATTTAATTTAACCAATCAGATGTCCGTATATAATTTTCTAACATATGGCCAAGTGGATAATTATTTCGATTTAATTTCAAGGATGAATATATATCATTTCAATCCAAATAGATGTCATAGGTATATATATCATTTCAACCTATTTCTCGATTTATTTAAAATAATTCAGTTTACAGTTTTATATGCAATAAATAATAAAGAGGATAATGGCATGATATATCAAAATAAATAAACAACCAATATCGACCAATAGCATCCATCACAACTAATCAACTATAAAGCCAATAGCATCCACAAATTTCAATTTTTACCATATCGGGTAATATAATGCCAATCAAATTTAAATTTATTTCAATTTAAATTCTATCAGTTAATTCATATACCAATTTAAATGACAATTAAACCTACCAAACAACAGCCAATAAATTTTATATCACTTCAGAATATAAATATAACTAACATAAAATTAGTTTAGTTAATTGTGAGCGTATAAACACTCACCTTTCTATTTAATACTGAAAATATCTTCAACTTCAAATAAATTCTACTTCCACTCCAAGCCGTAGCCTTTGACGATACGGTCAACGCAATTCATTTCACCCGAAACGAACCTCGTATGCATTAGTTACGATGATAATCAATATAATGATAAACTAAAACATAATTAACAATTTTAACTAGGTAATTAAATCTGTCGATACCTAAACCATCTCTTTCACGTTCGATCAGCTACAGGCAGCATACAAAGGCCCCCTCCCCCAACGCGGAAATCATGAACTCGAGACATCGGGATACAATCGGCCTCCGCCACGATAGCCACCAACTCGCCCAATTTCATCGCATCAGAGAATAGCGCTTTGGTTCGTGAACACAACCACGAATCCCCTCCACGCGGCCTCTACCATCCACCCACACACGCCGTCTCCTCCTTCGAATCTCCTGCCTAGTCGCGTCGTTCACTGATCACATCCTAACCCTAACCCTAACAGATAAATGTGATCTACACTTCTTTGCCGCCGCCTATACGATGTCGTCGTCGTCGTCGCCTCTGCCTTGATGCTCGACTGTCGCTCGCGCTTAAACGCACGCGCATTGATTTTTTTTTTTTTTTTTTATTTGGCTGCAACCATTCTTTTTTTTATTTTGATCGGCCCCCTTTTTTTCGATCTGCTTGATTTTTTTTCGAGTGCGTGCGATTAGAAATAGAGCGGAGAGGGAGAGAGATGCGGATAAAAGAGGGATGGGGTTGAACGAGTTTATATATATATATATTATAATAATTAGAATATATCTGATTCGATCGACCCGTGAAGTCACGAACCCCAAACGAAGCGTGCCGCCTAGCCTTCATAATATTTTACCCCTATTCCGAATGCAATGGAACTATTCCTGAGGCCTAATTCGATCGTATACAGAAGATATCTTATCAAATCGAATTATTTTATTTAAATTTTGAATTTAAATTCTACGCATTTCAAGGTTGTATGGCCAAACGACAAGTCCGATCGCTACGAAACTTGAAATCCAATAATAATTCACTATTACGGATCCGATGAAACTTGTTTCGCCGAAATCCGAGACAGTGGCCAAAATGGCTATTTTTACTTGTCAATTAAAATTTCAAATTTCAAATTATTCACATTTAAATCAAATTTTAAATGTTAACCATCTTCGTTTATATTTTGAATAACATTTAAATCAAATCCCGATATCATTTCCCATCATCTTAAATACAGAATCAAATTATTCAATTAATTTTCAAAAATTAAATTTTAAACAATTTAATTATCCAATAAGCCTATATAAATAAATCATTAAATTTTATTTCTAACCATTTTTATTCAATAATTACATAAATTTTAATACTCTAAAATAGCCAAAAATACGAATCGTTACATAAATAAATTATACTTAATGGGTCGTACCTATTTGGCTAAATAATCACCGTGCTATTAAAGTAAAATTCTGTCAATTAGGTTAATTTGACATTTTATTAGTAGGTTAAATCTTCGTTCTGCTATTTTATAGATTTGGACATTTTATTACATGCCGTTAATTAATATGCCAGTTGGTATATGTGATAAGCAAAACCATGATTGTTGAGTATTGAATTTATTCACATAATCGTGGATTATATCAATATCTGTTATTAACTTGAAATGTCAATTTTAGTAATATGGTAGCTTATTTAAGTACCACGATGATCATTAAGCGTCGTTTGAATCTAAAAAACTAATTATTGATTTGAAATGTATTTAAAAATAATTATTTTTATTATAAGGTTTAAAGATAATCATTATTCAGTGATAAGATTTTTAAACGGTAATAACTTATTTATTAATAATGTTTTAAAGATAATTTATAAATTTTTAAATATTGATTTATAGTTAATTATTTCATTGTTATAATTCTTAAAGGTTATTTCTTAAAATATTGTGTAAAAAGGATTAATTATAATTTTAAGGTTATTTATTATTGTTTTAAAATGTTTTTAATTCTAATTTGATTACTTATTTAAAATGATTTAACAATACTTTAATTTTTAATTAAAGTTAATTAATTATATTGGTTTGAGTTATTTAATTATATTTAAAGGATAATTGACTTTTATATAAATATTAGTTTAAGTTCATCTAATTACCGTTTTAATAACGTTTATAGTTAATTAATTATTATATTAATATATTTTTTGAAGTTAACTTATTAATGCAACAATAGTATTTTAAAATTAATCTAATATATTAATAATGAGATTTTAAGTTATTATTTTAAATGAGCTTTAAATTAAAGGAAAAGAGGGATGTTTAAATAATAACTTATTGTTTAAAACTACTTTAAATTATTTATGGTTTACCAATGGAATTTTATCGACATGAAATCTAGCAAATAAGTTTTTTTAAATATGGGTCGAGTTTTATAAATGGGTCTGAATATGTATAAAAGAACTTATAAATGAGGTTTAAGGATTCAAAAGAGGAAGTTTGTAAGTGGAGTTAAAATTTACAAAAAATGTTTACAAATAGATTTGAGATTTATCAAGGAACTATGTTAATAGATTTGAAAATATTTATAAGTCAAAGAAATTTGGAAAGAGATAGTTAATATCCATGGCGTAATTCGAGGGGTAGGGATTGCCTACAGTTTACTATAGATTCGGTGGGATATTGACGTAACCATTGTGTAAGCTGTGCTTCATAGAAGATATTGAACGATACTTTCCATGTCTATTTTTGAGAGTTTCAAGTTTCTATGTTTTGAAAAGTAAAATGGTTTGTAAATATACTTATACCATTGAGATAAATATCTGGTTATATGTTTAAATATCGAAATATAAGTGTTTTTGAATATACTTATCACGTTGAGATAAGTGTCTGGAAGTGATTTCCAAGAATTTTAAGTGTGAATTTAAGTTCATGAAAGATTAATTTAAGAGGCTTAGTGATTTCCATGGGAATTATAATATTTGTTTGGAATGTTTGTTTGTTTGGTAGTTAAATAATCAACCATCAAATCTTAGCCTAAGTATGTAATCCTTCTTAATTTTGTTGGTAGGGAAATATCCCCTACTTAGCACCGAAGGATTTTAACTCTGGAAATATCTAAGGGAAACACGGGGATTATATGGTACAGTTACCATCGAAGGTACTACATTGTAGGTATAAGCTCGTTTCGTTCTTGTAGGATAAATGATAAGGAGATCTGTCTACTTAAATGGTTAGGGGGTGATCTCTGCTTTTATGTATTGTCTGATTATTTCCTAAAGAACCGTTATTGAGCATTCCGTAAATCGACGTTTGGTTTTATGGAGCACCCGGAAGAGTGTATTCGTAAGAGATGACTCGAACTTGTAACCACTCCGAAAACCACATACGATTCTATGGAGGAGATTCCTAATATATTGAGATATTGAGATCCATGGGTGATTTCAGGGGCCGTTGGGGTATGAGAATCCGAGTGTGATTCCAAGATCTAATTGAGAGGCGGAAACCTAGTGTGATTCCGACAATCATTGGGTTATTGGAATCCATCTAGGATTACGTGATCTATTAGGTGGCGGTGCGTACACTGGAATAACGGACGAAGCTGGAATGCCGAAGGTAGCCTTATCGACGGGAATGACTAAAACCAAATACAGGAGGCATGGCCAGTAGGGTTGGAAAATCCATAGGGTGTAGTGGGCTCCACTTAGACGTTACTTACAGTTGTTATGCATGCATGGGGCGATGCATTCAGTCTTAGCGAGACCGGTTATGTTTTTCCTATGATACATCACTAGGGATGTATTCTGCTTTGGAAGGATATCTATGATCCTTGTGCAGGAGGATCGTTTCTCGAAGTTCTGAGGGCACCTCCATGGACATCCAACATAATTAGCAAACCAGACTTATCGGTTTTCGATTATATACCTAGTATTGTTGTGATGTACACTCACGAGCATCACAACCAGTTGATTATTATTATTTTCGCCCTTAGACATTATTAATATATCACTGTATTGTATAATATAAAGGTTTTGGTTATCGTAAGGTAAATACCCGTCCATGTTTAAATGCGGCGTGGTCTTGCGAGATGATTTTGATTTTAAAGGATTTTACAAGTTAAAATAAATAAAATTCCTTGTGATTTGAGTTCTCATGTTGGTTTTATCAGACTGACCCGGGTGTTATTTTCTTATAATGTTTGGGTTAAACCGGGCATATTTCCAGGTTTAGTTCAAGAGTTGGAGCTTCAAGAGCGAACCTGGGGTCCAGAGTCGTATCCCTGTAGTTTATGTGTTCAAACGTGATCGAGTAGCCGAGGTTAGGATTTCTCGTGTAGGAACGTGATGGCACGTTAACAGGTGACGTGTAGTTACTCTAATTATTTTATTTTATTTTATATTATAACGTAAAACTTCTAATTAGCGTAGCTTTTGCATATGAACTCGAATTTGCACGCAGTTTTCTCCGCTAGGATCGTATAAAAAAATTGACATTCTGACGCTCATTTGGACAAATTCTGAGACTGTTTGAATTTTGGGCTTAAGTTGGATTTAAATTCAATTTAAATTCAAAGGTAAGTGTTTTAGCACACTCACAACTTCTAAACTTCTTATATTTGTTAAATTAAATTTGTGATGTGAACGAAAATTTATTTATGGCTGTTTGGTGTATATATAAATCATCATCTCGGTTAATTTGAATTTATTTGAATTAAATCGTTATTTAATTTATTATTGAATATAAATTGCCGGTTAAATACCTGTTATTGATTTTCAATTATCTACTGATGTTTATCGATTGATTTGGATGACGATTGTGATGGATGATTGATTATTGATATTGGATGAATGGATGTCGTATTTTATATCGTTATAATGCTGCAAGTTCGCTATGGATTGAAATGATACATACCCAAACGATCTTATAGATTATGGGAAAATCGTTATGAGTTGAAATGATAAACCCGAATGGTTTTCATTGATTTGAAAATATTGATTTCTGGTATTGGTTGAAATGATATATATATATATATATATATATATATATATATATATATCCATATAAATTCTTGAATTTGGATTATGTGTTGGAATTGAATTATTTAAAAGGTTTAAGTTAAAACTTCGAATTTTTCTAATTAAAGCGGTTAAAATTGATACCTCGAATTATTTGGAATCTTTCAATAATTATATTCGCGTTGTACACTTGACAAGAGATGAAAAATCTCGTAACATCTCTGAAGCCATTAAGCTCACATTTTATTTTAGATTAATTTGACTTACATAAGATCTTTTAGTTCTGACTCGAGTGTTCTGTTTTCATTACGCTCGGGTCAGTCTGAGCTTTTCATAGTATCGAAGACCATTTTATTTTCTAGAGGGCGAAGACGAAGATTCGGTATATTATTACTATTATTATTTATGATATTTATTCCACTACATCATGTTGTTCCACTGCATTTATGTATTTATTTCTACTTTATGTAACTCTGATTCTGTATTGTATTAGTATAATCAAATGTTTTGTAAACAGCTTCATGAACTGTTATTTGATTATTATATTTTGTCGTTCCGCTGGGAGATTCTGTGTTCTATTTTTCCTTCTTTTCTATTATTTCTTTATTTACCTCATTAACAATCCTCTCTTTTGAATAGTTTGAATTAGACATGTGTGCTTTATTGCTGATTTAAACCGTCCAAAAAGATGGGCTGTTACACTATGTGTCCCATCACATTTCCTCAAACATCGTCGACCTAGCTAAACCTATGCATTCAACCTCTATGTCACAACAATCCGTGGATTTTCCTTATTTTTTTTGTTTCTTATAATCAATGAATGTCTCTTTTTGTTTGCATATACGGAAACATGCACGCGAATTAAGCATCCAATTCTTTCCTTTGTCTTTGCTTACACATGGGACATCGTCATCAACGTCCTCACCATAGTTTACCCCATTATCGCTATTTTCCTTTCATTTGTTGTCGTCCTGTTTTGGTGCCTTCATTTTTTACTTGTCATTTTTTATTTTGTTGCAAAATTTCAACAAATGTTTGATTTTTTGCATAATAACAGTTAATATTACTTCCATATTTGTGTCTCCTGTTCTTGCAAAATTTGCCTTATTGGTTGGATTGCTACTTTCATTATATCAATCATCATCATCTCATTGAGAATGCTACTAACTATTTTATCTATTGAAACGATTTCATTCGAATTTGAGTTGTTTAATACAATTACCAATGTTCACTAAATATCCACTAATGAACTTGTCAACATTAGAGTTTGCGTCTCATCATCAATATTGTAATTCATGATTGTTAAGTAATTCAATAGTCAAAAGTCCTTGAGATGTTTTCCACTCAGTGACCACTCAATGACATAGGTGCAACCACATAAAATGGATGAAAGAGCAATCAATCTGATACAAGAGAATTGTTCCCTATAATAAAATAGGAACATGGGGGCAAACTGGGGAATCAACTGAAGCAACGCATAGTAGAAGCTAGGTGAAATCAATAATTAGATAAAGACAAGTCCACAATAGATAAAAACCAACTGTTAACCCATGCACAATTAGATTTAACAATAGATAAAAATTGAGGGAAAGTGATACACAAATAATTTATTTTTAAACTTTTCATTTGTCCACGGAATCAAATACAAAAACTATTTTGAGTCTCAGTCTCAAAACCCAAAACATTTAGCTCTATGTTCATGTAAAAAAAAGCACTATAACAAACAAATGCGTGGCAATCATGTTAACATGTGTATTACGAACAAATAAGTTGTCGCATGTAATTTGACAATAATACCTTCTTTCTTGTCATAATATAAATATCCAAATATGCAATACTAATTTGGATAAGCATATGCTTTCCATCCTTTTATTTATTTCCTCTCTAAGTGCAAATTTTTAGCACAAATAACAAAATAAACGTATTCTTGGGTAAACAACTGATGAACCTGGCAGAACAAAAATGACGCATTCATGCCAGCGTTCTTCTCTAATTGAGTACCAATCTTTACTTAAAAATAAAAACAAGATGCATTCATGCCGGTGTTCTCCTCTAATTGAGCATCAACCTTTACTCCAAAATAAAATAAACAAACAAAAAAAACGTGCATTCGTATCATCCGACACATTGCATCTAGCTTTATACACTGTATCTTGACATTTCATCCGACTAGTACAGCTATATTCAGCAACATCTCCAATTCAAGCAGCACAAAGTTCAACAACGAAAAAAACATATTTATATTATATGGAACGTTTAAATATAGTCTAAAAACTGCATAATCTCTAGAGCTGAAGTTGGATAAATTAAAAACAAAGGTAAAGCCCAAAGCACACTTTTTGAGCATATAACATATTCACATCCAGCCAATCATCTATATAAACTTTGCTTGCATCTATCAAACTACGCAGTATACTATTATCTTTTCTTCTTGCTTTCCCATAACCTTCTCCAATCGATTTCAAACGGCATAAAGCCTGACAACTTGATCAATATCAGCCCTACAAACAGGACACCCCCACCTCTTCCTTTTGATATCATTTAAACAAGACATGCAACCCGCCATGTGCCCACATGGAATGCACGCTCCTTCCACCGGTGCATCCAAACATATCACACATGAACCAGAATCCGAACCCGAACCGCTACCACCACTCCCATTTTTCTTATCTTCACTCTTTCCCGTTCCAACAACATCTGGCATGCTCAGATCAACTGGGGTGGAGTCTATCGTAGGGTACTGAACCGGCCCGTTATAGGACTCTTCTATTGGAGGGGCTGAAGGAACCACCGTTACGGCGGGAGGCGCCTCGTGGGATGGCGGGATAACAGCTAGGGTCTCAAGCTGTGCGTTGTGCAACTGGGGAGAGCTGCTGCTGGGCCGGATTGTGGATGCAGCTGGGTTGGTCTTTGTGGGCCCGCTTGATGGGCCTAGACCGTCTGGGATGGGGACAGGGATACCCTCAGCCAATGCTGACTGTATGGAGGCATTGATGGCCATGGCCAGTTGGACGTCTTCAGGAATGGGAAGGGTTGCAGGCGGAGTTGTTGCAGGTCTACTCACTGGGGCAGGGACAGTGCCTGTAGGGGCGGCAGGTGGATAGCTGTTTTGCTGTAGGAAAAGCAATGCAAAGCAGTTCAAAAGTTAGTAAGGGTATCTCGATAGCTTTCGGTGCATAATAGAAAACCTCGAAAAAAAACAACCTGCAATATCACTATTTTCATCAATTCGTTTCTCCACATATATTTTAAATGAATATGAATAAAAAGATTGCAATAATAGATAAAACACAGGGGAAAAAATGCATAATTTTGCGGATATTTGCAGAAAAAACTGCAATTTTATCTTCAAGTCTTTGCAAAAATGAAAACGGTAAACATTTGCAGTTTTTATAAACAAAAAATCATAAGAAAAAAGTTCAAAATTTTTGGTTTGTGTTCAGAAATAATCATAAATTTTAGAAGATTTCAATGAGAGAAAAAATGGAAATAATTTTAGTTATTACTACCTGAGAGAGTCCTTGACATGCATTGTAAAACCACTGCAGCTGTTGCTTGTCGCCCTCTTTTCCTGATAATAACTTGTACCGTGTTTCTGTAATGGATTAACCAATTTTAGAAAACATATGATAGAATTTTCAGAATGTAATGATTCTGCAGTACTATGCTGTACAAAATCTTCATCCACTTCCATAACTAGTTTAAGCACTATACGATGTCGTATCTAACACAGATTCCATGCTTGATGGTTCTTATCAAACAGATCATGCAATGTTTCAATCAAACGAAATGCAGTTGTTATTTCGCTTACTACATAATTTCATTTGAAATATTCTATATTAACCAAAGCTGGCATGAAGTGATAACAATAACAAGTCATGATTTATTAAGGGCAGCATGTTTGCACTTGCAATTCAGTCGTAAAAATATCCACATAATTGTTCAAAAAGATTACAATATATCGGATACCTTCAACAAATTAATCCATTCAAACTTGTAGAAGCATCAACACTCTATTATGAAAGAAATCTCAACTATATCAACGATGTTATACACACGCACATGTGCACGCGTACCCTTTTTTATAAATCCTCCTTCAATTCCACCTCGTTTTTTGTGCAATGAATTCCCAAAATGAAATAAATTTTTATATTTAAGTTATATTCTTTGCAGAGATCATATATGCATAATTTAGAATCACTTTGAAATTCAAAATTTTGCATAAATGATTTCGGTAATTAATACAACATATTTACAACAATGTACTTTGTTAAGGAATTTTTTTTGGCACAAACAGACAAAAGGATCGGAGGGGATACACACACACAAACACATATATTTATGTGTGCCTGTATATGTGTATGTATATGTGTACATATATAGTGTGTGTGCACATGTACATGTACATATATAGTGTGTGTGCGCGTGCGCTTACATGTCTGTACATATATATAGTGTGTGTGTGTAAGTGTATGTACTTGTATGCACATGTATAGAACATTTTTTGGAAGATCAATTTGGACTAAAACGTTAACAGTCAATTAAAAATGCAGCATAACCGCACGACTAACAATATATAGGTAGATAAATTTTCAGCAACAAAAGTAACATACTTGAATCTTTGTCAACAATGATGACAGCAGGATCTAGTTGAGAGAATTTCGGCACCTCAATTTCAGCTTTCCAAAGTTGAATTACCTCCCGAGGTTGAGCAGTCTGAAAGATTAATCAAACTATAATATGTTTTATACGTAAACCAGAACACACTGAATTGGTGATTAAGTATTATACATCAAGGTTCAAATTTTCGATTTTCGTTCTTAATTCATATATTTGAGCCATCCAATTATGGAAATTTACTGTGAAACTTTATACTGCATTTTCGCGTTATTTCCGCTAAATTGGATTTCAATCATAGGAGAATCGTGTTTTTTATTGAAATAATTTGATCTTATGTGCATTTTTTTGTATTATCTTACTTGAATTGTTATGTTTTCATCTTTTTAAATGTTTCTTCTGTTTGCTACAATAAAATAAAAACTATTTTTCTCCACTTGCATGTAAAATTTAGCATTGTCCGATAACAAAATTTGTAGAAACAAAGTGAACATGCGTTTAAAGAAAAAACAAAAATGAAAAGTATATCTTATGTACAACAACATATCTACTTTACCTGCAGGTCAGGATAAATGGCCAACTCAAACTTTTGAGGCATTGTAGGATTACGATAGTCGCAGGGTATAACCACTGCCCATCTGCAAAAGAACCACAATAGTAATTACTACCACTTGAAACTTACAAGAAGAGATACAATCACTTAATAATCTGTAGAGGGAATCAAAAAGAGCGCATACATTTTCCTTTGCACCCATTGGGGAGCAAATGCCTCAATAATGCTTGGCCCATAAAGCTCCCTCATCCAACCACAAAACAAGCAAATATGACCCTGAAATTGTTTTCAATAATAAAATGATATAAACTGTAAGGCTACAAATATAGACTACCATAATGACAATAATTATAAACATTCAGCACATACTTCCATAGCACGAACTACATTGCAATGCCCCTTGCTTCGAGCTAAATCAAGGGGGGTGTGGCAATCATCATTAATCACAAAGGGATTAGCTGTCATATCAATAATACGCACTTATTAATCATAGATATATGCTGTAGTTCAAACAAGTGGAAAGTGTTGTATACCTCCACTAGAAAGTAGTAGATTCACAGTTTGGTAGAGCCCTCGTTTTGCAGCGTGGTGCAAAGCTGTTCCAGCATGAGAACCTGCAGCATGTAAACAATCAAGAGATTGAGGCATTTTATTCTCAAACGCTACTGCTTCACACTAACTAGTCAATCATAAGTAGAGTGTGAAATTACATTTTAGTTAATGCATATCAAATAATACAGCACAAGGATAACATACTGTTGATTATTCTCTTTAGCAAGTATTTTTCATCTTAGCAATCTTATTACTCTACTTACTCTTAGATTTCATGTCTGAGGAAGAAAAATTATACATAAACTCATGATGTATACATGTAAAGTCTCCAACCTATTACATTAGTTTTTGTCACATAGACATTTAGCCAAATAAACAGCAGGTGCTTAGTGTAAACAGTATACTTGATAGGACAATCGTAGTCTCACATAAGTTAATCAAACAGGCACAACATACAAACTGAAAGTATATCAACAACAAACTAGAGAAAAAAAATAGCTAAAGCATAATTACCAGGCCTATAAGCATTGACATTGGCACCCAACTCAATCAAAACTTTAGCAACATTAATCAAATCGGGCCTCAAGCAAGCCAACATCAACGGTGTTTTTCCTTCGTTATCAATCCACTACAGCACAAATTAAAGGCTAACAAAATTAATAAACAATCAAAAATTGTAAATCAATATAAGTTACGAAAAAAACTGAATGCAATCTTTACCTCAAGACCCGCTCCATCTCTATGAAGAGCTTTAATCCCTTCCACGTTCCCATAATTAACTTGCTGATACAAAAATTCCTCTTTCGATTGCTGAGCACCCATTCCCGCAGTAACCTCAGTTCGCCCAAAACACTGTTTTTTTAAAGAGGTAAAACGTGAAATCGCAGGATGAACCGAAAAATAATTTTATTTTATTTTATAGGTATTGATGATGATGATTGAAATTTCTTAGGAATGAAGCGAACCCAATTTTACGAGTAAATGCCAAACGCGTAGATTGATTTTTTTTTTTTTTTTTCCTTTTCACTTTCTGTTTTCTTCTGTTGTTAAGAAGATTTACCCTTCGATATACGTTGAACAATTACTGGAATTGACTAATAACAAAAAAAAAAAAAAATTTTCATCCAGAGTCTTCACATGAACTGAATTGACGATCTCCATTGTGTAGGGTATAGAAAAGAAGGGAATCTATGCGTCGCCCTCCAAAATATCAAAATCAAGAACAAAATTTTGTCAAACTGGAGATAACCGGTGATTGGACAAAAGCAAATTTCAAACATAAAGTGTTGAAACATGGTTAATAATGTTTTACACACAGAATATAACTAAAATCATTCTTTTACTTGTCGAAAATGCAATACATACTCTAATTACTTTGAAAGTTGAGCCGAAAAGTGAACGCATAAAACCACGAGCCATTATATTCAAATTTCTTATATATTTTTTTCTTAGTAATGTGTGTATACAATGAAACAATGATCAATTTATATGTTGAGACTAATGGACTTTAAAAATTCCATAACGATTAATGGACTTTAAAAAATCCATAACACCTCCCTTGTAGGTCCATCATGAGTTATTGAAGCTTTTAGTCTCCTTTAGCGTTCAACATTATTCAACTTTAAATGTTTGTATTATATAATATATAATATATATAAAATGACAAATCCTCGTTAAATATTTATCCATTTTCTTAACTCCCTAATTCGAGAATTTATGTTACATTTAACCTATAATTGTTTATTTTTTTAATAAAGGATATAAATATTAACTTCTTAATAATTATGTGTGTACGGTAAATCTAAGACTTAAGACCATTTTATATATAGAGATTAATGGACAATTATAATTCCATAACACCTCCCTTGTAAGTCCATTATGATGTTATGGAAGCTTTTAGCCTTCTTTAACATTTAAAATTCTTCAACTTTAAATGTTCTTACGTTGTATTACATTATACACACACACACACATACATGTATATAATGATCAATCCTTATCAAATATTTATCCATTTTCAGAACTCTCTAATTCGAGAATTAATGTTACGTTTAACCTGATGTAACAGTTTAGTTTTTAACAAAGAATATCAATATTAGCTTTTTAGTAATGTGCGTGTAAAATGAAATTCAGACATTAATAGACTAAAATTCCATAACACCTCTCTTATCAATCCATTATGATTTATGGAAGCTTTTAGCCTTCTTTAACATTCAACATTATTCAACTTTAAATGTTTTTATGTTGTATTATATTATAATATGTATATGTAATGTATATATAAAATACCAACCCTCATTAAATATTATTCGTTTTCAAAACTCTCTAATTCGAGAATTAATGTTACATCTAACCTAATGTAACAATTTATTCTTTGGTAGAGAATATCAAATATGGCTTAATAATTAATGCTATAAACTTCTCAAACATCGCAAAAAGCTCGTCAGCCACTTTACGTTGTTATTATTATTTTACTAAAATAAACTTAGTCAATATTCATTTCAAAATCAGGGATTTATTCCATTTTAGTTTCTTTCATTTTTTTTAAATCAATATTAAATTTTTTCACCAATACAAATTTGTATTTTATCCAAACGTATCAAGTAGTTCAATATATATCTTCTTGCATTCATTCAAACTAGTATCATCTCTATATTTTATTTTTTTACTAAATTCACTTAACATTCTTATCTAATTTGTTTCTTGCTTTAACAATCATTTTTATCTAGTCCAAATTTGATTTGATTTCTCATTCCGAATACTAAAAATATATTGAGTTATATTCTGTCTATTATATAAAAGTTTGATTTTCATCAGATATTTTCACATTTTTCTGTTAACCCAACAATTAATGCTACAGGGATCTCAAACGTGATAAAAAGCTAGGCTCCCTTCTTCAAATAATAATAATTGTTTTAATTAAATAACACTAATCGCTATTTGTTTCATTGTCATTTGTTCATCAAAATATAAGGTTCATTCCTCTTTGACTTTTATTTTCTTAAATCAATATTAAGTTTCTTTGGTCAAAACAATTTTGCATTTTGTCCAAATCGTGTCGGGTGGTTCAACATATCTTTTCGCCTTATTCAATCCGTATTCATTCAAATTAATTATATCATTTTTTTAAAATTTTCATCTTTTATTAAAATCTTTGACCTCCTTCCATTCATTTAGTTCTAATTTTGATTTGAGTTTCCCATTCTAAATAATGAAATCTTTTGAGTTTCCCATTCCAAAATTAATAGAAAATTTCGCATTCCAAAATCAATGACCATGGAATGGTTTTTGGGCCATTTTTCAATTAAGTTATTTTATTTTATGATTGACATTTTCATTAATATGTAATTATTATATGTTTTTGATTGAAATAATGGAACATATAAATAATGAAATATAGTACTCGAATATTATTATTTTCAATCCTGTCAATCATTGATGACAAAAGAAAATAAGATGAGCAATGTAAGTAAATTTATTTTATCAATTTCAAATTAGAAGTTAATTAATTAAGATACCTTATTCTATTTAGAATATGCATGTAAATCAATATGCATGTAAACACGTTAATTTTCTATGAAGTGGATTACCATAATTAATTATATTTAACCATATTATATTGTTTTCTATTATAATTGATTTCGTCGTTTTTCCATTTTCTATTCAGACAACAACAAAAGCAATAATGATAGGATATTTTTGATTGAAGTTGTAATTAATGTTCTTTAGTTTGTTATACCATAATACCAAATTTGAGTTGAAAAATATTCTTTACTAAGTTAGTCTTACATAGGTTACATTTTACTTACAACTAAAGTCGACAAAAAAAAAATAGTTGGATTTATGGACATTTAAGGTTGGATTGTTGAGATGCATGATATGACTTTTAGATGATGCTGATCTATGATTGAGATTGTTTTACCCTTTTGTTGGTAGAGTGTCACTTTTACATGTTATAGTTTGGATTGCTTGATTGAGGAAATGTATGTTTGTTGAATTCATTATTGATGAACTATAGTGCCATGTTTGATTTTGTCACGCGGTTGTCATATATTGCACTGAAGATAGTTAATTTATAATTAGTATACTTCCTCATGTTTTGTCATTTGACTCATGATGACGCTTATTTGCTTTGGTTGAGGGTTGTATTTGGGGAATTATGGAGGCACAATTTTTTTAATAAGAGGATAATGTAACGACCTACAAATTTGACCCTGTTAATATTAAAATATAAAAATGGATTTTTAATTAAAGGGTGACTTGGGTATCATATTTATTAAATTTGTGTAGTCTTTTTGAGCCGATCAGTTTCAACTATAAATTTGTTAAATTTGAAAAATCGATTTGGAAAATAGGAATTTACAAGTTGAAAACGACGTGCATGACCGTTTCATGTCAAACTGGGTACATAGCCCATTACCAAGCTTAACGATTATATAAATGAGGCTGCGAAACCCTAGTCGTCACATCCATCCTCATTTTTCAGTCCTAGTCCCAAAATTCTCTGATCTTCTAAGTGGTGGATTAACTAATTGATTAAAAGTCGTTCAAAATTCGAAGTGAATGATCGAGCCATACCTTATAATATATCGATTGAAGCTCTCAACAAATGGAAGAGGCAATGATTGTTCATTTTTGGAGATAGCATTGGATGTGCTTGGAAACTAACAAACAAATTAGGACCATCCATTTTTGGTTTTTGCAAACAATGACAAGGGGACGATCGAATGGAAAGTCTTATAAAGGATAGTGAGGGGAGTTCATTCATGTAGTTAGATCGACAAGACGAGGGTCCAACAAAAAGTAAACTAGCATTTTTATTTAAGTGGCGGCGATGGTCCATTTAAGATGCACAGACGGTGGAACTAGGTGGCTTACGATGTCGTGTTGTTGGGTAGTGTTTGTTTGGTCTGTGTAGACATATGGAGGGAGAAGCAGCTGCTGAAATTCACGATGATGGGTTCTTGTCCATAATAGACGATAGAAAGGAGATGGTAAATTACATTTAAGCCTATGGTTTTAAATTAATTGCAAATTAAAACTCTTAATCTTATAATCATCGTATCTTTTGCATATGAACTCCGGTTCAAGCGGGATTCATTCCATTAGATCTGTGATCAAATTTTGAATGATTTTCACATGGCTTGCTGAGTTTTATAGTTGATTGCAAAAGTGTGTTGGTATGATTCTATAATTTTTGTTGACTGAGTTTTAAAAATATTAAATTTATATTTACTGATATTTATTGATATTTATTATGTTTTATTAATGATCGTTTGGTTGTTGTAGTATTTTGGATGTGTTATGCCTTGGCTTGATTGTTTATTGATGTATTATTGGATGGATGTTTAATCATTGAAATGAAATGAAAATAAATGAATATAAAACATATGAAATTGGGAAATTTTGGCAAAGGTAGTTAAATAGATGAAAGATAAGATTATTTACAAATTTTGAATGATATTTGTAAATAGCAACGACTTAATATATTAAACTGAAATTTAAGGTAAAGATTCTAATAAAGTAATTATTTATGTATTTATGGAGAAATTCATAAATAATAATGAAAAATCTGTTCTTAAATTGAAGTTAAAGAATTTATTATTATTTATGAAATAAAGTAAGGTTTCATAAATAATAATATTGTTTTGGTAAAAAATGTATTCTTTTAAGTAAGTTACAGTATAATAAAGTTAGGGAGTTTATGGAAGAAATTATTATTATCATTGTTTGAACAATAAAATAACAGATACTTTTGGAATAATAATAACAAAAATGAAGATATGCTTCCATAAGTATTTTGGGCTAAATTATTACCATTTTGAGGTGAATAGCGATATAAGGAGTTTTGAAGTTTAAACAGAATATTGTTATTTTAAAAATAGTAATAAATTGGTTTTGGAATATATTATAATGGTTTAAGTATATATTAATATTTTAATGAAAAATAATAATATTATTGTTTTGAAAAGTGAATTGAAAAAATTGCTATATTCGATTAAATCACAACATTTGGAGGCGTTTGAAGTATTAAATGTGTAATAAAGTATTTTCAAAATATATTATCAGTTTGGAAGAATTATCATTGTTTTAAGTTAAAATAAATAGATAATATTTTAAAATAAACAATAATAAAATGATTTTATACTTAAAAGGAAGAATAAATACCTTGTTTTGGATGTTTGTAGTATGCACGATTGATTGTTTATTTGAATTATCACTTACGCTTAGGCCTGTAAACGGATGCAATCGGATACGGATAGTGCTGTATCCGTATCCGTATCCGAAAATAAAAATCCGTATCCGAATCCGTATCCGATATCCGTGAATATCTATTAAGTAATATCCATATTCATATCCGCGGATATTTTCAGATATCCGAAAATATCCGTATCCGGCTTAACAAATACGGATATTTTCGGATATTGAAATATCCGAAAATATCCGCATTCAAACTTCAAAATGTAGCTGAAATTTAACTATTTAATTTGGCTTTAAACAAAAGATGAAAAATTGTAATAATACATCAAATTAACAATAATTAATTCAATCACATAAAATCCATACGATAATGTTTCATAATTCATCGTATAATCCATAGCCTAATTCAATCACACAAAATCATAAAAAACACAAAGCAAAGACATCATACATGTTTTAAATTGTAGCAAATATCATAATTTATCTTAATAGCACACATATAAACTAAAATATTGCGTTCTTTCTCCATGGAGTGGTTGAAGCTTCAAAAGATGACCCTGCAGAAAAATATAAATGTGTATATTAGTTTATAAACAATTAAATTTCATTAATAACCCAAAACTTTTGTTTGTACATCCAGTTTCTGAATTTAGGTGGGAAGTTCATCCTAATTCCTATCAAATAAGGTCATGATGGCTGTTTGACAGTATCAATGGCTTTCTTTACATCTATTTTAATCATAGCCCGCGGAGATTGTTTAATTGTCAAGTTGAAAAATGGAATGCGAAATACATAATAATGACTGTTTGCATGCAAAATGAATGCCAGTTGAGGAAACAAACAAATCTTGCTAATGCAACTGAAGAAGTTGCAAGTCTAAATCCCATGCACATGGAAATAACTACCTAATATATACCTGGTCCATTAGGTATATATTTGTCTGACAAGTACTGATCATTTATGTACTTCTATGTTCCCTATTATATCACATTATGCATTCGAACTATCCAGGCTTCATGACCATATATTAATACAGAGCACAAATAATGTATTTGTTATGGAATATTTCATATCTATTTCAGTACACACAGTTTAGTCTGTATCATATAAGGTACTGCAAAATGAAACTACACAAAGTGCAACTAATTCTAGCGTGCACAGTGAGCAATAGCAATTTTTAAATCCAATCTTTTGTAATTCTTACAGGAATATAATTATATGTTGTGTCCAAGGCTTGCAACAGACTGACAGAGTACGTTAACATTATTGATGAAAATATACATACTCTAATAATATCAGATTTTAATCTTATCCATTATTTAAGACAAAGGATTATATTCCAAGTGCTAAACAAATAGAATTGATGTGTAAAGTGCAAACAGCCGAGCACTTCACAAGAATAAACAAAATAGAACGCAACAACTAGAGAACATAATAGAAAAAGACCTTATTTTACTACAAGACAAAGAAAGAAACATCGACTACAGATGGCTGAACAAGTTCTGTTCCTAGTTATCCCTTATCTTATCTGAAATAGGTATCTTCAAAATATAAACAATTAAATTTTATAACTAACCCAAAACGTTTGTATATCTGACAGTAGAAATGCATTTGTACATCCAGTTTCTGAATTTAGGTGGGAAGTTCATCCTAATTCCTATCAAATAAGGTCATGATGGCTGTTTGACAGTATCAATGGCTTTCTTTACATCTATTTTAATCATAGCCCGGGGAGATTTGTATGAAGCGGAGTAACCATTGCATGAAAATTAGGAGATATTAGAGTCTGTAGTGCAGACTTTAACCTCAGCAAGAATTCTTGATATAGACTTGTATATGACATTGCAACAATTGCATGAAAATTATTACCCAGGCTTTAGAAGATATTATTGATGCGTTACAACCAAGAATCCATCAAAGACTTAAAACTACAATCTACATTTCTATTTATGAATACTATATTGACTATTAATTCACATAGTTGCTACAAAAAATATGTAATGAAAACAAATGAAATTCACTTGTATATTCATATGAGTTAGTTATATACATATCTAAGCTATATATATGATAATATGTAGACAATCATAACAAAAATTTAAAAGAGGACACATAACAGATTCATAAAGTTCATATGAAATTATGAATGTACTTTTCATAGAAATGGAGTGAGATTCTGAAACAGCCAAAGTATTAATGTAGGATGATGTTGTTTATACTAATGTATTCTATGGTGTTAACTGGAAGCTCAACAAATGGTCGCTCGAGATAGCTGTAGGAAAGAAATAGAATATAATCCATATGACAAATGTAAAGATTAGCAACAAACATGTCAACACTACAGTTCGACCAATCCAACAAACATGTTAACAGTAATAAGATATAAAATTATACCAGAGGAAGAGTAGATCATAGGAGCCAAGACTACGTCGGCAACAGTCCAAGTTCAGATCGCAGGAGATGATTATCGATGAAGGTACTAGGAGCAACCGTCGATCGCAGGAGCTAGGAGTAATCGTCACGCCTGGAACAATCGCAGGAGCAACATGTGATTCCGATTGTAGGCGCAACCGCGACGATTTAGGGTAGATTTAGAAATTAGGGTAGATTTAGGGTTTTCAATTTTTTTTGGAAAGCGGCTGTAAAAATGAATGGGAGAGATAGAGAAAGAAGAGTGCGTGGTCAGCTAGGGTTTATTATCTAAATGTCTTTAGTCGTGGATAAGGAATCCATCGGTTTGTATGAAATGCCTTTGAAAAATTGAAATAGGCACTGAATTTTAGTTATAATTTAAATTACCCATATACTTAAAATAGTAATTATTAGAAAAATACTTAGTTTCGGATCGGACGGATATTTATTATGGATATAAAATAACATATTAAAATAGTAATAAAATAACTTCGAACCGGACGTATATTTATCGGATACGGATATAGCTATATCCGTATCCGTATCCGAAATATTTTTCGGATATCGGATATCCGCATCCGTTTTTCGGATATCGGATAATTATCCGCTTTTCGGATACGGATGCGGACGGATTTCGAATATTTTGGGTATTCATTGACAGGCCTACTTACGCTTGTTTTATGACGATGGAATCAAATTAGGGTGAGTATGTGATATGTTAATATTATTATTACTAGATAACGAGTATATATGCACATCTAGATGTGCTTGCACTTAATCACAACATGCATGCATTTATAGTTGTACCTGTGGATATAGATTTGACTGTACCAGTGCCAACATAAAAATAAGCATGAAGCAACGATCGAGAAAACCAAGACAGCTGAATAACATTCATAGAACCAATAACTTAAAACATTCATAGTTTTATCATTTTTTTTTGTTTTGGTTTATTTTATAATGATACTGCTTTTACTCTGTTCTGAGTTATTAATCATTAATGGAATCATATCGTTATTTTTTCTTAAGTCTTTGGGTTCATTGTCTTGCACTTTTTATAATTCCACAGCATGCGTTCTTCTTTACTTTGTAAGATCGGTTCTTCGTGTGAAGTTGTCATATTCTTTAAGTTTTGGGATATCCATCAATTATAATAACTGTAGATTCTGTTTTATACCGTTTAGGATACAAAAGGATTGCCAGAATAAAGCTTGTTCATATTACAAAATCTGCACCCAATCCTAGGCATTTCACAGTTTTAATCAGAGCTACCTCATGGTCAGTTGAGGACTCACTTAGTGACACCATATCACGCATCCTAATAGCAGCTTAAATAAAAACTAAGCAGTATATTGAAAGCATACGAACAAAAGGCAAACTGAGAAAGGCTAAAACAAAAACTGGAAGCAATAAAATGTCCAAATAACAACTTAAAAAATAGCAGTCGATGGTGATTGCCCTTACACATAAGAAGTAAATTCAATTATGTACCTTACGTGAAGCACATGTTTCAATGTACTATGATAAGGTAAAAATGGACCAACTTCTCTATTTAAAAAAGTTAAGAAATAATAGCATTTTTATTTCCAATATTTTCATTGAATTTGGGATGAGAATCTTAACATGACCTTTTCTTCATAAGATTATTAACTTACGATATTATTTGTGCAATTATGAAAATCATTAAGCAGTTAATAGCTAAAAAAGAGGGAAATTTTCAATATTCTTCCAAAAGTCCACAAAATGTGGAACAGAATTAGTACAACAATCCCTTAAATTGTTTTAGTACTCTGTTTTACTAAATACAGGATAGATTGCAAGAAAAATGCGTTGCTTGAAACGCATTCAAAAATCTAAACTATAGGAAACAAAAACCAAGGTTGTATTTGGATTTTAATACAAAATATTTTTCATCCACAAACAACCAAGAAAATCAAAAAAATTCCTTATAAATATCGAAGTACCAACATCAAGCATTTGGATTATAAAATGACATACATGTCAACGGTCAGGATTATAAAATCAAAATATGTAGGACTTGTTTTGCTTCAGTATTTTTGAGAAACTGTAATTTATGTCCGCAATTAACTAACTATTGAAATCATAACCGTGCCTTGTTAGTTCTACTTCAATATACGCTTTGTATTTAGAGACAATTGTGTACGTTTAAAATCTATACATTCAAAAATACGATCATTTGATAAGAATTGTTAAAAAGATCCATCACGTCAATATATCCCTTGAAATGCTAGAATCAAGAATATTTACGCTTGACTTTGAAAGCAAAACTTCCATAAATTTAAAAAAATGGTAATTTATGTATCCTAAAAGTTTATACTTTTGTTGTTGATGCTAATAAGGGCTGTTTAGTGCGGACAGAAAGACAAATGTCCTTGTTGTAGCTTACATTAGAGGACATAAGCTTTCATAAAACGCAAATATGCTCTGAAAAGTTATGAAATTTTTTAAATTTTGTTTGCTATAATAATCATTTAACATGTACATATAATAATATTTAACCTTTACATATGATAATCTTCTCTCTTTGTTTTCCGTCTTTCGTCATCTTCACTCTCATCTAGATTACGTACTAAAATAGGTAATTTACAAATGCATTTATAATACATAGCGGTATTGTTAGTGCAACAATTTACATTGCTTTACTAAATTACAATTAATAAAGACAAAAATGCAACTGCGGATGGTATATCACTTGTCATAAAAAATTCTTCAATCCTGTATGCATTTTCACCTACCAATTACATTCGTCGGCATATGCATTTCATATTTCTTCTATTTCAAATTATTTGGACCTGTAAATACACGACATCTAGATGAGTCTCCATTTGCAATCAAATGCCTAGAGTCACTTTTACAATAAAATAATAGATTATGGTAACCAACACAAAATAGCATCAATTTTAAGCTAATGAAACAATGAGAAAAAAGACATGACCGTTTAGAAGAGCATTGCATGCATATCTACTTTGTCAAGTTCTGTTTACTTGTCAAGAATACATCATTTAATGAGCTCTGTGTTCTTGTCAAGTTCATACTTTGTTTTGCTTCCTTTACCAGTTTATACTACTATAATATATTATAATGAACAAATATCACATCAAAAAGCAAGCACAACAAAAAGATATTGTTGTGTACAGCCCTGCCATACACTAGATCTCATCTCATGATAAAATAGTACATACATATTGGTATGAAATGTGGATATAGTCCCACCGTATATTAAGTCACATTTTTGTCACTAACATTTATAATGGAACACACTCGGGAATCATAATAAAGTGAATTTATATGATATACAAATGATTTGATATTTTGCATACATATAAACATTATATATCACAACACATGCATAAAAGATGACATAAATATGGTCTGAACATTATTAACCAAGAAAGAAATGCATGGCAGGTTCTTCAAGGCAACAAAATAATGAACATAACAACCGTAAAGGAAAGCAAGAATAATCTGGTACAGATTTCATACTGCAAATTCAGGAGCTAGCTTTTTTGAATGCCACTTGGCCAAGTTTGGTTCTTGACAGGCTCTAGTATATAGGTCTGCTTGTCAATCCTCATGCTTGCTAATTCAACAGTTGCGGCAACATTTTTCTCCAACTATGAATTACCTTCATCAATTAGCATATTATATTATATTTATCTTTTGACAAGTACCATTGTCTCAGTGGTTAAGTGATTTGGCTTTGGTGCGAGAGGTCACAAGTTTGAAACTTGCCAAGCGTGATTCGAACGTTTATTGACATGTGATATGTTGTCGCAATGATTTGTTGTATATAAAGTACCATATCAAAAAAAAAAAAAAATTATCTTTTTATCTCCCAACTATGTTTAGCCAGTGAACTAAAGTATCTATTTGTTTATCTATCAATATAGCTTGAGTATATTGAAAAATAAAACTTATGATAAAATGTACAGAAATTTTAAGATACCCTCTTTTTCATTGATATATATATGAAGAAAGCACAACAAAAATAACCTAAGTACCATGACGATATAATTATCTACTAAGTTCTTTTTATTATCATTAAAGAAATGCTGTTGTAACACATAATTAGAAAAGGGGACTAAGAAACATACAAATATGCACAGCTGCAATAGATTTTGCACCAGAACACCTAAAAACATCAACAAAGCATTGCAAGATAAGCAAATTTTCAAAACGGATTCATTGGTTCTATTCAATACATCGAATAGACATCATATACATAATGTGTAATCATAATCTATACATCATACAAAAAATGCATAAGCATGTTGTATGCTAAGCATAGATTCACGTGTTAAAAACTCAAAAATCAAGATATTTATAACCAAACCAATTGCAAATATAAAAGATCTTTTATATTTGGCCAACAAATTAATGCATTTTTTCATGTTTTCAATTTATCCATTTTCGATAGCAAGACAATAGTTATATTGACAAAAATTATTTATATTTGTATACGTGGTATAATGCCAAAACAACAAGAATGAAGAGGGTTATAAATTTTGTTTCTTCAGGTTTAAAAGTGATAATTTATAATGTCTACCTAAGCTTAATCTGAAATAAAATTTTATGTAGTATAGTGGGCCAAGAGAGAGTACTATTAGTAATAAAGCTAATCAGAGCAAGGTATATTAACAAAAAATAATAATAATCTTACATTGCATATTAATCCTGGCATCAGTAATAAAGCTAACATATACCAGAATTGACATTGCTTACAACTACAACTGGTTTTCAATTCGATTTTGTTGTCTCGCAGTAAAGGAAGATCGACATTGAGGGAGGTTGCCGTCGAAGCTACGTCAGTGGTGAGAATTATTTCGAGGATTAATGGAAGCGGAATTTTGTAGGCAATTTTTGGAGGTAACGAATTAGGTTGAAGGATCGGAGAGGGAGAATGATAGGAATGGATGCGGTGAGAAGAAGTGCAGGAGTGCGGACCAGGAACGGTGGAAATAAGTGTATTTCTAGAATTTCAAAGAGACACCGTGTAAACCTATTCAATAAATTCTCTTTATTAGAAGTAAAGATGGGTAACTACTTATGGTTTTAGCTATTTGGTTGATATTGATGTTTGTGTTACTAGTGTTAATAAGTTAGTACACATTTGATGATTTAGTGTTTATGTTACTAATATTGTTGATCGGTACATATTTGATGATTGGTGTGTGTCTGCTACTAATGTTGATCGGGTACATATTTAATAATATTGATATTGTGTTACTAATAGGTAATTACAACCGTTTGTTTGCTTATTCTAGCATCGATGATGCATTACAAATAGTTGATGATTAGTACAAGTGTGAGTATATTTATTGTTGTTGATTTATTTGGTGTTCGGGGTTGACATTGATTTTTGTCAAGCTTGTGTGATGTTTAACGATTGTGTTGCTATTATTGTTGTTACCACATATTCATGATGATTGATTGTGATGGCTTAGTAAAAGTGGTGTTTTATGTTAGATAACTACAATAAAACTTTAGTCTCACATTGCCTAATATTTTATTATTCTCCTCTTTATGTATCCTTATTTCTACTATAATTAGGCGTGGGTAGTATGCATTACCAAGCAAGCTCGCCCATATACACGCGCGCGTGTGGGCGAATAGACACATGTGATGCTTTGATGGTGCACTTGGCACTTAGTACTGTGCACTTCACTACAATGAAATGAGCTTGGTTCTCCATTGCTCTTCCTTCTCTCTTTTCCCTTTTTTATTTTAACTCTCAAATTGAAAAGACAAGACTTTTTGTTTGCTTATCAGTTGTAACTATGATTAATAGAATTTATTATTGTATTAAAAAAATTGTCTCTTTATTACCCTAACTATTAAGATATCTCACCTTTGGAGTTCTGAGTTGTAGCTTTCACACCTACACACATTTATTACTACTCCTTTAACGGAGAGAAGGTGTAGAAAAGAATCTAATTCAACTTCTAAAAGTTCATCTAAAAGCACCTAATCAATATTATTTCTACACTTCTCCAAATTCTTCATCCTATGTGCACAAGTTTGACGTTTATTGTGTGAACCTTGGGGAGAAAACGAAGATCTATGATTGCACCTTAGTTGTGTTGGAATTCGCTTTCAAGGCATTAGACTGTCCATGGTACAACCTCTCTTTCCTACTCTTTGCTGACATTCTTTTCTTATAATTTGAAAGCGAATTCTCATAGTAAAGAGTAATAGCCCTTCCAATCAATCACATTCTTCATGATCCTTCCCGATTTGATGCATTAGACGGAACCAACTACAAACATTGGTCACAAAATCTACTTGTCTTGTTCGAGCAATTGAAAGTCGATTATGTCCCGTATACTGAATGCCCTCTTGAGATTTCAGAAGCTAATGCCCCAGCCACAATCGAAACTGCCACTACACCATTATAAGCTATTAACAACGGGTAAAAACCGTTGTTAAGTTCAAAAGCAACGGGTAAAAACCGTCTTCAACACAGGAGTGGTTGAATTTAGCGACGGGAGAAAACCGTTGCTTTATGTCCAAAAGGCAACGGGTATAAACCGTTGCAAATTGGGACAAAGGCAACGGGCAAATTGGGCCAAAGACAACGGGTATGAACCGTTGCAAATTGGGCAACGGGTATAAACCCTTGCAAATTGGGCCAAAAGGCAACGGGTATAAACCGTTGCAAATTGGGCCAAAGGCAACGGGTATTAACCGTTGCAAATTGGGCCAAAGGCAACGGGTATAAACCGATGCTTTATGGACAATAGGCAACGGGTATAAACCGTTGCTTAATGTACAAAAGGCAACGGTTACGAACCGTTGCTTAATGGGCAAAAACTCAACGGATATAAACCGTTGCTTTCTGTCCAAAAAGCAACGGGTGCAAGCGTTGCTTTATGGCCAAAAAACGGTTGAAAACCATTGCTTTATGCCCAAAGTCACACATAAAGCAACGGTTAACACCCGTTGCACATATTGTTTGCTCCTGCTCCTACAAAATCACATCTGTAAAATATTGGTACACAAGCACTATAAACATATCGCACATATACCATACATATAAAATTATCAAACTTATAATTACACTCATTGTTTTGCAAACAGAATGCTACCGTGCCGGAATATCATACTTATTACACTGCATTGTTTATTACACTACACTACAAAGATTTCATTAATTACACTACATTGTTTTGCAAGCAGTGAAGTCTACATATAATAAACACATTAAAAGGATGCTGAGCAGGTTAGCCGAAGCTGATATTTCTTTGGCTCATGCTGTGGTGCATACAGTATTCTATCCAATTCCCGCGCAAAAGTAAAAACAGGTTTTAAACTCAAATCATACAGCGAATGCGGCGAGTGTTTCTGCTGGTAATCCAACATTGATTAAACGAGTTAATTATATGCATTCTAACTGTTATAACTTTTAAATCAATTATATGCATTCTAACAACTGTAATTCCTTTTATTGTCTGCTTCAAAACCAATCCCCTGTCAACTGCACATTCACATCACATCACAAAAACTGTAACAGTCTTCTTCTGACTGCTCCGCAGCCTTCAACTTCCCTTTCATCCACCATTTACATCCCCAAAAACTTAATGAAACATCAATCCTAAAAGATGAAGATAATGATGGAACTCAAATGACAGCTAATATGGTAACACGCAGGGCCGGTTCTATACAATAAGTTGCCCTAGGAAAACTATGGTTCGAACAGACAGTCCAGTTTCCTCCCAACCGTATTTGGAGATTTTGGTATATCTTGTTAATTTTAGACTTGAGTCAGCCTGATAGTTTACTAATTGGCCTACGAAAACTAATAGGTTCATAGTGACCTTGGAAAATTATGACTTGAGACAGACATTCAATTTTATAGGACGGGTAAACTTTAGGAATGCATAACCCTTTAATAATAGACCAGTCACATTTACCCATATTATATGCATATAATCGTATCATGTTTTATTTTAACCATTGTGGTTGCAGGTTCATGATTTATGTACAGATTGATATATTTTAATAAGTTACCAGTGAGGAGAAAATCCATTCCCCTCAACGGCATGGTCTCACTAGATGTCTGCTTTGGTTCGAGATGTATATTATTATTCACACCAGACTTTTTGTCAGATTCGAAGTTTTTATTTTTACTCTTAAACTCTTGGATACTTATTTGAGTAGGTCGAAAGTAGGGTTTTCAGGTTAGACGAATAGGCTTTCGAAGACGAGTAGGAGGCATGCTAATATTAGAAGTTTATTTCCGCTGTGTTGTTTGAAGTCTATGTTTTGTTTAAATGATGTAATGAAAGAAATTATAACTGTCAAACAGTTAGACTCTGATCATTCAAGGGGGCATCTGCATATTTCTTTATTGGAATATATTTGTAATTATTATATTTCCTCTTAACGTGAGATCAACGGTGTTATTATATTTGTAATTATTATATTATTCCGGAGTCCATAACACCTCTAATTTTTGTTTAACATTATTCAGGAAAATTAAATAGAATAATGTGTGGTGATAAAGAGAATGAGATTTGTTAACTAATTTGGGTCATACTTTAATTAATCAATTAAGAAGATTATTTTAAACACAAAATAGAATGGAATTTATGAGAGAGGCATAATGGGAACAATCCCTTATTCCATTCCTTAAATCCTCCCTCTCTCATTCATTTTTCACTTTCGCTTTCTAAAAATCAAACCCTAACCTAAGTGGCTGTTCATTTCTTAGGTGACAAGGAGAGGAAATCAAAGAGGAAAGTTATAATTAATCAACATAAAATCTCAATCTCTCTCTTACCCAAACTAAGGTGAATAACAGTATCCATCTCATTTATTTATGCTTGTTTTTGAATTTATAAATGATTTCTGATTTGCTTGAGATAATATGTCATGTTTGGATTAATTATATCATCAATTGAGTGAATGATGATTTATTGGAATTTTTATGCAAAACAAGACAACATTATTTTTATAGCAGTTACTTATAGCGTTTGCATAGTAAATGCTATTAAAGTAACTAAAATTAAAAAAACAATAAAATTTTGAACGCTATATTTGTATGATAAATAGTCGGCGGGATATTTTGACATCCAGGAGGGAAAGATAAAAGATACACGTTTCTCTTCTCCCTTATACTCCCTCTCCTTCCTCTCGTGTCAGAAAACAAAAATGAAACCCTAAAAACCTACACAAAACCTCGAATTCTGCACCAAACTTGAAATCTCCTTCAGATTCACATAAAGTATTCTACAGCATCCTATGTAGGAACTCCGGATCTGTGATTTAAGGTAAATTTTATGCTTCATATTTTGTTTGCATCGATCTACTTTAATATACGTTTTTACGCTATTCTTTGGTTTGTTTTGTGAGTAAAAGAAAATCCTAGCTAATAACTTCATAATGGTCACTAACAACCACAGTCGCAGTCGCCATGGTGGAGTACACGAACGCGGGGAGGAGAATAACAGGGAAGAAGGCTATTTTACGTCGTGTGCCAGGAGATGTCGATATTGGACCAATTCATAATAATATTTGGGTACACATCTTATTATCTTCATTAGGATTATATTCTAAATCTACTCCGTAGCCATCTTTAATGTAGTGTTAAGTTCCACCGTTACTTGGTGCTTTTTACTGCATAGTTGGGCTGCTCCAATTGTATATTGATACAAAATATTCTGCAAATTTAAATTCTTCACTCACAACTTAAACCAAAGCAACAACATCACTTGTGTAAGTAACTTAGATTAATATATAAATTTCATTTTAATAGTGTTGTTATCTGAATAAAGTGATTGATCGATGGAGAAAAAAGAACGATGGATATAAATGATAATACGTAAAAACAAAAGTTGGAAATTTAAGTTTTGTACAAAATGGTGGCGGTATTTTAAGTTAATGTCGGTATTTTGGTAAAATTACCAGTCAATATTGGTTTTTGGTTCTATATGATATTTGTGGATATTTGATTAAAACATAGTCAGTAAACTACTGTGGAGGTTCAACAACTGTTATACCATCGGAGATCCATGGTAGAACTAGTCATTTTGCCTTCTGTATATGTTCGTTTGTGCCGAATCTCATTTAGGTTTTTGAATCTTCATTTAGTTTTCTTAAACCACACTTGCATCCTCTATTTTTTCACATTTTGAGACAAATTGACGCTAGATGATAGTTGATCTATGAAAGACCATCATGAATTAGTGCTGTAGATGCATGTAATATATATCATAAAATTTCACTGGATCATTGAGTGAAAATTAAATCAAGTATGTTGGTTAATATGCACGATGATGAAAATGGTTATTGCATTAATATAATTAAACCTCAAGCAATTGACATATTAAATCCAATCATCCAATATTCTAAAATTAAGTCACTTTATGCTGATAATAAGGGTCAACGGATATGCTAAGTATTATGTGAAATCTTGTTCTAGGCAGTCATAAGTTCTTTTCACAAATGACTTGGCCTTACACACTAGTAGGTATGTGTACATATTACTCAACCAATGCGTTCAGCAAAAAAAAGGGGGAAAAATAGTTTTCTAAGCTTATATGCCTTAAACATGCTAGTTTGGTCAAAATGAAATTGGGCTTTTGGTTATAAAACTACTAGAATTGGTCCGTACTTTGCACACGGGCTGTTTATATTAATGTAAACGGAAAGCAATGACATTTTCGGAATTTAAAAAAGACGTCGAGTAAATTAATTCAACGAATTTTCTTTATTAGTAGTAGAGATACGTAGAATCTAAAATATCTAGAGCATTTGCCATAATTTCCTACTCATGGTTTCTTGATTGATCAAGGCAACCAAGATATAATTATGTAAGTATATCTCCTTTTGTTGTTAATTTCTTTCTTATGGATATTTTCTTCTCAACCCTATCGAACTTAGTTTAGTCTAACACGTGTTAATACTACTCTTGGGAATGAATATCAACTCGGTGAAATATCTCCAATCACCATTCAAAAACTCAGAGTGCGATGTAAGCCTAAGGCAATATTAGCTTTTGGTGTACTGAGATGTGAGATCCACTCTATTCTAGTTTTTTTATCTGATTAACTTTTAGTCATAAACGAATATATTATATGTGTTTTCAAATATAACTAATCTAACATATTACACTCGCAACTATACTATAATTGGATTTAGAAACGAGTTCACTTTATTTGACCATTTGAGTAATTTGTCAACTATGCACAGAATTGAAAATCAGAGTTACCATCGAATTAGTAATAGAGTGAAACTGTATGTAATGCAAGATACAATCCTTTTTATTTATTACCTATGATCTTAAGCTTTTGATGATTGTTAAGCTATTTTTGTTTTCATGTGGACAATTTCCACTATCGACCTGTTACTATCTTTGAAAGTTGAATACATCATGCACGTTCCTTTTGTCTATTTCTATACATATTCAACTTTTGTTTTGGATGGTTAGATTCAGCATTGAAGTCTAGATTAGCATTATTAAATCATCATCTAATAAAATCTATGTGATTTATCTATCATCTTCATATGTATCTTACTCAACCTATGTATCTTACTCAACCTATGAAGTTTTCATAAAATAGCATTGAAATATTTCTACTTTTTAGTAGGATATGCATAAGAATCAACCTATATCAAATTGAATTTAACAACTATTATCCTCTATCAAATGACAGGGTTGACAAACGATTCTTAAAGCTTCTGCTGACACAAATTACTTCTGCAATTCTCAAGTATGCCAACATCTGTTGCATATTTTAATAAAGATAAAGAGATGTTAAGTATTTTGAAATGTTATATGTTGCTTCTTTGTTTGCACTTGTCTAATCAATAGTTCTCGTAAGTCGCTCCTGTAATATATTGTAGTATAAAAGCTTGAGCTGAGCTGAATCGTGTTACAGTAACAACCTGGAATAGTTTGTAGTGTTCTGATACTTAAAAGCGAAATGAAAAGTAAACATCAAGAGAAAAAACAACAAATAAATTTGAAAATGCAGTCACCTATGGAAGTTAAAAAAAATGAAGCATTAATTATGACATCAGTCTACATGGAAGTAGTTTGAATACTAGTTTTAGAGTTTTACAGTTTCGTAAAGGTTCATTAATTGGGAATAAAGACATACAGAGTTAGTTCTTACAGTTCAAAAGAGAGAACTAATCAGATAGATTAAAGTCCTCAACACGTACTTACAAACGAGTCGGAAATCCTGAAAACGTAGGTAGAATAGATTATTTTTACGAAAAATGTAATTATAATTATAATATATATAAATGGTAAATGATGAATGCATAAAATAAGATTAAAGATATTTTTGTGACTCTAGAGGAGTTCCAAACATTTGTTAAACATCATTATTGTTATTTCTAGTTTTGTTATTCCCTCTTTTTATGCTTCCACACAAGGTTTTCAAAATAGGATTTAAATCGTGAATCGCACAGTTTAAATTTTAAATCGAAGCGGGATTTAATCGTAAATCGCAGATTCAAACTATCCACATTTTAAGGTTTGTATGCACATTGAGGCTGGTTTTGATGTTTGAACTTCTACAATTAAACTTAAAACTTAATTGTTATTCCTCAAATTCCATTTTTATTTTGTTTTAAAAATATTATAATGGGAATTGTGAATCTAAATAAGTATATTAAATATGTTACTATGGGTTGAATTTGTTTTTGATTGTGGTTTTAGCTAAGTTTGAATCGTAAATGTAAATCGAATCGTTAAAGGAGGGATCCGATCTGAATCGGGACTTAAATCGTAAGATTTTAAGATTTTTGACAACAATGCATCCACATTTGATAACTCAGGCAAAATTTACATTTTTCCTACAGCTAACTAGATTGGTTAACGCATATGCATCATCTGTTGTTTAGGAATTTTTTATTTTAGTATCTTTAGACTGGAACCAGATAATAAGCTTTTTATATTATATGAGTTATAATTTGATAACACATGATACACCTCTTATACAAATATATTGCCCCTTCTACTGATTTTTTAACCATCCATATATAACGTAAACCACACTATCAATTCACTTATGCATAATAATTGAATACTAAATGTAGCAACGTAGTTTGCTTTACAATGCTTGTGTAGACTCTCCAGTGAATTCATGATTTTTTTTTCTTAATGAGTTTCTGGTTATAAGATCTTCTACATTTAGAATCAATTCTCTCTGCAGCTTGCATTTTGATGACTCAGCAGATCTGCACACAAAATATAGGGTCTAGTTCAGCGTTTGACACCCATTTCCGGACACTGCTACAATTTGCTAACAAACAATCACATTCTCTTGGATTTCTCACTATTTTGCTCAGACTTGAACCTTGAGACTCCTGTCCTTATGCCTTGGACATAGCACCAAATCACTGCCAATTTCTATCGTACCATCAGTTACAGGCAGCAGATATATTGACCATCCTTATATCACTTGCCACCCTCAAACCTCTATCTCTACCACAGCTGCAGTTGGACATGCTTCTTCTTGTTGTTTTTCTTGCATATTCATCACAGGTAGCAAACTACAACCATTAATGTTACAGTTGAAATGTCTTTTGCTAACTGTAAACAAATTTTACCAACATCCGAAGTTTTTTGCTAAAGTATTTAGCTTGCTAGAATTTATTGAAATGTTTTCTTCTCAAGTTAGTATTAAGCATTAATTGTAGGGCTTGTTCCATGTTAAGATTGTTATGGTTAAGTTTAGATGAGTTATAAATTTTAGGACTATGAATTTGATTATACTATATGGTTACCACATATATATGTTCAAGTATGGCACTGTTCATGGTCAGTGGAAGCAGCATGAAATCAAGGCGAAGGATTCTAAACCCTTCTCTTTAACGACAAACTAGCTGTTGTATTCGGTTGTAGGTTGGTCTCTTTAAATTTCTTTAGGAATTACATTATTATCGAAACTTTTAGATTCAATTACACATCGTGCTTTGATGCCAAACTTATCTGTGCTTATTTTTATCAAGTAATCCTGAGGAGATCCCATAGGGTGAGGGTGGTGCTGACTTTGTTGTTAAGTCAACTGGTGTCTTCACCGACAAAGACAAAGTTATGCTCACTTGAAGGTAACTTTTATCTTTACTTACATTGAAAATAACGATTCACTTTTGCTGATGGTGTAGAGTTTGAGAAATGACATGCATAAATTTTACAATGGTACAGTTAAACCTCTACAATTGTCGTATATTAAAGGAGTTGTCTATTTCAAACAAACCATCAACTGTTAGACTATAATTCCAGAGGGCTTCGCCACTTCCAATTGAACATAAATCCTCTATAATTTTGTACCAATTTTGGTTTCCCTCAATAACATACATTTAATGTAATTTTGTCTTCCTCAAGCTTTGTAGCCTTTGAATTTGAAGAAGTAATGTATGACTATTGCCTATTGTATCTAAAGAAACTTTCTATAATGGGATGCAAATTCAAATAGCTCTTGTAAATATGTTTACTTATTCAATGCATTGTCTCTATAGTTTCTAATAACCCAATCTATTCTGGATCAATTTTTGAAGACTTGTTTATACTATATCTTCTAAATCTTAAATGCGAGAACAACAAACTATATGAGCACTGAAGAAAAGCAATTAATTATGCTTATGATGATTATATTCTTTTCTGGATTGGTTTTCAGAATGATATCTCAATAAAACTATTGAATTGGATAGAGACACCTCAATGGATGGCTCAATGAAAGCTTTGCAAAATAAAAAAATAGTACAATAACTGAATAAGCTATAGGCACGGGGATAGAACTTGCATTTAGGAACCAAATTCGCACCTTCAATTCAACTCAAAATGTATCAATAATCAATAATCAAACAGTGTGAATCCTTACAACATATTACAATTTATGATATCAATGCATGACTTGTGCCCCCATGAACCTATAAATTCATCTCTTAAGCATATAACTAATAACTTAAATAATTATCGTCTTAAATGTTAGAACATCAAACTAAATGAGCACTAAAGAAAAGGCTTGAATTATTGATATAAATTTATGATGCATCTATTTTTTTTTCCTTATATGTTTTCTTTTTCATTTCACCATGTTGATATGAATTTCTTTAATTTATTTGTCTTGTGTTTAGAACACATCGAAAGCAAGGTTGTAGGAGAGATGATGCTTTCTTTTTGCCTTTTTTATAGTGAAAAGTTAATTAGAGATTTTATAGAGTTGCCCACTAAAGATTATCTTACAGAATAGTCACAAATGAAAGCACAGTGTGTTAAGAAAGAGGTGCTCTGTTTGATTAATGGTAATGTCATGCCAAAATTTCCTGTAATTGCCTAAAGTTATGCTGTGAAACATAAGTCTTTTGTGTTTTAAAAGCAAAACTCGAATTTTTTAATAATATTATAAATGATCATCTTCAACTTAAAAAAAGCATACTAGTCTAAGAGTAAGTCCACTCATTAAAAGCCCATGTGTACTGAGTACATGACGATGAACTATGATTATAAAGCTAAAGCATGAAATCAAATTTAAGTAGGCATCCTTATATATTTTTTAGTTTTAGAAAGATAGTTTCCAGTAGAAAGGGAATCTTGATTTATATAAGAAGCTTAGAACTCAACTAATTAATGTGCTTTATTATTTGTTGAAAAAAGTGAACCACCGAATCAATTTGCATTAATTTTCTTAAATTTAATTTGGGAAGTAAAAATAGACCTCATCTTTTGCTCCTTTTTGGCGTGGCACTCAACACTCATGTTTTTAAATGAATATCGTCGAAATATTTGGATAAAATAGTTTTTGTTTTTAGGATTACAGTAATGTAGTTGTGCTTTTAAAATTCTAACTGGAAGGTAAATTTTTGTATAATTTTTTTTTCACCCAATGACTTACCATTGTATTTTGTTCTTCAGAAAATGAACTGCAAGTGTTCAGGCTTCCATGTCCTATTCTTTGTGCTCATGGAACGCTTCTAGTTGAGTTTTTAGGTCACTCATGAACTAAAAGTGTTCAAGGTGAGTACCATTTTATATTTTACTCCATTCACTAGCACATAACATTAGACATGATTCTCAAAATTTTAATGGTAGGTAAAGCTAAACTTTAAAGAATAATCATATTTTATTGGATTTATTCTTACTTTATCCAAAGTGTGCTTCACTGAAAACGAACCTAATCAGTAAAGTAGCAGAATCCAAAAACTTGACTAGAGTATCAGGTTCGCTAAGGCTAGAGTTTTAATATGCAGTGAGAGGAAACCGAAGACGATTGATGTGGATCATACCATCAGTATCCTTCATAAATATCAAGTATCCTCCATAAATATCAATTTAAAATTCTAAATCGCAAGAGCCTGAATTTATTCAAATTCACTTCATTGTTAGTTTCTACTTTATCGTTTCTTCTTACTGTATGTTAGGAACAATACCTCAACCAAATGAATTAGTTAAACTTATTGTTAAGTAATTTCTCAAAATAAGAAATTCTCCGATGACTCAGTCATCGCTTCATTTTATGTGTTATTTTTCAGTTTTTACTAAATATTTAATGATTTTTTTTTTCTAACAGTTGAAGATTTTAGAGAAGCAGATTATGCCGTAGAAGTTCATATCTTTTACAATCATAGTGTTGATTTGGACAATTTTATATTACTTGTTTGTATTGTTGACAAATATATGCATGTGTTATTATGGATTATGGACAAATATATATGTATAAACAAATATTTAAAAATTGTTTTATTCTCAATTGTGTTTATTATGGTCGTTGTTTGAATTCTTTGATTAAGTTGGAATTTGTTACATTTCTATATATGAAATACTATATGCAATAAATAAGAAATGGGTTGTGAAGCAGTAAATAAATCGAGAACACAATAATCACAGTATAAAAATGCTATGAAATGAAACAATAACGTTTTTAAGATGCTATCAAATGCCATTGTTTTCACTAGATTTTTGTCACACATAGCGTTTATGAAATGCTGTAACAGTTTAGCTTTTTCATAGTGTTTATTTATTAGTGATTTGTAAACGCTATGGAATAAACTTTTTTATAGCATTTGTTTCTGCTAGTAGGTCCAGAGTCTATTAGAGCATGTTGTTAAATAGCGTTTTTTAAAAGCTATTAAACATTTTATAGCGTTTCTTAAACGCTACGAAAAGTCCAATTTGTTGTAGTGATATGGAAATTGTTTTAATGAGTTTCGAAGGCAAAAACCTAGTTTTTTATCTCTAACTGACTTGATATTTGGCAAAAATCTAGTTTTTTATCTCTAACTGACTTGAAATTTGGATACGTTGTGCAAAATATTATTTTAGAGATGGATTTTCAATTTTATAACTTTCCAAGATTATATGTATATTTTATGAATTTCCTAAGAGGAGAAATGTGTATATTTCGGGTTTTAATTATTAAAAATAATTAAATTAATATTTTGATCCTAAATTCTTTATATATGAAAAAAGAAGGAAATTCGAATTTTTGGTATTTTTAGGGAATTTCCCCCAATAGCTATGATTTTCTATGAATTTATTATTTTAGGAAAGTGTTTAATTAATATTAGTTATATGCATTAATTATAAAGGTTTGTAATGTTATTTGAGAAGATAGAGTGCGATCTACCAGTAAATTCTTAAAAGAATATGAAAAGTATTTTGTTATCCAATGATAATTTGGTGTGGAAAAAGTTAGTGGAAAGTTTTAGCATTAAAAGGAAGTAAATTAGTTTTTAACGTATTTACAGAAATGCCATTTAGAGACTCGATACCGCTGCTCTTTAAGGGATTGAAATCTTATGTTTTTCTGAGGCTTGACAACCCTATGGATTTGGAAACTTGGCACCATTATTTTATAAGACATGGCATTCTTAAGTTTCAAGAACTCGATATCCCCTGTCTTATAGAGATTCGATAGCTTCAATATAGCTACCCGATATCTATATCTTAGCATCATTGACCGCCGTATGTTTACAAACCCGATAACTATGTTTAGAGGCTTGAAACCTCCTATTTCTAAGAAATTTGACATCTACTGTATTATAGTGATTCAATGCCTTTTAAAGTAAGTGCTTGACACCTATGTTTTAGCGGCATATAGCCGCATATTTATAAACTGGAAAGTTATATCTTAGAGGCTCGATAGCCCATGTTTGCTTGATGTTCGGCATCCCTGTTTTCATAACTAATGCTTTTAAGGTTATATTTTTAGAGGCTCGATAGCCCATGTAGTTGAGATGTTCAACAACCTTATTTTGACAGCAAATGTTTCAAGAGCTATGAAAGATGATAGCGCTTTGGCACAAGATTTCAGCTATGTGTTTGGGATATGTTTTCCTTATTTTTTAAAGAAAGGTTTCAAGTGTGTAATCACTCCTAAAAATGAATGTTTTCAAGAAAATGAAATAGTGTTTTAGCACAATTTTATATGAATATTTCCAAAAGAATCATCACTTAAAATTAAGTAATTTTGTGAATTGAATATATTTTAATGAATAATGTTGTATGTTCTTGTTATCGTTTAATGTAACATCCCACTTCCGGAGGATCAAAACTAACTACTAGGGATGCTGTAGTCATCCATAGGTGTTATTTCTGAGTGACCGAAATCGGAATCTTGAAAATATTGGCAACACAGAACACAAGAATATGAAAATTTTAAATTTCAACAAAACAGAATTTCTCATTTCTTATGAATTTCAATTTAAGATTTAATTACATAATCCCAGAGGTTAACCACGTTTAGATCACATATACATGTACAAAATACAACAAGAGCGACATATGAAGATGCCCCATTATGATGATCAAAGAACTAATAAATATGAACTTTACAGTTCTCAGTACATCACATCGGAACACACAAAATAGCTCCTATACAGCTAATACTGCCTCCTGCACGTCTCCGAAAGCGTATTCATAAAAAACCTGAAAGTCTCCCACTCTCAGACTACTCAAATTAATTTTGAGTACCCGAGAGTTTGTGGAGAAACACAAACTTCGAGTCAGACAATGAGTCTGGTATGAATAATCTCCTATCATCTCTTATCATAAATAGATATCTAGTGAGACTTTACGTTGCTTAGCGGAACGGGTTTTCCCCTCACTAGTATCCCAAATAAACATCCAAATCATTTACTATGCCCCTACACCCAAATGATTAGTCTTAACATAATATGAAATAAAACTATAAATCATATGTATTGGATATCCCATCCACCCATTTATTAGATATCCCATCAAAATGCAATTTATTAGGTTTCCCATCTAAATCTTTAAAATGACTATCCGCCATAACTTAATAGGACTATCCGTCCCAAATCCATTCAAAATAAATGTAGATTATCCACCGTACATTGTTTTATAAAAGATGGTATGTGCTATCCACCGCACATTCCATAGTTTTCCTAGGATGACTATGAACCCTTGGGTGCCAAATCCCAAGGCTAACCACCTCTGGCAAAACATTGTTTACTTTAGAAATGATATGGGCTATCCACCGCACATTCCTTAGTTTTCCTAGGTTAACCAAGAACCCATAACTTGGCCAAAAATATCATGATCCCCATGTTTTTTTTTATAAAACTTCATGATCCCCATGATTAATTATTTTCTCCAGATGTACCACATGTTTAACCTATTCTCATTGGTAGCTCCATTTAGGTTAAATTAAATAAAAACATATTGATAGCCCCAATGTATATTTTCGAAAGCATATTTCTGTTTGTAACCCCAAACTATGTAACGAAAACATTAAACCAACCCCGGTGTCCCCAAGGTTTTGTAACATTCATTTTATATAAGGATCCCCCTTACATATTCGAACAAAGATAAGTATTTTATGCTATAACCCTTCGAAGTAACCCCTTCGTCTTAGCAAAGTTTTACTTAAGAAAAATTGCTAAAAACAGCCATTTAAAACCCTTCAAATGAAGCCCTATTCGAAAGCAAATAAACATCCAAAGTCAGCCCCTTCGGAAACCTTTTGAAATCAAACCTTTCGAAATCAAACCTTTCGAAATCAGAACATTTCGCAATCATTGAAGATAACCCCTTTAAAACGTTTCGAAATCAAACTTTTCGAAGACAAACCTTTCGAAATCAAAACATTTCGAGATCAAACCTTTCCAACTCAGAACCTTTTGCAATCATTGAAGATAACCCCTTCAAAACCTTTCAAAATCAAAACTTTCGAAATCAAAACCTTTCGAAATGAAAACCTTTTGGAATTAAAACCTTTCGAAATTAAAACCTTTTGTAATCATTCAAAAACAATGAAGTGTTTGTGTTGAAAGAAACCTTTCGAAAGCATACTTCCGACCATGTAGGAAGGTTAACCCTTCGGCTTGCCGAAATGTTTTAAAACACCTTTTCGGAAAACATTTTAAAACAATACTCTTGAAGGTTTAAGCTTTCGAAGATCCCTTCGAAACCCTTCTTGAATATAAGATTTTAGTCTTTTATAAAATGGTAGAGTCAAAGGATCTTCCTTCAACTTATTCGAAAACAATTTTTTTTATTTCTACCCGAAAGCAAATGAAGCAGCCTCCCCATCCCTTTGCCCTTTGATGGAGGGTAACTGTTTACCTTCCGCCTCAGGCGAAAGGTACCTTTCGACTTCATGAAAAGGGTAAACGCGAGCTTGTTGGAGTCGAAGGCAGAATTGGGCCCACTGAAGTGATGTTTTTATCTTGTTTGTCTAATTTTGATTGGCTGAGAAACCTTCTTCTTACTTCTAAATAGTAAAAAGTATACAAAAGTCAACTTTTTTCTCAAATCGCTGTACTTCTTTCTCAACTATTTCCAAAAGTAATTTATTTTCGAATTAAGTACTTTCGAAAGCAAATTTTCAATTTAGCCCTTGGGCTTAAATAATTTAATTACCTTAGTAAATTACTAAGGAGTTTTTTTCAGAAATCAACAAAAATCTGATAAATCATATACTTCAATATATTAAAATTTCAAAGCATATGAAGATCAAAACAATTCGGAATTTAACCCAAACCGAACAAAAATATGTTAATGAACCCATTAACATTTAAAACACCTATATCTTATCCAAATAAAGGTTTAAATGGTTATATCCTAACCAATATCACAAACATGAAACGGGTATAACCCATAACCGATCCAAACATAGAAAAACGAGATGATATACATGATTATTCACCTTGATTAGTTGATTGGAGAATGAGATACTTTCCTAGCTTTAATTCCTTAGCTTATTCTTCAATTTAAACTCTTCTTAGAGCTTTTTAATGGCCGGTTGAAATATGTGGGAGTTAAGGATGAGAAAGTGGAAGTTCATTTAGGTGGAGGAAGAGATATATACTAAGAAATGTAGCCCTATTTTCAAGTTTACCCCTTCGAAAAAATTTCTCCTCCTTAATTTATTTAAGTCGTTTTATTTTAGTTCATTCTTTTAGACACGACCATTGGATTTATTAATCTCATCCTATTATTTACATGATTCTATTAAATTTATCCAATTAAATATCCTGAATAATGTTAATTAAAATTCGGGGTCATTACAAACCCCCCCTAAAGAATTTCGTCCCCAAAATTTAGTAAGGACAAAACAACAAGCATATAGCCCATGCAAGCAAAGCTAGTATAACCTACCAGCCAAATTATATATAAACCCTATATAGAACATACCGTCTAAAACAGTCCAGGAAAAGTAGCCCTAATCCTATCTTCTGTCTCTTAAGTACAACACTTCACGTTGTCGCTCCACTGAACTTTCACCAACTTGACTGTCTTGTTCCTTACCCTCTTCTTATCTTTTGCCACAACACGAACTGGTTGCCTCACAAAAGTCATATCCGGTTGCACCACTAAGTCCTCCAGTGCTATCAGAGCGATAGTAGGTTTTGGATCATGAACATATTTTCTAAAGTGAGAAACATGAAACACATCGTGGACCCCGACCAAACTGCTCGGTAAATCTACTCGGTATGCGAGTCTCCCAATCCTCTCTGATATAGGAAATGTTTCAACATATCTTGGAGCTAGCTTCCTGGTCTTCCCGAACCGAACCACACCTTTCGTCGGTGATACCTTGATGAAAACTCTATCTTCAACTGAGAACTCTAGGTCCTTACGCCTTTTGTCTGCGTAACTCTTCTGCCTAGATTGAGCTTCCTTCATTCTTTATCGTATCAACTCGATCTTTTCCATCGCCTCTCTCACCAAATCTGGACTAAGGACCAACCTGTCTCTGGTCTCTAACCAACATACTGGTGGTTTGCATGACCTTCCATTAGAAGCTCTAAAAGGCGCCATTCCTATAGTAATCTGATAACTATTATTATAGGAAAATTCACTAAGTGCAAGTGATCTTTTCAAGAACCACTAAAATCCAACACATAAGCTCTCAATAGATCTTCCAGTACCTTGTTGACTCTCTCTGTCTGCCCATCTGTCTGAGAATGATATGCAATACTCATCTTAAGATTAGTGCCTAACACACTCTACATGCTCTTCGAGAACTCGCTAGTAAACAAAGCGTCTCTATCACTGAAGATACTACTAGGAATTCCATGCAGTCTAACGATATTCTACATGAACAACTTAGCCAAAACAGGTGCCGTCCTGGATGACCTTACCCGAATGAAATGGGCACTTTTGGTCCTTCTGTCCACTATGACCCATATACTTTCATTACCCCGGTTTGACCTTGGCAACCTGTCAACAAAATCCATGGATATCGAGTCCCACTTCCAAACTGGAATATCCAAAGGCTGAAGCAACCTACTCGGCTTCTGATGTTTGACTTTTACTTGCTGACAGTTCAAACACTGTTTTACCATAAGCCAACATCCCTCTTCATTCCTTCCCAGAAGAAACTTCTCTTCATATCTTGATACATCTTGGTTCCCCCAAGATGAATCATAAACTTCGATCGATGGCATTCCCTAAGAACTTCCTTCTTAAGGTCTCCAACATCTAGAATACATAACCGTTCCTTCTTTCTCAACCAACCCCCGTGGTCAAGAATAAAATCCTTCAAATCATCAATCTCGGTTCCAACTTCTAACCTTCAAATCCTCTCGGCTAACACTGGGTCCTCTTTCTTCCTAGAATCAATTTATTCGATCAATACTGGTCGAACTTTCAAACAAGAAATCATGGAAATATTCCGACTAGATCCAGCAGTCGACCTCAACTACACATTGCAAGCAGCCGGTGCTTCCAAGTCTTTCCATTCCGCCAACATAGCTAACACCACATTCTGATGTTTCCTGCTAAGCGTATCTTCCATCTTATTTCCTTTTCCTGGTGTATACTCGATGCTAAACTCATAAGCTGCAACAAACTCCAACCATTTCTGTTGTCTCTTGTTCAGCTTCTTCTGAGAGAATAAATATCATAGAGACTTATGATCTGTAAATAGCTCAAACCTTTCTCCCAAAAGACAATGTCTCCACACCTTCAATGCGAAGATTACCGCTGCTAACTCCAAATCATGATTAGGGTATCTCACTTTATGTGGCCTAAGCGTCTAGAAGCATAGGCAATAACTTTTCCATTCTGCATTAACATAGCACCTAACCCGGTACCACATGCATTGGTGTAAACTACCAAGCCCTGATTCCCATCTGGAATTACTAACATGGGTGCATTGGTTAACAAATGTTTCAACTTAAGGAATGCCTCCTCATATTTTTTAGACCAAACAAACTTCACGTCCTTCCTGGTTAGCATAGTCAAGGATGCCGCTATCCGCGAAAAATCCTTAATGAACCTTCGGTAGTAACCTGCAAGTCCAAGAAAGCTTCTAATCTCACTTACCCTCTTTGGTCTTTTCCAATTGTTAACAGCTTCGACCTTATCATGATCAACAGCTTAACCTTCCTTGGAAACTATATGACCAAGGAAATTCACTTCCTTCTTCTAGAAATGACACTTTGAGAACTTCGTTTTCAGCTGATGTAGCCTTAGCGTCTCCAACACTATTCTAAGATGATCTGCATGATCTTTCTCATTCTTAGAATATACCAAAATGTCATCAATTAAAACCAACACGAACCTATCCAAGTGCTTTCGGAAAACCTATTTCATCAAATCCACAAAGAAAGCTGGCACATTAGCAAGCTCGAATGGCATAACCAACCACTCGTAAGACTATATCTAGTCCTGAATGCCATCAAAGGAATACCGTCCTCTACCACTCTTAGATGATGGAAACCTATCGCTAAATCCAGTTGGAAAAACACTTTGGCTCTACTCAAATGATTGAATAAGTCGTCGATCCTCAGCAAAGGATGCCTATTCTTGATCGTCCACTCGTTCAACATACGATAGTCGATACACATCCTTAACGATCCATCTGGCTTCTTCACGAATACTGGCCTCGTTCCCCAAGGCGAACTTCTTGGCCGGATGAAATTCTTTCCTTCCAATTCCACTAGCTACACCTTCAATTCCTTCATCTTGGTTGGTGACATCCTACTAGGTGGTCTACTTAAGGGTTTTGCTCCCGGTACGAGATCTATCCAAAAATCGATAGCTCTTTTCGGTGGCAAGCCCGAAACTAGTTCAAACACATCCACAAACTCTCTTGCTAATAAACCCTTCAACTCTGCTTCCGTTCCCATAGCACCCAGTAACACATAAGCATTTTCGTTCAAACTACTTACCGAGTAAATAAATCGGTTACGGCTATTAAGGTGTTCCAATGATATTTCCCCCTCTTGGTAAAATATCCTAGCATCATATCTATCAAACCAATCCATACCCAATATGATCCCGAAACCCACGAAATCATAAACATATAAACTGCATCAAACATATGACCTAACAAATCAAGTTCTAATTGGTCATATCTCATTCCCAGAGTTGCAGCTATATATCTAACCGAAGTTTGACTCTGCAGAAAGTCATTCATGGTAGGTTATTTCAATCTTTTGAAAGAGACAGAGCGAGTCCACGATAAGATAGTCCTGACCCATGAGAGAGGTAGTCAAAGAAAGGAGGAGAGGCGACCTCTTCTAGAGGTCCACACCTCGTCCGACCCAGTATCTTAATTAGAGGTCCAGTACACCCAGTATATTAATTCCGGCGTTAGGGAGGGTTGATGAGTTTTGGAAATTGTTAAGATCCTCATTCGATAGACCCAGATTCTCAATGAAAGGGCTTGTCAACCGAGTTTTACTTGAGGCGTCCGCCAGTATATTAATTGGAGTGACATAAGCAATCTACTAAATACTGAGATATAAATGAGTGCGATGCACCGGCATCAAATAGTATCCTAAGCGTAGTACTATGGTTCATAAGCATACCTTCCATCATAGCTTTTCCTTTCTCAGTAGCCGTTGGTGTAGAGGATGATGGTTCCAATGCAAAAAATCTTTCCCTTTCCAACTTTGGCAGCCTCAGGATACTTGTCCTTGTACCCCATCCGGCCATAGTTGTACACTTCACGTTCGGCCTCACTGCAACTTCTCTTCCATCACCGGAGCGACACTCATTAGCATAGTTCCCCTTCTCGTCACACTTGTAATAAACAATACCAGCCTTGCTTTTCTTAGCTGCTGCCCCCAACTGGGCACCTTTCTTCTTGAAGAACTTCTGCTTCTTACCCTAAAAATTATGAACCTCTGCTGGTTTCCCCTTTGCAAAAGTAAAAAGCATCTCTTCATTTCGAATAGCCATCTCAACAACAATATGACACAGATCCCGGAGGTTTGGCATTGTCACGACCCATTTTTCCATACCCTTTGAATCGACAATAAACCATATATGTCCAATTCAAATTGCATGAAAATATGGAACATGAAGGGTAATAAAGAAAAATAAACAGAACAGAATCTCACTCGAATGGAATAACATATAATATTGAACAAATATCTTTATAGCGGAAAACTTTTAGATACATATATCAGAGTCTAACCTAAATTCAGCTTGGATAGTTATAAACATCTTTCCTTACAATTTCTGACAAACATCAACTAAAATAAATTAAGTACAACGGATAATAGAATATTTCCATACGTAGATGAATATCTCCAACTCTCCTCTGGAAATTTCAACCGTCTTCGACTAAACCTGAAACTACTCGGATCTGACCCGATTATTGAAAATACCCGGATCAAGATTGATAAATCAACGTGAGAAAAATTCAATAATTAATGATAGTGTCATATATCAGCCTTCGAATAGAAATCCTTTGAAAAGAAAGAGTATCTCATAGGGCCACGTCCACACATAAACATGAACGGGTTTTTACCTTATGATAACTAAAACACTTTTATATCAAAACCTTTGATATTATTTCTAATGACATTCTTTGAAAACATTTACAAATAAATTTATTAATCTTATCTGAAATGGTTACCCAAATAGCATTTCGAGGCTATTCATTACGCCAATACAAACAAAACCGTAGGTTCTTATTGGAGAATGGATTTCCATACAAATGACTAGGAGAAGGATCTACCTTCCGAAATGGGTACACCTCTAGATGGATGTCCCGAGGAACCATCACAAAGCTCCTCTACCAACACAAGACCAGCCTACCTCTATAACTAAATAGTACCGAATATGTCATCCCACGGTCATTACCGACCTTTAACCGAGCACTTGTTTTCCATACACCATATTAATTTACATCCCGAACGTCATAGCAGGAAGAAATATATCTAGAAAGGGATGATCATACCCTAATTGGGAATGACCCACTTAGCCTTGCTGCATCTAATCCTGTTTCGGTCATTTCCGGTTTGATGAGGCTTGAGGTAACGATTACCTTTTATCATAGCACATATCACATCTTTGAATGCCACATTGCCATTTCCGTTAACTACTAATTGCCTTCAACAAAAATACAACCCTTAAGCTCGTGCGTCTCAAGAAGGGTGTTAAGCTAAGAGAAGTTTCCTTCTCCACCACCACTGATATACGTTTGTAAAAACCAATGTACGTAATCTTTAGAAATGCAATGTCAGACAAAGGTTCATATAAGTTGTCTAGAAACAGGTCAAACCGAAGGCACTCTCCTACTACCACTAGTAGCGAGTAGTCCTTGCAATCCGAAAAATCTCCACAACGAGGAGACCACTGCTATATATAACTCTATAATGGGTGTGAACCAGAGCAAGTCAACAAGCAGTCCTTACGCTATGAAGATCCACGGTCTTCAATAATCATCATCTTCAACATGTCTTCACATTCGAACATATACATTTTTTCGAAGTGGTCTTCAGATAGGAATCACCCGAATCCGACCTCGGTTCCTTCGAAATCCAATTATCGATAAAAAGTTAATATGACTATACAGGATTTATTAAGTCTCTTTTCACTTTAATTCTTTTCGGATGATTTCAAAATCTCTTTCTTTTGACTTAGGATAATTCTAAGTAATTCATTCTTTCGCTTTGGATAATCTGTCAAATTTCCTTATTTAACTCTCGATCCAAATTTCTTAACTTTTAGACGGGTCAAAAGCAATGTTATTTAAGACATCGTTTACGATAAATCCTAAAATTAATTCGAGCAAACATTTTTGAGTAAATAGGATCATAGAAATCATTCATTTTGGAGATTGCTTAAATTTTGGAAAATACCAATCTTCTTTTATTTTGGAAAAACTTAATATAATCTTTTTTATGTTAGAGCATCCGGGCTTTCCTTTCGATCTATTCCACCCCTCGCCTAAGAAAATAAACCATGGACCAGGTATGTTCAGGGCACTGGTTGCTTCATCCTTAATCTTAGTTAAACACCTTGTTTTATGTTCGCAGATCTCACAGGCGGGGCAAATGTACTAGTCGTTTTCGCATAATCAGTTATCAACTTTATTTTGGAATTGATTATAAAGATTACAAATTATCTTCTAAACACTTATTTTTCCTTTTAAAAACATTCACAATTTATTCTATGAAAAATCGTTACATTTAGACTTATATTCCAAAAGTCATAGAATTCGCAGCATAAAAATATTATATAAGCTTATTTGATTAAATCAACTTTTAAACATTCGATAATTCATATTTTCTAATCCAAATCTCTTTTAAACCATTTTAAAAGATTTATCAAATTAATCTCATATTTTTCCATAATTAAAAACATTAAGTTAAATGGATTTCCTATTATGGTCACTTAACCGCACTAGCGCGATTTTTCTAGGAAATTGATTTGGACTTATTCAAAATCTACTCAACGAAATTTTGATTTTCTTTCTTTGTTTAGACGATATGGATATAATAGTCCGGAATTTCTTATCTCGAAGAATTCTGAGCTATATTCCACTCTGCACATTCATTTGAACTTGTCAGTGCGAAATCGTAAACTACCGTTGCGCGACACACCTAGTTTTAACTTATTTTTCAATATTTGAAATAATTTATTCAAATTGAATTCTATTACTTATAAAATCATTTTAAATCAATATTTTCCCTTTTTAAAGTATTTAAAATGAATTTTCTCCATTTTCATATTATAATATTATTATATTCCCATTATTTTAATATTAAATTTTAAATTCCAATTTCAGTTCTAACTTCAAATTAAACTCATTTAAAACTTAGATTTCAAATTTAATTTCAATTTAAACTTCAATTTAACCTTAATATCAAATTCAATTTTCAAAATCGATTTCGGTTCCTACTTCAATATTCATCTCAATTTCAATTTCAATTTAACTATTCTTTTTAAACCCGTTTTACTTCAAATTTCAAATTCTCTTTTATTTTTACTTTAATTTCACTTCTAATTGAAAATAGACTTATTTTTCTAAAATATCTCATATCACTAAAATATGGTCTTATTAACAAAGGGATTATTAAATCAAAACGAACATAACAAATATCCATATTTATCACTAACATAACATCCATTCACCCAGTCACATAACATATGATTTCAAATTCAACATTCATTATTAATACGATAATTATCTAACCAAACTATCAATCATCCATATTAACAATCAACTGGTATAAAAATTCATATGTTATAAAGGTATAAATGTGATTGTTTTAACATAACCAAAATAAAATTTCAAAAACGATGAGGATTTCTCACCTTTATATCCATTTCGTCATTCTTTTTTCTGAACTAGCGTGGTTTTGTTTCTCGAACGTCTCGAGTTTGCCGATTTCTCTCCTTTTCTTTGTCTTTCCTCTTCTTTTTATTTTATTTTGGTGTGGCCATTGCTAAGAGGAGGGTATGGAAGGTACGATCTAGGGTAGCTTTGGTAAATGGATTTGGGTAGGCGGGTAGGTGGGATCGGCGTGTGTACTGAGGTGGGCGGCCTTGGTGGTAAGGAGGAGGTACGACCTTGTAGGGTGGAGGTGGAGGTCGGCCGTGGTGTGGGTGGTGGTGTGGCTAGTATTTTGGTGAGGTGTTGTGTGACGACCCGGATTTTCACGTTCGAAAATCGACACCCGTACTTCACTCGTACTTGAATGCCGCAGATTCAAACGTTCAATCTGATTCACCGGAGCTTATAACACATTAAGTACAACACATCGGAAGAAAATGAATAGTATATATCATTGATATATAACATTCGATACAACCGATTTTATACAAATGATATCAAATACTACCAGAGATACAAGACACAGCAGCGGAAAGAGATAATATAAACTTGAACTCCAAGAGAGAAAGGAACTCCAATATCAGCAATCTCCATCTCCAAAGCACCAATCTAGAAATAGCTCGAACTCCCAATCAAGTTGTACTAAGCAAGGTCAGTCATCCAAAGACTTAAGAAGATTTCCAGAGGCTGAAGGCTAATGAATCTACTTCTACTGTTTGCTATCTGAAAAACCCAATTTTAGACTGCCTGTGTGGAAAATTGTGGGCTTCTAGAGTTTAGAAAGGAAACAATAAATTCCGGGTCAGTCATGGGACTGGTATGAGTAGACAAAAACAGTTTTATCTTTAAAATAAACAACAAAAGAATTTAAAAATTGAAATCCACAATGCTTTTTGGAAAATGAAACTACCATAAAGTTCCTATCTCATATTCTCGTTAACAGCTTTTTATTTTAAACTTTAATTAGTTTGAAAATTTAATTTGAAATAAATTGATTAACAAAAAAATGAAGTTAAATTTGAATTTGTATCGATAAAACGATTTCGATTAAAACCAAATTTGAAATTCTATTGTAATTTCTTGTGTAGATCCAAATCCGAAGAGGGACAAGTTATATATACTTTGAGATACTCCGACCTGAGTTTAGAGTTTATATCAAGTGTTTGAAAATTATGGAAGATTAAATCCATATATCTATTATCTGGGTCTCGATATATTCTATGAACGATTAGTTATCCCTTCGAACTAATCGATGCCCCTGCATATTTCGTAGACTAGATGACCCGAGTATCCTATGTAGTATTGAATGATTTTGTTCTCATAATTATTGGTGATATTCTGATTTGGTAAGCCAAAAACAGAGTGGGTATCATAGTTTGACCTAGAAAACTATTTCTCTATTTTTGTATGCCTATCTGTTCTTTGTTGTCTCCCTTGCAAATTTCGAGGACGAAATTTTTTTAAGGGGGAAAATCTATGACGATCCCAATCTTTAGTTAAATTTAATTTGGTAATTGATGTTAAATTAGGAATTTAAAGATGAATTAATTCAATTTTTTTCCAAATTAATTGGGATATGTTTTGTTATTTAATTATATTTATAAATTTGTTTTAAAATCGAATCTAGGAATTGAAATTCAAAATATTGGATTTGAATGCATTATATTTTCAATTAATAAAAGATTAAATATTAATTAAATAAAGATATGTGTTTATTTATATATGTGTATAAATGGAGTTTTAATTTAAATAGAATTTCTAACTGGAAATTTAGAAAAATATTTTGAATAATATATTATAGATTGAAAGTTAAATTTGTTAATAAAATTTTGATTTTGGAAAAAAAATTAAAAATTTAAATAATTATAAATAAATTGGGTTTCAAAATATTTTCCTTAAAAAGTTATATAAGATTAAATAATATAAAATGTATAAATATAAAACTTCATTCATTTAAAAAGAATAACAACTTGAATTTGAAAATTTAAAACAAAGATAAATGCCAAGCTTTAATTTATAAATATCTTTGAAATTAATAAGATAATAAAGCTTGTTTTCCAATTTTAATATATATATATATATATATATATAAGTATACATGTTTGTTTATTTATAAATATTTATTTAAAAGTATAATAGTTTTAAAATGAATAAAAAGATTTATTACTTTCTTTTAAAATTTTATATATACATAAGGAAATACATTTCATAATTTGTAATAGACACAAGGTTTAAAATAAAATTTATAAATTAAGTTAAGGATTTAAACATAATTTGAATTTTTTTAACAAGTGTAACATTTTAAGGTAAGAAATTAACAAATGTGAGTTAAAGACAAACATGCATAAACAAGTGTAAATAAATCATCATGCAAATTTTACAAGTGGTGAGATGTGTTGTTTCTCCTTTTATTTTTGTAATGCAAATAAACATCAAAATAAAGAAAACCAAGCCTCTCAAATCCTTAGCATTCATTTTCAAAGAAAACAAAATGCCTGAGACAATAAACTAAAAAGGAATTTTTTTACAAACCCGAGAGAATGTAGATCAGAGCAAAATAAATCAACAGCAGTTCAAAGTTCCAAGATCAATGCAACCAGATTTCAATTTACAATCTAATCAAAGATCTGAAGTTGTTGATCATCTCAAATCTAGAAAAGAAAATCGAAATTTGCTTCAGCTTCAAGCCTAGGAAAATCAAACAAAGTAGTTCAAGAGAAAAAATCAATACTCAAGACCTGGAAATCTGTAAATCAAGATAGCTTAAAAATAAAACCTGGAAGCAAAGCTTAAAGCATTTAATCCTGAATCAAAAACAAGATCCAGATCAAGTGCTACCTAGAAATCAAAATAGAATCAGAAAATTGATCCGTAGCATGCAAATGTATCAGAGTCAAGCAAATCTGAAGCAACTTAAAGGTCAGAGCAACAAATTAATTCAACTTAATCAAGCTTTTGATCAAAAATGCTTCCAAAACAGAAATCTGTCCTCTGTTCTATGTTCTCTGCATAATCAAAGTTTCAGGTGAGCAAACCTCATTTTTTTAGCCTTAATATGTTACAATGAGTGATTGAAGTATTGTTATTGATATGTTAGCATGAATACTTTGAACTGGAATGAAGTCCGAACTACTCTGTATTTTGAAATGCATATCTGTGTATATGCATATTCATCTCTGGTTGAATTAACAGGTTTAGTTCAATAAAAATAAATTATTATCTCTCAATCTAAATGATTTCTGGCAAGGATCCCTAAAGGAATTAGGTTTGGATTAAATAGATCTTATTTTATAAACAATTTTTAGGGGAATTAGTTAATGTTTAACCGGGAATTAGAAAAACTACAGTAAAAAATATGTAAGACAAAAGAAAATCGATTGATTAAATCTTGTATTTTGAATATATAACTGAATTCGAATTGGAAAATGATGAATTTTTATATAAGTTTTTAGATTTCTAAGTTCGGAAATTACGTGCATTTGCGAGATGATTTATTTTGGTCCTTTTGTCAATTCCTGGTGATCAATGACGAATTGAAGGTGGTGCTTGTTGTCGAATAGAGTTCGAAGGATGGTGGTTGTCGAAAAAATCATAGGTGAATTTATTATTCACCATGGTGACGAGGAATGATCGATCTAGGGTTTTATCCTATTTTTCAGTGAGTGTTGAAAATTGGGTCCGTACATCATTGTGGATGAATGGGAAGCGTTCGCTCCAGTGGGAATCGAAAATGGAAAGGTTGACGAAGCTCCAACCGAGATGGCGTGGATGATCGTGGACGAGATTGGCGGCGATGATTGGGTTTTCTGATCTGGGTTAGTTCCAGGAAGTAACGGATATGCTCGATTTTGTTTCCGGTGATAATCGGTAATGATGGGTGTTGGGGATGATCAGAGGGATTGCCGGCGGTTTGTTGAGGGCTTCGGCGATGATTGGAACGGTGTGGTTCATTTGTACATGTGCACACGAGATGTGTGTGTCAGTGATAAGGGAAGGGAGAAGAAGAAGAATAGGTTGTGGGGTTGTGTCTTGGGGAAAATACGTTATGACTCGGGGTTGATTTGGAAGTCATTTGCGCTAGCTTAAGCTGTACAACAGGTTTTAAAATTTAAAATAAAACAGGAAAAAAAAGAGAAGAAGAAGGAGGAGAAGACTCGGAGGGAATTAGAGGAAAAATCGAAGTCAGGTACGGGGAAAGTAAGTGCGGGCTCGGGTTTTTGAATAATTGGGTTCGTGTCTTACTGGGTTTAAGACTAGTTCTTCAAAGATTAAACTTCAAAGCTGAACTTGTTTAAATTTGTTTCAAAGATAATTAATTGCTTGTAATTATAATTCTTAAGTTTATTTAAAACTAAATTAATATAGTGATTAAGGTTATCTTTAGTTAAATGGAGCTTTGATTGAATTAGGAATCATTAATTAATTTTAAAGTAATTTGTAAATATAATTAATTTTTAAAGGATGATAAATTAATGTAGGTAATTAAAGGGTAACTAATTACTTAGAAAATAATTACTTGATGAAAGTAATTAAATAATAATTACTTAGTGAAAGTAATTTAAAAATAATTACCCAATGTAATTAAAAGGATCAATTACTTAAAGACTTATCTAATGTGATTTATTAATTTTAGGAAAATTAATTAAGGAAAATTAATCAAATGATAATTAATTAAGAATACTTAATTAAAGGATAATTAATTAAGAGTTAATCAATTAATGTAATTAATTAAGGATAATTAACTAAAGAGAAATTAAATAATTAAGGGTAAATTATTTAATAATTAAAGATTGATTCATTTGTTAATTAAGGTTGATTAATTTCATTAATTAATATCAAATGATTTGTAATTAATCAGTCAAGATTTGATAATTAATTCATAAGGAATTAATTTAATTGGAAATTAAATTAATTAATCCTACTTATAAATGATTATTGAATGCTTGGATTGTTTGTATTGTATGAAATGCCTTGAATTGATTGTTATCTCTGGACTGTAATATCCTGTTCTGTGAATGGAGTAGTGTGTAATTTATTTATTTATTTATCTGTGATACATTTATCTACGATTCTGTGAATGAAGATAAGCGTTATAGGAACATACCGCTTATCGATACTGATGTGATTGAATCTGTGATGATTGATATTGTTGCACTATTGTGTAAAACCCCTGGACCACACTATACACACACACAAATATAGACTGCATGAGAAAATTGGTTAAGTCACAGATTTTTGAAATAGTTTTAAAATTGAATTTTGAATCCAAATGATTTTGTAAATGGAATTGGGAAAAATATGAAAAGCTTTTGAAAAGGAGTTTCAAAGATAAAAATTATTTTGATTAACTTGAATAAGTTTTGGAATTTAAATGATTTGATTTGAATTTAAATTCAAGATTTGGAATTGAATTCTATGTTTGGAAATTATGGTTTAAAAATGTTATACAAGTTATAAATGTGTTTTTGTGGGTTTAAACCATTTTAAAAGTATTGATTTGGGAATTTAACCCAAGGGCTTTAACTTGTATAATTAAAAATCGGATTTTTCCAAAACGAAAACTATTTGTTTTCAAATAATAAAAGCTTTCATATAAGGAAGGAATTTCCAATTTTTGTTGAAAGGATTTCAAGTTTGAAATGAAAATGGTTTTCCAAGTTATGAATGAACCTTTGAAAATGGTTTGAAAACTATGAATGAATCTTTGTAAAGATTGTTAAACTTTGTTTTGAAATCGGAAAGGATTTTAAATGGTGTATCTTTCATAAAAGATTTGAAATGGGAATTGTTTTGAAAGTTATGAATAGATCTTTTAAATAGTTTTGAAAGCTATAAATTGAATCTTTGGTTCAATAATTGAAAGAGTTAATCCAATTTGAAAAGGAAATTATTTTGAAAAGCTGTGAATGAATCTTTGTGAAATTTTGGTAAACTTTGTGAAGTAAATCTTTTTGTTTAAAGATTTGTAAATGGTGATTTATTTAAACCATTTGAGGAAAGGTTTTGGATTTTAAAGTTGTGACTTAACTGAAATCCCATATCCATATGTTTTTAAGATAATGCGCTCATTATTCGGTTTAGCCGGAAGAGGACCTTGTGTCATATAACCCATTCTTAATAATGATACGACGATATTGATAGCATATGAAGACCGGTGGTGAAGACCGGATATTTTCGAAAGCGAAAGGATAATTCGTCGAATGTCTCTGCACCGGCCGATCCCTGGAATAGAGATTTGATTGCCCTTTGTGATGGGAAGTTCGGACGTTATTAGGGATTGTCCGGAATTGCAAGGGCTTCTTTGGAAGCACCTTCGATTCTGTTTGAATCCGGAACAGACTTATATGGATGTATGTTTGACATTACACTTTGAGATGTAAAGATGGTTTCTATCAAATACATTTCTGTTTGGTGGCGGAGATTTATTCTCTTAGCTTAACACCCTTCTCTGAGACATACGAGCTCAGAGGTTATGTAGTTGATGGTTACTAGTGATACATTCCCAATTTGGTAGTGTGGCATGCTGAGTGCTGCTGTGTGTTGCTGATCATCTGTTGATCAAAGCTTGGCTTTTGTGAAAAGCGTAGCTTGTTGAACGAGACCTCATCAGACCTCACTCCTCGAAAATGGTCGAAACAGGAAAGATGCGTCAAGGTTTCAAGGGTCGCGCCCTAGGGTATGTCCATTCCTTCTGGAAAAGGGTGGTATCATGGTATGGAGCCCAGATATTTAACCTATGTGGTTACTGTAAATACATTGCTTTGTGGTTGTTGGTGTTGAGAGATCTCGGATAAAGGTCGCAAACGACCGGGGATGACATAGCTTTAGGTGTTACTCCCGGGCAGGGAGGAAGTTGGCCTTGTGTTGGCAGAGAGTCGGGTAGGTTCTCGGGGCGTCCCTTTAGAGGCGTACCCATGTGGCAATGAGAAGTTCCTTGGCATGATCATTTGTTGGAAATCCAAATGAACAATACGCGCCTTGTACGGTTTTAGTTGTATAACCTGTCATGGAATATGGCGGTAACCTGCTATTGAACATGGTAGCTATAGTAGGAATACGACGAAATGTTGTATGCTGGCTAAGATTAATATTATGCTTTCGAAATGTTTTCCACTATGCACTAATAATAATATCAAAATGGTTTTTGCATATCAAGCATTTTTGACTATCATAAGGAGAATTCTCCTCCAATTCCGCGTTTGCATGGTGTGTGTGGCGGGAGGACTTATGGTAGTTTCATTTTCCAAAAAGCATTGCGGATTTCAATGTTTTAAATTCTTTTGTTGTTTGTTTTAAAGATAAAACTGTTTTTGTTTGCTCATACCAGTCCCATGACTGACCTAGAGTTTATTTTCCCTTCCTAAACTCTGGGTGCCCACAATTTTCCGTATGGGCAGTCTAGAGTTGGGTTTTCAGATATCAAACAGTAGGAGTAGATTCATTAGCCTTCAGTCTCTGGAAATCTTCTTCAGTTTTTGATGACTGACCTTGCTTAGTACAACTTGATTGGGAGTTCGAGCTATTTCTGGATTGGTGCTTTGGAGATGGAGATTGCTGATATTGGAGTTTCTTTCTCTCTTGGAGTTCAAGTTTATGTTATCTCTTTCCGCTGTTGTGTCTTGTATCTCCGATAGCATTTGATATCATTTGTATAAAATCTATTGTATCGAATGTTGTATATCAATGATATATATTATTCATTTTCTTCCGCTGTGTTGTACTTAATGTGTTATAAGCTTCGACGAATCGGATTGAACGTTTGAATCTGCGGCATTCGAGTACGAGTGAAGTACGGGTGTCGATTTTCGAACATGAAAATCCGGGTCGTCACATGTTATGGCTTAGAGTAGAGGGGGTTTAGGTGGTGGTGGAGCTTGGTGGAAGAGAATGGAGAAGTGGGAAGCCATGGAAATGGAGGTGAAGAAGATGGAGAAAGTGAAGGAAGGTAGAGAATGAAGTGTACAAAATGAAAGGTATGGATGCTTATTTATACTTAAGCTTTGGATGGCAAATGACTACAATACCCTTCTCAACTTTTTGACTTTTAATTTACTTTTTTTACCCTTGATTTGAACTTTGCTTAATGGAGAAGAAATGGTATTAAATGTGAAATGATGTTAGGATTTGATTTATATAGTTATGAAATGATTTTGCCTCTTTTTCTTACTTTTCAAATTACAGAAATATCCTTTTTCTCCGTTTCCATAATTGATAAGACTTGTGCATTAATGAGATAAGAGATAAAGTAATGATGTTGTTTAGTATAGATTTGTTAATAGGTTTATGTCAAATCATGTTACTTTTTGAATTATTTGTAAACTTTGACTTTTCAAAGTGTATTTGTTAGATGTAACATGTAACATAGTTTATTAAGTTCATATATGTGTTTGGAAACATATCATGTTGCAACAACTTGACGACAACTTGTTTTGGTTAAAAACGGTGTTTTTTGTCGATAAATTTTTCAGTCAAAATTTGGCCTTTTCGTTAAGCTATATATTGAAGTAAACCAAACTTTAAAATGAACTTTTTACTTCTTTAAATAAATTAAAACATGTCTCTATATTTTAAAATCATATTTTACTAATATCAAAATCTCTAATTTTACAGTGTATGTAAAACTGACAAAATGTGATAAATTTTGGTTATTTTTGTAAAACGATTAGTAACATACTTTTAAATTTTTCATATACCTTTTATTATATTTATTAGATGTTTAAATAATATTTATCTTTTTAATTAAATATTTAAATCCATTTATTTAAGCCTTTATTTATTTTTAACAAAACTTAACTTTTGTTGATTTGTTCTAAAATTCAAATTTACACTTTTTAATTTATTAACTATAAGAATAGATAATTATTCATAATATACAACATATTTATTTAAGTTTTAAATTTCTTTTAAATTTAAAACGAATGAAATCTCTTATTTTCGAAGTAGCGAAATTACGGATCGTTACAGGCATGATTGCTATGGTGATCTTAGGATTCAATCCCCTGATAAACTTATCGTTCCTCCAAATGATAGTATCCACAGTAGCACATCTATAACGAGACAACTCATCAAACTCTATAACATACTCAATCACCGATCTATTCCCCAGGACTAAATCTGCAAATTTCCTGAGCAATGCTGACTTGGAAACCTCTGATAGAAATCATTCTTCGACCCACCTTCGAAATTCAGCCCATGTCAGATCTTCCTCTGGCTCTCCAACGATAATTCCGTTCCACCAAAACAATGTTGCTCCCTGCAGTTTCCTTGAAGCAAGTCTCCTCTTCTACATATCCGTAAAGCCTAGATCCGCAAATAACCTTTCGTAATGCCATAGCCAGTTCTCCACTCCTACCGCATCCTCAGTTCCAAGAAAAGGCTTTCCTCCAAGACTAGCGTAATCCCTACTTAGCTTGGCATAATTATTGCCAACAACGGCCTCCAGATTGGCTCCTCCATCATTCCCTATAGCCACTCTCGCAGCTGCTCCAGCTTGCATCATTTTCACGAAGAACTGATACATCATCCCCATATCAACCGGCGGAATCTCAGCACCAACATTGGCATTTGCATCTAGGTTTGCATTTGCCCGTCGACCCTGGTTGCTCCTAGTATTGGGTCAGACATTTCCGTATGTTTCGGAGTTTCTTCCACCTTGATTCACTCTTCCGTTTCTTGCCTCCATATATTACTTCCCTACCACCCGAAATCCAATCTTGGTAAGATACAGAAGAACGGACTAAGAGAGTGGGGAATACATACATAGGTATTTATAGCAAAGTACACATAAGTTACTATAACGCTTACCCAAGACCAACCATATTTTAGATTCATTAGATTATGCTTTAAAATCTTTTAAGGTATAAATTCCTTTTAAGTACATAAATCATGCTCTGATGCCAACTTGCAACATCTCGCTTCCGGAGGCTCAAAACTAACTGCTATGGATGTTGCAATCATCCATAGGTGTTATTTCTAAGTGATCGAAGTCGAAATCTTGAAAATATTGGCAACACAGAAACACTAGAATATGAAAAAAAATTAAACTTCAACAAAACGGAATTTCTCATTTCTTATGAATTTCAACGTAAGATTTAATTACATAATCTCAGACATTAACAATGTTTAGATCACATATACATGTAAAAATACGAGAAGAGCGACATATGAAGATGTCCCCTTATGATTATCAGAGAACTAATAAATATAAACTTTACAGTTCTTAGTACATCACAGCGGAATACACAAAATAGCTGCTATATAGCTAATAGTGTCTCCTGCATGTCTCCGGAAACTTATTCGTCCAAAACTTAAAAGTCTCCCACTCTCAGACTACTAAAATTAATTTTAAGTACCCGAGAGTTTGTGGAACAAACTTCGAGTCAGACAATGAGTCTAGTATGAATAATCCCCTATCATCTCTTATCATAAATAGATATCTAGTGAGACCACGTCGCTTAGCGGAACAGGTTTTCCCCTCACTAGTATCCCAAATAAACATCCAAATCATTTACTATGTCCCTGCACCCAAAATGATTAGCCTTAACATAATATGAAATAAAGCTATAAATCATATATATTGGATATCCCATCTAAATGCAATATATTATATTCCCATCTAAATTTTTAAAATGACTATCTGCCATAATTTAATAGGACTATCCGTCCCAAATCCATTCAAAATAAATGCAGATTATCCATCGTACAGTGTTTTTATAAAAGATGGTATGGGTTATCCACAGCACGTTCCATAGTTTCTTGGATGATTATGAAACCTTGGGTTCCAAATCCTAAGGCTAACCATCTCTGGCAAAAAATTCTTTACTTTAGAAATTTGATGTGGGCTATCCATCGCACATTCCATGGTTTTCCTGGGTTAACCAAGAACCCATTACTTGGCCAAAAATATCATGATCCCCATGGTTATTCATAAAACTTCATGATCCCCATGATTAATTAATTTCTCCAGGTATACCACATGTTTAACATATTCTCATTGGTAGCTTCAATTAGGTTAAGTTATACAAAAACACATTGATAGCTCCAATGTATATTTTCGAAAGCATATTTATATTTGTAACCCCAAACTATGTAACGAAAACATTAAACCCACCCCGGTGTCCCCAAGGTTTTATAATATTCATTTTATATAAGGATCCCCCTTACATATTCGAACAAAGATAAGTATTTTATGCTATAACCTTTCGAAGTAATCCCTTCGTCTTAGCAAAGTTTTACTTAAGAAAAATTGCTAAAAGCAGCCATTTAAAACCGTTCGAATGAAGCCCCATTCGAAAGCAAATAAACATCCAAAGTTAGCCCTTTCGAAAACCTTTCCAAATCAAACCTTTCGAAATCAAAACCTTTCGAAATCAAAACCTTTAGCAATTATTGAAGAAAACCACCTCAAAACCTTTTGAAATCAAACCTTTCGAAATCAAACCTTCGAACTCAGAACCTTTCGCAATCATTGAAGATAACCCCTTCAAAACCTTTCGAAATCAAAACCTTTCGAACTCAAACCTTTCGAAATCAAACCTTTCAAAATAATAAACTTTCGAAATGAAAACCTTTCGGAATTAAAACCTTTCAAAATTAAACCTTTTGAAATCAAAACCTTTCCAAATTAAAACCCATCAAAATCATTCAAAAACAATGAAGTGTTGGTGTTGGAACCAACCCTTCGAAAGCATACTTTCGACCGTGTTGGAAGGTAAACCCTTCGGCTTACCGAAAGGTTTTAAAACACCTTTCTGGAAAACATTTTAAAACAATACTCTTGAAGGTTTAAGCTTTTGAAGATCCCCTTCAAAACTATAACGACCCTGACTCGACCTTCGAAAATCGGCACCGAATACGACACTCGTATTCAAATGTCGTAGATTGAAACGTCGAATCTGCTTCGTCGAAGCTTATAACACATCAGGTATAACAACACAGCGGAAGAAAATAAATGAATATCAATATACAACTCCAATGAAACAATATCCAAATATACAACAATGATCAATATCAGAGGCAATAAACAGCAGTGGAAAACAAATAGCAAAAGAGATAACTCCAATCCAATGCTCCAAAGCTAAAACTCCAAACCAGAAGCTCGAACCACCATCAAGTTTCACCAAGCTAAGCAAGTCTCGTCTGCCGAAGACTTCAATATCTAAGTCTCTGAAGAATTACAAAGAGAAAGCTGAGAGCTACTGAATCGATATCTATATCTGAAAAACCCAACTCTAAACTGCTCGTGTGGAAAATTGTGGGCACCCAGAGTTTAGGAAAGGAATAATAAACTCCAGGTCAGTCATGAGACTGGTATGAGCAAACAAAAACAGTTTATCTTTAAAAAAACAACAAAAGAATTTAAATTGAAATCCACAATGATTTTTGGAAAATGGAACTACCATAAGGCCTTCCGCCACACGCACAATGCAAACGCAGAATTTGAGGAGATTTCTCCTTATGATAGTCAAAAATGCTTGATACGCGAAAACCATTTTAATATTATTGTTAGTCCATAGTGGAAAATATTTCGAAAGTATAATATTAATCTTAGCCAGCATAGACATTTCGAACTATGCCTACTATAGCTACCATCCAAACAGTGGGGCGCCACCATAAGTAGATGGCAGGTTATACAACTAAAACCGTACAAGGTGCGTATTGGATGATTGGATTTCCAACAAATGGTCGGGCTAAGGAACTTCCCATTTCCACATGGGTACGCCTCTAGAGGGACGCCCCGAGAACCATCCCTCAGTTCTCCGCCAACACAAGGCCGGTGTACCCCTTCCCGGGAGTATCACCTAAGATATTCCATCCCCGATCGTAACCAACCTTTATCCGAGTGCTCGATACCAACAACCACAAAGTAATGTATTTGCAGCAACCACATAGGTTAAATATCTGGGCTATACCATGATATCACCTCTATCCAGAAGAAATGGACATACCCTAAGGGCACGACCCCTGAAACCTTGCTGTATCTTTCCTGTTTCGACCATTTTAGGGGTGTGAGGTCCTGATGCAGTCTCGTCCACAAAGCTACGCTTTTCACAAAGCCTTGCTTTGATCAACAAATGATCAGCATCACTTCGTATGCCACATTACCAAATTGGGAATGTATCACTAGTAACCATGAACTACACAACCTCTGAGCTCGTACGTCTCAGAGAAGGGTGTTAAGCTAAGAGAATAAATCTCCGCCGCTAAATAGAAATGTATTGGATAGAAACCAGTTTAACATCTCAAAGTGTAACTTCAGACACACATCCATACAAGTCTGTTCTGGGTTCGAACAGAACCGAAGGCACTTTCGAAGAAGCCCTTGCAATCCGGGTATTCACAATCCCGATCGGACTTTCCATCACTTAGGAAATCTCTATACCATAGCTACTCAGTGTAGAGACAATCGATAGGTTATCCTATCATTCTCGCAAATACCCGGTCTTGACCACCGGTCTTCAAATGCTATCCATAACGACGTATCATTATTCGGAATGGGTTATATGACACAAGGTCCTCTTCCGGCTAAACCGAATAATGAGCGCAATATTTAAAAACATATGGATATGGGATCTCAGTTAAATCATAGCTTAAAGCCCAAAACCTTTCATTCAAATGGTTAAAACAAATTACCATTCCCAATCTTTTAAACAAAAAGATTCATTTCAAAAACCTTCAATGGTTTAAACAATTTCCACACTTAAGTCTTTTAAACAAAAGATTCACTTTTAAGACCCCTTTTCAATTTAAAACAAGGTTCACCAATCTTTGACAAAGATTCATTCATAGCCTTTCAAAACAATTCCATTTCAAATTGGATTAACTCATCCGCTCTTTAAATCAAAGACTCATTTCATAGCTTTCAAAATAATTTTCAAAGATTCATTCATAACTTTCAAAACAATTCCCGCTTCAATCTTTTATATATAAAAGATTCACCATTAAAAAAATCCTCTTCAATTTCAAAATAGGGTTCAACTATCTTTCACAAAAACTCAATTATAGCTTTTAAAGCCATTCTATTTCAAACTTTAAATCTTTTCATCATAATTTGGAAATTCTTTCCTTATATAAAAGCTATTATTATTGAAACCACTTGTTTCCATTTCAGAAAACCCGATTATAATTGCACGAGTTAAGGCCTTTCAAATTTAAACTTGGGTTAAATTCAAATTCTCAAAACCATACTTTAAAAACCTATATAAACACATTTATAGCTTGTATAACCTTTTTAAATCTTAAATTCTCAAAATAGAATTCAATTTCAAATTTTGAATTCAAATTTTAAATCAAATTTCAAAACTAAATCTAGTTATTAAAAAAATACTTTTATCTTTGAAATTCCTTTCCAAAAGGTTTTCACTTTAAACCCAATCCATATCCAAACCATTTGGATTTAAAAAAAAATCAATTTTAAAATTATTTTCAAAAATCTGTGACTTAACCGATTTCCACGTGAAATCCATATTTGTGTGTGTATAGTGTAGTCCAGGGGTTTAGCACAATAGTAGTGCAACATCATCAACCATCACATCATTAATCATCATAGATACAATCACAACAATATCGATAAGCGGCATAATCCTATAACGCTTATCTATATACACAAAATCACAGATAGATAACATAAATGTATTATAGATAAATAAATTACATTCCACGGCACAAACATATCACATAACATTACACATAAGGGATATCAACATAATTCACAACATTCCATACTATCCATACATTCATAAGTATAATCATCAAGTCATCGGTTTAATTTTAAACCAGATCATTACCTATGAATAAATTTCTAATCATGGTTAACTAATAACTAATTAATTACAAACCATTATTATTAATTATTCTTTAATTAAACATTAATTAACCATTAATTAATTTATCACATTAATTAATTACCCATAATTAATTATAATAAGTGATCATTCCTAATCACTTAGTCATTGTTAACCATAAATCAACTAGCAATTAATTTACCTTAATTAATTACCTTAATAATTTAGAAATTAATCCACCTTTAATTATTAATTTATTAATTAGCCTTTAATTAACTTCTTTAATTAATTAACCTTTAATTAATTACTTTAATTAATAAATCCTTAATTATTAATTAAATCTTAATTATAATTAGTTTTCCTTAATTGATTATCCTTAATTTAATTACCCTAATTAATTAACCACATTAATTTATCATGCTTTAAAGTAATTAACCCTTAATATTTGATTAATCAAATATCGATAGCAACATCATTAATCATCACAGATACAATCATAGCAATATCGATAAGCGGTATAATCCTATAACGCTTATCTATGTACACAAAATGATAGATAGATAACATAAATGTATTATAGATAAATAAATTACATTCCACAACACAAACATATCACATAACATTACACATAAGGGATGTCAACATAATTCACAACATTCCATACTATCCATACAATCATAAGTATAATCATCAAGTCATCTGATTAATTTTAAACCAGATCATTACCTATGAATAACTTTTTAATCATGGTTAACAATAACTAATTAATTACAAACCATTATTATTAATTATTCTTTAATTAATCATTAATTAACCTTTAATTAATTTATCACATTAATTAATTACCCATAATTAATTATAATAAGTGATCATTCGTAATCACTTAGTCATTGTTAACCATAAGTTAACTAGCAATTAATTTACCTTAATTAATTACCTTAACAATTTAGAAATTAATCCACCTTTAATTGTTAATTTATTAATTAGCCTTTAATTAACTTCTTTAATTAATTAACCTTTAATTAATTACTTTAATTAATAAATCCTTAACTATTAATTAAATCTTAATTATAGTTAATTTTCCTTAATTGATTATCCTTAATTTAATTACCCTAATTAATTAACCACATTAATTTATCATGCTTTAAAGTAATTAACCCTTAATATTTGATTAATCAATCTTTAATCTACTCTTAATTACTTTCACCAAGTGATTATTATTTTTATTTAAGCATTCATTAGTTACTTGATTAATTAACTTAATAATTTAATGAATCCAAATCATTAAATTCTATTTATCTTCAAGATAAAACATTTCTTGCTTAATCAAAGCATTTAAAAACAATTTGCTTTCAAATTTACTTTAAACTTCATTTTAAATTTAAGATTTAAAATGAATACAAATTTGACTTAAACAAAGTTTTAAAAACAATTCAAAAACCTTTTTATCTCACAAGTTAAAGAAATATTCATTTTTATAAAGAAGTTTTAAGCCATATTCATTTTTAAATTCAAATCAATTTAAAAATACATTTTAACAACAAATTGGTTTAAATCATTCTAAATTTTAAAAACTTCCATTTATTTCAAAACTGGAATACACATTAAATTTTGATTCCAGATTACTTAGATTCAAAAGCTTACTTATATTTAAATTTCATTTTAAATTTCAAATCATTTAACCATCTTTAAAGTAGTTAAACAATTTAAATTTATAATCTTTATTTTATTTTAAAAACTGAGGTTCAAACTCACATTCCAGATTTTATAACTTATATTTAAACTTATTTAAACCTTACTTTACAGTTCAAACTTTTCAGTTTTTAAATTCAAGCCAAATACACTTTAAATACTTAAAGGTGTTAAAACAAGTTTAAATTTCAAAAACTTAAATCATTTCAAACTAAGGTTCAAACTTACTTGAATTCAGATTCAAACTTAGGTTTACACTTAGTTTAAAACTTTGATTTTCATTTTTAAATTTCAGTTTAAACTTTGAAACAAAAAAACACTACAGGTTTCTGTAAAAAAAAACTGTAACATTTTTTTATAACCCGAGGCAATTCTAATTTACTTCGAGCCACAAACTAAACTTCCCCAAGAAAAATGTCACAACACTCCGAGTCAACATCACTAAACTCGAGCACAATCCAAACCCAATTCATCTTCACTAGAACAAGAGTGCACCGTGCACATGCACGGTGCCGTTGATCACCTCAGATCATCAACAATGATCTTCCCATACCACTCATCATCCAAACACTCTAATACGATCATCAGATCGTACCTCAAATCTCGAAGTCGAATTCGAGATGACGAACTCAAACCTGGAACAGCTGGAACATTCTCAACCAAACCTGTCAACGTCTCTCTCCTTCAACTCCGGCCACCTGAGCGTCAGCGACTTCGGCTACGTACTCGTAAACTACCCCACTATCATCCCCCAAAAACTCGTAACACTCGATCAATCCAATAGGCCGTCATGATCGATTCACTCTACCCAGCTAAAACTAGGGTTCCAACCTTCAAACCACAACCACCACCTCCACAACTTCCTGATTATCTTCCTATTATTTTTCCCCACTTCACTGATCACTCCTCCACCTCCAGGAGAAAACTCAACCCATTCGGTCACAGAGATCATCAGAGGTAACCCCAAAAGCAAAATACAGACAAAATAGAACTGCTTCTAAATTCCAACACTAGGAATTGTGATTTTGTTTTTAAAAATCATGATTTTGTATAGTTTTTCAGATCCTAACCCTGAAGCAATAGATTGTGATACTTAAATTTTCACTTATTTTAAGGTGTGATCATCTGTTATAGTTCCATAGACATTCACATATTGTTTTAATTAAGTACAATTTAAAACTAAAATTTATGATTAAGCAAACAAGTTTGCTTTGAAACTTAAATTTAAACAGAGACAAGATCACAAGATTTGAAATTTTAAATCAAAACTTGCATACTGGAAGGTGAAAGCAGAGAGCATCCTGATAAAAGCAACATACATACCATACATGCATACTGACATAATTATCAACCAACAATCACTTTTCCTAATTTACTTCAAACAACAACTCAGATATCGAGATATATAGATGGGTTTAAATGAATTTGCTCACCTAGTCATGTGAACAGAGGACAGGAAATACTTATGAAAAATTTCTTTCTTTAATCCTGGAAATTGATTTGAATTTGAAGCTTGCATTTTGTTTTTTGATCTGAAGTTTGAAACTAAGCTAAATATGAAGCTTGAAAGCTTGATATTGATCTTGCATGCTTGATCAGGTTGAAGATCGAGCTGTTTGATTTAATTTCTTTCTGGTTTGTGCTTTGTTTTCCAGATTTGTATTTGCTTCTATTTCCTGGTTTGAATATGATCCTTGCTTTAGTTTGCTTTTTGTTTTTAGGTTTTGAGAATGCTAAAGTTTTGAATTTTCAGGCTTGCTTTTGATTTGCTTGAAATTGAAACATATTTTTTTTTGGTTTGCTTTCCTATCTCTCAGGTTTTGTTAGAGAAAAATGAAGAAATTAAAAAAAACTGGTTTGCAAATTTTCTTTCCTATATATTGTTTGTGTAATTAAATTTTCAAAAGAAAAATTAATTCTTTTGCCACTTGTATCATATATTTACACTTGTATTAATGCTTGACAAAAATGTTTACAAATTTAATTTTTATTGTAAAATTTCTTACACATGTAATTTTTTTGTATATTTATGTTTAAGTCCTTTAGTTCAATTAATTTTAAAATTTAGTTTTAAATCCTTAGTTTAAATTAATTTATACATTTTGTTTTTAAACCTTATTTCATTTTTTTAATTTACAAATCATGTTTTCATGTTTTCTTACTTATACAATTTAATAACACATGATTTGAAATCAAATTATCAAATCCTATTCAAGTTGAACTATTATGTTTTAATGTTTTAAATACATTCACAAACCTTAATTCAAATGTATTTTTTTAAAATAAACAACATTAAACCTTTCATATTTATTTATATATTTTATACTTTTAAATTTTCCAAATAAGAAATTAAATTTCAATTCTTGTATTCCAATCTCACAATTCAATTTAAAATAATTTTATATATAAATATCTGATTAAATTTGGAAAAATTCACATTTATTCAAAATTTGATTTCAAAAATTAATTTAATTGTCAAATTAAACTTGTTCAAAATTCGGGAATGTTACAGATTCTCCTCCTTAGAAAATTTCGTCCTCAAAATTTGAAAGTAGGGAGACAACCAAGGATGGATACACAAAGACAAAGAGACAGTTTCCAAATCAAATTGGGTATCCATTCTGCATTTGGCTTACCAATCAGAATATCACTAATAATTATGATAACGAACTCATTCAATACAAGACACTTGGGTCACCAGATCTACGAATATACAGGGGTATTGATTAGTTCAAAGGATAACTAACCCCTCGTAGAATATATCGAGACCCAAAAGAATAAACAGATATATGGATGCAATCCAAAAAATTTTTAGTTTAAACAACCAAAATATACCTATCAACCATAGCAACCAAAGCAAACAATTCATCCAAACAAATAATTTTGACCCATCTGAAGTTTGTGTCCCATGCAAATATATCAAAGCTTCTTCCTGGAGCTGCCAGGAATCATCAAAGAATTGAAAAGACGAATCAAAAGAGATTGATAGAGAAATTTGTTTCCGCTATTGCAGGGTACTGACCATTTGTAGTGGTACTTCCCTGTCCCCCTATCTCGTCCTCTTCTTGCACTCATACTCACTATCAGTGGATAGTAAGAGAATTTACTGAGGCATTCAGACGGATATCTTAGGGATGTACTCATTCTAGGGTATACTTCACCCGATCTCTAATGAGTTACTTAATGTGTTATACTCCTGAGCTAAAGTTTTAACCTTCAGCTCTGATACCAATTATAACGACCTTGACTCGACCTTCGAAAATCGAACCGAATACGACACTCGTATTCAAATGCCGCAGATTCAAACGTCGAATCTGGTTCGCCGGAGCTTATAACACATCAGGTATAACAACACAGCGGAAGAAAAGAAATGAATATCAATAACAACTCCAATGATACAATATCCAAATATACAACAATGATCAATACCAGAGGCAGTAAACAACAACGAAAAACAAATAGCAAAAGAGATAACTCCAATCTAATGCTCCAAAGCTAAAACTCCAAACCACAAGCTCGAACCACCATCAAGTTTCACCAAGCTAAGCAAGTCACATCTACCGAAGACTTCAATATCAAAGTCTTCGAAGAATTACAAAGAGAAAGCTGAGAGCTACTGAATCGATATCTATATCTGAAAAACCCAACTCTAAACTGCACGTGTGGAAAATTGTGGGCACCCAGAGTTTAGAAAAGGAACAATAAACTCCAGGTCAGTCATGGGATTGGTATGAGCGAAAAAAAACAGTTTATCTTTAAAAAAACAACAAAAGAATTTAAATTGAAATCCGCAATGCTTTTTGGAAAATGGAACTACCATAAGGACTCCCACCACACACACAATGCAAACGCAGAATTGGAGGAGATTTCACCTTATGATAGTCAAAAAATCTTAATACGCAAAAACCATTTTAATATTATTGTTAGTGCATAATGGAAAACATTTCGAAAGTATAATACTAATCTTAGCCAGCATAAACATTTCGAACTATGCCTACTATAGCTACCATCCAAACAGTGGGGCGCCACCATAAGTAGATGGCAGGTTAGACAACTAAAACCGTACAAGGCGCGTATTGGATGATTGGATTTCCAACAAATGGCCAGGCTAAGGAACTTTCCATTTCCACATGGGTACGCCTCTGGAGGGACGCCCTGAGAACCATCCCTCAGTTCTCTGCCAACACAAGGCCGGTGTACCCCCTTCTCGGGAGTATCACCTAAGATATTCCATCCCCGGTCGTAACCAACCTTTATCCGAGCGCTCGATACCAACAACCACAAAGTAATGTATTTGCAGTAACCACATAGGTTAAATATCTGGGCTCCATACCATGATATCATCTCTATCCAGAAGAAATGGACATACCCTATGGGCACGACCCCTGAAACTTTGCTGCATCTTTCCTGTTTCGACCATTTCCGTGGTGTGAGGTCCTAATGCAGTCTCGTCCACGAAGCTACGCTTTTCACAAAGCCTTGATCAACAAATGATCAGCAACACTTCGTATGCCACATTACCAAATTGAGAATGTATTACTAGTGACCATCAACTACATAACCTCTGAGCTCGTACGTCTCAGAGAAGGGTGTTAAGCTAAGAGAATAAATCTCCACCACCAAACAAAAATGTATTTGATAGAAACCAGTTTTACATCTCAAAGTGTAACGTCAGACACACATCCATACAAGTCTGTTCTGGGTTCGAACAGAACTGAAGGCACTTTCGAAAAAGCCCTTGCAATCCTGGTATTCACAATCCCGATCGGACTTTCCATCACTTAGGGAATCTCTATACCGTAGCTACTCAGTGCAGAGACAATCGATAGGTTATCCTATCGTTCTCGCAAATACCCGGTCTTCACCACTGGTCTTCAAATGCTATCCATAATGACGTATCATTATTCGGAATGGGTTATATGACACAAGGTCCTCTCCGGTTAAACCAAATAATGAACGCAATATTTAAAAACATATGGATATGAGATCTCAGTTAAATCACAACTTAAAGCCCAAAATCTTTCGTTCAAATGGTTAAAACAAATTACCATTCCCAATCTTTTAAACAAAAAGATTCATTTCAAAAACCTTCAATGGTTTAAACAATTTCCACACTTAAATCTGTTAAACAAAAGATTCACTTTTAAGACCCCTTTTCAATTTAAAACAAGGTTCACCAATCTTTGACAAAGATTCATTCATAGCCTTTCAAAACAATTCCATTTCAAATTGGATTAACTCATCCGGTCTTTAAATCAAAGACTCATTTCATAGCTTTCAAAATAATTTCCAAAGATTCATTCATAACTTTCAAAACAATTCCCGCTTCAATCTTTTATATATAAAAGATTCACCATTAAAAAAAATCCACTTCAATTTCAAAATAGGGTTCAACTATCTTTCACAAAAATTCAATTGTAGCTTTCAAAGCCATTCTATTTCAAACTTGAAATATTTTCATCATAATTTGGAAACTTTCCCTATATAAAAGCTATTATTATTTGAAACCACTTGTTTTCGTTTTGGAAAACCCGATTATAATTGCACGAGTTAAGACCTTTCAAATATAAACATAGGTTAAATTCAAATTCTCAAAACCATACTTTAAAAACCCATATAAACACATTTATAGCTTGCCTAACCTTTTTAAATCTTAAATTGTCAAAATAGAATTCAATTTCAAATTTTGAATTCAAATTTTAAATCAAAATTCAAAACTAAATCTAGTTATTAAAAAAAATACTTTTATCTTTGAAATTCCTTTCCAAAAGCTTTTCACTTTAAACCCAATCCATATCCAAACCCTTTGGATTTAAAAATATTCAATTTTAAAATTATTTTCAAAAATCTGCGACTTAACCGATTTCCATGTGAAATCCATATTTGTGTGTGTATAGTGTAGTCCAGGGGTTTAACACAATAGTAGTGCAACATCATTAACCATCACATCATTAACCATCACATCATTAATCATCACAGATACAATCATAGCAATATCGATAAGCGGTATAATCCTATAACGCTTATCTATGTACACAAAATGATAGATAGATAACATAAATGTATTATAGATAAATAAATTACATTCCACAACACAAACATATCACATAACATTACACATAAGGGATGTCAACATAATTCACAACATTCCATACTATCCATACAATCATAAGTATAATCATCAAGTCATCTGATTAATTTTAAACCAGATCATTACCTATGAATAACTTTTTAATCATGGTTAACAATAACTAATTAATTACAAACCATTATTATTAATTATTCTTTAATTAATCATTAATTAACCTTTAATTAATTTATCACATTAATTAATTACCCATAATTAATTATAATAAGTGATCATTCGTAATCACTTAGTCATTGTTAACCATAAGTTAACTAGCAATTAATTTACCTTAATTAATTACCTTAACAATTTAGAAATTAATCCACCTTTAATTGTTAATTTATTAATTAGCCTTTAATTAACTTCTTTAATTAATTAACCTTTAATTAATTACTTTAATTAATAAATCCTTAACTATTAATTAAATCTTAATTATAGTTAATTTTCCTTAATTGATTATCCTTAATTTAATTACCCTAATTAATTAACCACATTAATTTATCATGCTTTAAAGTAATTAACCCTTAATATTTGATTAATCAATCTTTAATCTACTCTTAATTACTTTCACCAAGTGATTATTATTTTTATTTAAGCATTCATTAGTTACTTGATTAATTAACTTAATAATTTAATGAATCCAAATCATTAAATTCTATTTATCTTCAAGATAAAACATTTCTTGCTTAATCAAAGCATTTAAAAACAATTTGCTTTCAAATTTACTTTAAACTTCATTTTAAATTTAAGATTTAAAATGAATACAAATTTGACTTAAACAAAGTTTTAAAAACAATTCAAAAACCTTTTTATCTCACAAGTTAAAGAAATATTCATTTTTATAAAGAAGTTTTAAACCAAATTCATTTTTAAATTCAAATCAATTTAAAAATACATTTTAACAACAAATTGGTTTAAATCATTCTAAATTTTAAAAACTTCCATTTATTTCAAAACTGGAATACACATTAAATTTTGATTCCAGATTACTTAGATTCAAAAACTTACTTATATTTAAACTTCATTTTAAATTTCAAATCATTTAACCATCTTTAAAGTGGTTAAACAATTTAAATTTAAAATCTTTATTTTATTTTAAAAACCGAGGTTCAAACTCACATTCCAGATTTTATAACTTATATTTAAACTTATTTAAACCTTTACTTTACAGTTCAAACTTTTAAGTTTTTAAATTCAAGCCAAATACACTTTAAATACTTAAAGGTGTTACAACAAGTTTAAATTTCAAAAACTTAAATCATTTCAAACTAAGGTTCAAACTTACTTGAATTCAGATTCAAACTTAGGTTTACACTTAGTTTAAAACTTTGATTTTCATTTTTAAATTTCAGTTTAAACTTTGAAACAAAAAACACTACAGGTTTCTCTAAAAAAATACTGCAACATTTTTTTAGCCCGAGGCGATTCTAATTTACTTCGAGCCATAAACTAAACTTCCTCGAGAAAAATGTCACAACATTCCGAGTCAACATCACTAAACTCGAGCACAATCCAAAACCCAATTCATCTTCACTGGAACAACAGTGCACCGTGGACATGCACGGTGCCGTTGATCACCTTAGATCATCAACGATGATCTTCCCATACCACTCATCATCCAAACACTCTAATACGATCATCAGATCGTACCTCAAATCTCGAAGTCGAATTCGAGATGCCGAACTCAAACCTGGAACAGTTGGAACATTCTCAACCAAACCTGTCAACGTCTCGCTCCTTTAACTCCGGCCACCTGAGCGTCAGCGACTTCGGCCACGTACTCGTAAACTACCCTACTATCATCCCCCAAAAACTTGTAACACTCGATCAATCCAATAGGCTGTCGTGATCGATTCACTCTACCCAGCTAAAACTAGGGTTCCAACCTTCAAACCACAACCGCCACCTCCCCAACTTCCTGATTATCTTCCTGTTATTTTTCCCCACTTCACTGATCGCTTCTCCACCTCCAGGAGAAAACCCAACCCATCCGATCATAAAGATCATCAAAGGTAACCCCGAAAGTAAAATACAGACAAAATAGAACTGCTTCCAAATTCCAACACTAGGAATTGTGATTTTGTTTTTAAAAATCATGATTTTGTGTAGTTTTTCAGATCCTAACCCTGAAGCAATAGATTGTGATACTTAAATTTTGACTTATTTTAAGGTGTGATCATCTGCTATAGTTCTAGAGACATTCACATATTGTTTTAATCAAGTACAATTTAAAACTAAAATTTATGATTAAGCAAACAAGTTTCCTTTGAAACTTAAATTTAAACAGAGACAAGATCACAAGATTTGAAATTTTAAATCAAAACTTGCATACTGGAAGGTGAAAGCAGAGAGCATCCTGATGAAAGCAACAACATACCATACATGCATACTGACATAATTATCAACCAACAATCACTTTTCCTAATTTACTTCAAACATCAACTCAGATATCGAGATATATAGATGGGTTTAAATGAATTTTCTCACTTGGTCATGTGAACAGAGGACAGGAAATACTTTTGAAAATTTTCTTTCTTTAATCCTAGAAATTGATTTGAATTGGAAGCTTGCATTTTGTTTTTTGATCTGAAGTTTGAAATTGAGCTAAATCTGAAGCTTGAAAGCTTGATATTGATCTTGCATGCTTGATCAGGTTGAAGATCGAGCTGTTTGATTTAATTTCTTTCTGGTTTGTGCTTTGTTTTCCAGATTTGTAGTTGTTTCTATTTCCTGGTTTGAATCTGATCCTTGCTTTAGTTTGCTTTTTGTTTTCAGGTTTTGAGAATGCTAAAGTTTTGAATTTTCAGGCTTGCTTTTGATTTGCTTGAAATTGAAACATATTTTTTTGGGTTTTCTTTCCTATCTCTCAGATTTTGTTAGAGAAGAATGAAGAGATTAAAAAAAACTGGTGTGCAAATTTTCTTTCCTACATAATGTCTGTGTAATTAAATTTTCAAAAGAAAAATTAATTCTTTTACCACTTGTATCATATATTTACACTTGTATTAATGCTTGACAAAAGTGTTTACAAATGTAAATTTTTATTGTAAAAATGCTTACACATGTAATTTTTTTGTATATTTATGTTTAAGTTCTTTAGTTCAATTAATTTACACATTTTGTTTTTAAACCTTATTTCATTTTTTAAATTTACAAATCATGTTTTCATGTTTTCTTACTTATACAATTTAATAACACATGATTTGAAATCAAATTATCAAATCCTATTCAAGTTGAACTATTATGTTTTAATGTTTTAAATACATTCACAAACCTTAATTCAAATGTATTTTTTTTACAAGAAACAACATTAAACCTTTCGTATTTATTTATATATTTTATACTTTTAAAATTTCCAAATAAGAAATTAAATTTCAATTCTTGTATTCCAATCTCACAATTCAATTTAAAATAATTTTATATACAAATATCTGATTAAATTTGGAAAAAATCACATTTATTCAAAATTTGATTCCAAAAATTAATTTAATTGTCAAATTAAACTTGTTCAAAATTCTGGAATGTTACAAAAGCCCTTCTTGAATATAAGATTTTAGTCTTTTATAAAATGATAGATTCGAACGATCCCCCTTTAACTTATTCGAAAACAATTTTTTTACTTCTATCCGAAAGCAAAAGAAGCAACCTCCCCATCCCTTCGCCCTTTTCTTCCCTTCGTCCCCATGCCTACCTTTCGACTTTGACGGAGGGTAACTGTTTACCTTCCGTCTTAAGCAAAAGGTACCTTTCGACTTCATCGAAAGGGTAAAAGCGAGCTTGTTGGAGTCGAAGGCAGAACTGGGCCCACTAAAATGATGTTTTTATCTTGTTTTTCTAATGTTAATTAGCTGAGGAACCTTCTCCTGTACTTCCAAATAGTAAAATGTATACAAAAGTCAACCTTTTTCTCAAATCACCGCACTTATCCCTCGATTATTTCCAAAAGAAATTTCCTTCCGAATTTAAGTAATTTCGGAAGCAAATTTTCTGTTTAGCCCATGGGCTTAAATAATTTAATTACCTTAGTAAATTACTAAGGAAAAATTCTCAAAAATCACCAAAATTCTGATAAATCATATACTTCAATATATTAAAATTTCAAAGCATACGAAGATCAAACAAATTCGAAATTTAACCCAAATCGAACAAAAATGTATTAATTAACCCATTAACATTTAAAACACCTATGTCTTATCCAAACAAAAGTTTAAATGGTTATATCCTAACCAATATCGCAAACATGAATCGGGTATAACCCATAACCGATCCAAACATAGAAAAGCGAGATGATAAACATGATTATTCACCTTTGTAGAATGAGATAATTTCCTAGCTTTAATTCCTTAGCTTATTCTTCAATTTAAACTCTTCCTGGAGCTTTTTAATGGTCGGTTGAAATATGTGGGAGTTAAGAATAAGAAAGTTGAAGTTTATTTAGGTGGAGAAAGAGATATATAGAAAGAAATGTAGCCCAATTTCCAAGTTTACCCCTTAGGAAAAATTCCTCCATCTTAATTTATTTAATTCGTTTTATTTTAGTTCATTCTTTTAGACATGGCCATTGGATTTATTAATCTCATCTCCCTACTATTCATATTATTCTATTTAATTTATCCAATTAAATATCCCGAATAATGTTAAATAAATTCGGTTTCATTACATTTAATTAGTTAAATTTACATATTTTTATCATTTGTCACACTAACATCTACATTACCTAACATTGCATCTTGGGATTTATGAACAGATTTATCAGTTAGGTTGTTCTAATAGTGAGTATGGTCAGACTAAACTCCCGAGTAGGTAGAATTCCATCCAGAAGATCAAATAGATCAATTGTGTTAGAATGCCTTGAATTGATCAATTAAATACGAGTTTTGAATTTAAAACTAGATAAGATTAATACAGGACTGGTGTTGGGTCATGCCCTATGCTTCAGTCGTTAGCCCCCGGTTGGTAAAGGTCTGTGATTCCAGTGCATAGGGCTTTGTCGTAGTGAAAATAAAAAGGATGTTTACCAACAAAAAGGAACTCGTAACTCTATATACTCATAAAAAAGGTCATTGGTTGGCCCAAGAAGCCGTAGTTCATAGTGGCCCTAGGAAAATTATGATTCGGATAGGCAATCCAGTTTCCTCCTAACCATATTATGAGATTTTGATATATTTGGTTAATTTTGGGCCTGAGTAAGCCTAATAGGTTACAAATTGTTCTATGAAAACTAATAGGTTTATAGCGATCCTAGGAAAACTATGACTTGAGATAGACAGTCAATTTTATGGGACATGTAAACTTTAGGAATGCATAACCCTTTAGTGACAGGCCCTTCACATTTACCCTACTGCATGCATATAATCATATCATGTTTATTTTAATTATTGTGGTTGTAGGTGCATGATTTATGTACAGATTGACATTTTTTGATAAGATACTAGTGTGGAGAAAACTTGTTCCGCTCACCGGCATGGTCTCACTAGTTATATGCTTTGGTTCGAGACGGTATATTATTATTCACATCAGACTTTTTGTGAGATCCGAATTTTTTGTTTTTTCCTTAAATTCTTGGGTACTCAATTGAGTAGGTCGAGAGTTGGATTTTCAGGTTAGATGAATAAGCTTATGGAGACGTGCAGGAGGCAAGCGAATATCAGAAGTCTATTTTCGCTTTGTTGTTTAAGGCCTATGTTTTATTTAAACGGATGTAATGATAGAAATTATATCTGTCAAATAATTAGACTCTGATCATCCAAGGGGGCATTTTCATATGTCGATTTTGGAATATATTTGTAATTACTATATTTTCTCTGAATGTGAAATCAACGGGATTATGCAATGAACGCGAAAGCTATTGATCAAATGTATTTTTGATTTTTTTTCATATTCATGTGTTTCAAATGTTATATATACAATTAGCTAATCATATATTGTCATAGAGAATTAATACTATAGATGAGTATGACATCCATATCATTTAGTTTTGGGCCTCAAAATGAGGGATGCCACAACTTGGTATCAGAACGCAGGTTTGTGTAAAACTTAAATGATTTTGATGAAATAAAGCGTAAAAGATTTGAAAAAATAATCAAAATGAATGAATAAGATTGGGTTATGAGATAACACTATAGTAATGTACTTGTTATTATATATATATATATATATATAAGTACGTATTTGATCTCTATCCTCTCTTCTCTCTTAGATCATTCTTCTATAACTTACGAAGACTAGTATGCAGATTGTGAGAAAGCAAGATATGGAAGCTAGAAATGGAAGAGTGAATCTAGGTGGAGGAAGCACCATAATTAATAGAAATGTTTGGCCCAATACTAGAAAGAATCCAAGTCGAAGAGAAAATGTTAATCCAAATGTAAATTCTATTGTAAGCGTTGGAACTCCACCAGTACGTATAGGGTGTATCAGTTCTTTATGAATATGATGCAAACTGGAGCCATGGTTGTTTTGGCCGGAGGAAATGCTAATAATGAGGGAAGTGCTAATCCCAAGGTACCTGCTCGCAACAATTTTGCCAAGTTGAACCATGAATATACCAATTTTGGAGGAAAGCCTTTTCATGGAATAGAAAGTGCTATTGAAGTCAAGAAATGGTCGTTGCACCGTGAAAGGATCTTTGCTAACTTAGGCTTGAATTATGAGCAGAAGAGAAGGTTGGCATCTAGACAGTTGCAAGGAGCTGCCAAGAAAGGGAAAAAGCCTATATTGTCTGCTATAAGTGTGATAATACAGGGCACTTTGCTAGTGCGTGTCAATCTAGTGATGGATAGAAGGGCATGAAGTGTAACGATTGCAGCCAGATGGAGTATTACAAGAATGAATGTTTAGAACTGACCAAGGATGATTAAGAGAAAGTTTTTGCTCCGGAACCATCAACTTTTGGATCGACTGTAGAAGAGAAAGAATAGTCTGTAATGGGAGGTACACTTTTTATTCATAGCATACCTGTTAAAGTATTATTTGATACTGGCACATCATATTCTTTTATCTTGTAATGTTTGGTAGATAAATTAAATATAGAATCATCATACCTCATTACATCCTTAAGGGTTCCGAATCTGATAGGAGGTTATGTAACTCTTGAGATGAGATGTGACCATTTAGAATTTAAGCCGTTAGGTCGTGCATTTACCTGTAATTTACATGTGTTTGATTTTGTGCCCTTTGGGATTATTATGGGTATGGATTGGTTAGGTAGATATAATGCTAGTATATTTTTCCAAGATAGGAAGATATCATTAAGACACCCTAATAGTTGTGATCGAATTATATACTTAGTAGAAAAATCGAGTTTCAATGTATGTGCTTTGCTGGGTGCAATAGAAGTGGAGATGAGGTGAATCAAGTTTTTGTTGTAAAAGAATATGCAGATGTTTTTGAGCCAGTTACAGAACTACCACCGAGACGAGCTATTGAGTTTCGAATAGATCTTGTAGCTGGAGTTGAACCTGTAAGTAGATCACTTGGCAGAATGACACCTACTGAGATGAAAGAGTTGAAGGGTGCAGCTGGTGGACTTAAAGGAAGGACTTTTATTTGACCAAGCAGTTTGTCTTGGGGAGCGGCCATAGTCTTCATGAAGAATTAAAACGGGTCGTTAAGGATGTGTATTGGTTATCGTAAGTTGAATGAAAAGACAATAAAGAATCAATGTCGAAAATAGATGATTTGTTTGATCGGTTGAGTGGAAGCAAGGCATTTTCCTAATTGGATTTAGCAACAATGTTCCATTAATTGATAGTGCCAGAGGATGGCATTCCAATAACATCGTTTCAAAAAAGGTATGGTTTGTATGAATGGTTAGTCATACTCTTTGGATTGACCAATGTGCCTGCTTTCTTGGTGGATTTGATAAACCATATCTTACAAGAGTATTTGGACAGATTCGTTTTCGTGTTTATAGATAACATCCTAATATATTCTAAGAATGAAAGAGATCATGAGATTCATCTTAGAATAGTGCTAGAAATGTTGAGGTAGCATCGGTTAAAGCGAAGTTTTCGAAATATCATTTATGAAAGAAAAAAAGTGAAGTTCCTTGGTCATGTAGTTTAAAAAAAAGGGTTATCAGTAGATCCAGCTTAGATTGAACCTATTAATAATTGGAAAAGACCCAAGAATGTGACCGAGATAAGAAATTTTCTAGGGTTAGCTAGTTATTACTGGAGATTCATTAAGGATTTATCTCGTATAGAGACACCTATAACTAAACTAACAGGGAAGGACATAAAGTATGTGTTACCGATAAATGTGAAGCAGCATTCTTAAAGCTAAAACGTTCATTTACCAATGCACCCCATGTTAGTTGTTCCAGATGGTAATCAAGATTTGATGGTGTATACTGATACATGTGGGACAGTGCTAGGAGTTATGTTAATGCAAAAAGTTAAAGTGATTGCCTTTGCTTCTCTACTGCTTCGACCACATGAAGTTAGATATCTGACTCATGGTTTAGAGTTGACAGCAATGATCTTTTATTTGAAAGTATAAAGACACTCTCTTTTGGGAGAAATTTTAGTTATTTACGGATCATAAGTCTTTGAAATATTTATTCTCTCAAAATGAGTCGAATATGAGACAATAGAGGTACTAGATTTTTTGTGGCTGATGATTTTGATATTGAGTAAATGCCAGAGAAAGGAAATAAAGTTGCAGATGCACTTAGGAAGAAACATTAGAGTGTGGCATTAACTATGTTAGTAGAATGCAAATATTTAGAAGCACTGACCACTATTGGAGTGCAGTTAAGGTCGATGGCTAGTTTTAGTCAAAATACTGCATTGTTATCCTGTTTGGAAGTTTGACCAATAATGATCAAAAGAATTGCTTCAAAGCAGAGAATTGATCCATTATTAACTGAATGAATTTGAAGACTTAAAGAGGGAACCAATACTGATGATCTAAAAGATTTTAGTCTTGACCAGAACGGATGGTTGAGAAAAAAAGGACAATTGTGCATTCTAGATGCTTGTAACCTAAGGAGAGAAGTTCTTAGCGAGTGTCATCGATCGAAGTTTACTATTCATCCTGGAGGAACTAAGATGTATCAAGATATAAAGATGAGTTTCTTCTAGGAAGGATTGAAAAGAGATATAGCTTTTGAGTGAAGCAATGCTTGAATTGCCAGCAAGTAAAAGCCGAACATCATAAACCAAGTGGATCGCTTCAACCTTTAGAAGTACCACTGTGGAAATAGGATTCTATATTCATGGAATTAATTGATGGGCTCCCAAGGTCGAATAAGGGAAATGAAAGCATTTGGGTTGCGGTAGATAGACTGATCAAAAGTGCACACTTTATTCCCATTAAGTCGACGAGGACGACACCTACTTTGGCGAAATTATTTATGAAGAATATTGTAAGACTGCATGGGATTCCTAGTGGCATAGTCAATGACAAAGATGCTTTATTCAATAGAGAATTTTGGAAGAGTCTGCTAGAAGGGTTAGGACCAAGCTAAAGATGAGTACCAATACCGTCCATAAACGGATGGGCAAATGGAAAGAGTTAACAAAGATCTTGAAGGTCTGTTAAAGGCTTGTGTACTAGACTTTGGATGGTCATGGGATGACCATTTACATTTAGTCAAGTTTTCCTAAACTAGTACAAGAATGGAACCTTTCGAAGTTCTTTGCGGAAGGCCGTTCAAATCACCGGCATATTCGCTAGAGACCATGATTGGTTGGTTCTTAGTCTAGATGTGGTGAGAGAAGCTACATAAAAGATTTTGTTAATCTGAGCAAGAATAAAGGAAGCTTAGTCTAGGCAGAAAAGTTACATAAATAAATGGCACAAGGATCTAGATTTCTCAGTTAGAGACAATGTTTTTGTTAGTATCACTGATGAAGGATGTGGTATGGTTTGGAAATTCGGAAAAATTAGCATCGAGATATGCTGGTCCGTTTCCTATAATGGAAAGGAGAAACTTGCTTATTAGATAGAGTTATCAAATAGTTTAGCAGGAGTCCATAATGTTTTCATGTTTATCATCTTAGTAATCATGTGCATGATCTAAAGACTACTATTGCACCGACTGTGTTGGAAGATTTCATAGGGGAACCAGATACGACTTCTGTTGAACAACTGGTTTGTGTTGTAGCAAGAGATGAGAAGAGATTAAGAAACAATACAATCAAGTTAGTGAAAGTCTAATGTAGTTACAATGAGAAAGACCATACTTAGGAGACAGAAGACATGATTAGAGATACTTATCCAAAGTTTATTCGATGGTATATTTTATATTTGTAATATTGAATTTTTTATAGTATGATATGCTACCATTGTTGTTATGTGCTTTTTACACATGTTTGAATGATTGATATGCGTGTTGTTTTCTTATTGCAATTTCAAGGACAGAATTCTTTAAGGAGGGGAGCCTGTAACACTTCTAATTTTTGTTTTAACTTTATTTAGAAAATTTATTTAGATAAATTAAATAGAATAATATGTGGTGATAAAGAGAATGAGATTTGTTAACTAATTGGGTCAGCATTAATTAATTAATTAAGAAAATTGTTTTAAATATAAAATAGAAATAAATTTATAAGAGTGGCATAATGGGAATCCCTTATTCCATTCCCTAAACTCTCCCTCTCTTATTCAGTTCTCACTTTCGTTTTCTAAAAATCAAAACCAAAGCTAAGAGGCCCGCCATTACTTAGGAGACAAGGAAGAGGAAATCAAAAAGGAAAGTTAAGGTAATTAATCAACATCAAATCTTAGTCTCTCCCTTATCCAATCTATGGTGAATAATAGTATAATCCCATTTATTTATGCTTGTTTTTGGATCTATAAATGACTTTTGATTTGATTGAGTTAATATGTCATGCTTCGATTGATTGTATCATTAATTGAGTGAATGATGATTTATTAGAATTTTTATGGAAATTGTTTTAATAGGTTTCGAAGGCAAAAACCTAATTTTTGATCTCTGATTGACTTGAAATTTGGATATGTTGTGTAAAACGTCACTTTGGAGATGATTTTCAATTTCATATCTTTCCAAGATAACATGTATATTTTATGAATTTGCTAGGAGGATAATTGCGTATATTTTGGGTTTTAATTATTAAAAATAATTAAATTAATATTTTGGTCCTAAAATTTTTATATACAAAAGAAGAAGGAAATTCAGATTTTTGGTTATTTTTAGGGAATTGTTCCTAAGGGTTATGAATTTTTATGAATTTATTATTCTATAAAAGTGTTTAATTAATATAAGTTAAATATATTAATTATAAAGGTTTGTAATGTTTTTGAGAAGATAGAGTGCGATCTACTAGTAAATTTTGAAAAGACCATGAAATGTATTTTTTTATCCAATGATAATTTTAATGGGGCAAGAGTTAGTGAAAAGTTCTAGCTTTAAAAGGAAATAAAGCCGTTTTTAATGTATGTATAGAAATACCATTTAGAGACTCGATACTTGTAACATTCCCTTTTTTAAATCAAATTTAAATTGGTAACTAATTTAATTTTTGGAATTAAATTATGAATAAATTTGATATTTCCCAAATTTAAACAAGATATGTGCTTGTTTATTTATATAAATAAATTTGTAGTTTGGAATTTGAATTTGAATTTTTACAAATTGAATAATATATGTTATTTATTCATAAATATAAATTAATTTTAAATTAAAGTTTGGATTTGGAATTCAAATATAAAAATAAAATTCAATTCAATTTAAAACCTTTATACTTCAAGAAACAAATATATATATATATGAATATTTATTAGTAATATATATATAATTTGGATTTCAAATCATTTGCTTATAAGTTGTATAAATATAAATAATTAAAATGTACGAATGCAAATGTAAAAGAAGAATTAATAAAAGCTTTAAACTTACATATATGCATATATATCTTTTGAAACTATAAAGTACAGAGAATGGAAAATGTATAAATATAAACATATGTAAATATAAAAGAATTAAGTAATTTATAAAATGAAAAGGGTTAAATATAAAAATTAAATAAAATTAATAAGTATTTTATATGACATAAAATGCATTTTATATGACATTTATAAAATAATAAGATCACACATCTAAACATATGTAAGCATTTAAAAAAAAAGATTTACAAATGTCACTATTTTAAACATAAATTTAACAAGTGTTTCAATATGAATTACAAGTGTCTTTTGATTTTAAAAAATATAGATAAAAATGTAAATAAGTTTATATATCACTCTATATCCCTCCTTAACATTTTCTTTTCTAAAATTCTTCTTCATCTTTAAAACTGAAAACCAGAAAAGAAATTTTATCAAAAGCAATCTTCAACCTAAGAATTAAAAGTAGAAAAACAAAATCAAAATCAAACATTTGTTTTCAAAATCTACAAGATGGAAACCAAAATTCAAAAGCAGTAGAATCTGAAACATTTCGAAACAAAGTGGCAGATCAACAGATCAGAGCATCTCAGATCTGAAGCATGTAAGCTTCAAGCAATTCAATATGAAATCAAAATTTGTAAAATAAAAAGAAGATCAATTCAATAACAAAACTAAAACCTGGTTCAATGTCCAGAGCAAAGCAATTCAAACGAATAGAATCAACATCAAGTTTCAAAAAAGACCAGATCGTGAAAAACAAATCCAGATCAAAGCATCAAGCTTCAGATTTTGTCCAGTTTTCAAAAAGCTTGTATTCTCTGTTCTGTGCTTCAAACCAGGTGAGCAAACCTTCAACCCTCAATATATTTATATGTGTTGCTTGATTTTATATGCCTGTGATGATGACTTGAAAAATAGTTTGTATGAATAAAAAAATGTGATTGCATAGAGATTTTGGTATATGCATGTTTGCATACAGGTGTATATAAACCTCTGTTTAAAACTTATAGGGTTTAAAAACAACTTCAAATTCAATTCCTCTAGAAAAAAAATTCATATCTTCCTACATAATCAAATTAAGGTTGTGATCATAAAAGAGAAAAGGATTGTATGAATGTAATATCAATTTTCAAAATAATATCAGGTATATTTGTTGGGTCATTATTTCTAAAAGGGAAAAATAACAGTAGATGTATTTAAAATAAAAAAATCAAGCAGTAAGATTTTGAGTTTGAATTATATAAACTGACTCGTAATGAAGAATGATGATTTTTGATGCCAAGGTTACGATTTTTAAGATTGGGAATGATTTGAAATTGCGAATTGATCGATTTATGCTTTTTCGTAGATCTAGGTGATGAACGAAGAATGGTTCGTCGTGCTTTGTTCTAGAGGTGGCTTGAGCATAACTGGACACGGGAAAAATGGTCGTAGAAGTTAAAGTTCGTCGTGGCAGTGACTCGACAATGATTTAGGGTTTTATACCCTTTTTTGGTCGACGATGTTGCCGTGTTCGTACATCGTCAATAGATCACCGGAAGTGATCGCGTGAGGGGGGTTAGGAGCATTGTGACGTGGAGTAGTTTCGGGTTGGCAGGCATGTGTTTCAGTGGATGGAGGTGATGGCTGGTAGCGGTTTTACTGATCGAAGTTCATGTCCTGTGTCCATCGAGTTGTTCGACGTTCGATTCGTAGGTGAATTCGTCGATCTGGGGGATCGAGGTGGTCAGTGAGGTTGACATCGACTGGTCGAGGGTCGCAGCGAAGGTCGGAACTCCGGTAGTTGCGTGTACACATGCACCAGTATTCAAGTGTGTCTGGGTTTGTAGTGTTTTAGGAAGAAGGAGGGAATCTCGAAGTTGATCTCGAGGACGTTCGAATGTGGATCGAATATGTGCTCGCGAGTATTTTGTATGGCTTCAACAGTTTAAAATTTTAAATCAGAAAAAAAGAGAGGAAAAGAAAATCGGGGTTTTGCTTGGGTTTTTGATTATTTGGCTTGGGTTTTGATTTGGGAAGACTTGGGTTGTTTTACCAGGTTTTGATTTTTGAGAAGGAAACATGTTTCATTTTTTTAAAAAGTTAAAAGAAGTATAACCAGTAATCGAGTTTTGAAGTTATAAAAGAAAACGAATATGTTTTCGAAGGATTGTAGGTCAAGTTGTCGAAAAAGAATTATTAAACAAAGATTTCAAACAAGTTTCAAAGGTTAAATGATTAAAGTAAATGTTTTGAAATTGTTTTGTTTAAAGTAACCATATAATAGGTCAATGATGAATTTATTTCAAAGAATATTAAATAAGATTTAAACATTAATTTACTAAAGTAATTAAAAGAATAATTACTTAATGAAAGTACTTAAAATAATTACTTATATGGGGTTAATTAAGTACTCAAAGGACAATTACTTAATAATTTAAGGTTAATTAATTAGTGTAATTGATCAAAGAGATTAATTAATGGATAATTTGTTTATGAGATTAATTAAAGGAGAATTAATTAAAAGTTAATTAATATAAGTAATTAAGGGTAATTAATTACTTAAAGGTTAATCGCTTAATAAAAGTAATTAAGGGAATTAATTAATGATTAAAGGTAAATTAATCAAATGGTTAAAAGACAATTAATTTAGGTAAGTAATTAAAGAATTAATTTATTAAGGGTTAATTAATTAATTAATATAATTAAATTAAGGGTAAATTGTGTGGGTAATTAAGGATAATTAACAAAGGATAGTTAATTAAATGATAATTAATTAAGGGTTAATTAATTTATGTAATTAATTAAGGATAATAATTAAATAATTAAAGGTTAATTATTTAATGATTAAAGGTGCATTAATTTATTATTAAAGGCTAATCAATAAATGATTAAAGAATAATTAACTAAAATGATTTGTAATTAATTAACCAGGATTAATGGTTAATCTGGTTTAAATTAATCAGATGATTAATTACTCTTACTTATGGATGTTTGAATTGCATGGAATGCTTTGAATTACTTGATGTCCCTGATATATGATGCTTTGTGATATGAATTGTTTTGATTTGAGCTGTGATGAATGTAATTTTTTTATCTGCGATGAATTTATATTATTTATCTGTGAATCTATGAATGAAGATAAGCGTTATAGGATTATATCGCTTATCGATATTGCTGTGTTTGGATTATGATGATTGATGATGTTGTACTATTGTGTAAAACCCCTGGACTACACCATACATGCACAAATACAGATTGCACGAGGAAATTGGTTAAGTCACAGATATTTTGAATTCAATATTATTCAAAATGGTTTGAAAATGGAATTTTGAATCCAAAATGTTTGGAGATAAAATTGAGGTGAATGTGAAAAGCTTTTGAAAAAGAAAGTTCGAAATTGAAAATTGGTTTGAATATAATATATTTTGTTTAAAGTTTTGAAATTATTTTGGAAACTATGGTTTGAAAGTGGTGATACAAGTTATATATAATATATATGGATTTTTAAAACCATATGTAAAGTATTTTAAAAGTATTATTTTGGGAATTTAAATTTAACCCAAGCTTGTACTTTAAAGGCTATAACTTGTGCATAATTGATCGGATTTTTTTCCAAAACAAAAAACTCTTTATTATAAAATGATAATTGCTTTCCTATTGAAAAAATTTCCAGTTTTGTTGAAAGGGTTTTCCAAGTTATGAATGAATCTTTGGAAATGGTTTTGAAAGCTATGAATTGAGTCTTTGATTTAAAGATTGGATGAGTTAATCCAATTGGAAAGGGAAATTGTTTTGAAAGGCTATGAATGAATCTTTGTTAAACATTGGTGAACTTTGTTTTCAAATTGAAAAGGATCTTAAAGGTGTATCTTTTATATAAAAGATTTGAAATGGGAATTTTTTTGAAAGCTATGAATGAATCTTTGTGAAAGATCAGTGAACTTTGTAAAGTGAATCTTTTTATTTTAAAAGATTAAAATGGTAATTTGTTTAAACCATTTGAAAGAAAGGTTTTGGATTTTAAGTTGTGCTTAACTAAGATCTCAATATCCATATGCTTTTTAAATTAAGAGCTCACTATTCAGTTTAGCCGGGAGAGGACTTTGTGTCATATAACCCATTCTGAATAATGATACGACGAAATGGATAGCATTTGAAGACGGTGGTGAAGACTGGGTGTTTTCAAGAACGATAGGATAACCTGTCGAATGACTCTGCACTGGGTTGCTTCGGTAGAGAGATCTCCGTATGTGATGGGGAGTCCGATCAGGATTGTGAATGCTCGGATTGCAAGGGCTTCTTTGGAAGTGCCTTCGGTTCTGTTCAAACCTAGAACAGACTTGTATGGATGTATGTCCGACATTACACTTTGAGATGTAAAGCTGGTTTCTATCAAATACATTTCTGTTTGGTGGCGGAGAATTTATTCTCTTAGCTTAACACCCTTCTCTGAGACGTACGAGCTCAGAGGTTATGTAGTTGATGGTTACTAGTGATACATACCTAATTTGGTAATGTGGCATACGAAGTGCTGCTGATCATTTGTTGATCAAAGCAAGGCTTTTGTGAAAAGCGTAGCTTTGTGGAGGAGACTTCTCGAACCTCACAACCCGGAAATGGTAGAAACAGGAATGTTGCAGCAAGGTTATCGGGGGTCGCGCCCCTTAGGGTATGTTCATTTCCTTCTGGATAAAAGGCGGTATCATGGTATGGAGCCCAGATATTTAACCTATGTGGTTGCTGCAAACTTATTGCTTTGTGGTTGTTGGTGTAGAGGTACGTCAGATAAGGGTCGGTAACGACCGGGAGATGACATGCTCGTGTCAGTAGTTACCTAGTTACAGAGGTAACCCGACCCTGTATTGGCAAAGATCCAGTTAGGTTCTCGAGGGCGTCCCTCCAGAGGCGTTCCATTCGGTGTAGGAAGTTCCTTTGCCTGACCTTTGTTGGAAATCCAAAAAAACAATACGCGCCCTGTACAGTTTTAGTTGTATAACCTTCCATGGAATGTGGTGGTAACCAGCTATTGAACATGGTAGCTATAGTAGGCATACAATAATGGTTGTATGCTGGCTAAGATTAATATTATACTTTCGAAAGATTTTCTACACTATGCACTAACAATAATATCAAAAGGATTTTGCGTATCAAGCATGTTTGACTACCATAAGGAGAAATCTCCTCTAATTGTGCGTTTGCATTGTGTGTGGCGGGAGGCCTTATGGTAGTTTCATTTTCCAAAAAGCATTGCGGATTTATTTTAAATTCTTTTGTTTGCTTTTGTTAATGAAAACTATTTTTGTTTGCTCATACCAGTCCCATGACTGACCAGGAGTTTATTGTTCCCTTTCTAAACTCTGGGTACCCACAATTTTCCACACGGGCGGCCTAGAGTTGAGATTTTCAAATAATCAAATAGTAGGTGTAGGTTCGGTAGCCTTCGGCCTTTGGTTTGGTAGCTTTTGGCTATCTTCTTCAGTCTTTGGAGCTTGGAGTCTTTTGAGCTTTGGCATTAGCGATGCAGTTTATGGATTCACTCTCACTTGGAGATCATGGTTGGAGTTATCTCTCCCGATGTTGTTCTTCCGCTGTTATCTTGTATCTCTGATATATATTGATATTCATTTATGTCTGTTGTTGTATCGAATATTGTGTATCAATGATATTATTTATTTCTCTTCTGCTGTATTGTATTTACTTAATGTGTTATAAGCTCCATCCGAACTGGAGTTCGATGTTCGAATCTGCAACATTCGAATATGAGTGAAGTATGAATGTCGATTTTCGACCGTTGGATTTCGGGTCGTGACAAGTGGTATCAGAGCTGAAGGTTGAGTAAAAGCTTTAACTCAGGAGTATAACACATTAAGTGGCTCATTAGAGATAGGGTTAGAAATACCCTAGAATGAGTATATCCCTAAGATATCCGTCCGTATGCCTTAGTAAATTCTTTTACTATCCAGTGATAGTGAATATGAGTGCAAGAAGAGGACGAGATAGGGGACAGGGGAGTACCGCTACAAATGGTCAATACCCGGCAACATCGGGAACAAATTTTTCATCAATCTCCTTTGATCATCAATTACTTCCAATTCTTTGATGGCTTCGTGGCAGCTGCAAGAAGGAGCTTCAGCGTGATGGTGGCCCTGCGAATCGTGTAGATAAGCTCCTGTTTGTATTCTATTCATCGGTTTCCTATCAATCTTTCCGTCTTAACTTTAATAAATTCGAAATTGAAATAAATTGATTAATGAAATATGAAGTTAAATTGGATTGTATCCATTGGTCTATTCTTTGGGATCCAGAAATATTCTACGAACGGTTAGTTGCCCTTTGGACTAACCAATGCCCTTGCATATTTCTTAGACCGGATGACCCTAGTACTTAGTGAATTATTGAATGAGTTCGTTCTCAAATTATTGGTGATATTTTGATTTGGTAAGCCAAATGCAGAATAGATATTCAGTTTGATCTGGTGAACTATTTCTCTATGTGTTCATTTATTCTTTGTTTGTCTCCCTGTCTAGCAAATTTTGGGGACGAAATTTTCTTAAGGGGGAATTTGTAACATTCCTATTTTTAAATCAAATTTAAATTGGTACTTAATTTAATTAATGTAATTAAATTGTGAATAAATTTGATATTTCCCAAATTTAAACAAGATATGTGCTTGTTTATTTATATAAATAAATTTGTAATATAGAATTTGAATTTGAACTTTTACAAATTGAATAATATATGTTATTTATTTATAAATATAAATTAATTTTAAATTGAAGTTTGGATTTGGAATTCAAATATAAATATACTGAAAATAAAATTGGATTTAAAAGCTTTATACTTTAAGAAACAAATATATATATGAATATTTACTAGTAACATATATACTTTGGATTTCAAATCATTTTCTTATTAAGTTGTATAAATGTAAATAATTAAAATGTACGAATGAAAATGTAAAAGAAGAATTAATAAAAGCTTTAAACTTACATATATGTATATATATTTTTTGAAAGTATAAAGTATAGAGAATGGAAAATGTATAAATATAAACATATGTAAATATAAAAGAATTAAGTAATTTATAAAATGAAAAAGGGTTAAATATAAAAATTAAATAAAATTAATAAGTAAAGGGTTTAAGCATAAAATGCATATTATATGACATTTATAAAATAATAAGATCATGCATCTAAACATATGTAAGCATTTTAACAAAAGATTTACAAATGTCACTATTTTAAACATAAATTTAACAAGTGTTTCAATATGAATTACAAGTGTCTTTTGATTTTCAAAAATATAGATAAAAATGTAAATAAGTTTATATATCATTCTATATCCCTCCTTAACATTTTATTTTCTGAAATTCTTCTTCATCTTTAAAACTGAAAACCAGAAAAGAAATTTTATCAAAAGCAATCTTCAACCTGAGAATGAAAATCTGAAAAAAAAATCAAAATCAAAAATCTCTTTTCAAAATCTGCAACCTGGAAACCAAAATTCAAAAGCAGTAGAATTTGAAACATTTCAAAATAAAGTGGCAGATCAACAGATCAGAGCATCTCAGATCTAAAGCATGTAAGCTTCAAGAAATTCAATATGAAATCAAAACCTGTAAAATAAAAAGAAGATCAATTCAACAACAAAACTAAAACCTGGTTCAATGTCCAGAGCAAAGCAATTCAAACAAATAGAATTAACATCAAGTTTCAAACAAGATCAGATCATGAAAAACAAATCCAGCTCAAAGCATCAAGCTTCAGATTTTCTTCTAGTTTTCAAAAAGCTTGTATTCTTTGTTCTCTGCTTCAAACCAGGTGAGCAAACCTTCAAATCTCAATATATTTATATGTGTTGCTTGATTTTATATGCCTGTGATGGTGATGACTTGAAAAATAGTTTGTATGAATGAAAAAATGTGATTGCATAGAGATTTTGGTGTATGCATGTTTGTATATAGGTGTATATAAACTTCTGTTTAAAACTTACAGGGTTTAAAAACAACTTGAAATTCAATTCCTATCGGAAAAAAATTCATATCTTCCTACATAATCAAATTAAGGTTGTGATCATAAAAGAGAAAAGGATTGTAGGAATGTAATATCAATTTGAAAAATAATATCAGGTATATTTGTTGAGTAGTTATTTTTAAAAGGGAAAAATTATAGTAGATGTATTTAAAATCAAAAAAATCAAGTAGTAAGATTTTGAGTTTGAATTATATAAACTGACTCGTAATGAAGAATGATGATTTTTGATGCGAAGATTACGATTTTTAAGATTGGGAATGATTTGAAATTGCTAATTGATCGATTTATGCTTTTTTGTCGATCTACGATGATCAACGAAGAATGGTTCATCGTGCTTTGTTCTGGAGGTGGCTTGAGCATAGCTGGACACGGGAAAAATGGTCGTAAAAGTTAAAGTTCGTCATGGCGACTACTCGACATTGATTTAGGGTTTTATACCCATTTTTTTGGTCGGCGATGTTTCCGTGTTTGTACATCGTCAATGGATCACCGGAAGTGATCGCGTGAGGGGGGTTAGGAGCATGGTGACGTGGAGTAGTTTCGGGTTGGTCGGCATGTGTTCCAGTGGATGGAGGTGATGGCTGGTAGCGGTTTATCGATCGAAGTTCGTGTCCTGTGTCCATCGAGTTGTTCGATGTTCGATTCGTAGGTGAATTCGCCGATCTGGGGAATCGAGGTGGTCGGCGAGGTTGACGTCGACTAGTCAAGGGTTCGCGGCGAAGGTAGGAACTCCGATAGTTGCGTGTGCACGTGCACCAGTATTCAAGTGTGTCTGGGTTTGTAGTGTTTGAGGAAGAAGGGGAAATCTCAAAGTTGATCTCGGGGACATTCAAATGTGGCTCGAATACGTGCTCGCGGGTATTTTTTATGGCTTCAACAGTTTAAAATTTTAAACCAGAAAAAAAGAGGAAAAGAAACACGGGGTTTTGCTATGGTTTTTGATTATTTGGCACGGGTTTTGATTTGGGAAGACTTGGGTTGTTTTACCAGGTTTTAATTTTTGAGAAGGAAACATGTTTCAGTTTTTTTTAAAAGTTAAAAGAAGTATAACCAGTAACTGAGTTTTGAAGTTATAAAAGAAAACGAATATATTTTCAAAGGATTGTAAATCAAGTTGCCGAAATAGAATTATTAAACAAAGATTTCAAACAAGTTTCAAAGGTTAAATGATTAAAGTAAATGTTTTGAAATTGTTTTGTTCAAAGTTGTAACAGCCCAATATTTTTAACAAGTATTTTTCACTTGTATTTTTTCTTAAAAAAACTTTGGGGTTTATTTAAAGTGATTAAAAAAAAAATTGACCAAATTTTTAATTAAATAATAAGATCTCTGAAATTTTGACATGATTAAGAATTAACTTTAATTTGGTAATTTGGGTTTTTGTCGAGGATGGTAAATAACTTAATTTCTAGCAAAATCAAGTTTTAATTAAGAAAACATTAATAGCTTAGGTGGTTAAGACATCTGGGCTATTCACAACAGGTCACGAGTTCGAGTCTTAGCACGGTCAGAATTTTGAATTTTTTTTAGTATATAAATAAACTGGGTAATTACGCGTTATAAAGGGCGTGTAAATTTAGGGAATAAATACTGTATATATATATATATATATATATATATATATATATATATATAAGAAAACGTATAGAATTTTAATCCGTCCGTTATTTTTCTCTTTCCAGTAAAATTTACTTCCCAATTTATATACATATATAATTTGATTTAAATCATTTCCTTAAAATACTAAATATGGAAATTTAAAGTTGTGAAACGGTTAATTTTGTTAAAAGACAACTCCATTTGAATTTTAACAAAAGGAATTTTGTATATATATATATAATATGTGAAAACCAATTAAGTTTGTTAAGTAATAATTTTGAAGAATTTAGTGTATTAATGAACTGTTGGATTTCGCGTTTATAGGACGCGTAAAATTTATGGTATAAGTAACGTAATAAACGTATAAATTTAAAACGTTATTTTTATATAAATCTTGTGTGTTTTGTATTGCGTCAGTTTGGCGTATTTTAAAAATCATATTTCAACATCTATATGAATTAAAATATCAGTCAGTAGTTTATAGCAAATGTTACTTTTTCCATATAACTTTAAAACATATTTTAGTGTTGCCTTGTATGTTCTGACTATTTAGTTGAAATTTAACCTTGCCTATCTTTTCAAATTCTCGCATACCCATTATATCTCTCTGGTTCCTATAATCACGCAAATCTTATTTGCCTATCTATTTCAAATAAATATATATATATAAAAAAAAAACATGATGCCGTTTCTTCAATCTACAATCAAATCTCTTGCCTAAATATCATCTTGATGGTCTGCATTCAAAATCATGCCACTATTAAATGGTATCAAATGTTGAAATCAAATTTTCATAAATGGGCAGTATAAATTCACGCAGACTTATCCGTTCAAGCTAAAGAAACTGGAAAGAAATCACAATCTTTTATCACTTGCCTCCTTATATTCGTTTCCTTTATCAATTTATCTCTTACGTTTTCTGGTCTACAATATAATTTCAAACCTGCCTACTATATATATCTCTCTGCAAATTTGTTCTTGCCAATATCTTTTATCAAGGGGAAACATAAATCACGCAGTCTTATCCATTCAACAAAAAGAAATCTTGCAACCAATCTGGTAACTGATCAAGCAATTTTTGTAAACATTATTTCGTTGCCTATTCAGTGCAAAGCAAATTATAATTGCTTACTGTTATCCACTTTAATCACGCATTCATTTATCACAATTTTCGTGTAACGTTCAAACATGAAGAAACTGGAAATAAATCTCTCTGCCTTCCTTTGTTTTAATACGAAATTTATTGCTTCTCAATCAAGATATGTTGCCACTTTATAAATTTTTCCCCTGCCGTGACCACTTTAAAACCTGAAGCTCATTTATATATACCAGCTATTCCAAATACCTTTGCATCTCCTATAGCTTGTATTATCTCCTTCTTGCGTACAGAGCTTCAAATCAGGTAATGGTTTTTTTTTCTTTGTCCTTTTCTTTTCTTCTTCTAGTTTTACTTTCTTCTTCTTGTTGTTCTCTGTTTCCCTTTTGCCTTGCTCGGCTACTTCTCCACCACGTCACGTCCCTCTGAGTTTTCATAACCGAGCTTATATCCCGAACAAGCCCATGGTTAATATATTATAATATTTTTCTAAAGATTATTAAGTATTTTTTAAATAAAATTTATGTAATTTAACTAAAAATTTGACTTAAGGCTTTAAAATTTTAAAGGTGTTTTGTTTTTTTAAGTTAAATTTTTGTAAGTTAATAATTGGTTTTAAAGTGAATTTAAAGATTTTATTTACGATAAATGTCATAATAATTAAATTTGATTTAATATGGAGTTGAAATCTAACCTAGAAATTTTAATAAAGGTTATTTCCGAAAATGGATATGTTTGGTATAATAAATAATGTACTTTAAATTGATAAAATGAAAGACGATTGAAATGGAACATTTTGGAATAACTTTTATTTAACTTGAATCGTAGTTGGATTGATGTCTAAATGAATAAAGTTGTGAAGAAAATTTAGTGTATATTAACTATAAAAAGGAATTTTTTTTATATGGAACGGATGTGTATTGTAAGTAAATAATTGAAAATGTTGTTTTCAAATGGAAGGGTGAAATTTCAATTTATGACTTAACTTGAAAATTTGAAATTGGGTTTTAAATAAAATTGTTAAGTTAAGTAAATAAATGAGAATTTAGTTTTATTTAGGAAGTGGGTATTTTTAAATTAAGTGTAAAGTTATTTGGAAAAAATATATATATACAAGTTAAGTAAAATTGGGGAATTCTGACTTACAAATGATTCATAGTAAATTTGGATATTTTATTTATAAAATTTATTTTACTTAATCATAAGATAAATGGTATCCAAATGAACATTTTTCTGAAGCAGGAAATTGATATTTGGTAGAGAAAGAGAATAGGAATGCAGAGTACACATATATGGTTTATGAAGTAGCGTGTTTAGGTGCATGTGTGCATGTTTTGAAATTAAAGTGGCAGAGACATGTTGTATTTATGAACAGAGAGAGTTTGCATTAGGCAGAGACACAAGTTTTGTGTAAATACATATTTTTCAAACTAGATAAGTTAGGACATGCCGTTGGGAAAAAATAAAAATATAATAAAATAAAATAATAATAATAAAATGTATAATAATAATAAATAGTATTGCCAAGCCTATGAAGTTGGGGTCGGGATGTGGGGTGAGGCAGTCGAGCAAAAGCTAAACCAAAATTTCTTTTATTCTATTCGTTCCAGTTGTTTCGAAAATTTTGCTTTGACCGTGATTTTAAAAGTCGCGTATTTGGTATTTGGATCTTATTTTAGATTTGAATCAAGGTGTGGCATCCGCGGAAAACCTAATCGTGCCATTTGTACGATCCTTTATCAAGTGGTAAAATCGTTTAAATCTGATTATCTGCAGTTTAAGGTGAGTATTTCTCACCAGACAAACATACCTATATTTCTGTGAATTATCGCAAGTGTATGTGTAAATTTTTATTTAAATGTTATCTGTCTGTAATATAACATAGGATGTTAAACCCCATTTTAAATTGACACCTCATCAGTTATTTATCTGTTGTAATATTATTGCCGTTATATTATTTAATGTTTATACACTGATTTAAATCATTACTGCAAGTTCCCTGTAAATTTAAATCGTTTAGGCTGAAATGATAGGCCTAAACGATGATTATTATTCATTTATTCAGTTAACTGTTTAATTTTAACTTGGGATTGCGGATTTGAAATGATAGAACCCGGGGTTTTGTAAATTGCGGATTGAAATGATATAAATCCGTATCACTTGACCTAGGCTAGAAAACTATATACAGACCCGCGGTTTATATAATATTTTTCTGAAATATTTTAATTTATTTTTAAAAATGGAAGTTTATAATATTCTGGTTTAAATGATTTAAAGGATTTTTAAAAAGATTTATAATGATTTGAATGAGTTAAAAATGTTAAATAAATAAATAAATGTTTTAATAAAATTTTGGAATATAACTTATTTTGGGAAATTCTGGATTTTGTTAAAGGTAAGATTTCAGTTAAGAAAATAATTAATAATAAGTTATATATTGAAATTTAAAACTAAAATTGTTAAGAACATAATCTATTACAGCATTTAAGTGCTGTCTTTTAGAATTGAACTGTTTCAACCTATAGACGTTAGGTAGCATTTCAGAAGTGTTACGGAAACTGAAATTGATTGTTTTAAAACAAATTTATGGAAATAATCTTTGGGAAAAGGGTTTTAAATTTGGAAGTTAATATGTAAATTAATAAAAATAAGGAATTGATTTTGAATGGTTTTAAATGGAAGAGTTTAATTTATTCCTAAATAAATTGAATAGATTTAAATGGTATATTATAAAATGACCAATGTTTAAAACAATATTTTGATATTGAAGTTATTTGAAATTTATTTTGATTTCAAAGTATAAATACCATTTTTAAAGTTGTAACCACGGGTTATAATAACGTTTGGTTGTTAAAGAGACCGGGATCGGATATCTGGCATACTCTCTGTCGATACCGAAAACCACTTTAACAACCGTGTACGCGGTGGAGATTCCAGAATGAAGTAGGATGGTGGTGACGTTTCCTTTGAGGTAAATACGTGGACCCGACTCCCGTGAGTTGGCATAAGGTGGCTAAAACATGAGCGATTGACGGATTAATGAGGTAGCATCTCTGATCGGACGCACTTCTTCGTATGCCATTCTATTACTTTTGTGATTGTTTTGGTGCGCACCTTTGATTTGGGAGTATTGTTCGAGGTGGGCGGTAGCTGCGCGCTACGCGTTTCCATCGGTCCGGAAGCGTAATTGGTATATCTACCCTGGCATTGCCTAGTTGTGCCGTGTCACCTACCATAGCGAGCCTTATACGATTTTGGTTTTGTACCATACCTATGGAGTGCCCTCTGACGACGCCCATTACGGGGGAGATTACGGTCCTGTATAGACTATGGGAATATATTATGTGTTAAGGGCTATATGGGTAACCCCTTAACGCTATTTAAAAGTAAGTTTATTTTACAAATAGACACTATTATAATAGCGATGTATTACTACATAGTAAATATTTTAACGGATCCTTAGAGGATGGGCGGTCCCAAGCATCCTTTAAGTTACTTGCTCTTTATTACAGTACACTTGAATTAGCTTACACTATATAAGTATGTATGTCCTGACTCGAGTGTTTATGTTTTATTTTTACGCTCGGGTCAGCCTGAGTTGCAGTTCAGTCATCATCCCGGAGCTAGGACTTCTGTAGATCCTTTCAAGTTGCTGGCTTCTTTCTGTCCGTTATCTTATTTATGAAATCAAGACTTTGGGATTTTTGGATTTCCTATTTGATGATTTAAACTATATTTGGGATGGAAGACTTTGTAATTTGTATTTGTTGAGACTATTTATAGTGGCTTCATGAACCACTAAGTATTTTTAAATTCCGCTGCGAGTATTCTGATTCTGTGTCTGTGATTCTGTGATTTATTTACTGCATATTCTGAGTTTTGCCAAAAATTTATTTACGACGCGGTATTTTGAACAATTCAAGTCCGACATGTGCGGATGCGAATGGTTGAAAACACCGGGTCGTTACAAAAGTAACCATATATAATAGGTCAACGATGAATTTATTTCAAAGAATATTAAATAAGATTTAAATGTTAATTAAGTAAAGTAATTAAAGGAATAATTACTTAATGAAAGTACTTAAAGAATAATTACTTATTTAGGGTTAATTAAGTAATCAAAGCACAATTACTTAATAATTTAAGGTTAATTAATTAGTGTAATTGATCAAAGACATTAATTAGTGGATAATTTGTTTATGAGATTAACTAAAGGAGAATTAATTAAAAGTTAATTAATATAAGTAACTAAGAGTAATTAATTACTTAAAGGTTAATCGCTTAATAAAAGTAATTAAGAAGTTAATTAATGATTAAAGGTAAATTAATCAAACGATTAAAAGACAATTAATTAAGGTAAGTAATTAAAGAATTAATTTATTAAGGGTTAATTAATTAATATAATTAAATTAAGGGTAAATTGTGTGGTTAATTAAGGATAATTAATTAAGGATAGTTAATTAAATGATAATTAATTAAGGGTTAATTAATTTATGTAATTAATCAAGGATAATAATTAAATAATTAAAGGTTAATTATTTAATGATTAAAGGTGGATTAATTTATTATTAAAGGTTAATTAATAAATGATTAAAGAATAATTAATTCAAATGATTTGTAATTAATTAACCATGATTAGTGATTAATCTGGCTTAAATTAAGCAGATGATTAATTAATCTTACTTACGGATGTTTGAGTTACACGGAATGCTTTGAATTATTTGATATCCCTGATATATGATGCTTTGTGATATGAATTGTTTTGATTTGAGCTGTGATGAATGTAATTTATTTATCTGTTCTGAATTTATATTATTTCTCTATGAATCTGTGAATGAAGATAAGCATTATAGGATTATACTGCTTATCGATATTGCTGTGTTTGGATTATGATGATCGATGATGTTGCACTATTGTGTAAAATCCTTGGACTACACCATACACACACAAATATGGATTGCACGAGGAAATTGGTTAAGTCACAGATATTTTGAATTCAATATTATTCAAAATGGTTTGAAAATGGAATTTTGAATCCGAAATGATTTGGATATAAAATTGGGGTGAATGTGAAAAGCTTTTGAAAAAGAAAGTTTGAAATTGAAAATTGTTTTGAATATAATATATTTTGTTTAAAGTTTTGAAATTATTTTGGAAACTATGGTTTGAAAGTGGTGATACAAGTTATATATAATATATATGGATTTTTAAAACCATGTGTAAAGTATTTTAAAAGTATTATTTTGGGAATTTAAATTTAACCCAAGTTTATACTTTAAAGGTATAACTTGTGCATAATTGATCGGATTTTTTTCCGAAACAAAAAAAACTCTTTGTTATAAAATGATAGTTGATTTCCTATTAATGAAAGAATTTCCAGTTTTGTTGAAAGGGTTTTCCAAGTTATGAATGAATCTTTGGAAATGGTTTTGAAAGCTATGAATTGAGTTTTTGATTTAAAGATTGGATGAGTTAATCGAATTTGAAAGGGAAATTGTTTTGAAAGGCTATGAATAAATCTTTGTTAAAGATTCGTAAACTTTCTTTTCAAATTGAAAAGGATCTTAAAGGTGTATCTTTTACATAAAAGATTTGAAATGGGAATTGTTTTGAAAGCTATGAATGAATCTTTGTGAAAGATTGGTGAACTTTGTAAAGTGAATCTTTTAGTTTTAAAAGATTAAAATGGTAATTTGTCTAAACCATTTGAAAGAAAGGTTTTGGAATTTAAGTTATGACTTAACTAAGATCCCAATATCTATATGCTTTTTAAATTAAGCGCTCATTATTCGGTTTAGCCGGGAGAGGACTTTGTGTCATATTACCCATTCCGAATAATGATACGACGAAATGGATATCATTTGAAGGCAGTGGTGAAGACCGGGCGTTTTCAAGAATGATAGGATAACATGTCGAAGGACTCTACACTGAGTTGATCCGGTATAGAGATCTCCATATGTGATGGGGAGTTCGATCGAGATTGTGAATGGCCAGATTGCAATGGTTTCTTTGGAAGTGCCTTCGGTTCTGTTCGAACCCCGAACAGACTTGTATGGATATATGTCCGACATTACACTTTGAGATGTAAAGCTGGTTTTTATCAAATACATTTCTGTTTAGTGGTGGAGAATTTATTCTCTTAGCTTAACACCCTACTCTGAGACGTACGAGCTCAGAGGTTATGTAGTTGATGGTTACTAGTGATACATTTCCAATTTGGTAATGTGGCATACGAAGTGTTGTTGATCATTTGTTGATCAAGACATGGCTTTTGTGAAAAGCGTAGCTTTTCGGATGAGACTTCGTCGAACCTCACAACCCGAAAATGGTCGAAACAGGAATGTTGCAGCAATGTTATCGGGGGTCGCGCCCCTTAGGGTATGTTCATTTCCTTCTAGATAAAAGGTGGTATCATGGTATGGAGCCCAGATATTTAACCTAAGTGGTTGCTGCGAACTTATTTCTTTGCGGTTGTTGGTGTAGAGATACCTCGGATAAAGGTCGGTGACGATCGGGGGATGGCATGCTCGTGTCAGTAGTTACCTAGTTACAGAGGTAACACGACCTTGTGTTGTAGAGATCCGGTTAGGTTCTCGGGGGCGTCTCTGTAGGTGCGTTCCATTCGGTGTAGGATGTTCCTTTGCCTGACCATTGTTGGAAATCCAATGAAACAATAAAGCACCATGTACGGTTTTAGTTGTATGACCTACCATGGAATGTGGTGGTAACCTGCTATTGAACATGGTAGCTATAGTAGGCATACAGTAATGGTTGTATGCTGGCTAAGATCAATATTATACTTTCGAAAGGTTTTCTTCACTATGCACTAATAATAATATCAAAAGGATTTTGTGTATCAAGCCTGTTTGACTATCATAAGGAGAAATCTCCTCCAATTGTGCGTTTACATTGTGTGTGTGGAGGAAGGCTTATGGTAGTTTCATTCTCCAAAAATTATTGCGGATTTCTTTTAAATTTTTTGTTTGCTTTTGTTTAAGAAAACTGTTTTTGTTTGCTCATAGCAGTTTCTTGACTGACCCGGAGTTTATTGTTCCCTTTCTATACTCTAGGCTTCGCGCATGCGAGTAGGGGGGACGGCAAACATCGGGGCCGTGTGCGACGTCAGCGCGCGTGCGTGGAGGGCTCGACGAGGTGGCAGCGCGGAGCTGGAGGTTGGTCTCGAGCAAAATACAGTAAGATACAGAAATTTTTTCCTTTACTTAATTAGTTAAATTTATGCAGTTTTTAGTTTTCTTATGCAAGCGAAAAAAAGAAGAAAGAAAATTTAATACAGTAAAGAAAATTTCTGCTAGTATTTATAGGAAACAAAATATATTTTATATAAGTAAAGTTTGAAGGAAATAATAATAATAAATATAAATTTTTTAATTTATATAGATTGTTTTCAAAGAAAAGAATAAAAATAAACTATACATATACATATTTTTAAAGCACTGTTAAGTTTTAAAATCAATATATGTATGGACAATCTCCTTTTTATAAATTTAATAATGAATTATTTGTTTTGTTAATCCATTTAATTGTTTTGTTAATCTATAAAAAAAAGAAATTAGTTTAAACCAAGATTATTTGTTTAAAATATAGTTTTTGATTAATTAATTTATTAAAAAGGAAATTTAATAATTAGTTAAATAAATTTACTAAAAGAAAATAAGCGTTCAAATTTGTTTGAATATTAATAAAATTATATAATTGTTATGCAAGGTCTTAAATCAAGAAAATCGAGTCAAGATGGAAATGGATTGCTAATAAAGCAAAGGTGAGATCTTCTCACTCAAACAAAGGGTTTTGTTTAATTTTAAATAGTTAAATTTAAGATTGTTGATTGTTTGCTTGGGTGATGGTTGTTATTATTTGTTTTGAAATAGACCCTATTGCGCCGCATACAGCAGATAATATTTTATAAATCCGATATACCGCGATATTCCACCTCGAAGTGGAATTGGTGTTTAATTGTTGTGCTAACATCTATGGATGCAGGGAAACAGGTTGGAGGGATCCAACTGGATTCCTCAAACATTGAATTTGTTTCATATGCTGTGTGTTGATTATTTATAATCCCTATGTGATTTTGTTTGTGGTTAAAATCGTTAAAGGCTATAATTTAACCGAATATATTTTTGGTATCGTTGGATAGCGGAAATAAATAAAAAAATTGGATTTTTGAAAATTCAAGTTGAAAGTTTATAGTAAACTTTAATTTTGAGAATTGGATAAATTTAAAAGAAGGAATTTTAAAAGGATAAAGTTTTATTTTTAATCCTAATGAATAAAATTCCAAAATATGGAAAAAGGCTTAATACATGAATTTCGGGTAATACTATTCGAAGGTTGAAGAATTTATTTAAAATACAGATTTTAATAGTTGAAAGGAATTTATTTAAAAATAGATAAAAAAATAAATTCAGAAATCAATTTGGATTGTGATTGTGATATCCGAAAACCACATCGAACCTTTGTGATTGTGATAGATCTTTTATTTAAAAGATCGAAGTGGAAAATTGTTGTAATTTGTTGAAATTTGAATGAAAACTTATTTTTAAACATAAGCGCTCATTATTCGGATTAGCCGGGAGAGGCCTTTGTGTCATAAAACCCATTCCGAATAATGATACGACGAAGTGACATTTGCATTTGAAGACCGGTGGTGAAGACCGGGTATTTACGAGAATGATCGGATGACCTATCGATTGTCTCTGCACTGAGTAGCTACGGTATAGAGATTCCCTAAGTGATGGGAAGTCTGATCGGGATTGTGAATACCCGGATTGCAAGGGCTTCTTCGAAAGTGCCTTCGGTTCAGTTCGAACCCGGAACAGATTTGTATGGAAGTGTGTCTGACGTTACAAATTGAGATGTAAAGCTGGTTTCTATCAAATACATTTCTGTTGGTGGCGGAGAATTTATTCTCTTAGCTTAACACCCTTCTCTGAGACGTACGAGCTCAGAGGTTATGTAGTTGATGGTTACTAGTGATACATTCCCAATTTGGTAATGTGGCATACGAAGTGCTGCTGATCATTTGTTGATTGAAGCATGACTTTTGTGAAAAGTGTAGCTTTGTGTAAGAGACTTCGTCGAGCCTCACAACCCGGAAATGGTCGAAACAGGAATGTTGCGGCAAGGTTTTTAGGGGTCGCGCCCCTAGGGGTGTCCATTTTCTTCTGGTTAAGAGGTGATATCATGGTATGGAGCCCAGATATTTTACCTATGTTGGTGCTGCAAATTATTATACTTTGTGGTTGTTGCTTTGTGGTTGAGGATCCTCGGATAAAGGTCGGTAACGACCGGGGATGGCATACTTTTTTGTATGGAGTTATCAAGTTACAGCTTCATTGCACCCAGAAGCGTGTGGTAACTCGGCCTTGTGTCAACAGAGATCCAGTTAGGTTCTCGGGGAGTCTTTCCAGAGGAGTACCCATTTCAGTGTAGGAAGTTCCTTAGCCTGACCATTTATTGGAAATCCAAAGAAACAATACGAGCCCTGTACGGTTTTAGTTGTATAACCTACCATGGAATATGGCGGTAACCTGCTATTGAACATGGTGGCTATAGTAGGCATAGTTCGAAATGTCTATGCTGGCTAAGATTAATATTATACCTTCGAAATGTTTTCTGCACTATGCACCAATAACAATATCGAAAGAATTTTGCATATTAAGCATTTTGACTGTCATAAGGAGAAATCTCCTCCAAGTGTGCGTTTGCATTGTGTGTGTGGCGGGAGGCCTTATGGCAGTTTTATTTTTCAAAAGCATAGCGGATTTCTTTTTATTTTCTTTGTGAAAATAACTGTTTTTAAGATCTCACACCAGTCCCATGACTGACCTGGAGTTTATTGTTCCTTCCTAAACTCTGGATGCCCATAATTTTTCCACACGGGCAGCCTAGAGTCAGGTTATCAGGTCATTCTGGAATTCAGGAGTTGCTGTGGAGATCAGGAGCAAGTTGGATGGCGAAGCGTATTACTAGTATATGTTATATTTTCTTCCGATGTTTGTTTTTGTAACACTCTGATAATGTGATGTGATGTAATATAATAACAGATATGATTCTTTGTTTGAAAGATTATTCATATATTATATGTTGTTTCGCTGCAAAATGTGAGATTCTTTTATTATTTCTGTTTTCTTCTTCTACATTCTTCTTCTTAAACCCAAATGGTTTGGTTTTTCGGCGTTCGATGGTTCGGCAGTTGATACAGTGGACGTATTAATGTCGATTTTCGAAAGTCGAAAAATCGGGTCGTTACAAGGCACCCACAATTTTCCACAGGGGCAGCCTAGAGTTGAGATCTTCAGATAATCAAATAGTAGGTGTAGGTTCGGTAGCCTTCGACCTTTGGTTTGGTAGCTTTTGGAAATCTTCTGCAGTCTTTGGAGCTTTGGCAGTAGCGATGCAGTTTACGGATTCACTCTCTCTTAGAGATCATGATTGGAGTTATCTCTCCCGATGTTGTTCTTCCGCTGTTATCTTGTATCTCTGATATATATTGGTATTCGTTTGTATCTGATGTTGTATCGAATATTGTGTATTAATGATATTATTTATTTCTCTTCTGCTGTGTTGTCTTTACTTAATGTGTTATAAGCTCCATCCGAACTGGAGTTCGACGTTCGAATCTGCGGCATTCACGAGTGAAGTATGAATGTCGATTTTCGACTGCTGGATTTTGGGTCGTGACAATACCCCTTCTCTTCAAGGGATCGGATCTCGTGTTTTTAAGGCTTGGCAAACATATGGGTCTAGAACTTCGATACCTTTATTTAAAATAATTGGCATTCTTATGTTTTAAGAACTCGATATCAGCTATCTTTTAGACATTCAATAGCTTCAATATAGCTACTCGATATCTATATTTTAGCAGCATAAACTGCCGTATATTTACAAACTCGGTAACTATGTTTAGAGGCTTGGAACCTCTTGTTTCTAAGAAATTCAACCTAACATATTATAGTGATTCGATGCCTTTTACCGTTTGTGCTCGACACCTATGTTTTAGCAGCATATATGTAACCGTATATTTATAAACTGGAAAGCTATGCTTTAGAGACTCGATAGCCCATGTTTGCTTGATGATTGGCATCCCTGTTTTCATAGCTAATGCTTTTAAAGTTACATTTTAGAGGCTCGATAGCCCATGAAGTTGAGATGCTCGACATCCTTATTTTGATAGCAAATGCTTTAAAAGCTATGTAAAGATGCTAGTACGTTGGCACAAGATTTCGGCTATGTGTTTGGGCTATGTTTTCCTTGTTTTTAAAGAAAGATTTCAATTGTGCAATCACTTCTAAAAATGAATGTTTTCAAGGAAATGAATAGTGTTGTGGTCCAATTTTATATGAATATTGCCAAAAGGATTATTCCTCAAAATTAAGTAATTTAGTGAAGGATGTGACTATTGATTGAACGTATTTTGATGAATGATGTTTTATGTTCTTGTTATCACTTGATCGGTTAATCTACATGTTTTTTCTTTTGTCATACTCACAACTGCATTACCCTACATTGCATCTTGATATTTAGGAACAGAATTACCAGTTTGGTTGCTCCAATAGTGAGTATGGTTAGACTAAACATCTGAGTGGATAGAATTGCGTCCAGGAGATCAGATACATCAATTGTGTTAGGATGACTTGCGCTGATCAATGTAATATGAGTTCTGAATTTAAAACCAGATAAGATTAATGTCAGACAGATGTAGGGTCACGCCCTATGCTTCAGCCATTGGCCTTCGGTTGGTAAAGGTCCACGATATTTCAAGTGCTTAGGGCTTTGTCAGTGGCCACATAGAAAGGAACTTGTAGTTCTATATGCTCATGGAAAAAGGTTATTGCTTGGCCTGCAAAATAATTTGGTTCATATTGACTCTAGGAAAACTATGATTCAGATAGACAGTCCATTTTCCTCCAATCAGTATTTGGAGATTTTGGTATATCTAGTTAAGTTTATGCTCAAGTTAGCTTTATAGGTTATTAGTTGGACAGTGAAAACTAATAGGTTCATAGTGACCCTAGAAGAACTATGTCTTGAAACAGAGTCAACTTTATGGGACGGGTAAACATTAGGAATGCATAATGCTTTAATGATAGACCAGTCACATTTACCCATATTGCATGCATATAATCATATCGTATTTTTTTTAGTCATTATGGTTGTAGGTGCATGATTTATGTACAGATTTACATATTTTAATAAGATACAAGTCAGGGGAAATCACATTCCGCTCAGTAGTGTAGTCTCACTAGATATCTGCTTTGGTTTGAGATGATGTATTATTATTCACACCAGATGTTTCGTTTTACCCGATGTTTTTGTGTTTCCCCTTAAACTCTTGGGTACTTTATTAAGTAGGTTTAGAGTAGTGTTTTCAAGTTAGAGGAATAAGCTTCCGGGGACTTATAGGTAGCAAGCTAATATTAGAAGTTTATTTTCGATGTGTTGTTTGAAGTTTATGTTTTTTTTAAATGGATGTAATGACATAAATTATAACTGTCAAATGGTTAGACTCTGATTATCCAAGAAGGCATCTTTATATGTCGCTTTTGTAATATATTTGTAATTATTATATTTTCTCTAAATGTGGAATCAACAGGATTATGTAATGAAAGTGAAAGTTATTAACGAATTGTGTTTTTGAATTTTTTTATATATTCATGTGCTTTGGATGTCATAGACACAATTAACTGATCCCATTTTATCACCAAGAATTAATACAATAGAAGATTGCAGTATCCGTAGTGCTTAGTGTCAAGCCTCAAAATTAGGAAGGTTACATCTTTTTATCTGCTTATTGGTTTAAATTGTGATAACAGAACATATTATTGTATTAAAAGAACTATCCCTTCATTTCCCTGACCGTTCGAATTTCTTACCTTTTGAATTTTGAGCTGCGGTTTTCATAATCATGCATATTTACTACCGTTCCTTTGATGGAGAGAAGTTACATAAAAGAATCTAATTCATCTTTTTAAAAAATTTCAAAAAACTCCTAAGCAATTTCCTTTCTACACTTCTCCAAATTCTTCAACTGTGAGCGCACAAATTGAATTTTGTTATGTGAATCTTAGGGAGTGAATGGCAATCTACGATTGCACCTTAGTCATGTCGGAATTCACTTTTAAGGAAGTGGTATGTCCAAGACACAACCTCTATTTCCTAATCTTTGTCGATATTCTTTTCTTTCATTTGTTGCTTTCATTGGTTGTATGGTAGGTATGGTTATGCAATGTTATGTTCTAACGAGTATTTGACGAAGAAGAGTAGGAAACAAAACAATGAGATATTGATCCTGAATGGGTAAACATGCAGTCTTTTCTTAAGAAATAGTTCTATGATCGAAGTGTAAGGGGCTGGCGCAGTCAAAACATAGTTGAATATTTTTTCCCTTTCTTTCTTTCTTTCATGCTTTTGTGAAGTTTGCAGGTGGAGGCATTGGAGAGGAAAAGCGGTCTTAATGCAGAAGACATCCACAGGTTATCTACTTGAATTATTTCCCCTATGTAATGCCCCACCCCGAGACCCACCTTAGAAAAGAGAATTAACAAGTAATTCCATCTACTAAAGCGGAGAATAGGGCTGGTTAAGGGCGACCATCTATAGTTTTGTCTTAAACATCTACCGAATACGTCGATAAATGCAATATAATATTCTTTTCAACTAAAGGGGATCGACGTAACCAGTAAATGCTTAATCCAAAACTATAGGTGGCTAACGGATCTATCAGAACAAAATACAATAACTAAATGTAAAGCATATCACAGAATAGTAATCAACATCATATATATATACATATACACTGATACATGTTTTTAGTACAATACAATAAGAATACAGTAAAGGTGGTACACGACCACATCATATACATCAAATCAAATGTAAAAAACATCAAAGTATGTGGAAGAAATAAACTACTCAAGCGAAAGAAGAGCTGATATCCAACACCAACTTCAAGCTAAGTCCAATAGATGATACCTGAAACAACTTGGTCTGACCCGAGTGAAAACACACGGGCCAGGCTAGCTAAAATCATCAGTTAAATAGAATAATCGATAAGGATGAGTAGGTGGAAGCTACGGTATCCTTTTTCTTAAAGGATGTCATGCCCTGAACAAGGTTTCAATATCATAAGAAAGGACAACATCTCTTCTTGGCAAGTAGAAGAGATAATGATGATAAAGTCATATTTAAGTGGCATAACTGACACTTAAGCAAATGGAATATCGGCGAGAAAAGTTTTAAAGATAAGACTCAATAAACATCGCTTTCGCCTCATATCATCGGTGGTATAGAGGAATATGGATAATGACTTCAAATGATTCATAATTCTTCTTTGAAGTGGTTGTCAATATAACAATACATCAAAGGTACATATCCTTCATGCATAGAATAAAACGCATATGGATGTGCCTCATCTCATTGGCACATCCTAAGGATCATTCAAGGAAATATAAAACCCAATCACAAAAGAAGCATTATACTTATTCATTCCTCATCTCATCGGTATGAATATAGATACATCTCAAATCCATCACTAAAACTCATCATAAAAGATTCTTCATAATCATTTATACCTCATCTCATTGGTATAAATATATAAATACATCCCAACTCCATCTTAACATCAAGTAGTCTATAAAATCATCAAATCATCAATTCATAATGCAAATAACTCAATCAAAGAGTAACATCATAAATGATTTCACCTTATATATACATCTCATTTGGCACTAGGCTATCAATGTAATAATCATCTAAAGACGGTAAAGTCTAAAACATCAAAACTCAAAGAAATCCCGGATTGGCCGGATCCTTGATTGCATGCCGAAGCAATGCTACGCGCACTTCATCATGACTAGTACTACTATTTGGTACCATAAACATCATGATGACTGGAGTCAAATAACATCTTAACATCGTGAACATGGTGAATGGCTATAGTCTATAACATCATAATGACTCCCAGTCACAAAGACCTGAGTTAATAACATCGTAATGATAGGAGTAGCTACTACATCGTGATGACTCTAATCGAGTACTCGTGGTCTGTAGTACTAGTAAACATCGTGAATGTGTCTCAACTTCTCGGATAGGAATCTAATAGATGATAACGTACGTCCCATACCATACGTTCGCACCTAATGGTTTACCAGCCATTAGTTGGTACCACACTAGTAAAACATCATGAAAATTTACTCGGCCTCATCTCATTGGCGAGTAAATACATACCATGCTCGTCTCATCTCATTGACGAGTACTAGTAGCATCTTGACTTGTCTTATCTCATCGACAAGTAAAAATTTTCATAACGCATCTCAACATCCTAAAATCATCATAAAGAAGCTTACATCATCCCGTCGGCAAGTAAAAATAACATCTAGATGGTTATTTATAACCATAATTCGAATCAGGAATTTCTAGCTCTTAATTCACCTCATTTCAGTGGCGATTAAGAAACACATCTTAAAATGATACTTCATCGAATGTTCTCCTAAATTGGAGTTCTCGGACCATATAATCTACCTAAAATTTGATAACATCTTAAAATCATCTCAAACAGTTCATCGAAAGGGTTTCGATCGTATAAGTCCGATATTAAGCGATAAAGCAAATCTATGTGTCCCATACCACATGTTTTACTTTACCATTTAATTGTCTTTCTTATATGTATGAAGTTAATAAAAATAAGTAATTTTATTTATAAAATAATTTTATTAGAGAAAACAAAAATTTAAAACAATTTTCCAAAACGATTATTAAAACCAATATTTGAAATTCCTTTATTATAGGAAATAAATCTATCTTTATTTAGAAAAATAATTTAAAAAAATACTATGTAATAATAATTTGAAATTTCCATGTATTTTAAAAATTGTTTAGTGAAAACCATTCTCGAAAGCAATGAAAACTAAGAGGGATATTTCAAAACCGATAACTTGAATTCAATACGAATTCAATTCAAATTTAACCCAAAATCAATTCAAATTCCATTTAAATTTGAAATTCAAATTCTGTAAATATAGCTAGCCTACTGATAGGCATCATATCTCTAAAAATATCTCAAAAAAATCATCAAAACCGAAGAGAATGAGAGCAAAAACGAGCTAATACGATTCTAAGGTCAACGATTGTTGTTGCTGTCATTTTGCTCTCAGGACAACAACATACAACCATGATTACGACCAAGCAAACATCAAAATTTCAGAAAGTACAATGAATAAAGCTTGTAGCACATGACCTAAGATTTACAATACATCTAAAATAATCAAATTCAGTTAAGAAACGAAGAACTTATGGTCAAATTTGTTTCGGTTTCAAACACAGAGCAAATATTGGTTTTGCTCTCGGGTTAGCAGTAGAAAAATTAGATTTTGACATAGGTAATCTCAAAATTACAGAAAACTCAAAACACAAAAGTTGTGCTACATAATTTAACCTTTCCGTAACATCTAAAATTATCCAAATCGATTGAGAAACGAAGAAGTTATGGCCAATTTTGTTTCAGCTTCAAGGACAGAGAAAATATTGGTTTTGCTCTCGGGTTAGCAGTAGAAAAATTAGATTTTGACATAGCTAATCTCAAAGTAATAGAAAACTCAAAACATGAAAGTTGTAGTACATGATTTAAGATTTTCAAAACATCTTTAATTATCAAAATCGGTTAAAAAACGAAGAAGTTATGGACAATTTTGTTTCATCTTCAAGGACAGAGCAAATATTGGTTTTGCTCTAGGGTTAGCAGTAGAAAAATTAGATTTTGACATAGCTAACCTTAAAATTACAGAAAAATCAAAACATAAAAGGTGTAGTACATGATTTAAGCTTTCTGAAACATCCAAAATTATCGAATTTCAATCAAAAATGAGCTAGTTATGCCTAATTTTGTTTCAGCTTCAAAAATGGACAGAATTCAGTTTTTGGATTGATAACAAAACAAGATCAAAACTTGATTTTATAGCTCCAAGCATCCAATTTTACACTAAATATGAATAAAAAAGATTGTTTACAGCTAGCGTGATTGAGATTACTCAGCTTAGTATTTATTACAGCGAATTAAATGATTTTGCTTGCAAAGAAAAGAGCTCTGGCCTTGGATTAGTAATTAGAAACTTGTAGAAGCTATAGAAACAATATGCAAGTAAGGAAAATATCAAAAACTCAATTATAGTGAATCAAATCCGAGAATTGATATGAATTTAGGATTAAGTAGGTAGGACATTACCTTCTCTTATATTTGTAACTTGAATTAAATCTTGAATTTGCAAGAGAATGAGTGAATATGATTTTTCTTCATATGGAGGCCATTAATTAGAATATTGAAGTTTTTTAGAAGAAAAGTGTTTTATTGAACAAATAGTCAAAGAGAAATGAATGTATATCTCTTTGAACATTCTAGAAAATGGGTTTGTGGGCACAAAATAACTCTATAAGCCCAATTCTCACACTTAGAAAATATTTATAGTAAATATGCATGTGTTTTTGTAATTTGCACATAACTTTTGCATAAAATTTCCAAACCACATGAAACAAGTTGCATTGTTTATGTTTTAATAAAGGAAACATGTAAGTGACGTCAAAGATTTAGTTTTCCAATTAAAAATATTATTTTCCCGTTAAAAATATTATTTTCCCCATATAACACAAATTTTTAACAATATTTACTAGTATTCTCATTTTTATTGAAAAATCACTATTTCCATCCATTTCAACCAAATAAAATTTATTTTTAAGTCTAATGAAGTATATTAAAATGTTTTAACATTTTTATAACATTAATACATCATTCCAAGCCTAATTACATTCTAAATTTTATTTTCTTCATGTTATTCCTTTTATTTTACAATAAAAGGCTAACATTGGAATAAATTTTCAATATTACTAATTAACTCAAATTAAACCATCATAATTATTTACTTTCAATCCAAATCCATAAATAAAGTTTTCCAAACTTTATTTCATTCATTTACATTTTTTTTTACCATCAAATGTTGAATTAGGCTTAAAATAAAATAATATGACTTCAAATACTAAATTATATTCATCAAGATATTGTTTATATAAAATAAACAATATAATCCCTCATTTTATTTTCCATTTCATTTTTAAACACAATATTAAATTATAATCCACATTATAATTTAATACTAACAGTAATTTTCAAAATTTCGGGTTGTTACAGACTCCTCCGCTTAACAAAATTGCGTCCTCGTAATTTGTAGTGGAAAAGGCCTGTAAACAACACAAAAATTCAATCGACAAAGGATAAAAGACAAGCTGAAAACTCAAACCATTCATACTCTCAACATAGAATGGTAGAGAGAAACAAGGAAAAACTCACTTGACTAATCCAATGGCCCATGAAATGCTAATATAGTGATTAGCAAACCATCGAATTTTCCAAGTAACTCGAAAGAATTTCGAAGATATCACGTCTTCGGATCAAAACTCAATTAGATGCTCAACAATTAAACATTCTAAAACGATTGATTTCACAAAACTCTACAAATAGAGTCGGGATCAAACTTACTTAAGCCCAAACTCTAAGCAATAAAGAAGATCATCAATAAGATTTTCCGCATAAATATACGGAAAGAACATCCACACAACAGGGTAGACACAATAGACGATTGATAAATCACAAGATGGCTTCTCACAAGGCCACCAACTCGAACGACCGCGAAAAATGCATGTCGTTAATAATAGCTCAAAGATAGAATATACTCAAGAATAAGTATATAAGTTCGAATTATCTCTTAATCCAAGTTATTTAGTATTTTTAAATCTCAACATCTTTCAAATTTTAAATCTCAATTTTCAACATTTAAAAATTTTCAAACTTTTTACTATATTACTTAGTAAGTTATTTAAAACTCAAATTAAAAGTGAAAATTTATTCTCTTACTTCAAAATTAATTTCCAAAGAAATTTGTAAATCCATAATAATATTCCTAAAAATAAATTAAGGGTTTAAATTAACCGCTTAAATAGTTTAAAAAATCTTCAAACCCTCTTATAACTCTTCTCTAAAAACATCCACTGTATATAATATAGATTCTAAAATCTCAAATTATACTTCCAACGAAACACAGCTCAAAAATAATCTCATTTATATTCTCATCTTTATAATTTAAAAATAAATAAATGGTATTGCCTCGCCATTGAGTCTCTAATAAATAAATTTATCTGCTGGCTGCAAAGTTGACCGAATGATCAAAACTGCCTCGCCACTCTATTACTCGTCTCTAAAATCAATGGCTGCAATTTCCCTTAAAAAATAAATTTAATATTCAATCTCAAATTATTATTTTCAAAATCTCAATTTTTAAAACACAGATCATCATGTCTGATTGCCTTATCATAGCATTTAGTAGATTCCTATCGATAACGTTGATCATGCGTATCGACTAGAACTCTTAACTACTCGATGGACAACCCAACACTCTCAAATTATTTCTATAATAGTAATACTACTCTTGTAAATATATTCTCAAAATATTCTTTGATTTTTTTAATATCTCAAAGCTCAAATTTCTCTTTAAAACTCATATTTATATAGCTTCAAAACTCAAATCAAATAGCATTAAGAGAATGCATCGAGATATTCTCATAATACTCGATTTTCAAAATCATCAAAAGGAGATAGAGTGTTCATCAATCTTACGATGTCACGAGCCACTCCCAAAAATCATCAAGACACAAGATAAGCAGGATATTCTTCTCGAAGGAGAAGAAGCACACAATCCATGAATCACTACTTTAAACGGAGCAATGCTACAAAGGATTAAATTGATTGAGTATTTGAAAAGAACACTCAAATGAAGTTGAATGATAAACTCAACCAAACTCAAACAATCTAGAAACTCACCTCATTTCTCAGTGGATATCTTCGTGGAAGGATAACCGAAGAGCTAAGAGCCAGGAATAAGGTTACCTCAACACTCGATTGCCCGATTGGATGTCAAATCCAAACGGACTCAAAAACTCAACAAAGTCACCATGCTGGAATTGGAGATAGATCATCATCATATCGATACTCAAGTGTGAATTTAAAAACTTTGGAATCATCGTTAACATTCCAAAGTGACAAAAATAATAAAACAACCAAAATAGGAAACCTACAATAGGATCTGTAAAACAAAGGATTGGACTTAATATCAAATAAGTCAATCCATCTCAAATCAAATACATCTCAAGATTGTGAGTAACAAACAAATACTCACAAAAGCAACATCAAATATAAAAAAAATCCCAGAATGCCCACAACGAGCCAACTGTTGTTGATCCCTTCAAAAGGATTCACAACACTCAAAGAATGCAACAAGATTGCTCAAAGAAATCAATCAACTCCATCGATACGAACTCACTTGTATCGACAAAAAATAGAATAATCCCAAATAAGATTTTATATAAGATAAGATGACATCAAACTCTATTATGGAATACTACGGAGTACAATATATCTGTATTCCTAGACATATTCCATCTCAACAATCCCAAAACTCGAAAAAGAATCAAAGCTCGATTCGAAAGCAAGATTGAATAAAGGACAATGATTCACCCGTATTGAACTTCGATGTATCATGATATACATACTGTTCTGTGTTTATTCTATTTTTTTCTGACCACAGCTCTGATACCGAGCTGTAACGCCCCACCCCGAGACCCACCTTAGTAAAGAGAATTAACAAGTAATTCCATCTACTAAAGCAGAGAATGGGGCTGGTTATGGACGACCATCTATAATTTTGTCTTAAACATCTACCGAATACGTCGATAAATGCAATATAATTTTCTTTTCAACTAAAGGGGATCGACATACCCAGTAAATGCTTAATCCAAAACTATAGGTGGCTAACGGATCTATCAGAACAAAATACAATAACTAAATGTAAAGCATATCACAGAATAGTAATCAACATCATATATATACTTACACACTGATACATGTTTTTAGTACAATACAATAAGAATACAATAAAGGTGGTACACGACCACACCATATACATCAAATCAAATGTAAAAAACATTAGAGTATGCGGAAGAAATAAACTACTCAAGCGAAAGAAGAGCTGATATCCAACATCAACTTCAAGCTAAGTCCAATAGATGATACCTGAAACAACTCGGTCTGACCCGAGTGAAAACATACGGGTCAGGCTAGCTAAAATCATCAGTTAAATAGAATAATCAATAAGGATGAGTAGGTGAAAGCTATTGTATCCTTTTTCTTAAAGGATGCCATGCCCTAAACAAGGTTTCAACATCATAAGAAAGGACAACATCTCTTCTTGGCAAGTAGAAGAGATAATGATGATAAAGTCATATTTAAGTGCCATAACTGATACTTAAGCAAATGGAACATCAGCGAGCAAAGTTTTAAAGATAAGACTCAATAAACATCGCTTTCGCCTCATATCATCGACGGTATAGAGGAATATGGATAATGACTTCAAATGATTCAACTATCTTCTTTGAAGTGGTTGTCAATATAACGATTCATCAAAGGTACATATCTTTCATGCATAGAATAAAACGCATATGGATGTGCCTCATCTCATTGGCACATCCTAAGGATCATTCAAGGAAATATAAAACCCAATCATAAAATAAGCATTATACTTATCCATACCTCATCTCATCGGTATGAATATCGATACATCTCAAATCCATCACTAAAACTCATCATAAAAGATTCTTCATAATCATTTATACCTCATCTTATTGGTATAAATATATAAATACATCTCAGCTCCATCTTAACATCAAGTAGTCTATAAAATCATCAATTCATAATGCAAATAACTCAATCAAAGAGTAACATCATAAATGATTTCACCATATATATACATCTCATCTGGCACTAGGCTATCAATGTAGTAATCATCTAAATGCGGTGAAGTCTAAAACATCAAAACTCAAAGAAATCCCGGATTGGACAGATCCTTGATTGCATGCCGAAGCAATGCTACGCGCACTTCATCGTGACTAGTACTACTATTTGGTACCATAAACATCGTGATGACTGGAGACAAATAACATCTTAACATCGTGAACATCGTGAATGACTATAGTCTATAACGTCATAATGACTCCTAGTCACAAAGACTTGAGTTAATAATATCGTGATGATCGGAGTAGCAACTACATCGTGATGACTCCAATCGAGTACTTGTGGTCTGTAGTACTAGTAAACATCGTGAATGTGTCTCAACTTCTCGGATAGGAACCCAATAGGTGATAACGCACGTCCCATACCATACGTTCGCACCTAATGGTTTACTAGCCGTTAGTTGGTACCACACTAGTAAAACATCATAAAGGTCATGAAAATTTACTCGGCCTCATCTCATTGGCGAGTAAATACAATACCATGCTCGTCTCATCTCATTGACGAGTACTAGTAGCATTGTGGCTTGTCTCATCTCATCGACAAGTAAAAAATTTCATAATGAATCTCAACATCGTAAAATCATCATAAAGAAGCTTACATCATCCCATCGGCAAGTAAAAATAACATCTAGATGGTTATTTATAACCATAATTCGAATTAGGAATTTCTAGCTCTTAATTCATCTCATTTCAGTGGCGATTAAGAAATACATCTTAAAATGATCCTTCATCGAATGTACTCCTAAATTGGAGTTCTCGGACCATATAATCTACCTAAAATTTAGTAACATCTTAAAATCATCTCAAACAGCTCATTGAAAGGGTTTCAATCGTATAAGTCCGATATTAAGCGATAAAGCAAATCTATGTGTCACATACCACAGGTTTTACTTTACCGTTTAATTGTCTTTCTTATATGTCCAAAATTCATAAAAATAAGTAATTTTATTTATAAAATAATTTTATTAGAGAAAACCGAAATTTAAAATGATTTTCCGAAACGATTATTAAAACCAATATTTGAAATTCCTTTATTATAGGAAATAAATCTATTTTATTTAGAAAAATAATTTAAAAAATACTATGTAATAATAATTTGAAATTTCCATGTATTTCAAAAATAGTTTAGTGAAAACCATTCTTGAAAGCAACGAAAACTAAGAGGGATATCTCAAAACCGATAACTTGAATTCAATACGAATTCAATTCAAATTTAACCCAAAATCAATTCAAATTTCATTTAAATTTGAATTTCAAACTCTCCAAATATAGCTAGCCTACTGATAGATATCATAGCTCTAAAAATATCTCAAAAACATCATCAGAACTGAAGAGAATGGAAGAAAAAACGAGCTAATACAATTCTAAGGTCAACGATTGTTGTTGCTGTCATTTTGCCCTCAGGACAACAACATGCAACCATAATTACGACTAAGCAAACTTCAAAATTTCAGAAAATACAATGAATAAAACTTGTTGCACATGACCTAAGCTTTCCAATACATCCAAAATAATCAAATTCGGTTAAGAAACGAAGAAGTTATGGTCAAATTCGTTTCGTTTTCAAACACAGAGGAAATATTGGTTTTGCTCTCGGGTTAGCAGTAGAAAAATTAGATTTTGACATAGCTAACCTCGAAATTACAGAAAACTCAAACCATAAAAGTTGTGGTACATGATTTAAGATTTTTGAAACATCTAAAATTATCAAAATCGATTAAGAAATGAAGAAGTTATGGCCAATTTTGTTTCAGCTTCAAGGTCAGAGCAAATATTGGTTTTGCTCTCGGGTTAGCAGTAGAAAAATTAGATTTTGACATAGCTAACCTCAAAAGTATAGAAAACTCAAAACATGAAAGTTGTAGTACATGATTTAGGATTTCTGAAACATCTAAAATTATCAAAATGGGTTAAGAAATGAAGAAGTTATGCACAATTTCGTTTCATCTTCAAGGACAGAGCAAATATTGGTTTTGCTCTCGGGTTAGCAGTAAAAAAATTAGATTTTGACATAGGTAACCTCAAAATTACAGAAAACTCAAAACATAAAAGTTGTTGTACATGATTTATGCTTTTCGAAACATCCAAAATTATCGAATTTCAATAAAAAAATGTGCAAGTTATGCCTAATTTTGTTTCAGCTTCAAAGATGGACAGAATTCAGTTTTTGGATTGAGGACAAAATATGATCAAAACTTGATTTTATAGCTCCAAACATCCAATTTTACACTAAATGTGAATAAGAAAGATTGTTTACAACTAGCATGAGTGAGATTACTCACCTTAGGGTTTATTGCAGCGAATTAAATGATTTTGCTTGCAAAGAAAAGAGCTCTGGCCTTGGATTAGTAATTAGAACTTGTAGAAGCTATAGAAACAATATGCAAGTAAGGAAAATTCAAAAACTCAATTATAGTGAATCAAATCTGAGAATTGATATAAATTTGGGATTAAATAGGTAGGAGATTACCTTATCTTATATTTGTAACTTGAATTAAATCTTGAATTTGCAAGAGAATGAGTGACTATGTTTTTCTTCATATGGAGGCCATTAATTAGAATATTGAAGTTTTTAGAAGAAAAGTGTTTTATTGAACAAATATTCAAAGAGAAATGAATGTACATCTCTTTGAACATTCTAGAAATTGGGGTTGTGGGCACAAAATAACCCTATAAGTCCAATTCTCACACTTAGAAAATATTTAGAGTAAATATGCATGTGTTTTTGTAATTTGCACATAACTTTTGCATAAAATTTCCAAATCACATGAAACAAGTTGCATTGTTCATGTTTTAATAAAGGAAACATGTTAATGACATCAAAAATTTAGTTTCCAATTAAAAATATTATTTTTCCATTAAAAATATTATTTTCCCCATATAACACAATTTTTTAAACAATATTTACCAGTTTTCTCATTTTTAGTGAAAAATCACTATTTCCATCCATTTCAACCAAATAAAATTTATTTTTAAGTCTAATGAAGTGTATTAATTTTTTTAAACATTTTTATAACATTAATACATCATTTCAAGCCTAATTACACTTCTAAATTTTATTTTCTTCATGTTATTCCTTTTATTTTACGATAAAAGGCTAACATTGAAATAAATTTCCAATATTACTAATTAACTCAAATTAAACCATCACAATTATTTACTTTCAATCCAAATCCATAAATAAAGTTTTCCAAACTTTATTTCATTCATTTACATTTTTTTTTACCATCAAATGTTGAAATAGGCTTCAAATAAAATAATATGACCTCAAATCCCAAATTATATTCATCAATATATTGTTTATATAAAATGAATAATATAATCCTTCATTTTATTATCCAATTCATTTTTAAACACAATATTAAATTATAATTTGCATTATAATTTAATATTAACAGCAATCTTTAAAATCATGGGTTGTTACACCCTATATTATTGTTGTATTGTCTTATAAACAGAAATACGTTCAATGTATATAAAGATAAAGGTGTTTAATTTATTCTGTTGGTCCTTGTATGGTTTATTGAGATATGTATTTATTGGTGAGTTATATGTATATTTTCATTGTAACCCCACTGAGAGTTTTTCCTTTTGTCCATATTGATTTTAGATATTAAACTATTTTACCAACGGTCCAATATTTTTAATGTCTGAGGTTCGTGTACATGTTTATTTTGATGGTGTTTAACACTAATTTTAGATGTTACATACAGTGGGTCATCATAGATTGACTTGTGATATGTATATTTTTGGATGTAGTAGGTCTTTGACTCTAATTTTATAGACTAAATATATATTTTGATTAATATATTTTACCGCCGCGTATCCATATTGACTATGTATAATCCATGATATTACATATTGTTTTTGTGCTAAAAATTCATGTTTATTGCTTTATGTTGAGACTAAGTACATATGTTATTGTGTGATTTGATGTTAAAGTATATAGCCCAAGGGAATATTCACATGTGATTACCCACTGTCGTCTCATTCTCTATATTATCAAACAATATTAGTCTGTAATACACCTTTGTAATATGGGTATAAAGGCAGGGTGTTACATTGTCATTGGTCCCTGTAGGTTTTGGAGCACAGACATAAGGCATTCGCTTGTTATCATTATAGTTGTGATGCATATGTATATGAGTTGTATTATTAAAGATATTGTGTATATTCATTCTGATAGAGTTATAGGTATGCCCATGGAGAAATTCAGTAATTTACTGTAAATCAGTTAACTTTGTAATCAATTCTTGTTTAATAAAGGCGTTTTTCTTTCTATTACATATTTGTTATAATGTGTTATAAATAATTAAATGATAAATTAAAATATATTTAACAGAAAATTCGTAAATGTCATGTTTGTGATAGTAATTACAAATAGTTGTTATCATGATATTGTATCATAATATTATAAAACACATCATTTTAAACGTTCCTAATCAAGATGCATCGAGACAGGATATTAATGTATCCGTTAAGACTAGAGTACGTAACCCTCTCCAAATATTGGACGACGTATTACTCAGAGTTGCTTGGGGGCACCTATGGGTTACGTATTGATAGTTATTGGATAACCATGGAACGACTCACTTAATAGTTTTTGTTGGTAAACATAACTAAGGTTAAATAGAAAATATCGATGTGACTAATTTCTACATTTCTCACGACTTGAGAATATTATGAACCGTTAATATGAAAGCTCCGCTTTGATTATAGTCAAATCATGGGATGCTATCCATCGAGTGAGTATAGTTTGATCGAGTGGAAGTATTAGAAGTGAAGCAATATTCAAGAGAGGATTCGTCTTGTAATGACCCACCTTTTTGGACAGTTTAAACCGACGATCAAATACACATGCCGATTCCAACCATTCAAAAGGGCAGATGGTTATTGGGGTAAATAAGAAAAGAAAAGAAAGAGAAATAAAGGAAATGAAACAACACAGAATCTCGCAGCGGAACGATAAAATATAATAGTCAAATAAACAGTTCATGAAGCTGTTTACTATACTTAGACAATTATTTATACAACAATTTTCAGAGTTATACATATACAACAGAACAATTAAAATAATGCAGCAGATAGCATGATGCAAGGGTAATAATAGTAATAGTATACCAAATCTTCGTCTTCATCCTCCAGAATAGATCTTCAAAAATCTGAAAAACTCAGGATTGACCCGAGCGTAATGAAAAGACAAAACACTCGAGTCAGGACTAAAATATCCCTATGAAAGTTAAATCAATCGTAAATAAATATGAGTGTAACGGCGTCAGAGATGTTTACAGGGTTTGACATCTCATATCCAGTGTCAACGTGCGTGCAATAACTCAAGAGATGTTACGGGATTTTCCATCTCTTAAAGATCCGTTAAACTATCTACTATGTAGTAATGTACGCTAAGTAGATAATGCCTATCAGTAATATAAAGTATCAAAATAGCGTTAAGGCGTTACCATAATCCCCCTTAACACATTTTTATAATGCCATAGTCTATACAGCACCGTAAGCCCCACCGTAAACTGGTGGTTATCAGAGGGTACCCCATAGGTATAACACAAAACATAACGTAGTGGTCGCGAATAGGATAATCAGTATGACAAGGTACATGAGGCGATACCAACTAGGATACTAGTAGTTGCGTGATCCGGACTGATGTTGAGCATAGCCAGCAGCTACCCCAACACCGCGAAACAACACTCCCAAATCAAGGGGTGCACCCAAATCGAATCACAAATGTAATAGACATGGTATCAAAGAAGTGTGTCCGCTAGAGGTGGCGAACCTCAATGTCTCGGTGCGGTTCCTGTTTTAGTCATGTCAGGGGTCATCCAATATCGTTCTCTTTCTTCAATCAACGCGTTCACCAAACCATCCACTTCATTCTGGATCAACACTCCGCGTATAATAGTTATTAAAGTGGTTTTCGGTATCGACAGAGAGTATGTCCATATCCGATCCCGGTCTCTTTAATAACTACGTATTATTACACCGTTGGCACTTTTACATTTCAGATCGATTCATAATTGATATCAAAATATCATATTCGCTTCAAAAAAATCATATCCATTTCAAATATCATCGCATCTATTTAAAATGTAAGGTTCCGTTTCAAAAATCATTTTTCGCCTCAATATCTCATTTCGATTTCCAAAATCATTTCGAATTTCACTTTAGGTTGCAACTTCATTTAACCCAATTCATATTTAAATTCAAGATTTAAACATAAATATTTCACCTTATTGCTCAGCTTGAAATTTTTGAAAATAGTTTTAAGTAGTTTAAAAGTAGTTTTAAATAATTAAAATACTTAAAAATACTTAAAATATTTAAATGAATTTCAAATAGATAAATTAATTTAAAATAATTAATATAGATTAAAATAGTTTAAGTATTTAAAGATGGTTTATATAACAGAGTAATTTGGAAAACAAAATGAAACAGCTTCAAAACCAAAACATTTCAATTATAACTTCTCAATTCAAATCAATTTCCATTCTACCGATTCAATTTCGATTTCAATTCAAATCAATGTCAACTTTGACTTCAAATCAATCCGATTCTATATTCATCTCCAATTAATTCAATTACAATTTATATCGATTTGGAGCTTGATTTTTCAAAATATCAATTTATAACACTTAACAAAATTTTCCTTTAATATTCAAATTCAAATCCAAATTTCAAATATGATTCAATTCCAAATTTCAAATATGATTCAATTCCAAGCTCAATTTCAAAATATCATTTTTATATCACTTTTACTTAGTAATATTCAAAGCTCGAAATAATGTTCAATCTTTAAACAAATAAATTTCGAAATACAATCATATCCCAAATTTTTTTTATCTCAAAGTCTCAACTTAAATTATTTAACAATTTCCTTTGACCAAAATTTATTTCGACATTCCAAACTCAAATTTTCGATAAATTCAATTTCTATAAATTGATTTTACTTGTAACTTTTAAATCAAAACATTTAAATAAATTCCAAATCGACGATTTTAAAAATTATCAATTTAGCCAATCCGGTGTCCATATATAATTTTCTATCCTATGGCCAAGTGATTATTTATTTTTAATTTAAATGTCAGGGATGAATATATATCACTTAAATTAAATCACAGTATCATATGTATGCATAACAGAATATATATAAGCAAATAAACATCCAAACACTTAAATATCAACCAATAGCATCCATCGAACTACATCATCCAATAGGCAATACAATTCACGGCAATTTCATAGTTATCAATGTTAGGTAATTTAATCGAAATTCAATTCTAATTTTAACTTGACCGTCAATTTAATTTTCAACGGTGAATTCAAATGAAAATCTATACGACAATTAAATTTTATCAAACAACGACAAATAAAATTCATATCACTTCATAATATTAAACTTAACTAGCATAAAGATATTCAGTACGTTGTGAGCGTTATAAAACACTCACCTTGATTTTTACGATTTTAAATCAAATCGAACGACGTTCGATTTAATCCAAAATTTTCTCTAGCTCCAAACGATTCCAATCCAGTTGCATTGCGTAGTGCTCGACAAAACGATTGCAACGCAATTCATTTCGTGCAATTCCGACCTCTTATGACAAAGTTATGATAGTTTAAAGTTTATTCGAATTATAATATAATAAATTTACAATTTATAATTTCATTTATAACCCAACCATATCTGGACCGTTCGTTTTTTAGAGATGGAATCTAGGCCGCGGGCATCGTTCTTTCCCATTCTCGTTCGTTACAGGAAGCTCACGCACGAAGAACCCATGTAGCCGCCCCCTTCAACCAATTTTCGCCATCACCTCGGTCCACTTGAGGACGATCAGGTTACACCACTTCGAAGCCACCGCCTTACTCCACCTTCACCCCAAATAGCTCCAAGCTCGGTCTCATCCTCTGCCTCGAATTGCGTGAAAAATGCAGCTGCTTCCATCCTGTTTTGCCGTCAATCCGTGGCTCCGTTTTCGATCTCCACCGTTGGATAGCTAGATCTTGATGCCTTCTACAACTTTGTAGTTGAGAGTTTTTGCTAATTGTTGATGGATTGAGAGGAAAATAAGGAAGAAGTTTCGAAATTTTCTAGCCATTGAAATGAAAGTGGCGGCTATCACCTTTTGACCTAGGGTTTTAGAAATTTGTGAATTATGAAGTCCTTTTATAGAAAAATACGCGACACTATTCATCCCGGATTTTCCGAACTCCGATTTACGTGCGGTAACCGACGTTTCTAGGGTTTATCCCACGTTTCGGACAAAATGGAACAGGTTTCGGAAGCTAATTCGATCGTATGTGTGAGTTACGGCAATAAATGATCGATTTGAAATTAAATCGGTTAATCAAATTTCTGTGCGTTTGGGCTCGCCTCGGACAAACGGTAAATCCGATTGACTCGAAATTTGAAACCTTGCAATAATATGACATTACAGATCCAATGAAACTGGTTTCGTCGAAATCCGAGACTGTTTGAAAAATGACTATTTTAACTCGTCAATTAAATATTAAAATATTCAATTTGCACAAATTTACTTTTAATTCGATTTTAAAAGTTCTACAACATCATTCTAACTTTAATATGATAAAATAAAATTTTACAAATCATTTTTAATCATATTAAACCCGTTATTCCATTATCTAATAAATTCCAATTTCAAAATCTTATTAACTCTATTATAATCCCAATATAACTTACATTCACTTGGAAACCAATTTGAATCATATTAAATCAAATTTCAATTATTCACTCTATTTTCATATATTAAATTTCCATATCAAATTAATCGTATCAAATTCGGAATTTAATTATTCAAACATTTGTAATATTAAATTTAAACAAATTTGATTATTCTTAAATCACTATCTTTTGAAATATTCAAAATGAACTTATAAAATTTAACAAATTCAAATTATAGAACAACCATTTTCATTAAAATAGTTATTCAATTCCCGTTATTCAATTATTCAATAAATTCCAAATATTAAATTTAAACAATTTAATTGTTCAATATTTGACGGATTTCAATATTGGATTTTTAAATAAAATTTCATTATCAGTCGATTTACTATATTACATCAAATGAATTCCGCATTATTATTTAACTACGGTTAGAGATAATGCACTCAACTAATGTATAAACTTTCATTTCAATTGCAATTGGTTCACAAATTCAATTCGACTAACTAAATGAATAGGTAACTTAAATAATTATCACCGTTAACTTTTAATTACTTATAAGTTTATTATTTACAAACAAGTGTCACAACTACCTATACAATACAAAATTCATTCAATTACCTTTGACTACATATTATTTCAATTGATTTGGGACTCCATTCAATTCATAAATAATTAACTTAGATAAAATTTGTTGCATTTCATTCTAGTTATTATTATTCCAAACGACTTACAATTTTTTTCTAACACTAAATCACGAAATCTTATTAAATTAGCTATTTTAATTATCGAAAATTTACGGGTCGTTACACGTCTCCTTAGTTATAGGGGTTAGTATTTTGGTCAACTCAAGTCAATTCAAAGTCAAAATCTCTGGACAGAGTAGTTCGGTTAATAATAATTATTATTTATTGAACCAAGAACTTTGTGTTTGGACTATAAAGTTGAATATGGACCATATTGGAATTTTGGCCTTTACCAAATTCCTTATGTTCAAAGTGATATAGTTTTGACGAAGAGAATTAGTGTGAATAAAAGTCACAATCGGGTAACGCTTAATAAAGTAAAATTGGATTTCGCCGAAACCTAGTAAGTAATAAATTTAGCCAAAATGTCACACCACCTTCTAAGTAACATGTGAACATTAATATTTGAATAGTTCGATATTAGTCGTTGACCGAATTTACACCTAACAAGTCACACAACTGAAACGATAAATTCTCCTTTGACTAAACAATTTATTTAATTTATAACTGTTATAAATTAACTAATATTTATGAAATATTAATTGTAAAATTTGATTATGATTTGATGAATAAATGTTATTAGGTATATTTATAATAGTTATAAACATATCAATCAATATACGATATCGATTAAATTGGATTTAATTGTACAATATTTTATTTGGGCTTAAATGGGTTAAGGCCTACCTAGATGTTGTATTTTCGACAACAACTATGTGTAGAGGGCAGCTAAAATTAGGTTAGAAAGGGCTTGATTTTTTGATGGCTCGGATTAAAGGAGAAATAGTATGAGATGCGATCCACATTTCTTTTCTTTTTATCCACTATATAAACATCTCTAACCAAACTTGATTTAGTTCTTTTCGACCACCTTCTCCTCTGTTCCATGCTAGCTGAAAATCATCTCTAATCCCTTTATCTCATTAAGTCCAAGTAAAGTTAATTCAATCTCTATTTCTGTTGAACCATACATAGTTTCAAGGGGTAGATATCATCATTTCAAGGTGTGCTTCAAGGCATTGGAATTAAAATATGTTTCTAATCAAAATATAATTATTAATACTCAATTATATATTTTTATTATATATGTATATATTATTAGTTAGGTGGCAATTTGGATATGCAAGTAATATTGTCATAAAGTTATTTGTTTGGTTGTATGTACATATATATATTTAAAAAAAATTAATTTTACCAAATATACATTAAGTCAGTACGACTCTGTATAAAAATATTTTTGTTTTATTAAACTAATACACACACACGCTATTTAATTAGAGACATATAGTTTATAAATAATTACAACATCATACTTCTATCAAAAAGTAGTCATATAATTTTATATGTAATGAACTAAAGCTATGGTAATTTTCGACAGTGATAAAATATTTTTTTAAGTATTTTAATATTATTTGAATTAATTTATTACATAAACAAATTATATTAATTCCTATATATCATGAAAATTATATTTCATAATATAATATTAGTAGATAAGATCTCTGTAACGACCCAAAATTTACCCCTTTAAAATATACTATTTAGAGTGATTTTAAGTTTAAAATATAAAAGGTTTTATGATTTAAAAAATATTAGATAGGATTTGAAAATAGAGATATAAATAAAAATAGTAACATTTGCTTATATCAATAAAAGTGACAAAATGCTAATTTCAGAAAAGTAAGTTTCAATGGTTAAAAAATTATTTTAATTGATTTATGAGTGTTTATATTTTCAAATAACATTATACAAATCTATTTTCAAATTTGGTTTACATAAATAAATAGTTTAATTCAAACATCAAAATTTGACCGTAAAACGTTTTGTTCAAAATAAGTTGTTGCACCTTTGATAACATGTTTTAACATATATTACTCATTTTAATAACTAAACATGTTTACTTTTACTAAATAGGATTAGAAAAATTCTAGAAGTCATTAGTAAAAGTAAATAAGAATTAACAAAAGTAAGAAAAGTAAACATCAAATCACATCAAATCAAAATCCCATAAAATAATTACTTTTCTTTACTTAATCTTTAAGTGACTAAGACATCAAGTAAGTAGTGAAAGGATGATGTTAAGTATTGAAAAAGTGAAGATTACTTTAGTTTGAAGTATTTTGGTAATTTGATAAAAGGTTAATTTGTAAAATTCCATTTCTTTCCTTTTCTATAAGTACTCACCTCCTTCTTCACTTTCATTCACACATTTTATTATTCTTCTTCTTTTCTCAAGATTCTTCATCTTCTTCATCTTCTCTTTAATGGCTTCTAAGCCATATAAAAAAATTAGAAATAAATAATGTCAAAATATTCACAAAATATTCAAAAGAAATCAATGTTCATTCTCTTCAAATCAAACACATCTTTTCTTTATATTTTACCTCTTCTTCTCTCGGTCATAACATCTTCAAAACAGAACCAAAATATAAAATTGTTTTTTTAAAATAATGTATTTTTCGAGTGGATACAACTTTCATGTTGGACACTTTGTCTCATGTTAAACGTAACCATATCAAATATTCACTTCTTTCTAGTGCATTCTCTAGCCTAGTTTTTAAGACAGAAAATAGTCCATTTTGTTTTGATCATAAATTGATCATAGCAGATAAAAATTAATAAATTCATTTTTTCAAATCATATATAATTCCAGTGGCTACAACTTTTATGTTGATCACTTTTTCAAGTTTTAAGGTTTGCTATACTTGAAACTCAATTCTTTGAAGTGCATTTTCGGGCTTCATTTTTGTTAATCCGACAATACATCTTCTTCATTCTATTATATAAAACATGATCGTTTAAGTTTGAAAATTCTACATTTGAATATTTAAATAAATTAAATATTTTATTTCCAAAGTGGTAAAATAATTGGTCGTTACACTCTCGGCAAAAAACAAAAAAAAAACATTTATTTAATTTTTTAAAATAATTTTCAAATTTCGACCGAAAATTGAGATATCATTTTAAAATTATTCGAAACCAGAAAACTCATTAAACTTTTTTCAAAGAATAAAATATCATTTACGATTTATTGGAAATTTAAAATTTGAAATTGATTTTTATTTAGTATTTTATTAATTTTCAATAGGATAATTAAATTAAAGTATTTTAAAATATATTTTTTTAAAATTATTTTACCACGCTATGCACAAGACCCGGTCTTTCATATATATGTATTACTTGTGGTTTTATAAAAAAAATTAATTTTTTTATATTTATAAATAATATCTTTATATTTAAACAAGTTATTTGTATAATATATATGCACATAATGTTATCCCGCCTTCTGGCAAGGCCATGGCACCAGGAAACTGACTGGAAACCAAAGACATTTCATCCCAAAAACCACCTATACGCGGGTCTGCTATGGATGCTAGTAAATTTTGCCTGTGTCCGAATCGAGCTACAATTAACATGGCACGAAAATCAAAGCTATGAAACCCAACGTTCTAAATTTCAAGTCAATCTGAGTTCATATGCTCAAGATATGATCAATGCAAATCAAGTAGCGCACTCATTTGTATCTATTGGACTACCTCCTTCATATCGCTTTCATTCTTATCTGTCAGCCCACTTCCTTCGTATCGGTTTCATTCGAATCCATCCATGACAACGTCTTCGTATCCATCCTCATTTGCATCCATCCAAAGCGGCCTCCTTTGTATCCATCGAAATCAAATTCGTTCGCATCCATGGAACACACATGGTTCGTATCCATCCATACTCATATTACTTCGCATCCATCATTCCCCAGCTTATTCGTGTCGATCCATCCACGTCTACTTCATATTCGTATCGATCCACCGCTGAACCCTGTTCATATCGATCGACCAGTAATCAATGTGAATAATGCAAGATGGACTGATACGAATGACACTTTCGTTTATTGATACGAAATGAAGCAACAATGATCGATACGAATAGCATAGAAATTAGTGGATATGAACGAGGCCAAGCTGGGTTGATACGAACGAGGCGCGTCCATAAGAAAGACTCGATCGCTCGGCGTAAAAAATGGATCGATCATAAAAGTTAATGCCACGTCACCTAGCAAGCACGTGCCTGGAAGCGGTGCGAACAGAAGTGATGCGAAATCGGCAGCCTTCAACAAACTCAAACTTGCATCGATCATAACTCAAAATCTACAAGTCCAAATGCCACCAAATTTTCACAAGAGCTTGCCTACAACCCCAAAAACGTACTCGACAAATTTCAGCCCCAAAGAACTATTTTTGGATCGATATGAACTCTATTGGTATCGATCCTAGATCGAGCCAAAATCACCTGAACTCGCTCTCGTGGGCCCACTCACGTGGGAGAAAAAGTCTTTCGAGATCTGGGCGAGATATTTGATGCCTACGTCTATAAATAGTGACCCTGGACCTACAAAAAAGGACTTTTGGCTCTTCTATGTCCAGACTCTACAGAAAATATCATTGTACTTGGATTATACGATTGCAACTCTTTGTAACCAACAAGCAAAAATCAATAAAAGTCAGCCATTTCATAGTAAACGTAGGCCATACGTTGAACCACTCCAAATCTGTGTGTTTCCGTATGGTTTTCCTATTTATCGGTTGTTGTGTTTGTTAGATCTTCCTCATTTTCCATTTATACTCTGCATTTTATCTCTTCAAACACATCCGAAGAGTGTTGTGCCCAATTTTGGTACAAACACATAATATTAATATTTTATTCATATTATTATAGATGTATATGTTCTTATGTATAAAAATAAAATTATTTAAACAAAACTATAATATATGTATATATAAATATTTATAATATTTACATACATATAATAGTATATATTTATACGTACATATATTTGGGCAATATATTTGCTATCAATGGGCTAATGTTTTTGTTGCGATGTAAATCTCAACATCAATACTAAGGAAATGTTCTTAATAAGTTAGACTTCACAGGCCCAATAAAGATCCATAAGTGAATTTTTTTTTTAAATTCACCCTTAACTTCTGCTGTGGGATGACTCAGTTTCAGCAATGATATCGATGCCCAATATAGCCTATTTGGTCTAAATTAGTCATGTTAGGGTTATCTATTAAGTTCACGGTCCAAATAGTAGGGTGTATAGAAAGGTAATGTTGAATGATTTGGTTGGGTATTCAAGTACTCTACCTTACCTAGCTATTAGCTTAGCTCGAACAGATATATGAGCCTAACTTGAATAGGGCCTTGGACTAATTTTCAGAATTGTTTAATAATTAAGCATAAAAGATTTTTAATTTAAAAGTAAAATTTAAATAACATATAAATATATTATAAAAGTTATAACGTAATAAATTTTTTCAAAATGTTTGAAAATATATAAATATTATTTTCAAAATTTTTAAAATTTATTAAAAAGATTAAAATAATAAATAAAATAAATAAGTTAATTAATTAATAAGTATATACATGTATTATATATTCTGATGCATGTTATGTTGTTTTAAAATGTTTAAAATAACATAGGTACAGATGTATTATAAGAAGTGAATTTTGAAATTAATATAATTATATTAAAATTGTTTAATTAAGTAAATTAATTAAAAGGTTAATTAATTAAATGATATATACATGTATATGATATGTGTGTTATACTATAAAGGTTATATTATATAATAAAAATTCAATATGAGTGTTATATTAAGCTAATATGAAATTAATTAAAATTAATTAAATAATATTTAATTAATATAATTTTATATATAAGACTATTATATAAGTAATATGAAATATAAGTTATATAATAATAAATCTTTTATAATATTAATGTATATATAACGACCCACCTTTTTGACTCTCTAAAGTCGACACTCGATACATCCATAGTATTCAAATACCAAACATCCAAGTGTCGAAAAGGTAGATTGTTAGTGTAAAGAGAAAAGAAAAGGTATAGGGGAAAACAAAATCTCAAAGTAGAACGACAACGTATATATAACAAAGATGGTAAAAGCTGTCACTCTAAAATACATGGTATATCAGAGTTAAAACAAACCTCATCAGCCTGGACACTTATAACATCCTGACCTTACAATTGCAGATAGGTATGTATAATAATACAGTGGAAATAAAATACTACAGCATGTGAATATCCGGCTCCACTCTATGAGCTCCATGTCCTACCAACGATAACCTAAAAAAAATACTTGGTCTGACCCGAGCATTATAATAAAATAATATCCGGATCAACGGGAAAACCAACGTGAGAAAACTCAAGTAATGGGGTGAACATATAATGATTTTGTGAGACCATGCCACTAAATATGGAATGGGTTTTAGCTAACAAGAACAACTTCCACACATGAATGAATGGAAGCAAATTAAAGCAAAACCCAAACTTGAAAGGATGGGTATAAACAAGGTTAAAATCCAAACTTAAAGAGTGGGCACAAATAATTAATCATCGAAAAGAGCTTGAGTCACTTCTCGACGCAATTAAGAAAACAATTTAAAGATTTAAATCAACAACAAAGAAAAGGAAAATTTCCAACAATGATCATAAGGGTGCACCCCCTTACTGAAAGTTTACCTCTAGAAATATATTTGAGAACTACCCAGTCCCCACCAACCTTTACCGAGAATCCAAGTATTTCACATCTCCACGCACATACCACCGAATCCAATCTAGAATAGATGTGAAGATACCCTAATGGGAGCAACTCCACATAGACTAGATTCTGCTCGCTCTTTGGTTCTAGTCATTTTCGACAAAGGATATCAAAACTCAAATGAGCACCTATAGTTCCAGACAATAGGGTAAATTGATTTTGGTAAGAAGGTGCCATCCTCAAGTTAGGATTCTGCTTGTACTGGATGCTCGACAGCTAATGGGAGAGAAGGAAGCCTCGGCCACAGCAAGGTATTAACCCAAAAAATGGATCAACACCCTGGATTCAATGTGAAAGCTCCAACCCTGTTTATCAAGGCAAATAAAATAGAAACAAGGAATAATAACTTGCAGATAAAGTAAAGAGACAAGAGATTTTTGTAGTAGTTTGGCTGTTAACGAAGCCTACGTCTACTTTATAACTTTTGTTATTGACTGACAGTAATTACAGTTTAAATCTGATTACAATTTGATTAGATCTTGTAAGCTAGATCAAGTCATTCGTGTTAGAGTTTACTAGAGAATCACAGTGAACCTTTAGATGACTGTTGTGTGGGAGGAGATGAGTGAAGTATAGTTTCTATAGAGTCTTCACAGCCAGTCCAAAAGATCCCCTTTATGTTAAAGGTAAGATTGTATTTATAGGGGCTAGAAAGCATTAGGCAAAGCCGCTTTGCCAGAGACTTTTATTTGATGGTACAAAGACGTTTAAGAAATTTCATGGCGATCCGACCCTATATGATGGATCGCTAGCGATCCATAGGGCATGGATCGCTAGTGATCCATGGAGTTAGAGTGTTTTTAGCTCGTTTCAATTGGATCATGTTCCCCGCCTTGTGTAGATGCTCTCCATGTAATTTCATGACTAGATGTCTTGTTTTGATGATGATTCATGTACTATTTGCATTAAACTATTGCTGGAATCAGATGAATGTTCACTTCTCGGTCTAGCTAGCTTGGAACATCGTGAAATTGGCAGGTGTGCCAAGAAAAGGTAATGCTTCATGATGTAAGAAGAATACACAACCCACAAGCAATGCTTATGGGTCGCTTGTGATCCATGCATGATGGATTGCTAGCGATCCATCGCCAAAGGCAATTTTTGCCTTTTTATTCTCATGTCCTTTTTTGTTCCTTCTTCTGATCCTTATGGTTGGTTCTTGAGTAGTTTTGTCTTGATGTAGATGTTCTGACTTTATTTGATTTCTATTGGGTAAAAAAACTAGATAACATTTGCCCCCCAGAGTATGCTTTCATTGGAAACAAGGCATGCTCTGAAAGTAACTGCCTATGAGCTCCCACTTTGCGAAGTTTAACTGATTGCGTTGAGGCTATCATATGAATTTGATTTCGGTTTTCTAATCGTTTGTTGAGTTTTTATGCGAATCACTGTTATTCGTCATAATAAATCAATTTCAATTCCATAACTTTCAAGATGCTTGCAAAAGATACTTAGATCATACTTGATGATTTTGGAAAATTTTGGTTGCAATTATATGGATCGCTAGCGATCCAAGTACTTAGCATATTTTTCTTATGCACCATCTTATTTTGTTCATTCGAGCAAACCTTCCTCCATTCATATTTTCATTCGAGGATTAATCCTTCTTCCTTGTGACTCGACCTTCGACCATACTTGACTTCGCCACCATCTTGACCTAGCCTCTAGTTCCCATTACTTCGTCTTTTGGGTCATCGCTGAGCCTGTCCCCTTGGATCACCGCCGCTCTTACCTGCTTTAGGTCGCTAACATCCTAAGTTCAACCATGTTCTCCTTTCGACTAGAGGTGGATATGCAGATTTTGGCGTTTGTTTAGCAATCCAACGATAAGGTTATTGGTGGTGATCATTATGGGGAATTCGAGTTGATTCCGATTTTATGGAAGAAGATAGTAAATCGAGTATTGAGTTCTTCAGGGAACGAAATTTGAGCCTTGCCTTGGTGCTTGACATGTTTTGCTATCTTCGTCCATTGAATCAGAATTAACTTGCACCGAGTTACATTTTTAATCAAACGCGATGTCTTGCAGATTGGTTTTGGTTTTTCTAAGAGGTGATAATAGCTTAGGGTAGCATCTCATGTGCAGCTTATGCTGTTATCACCTTTCGCAGAGCTGAAATCAACTTATGTCGAGAATTCTCGACTTGATTCACACCCATCAATCTATAGTTGCTGACTTCAAATTGGTCCTGTTATTGCATAATCGTTGTACCCCGAATGGGAAGAGCTTCCCACATCGCTTTGGACAATGGATCCGTTATCGATCGTTGATCGATAATGAGTAAGTGTAGGAGAAATAACTTCAATAAATGATATGAGAAGCTCTTTTCTTCCTTCACCGTGAGTGAATATCTACACAGGATATAGCATTTGCAGTGTTTAGGACACCGAGCCCATCCTAAATAGATAACACACTGCGCTTACCCCAGTCAACACTTGGAACCCGATTTGTAGGCATAGATCGATACTTTTTCGGAGTTCAACTGTCATAGGGGAACTCTTAGTTAAAGATTGAATTACCTGATCACATTAGGTACAAGTTCCATTGTATAGAATGAAGTACCCTTCCTCTCATCGTAAGTCCAGTGGAGGGTGTCCAACACTTTCAGAAGATGAATCGTCATTAGTTGTGCCTTTACAAACAGTTTCCATAGGACCTACTTCTCAGTATTGCGAGCTGAATATGGTCAATTGGTTTCGGTTGGTCCAATTATAGAACTGAATCCTCCAAATTTTAGAGTGCTACTCAATCCTCCAGAGAGAGCTTCTTTCGTAATCTCTGCTAAAGTTTTGCATAACATTTGCTTATAACACGGCATTCTGGACGATGATGTGCGCCTTCCATTGAAGAATGAATTTCTGCATATGCCGCCTTCGGGGTACACCGCTTGCCACCAGTATATGTGCTTAAATGGAACAGTGCCCTCCATCAATCACTTCTTGAAAGAAACCCTTCTGAACTTAGGGATTGCTCCATTTCAAATTCATCCTAATTGGTACGTGACCTTGACTTTCCTTCACATCTTGTTTATGCGGACGTTTAATCATGCCTCGAATTTCGATGAGTTAAGATATTTCCTCTCTTTCTAGAGAGAGACGAATGTCTGTCTCTTATCATCATCGTCGCCCAAAGAAACCGCAAGATCATGTCGCACCTTCAAAGTAACCCATCTTAATTCAAAACCTAATATTTCTTCTTTAGGTGTCCTGAGGGTTTTAATCATCTTTAGATGACGGGGGTAAGTTTTTTCTACTTATTGAGATTTAATATGTCGCTATGGGATTTTTGATAGGTTGAATACTTATTGCAATTATTCTGAGGCTGAACAAAGATCCATCACTTGATCCAATTTTCCATACTCTGAAGGCCGTAGACGCCAAGATGAGATCGGTCAGGTTTCTGCTAATGGACGAGAATTTGCTTCGGTATGGGCTGTTGCACCTCAGGAGTCTACCGTGGCCATTAAAGTTCTATATCCTTTCCATTTTAGAATTCAAACATATTCCATTTCTTCATCACGTGGCTCTAAAGAGGTTAATCTCCGAGAAGGAGAAGATCCGCCTGGCGAGTCGATCAGAGAAATCCATTACGGAAGGTGTGTTATGACTGAAGCTAGCCACCCACCAAGGATGCCCCCAATTTTGGAGGAGGAAGAAGAATTCAAGCAGTGTGAGGGCAAGGCTGTGGTGACAACAGAAAAGGAGGAGGGTGAAACTAAGGGCAACGGCGATTATGATTCCTCCTCTAGCGACGGTGAATTCGATGCGAGTTCCGGTGATGGAAACTTCGAATTGTGTGATGAAACTCCAAGAATGAGTCCCGTTCTCCTAAGTTTGCCTCCCTAAGAGATTCACGATAAAGAAGCTCCCCCAACCGCTGAGCTACTTCAAGATTCCCCGCTTAAGGAAACATGTATTGGCTTTGGGGATTTTAGCAACGTTTACGTAGATATCGATGAACTCATAGGGAAAGATTTTGAATTCGCGCGATCATCTCCTCATCTCGATCATATTGTGTCTAGTGTCAACCCAATTTCTACCACGGTGGCTTCCCAATTCGGTTTGTAACATCCTTTTAGGCCGCTTGTGACATTTTACACAATTCACTAGGGTCACGTTCACTTACACATGCATTATTTAGGTCCATTTTTGGTCGCTAAAGCTCTTTATTTATTTTTTATATCAGTTACTACGAGAGGCCGTGGACTTTACAAGGATCTTGAAAAATTCATTGATTCGCAACGTCGGTCAAGACGGTCTTCAAGCTACCAGCCCTGTGAAACCAAGGAAAAGTGGAGGAGGCGGAAAGACTTGGAAGCCAAAGCTTGTCATTGGGATGATAGAGAACGAGTAGGCTTTACAAGAGTGGTTATAAGAAGAGAAAATCTCCTTATGACCGAGACGAGCCGTCTAAGAAGCCGAAGGTAGATCGCGATTCTCATCCCTTTGAGCACCAAGCTTTTGCCGCAGCCTCGATCTTTGTCGGAATTGAAGTTCCGACTTCCACTATTCAAGTTTTATCTTTATCCTAAGTTCCACCGACTCCCGTGGTGCCCATTTCTGGTTCTTCACATCCTCATGGGAGGCCGACTTATATTCTTTCATCTGGTCCCCCTAGACTTAAAGCTGCACTCCCCGGGTAGTTTCTAAAGGGAGTTAAATTTGATCGCGACCTACGCCCAATCCATACAGATTCCTATTTGCCCCATCTCCAGCGATTCAAAGTGATTTGGATCAAGCCGAGGGACAGGAAAAGTTATGCAAGCAACTGGCAGACACGAACCGTAAAAATTATCAAGAGATCCTTTTCTTTAATCAAATTAGGACGACTATGAGAGGGCGTTAGCAGAATGTGAGGCTAGAATCAAGCGATTAACACAAGAGAGGGATGCTGCACTCAGAAGGAGCAAGAATAGTGCTAGCTTGCTGAAGGAACTGAAAGAGGCCCATGCAAAAATAGAGATCGTATTCTGATATAAATCAAGAAGGCTTACGCGGATGAAGGTAAGTTGAAAGAGGAGCTTGGATCCCATGATGTGATTATTGACGCTCGGAAGAAAACTATCGCCGATCATAACGAAGCTGTTAAAGCCTATAAAAAGACAATTGCTGATTAGATGAGAATTGTGGAATCCCGTAACAAGACCGTTTCTGATCAAATTCAAATGATTGCTTTGCTCAAGGAGAGAGTTATGCAGCTTAATGCTAAGAAGACCCGAGTTGAAGTTGAGAAGGCCGCCATGACAGTGAACTACTTAGAGTTGCATGATATTTTTGAAAAGAAGATGGAGAAGATGGATGACACCATCTTAAATTTCTATGTTAACTCCTTGCTGCATTAAGGGGCCTTAGCTATCTGGGCCTCAAATTCCTGCATACTCTTGTCGTGGTTTGGGAAGAAGTTCTGGCCTATTTTTGGGAGAACGAGGATGTATAGACCTAGAAAAGTTGGAGTACTCAATTCTCAATGAAGAATCAAAGAAAGCTTTGATAAAGGGTCTAGAGATCAATCGAATTGAGAAGGAGAAAGAGGCCGCCGATGCTGCTATGTCTGCAACTGCTAAAACGCTACTAGAGCCTTTCATTTTTGGGCCCAGTGAATCATCAAAAACAGCCTCATGATCAGTTAGCGAGTTCGCTCGGTTCCACCTTATTGTTTTCCCCTCCAGCAGCTATCTCTAAAGCTTTGGGTAGTCCTAGAACTTCTCCGAAGATTGTGTAGGCATCCAAAAGAGAAGGTGTGGAGTATGAGATTGAAATTCTTGGCCGTTCTTTTGATGCAGGTAACCGTTTTGTTTCCCTAGAGTTTGAGATTTCTTATCTCATGCCGCAAGAACAAGACAAATTTAATGCTTTCATTTTTTATCATATAAGTCCGTCTTCTTTACCTACCGACCTGCCGATTTCTTCAATCCATGGGCTTACTACTATTTCAACCACCTTGACACTCGTTTTCGTAGCTTCTCGATTATTGCACTTGTGTCTGGCTCAAAACCAGGGTCGGAATGTGAGAAGATTACTGAATTACACGGTCTGGACGACCCATCTGTATCTTTGGAGGGCGATTTCATGGTAGCTGATGTTCAAGAGTAAGAAGATCAAACTTGCTAGCTACATTAATCTGAACAGCAGATGGTGGCCGTTAAGAAGGAAAAGATCAAGGAGAGAAAATCTTTGAGGAGCTTCTGCAAGTCTCGAAAGTGCAGGGCCAAAAGGGAGTCTTCCAAGAAGGTCAAAGAATAGGGGGAGATGTTGGCACGGAGGAGACAGTTGATATTTCTGGCAGCAACACTACTCCTGGCGGGGATTCTGAGTGGAAGAAGAAACTTCCGACTAAAGGTAGGAAGGGGAGCGGTGGAAAGAAGCATTGGCAGGCTCGAGTAATAGTGGAGCCAGATTTTAGGACATTCTGTTTTATTTGATACATGTTTTGTACAAGTGCAGAGTCTGCACTTATTGTTTCTATTGTTGTAGCATCTTATTTTCCTTTTTTTGTTGATCGATATTGTGTGGGTACGGCCCCCACATTCTAACTTTGTGTAGAAAATGCTATAAGTGATACAATGTTGACATTCCGATTGAAACTTTATTTGTCTACTTATTTATGTTTCATGCACTTATTCCAATTTTATTTACTGCTATTTTTCTAGTCCTGTAATAACTGCCAAAACTCTTTGTTTGGAGTAACAGAACTGTAAAGTACTTGGTTTTGTTTTTGAGTATCGGTATGCGTTTCCCCTAGTTTGTGAGGCTGTTTACTTCAAACACTCGACGAATAACTAGTTGATCCATGTGATACTTTGAAAGTCTATTATCAAGTCTATCTTGCAGTTCTATCTTCGAGTACTTGTAATTTGAGTGCCTCGATTATACAGATTTTGTCCGTCGACCATCGAAATTCTTTGCCGGTTCATAGTCATTTGTCATTAGTGGATTCATACCCATTACTCCTGATAGTGGGAGTGAATTGATTCTTATTAGTCCTACAATAGACGAGTTTCCCGGCACTGCTGGCACTTAAGAGTGTGCATGGCATATGAAATGCACGGTTTTTAAGAGTATGCGTAGCTTATGAGATGCATGGATTGTGGGAGTGTGTGTGACTTATAGGATGCGCGACTTTTGGATCAATATGACCGGTCGATCCAGAATGGGTTGGAATATCTCGATGTTACCAATCTTCGAACAACATGAGGAGTTCATGTTTCGAGGACATGATTCCACAGCTCAAAAAGCAATGTGCGGCTTATGGGTGTGCGGGACTTTTAAGGTTGTGCTTGTATGGATGTGATTCCACAATCCAATAAGTGGTGCATAGATTACAAAATGCATGGCTTTGATTTGAGCCTTACCGGTGCCGCCAGAGCAACACAGATTCTTACAAGGTGGGGATCGGGTTCCTCTATACCAACAGTTTGAGTTGATTTGGTTCCGTCGACCTGATAGCTAGTCGGGGTGTACTTGAGCATGATTTAACTGCCTCAAGTAGCGATCGGATGGTTTTGAGTCAATTTGACCCTATCGACTCAGCATGTTACTTTTTGAACACTGTTTTATTAGTTCAAAAAGCAAAGCAATTTTATTAATGAAAGTTAGGCAAGTTTTGCCTATTTACAATGCCTCTGGTATTCCGAGGTGCTTATTTGCTGAAAATAGGAAATACGTAAGATAGTCATAGATAAAATAAGGACCCAACGATTCACAATTCCATGCTTAGGGAATTTGGGCTCCATCGACAATTGTTAGCTTGAATGTGCCATCCCCTAGCTTCTGGCTGATCACATAGGGTCCCTCCCAGTTTGGCCTGAATGCTCCCTGTATAGGGTAGACCCTCTTGAGGACAAGGTCTCCCATCTTGAAGATGCGGTCGTGAACTTTGGAGTTGAAGTACCTTATGACCCTTTTTTGATGAGCAACAGTCATTAATTCGGTTTCTTTCCTCTTCTCATCGACCATATCAAGTGACTCAAGTAGGAGTTTCTCGTTCTACCTTCGATCGAATTTTCACCTCCGATGAGAAGGAACTTCTAACTCAACCATAATCATTGCTTTTGAATCATATGCTTGGGCAAATGAAGAATTTCCAGTTGCATATTTTTGTGTTGTCATGTAGGTCCATAGTGCAAGTGGAAGTTCATCAACCCAATTTCCTTTTGCTTAGTTAACCTTTTTTTTGATGGTGGACTTGATGATCTTATTTACTGCTTCCACTTGCCCGTTTGCCTGGGGATGTGCGATAGCGGAAAAGCTTTTCTCGATTTGAAAGTGTTTGCAAAAGTATTTGAACTCTACACTTCAAATTGAGTCCCGTTATCCGTGATGATTTTCTATGGCACCCCAAACCTTCAAATAATATTCTTAGTAACAAAGTTAAAGACTATCTTTGTGGTAATAGTGGCCAGCAGTTCCGCTTCAGCTCATTTGGAGAAATAGTCATTAACAATGATAACATATTTGCTCCTCCTTTAGCCATTGGTAATACGCTAATCAAATCGATTCTCCATATTACGAATGGCCATGGGCTAACTATTTGTGTTAGCACTGTCGAGGGCGTTCTTTTGTTCTTGTCGAATCTTTGGCATTAATCACACTATCTGGCGTAATCTGCTGCATTGCAATTCACTGTTGGCCAAATGTATCCATACCGGAGAACTTCCTTTGCAAGGGTTTGCCTCCCGGTATGATCTTCGTATTCACATTCATGAACTTCTTTTAGGATCCTTTGAGCTTCTTCGTCGGTCACACATCTGAGCAAGCGCGTAGAGAATCCTCTTCTGTAGAGTATCCCATCTTGTATTATAAATTGTGGTGCCTTTTAGAGAAGCCTTTTCCGTTGGTTCCTATTTGTGAGGAAGGCTCTTGTGAGCAGGTAGTCTCTAATCGGTGTCATCCATGTCTATGGTTCCTTATTTGTCTTAAAAATCTAGTTGATATCCGTTTCTCTTATGCTCAGAGTGGTTAAGGTTTCAACTAGGACAAGCCCCAATGAACGAGCTTCTTCGAAACTGGCCAGTTTGGCCAGATAATCTGCCTTCGTGTTTTGTTCCCTCAGGTTATGAGTTATGGTGTAATGCACAATGTCATTTAGTAGTTCTTGCACTTGAGATAGATACGGAGTGAGCTTCTCCCCCCGAGCCTGGTATTTGCCTTTCACCTGACAGACGACTAGGTGAGAGTCGCTATAGATGTGTATGGATTTCATCTCGATTTCCCTCACAATCTTTAGCCCAGTTATCATTGCTTCGTATTCTGCCTCATTATTTGTTGCAGGGAATTCCAAGCCCAAGGCATAGCAAACAGATCGTCCTTCGGGAGCCTCGAGCACTACCTCCACTCCCGAGTAGAAGTTGTTAGACGCACCATCGACGAACAAATTCCAACGCGTCTCCACTTCTGAAGTCATACCTTCCTCGTTATCTCATATTGAAAATATGGCAATGAAGTCTGCCAGCATCTGCCTATTGATCTCTTTTTGAGGATGGTATGTGATTTCGTACTGACTTAATTCGATGTTCTATTTGATAAGCCGTCCAGAGGTCTCGGGGCAGTTTAGCATTTGCTTCAAGGGTTGATCTGTCAGCACTCCGATAAGGTGTGCTTAGAAGTACGGTCGTAACTTTCTGGATGCGATCACGAGACAATATGCCTGTTTTTCCAAGGTTGGATAGTTCTTTTCTGCTACAGTGAACCGTTTACTAATGTAATATATGGGTCGTTGGATCTTAGCTTCTTTTCTGCTATAGACTGCTAAGTATATGTACAAATCTTTTCCGTCTACCAGCTTGGACAAGGTTGGCAGGGTTTCCATATGTCGTAATAGGTCTTCAAATGCAGTTTGACAAGGTTAATTCCATTTGAAGTTTTTCTTTCCCTTCTTTAGTGCGTCAAAGAACGGTATACATTTGTGTGTCGCTTTTGAGATAAACTGGCTTAGTGCTGCAACCTTTCCACTCAGCCTTTGTTACTCTTTCCTGTTCCTCGGAGTCTCGACTTCCCGCAAAGAGGTTATTTGCTTAGGATTTTCTTTGATGCTTCTGGCACATATGATAAATCCCAAGAACTTTTTCGAGGTTACCCCAAAGTGACACTTAAGTGGATTGAGCTTCATCCCATATATGTTGAGTATTTTGAACATTTCAGCGAGGTTGTGCAAGTGATTTGCAACTGTGCGTGATTTAACTAACATATCGTCTACATAAACTTCCATTATCTTCCTAATCTGACGTTTAAACACGGCGTTGACTAGTCGCCGGTAAGTTGCCCCAGCATTCTTTAAGCCAAATGGCATTACTTTGTAGCAATATAGTCCCAGATCGGTAATGAAACTGGTATTTTCTTGATCCGTTTCATGCATCATGATCTGGTTGTACCCCGAGCATGCATCCATAAATGATAGTTGTTCATCTCCAGCAATCCGGTCCATAAGCCGATCAATTCTGGGCAGAGGAAAGCTGTCTTTCGAGCAAGCTTTGTTTAGATCCGAGTAGTCAATATAGTTCGCCATTTCCCATTGGACTTCTTGACTGAAACCAAGTTAGATCCCACTTAGGGTAGGTTGCATCGTGGATAAAACCATTCGCCATTAGCTTGTCCACTTCTTCTCTTAGTGCTTTGGACCGCTCGGGCCTTAAGCTACGCCTTTTCTGCTTCACTGGCATATACTTGGGATCAATGTTAAGTGCATGGCAGGCTATCTTTGGTGACACCCCACACATATCGGAATGCCTCCAAGTGAATACGTCTAGATTCGCACGAAGAAATTTGATGAGTTCCGGTCGCATTATGTTTTCAAAATGCTATCTAATTTTAAGGAATCGTGTTAGGTCATCCATATCAATTGGGATAGATAGCGTCAATTTTTCCAGCGCTACCCATTCCTCCCCTGAACTCTTCTTGGGTCAAACCCTTATCGAAGCAGCTATGGTCCCCAAGCCAGGGGCGGCATTGTAGTTGATATTCGGTAGGTTCATGAATGTGGAGAGTTCTCCCCCACATTCTTCCCCTATTCTTTTCTTTTGGACTCGCGTAGTTCCACGATATAACATTCCCTAGCTGCATTTTAGTCTCCCTTGATTTCCCCACCACCATTTTCCGTTGGAAATTTCATAGTCAGGCACCATTCAGCTAAAGCAATCCTACAATTTACCAAGGCGGGTCGCCCCGGGAAAGCATTGTAGGCGGAAATTTAATCTACGATCATAAAGGTTTGGATGAGGGTAACTCTTTGGTCACCTTCTCTGAGTTCTATGGGTAAGTCGATCGTTCTGACATGTTGTTAGGATTCACTGGTGAATCTGTGAATCTTTATTTGGTAGGCGGATACATCTTTCATACCAACCTTCATCTGATCCAAGGTGGATTTGAAATGGATATTCATAGAATTGTTGATGTCTACAAATACTCATCGAACCATGGCGGGTCCAATTCCTACTATCACGACCATGGCGTCAAGAGTTGGAGCTTCTATTCCTTTGTTGTCTCGATTCCAGAATATTACATCATCATTTAGGTTCTCTGCTACTTAGCAGGAGTTCCATCTTCGATCGCAAAGCATGCATCTTTAGGAGCATGCTATAATGAGGTCACATACCGCTCCATTTCTCCTCAACTCTTCTACACGAAATGGGACATTTCAGATATCGTTCCAATATCAAGTCTCTGGTCAGTCCATCTAGGTCCCTCTTTGCTGGTTTCAGCTTGGTGCCCTTTGTCTCTAGGAGCTTGGGGCGCTACGGGTTGGTCAGGATTTAGTGGTTTCCTCACATACTGTTGGTGCTTGTTTTCCTGAATCAAATCCTCAATCAAGTTCTTCAGGCGACGACACTCATTCTTGTTGTGGCCATGTGTCTCATGGAAGCAGCAGTACTTTCTAAAACGCTTTTGTTGTTTAGTTGTTTCCTTTTTAGGCGACTTCTTGTACTCTTCCATCCCCTATGTCGCGAGATAGATGTTCTCTGGAGTTTCGTTGAATGGGGGTGTATTCTTCAGGGCGTAAACCTTTGAGTCACTTACTATTACTTTCATTTCACTTATTGGAATTCAGGTTCTTCCTTTTCCGATTCCCTTTTTTTTTGCATTCCCTTCAGCAGCTTCGAAGGTGTTCATACCTTGGATTATCGCCATACCACTTGCCCAACATTGGTCGGTTGTATATTAGAAGATTTCCATTCTAATTCCTGCACCGTTTCCAATCTAAAGTACCAGCTCGCCTATCGATTGAAGTCCTTTCTAGTGGTGGGTTGTTTCATTTTGATCCATTTTTCGAATTCAGTTTCAAGGTAAGTTGCGCGGACTAGGGCCATGAAAATCATATCCTCATTCGGATTGCTTACTTTAGTTACCTGTAACGCCCCGAAAATTTTCGACTTTTGAAAATCCAACATCGACACTCACTTTATCGACTGCCGAATATCGAAGGCCGGAAACACGGAATGTTATGGGTTTTAACAAAAATTTTAAGAAAAGAAAAGGAGAGAAGTAGAAGAAGATAACAGAAAATAGAGAGAGAGGAAGACAGAGAATTTGAAAATAGAAGATAGAAGAATTTTAAAAATAGAACAGAAAGGAAATAAGAACGGGACAGAAGAAACAACAGAACAACATCAAAATCTCACAATTCGCAGCGGAACAACATATAATAATAAATGAATAATCTTTAAACAAAGAACTATATCAGTTATTACATTACATTCATTTCATTACATCATATCATCAGAGTGTACAACATCATACAACAACAAACAGTGCAGCGGAAAAAGAAGTACTATATACTAGTAATACGCCATGCCAATCCAGCTTGCCTCCAGCAACTCCAGAATATCCAGAATATCCTGATAAACCTAACTCTTAACTGCCCGTGTGGAAATTGTTGGGCACCCAGAGTTTAGGAAGGAAAACAATAAACTCCGAGTCAGTCATGTGACTGGTGTGAGAACTCAAAATAGTTTATTTACTTTAAAATCAAAATAGAGGAATATTTTTAAATCAATTCGCAATGCTTTTAAAAATGAGACTACCATAAGGCCTCCCGCACACACACACATGCAAACGCAGAATCGGAGGAGATTTCTCCTTATGATAGTCAAAGATGCTTGATACGCATTTAAAATAATATTTGATATTATTATTAGTGCATAGTGTAGAGGAAAATCATTTCGAAAATAAAGATATAAATCTTAGCCAACATACGACCATTATCGTATGCCTACTATAGCTACTATCCAAACAGTGGTGACCACCATAAGTGAATAGCAGGTTCTACAACTAATACCGTACAAGTTTCGTATTGGGAATTGGATTTCCAACAAATGGTCAGGCCAAGGAACTTCCCATTGCCACATGAGAATGCCTCTGGATGGACATCCCCGAGAACCAAACCGGATCTCTACCAACACAAGGCCGGGTTACTCCTAACTGAGTAACAACTGACCGAATATGCCATCCCCCGGTCCTTTGGGACCTTTATCCGAGAGCGCTCTCTAATCAATTCACACAATCATAAAAACAAAGTGTTTCAACATGAGTAAGTATCTGGGCTCCATACCATGATACCACCCTTTTCCAGAAGGAAATGCACATATCCTAAAGGGCGCTACCCCTCATAACCTTGCTGCTTCTTTCCTGTTTTGACCATTTCCGGGATGTGAGGCTCGACGAATTCACGTCCACAAAAACATACTTTATACAAAAGCCATGCTTTGGGTCAACAAATGATCAACACAATGATCACAAGGATAGACGATCAAATAAACGATCCTATCACAAATAATCAACACAATGATCATTTCAGCATCACTCAGCATATCACATTACCAAATTGGGAATATATCGCTGATAACTTTAACTATATAACCTTTGAGCACATACGTCTCAAAGAAGGGTGTTAAGCAAAGAATAAATTCTCCGCCACCAACAGAAATATATTTGAAAGAAATCGGCTTTATATCTCAAATTGTAATGTCAGACATACAATCCCTACAAGTCTGTTCCGGGCTCGAACAGAACCGAAGGCACTTCTTACGAAGCCCTTGCAATACGGGTATTCACAATCCCGATCGAATTTCCCATCACTTAGGAGATCTCTATACCAGGAGCTACCCAGTGCAGAGACAATCGATAGGTCATCCTATCGCTTTCACAAATACTCGGTCTTCAACACCGATCTTCAAATGCAATTCATAACGACGTATCACATATTCGGAATGGGTTATACGACCCCATGGTCCTTTCCCGGTTAACCCGAATAGTGAGCGCTTATTCAAAAATAAGTGTGGCATTCAAATTCAAACAAATCACATCAATTTCCCATTCAAAGGAAATATTGATAGTCGGTTATTGAACTATCACTGGATATGCACACATCACCAGATTCCAAATAATTTTCCAAATTATTTATTTTCCAAAAATATCTTCACTAGATATTAAATTTCAATACCTCAAAAATAAATCAACATTTATTTTTAAACAAATTCTTCTTTTCATTTATAAATTCCATAATGAATTTATATTTCAAAATATTCATGAATATACGATTTCAATTATCCATTTTCAATTTATCTTCAAAAAGATAAATTCTAATTATTCACTTCATATTGGAAACAATTCCATACTTATTAAAAATAAGTAATTCACAAATCTTTTTATTTTCAACCTTGGAAAATATTCAATATACTTAAATCGAATTAAGTATATATTTCATTCTTTAAGGAAATCATTTACTTAAACATATTTATTTGGGCCAAAACGAATGTTGCTTAAAACATCGTTACGACAACCCAAAATCACTAGTATAGGGATTCGGAATTAAAATAGATATATAAATCCCAATACTATACAAAAACATTTCCATCCGGAAATCATTTACTATAACAATAGTGTTATAGTCCACCATTTCCTTTTATTCCTCGAAAACGTCTATTTCAACAATAAATGTTGAAATCTATGGTTTCGAATCTCAACATCTTTTAAAACATCGTTAGATCGTTTTAATTCTGTTTAAAACACCAAATCTAAAACAATTTCTTTAACGTGTTATTCACTATTCAAAAACGTGAATAAACTTCGTTAACAAATTTCATCCTTTTATTCATTTTAATTCAAAGGATTATTCACTATTCAAAAATGTGAATATAACTCCATCTATAGGTTTCAACAAATTTTCTCGTCAAAATAAATCATTTGCAAATTTATAAAACAACGTTTATAAATTCCATTTCTAATTATTTATAAAAACTTCCTTTTTATAAATCCCTTTATTAACCTATTCCAGTTTATAACTAAATTATAAACTAAACGTTCATATTATAAGTTAATTACTTATAAAACGATTATTTTACAAAATCGTTCCTTTAGAGACTTTCCAATTTATAAATCTTATAACTTATAAGATCCATTTATTTAACCAATCTATTCTTCAAATAATTTCACCAAATTTATAAATCTTACTATTTATAAATTTCTTTTATAACTTCACAGTTTATAATTCTATAAATTTCATTCATTTATGAATTTCATTTTCACTTCATTCAAAACACTTATAAAAACTCGTTTTATAACGTCCATATCTCAATTTATAAATATCCATTTATAAATCTCTTAATATAAATCAATTTATATTATTCTTTTAAACGTCTTTAATTTCCTTTATAGTTTCACCATTTTGATTTATAAAATAATCAAATTTTATAAATCGTATATTCAAACTTTTATAATGTATTCAAAAATCCAATTTAAACTATTTTATAAAATCGTTCCTTTATTTCTCAAAAATCAACTTTTAACTATATTTCACAAAATCATAATTTTTATAGCTTTAAAAATTATAACGTTTATTTACTTAAAATAGATCAAATTCCAAATATATAGTATATTTTCAAAAATCACTTTATAAATCATTTTAAAATTCCAAAATTTGGTCCAATGATGCTACATACCAAATAGTCAATCACGACTACAACGATCCATCATATATCGATATGATAATCCATCAAATATTAATATATCTGAAATCAAATAAATACTGTTGAGGAATCCAGTTGGATCCCTCCAACCTGTTTCCTGCATCCAAAAACATTAGCACAATACCAATTTCGCTCCAGCACGAAATTATCGCGGTATATGTTCTTATTAAATATTATCCGCTTAATAACGGCATAATAGGGTCTCATCCGCTAAAAAATACGGGAAATCAATCAACTGCAATATATACATATGCCAATATATATATATTGATATTATATATAATACCAATTTCACTGTTTATGAAATATTCGCGGTATATGTTTATATTAAATAACATCCGCTTACTAACGGCGTATAATGTCTATTTTAACAATCAATACATAACAATCGACATTCAAACATGCATTCAAATATTTTAAATCTAACTATTTAAAATAAAATCGAAATCTATTCGATTGAGTGAGAAGTTCTCACCTTGATTTTAAATTTCCGTTTTAGCGATTATTTCGAATAAAATTAAACGCGCGTTTAATTTTACCCAAAATTCTCACTAACTCCAAACGACTCCAAACAAACTCCATCGCGTAGTGCTCGTCCATACGATTCCAACGCAACTGATTTCGCGCAGTTTCGACCTCGTATGAAAAAGTTATGTAATTTACAAGTTCGTACACGTTTTAACTTATATAAATACAACATAATTTTAAAATTATAAACCTAGATCAATTTTTTTTGGGCCGTAGATCTCACTGCATAGATCCAGGCCGTGCTTGCTCTTCCTTCTCCCCTCATTCATCACGCACGACATTACAGTATACACGAACCCAACTTGATCAAACTAGGGCTCAACACTACTCCACCTATACTCGACTAAATCTCGATCAGGATACATCATTGCGTAGCCCCTCACATGCACTAGGTTCGGCCTGAAGCTTAGAGAGCTCGGCCCTCTCTCTCTCATCGAATTGCGTGCGCAAACCCCCCAGGACGCGGCCAAAATTTGGCATCTTCGTCGAGCTTCAAGCGATCACCGCCATACAGATTCGAAGCTCACGCAATGCTCTACGATCTTCATGTTGACAACTTTTCGAAATAATGCATGGATTGAGAGAGATTGAGAGTTGAAATTGGGAAATTTCTGGCCCTAGATTCTAAGGGTGGCGGCTAGCTGATAAAATTAGGGTTTAGCATATTCTTTTTTTTTTTTTTTTAGAATGGTAGCTATTTATAAGAAAAGCAAGCGTAAACACTATTCATCCCGGGAATTCCGAACTCCGATTTACGCGCCATAACCAGCGTTTCTAAGGTTTACCCCGCGTTCCGGACACAATGGAACAGGTTTCGGAAGCTAATTCGGAAGTATGTGCGAGTTATGGCTGTAAACGCTCAATTTAAATTAAACCGATTTAAATCGATTTCTAGGCGTTTTAATTTGTACAGGACAAACGGTAAATCCAATTGACTTGAAATTTGAAACCTTACAATGATATCACATTACGGATCCGATGAAACTAGTTTCGTCGAAATCCGAGACTTTTTGAAAAATGGCTATTTTGACTCGCCAAATTTAAATTAAAAACGATTCGATGCGTTTCGAGCTGCCACGATCAAACGATAGCTCCGATTGACACGAAAATTGAAATCCGGTAATAACTAACTATTACGGATCCAATGGAACTGGTTTCGTTCAATTATGAGACTGTTCAAAAATTGGCTATTTTACAGTCGATTATTAAATATTAAAATATTCAATTTTCACAAATTAACTTTTAATTCGATTTTAAAAGTTCTAAAATATCGTTCTAACTTCAAAATGATAAAATAAAATTTTACAAATTATTTTCAATCATATTTAACTCAATTTTCAATTATTTCCATAATTTAACATATTAAATTATCGATTTAATTATCCAATTAAATCCAATAATTCAAATAAAAATTTATTCGACTTATAAATTCACTTATAAATATTTAAAATTAATTAAATATTCAAATTTTAATTTATAAAAATTCTGGGTCGTTACATTACCTTAGTGTTGAACTGATTCATGAAAGACATCAGAGATTCATTCAATCCCTGGAATAGGCTGGACAAGGACCTCACATCTTTTAGTTGGGTCATGTGAAGTCTAAATTGATCAAGGAATCTTGTTACTAGTTGATTTAAGGTGGAGACGGATCTTTGTGGAAGCCTGGTGAACCACATAGAAGTAATTCCCTCTAGAAAAATTGGTAAACATTTACATCAAACAGCATCCTAAGCATTTTCTCCATCCATGTACCAATTGTACTTATACAAGTAGGGTTTTGGGTCTCTCGTTCCATTGTAAGACAGAATAGTCGACATGGTGAGCTTTTCGAGGTACCGCTCATTCAGAATTTCATCAGTGAAATGAGTCCAACTTGGAGCGGATCCCCATGAATCATCACTTCTATTCTAACATTCATCCATTAGTCGCTTGACCATGTCCACGATATATGCCTCAGATGTTCGGTAATCTGGGGGTCGGCTGTCAGTGACTACACCAAGTGTTTGATTTTGCAATTGATCTTATTGAGTGGGCTGAAACCTAATCTCTCTTGTCTTTGGGAGAGCCACTCCCTCAGGATTTCATTGGCTTACGGTTGGTCTGATGGGGGCTGTTTGGATCTCCCTGGCGTCATTGAATGCATCGGTATTTCCTTCCAACTTATCATCGTCAAGTCGCTCACCATCTTTTAAGTCAGAGAGATCCATGACTATATCTTGCTTAAGGTTTTCGCTCCTAGATTTAAATTTGTAGCTGGTTGCCTCGCGGTTGGTGGAGTGTTGGCGTTTCCTTCCATACTGACGCCTACGGTTCCACCTATCACCCCTTTCTGTGGCTGCTTCCCATTTCTCTTGTTCAGGCCAACGACTTACATTTAATGGTACGAAGACGCTCAAGAAATTTCACAGTAACCCGACGCTGTATGATGGATCGCTTGCGATCCATGGAGTTAGAGTGTTTTTAGATCATTTCAATCAGATAATGTCCCTTTCTTGTATAGATGCTCTCCATGTAATTTCATGACTAGATGCCTTGTTTTGATGATGATTCATGTACTAGTTGCATTGAACTTGTTCTAGAATCAGATGTGTGCTCACTTCTCGGTCTAGCTTGCTTGGAACATCATGGAACTTAGCAGATGTGTCTAGAATAGGTAATGCTTCATGATGCAAGAAAAATGGACAACGCACGAGCAATGCTTATGGGTCGCTAGCGATCCATGCACGATGGATCACTAGCGACCATCACCAAAGGTAATTTTTTTCCTTTATCTTCATGTGTCTTTCTTCGTTCCTTCTTCTGATCCTTCTGGTTGGTTCTCGAGTTGTTTTGACTTGACTTAGATGTTCTGACTTCCTTTGAATACTATTGGGTTAAAAATCTAGATACTACAAGGCAAATCCATAGGCTAAGGAGAGAAACCGATATTCAACCTGACCAATGAGCTTCTGGGTGAAGCTGTGCTGTAAACATATCTTGACGATACACAAAGAAGAAAACTGAATCGATACTTAATAAATCAACTATCGAGAATAGTCAAAATGATCATATATGGAAATTAAATCTCATATCCTTATCACTACTCATTGATTTCATACTTGTACTATCCCTTGGTTAAAAATGAAGCCGACCAAGTTAAGGTAGTGTTACCTCTAGGCATTGCCATGATAATAATTTTAACCTTCGAGATAGAAATTAGTTTCCATACCTCGATGTTTAATGCTAAAGGTATGACTAAATCCTTTCCATATAAGAAATAGCATTTACGAAAATTAAATTTCTTATTCTTTCCATAACTTAATCAAAACTTCTAAACTTTTAAAACTGAACTGTGCTTGGTTTTCACATCACAAGTACTTGTAAAACACTTTAAAAACACCCTTTAAAATATTCCTTTTAAAGAGTAAATTATATTTTTATATAAATTAGAAAGAAGGGTAAAGAAAAATTTTCATTAAAACATTATTTACTATAAACCTAAAAAATTTACACTTAGCTTTATTTTTTTAACACAATTCCTTTTAAAGGATTTTCTCATTTATAAACTATCATTTATAAATTTCAAACAACATTTATTATCTGAAAGATAATAAATCAATCAAAATACTTTTATAAATTAGAACAAATATTAATCATCCGAAAAGATAATTGATATATTTCCCTTATAAATTTAAAACCACATTAATTATCCCAAGTGACAATTAATCAAACTTATAACCCCTTTAATAAATCAATTAATTAACTTTAAACACCTCTATTAAATTAGTTAATTAACTTTAATCACTTTTATTAAATTAGTTCATTAATCTTTAAAACACTTTAAATAGATCGGTTAATTAACTTTAAACATCATTAATAAATCTATTAATTAACTTTATTATAGTAAATGCAAATTAAGAATATATTTAAACCTCTAATTCTTTTCAAATATTTATACAATCCTTACAAACCCATTTGAAAAGAATTTAAAAAATATTTATGCTAAATAACCTTTATAAATTCAAACAAAATTAATTATCCCCAAAGATAATTAAATCCAATTTATAATATTTTATAAATTTAAAAAACATTAATTATCTCGAAAGATAATTAATAAAATTTTATAATCTCTTTAAAAATTTAAAACATTGTTAATTATTCTGAAAGATAATTAATTAAATATATAACTCATTCTATAAATTTTGATCAACACTTATACTTTATTTTCAAAATTCTCAAAATACTTGAAAATATAGTTTAAACAATTTTCAAAGTGCAAAAACATGGTCAAACATTTATGTTGTAAAAATACAAGTTCAAGTTCAACACACAACAAGGGTTTAAGGAGATGATATTCCATAAGTTACGGTATAATGATAATTGCTATAGTGATACTTATACAAATCAACCAATATGTTACAAATATTTTAATCAAACAGCGATATAAGTAATATCAAAATATTAATAAATTAATATTGATGAGAGACCCTTATAGTTTCTCTACAAAAGTCACTTGTAAATTATGTGTATTTCAGAGTGTTCGTAGCGACCTCTTCGCTATGTACATTTCGACTTCCTCCTGCTTTTGTTCCTTGCAATACAATGGTTATTTATACCCTCTGCTTTTCAAGCTTGAATTTAAATCCAAGGAAATAACCAAAAAACAATATAAACTATCATCCAAGTATCCAACAATATCTATAGCAACACAGATATCATATAATTTATTTAGAGGTGAACAAACTCACCGAAATTCCAGTTGATGCTTCTGCGTTTTTGTTTGATCGACGTTTGACTTTACCTTAAATTTCTACTAGCTCCAAATCCAATGAAATCAGTTCCAACATGTAGATAACGTCGATATGAGTCCAACATAATAGATCGCGTCCAAATTCACGTGTGCAATAGTTATTCAATTTATAAGTTGGAGATTAAATTAAATAATTAAATTTAATTAATCACTTAATTACAATGGTAATTACCCTTTTAATTTATCTTCCCCAAATCTAATCCACTTCCTGTACACGAGCTAGTGAACATATACATGTTGATATACCCCATGGTGGCACCTTCCTTCCATCTTATTTCGCTCCACACTCAAGGAAATGATGCTTCATCAACTCTGACGATCTCCTTTCTCTCATCACTAGATAATGCACACCATCAATCAGTGCTCGATCGAAGAGTACTAATCACGATCTGATGACCCCGAAGCACTGTAGCCGCAAGTCGCATTTTACTAATCACCATCGCAATGCTCCAGACTTCGGCCGCAGCTGCCGCTCCTCTCGAGAAATCCGAATCCATCCTCCAATTCTCCTAATTCCACCTACACCAACCTACAACCCAAACCCTAGGCACGCTGCTAAACTTCGGCCATCTCAAATCAATGCCGCACACAACAGGGAGCACACCAAATTATAGATCTAGTCAATACAAACATAAAAATATATTTTTTTGTAATTTTTTTGTTAAGAGAATGGTTTGGTTTTTAAATTTTAAAAGGGACTTCCATTATTCTTTGGTTTATTGTAAATGTGAAGAATGGAAAGAGGGGGGAAAGTGAACTATGAAGAGGAAAATTTCTAAATGAATTGTGAATAGGGAAATTTCTAAGTGAATTTATTAATCTTATAACCAAATCAAGATTCTTTAATTCCAATACAAGCTAGGCAAAATTTCTAAGTAAACCAAAGTCTTCTAGCCAACATCACATCATTTTTTTGAATTTTGATTTAAAAGTGTTTTTGAAAAGACTGTTTTTGATTTTGATTTAAAAGTCTTCAAGCGAACAACAGAAATACAATCATACACCAAATTATAACATGATTCCAAAACAATTATAAAATACATTGGTTATCTTATTTTGTAAAATCACAAATATTACATCGTTTGCTGAAAAATATGCCAAACAACAGGTTAAATATTTTACAAATTTAAAAATTATGGAAAAATCCTATAAATTCAATTAAAAAATATTACAATAAAAATCAAATCGTTTTATTAGCAATTGATTTTCTTATTATTTATTCGAACTATTTATCATTGTAAATAAATTTAGAAAAATGAGTTCTTCATTGTTATTTATTAATTAAAAGGAGTTAATAAAGGCTATTTAATTCATTTAATTTATATTTAATTAATAATTCAAATATCTAAAATAATCAATATATTTGAATATAAGTTATTAATCTTTAAAACTAAACTATTTAAATATCTAAAATTAATCTAATATTCAAAATCAAATGATAAAATTCCAGGATGTTACAGTATAAATTAAATATGGAATATTAAGAGACCCTAAATAGACTTAGGGAATAAATACATATGTAAGTGTATGTGTAATGTGATTTTTGATGTATTCGACACTTGAATCACGAGAGTATTTCGTAGGAAATACATCATTCCATAAGTCGATATCACTCAATATAATATATTGAAGATTATGAGTTTTCAATATAATATTGTCCTCTACCATATATATATATATATTAATAAATTGCCTACATACTCCTTAGTTATTGAGAAACTCAAGCCAGGGATCATATGTGTAGTATTATTAATATATTGAATAGACGATGTGCGATAACTACAAGTATTTGTTGAGAAAAATTAACGTACATATGCTATACTTAGGCCGTCGTGATATGGTAGGTACAAGCGAATACTTTCGTTTTGATTTGTTGAGAAAACTCAAGGTTGAAGTGAAATTAGGACAACATGCCAAGGGCTAAGTTTTTTTACATGATACAACTGATAAGGAGTTATCCATCATCCGTGGATCTATGACTTGTTGAGCAAACTCAATGTCAGTATTCCAAGTCAGATGAGTCCTAACACCTACTAGTGAAGTCAAAAGACTTCTATGTTTCGTTTTAGGGTTTGGAAAAAATAGAAGACTAGTGTGAGCTTATTAGTAAAATGAAACATAAAGTTTATCCTTACTAATATTACAAGGACATATACTATGATTTGCCCTAGTAATATGCCATTTAAACTAGTAGAAATGACAACTCCAAGACTATTCATTGAAAGCAAACGATTAACCGAATCAAACCATTATACCGACTGGCTAAGAGCAATTAAAATAGCATTAACTTACGAGCGCCTATGGTCAGCTATTACATGCGAACTCAAAGAACAACCCATTGATGATGCGGACCCCAAACTAATACTTGCTTATAAAAGATGGGTGTCAGAGCTTGAGACCGTCCAAGTTTTCATGCCATCTACGTTAATAAATCCATTGCAAATATAGCATAAAAAGATGTTTATCCATGAGATATTTTATAGTCTCAAAGTCCTGTTTGGTGAATAGTCACATTTCATAAGGTACGAGCTTACGAAGAAGCCGTCCAATACCAAAATGACCAAAGGGCAGAAAGTGAACGATTATATGCTAGTGATAAAGGGCTACATGGACAGGCTTTCGCAATTAGATGTACAGATAAGCAATGACTTTCCAGTAGATTTGATCCTTGATTCACTTACTCCTCACTGTAAATCGTTCATATCGAACTATATCATGAACCAATTGAATGTGAATCTCGTGGTGCTCCTCAATATGTTGAGGTCGATCGAGTCACGATCTAAGGATCAATGGGTTGTGCTTGCTGTAAATGGTAGCGCATCATCTTTGGGGAGTTTGAAGAAGAAAAAAAGAAGGTAAGAAAAAGAAAAGTAAGAAAGGTCATTGGAAAAGAATTGTCTTGACTACTTAAAACATGTTAGAGAAAAGAAGCAGAATGGTTCTACAGCTCCATCAGGTACATTTATGATTCAAATTTTTTTTCAATCAATAAAATGTCTTTCTCTTAGATACTAGATCTGGTACTCATATATGTAATTCTTTATAGGGGATTAGGAACTATGACGCAGCGGATAATTAACAAAACGATATAGATCGATGAAAGTAGCAAACGGTGGATTGAAGATACTGAAACGCCCAAATTCGTTGATCACAAAGATACCGAATTCTAGCTATCTTCGACACGTTGATCGCGCACGATACCGTGAAAGAAGATCTACAATTCTTCAAACGTTGATCAAGCACACTTGATACCGTGAATTGGCTTCAACTATCGTTGAATCGAGCGCACTCGATTAACCGAAAGTGGAGATAGGAGATTACACTCAACTACCAATTTATGATGAAAGCACACAACAATCAAACAAGAATTTTATTCAAAAATCAACCATCTTAAAATGTACAACACACTCGCTATTTATAGTAGTTTCACACCCTGACCCTTAAGCCGCTGCCGACTTAACACTTCCCCGACTCACGACTCACTTAAGTCGTGCGCGACTTAACAACAACCTGACGAGTTACAAACGACTCACGACTTACGGCTTAACTCCTTGCCAACTTACGACTTATCACAACACAACTGACAACGACTTAAAGCAATCACAACAGCGCCTCAACCATATTACGACTCAACATCACAAACGACTTAAAAACACACGACTTAAAGTAATACAGACTCATCAACACTTAGGTCGTATACGACCTAACGACTCACGACTTAAGGAAATACAACACAGTATAACAAGCACACGACTTACGACTCAACTATGGAGCGACTCAAACAGCAGTGACTCATCATAGGTCGACATACGACTTAACATGAGTCGTGACTCGTGGCTTCTTGAAGGAGCGACACCTTCCAATGACCCAACTAAGTTTAAGTCGTAACCCGTTAGAGTTAGGTCGTTAACTCGGCACAACTTCCCCTCTGGTCTACAGTTAGGTCGGAAACGACTTAACTCTTCTTCATTAGCTCGCATCTCTCCCCCACGTGATTCCTTAGGTCTGGAACGACCTATATCTTCCTTCTTAAGTCGTGGACGACTTAACTCCTCCTTAAGTCGTGTACGACCTATCTCTTCTCTTCTAACTTGAGCTGCATCATCCTCCCTTGGTTGAGAGAAATTCGTCCTCGAATTTATAAATTCTTTCTCATCAGATTGTCCATCTCCATAATATGGTACAAGATGCTTAACATTGAACACGTCAGAAGTGTACACATCCTCCGGCAGCTTTAATTTATAAGCATTTTCATTAATCCGTTTCACAACTTTTACAGGACCAATTTTTCTGGCTTTCAACTTGTTATAAGCGCCCACTGGAAAACGATCCTTGGTTAACACAGCATAAACCAAATCACCTTCGTTAAATTCAACACTTCGTCGCTTCAAATCTGCAGTTCGCTTATACTTCTCATTTGCTTTCTCCATTCGCTCCTGAACGATTTTATGACATTCAGTCAACTCATTAACAAAGTCTACAGCTCTTTTAATCGTCCCCTTCGTTTGTGGTGCTACCGTTAAGTCCAACGGTCCCCTTGGTAAATTTGAATATACAATCTGAAATGGACTGAATCCCGTACTACGATTCACTGCATGATTATGAGCAAACTCTGCTTGGCATAACTTCATGCCCCAATTCTTCAGATTATCCTTCACAAGACATCGCAATAAATTTCCCAACGATCTGTTAACAACTTCTGTCTGTCCATCTGTTTGCGGATGATAAGCGCTGCTAAAGTTCAACTTCGTTCCCACCATCTTCCACAAACTTAACCAAAAGTGACTCAGAAAACGAGTATCCCTATCCGACACAATAGATTCTGGCAATCCATGAAGTCGATAGATCTCCTTGAAAAACAACTGAGCGACATGAACAGCATCCGCCGTCTTCTTACACGCAATAAAATGTACCATCTTCGAGAAACGATCCACCACAACATATATCGAGTCATTTCCCCTTTGCGTTCTTGGCAAACCCAATACGAAATCCATACTAACGTCCACCCAAGGTTTTGTAGGTACAGGTAAAGGCATATACAAACCCGCATTTGTAGCTGTCCCTTTCGAAACTTGACAAACATGACATCTCTGAACAAACCTTTCAACTTCCTTCCTCATCGATGGCCAATAGTAGGATTGAGAGATTAACTGCAATGTTCGGTCTCTACCCACATGTCCTTCCTCATGAAGCTCCTTTACTATCTTCATTCGCAAGCTACAATCCGGTACACACAATTGATTCCCCTTAAATAAGAACCCATCAGTCAACACAAATTCATCAGAACTTCCCTCCTTAACTTTCTCAACAAATTTCTTAAAGTAAGGATCTTCTTCAATCAGTTCTGGCAATAATTCAAACCCTGTCACCTCAACCTTCATTGTAGTCAACAAGTGATTCCTTCTGCTCAATGCATCTGCTACACGATTCGTAATTCCCGATTTATGTTTCACAACAAACGTAAATTGCTGCAGATAGGCAATCCATGATGCATGCCTTGCTGAAATCTTGTCCTGCCCCTGCAAATGCTTCAAAGCTTCATGGTCTGTGTAAAGAACAAACTCCTTATGGAACAGATAGTGTCTCCAATGTTTTACTGCTTGCACTACGGCATAAAACTCCACATCATACGTACTATATCTCATCTTTGCCCCTGATAATTTCTCACTAAAGTATGCAATAGGATGCCCCTTCTGACTCAACACTCCTCCAATCCCAACCTTAGAAGCATCAGTGTGTAACTCAAACAACAACTGAAAATCCGGTAAAACTAGAATTGGTGCTGTCGTCGATAGTGTCTTGATGTTCTCAAAAGCAACCCCTGCTTCCTTTGACCACTCAAACTTCTTTCCCTTCATGCAATCGGTTATAGGTGCCATCACACTACTAAAATGTGGAATGAATCTTCGATAGAAAGATACCAATCCATGAAAACTCCTCACTTCAGTAATTGTCTTTGGCTGTGGCCAACTCCTGACAGCTTCTACTTTACTTTCATCCACTTGAATCCCTTCCTTCGATAGAACATATCCCAGAAACAAAACACTGTCCGTCATAAACACACATTTCTTTGTTGCAGCATAAAATTTCTCCTGCCGTAGAATCAACAGTACTTCACGTAAATGCTGGACATGCTTTTCCATGTTTCCATTGTAGATCAGAATATCATCAAAGTAAACTACCACAAACTTCCCAATGTATGGTCTGAAAATCTGGTTCATCACTCTCATAAAAGTACTTGGTGCATTCGATAAACCAAACGGCATAACCAACCATTTGTATAAACCTTCCCTGGTTTTGAAAGCAGTCTTCCATTCATCACCCGGTCTAATACGAATTTGATGGTATCCACTCCTCAAGTCAATCTTTGAAAACACAACTGATCTATCAAATCATCAAACCTCGGCATAGGAAATCTGTATCTCATAGTGATCTTGTTTAAAGCCCGACTGTCCGTACACATTCTCCACGTTCCATCCTTCTTCGGTACCAATAAGGCTGGCACTGCACAAGGACTTAAGCTCTCCTGAACACGCCCCTGTTCTAACAGCTCTTCCACTTTCCTTCGCAACTCCTCATGTTCCTTTGGACTCATTCGGTAGTGTAGCCTGTGTGGTAATACTGCCCCTGGCACAAGATCAATCTGATGTTGAATATCCCGCTACGGTGGTAACTCCGTTGGCAACTCTTCAGGAAACACATCTCTGAATTCTTCCAATACCGGCTTTACTTCCTCTGGAACTGCGACAGATTCAGTGGCTTCATGTCCAATCAACAAAAATACCTCTGGACTCTCTTCTACTTCTTCAATAAATTCCTTCAAAGTCAATAAAGTTTTAAGCTCCTCAATCTCTTCAGATTTACTCTCTTCCTGTTGTCGCTTCTTTGGAACTAAAATAATCTTAACACCTTCAAACATAAAGCTGTAGCTATTGGTCCGACCGTCATGCTGTACTGCTCGATCATACTGCCATGGTCTTCCCAAAAGTAAGTGACAAACATCCATTTCAACTACATCACACCAAATTTCATCTTTATATTTCTTCCCAATAGAAAATGGAACTCGAACTCGCCTATCCACCTTCACTTCTCCTCCTTTCCTCAACCACGCTAACTTGTAAGGATTTGGATGCTTCTCCGTTTTCAGCTTCAACTTTCTCACGGCTTCAGTAGAAAGAATATTGTCACAACTTCCTGCATCAATCACAAACTTACAAACCTTTCCCAGAATAGAGCATGTTGACTGAAAGATGTTACTCCTCAACCAACTAGCTTCTTCTTCTTGCTTCGGTATTAAACAAGACCTCCTCATCATTAGATTACATCCTTCATCTCCTGACGCAACATCCTGTTCATCCTCCTCAACTGGACTAGGATAACCTTCCCCAACATCCTCACCTTCAACTTCAACAATCATAGTTTGCTTCTTCGGCTTCGGACATTCATTACTCTTGTGGCCCACTTCCTGGCAATTGTAACATTTGAAACTATTGTTGACCTTTGCCTTCGCAACTTCATTCACAACTGGTTTTGTAACAGCTTTGGAAACATTGGGACTTCCACTAACACCCTTCACTTGATTGTTGGAATTAGTAAACACACCACCTCCACGCCTTCCCTGCTTCTCCCAAGCCAACGCTTTCTGATGTGCCTCTGCTACAGATCTTGGATCAAACATATTCACCATATCCTGAATCTGTATCCTCAACCCTCCAACAAATCTAGCAGTCAGCTGTTCCTCCGTCTCCATAATATCATTTCGAGCAATCAGTTGATAAAATTCATCAGCATAATAACAGTCTTCGTCCCTTGCCTCAGATTCTGCAATCTCTGATACATGAGTGATTGATAATTATAAGGTAAGAATGTAGCCTTCATTAACTTCTTCATCTTCTCCCATGATTCAATCTTCGACTTCCCCATTCTCTCCCGTATAAGTTTAGTTTGTTGCCACCATGCTAAAGCTCTACCCCTCAACCTAGTAGCAACCAACTTCACCCTTCTATGCTCAGGAACCTCCTTGAAATCAAAGATCTCTTCAACATTAGACAACCAATCAAGAAATTCTTCTGCTACCATTCCACCCTTGAATCCTGGAATTTCCATCTTCATACCCGATTCCCATCGACGATCATCATCTACATCTCGATATGAATTTCGAATTTGGTCTCGATCTCGATAATGAATGCTAGCTCTATCACCCTCTTCATCAAAATCAAATGTACGTCTATATTGATCTCGACCATCAACATCCCTTCGATCACGCATGTCTCTTCTACTATGTCTCTCTTCATCTCGATATGGGTCATCTTCAAACTCACGTGGAGTTCTTCTCTCTTCATGTCCATAGTCATGGTGATCTCTCCTTGATGAAATTGATGTTTCTCTTCTTTCTCTAAAAGATGGCGGTGATACCCTTCTCGCTTCCGTAACTGATGGCGAAACTCGGTTTCCTCCATGGTTCGAGATTGGTGATCTCCTCCTTTGATTTTGATTCAAATCATTCATCAACTTCTCTAGCTTTCCAATACCTTCATCAAATTTCTCATTAATGCGTTGTTCCATTTGCTCGGCTTCTTCTCTTCGATACAACGCTTCAACATTTTGATGACGATTAGCTCTTCTTGGCGGCATGATTTCACAATCACAAATCTTCTACAAATCATACTTCAAAACAAACTTCACCCAGGCTCGGCTACTTCTCACAAGTATACACGGCCTACTCTTCAAACTCTCGACTTAAACAAGTGATGCACGACTCTGCCCAACTCGGCTCAAATTCAAACACCTTTCCAACTTTGATCCAAAATGAAATGGATCGAAAGCTTCTGACTTGTTGCAACTTCAAGATGAACTCGATGAACACCAAACTTCAAACTCCTTGGCTACAAGACTCGTCTTAGCTATGATTGGCTAACTCAAGCTCTGATACCAAACTGACGCAGGGGATAATTAACAAAACGATATAGATCGATGAAAGTAGCAAACTGTGGATTGAAGATACTGAAACGCCCAAATTCGTTGATCACAAAGATACCGAATTCTAGCTATCTTCGACACGTTGATCGCGCACGATACCATGAAAGAAGATCTACAATTCTTCAAACATTGATCAAGCGCACTTGATACCGTGAATTGGCTTCAACAATCGTTGAATCGAGCGCACTCGATTAACCGAAAGTGGAGATAGGAGATTACACTCAACTACCAATTTATGATGAAAGCACACAGCAATCAAACAAGAATTTTATTCAAAAATCAACCACCTTAAAATGTACAACACACTCGCTATTTATAGTAGTTTCACACCCTGACCCTTAAGCCGCTGCCGACTTAACACTTCCCCGACTCATGACTCACTTAAGTCGTGCGCGACTTAACAACAACCTGACGAGTTACAAACGACTCACGACTTACGGCTTAACTCCTTGCCAACTTACGACTTATCACAACACAACTGACAACGACTCAAAGCAATCACAACAGCGCCTCAACCGTATTACGACTCAACATCACAAACGACTTAAAAACACATGACTTAAAGTAATACAGACTCATCAACACTTAGGTCGTATACGACCTAACGACTCACGACTTAAGGAAATACAACACAGTATAACAAGCACACGACTTACGACTCAACTATGGAGCGACTCAAACAGCAGAGACTCATCATAGGTCGACATACGACTTAACATGAGTCGTGACTCATGGCTTCTTGAAGGAGCGGCACCTTCCAATGACCCAACTAAGTTTAAGTCGTAACCCGTTAGAGTTAGGTCGTTAACTCGGCATAACTTCCCCTCTGGTCTCCAGTTAGGTCGGAAACGACTTAACTCTTCTTCATTAACTCGCATCTCTCCCCCACGTGATTCCTTAGGTCGACAACGACCTATATCTTCCTTCTTAAGTCGTGGACGACTTAACTCCTCCTTAAGTCGTGTACGACTTATCTCTTCTCTTCTAACTTGAGCTGCATCAAACTGACATTGCATGTCAAAAGGAGAAATGAGGCTCCAAGTTGCTAGTGGATCTATGGTAGATGAAATGGCAGTAGGAGATTATCATTTAGTTTTTCCTAGTGGGTTAGTGTTTGTTTTAAATAATTTCTATTATTTAAAAGACTTTATTAATGGGATTATTTCTATTTTTATATCTTCTGAGACTGGATATATATTCGTTGTGAAAATAATGTTATGAACATTAGTTTGGATGTGCAATGGTATTCTTCAAAATAGCATTTACGTGATTAATACTGATTATATGTGTTTCTTGAATAATTCTTCGGATAATATAAATGATAGTTATCTTTGGCATTGTAGGTTAGCTCATATTATTGAGAAACAACTCCATGAATTGAAAACCAAAGGTTTTCTGTTGTAAGTTGATTCCGAATCATTTGAGTTGTGTCTTAAGGTAAAATGACCTAGCACCCTTTTAGTGGGAGCAATGAAAGAGTTGATGAACTCATAGGGTTTGTACATAGTGATGTATGTGGCCCGATACCTGTAATTACCAAAGACAATAGTTCTTACTTTGTTACCGTCATGGTTATTTCTCGAGACTAGGATATGTGTATCTTACGAAGAACAAATCCGACGTCTATGAGAAATTTGTCGAATATAAAAATGTAATAGGAAACCAACCGGGCTGTTAGAATAAGTTTATTCGATTAGATTAAGGAGGTGAGTATGTTGGATAAGATTTCTAGCAATACTTAAAAGATAATGGGTTTATCTCTTAGATTACTCCACCTTATCCATTGCAATACAACGGTGTGTAAGAGTGAAGGAACCGAACATTATTAGATACAGTTTGTTCTAATATGAGTAAGCTTGAGTTACCACAGTCTTATTAGGGATATGCACTATAAACCACGTCACATATGTTGAACTTGTTACCCACTAAATCTATGTCTAAAACACATACGAGAGTGGTATGGCAAGAAAACCCAACTCAAATATTTGAAGGTGTGGGGTTGTCCGACATACATTAAGAACGTTGGTTCGAACAAATTAGAGCAAGATTAGCACTGTGCAAATTTATAGGATATTCCAAAAACTTAATGGGATATATATTCTACAATATCAAGGAACAAAATGTTGTTGTTTCTCGACAAGATGTCTTTTTAGAATAGGAATTTTGTTCAAATGAAATTAACAGTGATGTTGTAGACTTGGATGAAATCTAAGAAGTTAACATTGAGCCGAACCAGCGGGAGAACCAAGTTCACTAGCATATGAAAGCACACAACTTATTAGAAGGTTTAGTAGGGAATCTCATGCACCAAAGAGATACTACATTTTTCTCATGGATGGCGAGGAGGAATGTGTTTTAGATGACGAATCTCCTTTGTCTTTCCAACAAGCACTGTAGAGTAAATACTCTGCACTATGACTTAGAGCTATGAAATCCGAGATGGATTTCATGTACGAAAAAAAAGTTTGAACTTTGTTAGACGCACCCGAAGGGATAAAACCCATCAGATGAGATGGATTTTTAAGAAAATCTAAATACAGACGAGGAAGTAGAGACTTGTAAAGCAAGTCTAGTTGCAAAAGTATTTCGTCAAATTCAAGATGTTCATTATGTCGAGACCTTTTCACTTGTAGCTATGCTTAGGTCCATTCAGATTATGCTAGCCATTGCTGCATTCTATGATTAGGAAATAGGAAAATGGATGTAAAGATGGCTTTTCCAGATGGTGATTTAGAAGAAACCGTTTAAATGTCGCAGGCCAAGGGTTTTGTGGCTAGTGGGAGTGAGGGAAAGGCTTGTAAGTTGTTAAATTCCATTTATGGACTTCAAAAAGCATCAAGGAGTTGGAACAAGTGTTTCGATAAGGTAATCAAACAGCTTGTATTTTATCATAACACAGAGGAAATGTGCATATATAGAAAGAAAGATGGCAATGCTATCGTTTTCTTAGTGCTTTATGTCGATGATCTATTATTGATTGGAAATGATTTTGTTGTTGCAATCATTGAATTCTTGGTTTTCCAAGAACTTCTCCATGAAGGATTTGGGAGAAGCAGCCTATATACTTGGTATAAAGATTTACAGAGACATATATAAGAGGCTATTGGGATTGTCCCAAACCCTGTACATAGATATCATACTGAAAAGGTTAAGTATGGAGAATTCCAAGCATGGAGTGTTCTAATGCAATCTAGAATCATCCATTTTAACAAAGATGCTCCTTGTACCGAGAAGGAGAAACAATATATGAAGAGGACCCCTTATGCTTCATCCATAGGATCCATAATGTATGTCATATTGTATACTAGACTGAATGTGGCATACGCATTAGGATGCATAAGCCGATACAAGTCTATATTGGACAAAAACATTGGACGACTATAAAATGTATACTAAAGTATTTAAGAAATACTCAAGACTTATTCCTCATATATTGGAAAGGAGACCTCCTTATGAAGGGGTATACAAATTTGAGCTTTTAAAGCGATATAGATGATAGTAAATCAGTGTCTAGTTATATCTTTATGCTTAATGGTGGAGCCGTTAGTTAGAAAATTTCCAAATAAGAAACAATACCTGATTTCATGATGAGGCCGAGTATATCGCCTCAATGAAGCAGTTAATGAAGTAGTTAATGAATCAGTCTGATTGCGCAAGTTTTTGAGTTAGCTTAGTGTGATTCCTGATACTGAGAATCCTATAGCATTGTTCCGTGATAATAATATGATGATGCAGATTGCAAAGCATACCAAAGTACAGAAGAAGTCACAACATATTCTTCAAAAGTTCAACCTCATTGAAGAGTTCGTTGAGAAGAAAGGGATCATGATACAAAGGGTAGATACCAAGGACAACATAGTAGATCCATTCACTAATGGTCTATCTCGGTCAGCTCTCAAGAAATTGATTGAAGGGATGAGATTAAGATTACGGAACTGGCCCAAGTGCAAGTGGGAGATTGATAGAGTTAGGGGTATGCCCTAGGGGCAATTCTATAATTTATTGTAAATTAATCAACTCTTTAATCAATCCTTGTTCATTATAAATGTGTTTTTCTTTCTGTTATATATTTGTATAATGTGTTATAAATAGTTAAATGCTTAATATATATATATATAACAGAAAATCCATATTTGTTTGTGATAGTAATTACAAGTGGTTGTAATCATGAGTATTATATCACGATATTATAAAACACATCATTTTAAATATTCCCAGTCAAGAAGCGTCGAGACTGGATATCGATATATCCATTGAGATGAGTACATAACGCTCTTTAAATGTTGAGCAGTGTATTACTTGTGACTACTAGGGGCACCTAAGGGTTATGTACTGATAGTCATTCTCGATAGTTTTCTGTGGATTGATATAACAAAGGTCAAATAGAAAATATTGATGTGACCAACTTACATATTTCTCTCGACTTGAGAATATTGTGGATCTTCAATATAAAAGCTCTACTTTGATTATAATCAAATCATGGCATGGTGTTCATCGAGTGACTATAGTTGGGTCGAGAGGAAGTATTGGAAGTGAAGCATTATTCAAGAGGGGATTCGTCTTCTCTACTATATGCCTATATGGGGTTAGTATCACTGTCGATTCAAGTCAACTCAAAATCAAAATCTCTGGCCTGAGTAGTTCGATTAATAATATTTGTTATTATTGAACCAAGGACTTTGTGTTTGGACTATAGAGTTGAATATGGACGATATTGGAATTTTGACCTTTATCAAATTCTGCAAGTCCAAGTGATATGGTTTTAATGAAGAGAATTGGTGTAAAAAAAAGTCATGATCATGTAACATTTAATAAAGTTAAATTGGATTTTACCAAAACCAAGCAATAAATTTAGCTAAGATGTCACATCACCTACCAAGTGACGCGTGAACGTTAATATTCGAATAGTTCGATATTAGTCGCTGACCGAATTTACACCGACGAGTCACACAACCGAAATGATGAATTCTCCTTTGACAAATTGATTTGGTTAATTTAAAATAGTTATAAATCAATTAATATTTATGAAATATTAATTATAAAATTTGATTATGATTTAATGAATAAATATTATTATATATATTTATAATAGGTATAAATATATCAATCGATATATGATATCGATAAGCGATTAAATTGGATTTAATCGTATAATATTTTATTTGGGCTTAAATTAATTTAAGGACCATCATAGAGGTAGTATTTTTGGCATGAACTATGTGTAAAGGGAAGTTAAAATTAGTTTAGAATGGGCTTCATTGATGGCTCAAATTCAAGGAGAAATAGTATGACATGAGATCCACATTTCTCTTCTTTCTATCAACTATATATGCATCTCTAACCTAATTTGATTTAGTTCTTTTTTGGATGCCTCCTCCTCTGTTACTTGCTAGCCAAAAATCATCTCTCTAGTCCCTCCATCTCACCAAGTTTAAATCAAGTTAATTCAATCGCTATCCGATAGCTGGTGGTCAATGGTTTTATGACTAGCTCTCTGTTGAGTCGAAAATAGTTTCAAGGGGTGGATATCATCATTTCAAGGTGTACTTCAAGGCATTGGAATTAAGATATGTTATTAATCAACATATAGTTATTAATAATCAGTTATATTTTCTATTATATATGTGTATATTATATATATATATATATATTGTTAGTTAGGTAACGATTCTGATATGTAAGTAATATTGTTACAAAGCTATTTGGTTGTATGTGTGTATATATATTTTAAAAATTAATTTTAACAAATATATATCAAGTCAGTACGACTATGTATCAAAATATATATTTTTATTATTAAATTAATATAGATTATTTAATTAGATATATATAGTTTATAAATAATTACAACATCATACTTTTACCAAAAATAGTCATATAATTTTATAGGTAATGAATTAAAGCTATGATAACTTTTAACAGTGAGAAATTATTTTAGTACTATTTAAATAAATTTATTACCTAAATAAATTGTATTAATTCCTGTATACTATGAAAATTTTATTTTATATTTTATAAAATAATATAAGCAGTAAAGAAGCTCTTGGAATTTTTTTTATTTTTTATATTAATTTTCAATTTTCGGTTGAAAATTGAAAAATCATTTTAAATTATTTTAAACTAAAAATTTTTTGAATTTTTTTCAAAGCGTTAAATATCCTTTAGGATTTACTGAAAATTTAAAATAAAAAATGGAGTTTCAAAATAAGTATTAGTTAGTATTTTATTAATTTTTGAACATATAATTAAATTAAAAGTATTTTAAATTTTTTTGAGAGAAATGTGTGATCTTCAAAAGTAGAGAAGTGCACACATTAAAAAATTATTCTAAAATTGAAAAAATTTAAATTATTTTACTGAGCAGTGCACAAGACCTGGTCATTTATATTAATCAAAATATTTATTTTGTACTTTATTAGCAAGTGTATATATATTATGCATATATTTATTTTTATATGCATATTTAAAATATATATTTGTATATACATATGTATTGATTACGATTTTATAAAAATTAAATTTTTATATTTATAAATAATTTCTTTATATTTAAACAAGTTTATTATATAATATATATACATACAATATTAATATAATATTCATATGATTATGTGTGTGTGTGTATAAATGTTCACATGTATTTAAATAATTAAAAAAAACTATAATATATATAATATTTATATAAAAATAATAGTATATATTTATAGGTACATACATTTGGACAATATATTTGCATATTGGATGAGTTGATGTGTCCGTTGCGATGTAAATTCCAACATCTATACACGAGAATGTTATACCATCCACGGATTGATATGTTGCACATGAGCACACATCCATATACATACATGATACAGTTATATATATATATATATATTATAAGATAAGTTAAATACAACTATAAAATTTATAAATTTAAATAAAATAAAAGATTTTATTTATTTAGAAATGTTCTAAATAAATTTGAATTAATAGACTTAATAAAAATCCAATAAGAGGATTCTTTTCTAAATTCACCCATAAGTTTCACTGTGGGTTAGCCCTGTTCTAACATATTCATGTACCAAGGTTTGGTGGTGTTATAATTAAACACGACGATTTGTATATCTCAATTGAACACCACTATGTATGTGAGATGTTTATATATTATTTCGCTTTCGATATCTGGTTATAGGTAGATTTTCATATTTATTCTATTTTTTAATTGTTCTATTTTGAGAAAATCCTCATACTATTGCTTTGCGTTGATAGTGTTTACATTTGGAGCAAGTAAATTTTAAAATGGTAACATATTCGATGTTTGTCCAAGGGAGTAGGGTGGACAGCTCATTAAGTCCCATTCTTCACACTATCAGATAGCAATACTTTAGTATATTCTTCAATATCATAGGTACAGGGACAAGGAGTCACAACTTGGTATTAGAGCTCATGTTCAGAACAATGTAGAACTTAGAAGTTAGGTTGACCTTTTAGCAAGAATTAGGTTGAATATTGACCCTTATGTACGCTCATCCCTCATAAGGAAGGGAGAGTCTAAAGGTGTGACGACCCGCCTTTCAAACCACAGAAAGACGTATCATTAATAAGGAAAGAAAGAGATAGAAATATAAAAGATAGAAAGAAAGAATAACAACATCAGAATCTCACAGCGGAAACGGAACAAAATATAATACATCACATAACTATTACATAGTTTTTACATATATAAGAGTTACACAACATCATACAACAAGACAGTCATATATACATCTGCCATTACATACATCCCAAAATACAACATACATCAACTAACACAACGGAACTAGATAGATATATACGTCTGGACTCCTGCTCCAAGCTCCTAAAGAACTCAATAATCCAAAACCTATCACTTGGCTACTTATAAAAATTTGAGTACCCAAGAGTTTATGAAAAACAGAAATAAACTCTGGGTCATACATGGGTCTGGTGTGAGTAAACGGGTTAAAGTTGTTTAATTTTGAAAACCATTTGGAAATAAAGGTATCACGTAAGACTTCCCACACATAAACACGGGTAGGTTTTTACCTTACGCTAACCAAAATATTTTATAGGAAATCTAGTGATATTATAATAGTGTCTAGATTTTCAAGTAAATAGAAAATATCTGAAATTGTTACATTCATTAAATTCCAGCTACTAGCCACAAAAGTGGGTAATACAGATCAAAACTGTAGGGTCTGTAGGGAAAATGGGTTTCCATCAATGGCAGGGCTATTGGGGTACCTCCCGTCACAGTACGGGGCCTAGATCACCGTACCGAGGATCACTCCCGACCCCCTACAACATAAGATCGGAACCATTCCTTACTGAACAGTCCCGAACAAGATAACCCCGTAGTTGTGGCCAACAACTGCCCACACAGCCGAAATAAAAAGGGACATCTAGACAGGGGTATATCTCGTCCTACTTGGGTGCTACCCACCTAACCTTGCTGCACCTCCTCTGTTTTAGCCATTTCCGGTTGATGAGGCTTGAGGTTGCGATTACCTTTAGAGAACATATTTCTTAGAATGCTCATCATCCACCCGACGATGGTCTGAAAGCATTCAATCCATACAAGTTCGTTCCGGGTTCGAACGAAACCGAAGGCATTATCTAGTTACACTCATTTTGGAATCACCCTCAGAGTTAACGACAATAACCCTTGCACTCTGAAACACCATCTCGATCTTCACTTGAGATACCATGACCTAACATTTAATTTGGATCGATGTTGTTTTTGGATAATCATAACTGACACCCGATCTCATCAAAATCCAAAGGCCATTTTAAAAGCTAAGTTGTTTAATAGTCTAAACAATTTAATTCAACACTTTGAATTCACATAGCATTTATAACAGATAAATCATACACAGTCATCACATAGATATCAATGCATATCACATAATATCACCAAATAGATATCTCAATCAATCAAACAGGAATCATCAATTCATATCAAAATTAGTTTAATTAACTTAAACTTAATTAATTACTTAAGAATAAACCATTTTATCCTGCTATATTAATCACTAATTAATCAACCCATTTAATTTATAAATTATTTCTTAATTTCTATTTTATTAATTAATTTACATTTTGCTCACTTAATTAATTATTTCTTAATTATTAATTAATAACCTTAATTATTAATTAATTGAATTTTATTACAAATGAATTAAACACTAAATTATTAATGCCAATCTTAATTACAAATTTATTTAATCTCAAATTACTTAGTTAATTACAATTATAAATTAATTCACATTCTTAATTAACTTACAATATAAATTAATTATTTATCTTACATTTGAAAATCTTCCTTAATAACTTTTAAATCAAATCTTAACTTAAAATTTGCCAACATTATTTACTTCATTAATACTAAACTTTGTTTAACATTTTTAACTTAAAAGTTTATTAGGCTTAACCTCTTGAAAACAAAACTCGAGAAAATCTCTACATTTACTCGAGTTAAAGCTCGAGTTTCTCCTTCTATTTCCCGAGTCCCCTCTTCTCCTCGTACTTTTCTTCTTTACCTTTTGTTTGCCAGTTAAGTTTAAGTCAAACTTAAGTTTAAACTAAAATTACAGGAAGTATGCTCACGTACTCGAGTTCCAAACCGAAGCAACGCATTCATTTTCTCGAGTATCAACTCGAGTTGCTCTCGCGCCAAAAATTCCCTGGTACAATATCGATGTCGTGCACGTGCACGGCGGTCGACAGCATTGCCACCTCCTGCGACTTACTCCACTCATCGACGATTGACCCAACATTCAACTCTTGCCCTCGAACCAACATCACAAAATACGAAAAGAAATTCGACACTTCCAGTCGAAACTGGAACACTCAAGCTCGCCAAAAACCACTTCAACACAACCATCCCGACCACCAGAACCGTCGCGCCTCCATCTATGTCTCAAGTACGCCCCCTCCAAATCTAGCCACACTCGATGAATTGACGAGTGTGCACGAGCCCAAAACCCAAACACTCATTTCACTTTCCTTAAACCCTATATTTCCCACCAGTCGATACCACGACGAACTGGAACGTCTTCGGTCATTTTTCCCGTCATTATCCGACCTTCCTCCATCCCCGGTCCAATTCCTGACACCCCAAAGCCCTCCGGCCATCTGAATTTACTCAAAACCCATTTATAGTTCATCTAAGAACTACTCTTAGCATACTCAATGAAAAATCACCATTTTTGTTTTAAAAATCCTACTTTGAAAAGTAGATTCAAGTTACGTAATTGAATCGATGATTTAAAATATTCAAAATTTTCATATGTTCATCCTTTCACTGTAAAATTTAAATTGCAGAGACAATATTTCAATATCGAGCTTAAAACAAATTCTAAGCCATGATTTAAGTTTAAACAAACTGGTTTTGTTAAAAATCCTAAGCTTAAAAATGTTTGTATGAAGATTTATTAAATTTTTCTCTAGTTTACTTTGCTCTGAAACCAGAAGTACAGAAGAACAGGCCATACTAAAATTTCCAGTACAACAGAAAACATACAGAACTACTTATTTAAACTATACAGCAAAGCACAAAGTTTTCATGAATTAAATACCCAGATTTAAATTTTAAAAATAGTATGTTTACTCACTTGAAATATTTTGAACAGAGAGTAATTCTGTTTTTGGAAAGTTGTAGTTTAATCTTCCGGTAAACCTTCCTGCTTTGTTGTTGAATGAATTTGAGTTTGTAAAAATAATGATGTTTATTTTTCTTTTCTTTTCTTTCAGGCTTGCTAAGTTTTGTTTGAACGAACAAGAACTAATATGGATGTATATATAAAGAAAATAGGTTTTACAGGGTGGATGGTTTCTGGTACAAGCTCTTCCTCTGTTCAGATTTTTGTGTTTTCTGAAAATTGAAATGATATTTGTTTGTTCTGAGATGATGTTATTTAATGCATATGTTTCCCTATATGTTTACATCTTATCCTATTTTTGTATGTACATAGATTTTATTTGTAGATATTTTTTTTGTTTCTTCTTTTTTTTTTTGCCTTGTTTATACATGTAATTCATAGGTTATATTTTCTAGAATTATCTTATGTTTTCATAAAAACATATAAGTTATCTTATATATTTATGTTTAACACAAATCCTTAGTTTTTATTTCTATTTAAAGTTTAACTATCCAACACTTAATTCATATCCATATATTTCTATAGTTATATTTTATATTGATAAGATTGATTTTATTTTTAAATTTTTTTAAAGACTTTATTTATATTCATATATTTTTATAATTATAGTTTATACTTATATTTAATATTGATAGGATTAATTTTGATTTAACATTATTATCTATATTACATTCATTTGCATATATTATATCAAATGTCAATAATGTAGAGCCTTTAATTTAATTGAATAAGATAGATTTTATTGTAAATATTTTTAAAAGATTTTATTTTAAATTTTCAAATCAAAGCTTCCTTCACATTACATATATATATATATATATATATATATAAATAACTAGAAAATTTTCAAAATCTTATTTGTTTTTAAAATGATAGGCTTGTATTTTATTTAAATTAGATTAAATACTTATTAAAATAGTATTGCCAAAATCCCGGGTCGTGTTACATTCCGCCCCGCTTAAAAGAATTTCGTCCCCAAAATTTAAAACAAAAGTTAATTCAAAAGCTTTTATATCAACAATCCTAACAAACATATCATCTATACATTAGCAAACAATCAAACAGTCTATCCTAACAAACATCACTCGTTATCCGGACACAAATCTGGATAAGCTTTTCTAAAACTATCTAGAGTTTCCCAGGTACAATCTCTAGGATCCTCGCTCCACTGCACTTTGACGAGCTTCACTACTTTGCTTCTAAGTTGCCTCTCGTTTTGGTCAATGATCTGAACTGGATTCCTGACCACAGTCAAGTTTGGCTTGAACTCCAAATCTTCCTGGACTACTGGTTCTACAACCAATGATAGGTCATGGACAAACTTCCTTAGATGGGATACATGAAATACATCATGAATTCCAGACATCCGTTCTGGCAATTCAATTCTGTAAGCTACAGCACCAATTCTTTCCAATACCTGGAATGGTCCTATATATCTCGGGGCAAGTTTTCCCGTCTTTCCGAATCTAATAGCTCCTTTGATCGGGGAAACTTTGACAAAGACTAAATCTCCGATCTCAAATTCCAATTATCTTCGTCTTTTATCTGCATACTTCTTTTGACGGTCCTGAGCAGCTTTCATTCTCTTCTTGATAAGCTCAACTTTTGCAGAAGCTTCACGAATCAAATCCGGTCCAAGCACAAGATGAACATTCGACTCTATCCAACAGGATGAGGATCTACACTGTCTTCCATATAGAGCTTCATAAGGAGCCATCTTAATACTCGCCTGGTAACTGTTATTATAAGAGAATTCCACTAGATGAAGATGGTCTTCCCATGATCCACCAAAATCCAAAACACAAGCTCGCAACATATCCTCTAGAGTACGATTAAGCCTCTTTGTATGTCCGTCCGTCTGGGGATGATAGGCTATACTCAATCACAAACTCGTTCCCATAGCTAATTGCAGAGCCTCCTAGAATTTGCTGGTGAAGATAGGATCTCGATCACTTACTACACTGACAGGAACACCATGCAATCTGACTATCTCCTTTAAGAAAATCTCTGCCAGAGAAGCTACAGTATGAGTTGCCTTAACCGGTATAAAATGGGCGCTCTTAGTTAAACGATCCACAATCACCCGTATTCCTTCGTTTACTTTCTTGGTTCTAGGCAAACCGTCGATGAAATCCATCGAAATCATCTCCCATTTCCATTCTGGAACTTCCAAAGGCTGCAACAATCCGGCCGACTTCTGCTTATCTCCTTTAACTTGTTGGCAGATGGCATAACTATTAACGAAAGCAGCTACATCTTCCTTCATGTCCTTCCACCAAAAGACTCTCTTCATATCCTTATACATCTTAGATATTCCTGGGTGGATATTCAATCTGGAACGATGACTCTCTAACGACACCTCCTGTCTCAGATCCCTATCATTCGGAACACAAATCCTCCCGTTAATCCTCAATGTTCCTTGGCCATCAATATCAAAACTTGAACACTGACCCTTCCTAACTCTTCTGATGATTCTTTTCAACATTTTATCAGGATCTTTCTTGCTCGAAATCCTTTCAATAAGAGATGGCACCACTTCCAAAAGAGATAGAACTGCATTCCTGCTAAGAGCATCAGCTACAACATTCGCCTTTCCCGGGGTATACAGAATATCCAAATCATAGGATGCCAAAAACTCGACTCATCGCTGCTGCCTCAGATTAAGATCCTTTTGAGAGAAAAGATATTTCAACGGTTTGTGGTCCGTGAATAACTCGAACTTCTCTCCCAAAAGATAGTGTCTCCAGATCTTTAAAGCAAAAATAATGACTAACAATTCAAGATCATGCGTAGCGTAGTTCTTTTCATGTGGCTTCAATTGCCGACTCGCATACGCAATAACTCTTCCATTATGCATCAACACTGCTCCCAGTCCAACTATACAAGCATCTGTATAAATCTCAAATTTGCTTTTCTCAACCGTAATAGCTAGCACTGGTGCACTGGTTAGCCTCATCTTCAACTCCTGGAAAGCTTCTTCAAACTGGGGTGTCCATTTGAACTTAGCTCCTTTCCTTGTCAGCTTAGCCAGATGCGAAGAAATCTTGGAATAGTCTTTGATAAATTTTCTATAGTAGCCAGCCAATCTCAGAAAACTACGAACTTCAGTCGGTGTCTGCGGCTGCTTCCACTCCAGAATAGTCTCAACCTTTGCTGGATCTGCAGAGATACCTTCTCCAGAAACAATGTGCCCTAAAAATTTGACCTTCGATTTCCAAAAATGACACTTAGATAATTTTGCCTTCAAAACATGCTTCCTCATAGTCTCCAACACAATTCTCAAATGCTGCTTGTGCTCTTCTTCAGACTTAGAGTAGACCAGGATATCATCGATGAACACTAGAACAAACTAATTCAATACATCTCGAAAGACTCGGTTCATCAGGTCAACAAGGTAAGCAGGAGCGTTGGTTAACCCGAAAGGCATAACCAACTACTCATAGAAACAATTTGGTCACCTAAATGCAGTCAAGGGAATACTGTCATCAGCTACCCTTAACTGATGGAAACCTGAAGCTAAATCCAGTTAAGAAAAGACAGAAGCTCCATGCTGCTGGTCAAAGAGATCATCAATACGAGGAAGAGGATATTTATCACGGATAGTTACTTTGTTCAATTCTCCATAATCCACACAGAACCTTAGCGATTCATCCTATTTAGTGACAAACACCGCAGCAGAGCCCCAACAAGAAAAACTGGGCCTAATCAATCCCTTCTCCAAAAGATCCTGAGTTTGCTTCACCAACTCCTCCCTCTCTCTAGGAGCCATCCTCCTACTAGGCTGAATCACTGGTACTACTCCTGGAATCAAAACAATGCAAAACTCTATCTCTCGATGTGGAGGTAAACACTTAACTTCCTTGAATACGTCAGGAAAATCTTGGACCACATCGATATCTTCAACCTTCTCTTGAGAAGTCTCAACTCCATGCAAAAGACTACTCAAGTGAATTCTCGAATTATCACATGTCACTCTAGTAATTCTACCCAGATCAGTTTCCAACAAAACTATTCTCTCATCACAATTCAGGACTGCTTTATACTTATCAAGCCAATCCATCCCCAATATAAGGTCAAACCCCTTAAAATTCAACACATAAGGGTTACAAGAAAAACTATGGGACAGATAGAAAATCTTTAAGTCCCTACAGATCATATCTAATTTGGTCACCCCTCCTATAGGATTAGATACAAAGATGGGACAGTCCACAGTACTAGGGGTAAGAAAGAACTTCTCTACAGATTCCAGAGAAATAAAACTCAAAGAAGCACCCGAATCAAATAAAACTTTAATATACTTGCCATTTAAAAGTAATGTACCTTCCAACACTCTCTTGCCTTTGGATGAAGTAGATGGTGCACCTTCCAAAGCAAATACCTTATTCTGCTGAGCTTTATGAGGTAACGGGCAATCCTTGATCATATGACCTGGTTGGTGGCAATTGAAGCATAGAGATTTCTAAACCAAAGCCGAACCCGGTCCACAATAATGCGGCTGCTGTTCCTGTTGCTGAAATCCTTTCCTAGGACACTTATTCGCCAAGTGACCTTCTTGTTGACATATATAGCATTTGCGACGTCCGTTATTACTTCCAGTCTTCTTCTTGTTCTACTTCCTCCAATTGGGATTGAACTTTCGCTTATTCGTATTAGCAAAATTCCCTCCCAATGCTGCTACTGGTGCCACTGGTTTTTTGTTCATCAAATCCTCATATCTCAGTGCCATATCAATCAGCTCAATAAAAGATCCTTTCAAGTGCGCGGTCATCTTTTCATGAAATTCTAGCCTTGATCCTTGCACAAACATTTCGTTCTTTTTTAGGGGAGTATCTATAAGCCCTAGTCCTTAGAAAGAAAGTTCATTGAATTTGGTCTCATACTCAGATATAGACATGCTTCCCTGCTTCAAATTCAAAAAATCCTGGTACATACGAGTTATCCCTGCTGTTGGCATGAATTTCTCCTCAAACAGCTCTTTAAATCATTCCCAAGAAATGTCGTCCTCAAAGACATTTGCTACTGCTGCATCCCACCAGGCTGCTGTACCCTCCTGCAATTGTCGTGATGCCATTTCCCTTTTCTGTTCATCAGACAACTTCATACTCTTAAAGATGCGCTCACAAGAGCGTAGCCAAGCTTGGACCTCAATTATCGATTCTGACCCTTTTAATGGTTTACCTCCAAGGTTGATGAAGTCCTTGCATAAAGCGGTAAAACTAACCTGAGGCGGTACTGGATCTACAGCCTCACTAGCAGTTTGACTTCGTCCATTATCAGTCGAGGTACTGCCCCTACCTCTGCCTCTCGTTCCAAAACTCATGTCGGCCACCAGAACAGGTAACTCAACAAATTTAAATAGGTATATAATTATATGAAAATACAAATACGCACTCTCAAGATAGATATTTTTTCAGAGCCTAGGTATTATCTCAACCTCGCTCCGGTAACAACTGTGACGACCCGCCTTTCAAATCATAGAAAGATGTATCATCAATAAGAAAAGGAAGAGATAGAAATATAAAAGATAGAAAGAAAGAATAACAACATCAGAATCTCACAGCAGAAACAGAACAAAATATAATACATCATATAACTATTACATAGTTTTTACATATATCAGAGTTACACAACATCATACAACAAGACAGTCATATATACATTTTCCATTACACACATCCCAAAATACAACATACATCAACTAACACAGCAGAACTATATAGATATATACGTCTGGAATCTTGCTCCAAGCTCCTCCAGAACTCAATAATCCAAAACCTATCACTTGGCTACTCATAAAAATTTGAGTACCCAAGAGTTTATGAAAAACAGAAATAAAATTCGGGTCAGACATGGGTCTGGTGTGAGTAAACGGGTTAAAGTTGTTTAACTTTGAAAAACATTAGGAAATAAAGGTATCACGTAAGACTTCCCACACATAAACACGGGTAAGTTTTTATCTTATGCTAACCAAAACATTTTATAGGAAATCCAGTGATATTATAATAGTGTCTAGGTTTTCAAGTAAATAGAAAATAGCCGAAATTGTTACATTCATTAAATTCCAGCTACTAGCCACAAAAGTGGGTAATACAAATAAAAACCGTAGGGTCTCGTAGGGAAAATGGGTTTCCGTCAATGGCACGGCTACTGGGATACCGCCCGTCACAGTACGGGGCCTAAATCACCGCACCGAGGATCACTCCTGACCCCCTACAACACAAGGCCGGAACCATTCCTTACTGAACAGTCCCGAACAAGATAACCCCGCAGTTGTGGCCAACAACTGCCCACACAGCCGAAATAAAAAGGGACATCTAGACAGTGGTATATCTCATCCTGCTTGGGTGCTACCCACCTAACCTTGCTGCACCTCCCCTGTTTTAGCCATTTCCAGTTGATGAGGCTTGAGGTTGCGATTACCTTTAGCGAACATATTTCTTAGAATGCTCATCGTCCACCTGACGATGGTCTGAAAGCATTTAATCTATACAAGTTCGTTCCGGGTTCGAACGAAACCGAAGGCATTATCTCGTTACACTCATTTTGGAATCACCCTTAGAGTTAATGACAATAACCCTTGCACTGTAAAACACCATCTCGATCTTCAATTGAGATGCCACGACCTAACATTTAATTTGGATCGATGTGGTTTTCGGATAATCATAACTGACACCCGATCTCAGTCTCATCGATATCCGAACGCCATTTTAAAGGCCAAGTTGTTTAATAGTTTAAACAATTTAATTCAACATTTTGAATTCACATAACATTTATCACAGATAAATCATACACAGTCATCACATAGATATCAATGCATATCACAGTGTATCACAAAATATCACCAAATAAATATCACAATCAATCAAACAAGAATCATCAATTCATATCAAAATTAGTTTAATTAACTTAAACTTAATTAATTACTTAAGAATAAACTATTTTATCCTGCTATATTAATCACTAATTAATCAACCCATTTAATTTATAAATTATTTCTTAATTTCTATTTTATTAATTAATTTACATTTCGCTCACTTAATTAATTATTTCTTAATTATTAATTAATAACCTTAATTATTAATTAATAGAATTTAATTACAAATGAATTAAACACTTAATTATTAATACCATTCTTAATTAAAAATTTATTTAATCTCAAATTACTTAGTTAATTACAATTATAAATTAATTCACATTCTTAATTAACTTACAATATAAATTAATTATTTATCTTACATTTTGAAAATCTCCCTTGATTACTTTTAAATCAAATCTTAACTTAAAATTTGCCAACATTATTTACTTCATTAATACTAAACTTTGTCTAACATTTTTAACTTAAAAGTTTATTAGGCTTAACCTCTTGAAAACAAAACCCGAGAAAATCTCTTCGTTTACTCGGGTTAATGCTCGAGTTTCTCCTCCTATTTCCTGAGTCCCCTCTTCTCCTCGTACTTTTCTTCTTTCCCTTTTGTTTTCCAGTTAAGTTTAAGTCAAACTTAAGTTTAAACTAAAATAACAGGAAGTATGCTCATGTACTCGAGTTCCAAACCGAAGCAACGCATTCATTTTCTCGAGTATCAACTCGAGTTGCTCTCGCGCCAAAAATACCCTGGTACCATATCGACGCCGTGCACATGCACGGCCATCGATGACATCGCTACCTCCTCCGACTTATTCCACTCATCGGCGATCGACCCAACATTCAACTCTTGCCCTCGAACCAACATCATGAAATACGAAAAGAAATTCGACACTTCTAGTCGAAACTGGAATACTCAAGCTCACCAAAATCCACTTCGACATAACCATCCCGACCACCGAAACCGCCGCGCCTCCTTCCACGCCTCCGTCTATGTCTCAATTACACCCCCTCCAAATCTGGCCACACTCGATGCATTGACGAGTGTGCACGAGCCCAAAACCCAAACGCTCATTTCACTACCTTAAACCCTATACTTCCCTCCAATCGATGCCACGACGAACTGGAACATCTCCGGTCATTTTTCCCACCATTATCAGACCTTCCTCCATCCCTGGTCCAATTCCTGACATCCCAAAGCCCTCCGGCCATCTGAGTTTGCTCAAAACCCATTTACAGTTCATCTATGAACTACTCTTAGCATACTCAATGAAAAATCACCATTTTTGTTTTAAAAATCCTACTTTGAAAAGTAGATTCAAGTTATGTAATTGAATCGATGATTTAAAATATTCAAAATTTTCATATGTTCATCCTTTCACTGTAAAATTTAATTTGCAAAGACAATATTTCACTATCGAGCTTAAAACAAATTCTAAGCCATGATTTAAGTTTAAATAAACTGGTTTTGGTAAAAATCCTAAGCTTAAAAATGTTTGTATGAAGATTTATTAAATTTTTCTCTAGTTTACTTTGGTCTGAAACCAGAAGTACAGAAGAACATGCCATACTATAATTTCCAGTACAACAGAAAACATACAGAACTACTTATTTAAACTATACAGCAAAGCACAAAGTTTTCGTGAATCAAATACCTAGATTTAAATTTTAAAAATAGTATGCATACTCACTTGAAATATTTTGAACAGAGAGTAATTCTGTTTTTGGAAAGCTGTAGTTTAATCTTCCTGTAAACCTTCCTGCTTTGTTGTTGAAGAATTTGAGTTTGTAAAAATAATGATGTTTATTTTTCTTTTCTTTCAGGCTTGCTAAGTTTTGTTTGAACGAACAAGAACTAATATGGATGTAATATAAAGAAAATAGGTTTTACAGGGTGGGTGGCTTCTGGTACAAGCTCTTCCTCTGTTCAGATTTTTGTGTTTTCTGAAATTGAAATGATATTTGTTTGTGCTGAGATGATTTTATTTAATGCATATGTTTCCCTATATGTTTACATCTTATTCTATTCTTGTATGTACATAGATTTTGTTTGTAGATATTTTCTTTGTTTCTTCTTTTTATTTTCTTTTGCCTTGCTTATACATGTATTTCATAGGTTATATTTTCTAGAATTACCTTGTGGTTTCATAAAAACATATAAGTTACCTTATATATTTATGTTTAACACAAATCCTTATTTTTTATTTCTATTTAAAGTTTAACTATCCAACACTTAATTCATATCCATATATTTCTATACTTATATTTTATATTGATAAGATTGATTTTATTTTAAACATTTTTTTAAAGACTTTATCTATATTCATATATTTTTATAATTATAGTTTATGCTTATATTTAATATTGATAGGATTAATTTTAATTTAAAATTATTATCTATATTACATTCATTTGCGTATATTATATCAAATATCAATAATGTAAAGCCTTTAATTTAATTGAATAAGATAGATTTTATTGTAAATATTTTGAAAGATTTTATTTTAAATTTTCAAATCAAAGCTTCCTTCATAATACATATACATACATACATACATACATACATACATACATACATACATACATACATACATATATATATATATAACTGGAAAATGTTCAAAGTCATATTCGTTTTTAAAATGATAGGCTTGTCTTTTGTTTGAATTAGATTAAATACTTACTAAAATAATATTGCCAAAATCCGGGGTTGTTACAGAAGGTGATCACCTCGTCGTTTATTAAGAATCGACTATACCTCATTAAAGAACATATTATATTATGTACACTTATTAGATAAAATTACTTTACATATCACTATTATACCTTATATTAAAAAAGAAATATACTTCAAAATAAAACGTATAATTTATATGTATGATGCTTGTATTTCTATAATCAAAATATTGTAATGTGGTTTGAATTTTTTTTAAATGTTGGATGTTTAATTGTTTAGGTGCTATGAATGTTGTTTATTGTGTATGTTATGCACTTAATTATATTAAAAAGCAATCATAATTGTATAAATATATACGATGAAAGTAAATTATTTACATTTAATAAACATAAGACTTTCATTTGTAGAAAATACTCATATATATATATATATTTAAGAAAGATTTCAAGCACTACGACAGGGTGAAAGGATTTATGATAGAGTTCGAAAAAAATAAAATATACTTATTATAAATGGGAAATAATTAATTATATTTAGTCACGTTAACATGTCTGTTGGGTACTTTACAAATTCAAGTGGATACGAGTGAACAACTTGTCGAGGATAATTTCTATATACTAGATGTAGATATCACGACACATTATATCTAAAAATAAACATAAAGTATGTTGAAGAAAGTTTGAAGAATAAAATATTTGGTATAGAAATTTAAAAGTAAACTATTTTAAATACAACCTCGAAGTTGTATTTAAAATATAAATATATGAAAATGTATTTTCAGTGGTGATTTTTTTTCAAAAATGATTTGAATTGAATAAACACCAATTATATTTGGAAGAAATTTATCGTTTTAAGGATGACCTTGAAATAATAAATTATTTTTGAAACAAATAAAATAATGGAGTCGTGAGTGATTTTCATTCTTATAAATACAAGTTGTTTGTTATATTGCCATGTTGAAAACTTGAAAGTTTGGTCATTTTCGAATGGTTTAAATTATTGAGATTGGTGAATATATACAGCATGTAAAAATATAAAGAAGTACATACGTACGTACGTATGTATGCACATATATGTATATGTGTGTGTTTGTATATGCTAAGATGATATTGATAAAATCAGGCAATTGGTTATTGGACAAGTTAAAGATAAGAAAGGGAATTAGGAAAAAGGACGAACTTTGAAAAAAAAATAGGTTGAAGGACATCAAGTTTTATTTTTAGGTTGAAGGACAAATGTCAGATATAATATAGGCTAAAGGGCAAGCTCTAAAAAAAATTTAGCCGAAGGACAAATGCTAGTTTTATTTTTAGGCTTTATATTCAGTTTTACACTATAAAAAACTAGCATTCTCCTTTAGCCTAAAAAACTTGCTATCCTTGAGTCAATTTTTTTTTCAAAATTTGTCCTTGTGTCTATTTTCCTGTTATGTATATTTAATGATATAACATTGAAAAATTTAAGTATATTATTGAAATTGCTCCTTGGAATAAATTATTTACTTATGAATATATATATATATATATATAATATGTTGATATATAAATATATATATTTTTGGCAAAGCCTACGGTGTTAAATGGTCCACTACCATCTTGTTGAGATTCAAAATGGGTAAAAAGAAGAATGATATATAAATATTGAGTAACTGATTTTTTTTAATGTTGATTGGTTGTGGAAGCACAAATTCTTTAGGGGAAAATTATTGTTCAGCAAGAGCTTCAAATAATAAATTGTTTGAAATAAATATCGAGTTGATTAGAAATTAAAATTTATGAGGTGGCATACTTATATATGAAATGAATATGAATTTTCCATGATTATATACATACAAATAAACATACACACATACATACAAAATACATATATAGGGCAAGGATCGGTGAGGTGTAGCCAATCGTAGCCTATATATTAACATATATATATATATATATATATATATATATATATATATATATATATATATGCTTCCTTTGTGTAAATTATAAATGCAAATGAGTGTATTGTGTGTATTTCAATACTCATATGAAATATTAGGTTATTTATAAAAAAAATGAAATAGCCCCAACTAAGGTCTACCTGTCACAATCATGTGTGCCTTACTATCTTACTAATAACACTTCACTATTCTTCTATAATCTACACACTTGAAGCAACATTCCTAGGTACTCACTAGTGTCCTATATACTTTATGGGAACTTTTATTATTACTGCTGAAAGTAATCACTGCTATCTCCTACATAGCCTTACAATTTTCCCATCACACCTAGGAAATGATTCCTATCTACTCCATATTTGAAAGATTGGTTTGGTATTTATCGTTTCATTTCAAAAATTAAAGCTTCTATATTTTTGAAACTTCAAATCCCAAAATTCTTACCTTTAAAAGTGTTACTTTAAAGTTTCTATTAAATTCACAGGTACTTGGTTATTTAACATTTTATCTTTCTAGACTTGCCTCTTTACAGCTCTTTGATTTTAAATTATTCCCCAAATCTAGAGGAAAAAACTTACAAATTCTAAGTTCAAAACATATTCCTCCTTTTCTTTCAAAGAACTTTACAGCTTTCCATATAAAAAAATTGGATTTTTAAATTTAACTCTTTATTAAGTTTTCTCTTCCAAAAACTTACTTTTTCACTAAACCATTTTTCTTTAAAACATGCCTTGCTTGTCCTTAAAATATATTTTTTACTTCCAAAAATGTCCTCACGTGTTTTGAAAACATCTACTTCCATAGATTTTCAAATTTACAAAAAACGGAGAAGATAAGAACAATTATTTTATCAAAAATCGCTGAACTTTCTTACTCTTCCAATTACCTAACCTCGGAGGAGTTTCTAACTTACTACAAATGATGACTTTCTACAAGGGTAAGCAACCAATGCGCATAATCAATGGAAATTATGAAATTTCCCTTGCTTAGCTTTCCTACTAAGGCTCTCTATAATATCCCTCCTAACTAATATTATCTCTAATTATTACACTTCTTATTATACGCAATGGTTTTTTACCTTAATGTATTGGAACTACTTTCTCTTATGAGAAACCATTGATGCTAAAAGCTTCTATGAATCCTTTAAAAGAGGATTTCATGTTTATGTGAAATTACAAGGGTCTTATTTTATATTTTATCGAAATAGGCTATACAAAAAATGGTGTTTTCCATACCATGTACATCTCTTTCATGTATTCCTTATAACTTGCACAAAACATCTTTATTTCTGATTTGGTTTCATAGAAAATTATATCATTATTCATTTCATTCCAATAGATTAAAGTATTATTAATCTACATTCACTTACAACAGACATTTCCTACAAAATTTATTAATTTTCTAATATTTAATTTACATCTTCTTCGTTTTAGAAGAACTCATTTTCAAAATTGTTTTAATATTTTCATAGCTAGAAAACATTTCTATATACTTATTTAAATAATAAGTGTACTTACAAACCACTTTATTTCTATACTTAGAAATTATCTTCAAAACACATTTATATTTAGGTCAAAACAGATGTTGTGTAACACCATTACAACAACCCAAAAATACTAGAATATGGATTCAGTTAAAATAATATTAACAAATCCCATATGTTATGTAAAAACATTTCCTTTGGAAGTCACCTACTATAAAAATAGTGTCATAGTCTATGCTTCCTTTATTTTTCACGAAAACATCTATTACAATAATAAATGTTGTATTCTACGTTTTCGATACTTAACGCATTCTAGGTTTTTATATTTATATTCTTTGTTTACCTATAAAGAAACTAGCGAGCTATACATGCTCTATAATTCTTCAAAAAAAGAATTTCACTTTAACAAAATTTACATCGTATAGAAACCAATTTAAATTTCATACCACTTTTTTTTCAAAAACCCAATATTTACTTCCTCAAACATATTAACAATTATATTTTTCAACTTTTCAATTCCAAAGGTTTCATTTTATTGGGCTAGACATAAAGTGGATTTTCTTCTTACTACCCTAGGAATACCCCTCCTAAACCTTAGAAATCTCATTTCCTTACTAAAATCTCTCATTCCTTCCAAAATAAAAATACTCTCCCTACTATCCCTAAGGAACTTTCCCACTTCCTATAACATATGGATACCAATCTTCTCTCAAAATATAGCCTATTGTACGTTACAAATCAACAATAACATAGGGCTCAACATCCTTGGGTCATTCCAAACCCATTTAGCAAACTATCCACAAATACACTTCTAAAATCTTTCCATATGTTAAAATCTATCATTGGGGACTATTTGGATTTTAGTACATAATATGTTTATATATTATCAAAAATACAAATGCGTTCACTCATATTTTCTAATTTACTTAGGATCTTCTAACCTAAGCTCTGATACCAAATGTAACAACCCAAGTTCCAGTGGGTTCGAATTTTTCGCAAAAATACTAAAGCCCCAATCCACTGATGCCCGACGCGGCACCTCCTCAACTAATCGAAAGACCTTTCAAGAGCTAAGTGATATGCTCTACTACAAACAATCTAAACATCCAATTGGCAGTGCCCCTCGTCCAATGTTTCGATAGTGGAAGAATCATCGACCTGTTGGTTTAACTCTATTCTTTCCCAAACTCGTTTTGACTAATTGTAACAGCCTAAAATTTGAGCTATAATAATTAATTAACGAACTAATTAAACAATAAAATAAGTCTTTGAAATTTTCAGAATCGAGCCACGAAAGTTATACCATTGGGTCTTTGGTAATATTCTAAGAAATTTAGATAATAACTTGTCGAAATCTGAGCCAGTATGAAGAAGTTACGAGAGAAACAAGACATCAAAATTATATAAACAAAAATGAAAAAAATAAAAAAGACCCATAAGGGTCGACCCATAGGTCAGCCCTTAATGTACATAGGTCAACCCGCAAAACTTCTATGACGATATTTCATCCAGGTACGAGCCGAAGAAAGTAAAATTTGATTTTTGTGAAATCCTGTGCGTTCGTGATTGCATCCAAGGATCCCTAACGAGCCTATGACATGGTTGCACCAGATTCAATCTTCAAATCTAATGGCCTGAGATCCCTAAGCCACACTATTATTAGAAGGACTAATTTTCAAAAGAGACTGCTTTTCAAAAGTATTGGCATAAATAGGCTAGTTTGAAAACTATTTGCAAATATGGGCTAGATTTGGCCAGCTCAGCGATGCGCTGGCCATTTTTACGCTGAGTTGGCCATTTTAAAAAAAAATTACAGGGCGTATTTCACAACTGCGCCCCTTATCATTTACACTAGAGCATCTTCCAAATGCGCCAGTGTAAATCTCAGGTCCAAACCTAGAGAGCAACCTTTTACCAAACAGTCCAAATCCAAATGCACAATCTTAAATGATAGCAAACATTTATCTACATAAAAGCCAACAAATAAAACTACCATTAAATAAATTCTAGCATAACATAATTAAAATTCGATTATATTCAAATTAAAGTAGAAGTTACAGTTCGATTACAAAAGCAAACTAATAGTAAACTAAAAATTGGAATACTCATGGTTGAGTTGGATTGTCTTGAGTAGGTGAGGGTTGAGAAGGTCCAGGGGGTTGCGATTGGTGTGTATCTTGCCTTCTTTTAGTTCTTTGCTCTCTAGTCCGCATAGCTTGTTCGGAAGATCTCGGCAATGTTAATCAATTTCTAAAAAGGAGCGTGTCAATAAGTTTCTTCAAATCAAGACACCATGGTTGGACTTCTCGTTCGGGTACTCTACTATGTCCGATATCGTCCAACCCTCTTCCTTCCATCTGTAGTACATCGACCTACAAGTTGTAGTTATTTATTCAAAATTCGAAACATGAATCAAGTGAACGAACTAAAAATATCACGATAATGTTAAGATTTACCACATCTCGCTCAAGCGGTGCACGAGCGGTGTATGCTCGTTCGTGAGAAGTCCGATCTGCAACAATGAATCTTCAAGTAATCGATCAATACCAAGTCATGTATTTCAAAATAGGAATGGTAGGAAACTGTTGTTGTACGATACGGTTTTGTCTATCATTCCACTAGACGATAGCAAACTTCAAATCCGACTTTGGTTCGCATAGATCAGGTATGTGTTGTTGAAGACCAAACTGTCGCATCACTCGATCAGGATTATACGTTTCTACATCTCGCATGCATATGATAGGTATCTTACAAAGCTAACTATGCATCCCACTTAGACATATCTGTGGAAGATCGACTAGCACATCCTGTGTGTATGGATTCCATATAACAGCTTCATCTGTTAACATGTCGAGCTGGTCGCGATAGTAAGTGGCCACCTGCTTTGGAGACTCAACCCAACTCCTCGAACCAAACCACCTATATAAATAGTTATACAATTAGAGTTTTATAAGTACAAAAATAACACATATAAATGTTGTTGGAAATTAACTACCTTGCACTATAAGGCAATGTTCTGTCGATCTACATGGATGAAGTCATATTTGGATGACCAATGGGAAGATGTGTCCATGCCCAAAGCTGTAAAATAAATAAATAAACTGAATACATTAAGATTAAGTATTATATATGAGTGTATAATAAATATATCTATGAATATTATAACTTCAAGAGAGAGACACAACCAGCTATCGATTTGGATTTCATGAGTGCAACATTTGTTAACGCATTATGTAATGTTGCTAATATATTTGCTTTTTGTTTTGTTGTGGGTAGAAACCTTTGCACTGGCGCATTTGACAGATGCGCCACTGTAAATTATTAGGGGCGCATTTGTGAAATGCGCCCCGTATTATTTTTTTAAAAAAAATGGCCAGCTCATCGCTGAGCTGGCTAAATCTAGCCTATAATTGCAAATAGATTTCAAACTAGCCAGTTTATGCCAATACTTTTGAAAAGCAGTCTCTTTGAAAATTTGTCCTAATTAGAACTCTAGACCTAGCTAATTTTCTCATTCAGATTATCTCCCAATTAGGTTCACTGCCTGAGGCTAAACCCTAAATAGAAAAAATTTCTAGGGAGGAAATCTTTGTGATAAAAATATTATACACTCTAGAAGTGGATCCAAGAAGGCCCAGGTCTAAAGCTAAGGACCACAAGTAAGTGTTTTGTAATTATTTCGGATTTGTCTGCAATTGAAAATAATAGGGTTCTCAATAGTTGTAGTTTTTCTACAATTTTGAGACAGTTTTTATGTAAGTTTATTTACAGTCGGTTTTTAAGTAAACTTCAAAAGTTCTTTTCAGTCTATTTTTATTCAACTATTTTGTTCAGTTATTTGTAGTTATTTACTGTTATATACATCTGTTTTAAGTTGGAATTAGGCCTATAAATGTTAGTTTCTTTTTATAGAGATTCAATCCATTTTAACGTGAATAAAATATTAAAAAGAGAAGAATTCGCAAATATGGATTAAAGTAGATAACACTAAATTTACAAAAATCAGATGTAAAATGAGAAAAACCAAAATAAAAATAGAGATGGACTGAATAGGAAAATTTAAGATATTTGCAAGCATAATTACAACAAGTGGTTATAACTAAAAAGAAAAATAGAAGAGTAACAGTTGTAAGAACAATTACAACACGTAGTTTATAATTAGAAAGAAGAGATAGCAGAAGAGGCTTATTTTAAAACTTGGATCTTGGATTAAGTTAATAAGCAAATATAAAAGTAAGTCCCGTACGGGCAGCATTCCCTTTCAGGCCTAGGACTGATGGTTTCACACGTTGGTGAGGCTGAGACACGCTTATGCTGATTAGGGTAAATAAGTGGCCAACAGATAGATGCTCAAATCAGGGAATTCGGACAAGGGGCGCAAAGCTAGAAGATTTATTTATTACGACCAGTACCATAAGAATTTCCTTTCTGGTCAAGGACTGATGATCTCACACGTAGGTGAGGCTGGGCATGCTTATGGTCATAAGGGTAAATAAAGGGTCAAATGGGGGGGGGGGCAGTTAGTGCATACCGGCGATGACCAAGCGTGCGGCATCGATTAGGGTAAATAATTCGCTACTGTGTCCTAAACGCTAAAGAGGTGTCTTTTGCTGTGACCAACAGGATTGGTTCACAGTAGAAAAACAAAGTTTGGAAAGTCCGATCAATGGGTAGGATTAGGATTTCAGCCTAATCAAGTTAGCAGTTGAGATAGGATTAGGATTCCAGCCTAATCACAGTAGTTTAAGACAAGTGCAACCAATCAAGCAATCAAAACAAACAGCCAAACCGAATCAGAAACAGTATTTTATCTGAGTTATATCTTTTTTGTATTTTCCTTCCAAGCTAGAACTATTGCTTAGTCTATTATCTTTATCTTGCTTAGAAATGCTAGTAGTTACTTTCACTCACCAGACTTATTATCTGACCCACTCCTCTATCTTTCCTTTTCTCCCAATAGCCAAGCAGAGTTGAAGATAGTTGATTCAGGTTGCTTGGAGATTCATTTTCGAAGTTTTCTCATTTCAGATGTAATCTTCTGTTTTTCATCTTTTTCATTTGGCTTATGGCACTTATGAGAGGGATTATGATTATTATTATTGTTACTGTTATCTTCATACTCTAATTTTATAAGACTGAGAAATATTTTCATGAGACATGAGACATTTTGAGTTTTTGATATATGTTATGTTTTTATGACTTATTTTGAGATGAAGTTTAATTTTGAATGATGAGTTATTATTTAAATGTTTCCGCTGCTTTTACTTATTTGTCTTGTGAATCTTAGTCTATGTGATGCTTTAGCTATACCTATAACACACCACATCATTTGGTGTGCCCTTTTTGAAAATACTAAGGGGTATGGAGTGTTTCAATTTGATATCAGAGCTTAAGGTTATAGGATTCCTAAAAACATTTTTTAAACTATTTTTAAAAGGTAACATATCTTCAAACTAAAAGTATTTTTAGAATGAAACTCTTATTATAGAAATATTTTCAAGTATAATTTTTTTTATTAAAAAAATCCCCTCAAAGTCCAATTCAACCTTCTTTCGATTTTTTCAAGCCTAAATTTTCTTTTCTTTACATAGTGTGGTAGACACCCCAAATCTTCCAAAGGGTGTCCAAGTCCCTGGCCGGTTCCATAGATACCTCTAAGCTACGGCACCAGAGGTGCAAGGGCAAGCGGCAAACGCAGCATCGGCAGGTGAAGGACTTGTTAATCCACCTGCAGCAGCCAATTTTTCTAAGCTATACAAGGACTTCGCTAGTCTAGGAGGCAAGACGTTTTCTAACATAGAGAATTTCGTAAAGGCACGAGCTTGGTTGAGTAATACGGAGCAGATATTTGGGCTGTTCAGATTGGAGAACCAGTAGAGAGTTCAGCTTGCATCTTGGTAGCTGAAGGGAGAGGCTTCTTACTGGTGGGAGATTGTAGAAATAGAGGGTGAAGACGTTGGCAGGTTTGGATTTTGGGAAAGGTTTGAGAGAAATTTCTTGTCCCAAGTAAAGAAAAGCATGCAGTTGGAGAAGTTCATTAGTTTGAATCAGGGGAGTCTTTTGGTGAAAGAGTTTATAAATCAGTTTAATGAGTTATCACGGTTCGGGATGGAGCTTGTTAATGCACCACATAAGAAGGCCACCAAGTTTGCTAAGGGTTTGAACAAGCCCCTCCAAGGGTTGGCATTGACACATGTACTTATGGGAGCGATGTATGAGTCACTTGTGGAAATGGCCCTTGTATCAGATATTGCTAAAGAAGAAGAGGTTAAGGTGGTTCCTAAATCAAAAAAACTCTAAGAAGCGGTGGTGGAAGAATAGGATGGGCAAGGACAAGAAGAATAGAGGAGGACCTCAAAAGGGACAGATCAAGAAGGGCAAGAAATGTCATAATTATGGATTGGTTGGGCATTTCACAAAGGATTGTAAGAAGGACATGATGAAAGGGAGGTGTTACAACTGTGGGCAGCCTGGACACCTTAGTAGAGCTTGTCCTCAGAAGATAGAGCAGAGAGCAGGCGCACCTACGGTGCAAATATAGGCTTTGGATGCAGCACCTTCTAGTAGTGGACCGGATCGAGGTAGGAAAGTCTCTGTAGAAGGTTTGATCTATATTTCTATTTTTCCTATTCGAACTCTTTTTGATTTCGAAGCATCGCATTCTTTCATTTCTAGTTCCTTGGTTGATTGTTTGCACTTAGATATTTCTCTTGTTGTAGACCCTATAGTGGTTTCTAACCCCATAGGAGGATTGACACATTTATCCATGATTTGAAAATTTTTATACTAGGCATAGAGTTTGATTGTGACGCCTATGTACTAGGATTTTCGGGATATGGGATGATTTTGGGGATGGACTGATTATCCACTTATGGCGCGATATTGGACTACGAGAGGAGACTTGTTAGACTAGATGCATGTAGCAGACGGACTCTCAAGGTTTCTTGCGACCCACAGGGGTCAGTCATGTTGAGCTTCCTTTATTCCCTTAATTCATCACTTGGAGAGTTAGATTCAGTTGTTAGAAATTTCCCAGATGTTTTTGAGGAGGTTAGGGGGATACCCCTTAAGAGAGAGATTGAATTTAGGATCTATCTGAATGACAATGCTAAGCCAGTGGCATTGCCCGTCAGTCATATGGCTTCTAGCGAGAGGAAGGAGTTAAGTAAGCAGATCGGTGAGCTACTGGAGAAAGGCTTCATCAGACGGAGCATATCTAAGTGGAGGGCGCCGGTCGTCTTCGGTACAAAGATGGATGGTTCCCTTCGACTTTGCGTAGACTATAGAGAGTTGAATAAACTCACGAAGAAGAACTGCTACGCATTTCCTAGGATAGATGATCTTTTCGATCATATGGTTAGCCCTTTAGTATTTTCTTAGCTCGAATTGGCCACTGGATTTCATCAGCTTAGGGTTGTTGATGATAGCATCGACAAGATAGCATCTAGGACACCCAATGGATTCTTTGAGTGATTGGTTATGCCGTCTGGGCTGACTGATGCCCCGGCCTATTTTGTAGATTTGATGAGCCTTGTTTTTTGAGATTTCCTAAATAAGTTCGTTGTAGTGTTTGTGGACGACATTCTGGTGTTTTCCAAGAGTATGGAAGAGAATTATATTCATCTTAAGGAGGTTCTTCACACACTTCTTTTTCATTAGTTGAAAACAAAATTCTCAAAGTGTCACTTTTGGCGTGAGGAGGTGCGTTTCTTGGGGCATGTAGTCTCAAGAGAGGGTTTAGTTGTGGATCTCGCTAAGATAGTAGCATTACAGGATTGGAAGGCCTCTAAGAATGCTACCGAATTTAGAAGCTTCCTAGGTTTAGCTGGTTATTATAGGAAGTTTATCAAAGATTTTGCTAAGATTTCAGCGCCGCTTACTCGCTTCACTAAGAAGAATGCAGCATTCATATAGGACGTAGATTGTGAAGATTCCTTCACGATGCTAAAGAGAGCCCTTACTAGTGCCTAGTGTTAGTTTTACTCGAAAGAGCTAAGTCATTTACATTATACACTGATGCATGTGGGACTGGCCTTGGGCAGTATTAATGCAGAAGGGAAGGGTGGAATGCTATGGGAGTAGACAGTTGAGAACTCATGAGAAGAAATACCCCACCCATGATTTAGAGTTAGCTATTAGTCTTGGAGACACTCCCTGCTAGGAGAAGGGTTCGAGCTTTTCACTGACCATAAATCATTGAAGTACTTGTTCTCACAAAAGGATTTAAACTTGAGGCAGCAGCATTAGATGGAGTTCTGGCATCATATGACTTTGAGATAACTTACACCCTTAGTAAGGGGAACGTGGTTGCGGATGAGTTAAGTAAGAAGAGAGCAACCTTTAGACTAGTGATTGTGGAGTGGAAAAACCTAGAGTTTATTTCCATCTTTGATTTTAAACCCTCTACGGACATCACTCCTGGATTATTGGCAGCACTTAAGGTGAAGCCTACCCTCATAGTCGGCTCAAGGCAGCAAGAGGATTCAGAGCTTGTGGGTATTCTGGATACGTTTAGCAGAGGAGAGGTCTCTAGACATCTCCAACGCTATTCCATCGATAGAAAAGGGTGGCTAAGGAGATATGGAAGGCTTTGTGTCCCTCACACTAGTGATTTGATGAGTGCATTTCCAGCAGAAGCACACCATTCTTGGATGACTATTCATCTGGGTGGTGATAAGATGTATAGGGACATGAAGAGAGTGTTTTATTGGAGTGGCATGAAGAAGGATGTAACAGAGTTTATGGCTAAGTGTCTTCTGTGCCAAAGAGTTAAGGCAGAGCAGTAGAGGCCATGAGAATTGCTTCAACCATTAGATGTACCCGAATGGAAGTGGGATAGTATTTCAATGGACTTCATAGATGGTTTACCCTAATCTAGGAAGGGGAATACCAGTATTTGGGTGATTGTAGATCATTTGACTAAGAGCGTCCACTTCATTCCGGTCAAGAGTAAGAGGACAACACCTTATTTGGCATCCATATACATTCATGAGATAGTCTGACTTCATGGAGTTCCCTTTAGCATAGTGAGCGAAAAGACCCTATCTTTACTAGTGAGTTTTGGAGGAGCTTACAAGAGGCTTTTGGGGCACAGCTTAGATTGAGTACGGCCTATCACCCTCAAACGAATGGCCAAATGGAGAGAGTTAAACCAAGGATGTACATTCTTCATTTTGGAGGAACTTGGGAGGAGCACCTTCCTTTAGTGGAATTGGCATATAAAAATATTTTTCAGGATAGCATTGGGATGGTTCCTTTTAAAGCCCTTTATGAAAGACCTTGCAAGTCGCCTTCGTGTTGGTTGAAGTCTACAGAAAGATTGCTACTTGGCCCCGACATGGTTAGAGAGACTTCGAAAAAGATTGATTTAATTAAAAGAAATATGAAGATAGCCCAAGATAGACATAAATTCTATGCAGATAAGCGAAGAAGGGATATTAAGTTCGAGGAAGGAGATTTGGTTTTTATTAAGGTGTCTCTGCTAAGAAAGGTAATGAGATTTGGATCAAGTGGGAAACTTGCTCTCAGATTCCTAGGACCGTTCCTCATTATGGAAAGGGTAGGGAAGATGGCATACCGGATAAATCTACCGGAGAGGCTCGTGGGAGTTCATGATGTTTTTCATGTTACACACTTGAGGAAGTGCTTACATGATTCAGCAGAGGTAGTGGAATCTAGCCTACTCGAGGAAGTTGAAGTGGAGAGAGAAGCATCGATTCATCGCATTCCTACCAAGATCATTGGGCATGATATCAAGAAGCTTAGGAATAAGGTAGTCTATTTGGTTAAGGTGCAGTGAGGAGATAGTATTGAGGATGCTACGTGGGAGGCTGAGGAGAAAATACGTACCTCTTATCCACATCTTTTCGATAATAAGTCTTGAAGTTCCTATTTTCATCTTTAGTTTTGAATAGGTTCTTTCCTCTAGTATCCTTTGTGAGGTTGGATCTTAGGATTTAACCTATGGATGGTAGGACTGAATGTAAACATGTTACTAGAACATGTTATGTATGTTGGATGCTAGTGGTTGCAAGTGTTTGTTAATGGATGCTAGTGGATGCATACACACACACCAGGCACTATTAGCTCTTAGAGATCGACCTAACTAGGTCACTGAAGCATATGCATATGGATGTGTGTACACTTGCATTTTTATTTCATGGTTGTTAGGAATGGGTGATTATTATATGACTGTTGCATTTGGATGATGATTGCAATACGCATATAGAACTATCAGTTGTCATTAGGGAATTTGCGTTCATTTGGATAAATGGCATGGACATGAACTCATAAAAAGGAGGTCGACTGATCAGTAGACCGCCTAATCTTTTGCATACCAACTGTCACGACCCGTCTTCCACTACCCATAAAGACGCATCATGAATTAAGAAAGAAAGGGATAGAAGAAGAAAAGAAAGAAGAGAAAGAAGAAACAACACTAGAATCTCAACAGCGGAACGAATAAATTATATTAATAACATAAGTATTTACATAATATACTATACCAATCAGAGATACACAACATACACATCACATATACTAGACAGTTATAAACACCTGTCTAGTATTTACAACTCAATACAACCACAACATCCAAATCACACAACAACTTTTATCTCATAACTGAGATCTCAACCATTCAGGGTAATAAATATCAATCATTATTCATAAGCAATGACTTATGAAATCGTCATCCTCTAATTATTTTAAAATGAATTAAATTAATTACTTCTTCCTTAATTAATTTAAAATAAATTAAATTAATTACTCATCCATATAAATCTTGCTTACACATCAATTTATTATTCTTAACAAGTTACCCTAATTAATCATCTAGATTAATTATCTTTAAATTACATTCAAGTAATTAACCTCTAATTAATTTCACAAATTAATTAATCCTAACCAAATTCAATAATTAACCTGTAACTACTTCATTAATTAATCCTTAATTAATTACATTAACTAATACCTTCATTGATTAATTATCTTAATTAATAAATCCTTAATCATATCATTAATTATATAAATTAATGATCTCAAATTATTTTAAATAACTCCATTAAATTAATTATCAAAACCTAAATTAATTACACTAAGTAATTAATTATTAATTACTTACTTAAGTAATTATTCAACATACTAATTACATATTAATTACACAAGTAATTAATTCCAAAACTCCTCCATTAAATTACATCCAGTATTTTATTTTCTTCATTAAGTAATTTTCCATTTGTAATTACTTCTCAAATCAAATCAATGATTAATTTAAATTAACTAAACTTAATTAGTTAACTTAATTAATCAAAATAAACTCAATTAATTACAATTAGTAATTAATTTCCTTAATTACTTTCACTAAGTAATTCTCTTAAACAATTCAAATGATTATCTTAAATTAATTAATCCAATTAATTATTAAAATTAATTACATTAATTATAAAGTAATATTAAGTTAACGACCTTCATTAACCAGTAACAAATCTTTAATTACTTTTTCAAAGTAATTAATTGAATTAATCAATATTAATTCTTAATTTATTTACAAAACTCATTAATTAATTCCAAATGTAACGACCCGGAATTTTCGATCCCGAAAATTCTAGATAGTTAGTGAAAAGAAGAAAGAAGAAAGAAGAAAAGAAAAAAAGAAACACCAACATCTCACATTCGCAACGGACAAATTATAATATTAAAAATAACAACATTTATACAAAGGAAAACTGTATCAGTACATTTATTATTAAATTAATTAAGTGCTAACAATAACTTAATTATTCCTTTAATACTTGATTAGTTAATTATTAATCATTAATTAAAATCAAATCTTATTTAGTTAATTATTCTTAATTACAAGTTAATTATTCTAAGAATAATTAATCTTAAACCTTTAAGATTAATCCCTTTTAAATTTAAAACATTTAAATGTTTCTTTATCATTCAAATTTGTTAAAATACTTAAATTTATAAAACTTAAATCTATTTTGAAACAAAGATTCATATCTAAATTTGAATCAAATTTAAACTTGTTTAAATATTACTTTATATTTCAAATTTCAAATTTACATTCAAATTTCTTTTAAAAACATTTTTAAACAATAAATTCCTTTAAAGTTATTTGAAAGCAAATTTGAAAGTTAACTTATTTATTTCCAGCTGTGATTCAATTCAACTTGAATCCATAATTTAAAGTTAGATTTAAAACTTATTTAAATCTTTGCTTATTTTAAAAACTTAATTACATTTTAAAAGTCAATCTTAAATGAATATAAATCATCTTAACTTAACTATCATAATACAAAATTCTTTAAATTAAAATGTTTAACATTTCACAAAGTAGTTTGACAAAATTTTAAAGTTTTAAACTTAAAGCAAATTTGAAAACTCTTTTGAAAACATAACTTACTAGTTCCGGGTTCGAACGACCCAAGCTCGAACACTTGAACCTAACTTCATCTTCCCTTAGCAATTTCCTCTTTAGATTAAGTAAAAACTCAAATTTACTACAGGAAAGAAACAACACTTCCCTACCCTTTCCTTGGCACAAGCAACTACAACATCACCCCGTGCTCAACTTACCAAATGTAACGACCCAGAAATTTCGATCCCGAAATTTCCAGATAGTTAGTAAAAAGAAGAAAAAGAAAGAAGAAGAAACAGAAAATTTAAACTCAGAATCTCACTTTCGCAGCGGATAAAATATAATAGCAAATAATATAATAGTTTACAAGGAAGAACTGTATCAGTACATTTATGTTTTACATCAGAGTTACAACAATTTCACAACACTGAACAGTTTTAACAACATGTCCTAGATAAATAATATTATATATCACAGCGGATAAACACTCTATACGTTCCTGTCCTTTAGCTCTCCTCCTAAGCTCCTAAACGTCCTTACCTGCAAATCTGTAATACTCGGTCTGACCCGAGCATTACATTAAGGGTTTAAAAACAATTTGTAATTTTATTAAAACATGAAATCATTTTGCTAAATTTATTCTAAATTTAAAACTCGGTCTAATTTAATTTTTTATAGAAATAAATTCAGAAAAGGTACTTACCAAATAGAGATTTAATATAAAAGTTATATAAAACATTTTTTTATTATTAACACATGCATGAGTACTAAATAAAATTTAAGGGTTTAAAAACAATTTTTTTTATATGACATTTGTAAATTGGGAGGTTCATGTATTGACAAATGTTGATAAGTAATATAAAATTTAAACAAGTGGCTTGATCTCTTCTTAATTAAAATATAGAAAACAATATGAAAAAAAAATAACAACCAAGTTTCATCCTCATTCTCTAAAACAAGAAAAATGGAAGTCAAGCCTGTAAAAGAAATTAAAACAAGAAAAATCGGAGAAATAAAACAGAAATTAAAAGACTAATCATCAAGCCTGTAAAAGAAGAATTAAATCAGGAAATAAGAAAAAAAAGAGAAGAAGAAGGAAGCAAAACAACCTCTGTCCAAGATCTATAATCTGAAGATAATCAAATTAAAGCTATGGCAAAAAGCATATCTACATCAAACGAACTCAAAGATCTGAAAACAAAAACCAAATCCAGTTTCCAGATTTTTCATAAGCCTGCTCTGCTTAAGCAAAAGAGGTGAGTAACTCTAAACTTCTGGTATGTCTTAAAATTTGCATGAGATGATCTGTGAAATATAATGTAATCTATGTTGTGCATGTTGTCTTAAAAGATTTTATATATAGATACAGTTTAAAAGCAACTTTAAAATTTAGTTTAAAGTAACAGATTATAAGGGAGGCATGTTCTCTGTTTTTTTTAAGAGAACAAGTAAACATAAACTTGTGAAAGCTAAGAGTTTTGTTAAATTATTGCATATGATAGATATGTGTAGCAGTGATGAATATTGGGCATGCATGGATGTTTTAAGTTTGAACATTGATTTAAACTTCTCTGTATGTATAATGTATATGCCTGTAACCATACACTTGTATTCTCTGTTGTCTGTAGTATTCACAGGCTCAAGAAAGGAAAACAAATCCAAAACTTCATACCCAAGTAAATTCAAACTACTATCATGGATAGAAATGATTATAATAGGGTAATTTCATTTTTAAAAATAATTTCTGGAGGAATTATTTTGTTATCATTTTGAAATTTAAGATTTTATAGATGAGAACCTGTTAAATCAGAAAATATAATATTTAAATTTTAAGTTTAGATGGTATAAAATGAATTCTCTTGGCAAATGATGAATTTAGGCACTAAGATCAAAATTTTTAGCTTGTTATAATTTGAGATATGCGGAATTGTTCTTAATTGGATTATCGGCAAGTGCCATTGATCGACGGCGATATCTCCCTGGGGTTTTGGTCTGGAAGAGGCTTGAGACTCGAGGGACGTGGAAAAAATACTTGGAGTAACGCCGGTTCGCCGTGATGACCAGGGAAGGGTGAACTAGGGTTTAAGATTTGGTGCAGGTGGTCGTTCCTTTTGATGATATTGCGACGTACAGACAGTGTCGAGTTGAGCTAGGGTAGGAGGAAATGGAAGAGAGGGGTATGGCGCATCCTCAGGCATGGCGACGTGGTCATCGGTGGTCAATAGCGTCGGAGCGTGATGATTAGTTTGGCGATCCTGTTAGTTCAAGTGAGTAGCTAATTGGTCGATTTCAAATGAGTTGTAATTTCGAGTTTCTGGGTTGTTAGGGTTGATGAAGATGAGGTTGCCGATGAGAAGAAGGGCGTGACGCCGGTCGAAGATGACCAGAACGTGCGTGCACGTGCACGTGGTTTTTTGGTGTGTCAGTGTTTTTACGAAAAGGGGGAAGGGTGTTGCGTCGGGGTTGGCTTCGGAGTAGAGGATGACTCGCTTGCATTTTGTCTCATGGGTTCGCGAGTTATAAACCGTAACAATTTTTTTTATAAAGTTAACTAAAATAGAGTTTAGACGGGGAAGAAAATGGAAGAAGGGATTGTGATGCAAGGAATCATGGGTTAAACTCGGGTTTTTATGAAGGAATACTCGGGTTGCGCTGTGTAAATGAGGTGTTTGCAGAATCTAGATAAGTTAAATATATTAGAATGTTATAAGTGATAAATGGGATAGTAAATGTTTTATTAATTTAAGATACGAAAGTATTTAAGCCGTTTTTAAAAATAAAGAAATAAGCAGATCGTTAAATGGTAAATCAAAGGATTTAATGTTTAAAATTTTACTTAAACTTAAAGTTTTAAGTCATTTCGATTTCAAGGTTATTCGGAAGGATTTTGGAATAATAATACTAAGGAATTGAACTTGGATAAAAGATTTATCATTTATATTTATGGATAATTAAGAAATTTATTAATTAATAATTAAGCATTAATTATTAGTTAGTTAGGGACATTGACACTACACTGTTGCATATATCATAAATTGCATTAGAAATGTTAAGGACAATGGATGTAATGGATGATGGTTGAATATGTGGTGGTGGAATTTGGATGAAAATATTTATTTCATTCTTCTGTCCTCATAGGGGACGAAATCCTTTAAGGAGGGGAGATTATAACAACCCAAAATTTAAGCTATAATAATTAATTAACGAATTAATTAAACAATAAAATAAGTCTTTAAAATTTTCAGAATCGAGCCATGAAATTTGCACCATTGGGTCCTTCGTAATTTTCATAGAAATTTCCATATATAACTTGTTGAAATCCGAGCTAGTATGAAGAAGTTACGAGAGAAACGAGATATCAGAATCATATAAACAAAAACTAAAAAAAGACCCATAAGGGTCAACCTATTTTATGGTTAAGTCGACCCATAGGTCAACCCGCAAAACTTCCTGGACGATATTTCATCCAGGTACGGGCCGAAGAAAGTAAAATTTGATTTTTGTGAAATCCAGTGCGTTCATGGTTGCATATGAAGGTCCCTAGCGAGCATATGACGTGGTTGCACCATATTTGATCTTCAAATCCAACGGCCTGAGATCCCTAAGCCATACTATAAATAGAACCATATGCCTAGTTATTTTTCTTATTTAGATTTTCTTCCAATTAGGTTCATTGCCTGAGGCTGAACCCTATAGAAAAAAATTTCTAGGGAGAAAATCTTTTTGATAAAAATATTCTACGCCCTAGAAGTGAATCCTGGAAGGTCCAGGACTAAAATTAAGGACCACAAGTGAGTGTTTTGTAATTATTTTAAATTTGTAAGCAATTTAAAATAATAAGGTTCTCACTAGTTGTAGTTTTTCTACAATTTTGAGACAGTTTTCATGTAAGTTTATTTACAGTCAGTTTTGAAGTAAACTTAAGACTTTTCAGCTTATTTTTATTCAGTTATTTTATTCAGTTATTTGCAGTTATGTAAAGCTATTTACAGTTATTTACATCTATTTTAAGTTAGAATTTAGCCTATAAATGTTAGTTTCTTTTTGTAGAGATTTAATCCTTTTTTATGCAAATAAAATATTAAAAAGAGAAGAATTCGCAAATATGGATTAAAATAGAATGATACTAAATTTACAAAAATCGGATGTAAAATGAGAAAAACTGAAATAAAAATAGAGTTGGACCGAAAAAGGCAAATTTAAGATATTTGCAAGCATAATTATAACAACTGGTTATAACTAAAAAGAGAAAATAGAACAGCTACAGTCGCAAGAACAATTATAACACGTAGGTTATAATTAGAAAGAAGAGATAACAGAAGAGGCTTATTTTAAAACTTTGATCTTGGATTAAGTTAATAAAAAATATAGAAGTAGGGCCCGTACCGGCAACATTCCCTTTCAGGTCTAGGACTGATGGTTTCAGTAAGGCTGGGACACGCTTATGCTGATTAGGGTAATTAAGTGGCCAATAGATAGAGGCTCAAATCTGGGGATTTGGACAAGAGGCGCAAAGCTAGAAGATTTGTTTGTTAGGACCAATACCGGCAACATTCCCTTTTTGGTAGGATTGACGGTCTCACACGTAGGTGAGGTTGGGCACGCTTATGCTTATTAGGGTAAATAAAGGGTCAAATAGAGGGTGACAGTTAGTGTGCACCGATGATGACCGATCAATGATCGAGCATTGGATATCGATTAGGGTAAATAATTCGCTATTGTGTCCTAAGCGCTAAAGAAGTGTCTTTTTCTATGACCAATAGGATTGGTTCACAGTAGCACAACAAAGATAGGAAAGGCCGATCAATGAGTAAGATTAGGATTTCAGCCTAAGCAAGTTAGCAATTGAGGTAAGATTAGGATTCCAGCCTAATCAAAGTAGTTTAAGACAAGTGCAAACAATCAAACAATCAAAGCATATAGTCAAACAAAATCAGAAATAGTATTTTATCCGAGTTTTGTCTTTCCTGTATTTTCTTTTCAAGCTAGAACAATTGCTTAGTCTATTATCTTTATCTTTCTTAGAATGCTAGTAATTAGTTTCACACACTAGACTTATTATCTGATCCACTCCTCTATCTTTCTTTTTCCCCCATAGACCAGTAGAGTTGAGGATAGTTGATTCAGGTTGCTTGATTCAGGTTGCTTGGAGAATCATTTCTGGAGTTTTCTCATTTCAGATATATTCTTCTATTTTTCATCTTTTTCATTTGGCTTATGGCACTTGTGAGAGGGATTATTATTATTATTATTATTGTTATCTTTATACTCTAATTTTATGAGACCGAGATGTATTTTCATGAGACATGAGACACTTTGAGTTTTTGAGATATGTTATGTTCTTATGACTTATTTTGAGATAAAGCTTAATTTTGAATGATAAGTTATTATTTAAATGTTTCTGCTATTTTTACTTATTTGTCTTGTGAATTTTAGTCTCTGTGATGCTTTAGATATACCTATAATGCACCACATCCTTTGATGTCCGCTTTTTGAGAATACTAAGGGGTGTGGGGTGTGGGGTGTTTCACTAATATGGTTGATACCCGCATGGGACTATCCTTATGACTCCTGCCCAGTGTAACCTACTCGCAAACTGGAGTACGGTGTCATACGAATATCCTACTCCATCATCAACCTTTTGACTGCCTACAAAGAACCGCTTCGTTAGGCATGCAATGCAAAAGCAGGCAAGTCATACTCTCTTAATGGAACACCTACAGACCTGCTTCCGGGGGTGCATCTTCGTTAGGCCTACCCAGAGGGCCATCCTAGAGTATCCTCACATCCCGTTGAAGTCTCGTACTTCCATCTAGCCCAAAATGACTAAGATGGACGTGCTCTTTCTGTACTAAAAATCTGCGACGAACTGCTTCGTTAGGATCTTTATCCAGATTCTCTTTGGGCTACTCCAAACGCATCTTACCATTTTATTAGATCCTACGTCTAATCTTTTATTATGCATTTAGTTTACTTTTCTTATTCTATTGGCTACTTATTTACCCTAATCAGCATGCCTAGCTGCACCCAGACCATCAGTCCTGGACCTGAAAGAGAATGTTGTCCGTATGGGCCACTGCTATTTTTTTGCTTATTAACTTAATCCAAGATTTAAGTTTGATAAAATAAGCCTCTTCTATTTCTTTCTTTTTAATTATAGCCTATCTGCTATAGTTATACTTGCAATTGTCACTTTAATATTCTTTTCTTTCTTTTATTTATAACCTACATGTTATAAATGTAATTGCAAATGTCTCTTTTCTATTCTTGTCTGTCTACTTTTACTATGATACTAAATTCTCTTTAGTTCTCTTATATTATATGACAGCCTTAGCTTGGGATTACGTCCAACTGTCACAAATTACTTATCATAATGACTGCTTTAATTTTTATTCTACAATTTGCGCATTATATGCAGATCCGGTCACATATTCTGTTTACTTTTTCTAGTCTAGCCAAATATTTAACTTGATTATTTCCTCTTCTTTAACGGTTCACGTTATTCTCTTTTATTCTAGGAAGTAGTTCTATTCTATTTGGTTAGTTACAAAAACTGTACTAAATCCATTTCCATGTTTTAAAACTAAATAATTCCATATACAATAACTCGTAACTGCAAGATATTTCTTTTATTATTTCTTTAATTGTTGGATAATGCAAAATACAATAATGTCTCTATTTTACACTAATTCTATTTTTCTTGCTTTTATTCTTGCAATTGCGTTTACCGTTTTTCATACAATATTAAATTGTGGAAACGTATTCCCTTTTTCTAAACCAGCCAACTAATCTATCACTAACTTCTGAATTAAGTTATTAGATTTTCCCTTTTTATTTCATTCCTTGTGTTTTTACATAATTTACTGTAAATTTCTCACTCTTAGGCTTGTGTCTTTCTCTATAATTTTTAAGCCTAATATTACCTATATTTAATTGGATTCTTTTCTTTTTTCATATAAACAACATTTAAATATAAGTTCACTTCTCTTATAAAATTTACATTTTCAACATAACTAACTAGTAAAACTAATTACTGAAATTAGTTCAAATGCTGAATTAAAATATTTAACGGAAATCTAAGGATATTATATATCATCACCATAAAAGATATATAATTTAAATCCACTCACCTGAAAAGAAAAAACTCCAAATTCCAGATCCGAATTTTAGTCCAGTTCTATTATCCATAACCTTCCCCTTTGCAACCCTATTTGGATCCATAAACCGCAATTTGTATGGATTTATAAATCTGGATCTAATTGAGAAAAAATAAAAAAATAAAATAGAAAATTAGATCTGAAAACACACTTCACACGGACGGCTTAATTTGGACATCTCTTCTCTAGATCTACAGTTTCTACCTGAAAATTGCAAATTAGAAAACCTAAATCTAATACATTTGATTTCTAAAGAATGGAGGAGAAAGAAAAGTGACAAGGCTTCCACGCCCATTTCTAAAAATATGGGTTTGAAGGCTAGCCCTGCACATTTATTATAGAGAGCAAAAGCAACATCGTCCATTCGTTTAAAGCGATTGAAATCTAGCCGTTAAAAACAAGCAAACCGCGTCAGTTTTGACGTGTTTATCCTTTTTGTTTTATACATATTAATTTATTTCCTCTATTTTTAAACGTTATAAATTATTAAATGTTAACTTTTAATTATTTTCTATTCGTTCTAATTAATTTCCATCAATTGCAAAGTTAATTCCCTTTATAATACATGTTTATTTTTAAATTCAAACGTTGTTAATTAATGTAAATTAATTTCCTTTAATTGCTTATTTGATTAACATTGCCTACTAATGTTAATTAATTACCTCTAATTGCTGATGTTAATTACTTTCCTTTATGACACGCATCTATTTTGAAATCCAAACGTGCGTTATTTTAGGAATTTATACATGCATATATTTATAAACAAATATATTTACGCGCATTTACACGTATAATATTTTTTCGATACGGAACATTGAATGTTAATAGCTTTTTCATATGAAGTCCTTTCGTGGCATATTATATATGTAAATTAATTAAAAAATTGCCATGAACACAATGATATAAGTTTCAAGGACATATTCTGACAGTTCCAAAAACACCCATTCACTTTTTATAATTATTTGATTATTTAATTATCTAAAAGTACGGGGTGTTACACCTGCTGCATCTCCCATGTTTTCGTCATTCCCGATTGATGAGGCTTGAGGCCACATTTTACCTTTTATATTGCACTTCTCACTTGAAATGCTAACATTGCCCTTCAGGCAACAATGCAATGCCAGCATTCATTCATACAAGTTCGTTCTGTGACTGAATGAAACGCTTGAGAGCTCCGTCTTCAATTTCCATCATCCTTAAGATGTCTTTACTTCGAAATACTTAAGCTGGATCAAAGTGGTTTTCATAAAACATATCTGATCCTAGTCTCTTTGAAATAACATTCGATAGTTTTCGGTAAACTCAACACTAGTTCTTTGGGAAATAAAGTGTCAAAGATAAAAGAGGTGATCACCTCCTAACCGTTAGTAGACGGATTTCCATATCATTGTCCTAGGAGAACAAAACGAGATTTATATGCATAGTACAACATCATCGAAAATGACTGTTCCATAAACTCATGTGCTTCCCCTAGATCTTTTCAAAGTTATTTTTTGCGTCCAATTTTGATAATTGGTTATTTAACTACCGAATAACAAACATTCAATTAGGGATTTAATTTCATAGGGAAAACCAAAATGGTTAAGCGCATAAGTAACCACTAGCCTCCTTAATTAGTCTTTTATTAATTAAATTTACTTTATAAATATTTGTCGCAAAATCCTTTTACGAAGATACACACACATCTACAAATCCCCATATTTCAGTACTTCGAAAAATATCCATATACTAATCCCAACGGTATAAGTATATTCACCAACATTTGGGAAGATTTTCCTTTTTATTCAATTCTAAAATCCTTTATAAACTCCATTTTAAATCCACAAAACCATTTATAAAACTCCTTTTCCTTTTTTTTATAAATCTCCCTTTACATTTTCCAAAACATGTCAATAATTCATCTTCAACGTTATTATAAATACAAATAATTAACTTCCAAAACAATATTGATAAATAACCATACTTAATTTCAAACCATAATAATAATTTAAATAATTAACTTCCAATTATTTAAAATATTTATAACCAACTTTAAAATAACATTAGTATAAATGAATAACTTTTTAAAACATAAATATTTTTCTTCGATAAAAAATCCATACTTAACTTTCCACATAATTGTCCCATATTTATAAAGCTATATTTATAAATCTATTCTATTTTATGAAACTTCCTTTCATGAAACCCATTTATTTATGAACGTCATTTATAACTCCATTCCTTTATAAATCTCACTTATTCACAAATCCCTTTTAAAACATCAATCACCATCCATTTTTAACGTTGCCTCCACATGGATAAATTCCTTTTATAAATTACTTCCTATTTGTAAAATATCGTTTAACATTCCCAATTTACCCTCGCCCTAAATTTCCAAAATATAATCAACTTTTTTCTAAAATATCATTCCACATCTTAGTATAAACCCATAATTTGATTTATTTCACCAATTTATCCAATGATAAAAGTTTTCCTTAATTTATAAACACCGTTTATAAATCCATGCTTTTTATTAACAAAATACGATTTTTCAAACCTTCACTTCATTTGAAAAATATTACTTTCATAAATTTATCACATTTATAAATTCCCACATTTATAAATAAATCTTAATATATGTGTATATATATATATATCACTATACATAAACGGTTAATAAGTATTTATACCAAAATATTTCTATCTTCCTTTAAAAACCATACCCTTTATTATAAAAGATGGACTTACTTTTAATATTTAAAAACCTTTGTCGCAATTCAAAAATATCTATTTTAAAATTTTATATAACTATAAATTTATAATCTCTAAAAAATCATAATTTAAATTTGAAATAACTATTTCTTTAAATAATTCAAGGAAAATTATTAAAACATATACAATTTCCAAAATAACTTTAATATCTCTTTTTAAATCAAATTATTATTTTATGGTATTTAAAATACCAAAATATAAGGCCCAATGCTGCTAAATCGTTAAACAAGCAAAATCATATACATGTCATCAAATATGGCATCCAACATGTCAAATATCACAATACATACGAAGAGTAAAATCAATAATGTGAGGTATCCTATTGGATCCCTCCAACCTGTCCCCCTGCATCACATACATTATATAATTAAATAATAGACATCAACCACTTCGAGACGGGACTCGTATACAAAGGGTCATCCACTCTTATACGGGAACATAATAGGGTCTCATCGGCACCGAGGGCGGGAATATATCCAAACCAACAGTATAATTTAGTAAATTATCCACAGAGACAATAATAGCCAAAAATAAAATATTCATACATCCAATAAATAGTTTTACTGACTATATAATATTTTCTAGCTAACCAAAAATGTTAAATTAATTTACATTGATTTTAGTTTCGTCAAAACATTCCGCTTTGACTTAAAATTGAAAAGACAATCAATTTTAACCAAAATTTCCACTAGCTATGAATCTATCCAATCCAATTCCATATTGTAAAATTCACTGATATTGACACAACGCAACTTATCGTGTTCAATTTGGACCTCGTATAGAAAAGTTATGAATTAACGAACTTTTCGCAATAATTAAATATAATTAACTTAAATAATATAACATTTAAAAAATATACCCTTTCTTCCCTCTTGCATACGTGATTCCCAGGTGCGATTTTTTATAAACGATCGTGATTAACCAGAGTTCGCCGCTGTCCTACTCGCATGCGCCTACCGTCGTGCCTACCTTGCCGCATCCCCTCGCCTCTATGCGTGTGCACCTACCACATTGCTATTCACCATCGAAAATTACACATGAATGTGGTCCCTTATACACCGCCTTACTCCATCGATTGATGATCATTTGATATGAATGAACTCGTGGAGTCAAGCTCTTCAACTTTCATGTTGAACGTTTTAGCTAATTTTTCTCCTAGCTCGTCGTGAATTGATGGCCATTGGATCAAGCTTTATTTTTAATGGCGGTTAGGGTTTATAAATTTTTAGGTTTGCAAATGAAAATATTTCAAGTCTTTTTGTAGCCAATTTTCGAAACACTATTTACACTTTAAAATTTCAGATTTCAAACGAAGCGTGCTGCCTGACGTTTGATATATTATGCCCCTATTTCGAACAAAATGGAATATGTATCGGGAGTCAATTACATCATATAAAGAAATTAGCTTTTCATTATCAAATTATATTAATTTAAATTTCTAAAATTTATTTCTATGCGTTTCAAACTCGCACAACCAAACGATATGTCTAATCGCCACGAAATTCGATGCAATAATTCACTATTATGGATGTAATGAAACCAGTTTCATCGAAATCTGAAACAATTCCCCAGAAGGCTATTTTTATAAGTTAACTAAAATGAGTTATTTCAAAATTAAGTTTAATCACTTTTAAATCCAATTTAAAAGTTTGCTATCTTCATTCTTATTTAAATAGAATTTAAATCAACTTCAAAAATCACTTTCATTCATATTAAATTCAAGATTCTATTATTTAAACAATCCAAAATATTCAAATTTAATAAATTTATTTATCAAATAAGTCATTATATTTGAAATCCAAGTTACTTAACTTATAAAATTAACTTTTCAATATTTAAAATCAATTTAATATTCCAAATTCAATGATTGAAATCCTGGGTCGTTAAAGAATCCATAAGTTTCCATATATTGATTTTATCCTTCATTTCTTTCCTTGGCTGTGTGGATAAATTGTCTATTATCTTGATCTTCCTTATCGAGAATCATTTTGCTCGGCTTTTGGTAGGATAGGCTTGATGATTCGTTAATTATTTCAAATAGTTGGTCATTCATTCTTTATTTAACAGGGTTATTTGCTGGACAACGTGTGTTCTTTTAGATGGTTGCTTTAGCCACATCCGAAGGTAGGACCAAAGGCTTGTTTCATGACCACCACTCTTTCGATGGTCGCTTTGGCCAAGCCCGAAGGCTAGACCAAAGGCTTAACTGACCATCACTCCTTCGATAGTTGCTTTGGCCAATCTTGAAAATTGGACCAAAGGCTTAATTGACTGCTATTCTTTAGGTGATTGCTTTGGCCAAGTCCGGATGCAAGTCCAAAGGCTTGATTGACCATCGCTCCTTAGATGGTTGCTTTGACCGAGCTAAGAGGCGATACCAAAGACTTAATTTGACCACCACTTTTGGGTGGTTGTTTTGGTCAGGCTCGGAGGCAGGACCAAAGGCTTGATTGAACATTACTCTTTAGATATTTAATCATGGGATAATTAAATGAGAAGTAGAAAGATGGGATTTGCCATATAAATTAATTAATTAACTTGGCTTTTAAACATTAAAACTTAGAGAATGGGTGCGATGACCCGGAATTTTGAGCAATATCAATTTAATAATTTGTATTAAATTTTAAATTGATTTGATAATTTTCTTTTATAATTATAATTTAAATTGGAAAGTTTATTCTTTTAAAAGCAAATAAATATTTAAATTGGTAAATTTTAAAGCTAATAAAATGTTTTCTATTTATAATGTGTGTGTATATATATATATTTGTATATATTGTAAATAGAAAAGCTTTGGTTAAAATTTAATAAATAAAAACATGTTTTCTAATTATAATATATTTTGGTAATTTGGAAGTTATGATTAATTTAATATAAAACTTTTCAAAGCTATTTAAATAGTTAATTATATTGTTTCAAATTATTTAAGGTAAAATGTTAATTGTTCAATATTTTTAAGCTTTATTTTAAGTTTTAAACAAAATTAACAAAAAGATTTGTTTTATCTTCTTTTTAAATATTGCTTAATAAATATGATATTTTAATTCATTTAAGTAAGATAAGTAATTTATTAATAATGAGATAATTTCCTTTATAAATTATTTAAAATTATAAAAATTATTATTTTCAAATAATAATTATAATGTATTGTTTTTATAAATATAATTAGATTTTTAAAGAAAATAGAATTGTTATTTTCAAATTGAATATGTTGTTATAAATTAACTTTAATTTGGATTTTCAAATTTAATTTGAATTTGGATTTAATTTTGAAATTTCAAAAGGAAGATATTTTAAAATATTTGGATTTAAAATATATATATAAGCCTTTATTTATATATATATATATATATATAATCGGTTTTATTTTCTTTAAGGAAATTCATATGTATATATTTAGATAAGCATTTATAAAATTGTAATATAAAAGCTTTCATTTAACATTCAAATTAAGTACTTAAAGGACAAGTGTTAATATTTAAAGGCTTGTTTATACAAGTGTTAGATAATAAATTATTACTAATGACAAATGTTGAATTTTTTTACAAGTGTCATTTTAATTTTTGATTTTTCTTTTATTTTAGATAATTACAAATTCACCTATATAAACATTGCTTTCCTCCTCTTCATTTATTTTCTATCTTCTCTAATCAAAAACCAAGAAAACTTCAGCTTGTACAAATCTCAAAACAGTTCTCTCAAAAACAAAATCTGTAAACATCCTCCATAAACTTGAAAATCAAAACCCTTAGCCTGTAACCAAATTTGAAAACCTCAAATCTGTAATTCATTTTCAACTTCAAAAGCAAACCCTGTACAAATTTCTCAAAACAATACCCTGTACAAACTTCTCTCAAGACCAATATGTAATTAACACCCTCCTCAAAGAAAAATGTAAATCAAAGACTGCAAACCATTTTTAAGATTCAAATCAAAATATGAATATCTGCTTCAAACCTGAGAATATCAAGAGCAAGCAAACCTGAGATGTCAACAAAGGCAAGTTCAAACCAAGGCAGTCTCATCTCTACAAATTTCAATAGCAAGCAACTGCAGTTTTTAAATCTAAGCATCCTTCAGTAATTCAAGTTTGTAAATCAAGAACATCTTGCCTGCATTCAAGTTTTAAAAGTTCAAAAGCTTTTTCAAAAACAAAATTTGGCACTGTTCTTAATTTTCAAATCAGGCGAGTAACACTTTTTTTTTAAAATAACTTAAGTATGAATATGGTCGCATGTTAATCTCTTTGATAAGTATGTATTGTGTGTATACATATAAGTGCAATTTGCTGTGTGTGTGTATATATATATATATATATATATGAATGTGTAGTTGTGCATGTAGTTGTTTATGTGCTTCACTGTTTTAGTTTTCCAGGTTCAAGATTTGTTCAAAATCCACTATCACTTGATCTGATCCTTTTTAGGATTTAAGATTCAAACAAAAGCTGTTTGTTTCAGTATAGATTAATGTTTAAAAATTATAATTAAGTTAAAATAAATTTAAATGCCTCTAAAAACCAAAAGAGAAGGCTAGTATTAGTTATGTCAAAAAATCAAACATCCTAATCTATTGTTTCTGGCATATAATCTGAAACCTTATTCAAAAACATTATTTTTAAAAATAGAATCACAATTTTTAGAGGAGGTTCGAACGAGAAGTTCGATTTTGTTCTATGTTTGTGTTCTGAGTGAATTCTGACGATCTAGGTGATCAGAAATGGCGCGGTCATCACTGATGGTATTGGAGTGATATGGGAGTTTAAGAAAAATGCCAGTAGAGTGTTTCAGGCACTGTGGCGACGGTGGTTGATCAGAGAAGGCTGCAGCCCTAGTTTTAGGCTTGATTGGGAATGTTGCCAACACGACATCTAGGGGGGATCGAGTTCCACCAAACTCTGAGAAGTGGAAGCTTAGAGGTTTTCGAAGGCATGGATGGAGTCTCTGACACTTCGGTGGTCGGTGTTGCGAGTTCGAGGCTGTTCCAGTTTTGGTCTATGGTTCCAGGCTTGAGCTTGGATGCTTGTATTTGATTTTGGGGTGTTTTCGAAGTTTTGATGATCGGGGGTTGATGCGAAGATGATCGCCGATGTGAGGAGGTCATCGTGGATGGCCGGAGTTGGTCGAAGCCACCGTGCATGTACACGGTGCATTTTTGGTTTATCAATATTGTAATGGTCCACCGTTTTGACCCTCGAATGTCGACACTAATACATCCACGGTATTCATGTGTCGAGCATACAAGTGATAGAAAGACGAATTGTTAGGGTAAAATAAAAAGAAAAGGAAATAGAACAAGAAAGAAGAGAACACAATATCAGAATCTCACATGCGGAACAATAATACATAATATCTCAAAAGGTCTTCACCAAAAAGAAAATTAACCTTTATATACATACATCAATCAAAGAAAACTAACCTAGCATCAGCCTAGACAGTTATAACAACCTGCTCTCGCAAATGCTAATAGAAACAAGTCAAGTAATGCAGTAGAAAATAAATACGGTAAGAAATCATCCAGCTCCTCTCTAAGAGCTCCAATGAACCATAGCCAAATCTGGAAACATACTCAAGCTGACCTAAGCATTAAGAAAATAACATCCAAATAAGTCTAATAAACCAGCGTGAAAACTCAAATCATATAGACTTATTATATCTTCAAACCCTTCAAAATAAAGGTATCTTGTAAGACCACGCCGCGAATAAGCACAGACGGGTTTTTCCCTTACGATGACTAAACCATTCTATTATAAAATCGAATGATAATATAATAATGCTTAAGGTGTGAATCACATAGCTACGATGCAAGTGAGTGTACATCAAAACAATAACAGGTATACAATCACAACCGCTAAGGCGCATTCGCTATTTGTATAGGATTTCCATATAGATCTCCTTGGATCAATGACGACTCCGATTTACTGCACAAGGATCAGAGATATCCTTTCGATGCAGCATAAATCCCCAGTGAATGTACCATAGGAACACATAGTCGGCCCCTACTAAGTGAGACCGAATGCATTACTCTCGCATGCATAATTATAAGTATCTTTAAGACGGAGTCGCATGCACCCTTGGGTTAACTAAATCCACTAGTTATGTCCACTTTCTCTGGTTTCAACCATACCGAGGATGAGGCTACATTTCGCATTCCAGCACACGAGCCACAACTCGAACAGATCTTCCACTGAGCTCCAACTCGAACAGAACACGGAACTACACATGGATCACTCAACAAATCTCGAAAACACACATGGATTCCCATATCATGAATAGATAACAAAAAACTACATGTGTTTGAGCATCTTAGATAGGTCTCGAATCTCCATTTAGATTCCAACAGCATGAACCAACCACGAACCAATCATAAAGCAATCACGAACCAATCAACAAGCAATCACGAAGCAATCATGAAAATCTTCAAAAGCATAGAACATGTATATGGTTTAGGAGTGGTTACGGTTTTAAGTCATCTCATATAAGTACAATTCCATGCTTACTGGGTGCTCTAAAACTAATCGATCGATTTTTTGAGAATCTCAACCCTGGTTCTATGGGAAATAAACAGACATACATAAAAGAAGAGATCACATCCTAACCGTTTAAGTGGACGGATTTCCTTACCATTGTCCTAGAAGAGAAAAATGAGTTTATACGTACAGTATAGTATCACCGAAGATAACTGTACCATATGATCCTTGTGTTTCTTCTAGATATTTCCAAAGTATATATGGCTAAGATTTGATAGTCAATTATTTAACTATCAAAAAAACAAACAATCTAATACAATGAGAATAATCGCATACGGGAAACCAATCCCCGTATACTATCCATAAGCAATAACACACAAAGCACGATCGAAACAAACAAGCACGATAGTCATATAAACGACTTCTAATCCCCTTTTTAATTAGTTTTTCTTCATTAACTAAAAACCTCTTTTATTAATAAAACTCCTTTTTACTAAATAAACCCTTTATAAATGAAACTCCATTTGTTAATTAAACTCCACTATTTAATTAAAACATTACTATTCATTTTCATCATATTCTAATACTTCCCAAAAGTATTCATATACTTATCTCAACTGTACAAGTATATTCACAAATCAATTTCAATGGGATTAAGACAAATGTTACTAAAACACTGTCATTACAAACCCAAAACCTTTTAACTTATGATTATCTTCAAAACATTATTTTTAAAGGCCCGTTTACATACATAAGTATAATCAAAACGGGCGAAAGGTGAATGTTACTAACACATTGCTATAACAAACCCAAAACCAATTCACACTTGTTATTTTCTTTCAAATTCATTATTAAAAATCTAAGTATTTTCCAAACTCATTGAACAATATTTTAAAACTTAAAATATTATCCAAGGATTATAAAACAAATATTACTAAAATATTGTTTACGACAAACCCCAAAACACTTTACTATTCCATAATATTCTATATTCCATTTTAAAAATCCAATCGCTTTTCAAAAGTATAGTAAATGGGTCAAAACAGATGCTGCACAAACTCATTTGACAATATTTTAGAACTTAAAATATTATCCAAGTGTTTAAAAACAAATAGTACTAAAACATTGTTTATGACAAACTCCAAAACGCTTACTATTCCATAATCTTTAATATTTTGTTTTAAGGATCCAATTGCTTTTCAAAAGTATAGTTAAATGGGTTAAAACAAATGTCTCACAAACATCGATACAATAAACCCAAATCACTTTTGTACTTGGCATTACTTTAAAACATCTATTTAAAATTAAAAGTATAGCTTCACATATTAAAGAAGGTTATATACCTTTTTAATCAATTCATAAAACAATTCATTACAACCTAAGTGTTATAATATCAAAACTCCTTTTAAATCAATTTATAAAACAATCCATTATAACATAAGTGTTATGACGTAAAACCTCCTTTTAAATCCCTTTACAAAATATTAAACTCCCTTTTTAAAACTTCTAAATATACTAAAATACTTTTAAAAGGATAGATATTTACATATACTAATTTATTTATAAAACAAAGATATTTAATAAAATACTATAAACCATTTGTAAAATATTAAAATACAAAATACTTTTAAAAATCTATATTAAAATCTTTAATAACTTTTGAAACTATATATATACAAACTAAAATATACTTTTAAAGTACCTTATACATATTTTAAAAGTCCATTCAAAACCAGTTTTATAATTTAAACTCGTCACTTTGTTAATCCACAATTGATTTCCAAAAATATATTTAAACCTTGTTATTTCCCGATAATAAATACGCTGACATTACTTATTATAAATGTGAATAAGCCCTAGGATGTCTTCCAAAGTTAACTTTAAAATTGCAAATCACAGCGATTTCAAAATGCATCCATCACGACATTTTTGCTTCTAACATTTATAAATTTCATTTCCAAATTCAATAAATGTCCAAACAAATTCCATTAGGCCTAAAACACCAAACTATGCATAGAACAACCAAATATATATGTACATATATATTTCCACAATTTCCAATGATTTATCCAATTTATCCAATTTAACATATGTCCGTTATCAGGGATTTCAAAGCACGTTTATAACGACTAAATCATTTCAAGCGTATATAATGCACTATCATTTTTCACAAAGCAATATCAAACACGTAATGTAACGACCCGATATTTTCAACCATTCGCATCCACACATGTCGGACTTGAATTGCTCAAAATACCGAATTGTAAAAATAAATTTGGAAAATCTCAGAATATACAACAAATAAATAATCACATATCACAGACACATAGTAATATAATGCAGCGGAAGTAAAGAAATGGTAGTTCATGAAGCTATTATATATAAATACATCTGAGTTATACAAGATACAACAGAAATTTCAATATGATAAACAAGCCCAAAGCTGAATACATCCCTGGAATCAACTGAATAACTGAAAGCGAAATAGATAGCTGGATCTTCAAGCAAAGCTCCAACTCCGAAGGTGAGTCTCTATTGCTGTATCACTCAGTCTGACCCGAGCATAAAGAAAATACACAAAATACTCAAGTCAGGACATATATACTTACACAATGTAAACCAACTCAAGTGAACTGTAATATAAGGTACAAGTAACTTAAAGGATGTGTGACGCCCCACCTCTATGCTCACAATAATAAAGGTTATTATAAGGAATAACGTCTGCTATTGCGAAGAATAAGGCTTGTTAGAAGCGACCATCCGTATGTTATGCCTTAGACGAGTATTGATTACATCGATAGGAGTTGTGCAAATTACTCCCAAAGATATATATTCAATCCAAATCAAAAACGAAACTACAGTGGCTTAAGAAAAATTCAGAACAACTCATAATAACAACATCACTGATAAGTATAATCACATTAGAACAGAAATATCAAATATATAGCGGAAGACAAGTCTGGATACATGCTACAACAATTGATAGTTCACATGAACCAAATGTACATATACATAGATATCAACATACATGAGATGAGAGTCAATACATCAAAAGAAACACCTCAAAGTCTAGACAAAAGATGAAGTGAAATCTCAAAAGCTGAAGCAGCAACTGAATCAGAGATAGCGATTATCCTGAAATAACTCGGTCTGACCCAAGTATTATTTAAAAGAAAATAATAAACGGATCAGTCTAATTTAAACTCAGAATTAAGTGTATGATAAACAACACTTAAGCAAATAATTATAATCTCGAATGATATTATACAGCATAAATAATCAGCATAGTTTAAAAGAAGAGATCTTATTAAACTCCATCAAAATCAACTTCCAAACTCATAATTGAATTCGAAACAGCAATACACCAAAATCTAGAAATCAAAATAAGATAACTAGAAAAAATCAGCATTCACAAAATCTAGAAATAATAATAAGATAACTAGATAAATTAGCATTCACAAAATTTAGAAATCAAAATAAGATAACTAGAAAATCAACATAAAAGTGGACCGATCCCAGCATGTGGTGAGTCCAAGCTACGCCGCACGTGCATCATCATATGGCCGAAGCCTACCAAGTACTGTCATCATAATTTTTGGCGCTCAACAAATGACCCGAATGTCCAACATATGACCCGAAGGTCTAGTACTGGTAATTGACCCGAAGGTCCAACATATGACCCGAAGGTCCAGCATAGTGGCTCGAAAGCTCAACAAAATCATCAAAATTTTCAAACAGCAACAAATATTCCAATTAATGAGTCCAAAATTAACTGAATTAGTAAAAGCGTGGTTCCATACTCCTACTTTTGCTAAATCGTTTAAATCTCTTCATCGTTTCCTTGAAAGTGCAAAATTGTGTATATTATATGAATAAAATTTACGTTCTCAAAGGGACAAGTCCGGAATTAATCGGATCAATAAAAGTAAGGGTTCATGGTCCTTAATTTTGCTGAAGCGTTTAAATCGCTTCCTCATTCTTTTGAAAGCGTAAACTCTGAAATTTTTGGAAATAATTTTATTTTAAAATGATTTTAAAAACACGTGATTAAAACAGCAACATCTATAGCAATTTCGATAAAGAAATTGCGCTTCACAAAACACCATAAAACGGATATCAAATCAGCGTTGCGGGATTGCCGCTTGAAAATTCACTTTAAAGTGACGGTTACTGAAGTCAAAACAACAGTAATTTTTTTCCTTCAAAAATCTCATTAAAACATCACCCTTCAAAAAAATTTCACCGAGTAAAAATCCGTTATAAAAATAACGGCGACAAAATACGTTTTAAAACCAAACGCCGGTTCAACGTAAATTAAATAGTAGACTGCACTACTATATTTTCATCAAATATTTCACTGCCCAGGTAAATAAATTTTCACACACACAAGTTGTAAAATGAGGGTCTGGACTAACTCATGCACGCAAGAATTAATATAATGGTTTTGGGCAAAGTTTTATATACAATTCTCATACACACGTAAAAATAGACCAAAATTAAGTGCCTGGGACCGGATTTTTTTTAGAATGCACGTACACCTACTTAACAAATATAAAAAGAATTGTACAATGCAGTAGCCCTCACGTATAAATATAAAATGACATGTGCGAGCCTACTACCATGCGAGTACATGTAAGTAAAAAAAAACGTGACCTGGGTAACAAAGTTTATACGCACTCACGAAGTAAAACAATCTGGACATGAATTTATATAATATACTACAACTTTGTCTGGGCATATATTTTATGCACACGAACCAAATGTTCTGGGTTTGCGTCGTGCATTTCAACTTGGCACGTAAATAAACTAAGCAAAACAAATAACTTATAACTCATTTATATGAACGCATCAACCTTAAAATGCCTGACACTTGATTTTTCACGCAAGAAATGAAGGAAGATAAAATGATCAGGTCACGTCTTGTGAAATACACTTAATATTTCGCGCACGCCATGAAACGAAAGTACCAAAATAGAGTTAATAAAAAGAATGACCTGAACTCGATTCGCACTGCCCATATTTGTATACAACTATGAGGTACGCAAATTAAAAATTTACTTAAACTTGATTTACAATTTGCATGAAAAATGAGGTATATATAAGATAGACGACCTGGCCATCCTATAAATACGCACGTACTAAAATATAGGCATGCACACTATTTTCTTTTTAAAGGCCTGGCAACATTTTTTTCTTTCCTTTTTTTTACACGCATGAATGAAATAGGTGACCTGGCCAAAATACTTTGCAGCAACATGTACATACTATATGCACGCACGGACCACAAATTGAAGTAAACCCAACCATTAACCGACCTGACCATACTTTTGAACATTACAACTTGCAAATATATAAGGCAAATAGCTTGGGCAACACTATATATGTACACTCGAAAAAAAAATGATGTTCTGTCAATGTTATATGCAGACACGCTATAGCATAAAATGAAGTGGACAAAATAAAACTCCCTGAACTTACATATATAAAATGAATCACAAAATAAAGCAACAAGGTAACATAAACTTGCACGCAAAACTGATATGCACGCAAGAATTGAACAAAGTACCTAGGCGAAGCAAAATTCATGCACACACGTATAAATGCAAAACAAGAATGTGACCTACTTTCATGCACACCCATTTGCACACGCAAGTGATAAATAATGGCCAGGGCACATACGTCCAACAAAACAAATATAACTGAATTGGATTCATTTTTATGTGAACTGCAAATTTTCAAGCTACTCAGTTTTGTTAAGTGCAAGTTACCCACATACGTAGCCAAAATAAAATGGCCTTGCATCCATAAAATATTACATAAAAATGTAAACAACTTAGCTAACAAAATTTTGCAAACCAAAATAAAACACCAAAATAACATATAAAAACAGATAACATTGATTTTAAATTAGATTTGTGAGTTTTTCACTCACCTTAGATTTGGTTCAGAATTAATTAGCAACCGAGAATCAAAGTGGAGCAAGAAATTTGTGAAGACGCCATTAAAGTATTTGCAGAGCTACTTGAAAAATGAAAGCAACGAAAAGAATGCTACTGGAAAAATGAGTAAAAGATGTTGCAGCTTACTTTTCTTCCACCAAAATTGTGCACAAGTCAAAAGAATGAAGTGCTGGCTTGCATTGTACATATGCATTAAAGGCAGACGTGCCTTAGAGAAAAATAGTACACGGCTTACATAAAAATAACGATGATGGAAAAGTGTGTTCAACTTGCTTTAGAAATTTGGTGACAGCAAGTTCATATTTTGTTTTTTTTCTAATAGAGTGACAGCAAAGCAAATAAAAAGATGTTCCAACCTTGCTATTGAATGGTCCAATTCATTATACACGTGAAGGCATATTGAAAGTATAACTTGACTTTGTTATATACAACACAACAAGGCCAATTGCATTTCAATCCCAATGTGCCCCACTGGAAATTGTTTAGCTGCCTTTGCAACTGATTTGCAATTGATTTCACTTTTATTTTATTTTTATTTTCAATTTAAAATTTCTATCTAATTTTTTTTATTTCGATGGTAATAAAATCACGGTTGTTACAAACTCCCCCTTATAAAAATTGCGTCCCCGCAATTTTCATACTAAAAGTTATTTATAACACAAATTATTTATCACAACAAAGATTTAAAACAGAAAAGATGAATAAAGAATGCTCACCCCCACCCGAAGAGGAGAGAAAACCGGGATAAGAACGCTCGATGAATTCTTTGGTTTCCCAAGTGCAATCTTTGGGGTTAGCGGACCATTAAATTTTCACAAGCGGGACTTTTTTTATTCTGAATGCATTTAACCTCTGAAGCTAGCACAAGAATAGGATTTTGCACTATGGACAAGTCGGGTGAGATCTCAAGATCTTGCAACATATGAGGATCAATAATAGAATCTGAATCTCGAAGGCATCGACGAAGCTGGGATACATGAAATACATCATGAATTCTCAAAAACTGAATAGGTAGCGATACACGATAAGCAACAGGGCCAATGCATTCCGCAATAGGAAATGGTCCAATATATCGAGGAGCCAATTTCTCGGAGCTACTAAAACGCACTACGCCTTTCATCGGAGAAACACGAATGAAAACATGATCTCCAACAGAAAATTCCAAAGGCTTCCTTCGATGATCGACATAGGATTTCTGCCTATTCTGAGCCACTTTCATTCTCTGTCTAATAATAATAGAACTAGGCACACCATGAAGTCGAATGACTTCTTTAATAAAACGCTTAGCCAACAAAGGAGCAGTCCGATTGGACTTGATAGGAATAAAATGGACTGATTTGGTCAATCGTTCAACAATTACCCAAACATTAATATGGCCCGACCTTGAACGAGGTAGACCATCAATAAAGTCCATAGAAATTTGATCCCATTTCCATAATGGAACCTCAAGAGGCTGCAAAAGACCACTAGGACGCTGGTGTTCCACTTTAACAATTGACAAGTCATGCAAGACTTACATAACTTGCAATATCACGCTTCGTACCCTTCCAAAAGTATAAGCGTTTCATATCAGCATACATCTTACTGCTACCCGGATGAATAGTACACTTAGAACGATGAAAGTCCTCAAGAATGTCATTTCTAAGACTAGGAACATTAGGCACAAACAACCTTCCCTTCTTTCGAATACAGACATGAACATCAATATCGAAATCCTTTAGGTCATCACTTCGGTATTCCGATTTACAACTCTGAATAAGATAAGAAAGATCTGGACCTTGTTTCTGGGAATTGGCAACACGATCCAATAAACTAGGACGAGCATCCATGCTAAATAAAAGCATGGGAGAATCAGTAACTGAAGGACGGTCTCTAATATCACAATGAGATAAAGCTTCCAATATATTCCACTCTGCTAGCATCATGGAAACAACAACCTGTTTCTTGCGACTAAGCGCATCAGCAACTCGATTACCCTTACCAAGGGTATACTGGATATCGAAATCATATGAAGCAAGAAATTTGAGCCAACACTGTTGCCACATACTAAGTTCTTTCTGAGTAAATAAATACTTCAGAGATTTGTGATCAGTGAAGAGAACAAAACGCTCACCCAATAAATAATGTTGCCAAATCTTTAGAGCAAAGACTATAGCGGCTAACTCCAAATCATGGGTAGCATAACGAACCTCGTTAGGTTTAATTGTCTAGAAGCATAGACAACTACTCTATCCTTTTGCATGAGAATAGCACTGAGTCCATAACCACTGGCATCGGTATAAACAACAAGATCACGATTCCCATCGGAAACCACTAAGATAGGAGCATGAGTAAGGAGATCTTTTAAATTGAAGAAAGAATTCTCACACTTATCCGACCAAATAAAAGGAACAGCTTTTCTCGTAAGAGTGGTAAGCGGTAAAGCAATACGAGAAAAGTCCTTAACAAACCGGCAACAATAACCCGCCAATCCGAGGAAACTACGGATCTCAGTAACGGTCTCGGGCCTCTTTCAATTCTGAATAGATTCGATCTTGGAAGAATCGAGAGAAGAAACTATATGACCGAGAAACTTCACCTTATTCTCCTAGAAGTGACACTTGGAGAATTTGGCATAAAGCCGATGCTGACGAAGATTGCTCAAAACAATCTCCAAATACTGAATATGATCGGCTTCAGATTTGGAATAAATAAGAATATCATCAATGATAACCAAAACGAACTTATCGAGATATTCTTGGAATATCCTATTCATAAGATCAATAAAATACATCGAAGCATTCGTCAAACCGAATGGCATAACAAGCCATTCGTACGAACCTTATCGAGTGCGGAATGTTGTAAGAGGAATGCTATCTTATGCAACCCGTAACTGATGAAAACCGATAGCAAGATCGAATTGGAAGAAGACCTTAGCGCCACTTAATTGATCGAACATGTCGTCGATCCTAGGTAATGGGTACCTATTTTTGATAGTGAGCTCATTAAGCTTGCGATAATCAATGCAAAGCCTAAGAGTACCATCTGACTACTTAACAAAGACAACGGCGGCGCCCCAAGGAGATGAGCTAGAACGAATAAATCGCTTGGCTTCCAATTCAGATAATTGTTGCTTGAGTTCCTCATTTTCCTTAGCAGACATCCTCGTGGGAGGACGACTGACAGGATGAGTACCAGAGCTTAGATCAATACGGAACTCAATTGCCTTCTTCGGCGGCAAACATGAAATAGGCTCAAAAACATCAGAAAAATCACAAACAACTGGAATACTATTTATGACACCCTCCGATTCGAAGGAAGAAATGAGAGCATTCGAAGTATGATCCATGCTTCGAAATATAATAGATAATTGCTCGATAGCATCGGGATGCTTGAGATATAAAGTTCTTTCGGGACATAGGATTTGAACTTCATAATGGACGAGCCAATCCATACCCAAAATCATATCAAAAGCAAGATGATCCATAACATGCAAATTTGCATGAAAGGTAAAACCACATAGAATAATCTCAATATCAACACACAACAAACCAAGAGTAACGGATCCACCAATAGGATTCACAATCCTCAAAAGGTCGCAAAGACTAACAACATCCAAGGGAATAACATCAACAAGCTTCTTTGACACGAATGAATGTGATGCACTCGTATCGAAAAGAACTCAAATAGAATGGCCATGAAATAAAATAAAACCTTCCAAAATAGAAGGAGTAATACCTTTGGGCCGAGAAGAATCACCAAAAGCTTTAGCAACATTAAGCTTCCCAGATTTGAAACCCTTAGGAGCAGTTAAAATAATACAAGATCGATACGGAATTTAACAAATAGAATACTACTAAAATAGAAGATATATTCCTAGACAAATTCCAACTTGTTAGAGAGGATAAAAGTTTAAGAACAACGAAGGAATAGATTAGAAAGGTACGAGTAAAACCCTCGACTAATTGTAACTCATGTTCAAAATAAAATAACTAGAAAAAAATCAGCATTCACAAAATCTAGAAATCATAATAAGATAACTAGACAAATCAGCACTCACAAAATCTAGAAATCAAAATAAGATAACTAGAAAATCAACATAAAAGTGGATTGATCCCAGCATATGGCGAGTCTAAGCTATGCCGCACGTGCATCATCATATGGCCGAAGCCTACCAAGTACTGTCATCATAATTTTTAGCGTCCAACAAATAACCCAAAGGTCCAACATATGACCCGAAGGTCTAGTACTAGTAATTGACCCGAAGGTCCAACATATGACCCGAAGGTCCAGCATAATGGCTCGAAAGCCCAACAAAATCATCAAAATCTTCAAACAGCAACAAATATTTCAATTAACGAGTCCGGAATTAACCGAATTAGTAAAAGTGTGGTTCCATACTCCACACTTTTGCTAAATCATTTAAATCTCTTCATCGTTTCCTTGAAAGTGCAAAATTGAGTATTTTATATAAATAAAATTTACGTTCTCAAATGGACAAGTCCGAAATTAATCGGATTAGTAAAAGTAATGGTTCATAGTCCTTAATTTTTCTAAAGCGTTTAAATCACTTCCTTATTCTTTTGAAAGCATAAACTCTGAAATTTTTGAAAACAATTTTGTTTTAAAACGATTTTAAAAAAACGTGATTAAAACAGCAACATCTATAGCAATTTCGACAAAGAAATTGCGCTTCAAAAACACCGTAAAAACGGATATCAAATCAGCGTTGCTGGATAGCCGCTTGAAAATTCACTTTAAACTGACGGTTACTGAAGTCAAAACAACAGTAATTTTTTTTTCATCAAAAATCTCATTAAAACAACACGCTTCAAAAAAATATCACCGGAGTAAAAATCCGTTATAAAAATAACGGCAACAATAACGTTTTAAAACCAAACACCGGTTCAACGTAAATTAAAAAGTAGACTGCATTACTATATTTTCATCAAATATTTCACTGCCCAGGTAAATAAATTTTCATGCACACAAGTTGTAAAATAAGGGTCTGGACTAACTCATGCACGCAAGAATTAATATAATGGCTTTGGGCATAGTTTTATATACAATTCTCATACACACGTAAAAATAGACCAAAATTAAGTGCCTGGGACCAGATTTTTTTTAGAATGCACGTACACCTACTTAACAAATATAAAAAGAATTGTACAATGCAATAGCCCTCATGTATAAATATAAAATGACCTGTGCGAGCCTACTACCATGCGAGTACGTGTAAATAAGAAAAAAACGTGACCTGGGTAACAAAGTTTATACGCACTCACGAAGTAAAACAATCTGGACATGAATTTATATAATATACTACAACTTTGTCTGGGTATATACTTTATGCACACGAACCAAATGTTCTGGGTTTGCTTCGTGCATTTCAACTTGGCACGTAAATAAAGTAAGCAAAACAAATAACTTACAACTCATTTATATGAACGCATCAACCTTAAAATTCCTGGCATTTGATTTTTCACGCAAGAAATGAAGGAAGATAAAATGATCAGGTCACGTCTTGTGAAATACACTTAATATTTCATGCACTCCATGAAATGAAAGTACCAAAATAGAGTTGATAAAAAGAATGACCTGAACTCGATTCGCACTGCCCATATTTGTATACAACAATGAGGTATGCAAATTAAAAATTTACTTAAACTTGATTTACAATTTGCATGAAAAATGAGGTATATATAAGATGGACAACCTGGCCATCCTATAATGCACACGTACTAAAATATAGGCACGCACACTATTTTCTTTTTAAAGGCCTGGCAACATTTTTTTATTTCTTTTTTTTTACACGCATGAATGAAATAGGTGACCTGGCCAAAATACTTTGCAGCAACATGTACATACTATATGCACGCACGGACCACAAATTGAAGTAAACCAAACCATTAACCGACCTGACCATACTTTTGAACATTACAACTTGCAAATATGTAAGGCAAATAGCTTGGGCAAGCTATATATGTACACTCGAAAAAAAAATGATGTTCTGTCAATGTTATATGTACACACGCTATAGCATAAAATGAAGTGGACAAAATAAAACTCCTTGAACTTACATGTATAAAATGAATCACAAAATAAAGCAACAAGGTAACATAAACTTGCACACAAAACTGATATGCACGCAAGAATTGAACAAAGTACCTGGGCGAAGAAAAATTCATATACACGCGTATAAATGCAAAACAAGAATGTGACCTACTTTCATGCACACCCATTTGCACACGCAAGTGATAATAATGGCCAGGGCACATACGTCCAACAAAACAAATATAACTGAATTGGATTCATTTTTATGTGAACTGCAAATTTTCAAGCTACTCATTTTTGTTAAGTGCAATCTACCCACATCGTAGCCAAAATAAAATGGCCTTGCATCCATAAAATATTACATAAAAATGTAAACAACTTAGCTAACAAAATTTTGCAAACCAAAATAAAACACCAAAACAACATATAAAAACAGACAGCATAGATTTTAAATTAGATTTGTGAGTTTTTCACTCACCTTAGATTTGGTTCAGAATTAATTAGCAACCGAGAATCCAAGTGGAGCAAGAAATTTATGAAGACGCCATTAAATCTTTTGCAGAGCTACTTGAAAAATGAAAGCAACGAAAAGAATGCTACTGGAAAAATGAGTAAAAGATGTTGCAGCTTACTTTTCTTCCACCAAAATTGCGCACAAGTCAAAAGAATGAAGTGCTGGCTTGCATTGTACATATGCATTAAAGGCAGACATGCCTTAGAGAAAAATAGTACACGGCTTACATAAAAATAATGATGATGGAAAAGTGTGTTCAACTTGCTTTAGAAATTTGGTGACAGCAATTTCATATTTTGTTTTTTTCCCCAATAGAGTGACAGCGGAGCAAATAAAAAGATGTTCCAACCTTGCTATTGAATGGTCCAATTCATTACACACGTGAAGGCATATTGAAAGTGTAACTTGACTTTGTTATATACAACACAACAAGGCCAATTGCATTTCAATCCCAACGTGCACCACTTGAAATTGTTTAGCTGCCTTTGCAATTGATTTCACTTTTATTTTATTTTTATTTTCAATTTAAAATTTGTATTTTAAATTTTTTATTTCGACGATAATAAAATCACGGTTGTTACAGGATGCTTGGGACCGTCCATCCTCTAAGGATCCGTTAAACTATTTACTATGTAGTAATATTTTGCTATTATAATATGTCTAATAGTAAAATAAACTTACTTTTAAATAGCGTTAAGGAGTTCCCTATATCCCCCTTAACACGTAATAGTGCTAGTAGTCTATACAGTACCTGCATATCTCCTGATTGGGAGACTACGAGAAGATACTCCATAGGTACGACACAAATCAAACTTGTACAAGGTTCGCTAGGGTAGGTGACACGGCACAACAAGGAAATGCCATGGTAGATATACTAATTTCTATCCAGACTGGTGGTAACGCGTAGCAGCTACTACCGCCCACCTGGAGCCACACCCCCAAAATCAAAGAATCAAAAGTGGCCACCAAATCAATCTCAAAGTCATAATATAACATCGAAGGAGTGTGTCCGATCAGAGGAGCGACCTCATTGGCTCGGAATCGCTCCTGTTTTAGCCACCTTATGCCAACTCATGGGAGTCGGTTGTTAAAGTGGTTTTCGGTTGTTATCCCGCTTTTTGGCAAACCCGTGATACCAAAAGATCGATCGAAAACGAAAGACAACTCGTCTCAAAGAATGGTTACACATCGCTTCGCTATGGATATCGATGAATTTTGTCCGAGCCCAGATCAGGCTACAATTGATAAGACATGACAGGCAAAGTCATGGGAACCAGCATTCCAAATTTCAGGTTAATCGGAGTTCGTATGAATGAGATATGATCGATGCAAGTTAGCCAAAGTACACAGTTCGTATCCATCAAATTGTTGAGAAGATGCCCATTTCGAATCGATAGGGTTCGTATCCATCAGTGATTGCCCTGTTCGAATCCATTAGGTTCCACACACTTCGAATCGATCGGTTTCGAATCGATCAGATGGGCATCGTCTCAGCATGTTCGTATCCATCCTAGAGTACTGTTTCGTATCCATCGGCTTCGTATCGATCGAAGTGGCCAGGCCTTCGCATCGGTGGACTTCGTATCGATCGAACTTCGGCTAGAGTGTCTTATTCGAATCCATCGGCATGGCTCGGTTCGTATGCATCGGTTTCGTATCGATCACCTAACATCCAACTTCGCATCCATCATAGATTCGTTGCTTCGTCTCCATCCCAAGACCGTGTTCGAACCCATAAGCAGAGGCTTGTTCGTATCCATCAGGACAACTAACCATGGGTGACGTGTCATCCTCGATACGAACAAGGCGAATTTTATGGAGTCGAGACGGTCAACTCGGAGCAAAGATCGGATCGAGGCGAAGTATGCGCGCCACATCATCACAAGACCACGTGAGGTGATCAATTCGAAGGAATCAATTCAAATTGATGGATTCGAAGTAAACAGCTAACCGAAACGTACGAGCTCGCATCGATCATATCTCCCAAACCGCTGATCCAAATGCAACAAAATTTTCACAGTAGCTTCCATACAAGGTAAAGATTGTTCCTGCCAAGTTTCAGCTTGATTGGCTCATTTTTTGATGGATACGAAATCACTTCGTATCGATCTCAAATCGAGTCGAAACTTGATGGGGTCGGTCGCGTGGGCCCACTCACGTGCCAGAAAAAGTCTCCCAAAGTTTGAGCGAGATCTGAGCCTCCTATGCCTATAAATAGCACCCTGAAGCCTACAGAAAGAGGATCTTTTGGCCATTCGACGTCCAGACTCTGCCGGGTTCAATTCTACTCTTCATTATCGCTGTTGTAATCAGATTTCAGAGCTATTATCAACTGTAGTCCGCTGTAATCGATTGAAATCATCAAGTGAATTAATAAAGACATAAACTTCAGAGTGGACGTAGGCAAGATCGCCGAACCACTATAAATCCTGTGTCATTTACTGCATTATTGTGAATTTGCTGAGTGATTTTCAGTATTTATTTCTCTACATATTTGTTATCTGTGATCTGTGATTTTGAACGGGTGCTTTCAACGACTATCAGGTGTTTGTGGCCAATTTCAGCGCAAACATCGGTATCGACAGAGAGTATGCCCATATCCGATCCCGGTCTCTTTAACAACCAAACGTTATTATAATCCATGGATATTTTATTTCAAAACATTTCTATTCCAAAACCATTTAAGATCAAATACCATTAATTTTCAAAATAATATCCATTTCCAAACTAAATATTATATTACTTCATTTAAAACCCAAATCAATATATCATTTCCATTTCAAAAGCACTAATAATATATCTTTTAAATTCCAAAACCAAATCAACATATAATTTAAATAAAACCCAAACTTCCAAATCATTGAATATTTCCTTCAATTTATTAAACTTGAAATATTCCTTTCAATCATCCTACACCAAACCACTTTATAAAGTCATTTTCTTAACTCTTGAATTTCAATAAGTTTAGATTAATATAATTAAAGACAATTCCTACTTAAATAAAATTTCAAATAATTTTATTTCCAAACCCTAGTACTTTCAAGGTTATAACAACCCTGAAACCAACACTTTGAACCCATAATACTTTGAAATCATGACCATTTATAAATGTTATCCTTTGAAAATAATAATATTTAGAATAATCATAACACCATTAAAATAATATTCATTTAAACCATTTAAATTCAATGTCAAATAATATCCATTTTAAATAGTAACATTTCTAGGTTTATTCTTTCAATTATAACTTTCCCAAAACATTGCATATTTCAGCTACAACATCACTTATAAAGTGTTGCGGTAGATATAGCAATATTTCAAAACATTGTCAAATTCAAAACAGCGGCACTTATAAAATGCTATAATAGTTATTTAGTTATTTTCAGAAATAGTTCAAATTCAGAAACAACAGCACTTCTAAAGTGCTGTAATAGGTATTTAGTTATTTCAGAACCTACTCAAGTTTCAGAATTTATAGCACTTAGCAAATGCTATTCTAAAACCACAGCATTTCTGTAGTGCTACCAATAAAATTTCAGATTTTATATTAACATTTCAGCCACATTAAAATTCTAATTTTTAGTCATTTTAACTTAAAAAAAAAATCATATTTCCCGCTTTAGAAAATACTCATTTGGATATCATTTAACTTATGATTATGTAGAATAAATTGCTGAAACTAAATATCCATTTTAACTAAAATTCATTTATAAGTCAAAGCGCAATATTTTACTTAACTTTTATTTCAACAAACAACTTAACACTTTATTTTTAAAATCCCCATTTCACAAATAAAACTTAATTTTCATTTATTTACTTAACTTAAAATTTTAATTTAAAACCAAATTTCCAATTATCAAGTTAAGTCATAACATAGGATACATTTTTCCATTTTAAAGTCATAGCTTTTTATCTTAGAAAACATAACATTTCATAAAAGAATATTTTACCATAGTTAATACAACAATCAAATTTTCTTTATAGATCTATTTGTTTAGACATCAATGAACTATGACTTTCTAGTTAAATAAATTTTATTACAAAATGTCCAATTAAACTGTATTCCATTTTACCAGTTCAAAATGCATTATTCATTATACAAAGCATGTCCATTTCATAAAATTCATAACAATTACTAGGTTAGATTTTAAAAGTTCCATATTAAGTCAAACTCAATTATTAAGTTATTTATCATTAATAAAGATCTTTAATTCAACTTAAAACCAGTTATTAACTTTATGAAAATTAACTTATAGAAAAACTAGTACACCTTTATAAAGCATTAAATCAAATTTTAAGTTAAATTCATATATTTATAAAACTCAAAATACTTAATAATCTTTTGGGAAAATATTATTTAAAAATACTTAATAAATTTTTTGGAAAAAAATATAACCATGGGCCTGTATAATATTTTCTAACCTAGGTCAAGTGATACAGATATGTATCATTTCAATCCGTAATTTAAAAAGAAAAATCCGGGTTCTATCACATCAAACCCGCAATACCAAGTCAAAATAAATACAATAAAAATCATTCGAGCCTATCATTTTAGCCCATAATGATTTTTCCTTATTCTAAAGTCTGTTCAGGTATGTATTATTTCAACCCATAATGATAGGGAACTTGCAGTGTGATAAACATGAAATAAAATAACAGTATAGAAAATATTATCATAACAGATGATGTTACAGATATATAAACATCATTTTACATCATATAAACATATCATAGGCAGGTATGAACATAGCTATAATTCACTTGTCATCATTTCACAATCATATAAGTACGTAATGTCTAGAGTGCATAACTCACCTTTTAAAAGCTAGAATTGAAATTCAAGACACAAATCCAAATCTACAAAGCACGAAAAGACACGACAAAGCACGACTATATTTTTGAGTGGATGAAGAGTCAGATCCAAATCTTGTATGCAAATAAATACAACATATATAAGAATTTAATTCTCAACACAAAGATTTGAATTTAAACAATGGAGAAATTTGAAACAAAGTGTGATATCCCGGAATTCTAGACATCTGTGATTGATAAATAATTTGGTTAATTAATGGGATACTGATTTATAGATTGAACAAATATTTATATCCGGATAAGTTAGTAAATTTTTTTCTATTTATAATGTATATATTTGTCTATATTATAAATAGATAATCTTTAATCTGAATTTGATTAATAAATAAATCTTGTTTTCAAATTCTATTATACATCCTGGTAATTTGGAAATTTTGATTTGAATTCAATATAAAGCTTTTCAAGGATATTAATAAATAACTATATAGTTTTAAAATACTTAAGATAAATGTTTATAAGATTTGTTTCATTTCCATTTTAAATATTTCTTGATAAATATGAATTGAAAATATAAGAATAAGATAATCTCTTTTATAAATTGTTATTTTAACCAATATTAATAATGTATTGTCCATATATATAAATATATATGGATTTTAATATAAATGAAATTTGTTATTTTCAAAATTTAATATGCAGTTATATATATACATATATAAAATGACTTTAAAGGTAGACTTTTGAATATGATTTGAATTTGAAATTTAATTTTGAAATTCAAAAGGGTAGATATTTAAAATGTTTGGATTTTAAAAATATATATAAGCTTTCATCTTAAAGGAAATTGTTATGCACTTAAATAAGTATTTTTAAATTAATAAATTAAGTTAAAAAGCTTTTATTAACATTTAAAATAAAAAGAAAATAGTTAAGGGGCAAGTGTAATTACCTTAAGTAACTTAATAACATGTGGTGAGTAAGGAATAAAATAAGATGACAAATGTTAATGCATGAAGACAAGTGTCCTATTTGATTTTCATCTTTCTTTTATTTATTTTAATGAAAATTAAATATTCACTTATAAAAACACATTGTCTTCTCATCCTCATTTTTTCCAATTCTTTTTCAAAAGTTTGAAAAAAATCTTTCAACAAAAAGCAATCAGTAATCAAAACATGTAAAGGCTGAAACTAGAGATATGGCATGTAAACTAATCAAATACAGAAAAGCAAAGCCTCTAAAGCAAGCTTGCATTCTTTTCCCCAATCTGGAAATTATTTACTACATGCAACTGGATTTTCATAATCAAAGCAAGCACTCCAGTTTTATGGAAAAATCAAGTTTCTGTTTAAATCAAAAGTTCCAGGCTCTATTCATTCATTAACAGGTGAGTGAATTTTATCTCTTTAAATAAAAATATAGAACAAAACTTGGATCTGGTTTAATCTTGATGTTTGTGGCAAAAATATGAAGTTGTTGTGGAAATGATTTATAGATGATGAAAATATGCCTGCACGTCAATGCATATATATCTGTGTATATTCATTTCTTTCAGTTTTATTTTCCAGGATTGAAATTTTATTTTAAAATTTCCTATCTGACATTAGGAACCATTTTAGGCTGTGACTTCTGAAGAGTAAATGTTTAGAATAAGGAATCTCAGTATAAAAATGATCGAGCTTAATGGTGTAGTATTCATCTCTAAGATGGAATTTACAGTGGACTATTGAAAATTTGAGAAAAATCAAATATCTTAATTTTGTGATTTGAACCTATAACCTGGTTTGTGTTAGTGAGTGATGAATTTAGGTAAGAAAATTATGATTTTTAGATAAGTAAATTGTAAGAAATTGCTTGTTGAACGACAATTGGGTTTCGGCCGTTTCCTGATGATCGGCGAATCTTTGGGGGTTGAAGTCAGAGTTGAGGCAAGAATGGAGAACGTGACATCTAGGAATATTGGTCACTGAATTTTTAGACCTTTGTGGTGGTCGCTGGCGTCAATTTAGGGTTTTTGGTTACAGTTTCTGGTCGCCATTATTTTCGATACGATGGAGGTGAAAATGGCACATCGGACATGATCGAAAGGGAGAAGTAAGGTGTTGGAAGTTGAGACGAAGATTTTGGTGGTGTCGGCGGTGGACCTCGTGGTCGAGATCAACGGCGAGGAGGGTTTCGATCATAGTACTTTAGGTTTCAAATTTGGGGCTTTACACTCGATTTTGATGTGCTGACCGGATCTTTGGAATAGGGTGTCGGGAAGGACGATGAAGTCATGTTCGACATGCTGGGGGCCAGGGAGTTAGACGGCGTCAAGAAGTTCGTCGTGCATAGTGCACACGTGCACGGTTGATGACGATGTTGTATTTGGAAATGGGAAACGATTGTTTATCTCGAACTTGGACTCGGGTAGAAGTGGAATTTGCTCGGTAACGGATTCGAGTATGAGTTTGATTTAGAAATAACAATTTTAAAATTTTTACAAGAAAAAAAAAAGAATGAGAGAGGAGGGAAGGAATCTCGGGAGTAAGGGAAGATAACTCGTGTTGCAGTTCGAAGTTAATTCTGGGAGCACTGATAAGTCAGATTGGTTGGTTGGTTGCTCTATTTTGATCAGGGAAGAAGAAGGATGGGTCGGGTGATAAATTATTGGCTCGGGTTTTCATGAACGGGGTTTTGGGCTTTGGCTCGAAGTATTTTAAAGGGATTTTGCTGTAGTTAACATGGTTTTGAAATTAAATTTACTGGATTAAAAATTTCTGAAAATTTAAGTAGAAGATGAAGAAACCCGAAGCCTAGACTCGAGCTATTCTCGGGAAGAATCCTGAAGTAGGTTTTAAATTCAGGAATTTGAAAAGTTTTTTTTGCAACACAAGTTTTAGATTTAAATTGAATTTAATTTTAAAACTATTATGTAAAATAAATGTTTTTCTTAAAACAATTGATTTAGGAGATTTGAAGTTGTTTAACTTTAATTGGCTAAGTTCAATCGTAAGTTACTTTAAATCTTAAAATTCAATTCAAAAGTTTAATCTAAAAGTGCAATGTTTTGAAATGTATTTAAATTTGCGAATGATAGGTAATTCATTAATAAAAATAAAGTTTTATCTTAAGAGATAATTAAGATTTGGATAATAAATGACTAATTAATTAATAAGGTAATTAAGAGTAATTAATTAGTTTAATTTAATAATGTTTATGATTAATTAATTAATAGTTAGAGATTAATTAATTAAATAATTAAGTTGTAATTAGTGGCAAATAATTACTTAATGAAAGTAATTAAGGATTAATTACTTCGGTAATTAATTAAGGATTGATGGATTAAGGAAACTAATCAATGGTTAGTTGAATAATGAGTATGATTTATTAAAGGATAATTGATCAATGAAGTGAATATGAGATAATTAATTTGAATGATTAATCAAGAATCAATGTAATTGGATATGGATGTGTAAAGAATAATTAATATGGGTAATTAATTAGGAGTTAATAACTCATTGTAATTAGAGAATGGTTAATCAAGTATGATCAATCAAGATGAATAATTAAGGGATAATTAATTAATTGAATATAATTAATTAATGTTAATATAAGCAACATTTATAAGTAAATAGTAATTAATTTAATTCATTGGTGGATAATTAAATTAATTATAAATGGTATGACTAATCTTGCATATGGATGATTGAATGATACTTGAATGCCTTGGATTATTTGTTATCCTTGGTATGTGATCATGATGTTATTTGATATGAAATGTTTTTGTAATATGATATGTTGAGTTGAACAGTGATAATGGGGTTATCTATGATGAAATGTTGTATAAAGTGACATCCAGAGATTAAAAGTAAATTGCATTCACATGAATAATTTGGGTTAAATGACATTGGATTCGAAGAGACCAGAGTCGGGTATTAGTAAAAACCCGAAATCACTTCGATTCTTTAGAGATTGATATGTGAAATCAATAAGCTGGTTTGGAATGATTTAAGTAAATTGGACCATTCAATCTAAGTTTGATACTTAGAAATTGATGTGTGAAACAAGTGAGGTCTATAACAACTTATGAAGTTGTAAATTAAGTTACCCGGGTTTATATAAGTTGTATGTTTTGGGATATTCCTTGTTAGATGAGTTTACTCACGCTGGTTTCCAGCCTGACCCGGGTGTTACTTTGATGTAATGCTCGGGTCAGACCGAGTATTACAGATTTTCAGGTAAGGACGTTCTGGAGCTCAGGAGGCGAGCTGGATGGCAGGGACGTATGGAGAGTTTCCACTATGATATTGTACATACCTAAGACATGTTAAATTGTATCTATTCATTGTTGTAACTCTGATATATCGATAGATACAGTTTCTTTGGTATAACTATTATAGATATTATATTTTATCCGCTGCGAATGTGAGTTTGTGTGTTTCTTTTCTGTTCTTCTTCTATCTCTTTCTTCTTTCCTCTAACCATCTGAAATTTTCGGGATCGGAAATTTCGGGTTGTTACACAAAGTGACATAACCTTTTGATAAAACAAAGCAAGATGATCCATCACTAATCAAGTGGGCTCGGCCATGGCTTCAATGGCTAGACCATCATGTTGTGCTCGGCCTCAATGGGTTTTAGGCAACATAGTATCGGCTATGGTTATGGAATAAGATAAGATGGAAGGTTTCAAATCAAGGAAAGGTAAGAGGAAAGGGTTTTGGAAGGTCACAAGCCAAGTAGATTAGGCCCTATGCTTCATATGCTCGGCCATGTTTGCTAGGCTGGGTCATGGTTCAACATAGGCACGGCTAAGCACGGAATAGGTCATGGCAAGAGGATGGAAGTGGAGTGGTGTGTTCTGGCCGAGGCAAGGAGGTGAAGTGGATGCATATGTGGTGATCTAGCTAGGTTTGGTCAAAGTTTTGGTGATGTTGTCTTCATGATGGTCCCGGCCTTGGATGGGGTGATGGAGGAGGTGGTGATGGTCGGCATGGTGGTGGTGGAGAGGGGGTGAGGTCGGCTATAGGGTGGATGCCGAGCCTAGCTTGAAGGAAGACAAAGGAAACAAAAATAAAAAAGAGGAGGAAGAAGAAGGAAGCCATGGATATTAGATCTAGCATTTTTTTCTCACGCAAATGAAATATGAGAAGTGAGTACTTTTCACGTGAAATAAAAATAAAAATGGCGGCTAGGGTTACACAAACCATGAACGGCTAAAATGGTGTAATAAAGAGGCTAGGCAAAAAGGGCAAGAGTTTGAATGGTTTGGAAAATAAAAAGGCAACAAATAACTTGATGAATTTAACTAATTTTTTTCCTTTTCTTAGCCGTCAATAAGAATGAAGAGATGGGGAAATGAGATGTTTCTCACGGCTAATAGATGGAGTTATGCATGGCTAGAGATGTGGGAAGTAATTGGCTATGCAAATGGACAGGCAAGGGAAAAGGAAAAGGCAACAAATAAAAAAAAGTAACCTATGTCTCTAGAAATTTCTACGCTAATATTAAAAATAAAACCAATCAAAAATCAAATAAATACAATCAAAGTTTATAGAGAAATAAACATAGGAAAAAGTGAAAATAAAATATAGAAAATCACTATGTGTAAAACATTGTACTTTATCCAATTTAAAAAGTATACAATGAAATTTTACGAAACGAAAAGCAGATCTAATACTAAATTAAAATACATTTTCAAAGAAAAAGATTAGAATTTAAAAATTCAAATTTAAAATTTGCAACTGTAGTCAAACTTTGACTTTCAGTTGACCAAAATATAAGTTTTTATAAAATAGTTATTTTATTGTAATTGGAAAATAGATAACAAAAAAATCCAAAGTTACATTGGAAAAATCAAGAAATACAATCTTAAATAATTTAAATTAAAGTTTTCAAATAAAAATTTAGTAAAAAAATATTTACAAAATTATGGGTTGTTACACTCTCCCCCACTCAAAACTTTTCATCCCCGAAAAGGAACGAGACAAGGAAAACATGATAGAATGAGATAGGATTAAGACACGATAAAAAGAAGATTGAAATTATACCTGATAACGTCGTTATGGGTACATTCAACAAGATGGAGATGATCTTCCCAAGATCCTCAAGAACATCCTAAAAGAAAAGAGATTGGAAAACAAGATAAGATAATAAATTTAAATCCATGAAAATTTCAACTTAATTTAAGACTTGATTTCATCCATTTGATTTCCTAATTTAAATAAATCTTAACTATTTCTAATTACATTATATTATCTTCCAATTAACCATTTCTAAAATCATGAATTTATTCCACTTTATTATACTCATAATATATTCAATAAATTTAATCCTTATTTGTTCTAAATTATTATTAAATTTATTCCACTTAATATATCTAATCACATACATTAAGTGTATTTACATTTTATTATAACTATTCCAATTTATTTATAAATTCTTTTAACCAAATTTTATACTGTATTTTATTCAATTAACTTTTAATTCTATTTACCTCTATTAATCTCTTATAACTAAAATTTAAGTGTATAACATTTATTATAACTACTCAAATTTTATTTATAAAATACCTTTTTTATTGTATATTATCCAATTACATTGTTAACTTTAAATAATTAAGGTAAGTTATATTGGAAAGCAAAAGAATATTATACAAATAAAATTTCCTTATTTAAAATTATTTTCCAAGTTTAAATATTTATTCAAAATTTTGGCTTTATTTAAAATCATCCTTTAACATAATTTTGAGAATTAAATTTTCGATTGACTTCAAATCATTTAGAGAAAATTATATATACATGTATATATCAAATCAAATTTAAATCATATATCACATTTATTATAAATCAAGTCATATTTTTGAAATCCAAATCAATTTAATTCTCTAAAGCAAGACTGTAGCAAAACTACAAGATGGTCTCTTCACTTCGAAACTCGAAATGAATGTCGATGATGCTGCAGTCATCACCGAAATTATTTTCCAGCAACAAAGGAAAGAGCACTGATTCAATTTATAAAATTATTTGAAACAATTTCTGCTTGAAATACTTTAAATAATGTACCCTTTAAAACTTTAAACACAAAGTTTGAAACCATCGGAGTTTAAATTCTTAGTTTCTTGTTTTAAAATTCATTTGAATTTCCAAATTAATTTATAGCTATGCTTATAGTTCAATTATTTGCGTATGAGACAAAAGCAAATGGTTTACAAGCTACATATAAAGTCAAATATTATTTCTCAACATCCAATTCAATTAACTATTAAAATTCAGAAAATTATACTTATATACATGTACAATATAATTATACAAAATTTATTTCATTTACTAAATTTGAAAACTATATTTTGTCGGTTTGCTCTGTTCAAGTGTTTTGGAGATCCTATAGATAGCGTTGATCAGACGAATCGATCGGAAACCCAAATCAACATCAACAACTCAAACCTCACAATATATATTAGAACATTTTGAATATAGATTTACAAATACCCTATACAGGAATAAATTTTCAAAACAAGGATAGAGATTCAAATTTGATTAACTCAAATCAAAGAAAATGTTGGTTTGAAGATAAGTTGGAACAAAAGATAAGGTGATTAACTAACCGTATAAGGAAATGGATAAGCTTATGTAAATCGCGGGCAACCTTAATCGGGTCAACCGTGACTTCAAGATTTAGATCGATGTGTAATTCTAAGGCAAATCTACATTCGATCTCAAGAGATAAAATTCGGGATACAAGAGATACTAGCATCTAACCGAAGATATATAGAAATCTTCGATGAATCAATGCCCATTGAAAAGGAGTTTCACCCCTTTACAAGTCATTCGGTGGAGCTATGGGACGCTTCAGAATTCAGAAGAATACGAAGAGTGAGGGACAAGAATGAATTTCGAAACCGAGGGAATGTTCCAAAATTCAAAGGAAACAGAGTCAAAGAGAAAGAGATTCAAGCTCGAATGAAAGTGATTCTGTAAATAAATTTACCATATATGCTAAGTTTGCCTAGAGCCAAAGCTCTGATACCAAAACTACAGGACAGTTATTAGGTATAATTTCGATCTTCTTTTCATCGTGTCTTAATCCTATCCCATTCTATCCTGTTTTTCTTGTTTCCCCTGTCTCGTTTTTTTTGGGGACGAAAAGTTTTGAGTGGGGGAGAGTGTGACGACCCATAATTTTGTAAATATTTTTTTACTAAACTTTTATTTGAAAACTTTAATTTTTAAATTATTTAAGATTGAATTTTTGGAATTTTCCAATGTAACTTTAGATTTGTTTGTTATCTGTTTTCCAATTACAATAAAATAACTATTTTCTGAAAATCTTATATTTTGGTCAACTAAAAGTCAAGGTTTGACCACAGTTGAAAATTTTAAATTTCAATTTTTAAATTCTAATCTTTTTATTTGAAAATGTATTTTATTTTAATATTAGTTCTGCTTTTCGTTTTGTAAAATTTTGTTGTATACTTTTTAAATTGGATAAAGTACAGTGTTTTACACGTAGTGATTTTCTATATTTTATTTTCTCTTTTTCCTTTGTTTATTTCTCTAACTTTTATTATCTATTTTAAATTGTATAAACTTTATTATATTTATTTGATTTTTGATTGGTTTTATTTCTAATATTAGCTTAGAAATTTCTAGAGACATAGGTTATTTGTTTTTATTTGTTGCCTTTTCCTTTTCCCTTGCCTGTCCATTTGCATAGCCAATTACTTCCCACATCTCTAGCCGTGCATAACTCCATCTATTAGCCATGAGAAACTTCTCATTTCCCCATCTCTTCATTCTTATTCGCGGCTAAGAAAACGAAATTTTTTAATCAAATTCATCAAGTTATTTGTTGCCTTTTTATTTTTCAAACCATTCAAACTCTTGCCCTTTTTGCCTAGCCTCTTTATTACACCATTTTAGCCGTTCATTGTTTGTGTAACCCTAGCCGCCACTTTTATTTTTATTTCACATGAAAAGTACTCACTTCTCATATTTCATTTGCATGAGAGAAAAAAAAAATCCTAGATCTAATATCCATGGCTTCCTTCTTCTTTCTCCTTTTTTCATTTTTGTTTTCTTTGTCTTCCTTCAAGCTAGGCTCGGCATCCACCCTATAGCCGACCTCACCCCCTCTCCATCATCACCACCTCCTCCATCACCCCATCCAAGGCCGTGACCACCATGAAGACAACATCACCAAAACTTTGACCAAACCTAGCTAGATCACCACATATGCATCCACTTCACCTCCTTGCCTCGGCCAGAACACACCACTCCACTTCCGCCCTCTTGCCATGACCTATTCCATGCTTATCCGTGCCTATGTTGAACCATGACCAAGCCTAGCAAACATGGCCGAGCATATGAAGCATAGGACCGAGCCTATGTGGCTTGTGACCTTCCAAAATGCTTGCCTCTTTCCTTTCCTTGACTTGAAACCTTCCATCTCTTCTTATTCCATAACCATAGCCGAGCCTATGTTGCCTCAAACACATTGAGGCTGAGCACAACATGATGGTCTAGCCATTGAAGCCATGGCCAAGCCCACTTGCATGGTGATGGATCATCTTGCTTTGTTTTATCAAAAGGTTATGTCACTTTGTTTCATATTTTTCCATTGTTTAAATTCTAATCTTTGTGTTGAGAATTAAATTCTTATATATGTTGTATTTGTTTGCATACAAGATTTGGATTTGACTCTTCAACAACTCAAAAATATAGTCGTGCTTTGTTGTGCCCTTTCATGCTTTGCGGATTTGGATTTGTGTCTTGAATTTCAATTCTAGCTTTTAAAAGGTGAGTTATTCACTCTAGACATTACGTACTTATATGATTGTGAAATGATGACAAGTGAATTGTATAAATTAATATGCTACGTTCATACCGGCCCGTGATATGTTTATATGATGTTAAATGCTGTTTATATATCTATCACATCATCTGTTATGATAATATTTGCTATATTGTTATTTTATTTCATGTTTATCACACTGCAAGTTCCCTATCACTATGGGTTGAAATGATACATACCCGAACGAACTTTAGAATAAGGAAAAATCATTATGGGATGAAATGAGAGGCTTGAATGATTTTCATTGTATTTATTTTGACTTGGCATTGCGGGTTTGAAATGATAGAACCCGGATTTTTCTTTTTAAATTACGGATTGAAATGATACATATCCGTATCACTTGACCTAAGTTAGAAAATATTATACAAGCCCATGGTTATATTTTTTTCCTAAAAATTTGTTCAGTATTTTTAAATAATATTTTCCCAAAAGATTATTAAGTATTTTGAGTTTTATAAATATATGAATTTAACTTAAAAATTTGATTTAATGCTTTGATTATAAAGGTGTACTGGTTTCTCTATAATTTAATTTTCATGAAGTTAATAATTGGTTTTAAGTTGAATTAAAGATCTTTATTAATGATAAATAACTTAATAATTGAGTTTGTCTTAATATGGAAGTTTTAAAATCTAACCTAATAATTGTTATGAATTTTATGAAATGCACATGTTTTGTATAATGAATAATGTATTTTGAACTGGTAAAATGGAATACAGTTTAATTGGATATTTTGTAACAAAATTTATTTAACTATAAAGTCATAGTTAATTGATGTATAAATAAATAGATCTATAAAGAAAATTTGATTGTTGTATTCACTATGGTAAAATATTCTTTTGTGAAATGTTATGTTTTGTAAGATAAATGGCTATGACTTTAAAATGGGAAAATGTATCCAAAGTTATGACTTAACTTGATAATTGGAAATTTGGTTTTAAATTAAATTTTAAGTTCAGTAAATAAATGGAAATTAAGTTTTATTTGTGAAATGGGGATTTTAAAAATAAAGTGTTAAGTTGTTTGTTGAAATAAAAGTTAAGTAAAATATTACGTTTTGACTTATAAATGAATTTTAGCTAAAATGGATATTTAATTTTAGAAATTTATTCTACTTAATCATAAGTTAAATGATATCCAAATGAGTATTTTCTAAAGCAGCAAATATGATTTTTTTTTTTAAGTTAAAATGACTAAAAATAAAAATTTTAATGTGTTAGTATATAATCTGAAATTTTATTGGTAGCACTTCAGAAATGCTGTGGTTTTAGGATAGCATTTGCTAAGTGCTATAAATTTTGAAACTTGACTAGGTTCTGAAATAACTAAATACCTATTATAGCACTTTAGAAGTGCTACTGTTTTTGAATTTGAACTATTTCTGAAAATAACTAAATAACTATTACAGCACTTTATAAGTGCTGCTGTTTTGAATTTGACAATGTTTTGAAATATTACTATATCTACCGCAACACTATATAAGTGTTGTTGTAGCTGAAATATGCAATGTTTTGGGAAAGTTATAATTGAATGAATAAACTTAGAAATGTAACAATTTTAAAATGGACATTATTTGACATTGAATTTAAATGGTTTAAAAGAATATTATTTTAAAGTGTTATGATTTTTCTAAGTATGATGATTTTCAAAGGATAACATTTATAAATGGTCATGATTTCAAAGTATTATGGCTTCAAAGTGTTGGTTTCAGGGTTGTTATAACCTTGAAAGTAATAGGGTTTAGAAATAAAATTATTTAAAATTGTATTTAAGTAGGAATTGTCTTTAATTATATTAATTTAAACTTATTGAAATTCAAGAGTTAAGAAAATGACTTTATAAAGTGGTCTGGTTTAGGATGATTGAAAGGAATATTTCAGGTTTAATAAATTGAAGGAAATATTCAGTGATTTGGAAATTTGGGTTTTATTTAAATGATATATTGATTTGGTTTAAGAATTTAAAAGATATATTATTATTGATTTTGAAATGGACATGATATATTGATTTGTGTTTTAAATGAAATAATATAGTATTTAGTTTAGAAATGGATATTATTTTAGAAAGTAATGGTATTTGATTTTAAATGGTTTTGGAATAGAAATGTTTTGAAATAAAATATCAATTGGTTATAATAACGTTTGGTTGTTAACGAGACCGGAATCGGATATGGGCATACTCTCTGTCGATACCGAAAACCACTTTAACAACCGTGTACACGGTGGAGATTCTAGAATGAAGTAGGATGGCGGCAGCGTTCCTTTGAGGTATATACGTGGACCCGACTCCCGTGAGTTGGCATAATGTGGCTAAACAGGAGCGATTCCGGGCCAATGAGGTCGCTCCTCTGCTCGGACACACTCCTTCGATATTATATTCTGACTTTGAGATTGATTTGGTGGCCACTTTTGATGCTTTGATTTTAGGGGTGTGGCTCGAGGTGGGAAGTAGTAGTTGGCACGCATTACCACCAGTCTGGAAAGCAATTAGTATATCTACCCTAGCATTGCCTTGTTGTGCCGTGTCACCCACCCTAGCGAGCCTTGTACGAGTTTGATTTGTGTCGTACCTATGGAGTATCTTCTCGTAGTCTCCCAATCAGGAGATATGCATGTACTGTATAGACTACTGGCACTATTACGTGTTAAGGGGGATATGGGTAACTCCTTAACGCTATTTAAAAGTAAGTTTATTTTACTATTATACATTATTATAATAGCGAAATATTACTACATAGCAAATAGTTTAATGGATCCTTAGAGGATGGGCGGTCCCAAGCATCCTTTAAGTTACTTGTACCTTATATTACAGTTCACTTGAGTTGGTTTACATTGTATAAGTATGTATGTCCTGACTCGAGTGTTTTGTGTATTTGCTTTACGCTCGGGTCAGACTGAGTGATACAGCATTAGAGACTCACCTTCGGAGTTGGAGCTTTGCTTGAAGTTCCAGCTATGTATTTCGCTTTCAGTTATTCGGTTGATTCCAGGGATGTATTCAGCTTTGGGCTTGTTTATCATATTGAAACTTCTGTTGTATCTTGTATAACTCTGATGTATTTATATATAGTAGCTTCATGAACTACTATTTCTTTACTTCCACTGCATTATATTACTCTGTGTTTGTGATCTGTGATTATTTATTTGTTGTATATTCTGAGATTTGCAATTTATATTTACAATTCGGTATTTTGAGCAATTCAAGTCTGACATGTGTGGATGCGAATGGTTGAAAATATTGGGTCTTTACATGTAAACAAGTAATTTGGGCCACGATACATGTTATAGATGATCACTTGTTTTATAAAACAAGACGAGGTCCAATAGTAATAACTTGCATTGTTCATTATACAGTTTATATTTCAATACAACAATAACTATATATACAACAATATATAATTAAATGGTGAGTAAAACTCACTAAAGTTTCAGGTAACGCTTTCGCGTTTCCGAATAGTCCATAACCGAACACCATTCGATTTTGGCTAAAATTATTACTAGCTACGAATTCGAAGAATCCAACTCCAAAGTGTAGATATCATCGCTACGATTACAACGCAAATGATCGCGTCCAAATCGGACCTTGTATGAATTAGATACATATATTATAACTTAGAGATAATTAAATCATTAATTGATTTAATTAATCAAATTAATTAACTAATAGGCTTCTCCTATCGTTTAACAAACCTAGGTCACTTTCATACTAGACGCCGTGATCTTCGATTACCCACTACCGCCGCCTCGCCTCACAAGAAGTTGCCTTATCACTACAGATGGAAGCCCTAACCTTGCCGACACTCGCCCTGTCCCCTATCTCACCATCGATCGTAAGATTCTACCCATAGCAGCCGCTTCCTCCAACTCTAGATTGACGCCACTACGCTCAACTATTCAATGATCGGCCATCACCAATGAACTCTCCTTCCCCTTACCGACCTTTTTCATGTTGACCAAGACAACGGCCTCTAGAGGCTGGAGGAATATCAACCGTTGAATGGAGCGGCCAACTAGGATTAGGGTTTATGTTCTGCAAAATAAAAGAAAAATGAGTTCCTTATATAGAAGATTTCAAACACTATTCACCCTCCAAAATCTCAAACTCCAAACAAGACCTGCTCACTGGTGTTCCTAGCAAATTACCCACATTTCGAACGTAGTGGAACTAGTGTCAAGACCTAATTCCAGCATATACAGAAGTTAGCTTTTCAAATCAAGTTATATTATATTTAATTCCTGCAATCAATTACTATGCGTTTCGAGCTCGCACGACCACATAGTACGTTCGACCGCCGCAAAACTCGACGGCGTATAACAATTCATTATTTTGGATCCAATATAACTATTTTCTTCAAAATACGAGACGGTGCTCTCGAAATGATATTTTCACGTAATTAAATCGAATTATTATTAAACAATTTTAATAGCATTTAATTCTAAATTAAAAGCTTTCCATATCAATTTTATTTAAACAAAAATTAAATAAGCTTTCAAAATCATTTTTATCCATATTAAATCCAAGATTAAAATATTTAGATAATTCTAATATTTAATTATAAATTGTTTTAAAATTCGGATCGTTACAATTATAATGACTTTATATTGTTTTGGTCTTTAGCCTATGGTTTTGAGAGGAGATGACCTCAAACGATTATGAACTTCATCAATATGATATTATATAAGCATATATCAAGGCATGATTATTTTGGATAAAGTAAAATGGCTATAATTTTCCTTTTTTTAACTATGATTTAAGGGTTAAATCATTTATGAAGAATTACGTTTTTAAGGAATTAATAAGGGTGATTAGCTAAGAATTTTGCTAAAAAGATTAGCATTCTTATCACTTTCATATCAATTATGATAGGATAATTAGATTCGGATATAAGAAATCAGATAGGACTGGTGTAGGATGTTGCCTTATACTTAGCTAGTAGCTCCTAGCTAATATAAGTCCAAAACTCTAGTGTGTAGGGCTTTATCAAGGGAAAGGCAGAAAGTAGATTTACACATAGAAAGGAATGCACATGGATGGGATAGGTTATTGGTGAGCCTACAAAACCATTAGGATCGGTTAATCCCAGGAATACTAAGTCTCGGACAGACCATCCAGTTGTCTTCTAATAGTAGGTTAGATAATTTGATATACTTGGTAGGCCTGAGTCAACAATAGTTTTGTAGTCAGCCTAAGATAACCATAATGTTAGGATGGATAGTTCATTGACTTAGATAGATTGTTCATGATTACCCATGTTGCATGCATATACATTATTATTTATATTATTTTTTTTAACCAGTTTGGCAGCAAAAATTGATTTGCAAAAAGATAAATTTTTTAAAGAGATATTAATGAGGGGAAAACCCGTTAAGCTCGGCGGCATGGTCTCACTTAATATCTACAAATTGAGATGACATATAGGCTTTTGTTTAACTTGAAGTTTATGTTTTCCCCTTAAACTCTCGGGTGCTCAAATTTGATTTGAGTAGGTCGAAGTAAGGACTTTACACGTTGTGTAGGTTTTGGTGAATAAAGCTTTCGAAGATGTGTAGGAGGCAAAGCTAGCTATTTAAGAGTCCATCGATTACTATTATCCGTTCTGTTATGTCAGTTATCGTATAAATGTATTGACAGTAGATGTATCTGTCTATTTAGTTACTTTGATCATCCAAGGAGGCATCTTCATATGTCGTTCTTGGAGTATTTTGTAATAATTATATTTTATCTGAACCTAGGAAACATTTGGGATTATGTATCAAATATGAAATTATGACTTTGAAATGAAATGTGAATGTTTTCTTTTATTTCATATTCTTGTGCTTTAGATATTATGGATACCATTTACATGATTGTATTTTGTCACCGGAAATTAATATATAGATGACTACAGCATCTATATTGCTTAATTTCGGGCCTTAAAATTAGGGATGTTACAACCTAGTATCATAGCATAGGTTTATGTAAAACTAAGGAATTTGAACTTTAAAAAGAGTTCTGAAAACATAATCCAAATGGATCATAGAATTAGATTGGGTATGAGATAATGTTATAGTAACGTACTTGTATTTGCTATATATACGTATACACTTTATCTCTATTCTCCCTCTCTCTTAGACCATTCTTCGATATCTTACTAAGGTTCGAATGTAGATTTAAGGAAGTAAGATATGGAGGTAGGAAATGGAAGTGTGAATCTCGGTGGAGGAAGCATCACTACCAATGGAAATGCCAGGCCCAATACTAGGAGAAATCTAGGTAAATAGACAACTACTAACATATATGTAGGAATAACATTGATTGATATCGGATAAGTTCTTTGCCAACATGACGTAAGCAAGAGCTGCTATTGGGTTTGTTGGTGGAAATGCTAGAGGAGCTAATCAGGAAGTGCTAGCTATCAACAACTATGCTGTGTTGAGTAGAGACTATGCAAGACTTGGGGGGAAGCCATTTATTGGAACAGAGGATGTAATTAAAGGTGGAGAATTGGTTGCTTCATTGTGAAAGTATTTTTGCTGACCTTGGTCTGAATGACGAATGGAAGAGGATACCGGCCTCTAGGCAGGTGCAAGGAGTTGCATTGCACTAGTGGAATAGTGTGATTATCGGCGTAGCAGAGGAGACATTGACTTGGGTAGAATTTAGAAGGACATTTGAAGAAAGATTTATATTTGAGATCACTAAGTTAACTCTATAAGGAAGTTTGTTGAATTAGTGCATGGTGATATGACTATGTTGAAGTATGTAATAGGGTTTAAAGAGTTGTTCCGATATGAATATGGAACCACGGATATTGTGATCAAAAGGAATTAGAAATTCATCCATGGAATAAGAATTGAGCTTACCAGGGAAACTTTGCCACATCTTAGAGATCCATGTGATGTAGTCGGAGAGATGGCTTTGATAAATGAAGAGATGCTTGCTTTCTTTGGTGGTAACAAGGCAGTGGAGGCTCCGATTGGGTAGAATGAGAAAAGGAAGTTCTTCCATAATAAAGAAGCTTAAAAGGGCGGAGCAGCTAAGAAAGGAAAAGCAAATATTGTGTGTTACAAGTGCGAGAAAAAATGGCATTTTGCGAACGAGTGTCGTTCAGGAGATGGACAGACAGTTACTGGAAGGAAATATATCGAGTGCTTTAACTGTAACCAGATTGGACAATATAAGAATCAGTGCAAGGAACCAGCTAAGGTGGAGAAAGGGAAAGTGTTTGCTTTGGAACTGGCTACCTCGAGACTAATTGCTGAGTAGAAAGAAAAAGCTATGATGGGAGTTACACTTTTGATTCATGGCTTTCCTATTAGAGTTCTATATGATACGGGTGCATCGCATTCTTTTATATCTCATCGTTTAGTAGATAAGCTTAACCTAGAACCCTCATACCTAGTTACTTACTTTAAGGATTGTGAATCCGATAGGAGGGTATGCAACTCTAGGGATGAGATCACTATCCCACAAAGTGAATCGGATAACAATGATCCCACAATATAAGGTAGATTCTCCATTATCCCACTTTTTCACACAACACATGGAAAAATCATTTGTTGTGTGACATAACGGCGGTCAGACAACATTTTCTTTAAGATAACATTTATTTATTGTTTGGTTGCAATTATCAAAAAAATTGCTTTGCCTCCTTATCAAAATTTTGGTTTCCCTCTCAATATTGCCTAAATTATGTTGTGGTTGTGCTTCTTCACTTATTTCCATACCTCTTTCTTTCATTTCTAAAAGCAAAAAAATGGCATTCCTTTAGTTTATTCATGGCCGCCTTATTTCCTTCGATTATTATCCCTATTATCAAAAAATCAAACAACCCGGTCGATACTCTCTCTCTTAAAACTAAAGGAATACTCGATTATTTTCCCTCTTATCAAAAAAATTAGGGTTCATTCAATTTTGGCATGTTCGTTCAATTTTTTAAGTATTCTTCGATAAATTTGTCAGGTGTTCTTCAATCAACAACGTTGAATTAAAGCCGCTTGTAATTAGGGTTCGTTCAGTTTGTCGAGTATTCTTTCATTGATGTATGGCATAATTCTACTCACTTTCAATTTTTTATTTATCTCGACTTGATTTGTTTGTGATGATTTGGGTGTTTATATAGGAATCAATTTCTTGTATATTCGTACATACTTTTTCCTGTGAATTTGTATTGATCTCAACATGATTTGACTGAATGATTTGAGTATATTTGATTTTCTGAAACTTGACTTGTTCATTGTTAATATTAAAGAGTTAACTGAATTTAATAATTTTTGTAATGGTTTCTTTAGAATTTTCGTTAGTTTTATGATTTTAGTATTGTTATACCTTTTACTATTTCCTTGTTTAATTCAAATTAAATGTTTGCCTTATCTTTGTTTACTTCATCAGTTTTAGTTATAATATATTTTCTTATATTTGTATAATAAGCTTAGAAACACTACATTATACACTACGTTTGTCTGATTGTTTTATTATATTTGCTTCATTTGATTGTACCATTTGCTTTCCTAAAGAATTCTCTATACTCATTATATAACATGGTAGACAGTCGGATCTGTGGCCACTTCATTGTTTCGCTGATTGCCCCTTGTTTGTATTGTTGAACATGTATACATGCATATATATATACATCCTTGCCTTGTTGAAGTTATGTATATATATACATGTATACATCCTTGCCTTGTTGAAGTTATGTATACATATATACCTGTGTACATCCTGGCCTTGTTTTGTTGGCCACTTCATTGGTGTGACTGTGCAAATGTATACATGTATATACATATAGGTATATATGTGCACATGACTGAAGTTATGTTTGGTGCACTTGAGTATTACACTTGTTGAACCCGTACACACATCCTTGCCTTGTTGAACTGTCTGGACTTATTATTATGTGATACTCTTCCATGTATATACAGACATATCTAATTCATTTGATAGTTCGTGTGTACACTTGAGTTCCACTTGCATTACCATGATTGAGCTCATGTGTACACTTGAACACTTGTCCCTAGCTTATACTTGTTGTATTCTCGATGGTTTTAACTTCCATGTACATACATACATACATATGTATGTATATAAGTGTGAATGTTTATGGCACTGCCTTGTTTTAATTTGCGGCACTACCTTGTATTTATTTGTTTGTGCACCTTTATGAACTGGTTTGACCTAAACCAATTGTTGAATTGCTTTGAGCTGAACCATTTTGAATTACTTGAGCTTGAACCGTTTTCTAAACCATTTGAGTTAAACTTGTTTTGAGTTGCATTTTCACTGACACTTGAACCAATTTTTTAACCTGTGGCACTACCTTGTTTTAATGTGTAAATGTTTGATTTTCCTAGAGCTTTGATGCTTATTTCGGCTGTTGGTTGGTCCATGTATATACATGCATAAATATGTATGTATACATGCGTGAATGTTCTTTTGATTCCAGTATATACATTGCATACATATCTTTGCAATGTTCTTTTGACGCACCGGTGCACTGGTTATTCATTACTCTTTGGCCTTGTACACATGTAGTTGTTTCTAGGCGTGTGTTTCTGGTTTTATGTATACTAAACTAAGCCAGTTTGTTTTATGACCCATAAACAGACTCAAGCAAACCAAATTATGTTTCTGGTTATCTGTATGAATGTTTTCATATATATGTATGTTTATATCTGCATATCACTACATATATGTGTATATGTGTGTGAACTTCCATGTATATACATACATACATACATATGTATATATGTTTGAATGTTCTTTTATCTGCATATATATGTGTGAACTATATAAACATATATACATATGTATGTATATATGTGTGGATGTTCCTATATTTGCATATATATGTGTGTGTGTGTGTGTGAACTGCCTTTTGTACATGAGTCTGATCTGGTTCATATCAAGTAATTTGAGACTTCCATATACATACATACATACATATGTATGTATTTATGTGTGAATGTTGATGTTGCTTCATATCAACTAATTTATGGCACTTGTTGTTTATGGCACTACCTTGTTTTAATTTATGGCACTTCCCTGTTAAGTTTGCATTTGCAATTTTAATTTTTTGCATTATTGTTTTAATTTGTGGCACTTACTTTTGCACTGTGATTTATTGTTACAATTTCAATTTGTTGTTTTAATGTGTGAACTTCCATGCTTGAACCATTTTGGTGTTCAGTTGAACTTGTTTTAGTTCTGAACGCTTTTGAATTGCATTTGGGTCAATTTGTGTGCTTGGTTTTGCCGCTTGGTTCAAGGCAGTTTGAGATACTTTTGATTCTACCATGAAATTGGTTTGCTGGTGCTCGACTTTGTGCATCTCCATATGCACTGAACTTATTTATGCACTTTGGCTTTGCTTGCTTGGGCTTTGCTTGCTTTCTAGTTTACCATGAATCTGTTTGCTACTTGCTTTGACTTTGTGCATCTCCATGCTGAGTTGCCTTAGCTTGTTTATATGCACTATCTTGAATCCTTGCCTGGTTTTGTCTAGTTTATACATGTGAATTTCCTATATTTCTATGTACTTTCTTCTCCCTTTTTTTCTGGTTTATACATGTGCACTTCAACCTTATTCATACCACCTTGAGCTGCTCCTATATGCGCTATGCTTAATCTATTTTGAGATTTCTTGCCTTTTATGCACTATGTACTCTTGAGTTGTTGAATTGTTGAAACTTGTTTTATGATATGTGCACCTGAGTTAGGCTCAAGGAAGGCATGACCTTGTGCACATTTGCACTATGTTGAGCCTTCAGGCTTGACCTTTGCAATAGTCTGTGAGATTTAGTCGATGCCCGACCTAATGATATTCACAGTGATGCATTGCGCATATCATAAGTTGTATGTGCACATATATATTTGTCCCTGTCTAAAACATGAAAAGGAAACAAACCCATAAACTGAGGCAATAATAATATTCAAATTCCTTTTCCATTTTACTGCATTGTTTATTTGACAGGTGCAGGAGATGGCTGGACACAAGCTAGAGTAAGCAAATCAATATCAACATCAAAATTAAACTTGAGTGAGAGTGAATGAGCGTTAGTAAAAAAAATGTTATATATGAGAGTGTAGAGAAAAGTTATACATATGAGAGTTATAGTGAAAGGTGTATTGTATTTGAAAATGTAAGTATAGTGAAAGTTATATTGTATTTGAATTTGATTTGAAATAAAATATTTGTTTAAATAAAAGTACGATTCATTATTTCATTCTACAAATATAACGTAAGTGTAACTGGTATGCATATTAGTCAATATATATATATATATATATATATATATATATATATATATATATGTTGTCTAATAGGAAATTATAGAAATGATACTATAACATTAGACAACATATGGTTTTTTTTGTTGTGTTAGTGCATATCAAATGATAGGACATATCATTTTTCAAATTTGTAATGAGACAGCACAGGATTTAATGATAGATAGATATGCAATCAGACAATAGAGCATATCTGTCATCTGATGCATTTTTTCCCATATTGGATGTAACCATTAAGAGTTTGAATTATTATGTCATATATTTGCCTGCAGTTTGCATGTGTTTGACTTCGTGTGCTTTGGGATTATTTTGGGATGGACTGGTTAAGTAAATATGATTTTAGGATATTTTTCCATCATAGGAAAATATCACTAAGACATCCTAATAGTAGCGACTGAATTATATACTTAGTAGAGAAACAAGTTCTGATGTATGTGCTTTATTGGGTGTAATAGAGGAGGAAAATAAATTGAATCAGGATTTTATGATTAGAGAATTTGTAAATGTTTTGAGCCAATTATAGGACTACCATCGAAACAAGCTATTGAGTTTCGAATAGATCTTGTACCTGAAGCTGAACCCGTAAGTAGAAAGTCTAGCAGGATGACACTTACAAAGATGAAGGAGTTAAAGGTGAGGCTAGTGGACTTAGAAGGAAAAAATCTATTAGACCAAACAATTAGCCTTAGGGAGCAACTGTGGTGTTCGTGAAGAAACTAGAAAGGTCGTTAAGATTATGCATTAATTATCATAAGTTGAATGAAAAGACGATAAAGAACCAATATTCACTGTCGAGAATCGACGATTTATTTGATCAGTTGAGTGGAGCCAAAATGTTTTCCTAATTGGATTTGGCGACAGGGTTTCGTTAACTAAGGGTAGAAAAAGACAATATTCCATTGATAGTGTTTAAAACAAGATATGCTTCGTACAGTAGTTAGTAATGCCATTCAGACTGACTAATGCACATGCTTTCTACGTAGACTTAATGAATCGAATTTTTCAAGAGCATTTGGATAGGTTTGTGTTCGTATTCATAAATAACATTTTGATATATTCTGAGGATGAAAGAGATCATGAGATTCATCTTAGTATAGTGCTTGAGACGCTGAGGCAACATCAGTTTAAATCGAAGTTTTCGAAATGCCATTTTTGAAAGAAGGAGGTGAAGTTTCTTGGTCATGTAGTCTCAAGAAAATGTTTGTCCATGGATCCAGCTAAGATAAAAGCTGTAAACAACTAGAAGAGACCCGATATGGTAATTGAGATAAAGATTTTTGTTGGACTAGCTGGCTACCACCAGAGATTCATTAAGGATTTCTCTCGTATAGTAGCACGGATGACTAAACTAACGAGGAAGGACGTGAAATATGTTTGGACTGATAAATGTGAGGAGGCATTCGAGAAGCTGAAACATTTATTAACCAATACGCCCGTGTTAGTTTTTTTAGATGGAAATCAAGATTTGGTGGTGTATACTAATGCATGTGGAACATAATTAGGAGTTGTGTTACTGTAGAGGGGTAAAGTGATTTCCTATGCTTTGCAACAGCTCAGATTGCACAAAGTTAGATATCTGACTCATGACTTAAAGTTGGTTGTCATAATATTTTCTTTGAAGGTGTGGAGACATTACCTTTTGGAAGAATGATTCGAGTTATATACGGATTATAAGTCACTAAAATACTTATTCTCTTAGAAGGAGTTGAGCATGAGACAACAGAGATGGTTAGAGTTTATAGTTGCTTATGATTTTGGAATTGAGCACACACATGGGAAGCGAAAACAAGTTGCAGATGCACTTAGCAAGAAACATCAGAATGTGGTGTTAGCAATATGGGATGAATGAAAAGATTTGTAAGCACTGACTACTTGTAGTCTGCAGTTAAGATCAACTGTCAGTTCTAGTCAGAGTACCGCAATGTAATCTTGTTTGAAAGTTTTGACCAGTATTGATCGACAGAATTGCTTCTAAGCAAAGATATAATCCATTTCCAGCAGAAAGAATTAGAATATTGGAAGGTGGAACTGAGATTGATGATTTGAAGGATTTTTACCTTGACCGGAATGGATGGTTGAGAAAGAAGGGACGATTGTTTGTTCCCGATATTGGTGACCTAAAGAAAGAAGTTCTTAAGGAGTGTCATCGATCAAAGTTTACTATTTATCCTGGAGGAACTAAGATGTATCAAGATACAAAAAGAAGTTTCTTCTAGGAAGGTAAGAAAAGGATGTAGGCATATGGGTAAAGTAGTGTTTGAACTGTCAACAAGTCAGAAACTGAGTGGATAGCCTCAACCTTTGGATATACCAGTTTGGAAATGGGATTCGATATCCATGGATTTTATTATAGGGTTACCAAGGTCAAACAAGGAAAATGAAAGTATATGGGTCATAGTGGATAGATTGACCAAGTGTGCACATTTCATTCACATTAAGTCGATAAGAATGACACTCGTTTTGGCTGAGTTGTTTATGAAGAATTAGATTGCATGGAGTTTCTACAGTATAATCAGTCATAGAAATGCTTTGCTCACTAGTGAATTTTGAAAGAGCCTACAAGCGATATTAGGTGCCAAGCTTAAGATGAGTATCGCTTATCACCCACAGACGGTTGGGCAGACAGAGAGAGTCAATAAGGTAATTGAAGATTTATTAAAGACTTGTGTACTAGAGTTTGGCGGGTCATGGAAAGACCATTTGCATTTGGTTGAGTTTTCCTATAATAATAGTTATCAAACTAATATACGAATGGCGCATTTTGAAGCTTTATATGGAAAACCGTGTAAATCACCCATATATTGGTTACAGACCGGAGATAAATTAGTTCTTGTTCCTGATATGGTAAGAGACGCCGTAGACAAGATAGAATTAATTCGGGCTAGAATGAAAGAAGCTCAATCTAGTTCAAAAAAGTCATTCATATAAGAGATGGAAAGAATTAGAATTCTAAGTTGGAGATCATGTTGTCGTTAATGTATCACCGATGAAAGGTGTAATAACATTTGGGAAGTTGGGGAAATTAGCACCTAGGTTTGTTGGACCATTTTCTATTATAGAAAGGATCTGAAACTCGCTTATAGGATAGAGTTACCAAGCAGTTTGACAAGAGTCCATAATGTTTTCGATATTTATCATCCAACAAAGTGTGTTCAAGATCCAGAAAATACTATTACTCAAACTGCATTGGAAGACTTAGTAGTGGAACCAGACGTGACCATAGTTAGACATCCAATGTATAAAATAGCTAAGGATGAGAAGAAGCTAAGGACAAGACAGTCAGGTTAGTCAAGCTCCAATAGAGTGACGATGAGAGAGACTATACTTGGGAAATTGAGAGCAGGATTAGAGACACTTATCTCGAACTATTTTATGTTTGTTTTATATCTATGTTTTTATGTTTAATGGGGGTGCCTCATTGTAAATTTGAGGACTAAATTCTTTAAGAGTGGGAGTTTGTAACACCACTAATTTTGATTAACATTATTTAGTAATTTAATTAGAAAAAATTAAAAAAAAATATAGGATGACAAAAAAATGATATTTGATTAATTATAGGTCATGCATTAATTAATGGATTAATAAAAGTAAATAGAACTTAGATAAGAAGGAGGAATATATGATAAGGGAAAAATAGGAATAAGACATAATTATTAATGCATACCCTTACATTTCTTCTCCCTTATTCACTTCATTCACACAAACATAATCAAAAGAACAACGCCGACCACTACCAAGGGCATTCAAGAAGAGTAAAGCTAGGATATCAAAGGAATGCTTAAGGAAATCAAGTCTAAACACAAATCTCAAGTTTCTATATCAAACTAAGGTGAATAACAAGATATACATTCCACATTTTAAGTTTTATTCTCGATTTTAAGGGTAGACCCGAATCTTTTGCTTATGTTATGTCGTGCTATGATATTTTGAAGGATTATGTGCTTATTGGTGAATTAAGGGAATTTATTTATGAAATTTAGTGATATATTTGAGTTAAGAAACCTATCATATGATACCTAAATGACTTGAAATTTTAATACGATGTTAGAAGTATTATTTTACAAGTGGGTCTCAAATTTTATAATTTTCTGATAAAGCACGAATTTACTATGAATTTTCTAAACGCGAAAAATGGATTATTTCGAGTTTTAATTATTAAAAATAATTAAATTATATTTTTGGCCCTAAATTTTTTATATGATGAATAATATGACTAATTTGATTTATTATGATTTTTGGGGAATTTTTCCTAGTGTTATTGATTTATTATGAATTATTTTAGATAGAAGGGCTTATTTGATTATTAAAAATATATTAATATATATATCAATGGTTTGCAAACATATTTTGGAAATGATAATTCTGCTAGTAAATAAATTGATAATGTTTGGTTAACCAATAAGAAATGGACAAACAATTGTGTTTGGTGAAAAGAAACTACTTTTAATAGCAAAATAGCAGTTTTATATTAGTTACAGTGTTGTTATGTCGAGCCTCATATTTGTTGCACTTGATCACTCTGCCTCTATGGACTTCGACCACGACCCAGTGAGATGCATAGGGTACCATGTTAGTTGGTAAGGAATGTATCATCTTTGGTTGGAGCACGAAGACCTCAAGGTCGACGCCATGGTCCTCGACAATGTCATTGGCGCATGGCTTAAGTGCTGCTTATTTTTCAACAGCGCCGACCCAATACTTTCGAAGTGACTAGAGCAACAATAATAGTGCCATATTTTGATAATGACTTCATAAGGCAAAGATGTCGCACCTTATGTCTTCGTCTACATAGTGCCGCATTTTATCATCCCAACACTATTCCTGGTCGCATGTTTTAAGAAGGCAGTGGTGCCGTGTTTTATCACTCGGCACTAACAATGCCGCATGTTTTCTTTAAGGCAATGATGCTGAGACTTACTTAGGTTGACACTATTCTTATAAGACTTTGAGTATGCAAATCAAGATTTACATTTTATAACGTCGACACTCCATGGAGTGCGAGTATATGCTATCGACTCAATGGACTTAGGTTTTATAAGTTAAAGGTTTTAACGCTTTTATTGAAGAGTGATGACGATCCCAATGGCGATGATGGCACCGATCTTTATCAATATAAATAATTTGATTATCTTGGCCTTATGGCCTATTTTTTGAAGGGCGAAAACCCTCATCGACTATATCTTGCCGAGTTTTATCAATATAATGACTTTATATTATATTGGCCTTTAGCCTATGGTATTGAGAGGCGATGACCTCAAATGATTTCGAACTTCATCAATATGATATTATATAAGCATATATCATGGCATAATTATTTTGGATTATAATTTTCCTTGTTTTAAGTATGATTTCAAAGGTAAAACCATTTATGAAGAACTGCATTTTCATGGAATTAATGAAGGTGATTAGCTTAGAACTTTACTAAAAAGATTAGTGTTCTCATAACTTTTAGATCAATTATGACAGGATGAATGGACTCAAAGATTAGAAAACTAGATGAGACTGGAGTAGGATCGCGCCATATACTTTAGCTAGTAGCCCCTAGCTAATATAAGTCCAAAACTCCAATGCTTAGGACTTTGTCACGAGAAAGACAAAAGGTAGATTTATGCATATAAAGGAATACGCATAGATGAGAAAGGTTATTGGTGAGCCCGCAAAACCATTAGGATTAGTTGTCCCCAGGAATAGTAAGTCTTGGAAAAACCGTCCAGTTGTCTTCTAATAGAAGGTTAGATAATTTGATATATCTAGTAGGCCCGAGTAAGCCATAGATTTGTTGTCAGCCTAAGAAAACTATGATGTTAGGATGGATAGTCAAATGACATAGACATATTGTTCATGATTACCCATGTTGCATGCATATACATTATTGTTTATATTGTTTATTTTAACCAGTTTTGTGCAGGAATTGATTTACAAAGGATATATATTTTAAAGGGGCATTAGTGAGGGGAAAACCCATTCTGCTCAGCCGCGTAGTCTCACTTAATATCTATAAATCGAGATGACATATTATTATTCGGACCAGGCATTTTGCCTGGCTCGAAGTTTATGTTTCCTCTTAAACTCTCGGTTGCTAAAAATTTAATTTGAGTCGTCGGGAGTAAGGACTTTGCAAGTTAATTAGGTTTTGGTGAATAAAGCTCTCAGAAATGTGCAAAGGGCAAAGATAGCTATGTATGAATCTGTCTATTACTATAGTCCACCATATTATGTCATTTATTGTATAAATGTATTGACATTACATGTATCTGTCTATTTAGTAACTCTGATCAACCAAGGGGCATCTTCATATGTCGTTCTTGAAGTATTTTGTAATAATTATATTTTATCTAAACATGGGAAACTTTTGAGATTATGTATTAATTATGAAATTCGACTTTGAAATGAAATATAGTGGTTTTCTTTTATTTCATATTCTTGTGCTTTTGATATTATGGATACCATTAACATGACCGCATTCTGTTACCGAAAATTAATACTATATATGACTGCAGCATCTGTAGTGCTTAGTTTTGGGCCTCAAAATGGGGGATGTTACAATTTTTAGATATTGATCAGTTATTATTGCATATATTGAATTGTTGACATGCCCACTTATATGTACTACATATGATATCACCCAACTTTGTGGCCTAGAGGATCTGGAGAATAAATGACCATTTTGGGTTGTTCCATTAGTGGGTATGGCTAGACTTAAACTCTTAGGCGAGTAGAGTTGCATATAAAAGATCTTAAAGATCAAACTGTGTTAGGATGCCTGAACTGGTCAAAAGACCGACTCTTCGGAACGAGAATCATATTTAAGATTTAAGGGTGGAGATTGATGTAAGGTCATTCCCAATGCTCCAACCATTAAGCCCCCAGTTTGTCAGGTCCATGGATTCCAATGCATAGGACTTTGCAGATTTATGCTAAATTTTGGAGATTATACATGAAAAGGAACTCGTAGCTTGTAGCTCACCTTTCTCCTACAATATATATAAGAGATGGGTATTATTTTCTCCTACCATATTTAGGATATAGTTGATGCTTCTTCAGACCGTATTATAAAACTATTGAATTATCTAGTAAACATTATCCCTAGTTGTGCAGTTAAAGTCCAGTTAAATCCCCGCAAAAGCCACTATAGCGCATAGCACTCTTCGACTGCTATGCTTTTTCAATATATCACTATTAAATAGTAGATCCGCTTTAGACCCTGCTTTTTTCCAGCTACACCTGCTAAATCAAGGCTTTTTAGCACTCGCTTTAGCAATATTAATATAAAAAGATTGATTTGACAAGTTCTCTTTTAAACTAAATCAATAAAGTTAGGGTGAAGACCTAATTTTAAGGAAAAAGTGCTCAATATAAAATAAAAATATACTGTAGTCACCAAATCTAGACTGCATGAATCATGGTATTGTTAGGCTTTGTTACATAAGATTAAACAATATTTCCTTTTCATATAAAACGATGTAAGAATGAGAATAAATTAACTTTAAATATTTAGTTTATATCTAATGAGGCTTTTTACACCTCCGCTATTTTCCACTATATCCTCACTTTATCCCCGCCATAACTTTTTGCACCTTAATTGCTATGGAACCGCAAAGCATTTTAAGTACATAGGTCCTGAGATAGTAGCTCATCTATATTTTCTCCTACCATATTTAGGAGACGGTTATTATTTTCTCCTACCATATTTAGGAGACAGCTATTATTCTCTCCTAAGTATTTAGGAAACTATTATTCTTATCTCCTACAGTTCTTAGGTGACCATTGATATTTTTCTGTTTGCATAAGAAGAACGTTGATTTGTTTGGTAAATCCCGCCCGAGCCAACCGATAGGTTTTTAGCTGGCTTGAGAAAACTAATATAGGTTCATAGTGACCCTGGGAAAACTATACCATGGATTGTTTTGAGATTGGGTAAATTTCGAAATGTGTAACCCATTGACCTAAATGAATGTCTAACTATTCATTTTACCGATTATTATATAATTATATTATCATTATGTTCTAATCATTTTGGTTGCAGATATGATATGATTTTAATTATACTAATAAGGGAAAACCTGTTCCATTCAACAATGTAGTCTCACTATGTGGTTCGAGATGGTGTAATATTATTCACAAGGGATTATTTATCGGATTCGAAGTTTTTGATTTCCCCCTAAACTCTCGAGTACTCAATTTAGAATTGGACAGGATGAGAGTAGGGTCTTTTAGGTTTAAAGAAATAAGCTTCCGAAGATGTGAAGAAGGCAAGCTACTATATAGAAGATTATATTTTCACTGTGTAGTAGTTTAACTGCTTTTTATTTTGGTTGAATGTATGTAATGACGGGTACTATAACCGTTTAGGAAGTCAAAATTCTGATCATCCAACAGGGCATCTTCATATGTCGCTCTTGGGATTATATATGTTACTATTATATTATTTGAATGGTGTATTCATGAGGTTATGGAAATCAAATGTAATGAATTTGCAATTTAATGAATGAAATATTTTGATAAAATTTTGTAAATTCTAGTGCTCTTAGTGTTATTTATTCAATAACAAATCTCATTATGTCACTTGGAAATAATGCAAAGGATGACCGCAGCATCAATAGTATCTATTTCCGAGCCTCGAAATGGGGGATGTTACTTTTCCCTTTTCATCTAAATTGTAGTACTTAGAGATTTTTTGTTGATATTCTATGGCCCATAACGTAGCTTAATCTATCGATTCATTGATTAAATCTAAGAATTCCTTTTTAGTTCTTGGTTTGGTCCATAAGCATTTATGATTCTTTGATTTAATGGTACTTTAACTTCCACTAGTAATATCACTTCAAATCCATATATTAGTGGCTTTTGTATTAAAGTCGCATATGACCATAACACGAGGGGAAGCTCCACCACCCAATTTCCTTTTGCCGAGTTTAATCACTTCTTTAAGATATTCTTGATTGTTTTGTTCCTAGCTTCCATTGTGCTATTGGCCTTTGGATGGGATTTTGATGAGAAACTCTTCATTATCTCATTTCACTCAGGGAAACGAGTGAACTCTTCTCAAACAGAGTTCCATTACCAAGAATTATTTTACTCGAAAGATCGAATTGAGTAACAATGCTCTGAAGACTTTTCCCGTTGTTATATTGGCGAAAGATTCAGCCTCCATTCGTTTAGTAAATTAGTCAATTATCACTATTTTAAACTTCGCACCTCCTTTTGAGGCTTGTGAGGGTCCTATAAAGAATCAATTTTCTATTCGTCAAAAAATCAAGGGCTAGTGACGAGAGTCAATTCACTCGAGCGTAATCAAGGGATTCTTGCAAACTATTGGTGCTTGTCACGTCTTTTGATATAAGATAGAGCATGTTTACTCACTCGGAGCCAATAATACCTCTACCTCATTAATTTCTTTGCAAGATTCATATCATTGGAATAATCCCCACAACATTCTTCATGAGTTTTCAATAGGAATTGGTACTTCTCTGTAACGGCCCAGATTTTTGAACCAGTCAAAATCGTCGAAAAATCCATCCGTTCTAAAATACTGATGAAAACTACCATTTTATCATACACTACTTGATAAATATTCAACATTACTTAATGTATAGGATACAATCCCAATTGTACAAGTTATCAGGGTAACCACTTTAATCTATTAGGTGTGCTTTAATACATACCAAATACAAATACAAATATCTAACGTTGCACAACTCTAATGAGAGATAGCAATAACTTATTCTTACAAATTCAATAAAAATGTCAAATGTGCAATAAAATAGTAAGCAGGAAAGAAACAATAACATAAGATAGAGAGCAATAAGTAAATAGGAAAATTTTATATGATTATCGAGGCTGCATCACTACCACTTGTGACTTCCTACATGCCCCTATCTAATTGGATACCCAATTAGATACAGGATCAAGCTAACGTTGTTCTCCTATCATTAATAGGACTCAAGGAGCCTATGATACATAAACAATTATGCAATTCTCAAACTACATAGCATATATCATGCAAATGTAGGTTCCAAATCTGCACCTTAGCTTAATCCTCACATTTAGATTTCTAAAATCTAATTAGCTTTATCATTTTCAAAATATAATCCTTTTCGAAAATAATATCTTTGGACTCCATTCCCGATTTTCTTATTTCAAAACCTTTGAAATAATATATGCATATTTTGTATCAAATTATACTTTACTTTGGGATTTTAAATCAAATCATTTTTAAAAACGGCATCAAATACTCTATATAATAATACAGTGGTATATGTTGATATGTTTATTTGGAAATCCCAAAGTACTCTACTATAAAAATATATGCAACCAGATCGGAAGATTTCTTCCAATAACAAGGTAATTGGGTCCCAGCCTCTCCAAAATAAATAAGCAAAGTATATCCCTCTATCAAAGAGTGGATTATACCCAGAGTTACATGAACCTCATGCCTACCTTTTAGTTATGGGTACCCAAATCATCGGTAACATAACAAATCCTTTTTATTTCCCCAAGTGACTGATCATTTTGCACTAGTAATCACAAATGCTTTCAATCATAGTATTGTTGATTTTTTTCAAACCTTGGGAAGCCATTTAAAATCACCGGGATTTAGGCTCTCGAAATTCATTTTATTTATAAAATACATTTTATAAATATCTTTATATAAATCACTTTTATATAAAATCACTTCAAAATATTTACTTTCAAATATTTCTATTTCTTTTAAAGCAAAAAATTTCATAACATTTTCTGAAAACCCACTTTCTAAACAATTCATTAAATTGAAGTGAACCAATATTATGGTTAAACACCTTATTGTTAACTCGTGAAATAAATCACAAGGTGTTAGCCTACAATTGTTTTCCACCCAACCCATTCAAATGAAAATTAATTGCTAAGAAACTAGCCAAGAACGAATCAACAATCAATAAGCAATAATAACAAACATATGATTATCAATAATTAGCAACCAGTAGTTAACACATCATTTATCTATATTAATTTATCCAAATATTAACTAACTGCAAAATAATCATTTTACTTGGCAATCACAGAATGGGAATTTATTCTGCTCAATAGATGTCCAAAATAGTCTATTCAATTTAATTACATTATTTGTAATTAAATTCAACCACTAATATTTTACCAATATTTTATACTTCATCAAACATGTTAATACTTTGCACTAGTGTGTTCTGTTCATTAATACGAATCTAACGTCGAAGACCATGGGTTAAACGGACTTCGTATGGGGGTAATTAAACATATTCAAACTTAAGCGATTTAACATCTAAAATCAAAATAACCAAAATATACACAACTAAATTATAAACTAAATAAAACAATACAAGGAAGATGCTTCTCACCTAAGGCCCAAGCTTTCACAGGCCAGGCAAGAAACCTCATTCACACTTCAATGCCTACATGCATGTTAATGCACACTCCTTTCAAACCAAATCTTGCTTACATACACTCACCCATTTTCTTTCCCAAACCCGCATCTTCCTTTCATCACATTACGATTGTTTGTACACTTTATTCCTTCACATTCATCTCGCGGCCTACTTCTATAAATATGTCCATGCTCACATTCTTTGCCACAAATGCCTCACACAGAGAAATATTAAACAGAGATAAAGAAAATACTTTTCTCTTGTATTATTGATAATGAATGAAAACGATTATAATTTGGTACATCACTCTGCTGTCTTATATATACTAGTGATACATAGTAAACATTGTAATAAAATATATAAGTATGGGCTACAACACAAGGCTCATATACAATAATAACTGCACTGTATATTGAAGAGTCATTTGCTGTTCGTATTATATTCATTAGCTCGAACATCCCCCCTCAAACCCCACTGCGACTAGGGTTCGTGGCGATCTTCTTCAATCACACTGCCGACACACCAATTCTTCAAATTTCTTTAAAAACTTTAGAAATTCTGCTTCAAGCATAGTTTTGAGATATTAAGCAAGCATCAAGCAGAGATATTTCGGTGCGATAAGAGGGATAGATGAAAAAATATGTCACAAAACTATAAAATCTGGTTAAGAATCAGGTTTTCTAGTTGACATCATTCTTCTATTTGATTTTTGGGAGTCAGATCTAGGCTGACAACCTTACTTCTAATTCTGGCTTTCATCGAGGCAAACTTATTTGTCTCAGATGCAAAATTTGAGGTTTTAGGCATGAATCTGAGCTCCTTTGAAGTGGATCTGAAGCTTCTGAGAAGGTCATGAAGTTTAGATCTGTAGCTTTTTTACTGTACTTATTCCCAGAGTCTTCAACTTTTAGATTTTGCTTTAATCGAAGGAAATTCTTCTTCGACAAGGGTTTTGTGAGTATATCTGCACTTTGGTAAGTTGCAGGTACGTGACTAACATTGAGATTGCCTTTAGTAACTTGTTCTCTGACAAAGTATAAATCTAATTCCATATGTTTTTTTCTTGAGTGCAATACAGGATTGGCAGTGAGCGCTATTGTGCTCATGTTATCACACCAGGCCGTAGATTTATTGTGAGTTTTGATCTTTAATTCATATAACAATAATTCTATCCACATGATTTCAGCTGTAGCACTTGCTACACTTCTGTATTCAGCTTTAGTGCTGGATTTAGACATAGTTGTTTGTTTTTTTTGAACACAAGGATACTGGATTATCACCCAAATATATGCAATAACCTGTAGTAGACTTTCTATCATCAATATCTGTTGCCTAGTCTTCATCTGCATATGCTGTGATATTAATTGCATTGCTTGATTGTAAAGTCAAACCATGATCTAAAGTGCCATTTAGATATCTCAAAATTCTTTTAACAACTTTCCAATGCTCATCTAAAGGATTTTGCATGAATTGACTGGCCTTGTTGACACTGTAGGAAATTTCTGGTCTAGTGATGGTAGCATATTGCAGAGCTCCTACCACACATCTGTACTGTTTGACATTTGATATAGGTTCTCCTTTATTCTTTGATAAATGTAGGTTGCTTATTATAGGAGTTTGTAGAGCTTTGGCATTTTCCATATTGACTTTCATAAAAATTTCAGTGATATATTTCTTTTGGCTCAGTTGAATTTTGTAGCTGAAAATTTTGTTGACTTCTATTCCCAAGAAGTAATTAACATTGCCAAGATCTTTAATGGAGAATTCCTTATTCAGTTGATTTGTGATACAATTGATTTCTTGTTCACTGTTTCCTGTAATTAAAAAATCATCAACATATATTAGAATATAAGTAACTTCATTTTTGTAAAATTTATTAAATAAGGAGTTGTCTGATTTTGGGGGATTATATCCCAGTCTATCCAAAGTTGACTTCAACTTGTCAAACAAAACCCTTAGTGCTTGCTTCAAACCATATATAGCTTTGTTTAGTTTGCACACAAGTTTTTCTGTTCCTTCCTTTTTGAATCCAATTGGTTGCTCCATGTATACTTATTCCTGTAATTCGCCATTCAAAAAGGCATTATTTACATCAAGTTGTTTTATGGTCCAATTTCTATGTAAGGCAATTGTAAATATTATTCTGATTGATGTAGGTTTCACAACATGTGAGAATGTTTCATTAAAATAAAACCATTCTGCTGTGAGTACCCTCTTGCCACCAATCTTGCCTTGCACTTAGAAATAAAACCATCGGAATTTTTCTTTAATCTATATATCCATTTGCGTCCAATAATATTTTTGTCACTTGGTAATGGAACAAGTTCCCAAGTTTTGTTTCTTTGTAATGCTTCAAACTCTTCATTCATAGTAATTTTCCATTTTTCACATTGTATTGCTTGATGATAAGTGCATGGCTCTTCATTTTCAATTGTTGCATTGTATATTTTTGGCATGAATATTCCCTTCTTTACTCTTGTGATCATGTGATGACCAGTACTTTCTGGAATTATTTGTTGAACAACTATTATAGCACTTTGTTGATCAGTATTGTGACTTGGAGGATCTTGTCAATCAATTGGTGATTCTAAATTGCATATTGGTTGGCAATGATCAGAATGTCTGCTAGAGTGATTGCTACTCTGATATAAGTCTTCAAAACTGCTTCTCTGATTGTCATCTGCTCTTGATTTGGTTAAGAGTTGTTGATGATATGGCACATTTTTATTACTTTCAGTTGTAACTTGCTCCATCAAGTCAGGTAATGAAGGTACAAAAGTTTTTGTGTTGTATATTTTATGAGAGGTTTTCATATTTGTTTGACTAAATGGAAATGTTGGTTCATTAAATACAACATGTCTAGACACAAACACCTTTCCATTACTATTTATACACTTGTAACCCTTAATATTAGTAGCATAACCTAAAAAAAGTACATAGGGAGGACCTGAAATTCAACTTATGTGAATTATATGGTCTTAAACAACGAAATCATAGACATCCAAACACTTTAAGGTCATGATAATTAGGTTTAACACCAGAAAGCACTTCTATAGGACTTTTATACCGCAGAGATTTTGTTGGCAGTCTATTTATTAGATATACACTAGTAGCAAATGCATCAGGCCAGAAATTTTGTGGTAAAGAGGCCTGAGCAAGAAGTGTTAAACCAGTTTCAACAATATGTCTATGTTTTCTTTCTATTAAGCCATTTTGTTCAAAAGTATAAGGACAAGTAATTCTATGATTGGTTACTTTTTTCTGAAAATAATGCTTTAAAGGATAGAATTCAGTTCCACCATCAGTTTGAAAATTCTTAACCTGACAGTTAGTTTGATTCTCAACTAAATTGATGAATTGAACTACAACATTGCAAGTTTCAGATTTAGATTTTAAGAAGTATATCCATACATGTCTAGAGAAAGCATCTATAAAGGAAATGTAATATTTAAAACCATAGTGTGTGGTGATAGGTGTAGGACCCCATAAGTCAGTGGAAATCAACTCTAATGGTTTGGTGTAAACAGTCTCAGAATCAGGAAATGCAAGTTTATGACTCTTACCCATTTGACAGTTTGTACATACATAAGGCATAGAAATGTTAGCAAAAGAAATATTATTATTTGTCAACATTTTCTTTACAATATTTTCATTGGCATGCCCTAGTCTGCAATGCCATATATCAAAAGCCTTGCAATTAGTTGCTTGAGTTATTTCAGAACTGTTACACCATTTATCTCTACATTCCTGATTTCCAGAATTATCAACACTAAATTTATACAGTCCTCTACACTCTTTACCCTGCAAAAGAATTTCATTAGACTTAATGTCTTTGACTAGACAGTAAGTAGGAAAGAATTCAAAATATACTTGATTATCTTTAGCAAACTGAGACACACTAAGCAAGTTTTTTGTGATTAAAGGCACTCTCAAGAGATTGTTGAGATATAATTTCTTGCACCTTTAATTCCTGCACTGCCAGTGTAACACTTATGGGCTTACCATTTCCCATGTGAATACATTACATACCTTTATACTCTTGGTTTCCAAGATTCAGATTTCCAAGATTGTTTGTTACATGATTAGTTGCCCCGAAGTCAGGAAACCAGCTTTGATCTTGTGAATCATCTGTGTTTGCAGTATTTTCTTTCTAACTGGTTGAATCACGTTGAATGTTAATCAAATTTGCACTTTGATAATTCCTTTGATTGTTGTTTCCCTACCGAGATGGTACATAGTTTGCATCAAATCTAAAATAGCATTTGTTAGCACTGTGCTCAAACTTTTCACATATTTGGCATCTCGGTCTATTATTATTGTTGTTGTGAAATATGTCACCTCTGCTCTCGATCTGTTGGATGAACCACCTCTGTTAGATGACCCACCTCTTTGATTTTTGTTGTTGCATGTCTTTTCTTGATTTTTTGAAACATAGTTAACAGAAAATTCTTAAACAGATTTCTTATGCTCTACTCTTCCTTCATGAGACAGTAGAATAGAACTGACATACTCGATAGATGGTGTTTTCTCTTGAGATGAAATTATTGCCACAACTGCTTCATACTCATCATCTAGACCACTTAAGATAGATAATACCTGTTCTGCATCAGACATTTTATGACTTGCTGCAGCTAGTTGATTACACAAATTATTGATCTTGATCAGATACTCTCTCATGTTATCCCATCTTTTCTCAAGTTCTGCAGTTGTCTTTTATAATAGAGAACTCTTGCTGCAGACTGAGTGTTGAATGTATGCTCTATTGAATGCCATATTTCGTGAGATGTTTTGCAATCTATAAGTTGAGGTAGAATGGTAGGACCAATAGAAGATAACAACCAAGAACTGATGAGGCTATCTTGCTTTTGATAGTTAGAATAATCTTTGTTAACTACAAGCTTTCCTTCATTGCCAGTGACATATTTTGCTTGAGTAATAAGTGTTCCAAACACATACTCCTCGATGTCATATCCCCTTATGGCTATTTCAATTTGAAATTTTCATAACATATAATTTGATTCATCAAGAATAGTTGTTAGTAACTGACTCTTTGGTTTGATTATTGATTTCAGCAGATCTTGAGAATCAGAATGATGAGAAGTGGCAGTTCTTGTAGTATTGAGGGAGTCTTGAACATCATTAACATTGTCTCCTGCCATGTTGATGATTTTGGACACAAAACCAGATGATCAGTTGAAGAATTTTAATATTCTGAGATCAACAAAAAAAGGTGCAGCTAGATTCTGGTGATGAGACAGTCTCTGAAGATGACCTCTAGACGAGGCACTGCTGCTAAGACAACAAAGTGAACAGAACTTAGAAAAATTTACAGTTCTTGATCACAGTTTACAGTTCTTGATCAAGAACTCTAAAAACAAAATAGTGGGTAAGCGAACGAGAAAAAGCTTCCTTGATGATGGCACTGATCTGAGAGGAGCGCTGGTGCAGCCACCGTTAGGTGATGAGCTATTTTCTGATAATGGTTAGGCAAGACACCTTTAATTGATAACAACCGTTAGGTTGATTTTAAAGCTCTAATACCATGTGAGAAATATTGAACAGAGATAAAGAAAATACTTTGCTCTTGTATTATTGATAATGAATGAAAATGATTATAATTTTGTACATCAGTCTGCTGTCTTATATATACTATTGATACACAGTAAACACTGTAACAAAATATATAAGTATGGGCTACAACACAAGGCCCATATACAATAATAACCGCACTGTATATTGAAGAGTCATTTGCTGTTCGTATTATCTTCATTATCTCTAACACTCTCTATATGGACACATGCATACATATAAATATATAAAACATAAGGTGACACATACATATAAATATACAGGTGTATGCGCAAGTGAAAACTAAAAATATTTTTAGTGCAATAACTAAAATGTATGAAATCAAATGCACATGCAAAAGCAAGGAAACCATCTCATGCAGGCAATAATGCACATGGACAGTTTACACATGTGTAAATGAAACTAAATATAATTCAACTGCAGATGCTAAAATGCGTGGAAACAATTACCCAATTACTTGTATGAAAATATGTCCATACGTGTGTATACTTTTTGTCCATATTTGCAAAGTAGAAAATAATGAAATATATGAATCTATCTTTCTTTCGTAGCTGTGTGTTTCAATTTGCAGTAAAGAGAATAGAAAATTTGTGTAGAAATGAGTGTTTACATATAGCATATAGAGTAGAAAAATGAGAAAGTTGTGTGTATTTTTTTTCCATACGTGTCCTTCCTCCATAAAATGAAAAATGTGTTCTAAATTTTGGACAATGAATGTATATCGAAATGTGAAAGTGAATGGGTGTTAATATATAAACAAGTTTACTTCAATGCAAAGCAATCTTTTTTTTTTTTTTTTTTTTTTTTTTTTTTTTTTTTTTTTTTTTGAAAACACAGGAGAATCCGGCGGGCCGGTAAACTCCTGAGGAGGGTATAGTAAAGCCGTCCGCTGATCCAAGCCCCCATACCCCCGGGTAAATTTATATAGGATAGGGAAGTGCATGGTAGGAATCGAACCTGGGTCTTTTTACCAGAACCCAAGCCTCCTTTCCACTGCGCCGCACCCGCGGACTAATGCAAAGCAATCTAAAATAGTTAAGAATGGAAAAGTCAAGCAAGGACAGACATCCGCATGTAAGGTAAAGCTATAAGTAAAAAGATTGTGCACATGTATAGTGAAAGGATGAAAAGAATGGTGAACGTGCATGATTAATTAAATATGCTTTTAAAAGTTAGATTTTGCGGTACCCCGCTACAAAATTACACGTCCGCGTACGAGCCATGAACGACATAAATAAAAATACGATCGCGCGCAACAACGTGAAACGATCATAAAACAAACATGTTAACTTACTCTATAAATTTCAAAAGTACTGACGTTTGCCGCGAAAAGCGAACGAAAATTTAATTATTTTTCATACTAAAAATTATAAAAAACTCCTATAAAATAAATTAAAAATGCGTCATGAAAATAAAGCCAAAATTCGAAACATATATTTTATTATAATTAAGTTCAAATCCGAATAGTTAAACTAGTTAATAATCAAATTTGAAGGCTAAAAATTTACGGATCGTTATATTATTCTCCCCTCAAAGAATTTCATCCCAAAATTCCAAGGATGGACAATCAGCAAAAATTAAGCACACCAAAAATGATATCACACATAACCTTGATCGAAGGTACGTTGCTTAATCCTATCTATTTTTATTTATCAAATTAAGGTAGTTTCATTTGAAAATTCCTAGTTGATTTACTAACCTAGACAAATTCACTTAGGCACCTAACCTAAGCTCTGATACCAGCTGTAACGACATGGATTTTCGGACCAGTCAAAATGGTTGAAAAATCTGTCTGTTCTAAAACTACTAATGAAAACTACCATTTTAACATACGATATTTGATAAATATTCAACACTATTTAACGTATAGGATACAATCGCAATTGCACAAGTTATCAGAATCAACAATTTAATCTACTAGGTTTACTTTAATACATATCAAATACAAATACAAATATCTAACGCTGCACAACTCTGATGAGAGAGACAACAAAAGCTTATTCCTGCAAACTCAATAAACATGTCAAATGCAAATTTTAACTTTAAGTCCTACTGGATTTGGCTTTCTAAGACCTAATTCTTAGGACCTTAACAGAAGAAGTGGGTACAATATTATTCGATATTTTTTGTAGTTACCTAGTAAAAAGGAAGGAAAGTAGATATTTGACGGTGGTTGCTTCAAACATATGACGGGGAACAAAGACATGCTAACAAATATTATCTACTCAGATGGAGGTTCCGTTACTTTTGGAGGACTCTAATGGATACGTCGTTGGAAAAGGAAACACGGGCAACAACCATATATGTCATTCACCTCTTATTCCTAATGTTTTATTAGTTAAAAATTTAAACCATAATTCATTAAGTATTGACCAATTATGCGATAAAGGTTGTATATCCTTCCTAAAAGATAAATGCAAAAAATTTGATCGGAATAAAAATCTAATTTTCAAAGGAGTTCGAGAAAGAAATATTTATATTTTAAATTTGAAAATCAATCATAATATAGATATGTGTTTAATAGCCAAAGATAATGATCCATGGCTCTGTCACAAATTGTTTTTATCTCATTAATTTTAAAGCTATTATTAAATTATCTAAAAACACTTTAGTAAAAGGTCTACCAAAAATAAATTATAAAGTGAGTAATATCTATGATACATGCCAATTAGGAAAACTAACTAAATCAATTTTTAAGTCTAAGAAAATCATTTCCACATTACAACCTCTTGAACTACTGCATTTGGAACTATTCGGTCCCACTCAAGTTCAATCTATAAATCATAACAAATATGTTTTTGTAATTATAGATGATTTTTCTACACATACATTGACATTATTTTTGAAAAACAAAAGTGATACTTTTGAATCATTTAAAAAATTTACTAAAGGAATTCAAAATTTAAAAATTTAAAAATATTAGAAGTGAACATGGTGGCGCATCTAAAAACGAACTTTCTAAAAACTTCAAAAAGGGTATTAGTCACAACTTCTCATTTTCTATAACTCCACAGCAAATCAAAGTTATAGAAAGAAAGAATTGGACGTTACAAGAATGTGCTAGGACTCCACTTAATGGTAGAAAACTACCAAAACATTTTTGGATAGAAGCCATGTCTACTGCATGCTACGTCTTAAATCGTGTCACTGTTTGACCTTTAACTAAACATACACCATATGAAATTTTTAACGGTAAAAAACTTAATATATCATATCAACGAATTTTTTGATCAAAATATTTTATATTAAATACAAAAGATTAACTAGAAAATTTTGATCCAAAATCTGATGATGAAACATTCATTGGATATTCGGTATGAAGCAAAGCATATAGAATATACAATAAACGTACAAAAACTACAGAAGAAACTTTAAACGTCTCATTTGACGAAAATTTAAAAAATAATAAAGGTGATGAAGAAAATTTTGTAGAATAATCAAAGAAAATTCACCTCAAAATTGTATAAATAAAGAACAACAAGTCATGGATAATCTAATTAAAAATGAACTTAAAACTCCACCACGAATTCTGAAAGATCATCCAATTGAAAATATAATTGGTGAAGTAAATACAAATGTCAGAACTAGACATCAATTAAATAAAATAGGTCATATTGCATTTGTATCTAACACAGAATCTAAAAATCATAAGGAAGCTTCAATAGATGACTATTGGATCTTAGCTATGCAATAAGAGTTAAATCAATTCAAACGAAATGACGTTTAGGAATTGGTACCAAGACCAAATGATCAAACAGTCCTAGGTACGAAATGGATATACAAAAATAAAACCAATGGAAATGGAAATAAAACTCAAAATACGGAAAGATTAGTTACACAAGGGTATAATCAAGAAGAGGAGATAGATTGTGAAAAAAGTTTTGCTCCTGTCGCAGGACTTGAAGCAATACGAATTTTACTAGCCTTCTCTTGTCATCGTAACTTTAAACTTTACCAAATGGATATTAAAAGTGCCTTTTTAAACGGTTTTATTAAAGAAAATGTCTTTGCAAAAAAACCATCTCTGTTTAAACATGAAAATTTTCCTGACCACGTCTGTAAACTTAAGAAAGCTCTTTACGGTTTGAAACAAGCACCCTGTGATTGGTATGAACGAATAAAAGGCTATCTTATAGATTCTAAATTTGAGATTAGAAAGGTTGATCAAACTTTATTTATTAAAAGAGATAAAAAGGTATATTAATTATATAAATTTATGTAGATGATATTATATTTGGATCACCAAATCAACATTTATGCAATGAGTTTTCAAGGATAATGTCAAGTAAATTAGAGATGTCTTATATGGGGGAACTCTCATATTTCTCGATTTGAAAATTAAACAGCTAAGCAATGGTATTTCTATAAATCAAGAAAAATATTGTACTAATTTAATAAAAAGTTTATGAACGGAAAAAATCAAATAAACTAACACCTAAGAGCATTATGGTTCATCTCAATGAAGATGAAAACGAAAAAGTATGGATCGAAAAAATTATATCAGAGTATGGTTGGATCTTTATTATATTTAACCGTTAATCACTCTGATATCATGATGAGTGTCTACTTGTGCACAAGATTTCAAGAAAATTCCAAAGAACCACATTTGCGAACCGTAAAACAAATTCTGCGACACTTATGCAACACTAGAGATTACAGCCTCTTCTATCCGAAAAAATGTCCTTTCAAATTTTTATTATATAGCGATGCAGATTTTGGAGGATTTCGAACGGACAGGAAGAGTACGAGCGGTACTTGTCGTTTCATCAAACAGTTTCTAGTATCGTGGTTTAGTAAAAAGGAAAAATTATGCTTCACTATCGACATGTGAAGCAGAATAGATATCTACTGCTTTGGCATGTGCGCAAGTGATATACATGCAATAAACTCTTTGTGACTATAGGATATACGTTAATTGATCTCCAATTTATGATGATAATACAAGTGCTATTAACCTATCGAAAAATCCAATAAATCACTCTCATACCAAACATATTGGTATTCGTCGTTAATTTCTACATGATAACATATAAAAAGACATAATATCGCTTCGGTTTACTTCTTTCGAAAATCTGATCGCAGACATTTTCACCAAAGGACTAAATGAAAATTCATTTGCTAAACTAAGATGTGAATTTGACATTGTATCACTACATGAGTTCAGTAAGTTCTCTACATACCAAAATTAAAATTTTGTTACCACTTACTCAAGTCTAATAACCAATAAAAATTTGTACGGCCATTGATTCAAATATACACTGGCCATTATAAACAAATTAGAATACATAAATTTAAGAAACTAAAAATGACTATCTACAAAATTGCAAATATTCTCAACCTATAAAATATAGATCAAATTTAGCAAATTCATACTGTATATAAACAACAGTTTCTTTTTAACCAAACTCATATAATATATCATAAATACAAAGAAATTTTCAAGTGGATTTCGGCTATAATTCAACTTACTCCGTAATCGATTACAGTTCACCATCTTCTAAAAGTAATCATTCAACTCTAAAAAACAACTCCATCATTAAATAAATCATCAATTCGGTAACTTATTCATCACACTAGTTACTCTCAAAAGGGTAAGAAAGTCAAACGGTCAATTAACCTTCAATCATCATCTTCCAATACCAAAACTGATGAGATTTTTCACTATTAACAAGAAACGGTGGGAGTATAGAAGGAGATGTATTACGAGAAAAAAAGACAAGGAACACATTTTTTGGAAAGCTGTGTCTGGCTATTTACGAACATTCACTAACGAAAAACAGTGTACGAAAACATTCTCCTTGACTAATGGAAACATAGGTAAATAAATACGGTTCCACTCCAAGAAAATCTTGGGAACAAGGACCATCTAACAACTATTGGAATCGCACTCCGGTTCCAACAAATATATGGTCTCCCCTTAAGCCTTTGAATGAGCAAACGAAAATTGAACCTAGCTCATGGGAACACTTTCCCAAAGAAGAATTCAAGCCGAGTGAAAGTGAATGAATATTTAAGTGCGTGTGTATATTTATATATAATAAGTTGATGGTTGTTTTAATATTTAAAAAAAAAATTGTATCCGTTTCTATTGAAATAAATAAAATATGACGACCCGCAATTCCGTACCCTTTGAATCGATAATAAACCACACATGTCTGACCCAAAAAGCACAGACTGACAGGGAGTTAGGAGAAAGAAAAGAAGAGAGAAGAAGAGAAGAGAATAAAGAGAGAAGAAGAGAAGAGAAGAAAGAGAGAAGATAGAACAAAACAGAACAATACAGAATCTCACATCACAGCGGAAAACATATAATATCATATCAATGATCTTTACAAAACAGAAACTGTATATATAGATACATCAATAAGAGTACCACAATCAATCAATAATCATCAGCCTGGACAGTTATAATAACCTGTCCTCATAATTACTGATAATATAAGCAACAAAACAGCGGATAATGAAAACAGATACGTGTATACGAAAATGAAGATCTCCAGCTCTCCTTTTGAAGGCTCTAAAAGAATCAAATCTGAACCTGTAAATATACTCGGTCTGAGCCGAGCATTGAAAGGGAAGAACGCCTAGATCAGTCTGGTAAACCAGCGTGAGAAAAATACTCAACTAAATTTATTAAATTACCAGACTTTTTCTTTATCAAAACAAAAGTATCTCGTAAGACACGTTCACACATAAACACGGACATGTTTTTACCTTACGATAACTAAAACATTTCATATCAAATCCTCTTATATTATAATAGTGTCTATTGAACAAATAATAATCAAAATAGCCAAAATTGTTATCATTGTTAAATTCCAGCATACTAGGCTCTACAAATAAAATGGTAGATACGTAGTGGAGTTTGGATTTCCATACAAATGACCAGGTGAAGGGACTACCTTTCGATGGGTACACCTCTAGATGGATGTCTCGAGAAACCATTACAAAGTTCCTCTACCAGCACAAGACCGACCCACCTCTATAACTAGATGGTACCGAATATGTCATCCTCTGGTCGTTACCGACCTTTTCCGAGGGCCCTCTGGCATACAAACCACAATAATCAGATACAACACGTCATAGCGTGTAAAGATATATCTTGAAGAGGATGATCATACCCTACTTGGGAGCGACCCACTTAGCCTTGCCGCATCTAACCCTGTTTTGGTCATTTCTGGTTGATGAGGCCAGAGGTAACGATTACCTTTCATATATCACATCACTTTGAATGCGACACGGCCATTTCGTTGACTATTAATTGCCTTCCGCAAAAATACAACCCTTGAGCTCGTACGTCTCAAGGAGGGTGTTAAGCTAAGAGAAGTTGCCTTCTCCGCCACCACTGATGTACTTTTGTAAAAACCAATTTACATAATCTCTAAAATGCAATGTCAGACAAACATTCATACAAGTTGTCCAGGAACAGGACAAACCGAAGGTACTGTCCTACCACATCCTGTCGGGAAATTCCTAGGATTAGTAGCGAATAGTCCTTGCATTGGATATTTCATAATGAAGAGACCACTGCCATTATATGTATATTGGGATTTTAACCCCAAACGATCAACAAGCAATCCCCCACTATGAAAATCCTGAATATCAATATCATCAATAACCTGCACAATTGAACGCATATACGTTGGTTCGAAGTGGTTTTCAGATAAATCTGATCCCGGTCTCTTCGCACCAACAATGCAAAAGTGTTTTTCAACCTCACACAGAAACTAAGTATCATATACTTATCACGTCTTTAACTTTCAACTTGCTATACTTCGGGCCAAGAATGAAGCTCGATAGATTGGAGTAATGCTCTGCACTATACGAATCAACATCCTCAATACAAATGATAATCAAGCCTACATAGAAGGCTACATACTAAGTGTACGACTAAATAGTTCCCACGTCAGGTTGAGGAACTAAAATGGCCAAATTTAATAGTCAGTTATTTAATATCAAAGAAAATAAACAAATATTTAACACCATAAGCAATCACTAGGCCCTTTTAATTAATCTTTTATTGATTAAATCACTTGCCACATATTCACTTTAGATTATCTTTAAAAAGATATATTCTCAAAACCATTTCAACTTCTATATTGGAAAACAATTCCATATACTTATTCAATAACAAGTAATTCACAATTAAATTTATTTTCAACACTTAGAAAATATTACATATACTTAAATCAGGATTAAGTATATATTTTATTCTTTAGGAAAACATACTCTTAAACATATTTACTTGGGTCAAAACGAATGTAGCGTAAAACGTCGTTACGACGACCCAAAATCATCAATATAGGGATTAAAAATTAGATAGATATATAAATCCCATAAACTATATAAAACATTTCCTTTCGAAAATCATTTACTATAACAACAGTGTTATAGTCCATCATTTCCTTATTTCTCGAAAAACATCTTTTCAACAATAAATGTTGAAATCTATGATTTCGATACTTAACACATTCTAAAACATCTTTCACCATTTACCCTTACTTAAAATATCACTTTTAAAAACCAGTCTTTAAATTTAAAAGATCACTTTCCAAAACATATCCATTTTATTTAATATATTATTCACTGACCTAAATCGTGAATATAGTTCATTTAATTAAAGGATTATTCACTGTCTAAAATCGTAGATATATTTCTTTTACCAAATTCATTATTGTTGCACATTTAATTAAAGGATTATCCACTGTCCAAAATCGTGGATGAAATTCCCTTAATAAAGATTCATATCTAGTTTATCAATTTAAATTGATTTCACATTTATAAAACAACGTTTATAAATTCACATTTCTATTTTATAAACTTTCATATATAAAATTCCTTTATTAACAAATTCCATTTATCTCATTTATATGCCAAAGTCCAAATTACAAGTTACTTACTTATAAATCTCTTGCTACAAATTCATTCTTATAACTTCATAAATTCACTAATCTTATTCACTTATAAAATCCAACTATAACTTCATTTTAATACTTATAAAAACTCCTAAATAATTCCATTATTTTGATTTATAAAAATTCAATTTTATAAATCTTATATATAAAGCCATTTACAATAATTTCAAAAATCTCAATTTAACTATTTTACAAATTAATCAACTTCATATTTCAAAAATCATATTTTGAATATATTTCATAAAAATCATAATTTTTATAACATAAATACTATAACTTTTATTTATTTAAAATAAATTCACTTCTTAACAATTCAAAATTCAAAAAAACGTATAATTTCAAAATCACTTGAAAATATTTTTTAATTTAAAGTCATCATTTTAATATTTTTAAATTTCCAAAAATAGGCCAATGCTGCAACAGCACTAAATACATCAATCATAGCATCCAAAACATCATATATCACATCATAACAGCATATATCACAATATCTGTAAATAAATCCAGTACCGGTGAGGAATCTAATTGGATCACTCCAACCTATCACCTGCAACAAATATACATATTAGAATATGTGTACAATGTTCGCTTCGAGGCAGACGTGCATACAAAGGATCATCCGCTCATACAAGGGAATGTATAGGGTCTCATCTGCTCCAATAGCCAGGAATATATCCAAATACCAATAAATATATATACAATATATCATATATCATCCAAACAATCATCATAAATAAGATTTATTCTCGCTTATATAAAAATATCAGTGAGTCAGAAAGAGTGAGTTGTACTCACATTGGTTCCAGTAACAGTTAAAGTGTTTTATTCCGAAAAAAATTAAACGAACGTTTAATTTTACCCAAAACTTAGAGTAACTCCAATCAACTCCAAACTAGCTCTAAAATGTAATGCTCGTCGATACGGACCTCACGCAATTTGTTTTGTCAAAAACGGACCTCGTATGACAAAGTTATAGCATTAAAAAGTTTATATGAATTTAATATATACAAATTTACAATTTTATTTTTATTTTTATTTTTTTAAAACCTTTTAATCTCGGCCGTTAGTTTCCTCTACAGCAGATCGCATCCGATGATTATCATCTTCTTCCCCAGGTATGAACGAATGCAAATAACCCAAAGTCGCATTCAAGTTTTGAACGCCGCACCTCCTCTGATCGTCGATGAGATGATCATCTATCATCAACGCGCGCGCCATCGCTGACTCCCCCTCTTGCCTCCGACCGCACCCCCAAATCACCAACACCAGCAAGAAAAACCGAGCTCGAACGCACGATGAACACGTCGCCTTAGCAGCCACCACGTTGATCCAAATTCGATCATGACCGTTGATCTTATAGTACTAACCGCCCTCTACAATTTTCTAGTTGGTGATTTTTCGAAATAATGCATGGATTGGAAGAAAAAGAGGGAAGAACGTTGGCTATCCTCGGCCATTGAATAGTTGATGGCAGCTAGCCCTAGCCTTATTAGGGTTTGGTGAAAATTGAAATGATAAAGGTGCTTTTATAGAAAATTTAAACGACACTATTCACCTGAAAAATTTCTGAACTCCAAACGAAGCATGCCGTTTTGCGTTTAAAATATTTTACCCCTATTCCAAACACAACGGAATATATATCGAGAGCCAATTCGATTGTATTTGGAAGAAAGGTTTTCGAATCGACTATTTAAATTTAAAATTCACTTAAACAGAATTCTACGCGTTTTAGCTTGCCCCGGAAAAACCGTAAATCCGAATGACATGAAATTTGAAATCCTATAATTATATAACATTAGATCCAATGAAACTTGTTTCGTCGAAATCCGAGACTGTGTGAAAAATGGCTATTTTTACATGTTGATTAAATATTAAAATATTCAATTTCTGTTATTTAACTTTTAAATCAATTTCAAAAGTTCTCTAACATCATTCTAATTCAAATATTCTACTTTATAAATCATTTTCATTCACATTAAATCCAATTTCCAATTATTTCTGCAATTTCAAATAGTAAATTAACAATTTAAATTATCCAATTAAATCAAGATATCTGAAATATAAGCTATTCAACTTATAAAATTAACTTGTATATATTTAAAATCAATTAAATATACGAATTTCAAATGACTGAAATTCTGTATCGTTACATTCTGGCTTACTTAAAAGAATTTCGTTCTCGAAATTACCAAGTAAGAAAAAGTCATAAAAATCCATTAATTTTTCAAAACAATTCATTCAAATTAGATTTCAAATCCATTTAAACATTTTAACTTTTTTCAAATCCATTAGTTAAACTTCTTACAAAAACTTTTCTAAATTTACAAACCATACTTAGTTATCTTTTCAAAACCAACTAATATCCTATAACTCTTAACGTAATATCAAAATTTTAGTTATCAAAATTTGCCAAAATATCAAAAAAATTCTAACCCCTCAAATTTTCAAAAAATTTCGCCATAGTCTCCTTTGTGCGGTTCGATCGTAGTAGGATCACAACATATATATATATCACAAACATACGTCTCATCTTCGAGGATGAGGCATCCCGTAGGGAAAAATTATAAAAGTACGATATGTAATCCGAGATATGTACCTTATATATTATTAGCGAGCATATACGGCTAATATAGCATGAAAGCGAGCTCCAAATGCGAAGCAAGCGCCATACGCACCTACTAAACACTCAACAACCACATGAGAAACATGTATATATGAAAGTAATATCAATATACAACATATACCAATACAATAACTATACATGCCACTATAGAAAATGCAACAAGAGCAACAAATCCCACTATCAAACACTTTTCATCCAACTAACATCCAACAAACCAACATCTATCCAATCAATCCATAACAAAATTAATATAAATTCATTTCTCATTAAAATTCAATGAATTGGTTTTCAATTTAATCACATTTGATTCATTAACATTGGATTTTACTAACATTCATTTTCAATTAGCTTACATTCACTGATTTATATTCAAGTTTGTTCACTTCCAAATTAAATAAAATTCAATTCTATTTAGATTTACTTTACATCCAATTTGGATTCAATTATTTATCTTCCAATTTCGTTAACTTAACTTCATATGAATTTCTATATAATCAATTAACATTCATCTAACAACCAGTGTATAACCAACATAACCAAATTTATTTAATTTACATTCAACACATTAAATTTCAATTGGTTGATATTCAATTGACTTTCATTCCATTCCCAATTTCATTAGCTTTTAATGAAGTAACACTTACTTCCATTATTCCATATCAATTTATTTACATTTGATTAATTAATATTCAATTCATATTTTATCTACTAATTTATTGCATTAGTTCAATTCAATTCATTAATTCGATTGCTAATTCATTTAACAACTAAAGTTGAATATCATTATATAACTCAAATTCATACCCATTTAACTACTTCATTTCATTATTCACTTGCATTTATTTTCACTATACAACTTAAGTTCATTTCTAATTTGATTCAAATTCTATTTCTTAACATTTCATAATCAACAAGTCTACATTTTCTTCTAACCCATCATTTTATTTAACCTTTACTTAAGTTAAATTTTCCATTTCAATAATTTATCTAATCCAGTTCAAATCCAATTCACTTTATTTAACTCTCCTATAGTTAAATTTCAAATCATATGTTTTATTATGCTAACTCAAATTTATTATTTCATATTATAAGTCCAAAGCTTGTTTTACTAATATTTATCGATTTCAACTTGGATTTTAAATTCAAATTTGTTTATCAAAACAAAAATTCAATTTCAATTTATTATTGGTAGAAAATCCATCACACAGAAACCAGAAAATGATACTGATGATACTATAGTCATCACCCTTATTATTTCACAACAACAGTAGTGAATTCAGTGCTTTATACTTTTTTGAAAAATTCCTTTTATTTATAAATCACATTTACAAATCTTTTACTTATATAATTTCACTATTTCACTTACATATGATTCGTTTCAAATTTATTTATCTTACTTAGATTTAAAATAGTATAATCTCTTTAACTTTTGAAAAATAACTTCCAAAATCAACAGGATTCAAAATTTCAAATTCTTAGTCCAAATCCATTTTTATTTATAACTCATATTTACAAATATACTCATGTAGTTTCATTTTTATGTATAAGATTATTTCACAATTGTAGATCATATTAATTATAATTCCATACTTTATAATTCATTTGCTTATACAATTTCATTCTTTTACAATTGTTGTTTCCGTTAAGATTATTCAAACAACTTTTATTAACTTATTATATACGTTTACATTTTCAACAACCAAACAATCAATTTATATACACTTTAATAATTTTTGAAAAATTATTTCCTTTATATATAAAATATAATCGAGGTAAAATTATTTCATTTACCCAATTTAGAATGATACTACGTCGACTTGCCTCGTTTAAGTGTTTAAAAATCCCTATCGATAACATGACATCCCACATACCGACCAGAATTCACAAACAACTCAACGGATAAGCAAACACAATATAAAACATTTTATATTCACTAACAAATACGCGCTCATATATATAATACACTCAACTCAATCTAGGGTGCTATTGTCCCTATCTATACTAAGTACGCCCTAAAGCTTAGGAATATACAAAATCTAAGCTCTGATACCAAATGTGACGATCCGCATTTCCGTACCCATTGAACCGACAATAAACCACACATGTCAGACCCAAAAAGCACAGACTGACAGAAAGTTAGAAGAAAGAAAAGAAGAGAAAAGAAGAGAAGAGAAGAAAGAGAGAAGATAGAACAAAACAGAAAAATACAGAATTTTACATCGCAGCGGAAAACATATAATATCATATCAATGATCTTTACAAAACAGAAATTGTATATACGTACACAATAAGAGTACCACAATCAATCAATATTCATCAGCCTGGACAGTTCTAATAACCTGTCCTCATAATTGCTGATTAAATCAGCGGTTAATCAAAACAGATACGTGTATACGAAAATAAAGATCTTCAGCTCTCCTGTTGAAGCTCCAAAAGCACCAAATCTGAACTTGTAAATATGCTCGGTCTGACCCGAGCATTGAAAGGGCACCCAGCTGAATTTATTAAATTACCAAACTTTTCCTTTATCAAAGCAAAAGTATTTCGTAAGACACGCCCACACATAAACACGGACATGTTTTTACCTTACGTCAACTAAAATATTTCATATCAAATCCTCTTATATTATAATAGTGTCTATTGCACAAATAATAATGAAAATAGCCAAAATTGTTACCATTGTTAAATTCCAGCATACCAGGCTCTACAAATAAAATAGTAGGTACGTAGTGGAGTTTGGATTTCCACACAAATGACCAGGAGAAGGGACTACCTTCCGATGGGTACACCTCTAGATGGATGTCCCGAGAAACCACAAAGTTCCTCTACCAACACAAGACCGGCCAAACTCTATAACTAGATAGTACCGAATATGACATCCTTTGGTCATTACCGACCTTTTTCAAGGGCCCTCTAGCACACAAATCACAATAATCAGATACGCAACGTTATAGCGTGTAAAGATATATCTAGAAGAGGATGGCCATGCCCTATTTGGGAGCGACCCATTTAGCCTTGCCGCATCTAACCCTGTTTCGGTCATTTTCGGTTGATGAGGCCAAATGTAACGATTACCTTTCACATATCACATCACTTTGAATGCCACACGGCCATTTCCATTGATTACTAATTGCCTTCCACAAAATACAACCCTTGAGCTTGTACGTATCGAGGAGGGTGTTAAGCTAAGAGAAGTTGGCTTCTCCGCCACCACTGATGTACGTTTGTAGAAACCAATATATGTAATCTTTAGAATTGCAATGTCAGAGAAACATCCATACAAGTTGTCCAGAAACAGGACAAACCGAAGGTACTTTCCTACCACATCCTATCGGGAAATCCCTAGGATTAGTAGCGAATAGTCCTTGCATTGGATATTTCATAATGAAGAGACCACTAATACTAACCCCAAACGATCAACAAGCAGTCCTCTATTATGAAAATCCTGAATATCAACATCATCAATAATCTACACAATCGAACGCATATACGTTGGTCCGAAGTGGTTTTCAGATAAATCTAATCCCAGTCTCTTCGCACCAACAACGCAAAAGCGTTTCTCAACCTCACACAGAAACTAAGTCTCATAGACTTATCACGTCTCCAACTTTCAACTTGCTATCCTTCGGGCCAAGAAGGAAGCTCAATAGATTGGAGTAGTACTCCACATTATACGAATCAACATCCTCAATACAAATGATAATCAAGCCTACACAAAAGGCTATGTACTAAGTGTACGACTAAATAGTTCCCATGTCAAGTCAAGGAACTAAAAATGGCCAAATTTAATAGTCGATTATTTAACTATCAAACAAACAAACAAATATTTATCACCATAAGCAATCACTGGGACGTTTTAATTACTTGCCACATTTTAACTTTAGATTATCTTTAAAAAGATATATTCTCAAAACCATTTAAACTTATATATTGGAAAACATTTCCATATACTTATTTAATAATAAGTAATTCATAATTCAATTTATTTTCAACACTTAGAAAATATTACATATACTTAAATCAGGATTAAGTATATATTTTATTCTTTAAGGAAAACATTCTCTTAAACATATTTATTTGGGTCAAAACGAATGTTGTGTAAAACATCGTTACGACAACCCAAAATCATCAATATAGGGATTCAAAAATTAGATAGAAATATAAATCACATATACTATACATCATTTACTATAACAACAATGTTATAGTCCATCATTTTCTTATTTCTCGAAAACATCCGTTTCAACAATAAATGTTGAAATCTATGGTTTCGATACTTAACACATTCTAAAACATCTTTCACCATTTAACCTCACTTAAAATATCACTTTTCAAAACCTGTCTTTAAATTTAGAAGATCACTTTCCAAAACATATCCATTTTATTAATATATTATTCACTGCCAAAATCGTGAATATAGTTCATTTAATTAAAGGATTATCCACTATCCAAAATCATGGATATATTTCTTTTACCAAATTAATTAATATTATATCTAATTAAAGGATTGTCCATATCCAAAATCGTGGATGAAATTCCTTTAATAAAGATCTATATCTAGTTTATGAATTTAAATTGATTTCACATTTATAAAATAATGTTTATAAATTCACATTTCTATTTTATAAAAATTTCATATATAAAATCTCTTTATTAACAAATTCCATTTATCTCATTTATATGCTAAAATCCAAATTATAAGTTACTTACTTATAAATCTCTTATTACAAATTCATTCTTTTTATAACTTCATAAATTCACAAATCTTATTCACTTATAAAATTCAACAATAACTTCGTTTTAATACTTATAAAAACTCCTTAATAATTCCATTATTTTGATTTATAAAAATTCAATTTTAGAAATCTTATATATAAAACTATTTATAATAATTTCAAAAATCTCAATTTAACAATTTTACAAATTAATCAACTTCATATTTCAAAAGTCGTACTCTGATTATATTTCACAAAAATCATAATTTTTATAACATAAAAATTATAACTTTTATTTATTTAAAATAAATTCACTTCTTAACAATTCAAAATTCAACAAAACGTATATTTTCAAAATCACTTGAAAATCCTTTTTAATTTGAAATCATCACTTTAATATTTTTAAATTTCCAAAAATAGGCCCAATGCTGCAACAGCACTAAATACATAAATCATGGCATCCAAAACATCATATATCACATCATAACATCATATATCACAATATCTGTAAATAAAATTAATACTTGTGAGGAATCTAATTGGATCCCTCCAACCTATCACCTGCAACAAATATACATATTAGAATATGTGTACAATGTTCGCTTTGAGGCAGACGTGCGTACAAAGGATCATCCGCTCATACAAGGGAACGTATAGGGTCTCATCTGCTCCAATAGGCAGGAATATATCCAAATACCAATCAATGTATATACAATATATCATATATCATCCGAACAATCATCAATCATCATAAATAAAATTTATTCACATTATATAAAATATCGGTGAGTCAGAAAGAGTGAGTTGTACTTACATTGGTTCCAATAGCAGTTGAAGTGTTTTATTCTGAATAAAATTAAACGAGTGTTTAATTTTACCCACAATTTACACTAGGTCCAATCAACTCCAACCTAGCTCTAAAATGTAGTGCTCGTCAAGATGGACCTAATGCAACTCGTTTCGTAAAAAACGGACCTCGTATGACAAAGTTACAACATCACAAAGTTTTTATGAATTTAATGTATACAAATTTACAATTTTATTTTTATTCTTTTAAAACCTTTTAATTGCGGCCGTTGGTTTCCTCTACAGCAAATCGTGGCCGATGATTATCATCTTCTTCCCCAGATATGAACGAATGCAAATAACCCAAAGTCGCGTTCAAGTTTTGAACGCTACACCTCATCCGATCATCGATGAGATGACCAACTATCACCAGCGCGTGCGCCATCGCCGACTCCCCCTCTGGCCTCCGACCATACCCCCAAATCGCCAACACCGGCCAAAAAACCAAGCTCGAATGCACAATGAACGTCCCGCCTTAGCAACCACCACATTGATCCAAATTCGATCACGACCGTTGATCTTGTAGTACTCACCGCCCTCAACAATTTTCTAGTTGGAGATTTCTCGAAATAATGCGTGGATTGGAAGAAAAAGAGGAAAGAACGTTGGCTATTTTCGGCCATTGAATAGTTGATGGCGGCTAGCCCTAGCTTTATTAGGGTTTTGTGAAAATTGAAATGATAAATGTGCTTTTATAGAAAATTTAAACGACACTATTCACCCGAAAAATTTCCAAACTCCAAACGAAGTGTGCCACCTAGCGTTTATAATATTTTACCCCTATTACAAACGCAATGGAATATATATCGGGAGCCAATCCGATTGTATTTGGAAGATAGGTTCTTGAATCGACTATCTAAATTTAAAATTCACTTAAACAGATTTCTGCGCATTTTATCTTGCCCCGGACAAACAGTAAATCCGAATGACACTAAATTTGAAATCCTATAATAATATAACATTGCGGATCCAATGAAACTAGTTTTGTCGAAATCCGAGACAGTGTGAAAAATGGCTATTTTTACACGTTAATTAAATATTAAAATATTGAATTTCTTTAATTCAACTTTTAAATAAATTTCAAAAGTTCTCTAACATCATTATAATTCAAATATAATTTAATTTAACTTTGTAAATCATTTTCATTCACATTAAATCCAATTTCCAATTAATTCTGCAATTTCAAATAGTAAATTAACAATTAAATTATCCAATTAAATCAAGATATTCGAAATATAAGTTTTCAACTTATAAATTTAACTTGTGAATATTTAAAATTAATTAAATATACGAATTTCTAATGACTGAAATTCTGGGTCGTTACACAAAATATATCATAAAATATTAGAAAGTCTAAAAAATATACCTAGAAAATAAAATGTCACTAAAAATCTAAATTTTTTAAACAACCAACTAGTTCGATCGACTGAACATCCTAGTTCAGTCGACTGAACGACAAGAAAGAAAAATAAAGAAAACAAAACTTTAGTCGACTGAATTAATAATCAGTCAATTGTGTAACAAAACATATATTTACCCGAACTTAACATTTTGGTCAGTTGACTGACTACAAGATTCAGTCGACTGGTTGAATAAAAATAAAACATACTACTTTGAGACTCAATCGTTTAAATATTTATTTCAGTCGACTCTATAAACAACAAAGTTTGATTCTAGAACTACTACTCTAAGTTAGTCGCTTGAGTGCAAATTAAGTCGACTGATACTGGAGTGAAAAAATATTTCAAGCCCAATTTTCAGTCGACTGAAGTGTGCTATCAGTCGATTAATCGATCATTTTTTCATTTTTTAAAAACCAAAACTTATTCACCTTCACATCTTTTGAGACATCTGCCAATTCAAAACCCTAACCAATATTCAATCCCTTGCATTTTCATACTTTACTCTTTAATCTCCTCCTCTAAAGAGATAAACAAAATAAAATTTCTTCCATATTACTCGATTATGATGCATCCAAAACGTTCAAGAGAATCATCTACACCCATTGGACCGTCTGAGTCTAAAATCAAGGGATGGTTGTACAATGATGTTGCTGTCCAAAGGTTCAATAACATGAGGAACATAAGGATTTTCTAAGGTTCATTCATCCAGTTTAGAGATTTTGAAGGCGATGCTATTAGAGAATTCACTGAAGCAAACCACATCGATCATCTCATCAACTTTGAAACCAACAATCTCAAGTTTACCCACTATTTGTAAGATTGTTTTATGCTAACTTCAATTTAGATTTTATGAATCCACACAATAGGGAAAATTTTATATGGACTCCTATTTGTGGTGTAAAAATTTATCTACCTATTGCATGATTCAGATCTATTTAAAATCGCCCTTCGAAAGGGGAAGACTTAGGTGACCTTGAAGTAGATTTGAATAATCGTGATGAAATTAGTCATCTGTTTTTAGATGATAACTTAGAAATATTGAAAGAAAAATTCTTGCATCCAAAAGCTAGAATTTTACACAGAGTACTTACTCATTCTATACAACCGTGAACTGGTAGTTATGAAGTGGTTTATAAACATAACTTCCAAGCTCTTTATGCACTATATGGTTGTCGAAATGTTAACAGGGAAAAAGTAATCATGGACGAATTTGCAACATTTCACAACCATAAAGCTAAAATGATCCATTATGGAGAATACATAATTTGTATCTTCATGAGCTTTCAAGTGCCTCTTCCAAATTTTGAGTTTACTAAAGTTGGTTGTTTAAGCTTCAAAAATCTCAGCCTCATGAAGCTTCCACAAAGAGTCAAACACCATAACATTCTATCCTTCGAGCAATGGAACGCAAATAGAGAAGTCGGCCGTCCCCAACCTGCCAATCCTACTGCAGCTTCCTCTTCTCAAGCTCCTCCACCTGTTCAACCGCAACGTGATAAGAGTGACATTGAAGAAATATCTTTGGAACACCAAGCATGTCAGGCATATGTCACTCTCTCCTGCTATCAGAGTAAGCTTGATCGATGACTTTCCTACGTTGAACACACTGTCACTAGGATGGATAATAAGCTTGATCAAATTAAAGGATTCTTAAACAAAATTTGGGATAAAATGTCATGCAATTCATCCTCTTCTATACATACACCATCTACACAAATTTCTTAAAATCCTGAGCATTTAACTTCGATAACATCCAAAGAGGAAGAAGGAGAAGACCCAGTTGAGCATGGAGAAACTAGCGGAAGTCATGACTACTGAGGCTTGGTACGATGGTATTTTTCTTTCATCCTTTATCACTTATGTGTCCTGTTTTCATTTTATTTCTACAAAGCTTCAAATTGTTTGTTAATTCGCAACAATTTGTGTTATTATTATATGATTTTTACCATGAAGGTCATGTGATTTGTTTTAATGTTTTATATTTTATGTGATTGTTATCTTGTTATATGTAATAGTCATTTGTGACATTTATGCTCTCTTGTGAAATGTTTCATTGTTATGTCATTGTGAAATGTTCTCATATTTAAATCTTATTTATCCAAATTTTCTACTACTAATTTTCATTTCCTTCTTCTCGACGATAAAGGGGGAGAATAACTACTCCATATCAATAGGGGGAGGATAGATCAATCCATATCAATTACTTTAATATGTATAGTTGTCATCATCAAAAAGGAGAAGGACGTTAGAACCTCATATTCTAGGTATTTTGATAGTAACAACTATACATCATTATATTGCATATACTAACCACTTGCACAAGAATAGATCGAGAAAAAGAAGACCATGATGGCACAATTATACAGTATCAGTCATAATGTCTTAGTTTAGAGTTATGTAAATTGTTAAAATCTCTTTTCGTGGTATATACAAACACACACGATCACAAATTCTTTGAATAAGTCAAAATATGCATTAGTCAGTTGACTGAAACACCCATGTCAGTCAACTGAACCAAAGGAACTAAACATGCAATTTTTTAGTAGTTTCAGACGACTAAAAATCTGAAATAGTCGACTAAATATATTTTCATTCGACTGAATTAATGATTTTAGTCGACTAAAACTACTTATTTTTAAACTACTTACTTTCTATGTTTGAAACGTCTATCTCCATATAAATACAGTCGACTGGTTTATTTCCTTTAGTTGACTGAACGATTGTAACAGCCATATTTTTCAAATTTTCTGAAGAGATGCTTTCTCCATGAAGAGATATTCCTGTTCGTTAATGGTTGCAATCATTCCGCTAACAATTGCATCTACTGATCATCTATATAAAGCAATTCATTTCAAAGATTCAGTTAACTGATTTACTATTCTTTCTATCTCAATCTTAATTTACTCTCGAGCATTCAATTCATTATATTTCTATAAGACTTTGATCACACGTTCATTCAAGAATATTTTCTTGTAATCAAATTACTTCCTTTATTCACAAACACACAATATACCACAAAGAAGAATATTATAGGAAGGGTATACTATACTGACTAATCTGTGTTATTCAAGAGCATAACAAAGTCATAAATTATTCTACTTTTGTAGACGAAGTCCTGTTTGGTTGTCTAGGCGGTTGAAATAATGTTCGATCACTCAGGCGGTTGTATTAACTATTCCTCAGGGGTAAATGAGGGCATTAATAGTTAAATCCAGAATGAGTCTGAGACTTAGATGTAGAATGGGAAGTTCGAACCGGTATAAAAATTTCTGATGTTATTTACTTACTGCTATTTACTTTTATATTTATATTCTGCACAAGTTTATAACTTGGTTAATTATTCATATTACCCGATCCACATACACTTCCACATGGCTATCCATTTCCTTTACAAGCTACCTGACGATCATTATTAGCTTTATGATTTTGTTTATTATGTTGCTGTTAAGTTGATAATGACACATCGAAACATTCTTGGGCCAACATAATATTTCATTTAAGAAATCTTGTCGATCATCATGCTAGAAGCGACATGCTTCAATGGTAGGAGTCTTTCATCCAAGCAATAATAAAGAAAGCCATAAACTCATATAGTAAAGAAATCCATCACCACATAATAGAGAATTCGCATCCAAATCTCAAGATTAAAGATTGAGACTTTATTTCATCAGATAATAATCTGTGTTCAACAAAGAATCCAAATTACCGCACACTCATGCATTTGACTAGTGAAATATATTACCTTGAACAATAGATAGCCTCTGGTTTTTACCTTTTCTAAAATCTGTCATCCAAATAATAATAAAGAAAACTAGAAACTCATATAAAATAATCCATTATAACGTAATAGAAATTTCGAATCCATGTCTCAATATTGGATATCGACATTTTATCCTTGATAAAAACAATCCTTTGTCGTAGCGATAGAGAAATTACAACCTTAAGTCCTTCATTGATGAATAATTCAATAATTTGAATAAGGATACTTTGATTTTCATCATTCGGTAATAATTCATTTCTGACAAAGAAATCAGGAGTTCGTAGAATCTCCTTTTAAATCAATAAAGTCCGTAAATCAATAGGGCAATCCAAAAGTGCATATTTAAAAAGAAATCCTTGTATCAAAACAAGAAAGATGAACAGTCATACTTTTGACGATGGAATTTGTAAACCGGAATAATAAGTACTCTATGATTTTTACCTGTAAAAAGAAATTGAATCCCATGTTAGTGAATAATAGATATTTTATACAAATGCCTTTTATATACCTTCAGTATATTGTTTGAAAGAACCAAAATCCAATAACAAATATTTACTCAATTTATTTCATGAAAAATGTATATAATTTATAACTTTAAAAATTCCTCCAGTTATTTAAGTCTGTTATTCTAGCATTGCCTTCTATCAAACTTGTTCAGTTTTATTTAACTCGTTCAAAGTTATTATATTATGATATCTTTAGTATTATTTGTTGACATAACAAATTAATTTCATTCTTTAATATATATTCGTTTTTGATGTCTATTTGTTCACATTTCTTTATTCCATATTTCATTCCACACTCGATTTTATTGAATCATTAAACGTCCAGATTTTAGAATCTTGAAACAGAACGTTCTTCGATTTCTTAAACATCAATTAGCAACTTCTCTCACAATGGATAGATATGAGTGAATGGTGTTATTCGTTGTTCGTATTTTTTCGAAAAAAATTCAATGATATTAATTTCGTCAAAAGTCACTCCTATTTGGATTTTCACAAATAGGTAAGACTAATCACGGCCGCCAATCTACAGCGTTCAATCGATAAACTCTTTTATCAAATTGTTTATGTGGACTTGCTCTTCTCAAGGACTACAATCAATTTGTGGTGGTTGATTCTTAAAACTCTATTTTGTTTGACTAGAATTAGGCTCTAAAATCTCAATATGGTTTAAGTCTGATTTCTTGGAATTGGCGGTAATTGGTGCTTCGACATTTGCGAGATGCAAAGAAGCAACATGGCTTCCATTACCAGGTGGTGCGGCGGCCTAACTCTTCATGTTGATAGAAAGTTTCTACTCATTTTCAACTGATTTCCTGACTTAAACCCTAATGGGTTATTAATTTTCATGGCAGCTTCTGGCATCAATAGGCAGGTGGACCTTGGGGTTTTTGTTCGTCATTGCCTACTCACACTTATGGCAATTTATTTGCATCTAAATCGGTCCTAATTGTCGGCAATTAGCTCGGACAAAAAATTGGTTGCTGGTGATCTTTTGACTACTTCATTTTTAAACACACCTGAAGCTTTACTTTGCCTTCCAAGAGCTATCGACGATCAACCTTGACTGCTATCGATAACCAACACAAATCAAAGAGCTATCGTCAATCATTGAATCGAATGTTTCTAGGCTTGTCATTGATAGCTCAAGCTATAGTTGACCTTAGACCTATCAACTTCAAACCTACCGAGATTTAGACCTATTGAGCTTCATCCCCATTGAGATTCAAAACCAATCGCACTTCAAGATTCCAAGCTATCGCGAATGTCATAAAAGGCCACGAAGTTCACAACATATCGTGCTTCTAGCGTAAACAGTGTGATATCACTATGGTACTTCTATTTGTTCATGCATGATATACATTATATTATATATATATAGATATATATATATACATATATTCAAATAAATAAAAGTTTGTAACTGTCTCGATAATGGTGAGATTTGAAAAATTCTTCAACCAGCATGTGCGCAAAAATATCTCATACTTTCCAAAAAAATTAAAGATATAAAAAAATCCAGAATTGGGGGCATTTTGTTTGTTTATAAAAACCTGAACTCGGCACTCGATGAAATCACCAAAATATTAGACTAGAGAATTATGCCTAACTCAAGTAAAGATGATCACGAGTCTCAATAATACTTTAGCAAGGAATTGCTCATTTGGTTAAGTATGCTAGGGCTTATGCCAATTAGCTCAATATGCAAATAGTACACTGTTCAAGCTATAAATCACAAAGTCACAATTTGGATTTGACCTAAATGCCACTAAAGTCTCAATACAGGCTTTTTATTGAATTCTTTGATTAGAAAAGAAAACAAGGAAAAAGAGAAATTCAAAACTCACCCATTCTAAGTAAGGGGTGCACTCTTGTTTATAGCAAAAACTTTTTTTTTGGATTTCTGATATGTGGCACTTATCAATTTTAGATGATCGATATCTCACTAACGTGACACATTGTTGATACAGCATGTGGCACTTATCAATTTTGGACGATCAAGATTTAACTGACATGGTACATTATTAATACGACATATGTACACTCTCTTCAATATGACATGGCATTGATGTACCAAGTAAGAATAGTCATGTGGTTAATTAGAGTGCTTCTTGTGCATATTTTTGGACATGTGATAACTTTATATCTTGGCACTCCATATCTTTATTCCTTGACATGTGATAGCTCTACCTCTAGATAGTCGTAGCTCTATTCCTTTGCATGTTATGGCTTTAAATCTAGACACTCGATAGCTCTATTCCTTGGCATGCGATGGCTTTACATCTTGACATTCAAGCTCTATTCCTCGACATGTGATAGCTCTATATTTGACACTTGATAGCTCTATTCTTGACATGTGATAACACTACTTCTTGTCACGTGATAGCTCTATGCCTTGATATGTCAAAGCTCTATATCTTGATACTCGATAGCTCTATTCCTTGAAAAGTGATAGCTCTATATCTTGACAATGGATAACTTTATTTTTTGACATGTGATAGCTATAAATCTTGACACGTGATAACTTTATTCATGTACATATGATAACTTTATATCTTAATGCTCGATAGCCCTATTCCTTAACATGCACTAGCCTTATATCTTGGAATGTGATAGCTCTATTTCTTGGCATGTGCTAGCTCGATATCTTGACACATGATAGAACTATACTTTGACATGCGACAGCTCTATATTTTGATACTCGAAAGCCCTACTCCTTGACATGTTATTGCTCTATATATTGGCATTCGATATCTCTATTCCTTGACATGCGACAGCTCTATAGCTAGACATGCAATAACTTTGTACCTTGACATACGATAGCTCTATATCTTGACACTGATAGCTCTATTCCTTGACATGGGTAGCTCTATATCTTAATAGTCGATAGCTCTACTCATTCCATGTGATAACTCTACATCTTGACACATGATACCTCTATACCTTTAGATGCGATAACTTTATTATTTGACACTCGATAGTTGTTATATCAAAAATTCTCAATAGCAAAAACAATGATTATCTTCCTAAGGAAAGTTTAAAGCTCTTTATCCATATGTATTGCAAGAGTTATGATGCTTAGGTATTTGATGGGAGAACGGGTTGAGCCCGTCTCGAAAGAATAAAACCACAGGCTAAACGGAATAGCCCATGAGCAGATCCAAAACCCAAAGCACCAATCTATAGCAAAGGAATCAACGGTCGAGGTGGCCAATAAGACAATATGCGGCTCAACGCAAGAGGTCATTTAGGCGGGAAAACAATTCATCAGTCCACACTCCTTAAGCAGCAACGCTAAATTTTCAGAACAAGTTCAATCTATTTGTACAACAAGAAACCTCAGCAATCCAAGGAGAAGATTCTACACAAATGGAACTATAACATGCTGGTTATAAATAGGCGACAATCCCAAGACATGAAGGATCTTTTTTGGTGCAAAAAAGAACTTAAACAATCATATAGCACTTTCCTATATTATACCTCTATTCAAAAACTTGTTAATGGCGAAAACGTCCAGATTCAATGTAATAAGCTCTCCGCTAAACATGAGTAACTAAATAAGGAAAGGACAGTGAACATAGGGACTTTTGGCTCGAATCACTATAAAAAATCTCAGTGGCATTTACTTTCTGCACTTTATCTTCTTCTTGTTTACCATTATGACTTTATAACTCAAACTTCCTTAACTCCAACTTATTTACTTCAAGTCTTGGCTGTAACAACCCGCAAATCTACACAGTTCAAGTTGATAATAAACCACAGATCTCCAACCCAAATTGAATGGAAAGACGGATAGTTATGGAAAAGAAAGAAGAACGAAGAAGAGAAGGGAAGAAGAAAAAGAAGAGTGAAAAAAGAAACTAAAAACATAGAATCTAACAATCATAGCAGAATAACATATAATATAATAGCAATGAATTTACAAAAGAGAAACTGTAGTATATATACATCCATCAGAGTACAACAACAAATCATAATCATTAGCCTCGACAGTTATAATAACTTGTTCTTAAAGATGATGTTGTTTAAACAACAATGCAGTAGAAAAATAAACGAAGTCATGCATACGACCTGAAGACCTCCACCTCGTCTACTGAAGCTCCAAAGCATCCAAATATAAATCGATAAATATGCTCGGTCTGACCCGAGCATTGAAAGGGAAGAACTCTCAGATCAGTCTAGTAAACCAACGTAAGAAAACACATCTCAATTAAATTTTAAAGTTATAAAAACCTTTTAAAACAAATATTTCCCGTAAGATCGCGTCGCACATAAACACGGACGGGTTTTACCTTACGACAAACAAAATATTTCATATCAAAATCTTGTTATATTATATTATTTTCTAGTATGCAAACAAAATTAATCATAGCCGAAATTGTTGCCATTATTAAATTCCAACATACTAGGCTCTAGAGTCAAAATGGCAGGCACGTAGTGGAGAATGGATTTCCAACAAATGACCAGGTGAAGGGACTACCTTCCGGCAGTGCATCTCTAGAGGAATGTACCGAGGCCCAACTGATGGTCCTCTACCAACACAAGCAAGCCTACCTCTAACTAGATAGTACTGAATATTTCATCAACCCAGTCGTTACCAACCTATCCGAGGGCTCTTTTCCCATACACCACAATAATCTAAAACCCAACATCATAGATGGAATAAATATATCTAGATGGGGATGATCATATCCTAATGGTTGCGAACCACATAGCATTGCTGCATCTATCTTGTTTCAGTCATTTACGGGTGTGAGGCCTGAGGTAACGATTACATTTCACATAGCACATTTCACTTTGAATGCCACCTTTCCATTTTCGTTTATCACTAATTAACTTCCACAAAAATACAACCTCCAAGCTCGTATATCTCAGAGAAGGGTGTTAAGCTAATAGGAGTTTCCTCCTATGCCACCAACAGATGTACGCTTGTAAAAATCATTGTTCGTGATTTAGAAATGCAATGTCAGACGTTCATCCATACAAGCTGTCTAGGAACAGGACAAATCGAATGTACTCTCCTACCACATCCTGTCGGGAATCCTCTAGGATTAGTAGCGAACAGTCCTTGCATTGGATACTTCATAACGAAGAGACCATTGCTATTACATGTATATTGGGAGTTTATTTCCAAATGATCAACAAGCAGTCCTTCATTACGAAAATCCCAAATATCAATGTCTTCCAACACATGTACATTCGAACGCATATACGTTGGTTTGAAATGATTTTCGGATAAATCTAATCCCGGTCACTCCGGATCAACCACAATAAAGAGGCCAAATTTGGTAGTCGGTTAATTAACTATCAAAGCAATAATAAAATCTAGCACATAAGCAGTCACTAAGCCCGTCTAATAAATCTTTTATTAGTTAAATCACTTTTCAAATATTTACTTCAATTTATCTTTAAGAAGATATATTCACATAACCATTTCAAACTATCGATATTTGGAAAACGTTTATATATACTTATATTATCGATATAAGTATATTCACAAATCATTTCATTCTCAACACCTAGAAAAATATTTCCATATACTTAAAACAGAAACAAGTATATATACAAATCTTAAGGAAAGTATTCTTCAAAACGCACTTTATTTGGTCAAATGAATATTGTGTTAACATCGTTACGACAACCCAAAACACTAGTAAATCCCGTATACTATATAAAATATCTTCTTTTGAAAATCATTTACTATAACAACAATGTTATAGTCCATGCCTCCCTTACTTTCCTGAAAACGTCTCTTACAGCAATAAATGTTGAAATCTACGTTTTTGATACTTATCAATTTTAAATCATTTTCAAACTATTAAATTCCATTTGGAATTATTATTTTCCAAAACATTACTTTAAAAGGATAAATTACTATTAAACCATTAACTCCATCAAAATATTTCTTTCAAACATTCCTTTAAAAGATAAACCACTTTTAAAACGATTAACTCCATACCTAAATTTCGACATAAATCGTTTTTATATTTGTAAACTACATTTATAAATTTCACTTCTGTTTTACAAAACTTCAATTTTTATAACTTCTCTTTACTTATAAAATTCTATTTATAAATCTAATCTTTTCTAAATCTCATTTATTTATAAAACCCATTTATAAATCCCTTCTCTTTGATAATCTAATTTATTTAGAAAATTCATTTACATAATATTAATTTCAAATCCATTTAATATTTCATAAAACACCATTTAGAATCCATTACTGATTTGTAAAATATACTTTTATAAGTCCTTTATATAAATCATTCTAAAATCTCTATTTAAAAACACTTTATGAAATAGTAAATTGAAATTACCAAAAATCATACTTTTATTTATTTAAAATAAATTCCTTTCTCTTACTAATTCAAAAATTATTAAAACATATAAAATTCCAAAATCACTTTAAAAATCATTTCCAATTCACAATCATTATTTTAGTATTTCAAAATACCAAAAATAAGGCCTAATGCTACTATAGCACTAGATAAGTCAAATCATATCAAAATCAATTATATGGCATCTAACACATCATATATCACCATATATGAAAAGTAAAATCAGCAATGGTAAGGAATCCTATTAGATCCCCCTAACCTGTCCTATAGCATCATAAATAGAATATAATCATAAAATATAAATCAACTGCTTCGAGGTGAGATCGTATACAAAGGGTCATCCGCTTTTATATGGAAACGTAATAGGGTTTCATCCGCTCCAATAGACGAGAATATATCCAAACCAACAAATAAATATGGTGTAACAACCCTATATTTTATAATTATTTAATTGAATTTTGAGTTTACTTTATTTTTATTTACTTAATTTAGATAATTTTGTTATTTCAAATATAAACTTTGATTTTGATGTGAATTAGAATTCCAAACATGGTTAAATTGAATATTTTACAAAAAAGTGTATTTTGGTCAATATGGTAAACTTTGACTTTTAAATTTAAAACTTGAAATTTGAAATTTGAAATTTTATCTTTTATTATGAAAGTAAATAAAATTTTAGGAATATTGCATTTCATTTCGTTGAAATCTGATTTATAATGTGAAAGTTATGCCTTTTTAACTGTTGTGTGTAATTTGCTGTATTTAACAAAATTGTTTATTTTAAATTATATAAATAATATTTTATTTGGTCATGCAATGTTCTAATTTATGTTTTCTTGTGTAAAATAACATGTTATGTATATATTTTGGTTTTAAAACGCTTTTAAAAGTGTAATTGACATTTTCCAATGTCGGTTGTATATATTCTGTTGTAAATTTTCATTCCAAGTTTCAATTAATTTAAGTCATTCTTTATTTATCTTTATATTTTTAACTTATTTTATTCTCATTCCTACTTTATTTTGTTGCTCATTTATTTATTTATTTTACTTTTTATTTGTTTAAAGTGAAACAGAAATTTTCTAAGGCTAGTGATATTTTATTTGTAAGTTTTAAGTCCTATTTCCAATTTTTAAACAATTTCTTTAGTTCTTTTTCTATTTTCTCTAATTTAAATTATTTATTTCATTTAGAAATGATGAATGAAGTATTTTATTTCAAAAGTTTGCTTTAGAATATTTTTAAAATGAAGTAGATATTTTTCCAAAGCCAGTGATGTTTTAATTGTAATTTTTGAACCCTGTTTTGAATTTTAAGCAATTTCTTTTATTCTTTTTTCTTTAAATTTTATTATTTATTTTCATTTTATATTACTTTGTTTCAGTTTTTAATGTCAAATTTACTGATTTTATTTTTGTTTTAATTGAATTTAAGAAAAAGAAATTTGAAGAGTTTTAAAAAGCTTTGAAACTTAAGTCCTTTCATCTCCAAAGACTTTTCAATTGCCACAACTCCTCAATTACTATCTTGGTTGAGCAGTTTTGGTTTGTAGCCGAGAGTTTTCAGTCTCCATTCACGCAAAACATTTTACCTTCTCATTCATTCACGGCTTCAAGAAAAATCTATTGATAATGGCTACTTTTTCCTCTTTTCTTCTCATTTTTCATGTATTTTTTTGCCTTGTTTTCTCTACTTCTTTGAACGGCCTCCACTCCATATCTGTAACGACCTAGAATTTTGGTTGTTAGATTTTGAAAATTTAATTCATTTTAAATGTTAAATGTGGATTTTGAATTGATTTTAAAGTAAGAAGATTTTGGTTAAATCAATATAATTAGTTACAATATCGAGTATGGCAATTCAATTGGATTTGAATAATAATAATTAAATATTTGGAATTGGGATAATTAGTGAATCTGGATGTAAAGAAAATGGTTTCTAAGATTTATTTTTGGTCATGTTTGATTTAAATTTTAATATTGGACTTTTGGGTAGATTCCAAAGTCGGTAAGTGAAATTTGGAATTTTTATATTAATTTAATAATGGAATTTAATAATATAGTAATGGTAAATAATTAGATTTTGATTTAAAATGAATCAAAATGATTTCTAAATGTGATTATAAATTCTACATGATTTATAAATAAGTTAGCAAAATTTTAAAAGTGAAATTTTTAAAGATTTCGACGATTTTGAAAATCACTTGAATTAATCGACGGGTTAAAATAGCCTTCCGGGCCATAGTCTCAGAATTCGACGAAACCAGCTCCATTGGATCCGTAATGGTTAGTTATTATCGGATTTCAAATTTCGTAGCATTTGAATTTACCGTTTGCTCGTACGGATGAGAAACGCGTTGAAATTAAAATTGATAATTTAAACTCGATTCAAATATCTATCTTCCACATATTATCAAATTAGCCTCTAAAACACGTTCCATTGTGTTCGGAATGCGGGTAAAACCTTATTAACGCCTGACGGCACGTGTGATTTGGAGTTCGTTTGTATAAGCTTGTTATTTGGAAATTATACTAATAAAATAATATTAATTAATGTTTATATAATCGCGTTTACTAAGAAACCCTCATTCTTTCTCAACCGCCACCTCTTTTTATTTTTAATGGCCGATACAAATCATGCTTTTTCCTCCACAATCTCCTTATCCATGCATCTATGCGAGAAAGCTCTAACACGAAGATTGTAGAGAGCGGAGAGATGCTCAGATCCAACGGTCAAGATCGTGTTTAGTGTGGTGTATCGATGAATTTTCGACCTTGAAGACTGGCCGTTCGTGCGCGTTTTCCCATTCATTGGGGTGACCGGACTCCGCCGTCTCGCGGCCGAAGGAGGAGGTGGGGTTGGCGCACGTTTGGGCGAGGGTGGATCGATTTTCGGTCGCACAAGGGAGATGCGGAGCTAAGCTTTGTGATGGCGTTGATGGGTTTCGTTCGATCTGGTTTATCGCATGAGAAGAAGGAACTATCGGCCTTGATTTCTCCTGAACGTGATGAACGACTAGATTTAGGTTTGTATAATAATAATATAATAGAGGTTATTGTTTTAAATTACAATTCAGACTTTAAAAATTCATATATTTTGCATGCGTAATCAGATTTCGACGAAACAAGAAAAGCCGAAATCGCAGCGATGCGATCTACGCGCGGCTGCAGATTCGGAGATGTTTGGAGCAAGCGAAAATTTTGGATTAAATCGAACGGTTCGATTTAATTTAAAATTGGAACGCTCGACGAATTCAAGTTGAGTTAATCTCACTCACATCTGGATACCATTTAATTTAAATAGCAAATATTCAAATGATTGATTGGTTGATTAGACGAATGTGATAATTATCATCAGATTTGATCGATATTTTATTTGTCGTGCTAACATCTGTGGATGCAGGGAAACAGGTTGGAAGGATCCAACTGGATTCCTCACAATAAATGAATTGGGATTAAAGGAAATTGAAAGGAATTTTTAAGTAATGAATTTAAGGAAATTAAATTCAGGAAATTGATTTGGAATTTGTTAAGTGTTTTGAAACTGTGATAAGGAATGGGAATTTGTAAATTGGTTTTACAAATGAAGTGGAATAAAATATTTATCAGCGGATAAATTTGGAAATATAGATTTCCGGTGGGAAATTCTATAAGAAAGGTATAATTGTTTTAAAAGTAAAGATGAGATTATCTTTAAAGGATGGAAAGTGCATTTTTTCCTGGAAATTTGGTATGTTTCAAAGAAAAGTTTTCAAAATATAAATTGGCAGTTTAAAATGTGTTTTAGAATATTTAAAAAAAATAAATTATTTTTACTTATTTTTAAGTATAAGTAAATACTTATTTAAGTAATTATGGTATTTAATTATTTTAAAGGTAAAGTAGTATTAAGTTTTCAAAAGGAAATTATAATATAAATATTTGATTAATAACTTTATTTTAAAGGGTAATTTTGTATTAAATTACTTAGAAACTCCTCTATATTTTCTTAAGTATTATTTTCATTTAAGAAATTTCTAGTAGCCTTATTCTAAATATTTTAAGTATATTTTGGAAGTGATTTCCAGGAAATGGGAAATGTGTTTAAAAATAAAAATGGTTTATTTTAAAGTGTTGGAAGAAATTTACGGGATTTAAACATAAATTCGAATTGAGATAAATCAAGCAGGATTTATAAAAGGATTCTTTTGTTTATTGTGAAATGGAAATAGAAAATGTTTGGGAAATTTATTCTGTAAAAAGGTAGATGGTTTGAAAACTGTTTTCAAAATGGTTGAAATTGGGAATATATCTTGTGAAGATATTTTGAGGTTAATAAATAATTTGGGAAATTATTTATGTTTGATGGATGTTTGTGAATGTTAATTGATAGTTAAATAACCGACTATCAATATTACCAAATGCGCTGATCATTTCGAAGAGACCGGGATCGGGATTTAGTTCTCGAAAACCACTTCGATCCGGTTTGTACGTTTTCATGGAAAAACGAGTTTGGAGTCGAAGATGGAGCAGTGAAGTGCAAGGGCTAGTCACTACTAATCCTGAGGTGATTCTAAAATGGATGTAGTAGGAGTAGTGCCTTCGGTTCCGTTCGAACCCGGGACGGACTTGTATGGATGAATGCTTTCATAACATCATCAGGTGGACGGTGAGCATTCTAAGTGAAACGTTCTAAAAAGATAACGCTTAGCCTCAAGCCTCATCAACCAGGAATGACTGAAAATCAGGGGATATGCAGCAAGGCTAAGTGGGTAGCGCCCATTAGAGTGAGGTCATCCCTATCTAGATGTCCCTTTTTATTTGGCTTAGTGGTGTGGTTGCTTGATCCCAACCGTGGGGTGATCTTACTTGGGATTATCCAGTAAGGGGTAGTCTAGGTCTTGTATTGCAGGGGATTGAGAGTAATCCTCGGTATGGTGATCTAGGCCACGTAATGTGATAGGTGGTACCACAGTCATTAGTTGGAAATCCATACTCTCTACGTGCCTTTACGATTTTTGTTTGTATAACCCACTTTGTGGCTAGTAGCTGGAATTTAATTAATGTAACAATTTCGGCTATTTTAATAAGTATTGTATATAGACACTATTATAATATCAGAGGATTTTGATAACAAATGTTTTAGCTATCGTAAGGTAAAAACCCGACATGTTTATTTGTGGCGTGATCTTACTAGATGCTTTTGATTTTCAAAGGATTTTTGAAACTTTAACAATCAATTTGGGTGTATTTTTCTCATGCTGGTATTCCAGACTGACTCGGGCGTTATTTCATTATAATGCTCGGGTCAGACCGAGTATTATAGATTACAGGAAAGGATGTTGTGGAGCTCAGGAGAGGAGCTGGAGTCCGAGACGTATTACCATATTTTTTTTATATCCGCTACTGTGATTGTTTGAGATTGTCAAGTTGGTAATTATTGTTTGTTTGTGATACTCTGATGATGTAATATATAAAACAGATATAGTTTTCATTTTGTGTAAAGATCTGTTATTAACTGTTATATTTTGTTCCGCTGTGATTGTGAGATTCTGTTATTGTTTAGTTCCTTCTTTCTTCTATCTTCTTTCTTTTCCCTCAACAATCTGTCTTTTCCGGCACTCGACCGTCCGCATATTACTCTGTGGTGTATTTTGTGTCGATTTTCGAGGGTCGGAAAAGTCGGGTCGTGACAATATCCACGGCCACCACCTCCTACATCTCTTCCCTGCCATCATCGCCATCTACTCCTCCAACCATGGTCAGGCTGCACCACCCCATGAAGAGAAATCCACAAGAAAATGCAACTATGCCTTGAATTACACCATAGCCGACCACTTTTGCCTTCACCGCTTCATTATTCACCACCGCCACCACCTCTGGCCACCACCACCACCTTGCTACCACCACTACAAATCACCATATCCTCTGTCCAGACCTGTAGCAAGTCATGGCCGAGCCTAGGACCTTGTAGACCGAGCCAAAGATGAACCAAAACTCCACCATATTGCATAAAACTCTTCACATGCCTATGTTGTAACTTCCCCATCATCTCTAGCTTGTAGCCGTGCATCCCTTGGTCCAAACTAGACCCAAATCATGTCCAAACCTGAACCAAAACATCCCCTAAGTCGTGCTAGCAAGTGTAGAAAGCAAGGCAAAAAGTTGTGTATTCATATTACTTTTCAATTCAATGTTGTATTGAATTATAACTTTATTTTGGTTTGGTTTATGGGTTATGACAAGATCATTAGCTTGGTTCTCATCCACTTGAATCCATTGTTATGTCATCATGCTTTCGGGTATCCGTTTGTGTCATTTGAATTGATAACTCCAGCACAAAAAGGTGAGTAAATCTCACACGACATTTTATACTTATGCAATTGTGAAGCGACAACAACTGAATGTGTAGAATTGTATGTGATGTTATAACTGCCTGTGATTATTTATATATGATGTTACACCTGTTAATTTACATGTCATCTCATTTGCTACTGTTATATGTTGTTAACCGTTCATTTATATCTGTTTATCACGCGGCAAGTTCCCTGTAGATTAGGTTCACGATGGGTGAAAATGATACATACCCGAATGGACTTTAGAACAGGGAAAAATCGTTATGGGATGAAATGATAAGCCTGGACGATTTTTATTTATTAATTTTAACTTGGGATTGCGGGTTGATTCAAATGATATATATCCGTATCACTTGACCTAGGTTAGAAAACTATATACATGCCCGTGGTTATTTTATAAAGTGTTTTGGATATTTTTAAGTATTTTAAAATATAAATTTATGAAATTTGATTTAAATAGATTTTTAAATGTTTTAAAATAAAGAAATTATGATTTTTCTATGAGTTAAAATGTAATTAATGAACGGTTAAATTGGATTATTGAAATATAACTTAAGTTTGGAAATTTGGTTAAAAATGATATTTAAGGTAGATAAATAAAATTGAAATTTAATTATATTTGGAAAATGGTAAATATGATAATTTGATTTAAATTTGAATTTAAGTAATTTATTAAAGCATTATTGATTTTTCTATGAATCAAAATGGTTAAATAAATGAATGCTTAAATGTGTAATTGTAAAATACAACTTGACTTGGAAATGTGAAATTTGGTTTAATTAAAGGTTTAGTGAAATGAAATCAATTGGAAATTTAGTTTAATTTGTAAAAGTGGAAATTTAAAAATGTAAGTGTTAATAAATTGCATATGTGAAGGAAAAGAAATTATACATTTGAATTTGTTAAGTAAATTTATTGAAAATTTGATTTATTTATAAGAAATTTATTTTATGAAAATCATATGTTAAAGGTATGTTAATAAACATTTTTGAATGTTAAAATATGATTTTTATAATGTTTAAAGGGTTTAAATTGAAGTTTATTATTTGCTGGAAATACACTAAAATCTGAAAATTACTTTTAATAGCGTTCAGAAATGCTATGGTTTCTGTAAATGAACTAAAAACCTAATAAAAAGGCTACTACAGCAGTTCTGTAATGCTGTAGTTGCTGAAGTAAACTAAAAGGCTAAAAACTTAATAAAGGCCTATTACAGCAGTTCTGTAAATGCTGACTTTGCTGATTTAACTAAAATTTCAACAAAAATGAGATTTAACAGCAGTTTTTAAATGCTGTCTTTGCTGAATTAAAATGTTTTCAAGTATAACTTATAACAGCTTTTTCTAAATGTTGCGTAAGGCTGAAATTTTAAATGTTTATGGTTTTTAACTAAGTAAATGATCTCAGAATGGTCTGAAACTTTGGAAATTGAGTACTTGACATGAAAGAATAATAACTTCACTTTTAAATGATTTAAATGAATAAATTTAATTGAAAAATAAATTATTTTAAAAGGTGATTTGAAAGGATAATAAATGAATGTTATCTTGAATTTAGAAGGCATTTAAAGTTGAATATTTGGATTTGAACTATATGATGATTTGAGAATAATGTTTTGAAAGATATGATATTTTAATATTAAAATGATTTGAAAATGAAGTTATGAAGGATATGATATTTTAATGTATTAAAATGATTTGAAAGGAAGTTTTGAAAGGATATGATAATTTAATATATTAAAATGGTTAGAAATGATTTGATATTTATTTTGATAAATATTTGAATTTGAAAGATATGGTATGTTGATATATTGAAATCATTTGGAAATGATTTAAATCTTATTTTGGTAAAGATTTGAATTGAAATGATATTTTATTTTGAAGTATAAAATATTATTTTTAAGTTATAACCACGGGTTATAATAACGATTGGTTGGCAAAGAGACCAAGATCGGATATGGGCATACTCTCTGTCGATACCGAAAACCACTTTGACAACCGTGTATGCGGTGGAGATTCCAGAATGAAGTAGGATGGTGGCGACGTTCTTGAGGTATATTACGTGGACCCAACTCCTGTGAGTTGGCATAAGGTGGTGGCGACGTTCTTGAGGTATATTACGTGGACCCAACTCCTGTGAGTTGGCATAAGGTGGAAAAAACAGGAGCGGTCTCGGGCCAAAAGGGGTAGCTCCTCTGGTCAGACGCATTTCTTCGATACCATTCTATTGCTTTTGTGATTGTTTGGGCGCCCCTTCGATTTTGAAAATGTGTTCTGAGGTGGGCATATGTGGATGTTGCGTTACCACCAGCCTGAGTGTCGTAATTAGCATATCTACCCTGGCATTGCCTTTTGTGCCGTGTCACCTACCATATTGAGCCTTTACTACGAGTTTCTATTTGTGTCGTACCGATGCAGTATCTTCTCATAGTCTCCCGATCAGGAGATATGCAGGTACTGTATAGACTACTGGCATTATTTGTGTTAAGGGGAATATTGGGTCACTCCTTAACGCTATTTTAAAGTAAGTTTATTTTACTAATAGACATTATTATAATAGCGCAATATTACTACTTAGTAAATAGTTTAACGGATCCTTAGAGAATGGGCGGTCCCATGCATTCTTTAAGTTATTTGTACCTTTACTACAGTTCATTTGAGTTGGTTTACATTGTATAAGTATGTATGTCCTGATTCGAGTTTTTGTATTTTTATTTACGCTCGGGTCAGCCTGGGTATTCACAGATTTGGGATTCTACTTTCTGGAGATTGGAATCGCTGGAGATTATCTGCTTGTCTAGTTTTATCTTTTCAGCCTTTTGTTCCTTTTCAACTCTTGTATTAGTAGACTTCTATGTATTGAGACTTCATTTGTACTTTATTTCTTCTGTTGCATCTTATGTAACTCTGATATATTATATAGTAGCTTCATGAACTACTATCTCTTTTACTTCCGCTGCATTATTATTACTCTGTGTTTGTGATCTGTGATTATTTATTTACTGTATATTCTGAGATTTGCCAAATTTTATTCACAACGCGGTATTTTGAGCAATTCAAGTCCGACATGTGCGGATGCGAATGGTTGAAAATACCGGGCGTTACATATGGTAAATCATCCAATCAAGCAACAAATAGCATAAATAAAATTATTCCTACTTATATAAAAATGTAAGCAGGCCAGAGAGGTGAGTTTACCCATTGAAATTCCAAAAATTGTCAAAACGCTCCGGTTTGAATTAAAATTGAACGGTCATTCAATTTAACCCAGAATTCCTACTAGCTCTGAATCTATCTAATCCAGCTCCATAACTTAGTGCTTGTTAATACGAACGCAACTTGTCGCGCTCAATTTGGACCTCGTATGAATGAGATATGAATTAATGAACGTACGAGATTATTTAAATTATCATTAACTTTTTGATTAATAAAATTTAAACTAAACTTTTACGTTCCCTCTTCTCCCTCTCACGCTCGTACATATTCTTCCTATGCTACCTCTTTTTTTATTATAAATCGATTGCGATTCGCTAAAGTTTGTCGTCGCCTCCATCTACGCGCGTGCGCCATCGCGCCGACGTTCCGCCTGTTCCCTCGCCCGCCAATGCCATGCCATTCGCCTAAAAATCAAACACGAACTGCCGTGAACTCAGCAAGTTTTCTGCCACGTCGATCAACGATTTGATGATTAGGCTATATGGATTTGTTCGTAGTGAGGAGCTTGACAACTTTCATCTTGGTCTTTTTCCCTAATTCGGCCCCGATCGTCGTGTAAAATTTTGGCGATTGTGCTCGGGTTTAATGGCAGCTAGGGTTTAGTTTTAGCAAATGAGAGAAAGTGGGGGCCTTTTATAGAAAATTTTCAAGGCACTATTCATTTGCCAAATTTCGAACTCCAAACGAAGCATGCCGCCGGGCGTTCTATATGTTACTCCCCTATTCCGAACACAATGGAATATATATCAAGAGCCAATTCCATCATATACAGAAGACATCTTTTCAAATGGAGTTATAATAAATTAATTTTTTTTATTTAATTTCGACGGATTTCGAACTTGTTCCACCAAACGATACGTCCGATTGCTATGAAATTCGATAGTGTATAACAATTCGCTACTACGGATCCAATGGAGCCGGTTTCATCAAAATCCGAGACGGTGCCCAAAAAGACTATTTTTACACGTTAATTAAAATGAGTTATTTTCAAATCAGTTTAATTTCTTTTAATTAAATTTTAAAAGTTTACTGCCTTCCATATTCAAATAGAATTTAAATCAACCTTCGAAATCTTTTTGATTCACAATACATTCAAGATTCGGTTATATAAATAATTTGAAATATTAAATTTAACAAACAACTTAATTATAAAGTAAATCACTATATTTGAAATATAAGTTATTTAACGTATAAAATTAACTTTTAAATACTTTATATCAATTAAATATTCTAAAGTTAAATGACTAAAATTTTAGGTCGTTACATCGGAAATCTCATACCCGGGACCAATAACTCAAGTAACTTTCGGATATCTTTGAACCTCGAGGTGTTGGTGTAGAAGAAATTCTACACTAACATTTTTAGTGCTAGAAAGAGGGCCCGAACCTCCGCCATTTGTTCCCTCTCGAAAAATGTAGTAACATCGTCCCTCCAACCATGACTAACATTGAGAAACTAACTTCGGAGTCGCCCTTTAACCTTTGTATTTGGCTCATTGAAGAGGTTAACAATAAGAGATTGATAACCCTCAATTCGGAGAAAGAGAATGGCGAAGAATATGATCATGTTTATGAACTTCATGCTCTCTAGATCAGATAACTTTCAGAGTATCTTCAGGAGTCTCTCCAAGATCTGCTGAACTCTAAGGGACGGTCAATGTTATGGCGAATGAAATTAAGGATCTGAGTATTATGATGATGAAAAATGAAGGTTCCTCTCTCCCTGCTAAAAGAGCCCTCCCGGTAGCTTCTACTCTTCGATCATGGAAGAAGGCCCAACAAGACCAAGTCTTCACTCCCCTCAATCAGAGCCTGTCTTGGATCTCTCTGAAAGCACATGGATAACTATGTTATCCAAACTATCCCCCATCCATCAAGGAAGATTCAAAAGGAAATAATTACTGTGTTTACCATCAAGGAAATGGGCATGAAATAGACGAGCGTCAAAGACTTTCTCAAGCCATAGAAAACTTCATATGGAAAGGGAGATTGACAGAGTTGTTTAAATAGTTACTTAAATATCTCATCTTTATAAATGCCTAACTTTGTTTCTATGTTTCAAGAGAAATTCTTGTAGACTCATTCAACCGAATATATATATATATATATATATTTCGTTGAATGAGTCTATATATATACACATGTCCTCTTCTAAAGACAAAGAATGCTATGTGGATCATTATATTTAAAGAAATCTTTTATCTTACCTGTAACGACCCATAATCACTACTTCGAAAATGAGAAATTTCGTTTGTTTTAAATTTAAAAACGTTTAAAACTTAAATAAATGAGTTATATATAATAGATAATAATAGAGAAATTATTTATTCTTACCGTTGATAATTTAAAAAGTATAAATTTGGATTTTAGAACAAATTAAGAAAAATTAAGTTTTGTTAAAAATAAATAAATGCTTAAATAAATAGGTTTAAATGTTTATTTAAAAAGATAAATATTATTAAAAACATCTAATAAAGATAATAAAACAATATTAAAAGATTTAAAAGTATGTTAATAATCGTTTTACAAAAATAAGCAAATTTTGTCGCATTTTGTCAGTTTTACATACACCGCAAAATTAGAGATTTTGATGTTATTTAAATAAAGAGACATGTTTTAATTTATTTAAAGAAGTAAAAATTTAATTTTTAAATTTGGTTTACATAAATAAATAGTTTAACTAAAACGTCAAAATATGACCGTAAAACATTTTGTCGAAAAACGACGTTTTGTCGATTAAAATTTGTCGCAACGTCGTCGCACTTTTATTTGCTTATACAGAAACATATATTCAAATAGTATAAGTATTAATTAATTCACTAATCAAGTTTACTTTTACTAAATAAGGTTACAAACTTCTAGAAAACAATTAAGAAAAAGTAAGCAAAAAAGACAAAAATGACATTTCAAAGCAAAAGGTAAAACATCAAATCAAAGAAACGTAATTATTACTTATTTTACTTAATATCTAAGTGAAAATGACATAAAGCAATGATTTGAAATGTAATGTTAAGCGTTGAAAAAAAAGATTACTTTATAAGTAAGTAAGAGTATTTTGGTCTTTTTACAAAATATTATTTCAATCCAAAACTTTTCTATAAATAAGACCATCATTCTTCCACTTTCTTTTACACCTTTTTCATTCTTCCTCCTTTTCTAAGCTCTCTTCTTCTTCTTTGAGCTTTAATGGCTTCTTCTCTTTCAAATGCTTACTAACCTTTTCAAAACCTTATCAAATCAACTCCAAACACCACCAAACTTTTCCAAAGACCTTAGAATACCATTAGAATATGGTTTAGCATCTAAGAAGTAAAGAAATAAAGGATAAAGGAGAAGAGCAAGGTGTGGCCGAACATATGTAAGAGAAGGAGCAAGTCGGGAAGTTTCAAAGGAAAAAGAGAAGGAAGTGCTGCCGGGATCAAAAGTAAAATCTAGGAAAAATATTTGGTGAAGATAAAAGGATTTCCTGAAGTGTTGGATGATATGAATGTTGGTAGGAAGTGAATAATTTGGTTAAAGGTGAATACTCATATTTACTAATTAATCCATAACTTATTTCAAGTATAAAGATTTGAAAGTTTAAATATGTTGAATGAATGAATGATTGATAACTTGGTGGCAAATTGGTTGATTATGTGATTGATTATGTGGTTGATAACTTGTTTGATAAATGAATAAGAGAAATGACTAGTAATTAACCATAGTTAATTAAATGAGAATTAAATCCATACAAATGTGTGTGTGAAAGTTATTTAGCCTCTTAATGATTTTAAATAAGTTTAAATATGGTTTCAAACAAATTTGAAGTGTTTCAGACAAGTTTCGAAGCAATTTACAAAATTGGTCAAAATCGAGCTCGTCCCGTAATGGTAGTTCGTAAATTTCGACCCGTAACTTCAAATTTATGTAGAGAATGATTTATAAGTTGGATTTCTTCTAAATAAAAATTCTTTGGTCCACAATGATAATAGTTTTCCAGTGAATAAAGAAAATCAAGATTTCGTTAAGTAGATTTTAAAATATGTCCAAAACAATTTTCTAAAAACATCGCAGTTTTGCAGTTCGGAATCCAAAACAAGATTTCTTTATAAATGATATTTTTAAATGATTGAAAATATGAAATAACTTTGATAAACATAATAAAATGGTTTAAAAGAGATTTGGAATGGAAAATATGAATTTTCAAATATTAAAAAGTTGTTTAAATCAAATAAGCTTATAAAGCACTTTCCACAGCACTTTTCTGTTGTTACTGCTATGACTTTTAAAAGAAGGTTTAAACTTAACGATTCTTTTCTAAATGTTTTGTGAATGTTTTTAAAAGAATAATTAAGTGTTTTAATGATGATTTGGAAGTTTAATGAATCATTTCTAAAATAAAGATTAATAACTGAGTATGCGGAAATGACTAGTACATTTGTCCCACCTGTGAGATCTGGGAAGGTAAACAAGGTGTTTAACTAAGGTTAGGGATGGAGCAACCAGTGCCCTGAACTTACCTGACCTATGTTTTCTCTTTTTAGGCGAGGGGTGGAATAGATCGAAAGGAAAGTCCGGATGCTCTAAAAGATCGTATTTAAGTTTTTCCAAGATAAAAGAAAAGAAACTAATTTTTGAAATAAAACATAATGAAGACAAAGATCGTTAAAAGACAAAGATATTCATGATGTAGGATTACTTGCTATTAGTCCTTGGAGGTGAAACTTGACATTAGTCCCTAGAGGTGAAATTTACCATATCTAAGATGGCAGTAGTGCTCTATTATGAAAATCTTTGATTTGCAAGAATACGATTTGAAGTTAAGAAAGAAATCATTGATTAAGATTTAATGAATGATTTGGGAATATTTTCCCTAAGTTAAAAGTTATAATTTCAATATAAGAAATCTTTGATTAAGATTTAATGAATGATTTGGGAATATTTTCCCTATGTTAAAAGTTATAACTTGAATATAAGATATCTTTGATTAAGATTTAATGAATGATTTGGAAAGATTTTCCTAAGTAAAATAGAAAAATGATTTGGAATGATTTCAAGATCTAAAGAAGTTTAATATATCAAATGATTTGATAAATGAGGCTTAATGATTCCATCTACATTTGAAAAGAAAATGGAATAAATTGAAAAGAATATATCTAAGAAAGATATTTGATTTAAATAGAAGATGAAGTAATTGATTGATGATTGATATCCACATATGAACTTAACTTTTTTTTTAAAAAGCGATGATTGGTTTCGAAGAAACCGAAGTCAAATTTGGATGATTCCTATCTAAAAACCACTTCAAACCAATGTATACGTTCGAATTTGAAGACATATTGAAGATGATGATTATTGAAGACCGTGGATCTTTATAGCGTGAAGACTGCTTGTTGAACATGCTCTGGTTGGCCCATATTATAGAGTTATTTATAGCAGTGGTCTCCTTGTTGTGGAGATTTTTTTGGATTTCAAGGGCTTCTCGCCTAGTAATGGCTAAGGAAAGTGCCTTCAGTTTCGTTCTGTCCTAGAACGAACTTGTATGGACGAATGTCCGACATTGCATTTCTGAGACACAACGTTTGTCTTTTACAAATGTACATGAGTGGTGGCGGAGAAGGCAAATTCTCTTAGCTTAACACCCTCCTTGAGACGTACGAGCTCAAGGGTTGTATTTTTGTGGGGTGATCAAACGGATGGCAGTGTGGCATTCAAAGTGGAATCTGTTATGATCAAAGCGTGGTTTTGCATGAAAAGCGTGGCTTTGGAGAAATTGAGCGTAGCCTCGCGAGCCTCACACCCCGGTTATGATGTGATTCTATGTGGTCAGATGTATGCTCGCATTTTGGATAGTAGTGATTTGGGTTATCAGATGTTCTGAGCCCCAGGTACCAGATACGTCTGGGCCTCATGGCAGGAATGCGCGAAGTCCGAGCCCTTGGATGTTATTCGCAGATTGCATCCACTTTTAGCCATTTGTGTTGTTGTATAACAGCGTTTGAGTCATGGACATAAGCCGTGGATACTGTAACGACCCTGAAATTCAGACCCAGTTTAAAATTTTTAAATCGCTTATTTGATGTAGAAATTCGAATTTTCACAAACAATTTCCGTTGCCAACCTAACTTCTCATTAGGAATGCGTCTAGATAGACATAGGCGTGCGCCAAATTTCGTTGAAAAATATTAAAGTAAATTACGCTCGTCGCATTTACATTTTAGTTTAATTCTTGTGTGAAAATTTTCTATCGTCCGAACTCAAATATTTTTCTCGATATTGCATAAGAAAAATATTCTGAACTTGACGACGCATTTCGTTTCGTCAAATTTCGATGTTAATTGCTAGCTAAAATGTTCGCTCGTGCAAACGGTTCAATAAGATTTCTCACTTCACAAACAATGTCAAACCGTATATATTTTTATACCGTTGTGTTCGTCGCGTCGCGCTGATCAAAACGGTATATTTGTTTGTGTAAATCGGAGTTCGGCGCTGAGAACGATAATTGCTTAACGGATTTCAAACCGGTCCGTTACGCAGCATAAAACGGTACCCACTCTCCAACGTTCAGAAATTTTTATAGCCTTTAACTGTTCATTTACATTGGAAAGCCAATAGTCAGCGGTTACCAAGAAATAAATTCGAGCCCCTTGATTCCTGCACTTTTCAGTATATACTGGGTTCATTCCATCTTCATTCGTCACTTCGAAAGCACCCTCTGGTTCGTGTCTCTCCACTCTCTCATCTTATTCTATTTTATATTTTCTTTTCAATTCTCTCTACAGTAGTAACATCTTCCAAGTCTATTTTTTCAAACACTCTTCCCACGTCACTCACCTCACCCACCTGGCCTTCACACACACGCATGTCCCTCACCCATGCGCGCAGCCACACGCCCAGCCACCGCGCCCACCGCCTCCGCCACCGTTCCTCTCCGCCCAGAACCCCCACCAGCCCGCCCAGAAGCCACCAGCCCGCCCAGAACCCCAACCAGCCCTCGCCCAGACACACCAGCCCGCCCAGAACCGCCACCAGCCCTCGCCCAGACACATCAGCCCGCCCAGAACCCCACCAGCCCGCCCAGAACCGCCACCAGCCCTCGCCCAGACACACCAGCCCGCCCAGAACCGCCACCAGCCCTCGCCCAGACACACCAGCCCGCCCAGAACCCTACCAGCCCACCCAGAACCGCCACCAGCCCTCGCCCAGACACACCAGCCCGCCCAGAACCCCCACCAGCCTTCGCCCAGACACGCCAGCCCGCCCAGAACCCACCAGCCCGCCCAGAACCCCACCAGCCCTAGCCCAGAACCCCACCAGCCCTCCCAGACCCCACCCACTGCCCAGTCAGCAGCCACCGAGCCCCACTGCCGTATCCACACTTCGCACCACCAGCCTACTGTGTCTCGCCCTGGCCACAACGATATGCGTTGATATATATAATTATATATATATGACTGTTATACTAAGTAACAGCAGATAACTTTGAATTTTGGTTGCTCATATACAGTGTTTTACTGTGTTGTTTCAGCTGCTGTTTCGGAGACGTAGGCTTCCATTCAACTTGTCAATCTATTTAGCTCTTTGCTTTGGTATGGGTATTATACATATTCAATTGATCTATATTGCAGTAAACAAATTTTGATTAATTATTTGTTGAACTGCAGTTTGCGTCGTTTTGCATCGTGCTTGTTGTGCCTCTTATCTATTCGTCTTAGTGTTTCGTCATCTTCTCTAACCACGCAAGGTGAATATTTTATTCACGACTCAATCTATTATGCAATGATAAATAAGTGATAAATTGTTGTTATTATAAATTTGGATGTTGAATCATTGATTGTTAAAAATTGTTGAATTAAACTGTAAATAGTATATATAAGTTAAATTTTAATATTGTTAGAATTTAAAATTCTAAATTGACGCCATGTATTGTTTAAAGGTTTAAATGTGAATAATTGTGATAAATGTTGATTTATGGTTAATAGTTGTGACACTAAATTTGCTATGTAATTTGGTCGTTAATATAAGCGATAGGTAATATGAAGTTGAATTTGGTAGGATAGTTAAACAATTTAAATGTATTAAATATATTGAATTTTGACCCTTAAACGTTAACTAAATCGACGCCTAGAATAGAGTTAACCTCATTTGAACTATTGAATGTATGTAGACACCAAGTGACATCAAAATGGAATAATCTTTAATTCGCATGAAATGATAGTGCGGATTCTAGGAATAATTGTATTAATTTGCATTAACTACAAAGGTAAGTTAATACGGTTATTTCGGGATTATTTAATAAATTGTTAAATTGTCATGTTTGATTGATATTGCTTGTTTATTTACTTTGACACCATCCCAGTTATCACACTGCAAGTTCCCTTTGCTATGCTTTGTTTTATATTGAGTAATATTGGGTTGAAATGATAAATACCCCATTTAAACAATTTGGCTTAGGATAGAAAATAAAATAAGAAACCCGATTGGTCAACAAAACCGCTTTCGAAATTGAAATATAATTTAATTTAAGAGATGAACCTAACAATTTGGTTGGAAATTTAATAACGAACTTAGGGATTTAAGTTGGAATAAAATTAACGGATTTAAATTGAAGCGGATTAATAACTTACCAAATTGGATAAAATGAATTGAAATTTTAAGTGAAATAAGATTTAGAAGCAAGTAAGTTTTGGAATTTAATAATTTAAAGATTTAAAGACTGTTAGCTCTAATTTTAAACTCAGGCTTTAAGGTAATAAATTGATCCTGTTATACGAAATTTTGACTTACTAATTTAATGAATTTAAATTAGGGATAATTTGAATTTAAGGGATTTTAAATATTAACGAATTTACCAAATCAGGATTTTGTATATGAAAATGAACTTCTTTGATTTGAAATTTAATTGAATCGGTAAATAATCCAATGAAGTTTGAAAGGGGATTTAGTTAATAAAGTGGATTTAATCGAATATATGATAACAGTGGATATAAACATAAAGTGACATGAATTGAACTTGAGTTAGTATTTTAACTAAGTTTACCATTAAATTGAATCCATTGGTTTTGAACTAAATTTAATAAGCGACTTTTAGACCTTAAATCAAACTTGATTACTAAATTTTAAACCGTCAACTCAAATGTTTGAGCGAGAAATGTCATTTGGAAATATGTTTTAATATCTAAAATAAATTGAATCGTGAAATGTCAAATTTTGAAAGTCAAATTTGCACCTTGACTTTTGGACTTTGATTTGTTTAAACGTTAATTTAATCGACCATCGGGTAATAAATACGTAGTTATTAAAGAGACCGGGATCGGATATGGACATATTCTCTGTCGATACCGAAACCACTTTAATAACTATTATACGCGGAGTGTTGATCCAGAATGAAGTGGATGGTTTGGTGAACACGTTGACTGAAGAAAGAGAACGATATTGGATGACCCCTGACATGACTAAAACAGGAGCCGCGCCGGGCCATTGAGGATCGCCACCTCTAGCGGACACACTTCTTCGATACCATATCTATTACTTTTGTGATTCGATTTGGGTGCACCCTTTGATTTGGGAGTGTTGTTTCGCGGTGTTGAGATAGTAGCTACTATGCTCAACATCAGTCCGGATCACGCAACTACTAGTATCCTAGTTGGTATTGCCTCATGTACCTTGTCATACTGATTATCCTATTCGCGACCACTACGTTTTGATTTGTACCTTGAGTATATGGATTGCCCTCTGGTGACTTCCGGTTTTGGGGAAACTACGGTCTTGTATATGCTTTTGGGAATATAAAATGTGTTAAGGGGAATTATGGTAACGCCTTAACGCTATTTTAATATTCTATTTTATTGATTAGACATTACCTACATACCGTATTCTACTATATATATATAGATAATTTATCGGATCCTTAGAGATGTTATTTTATTCATCTTTGAGTTATGGACTTTATTTCCTGCAATTGATTATCCTGCATAAGATTTTGAGTCCTGACTCGAGTGTTTCTTTTATATATGCTCGGGTCAGTCTGAAGCTATCCAGTTTGCTGATCAAGGTTGGTTGAAGATGTTGAAGACTTAGCATTTATCTTTATCCGTCTATTTCTATTCCAGTATTGTTGTTCTTGTCTGTTGGACATTTATGTATTTCCTTTCAGTCACTGTATTTTTAGACATTGTTGTATTTCATATAGTAGCTTCATGAACTGCTATTATGACGATGTATTTTCCGCTGCATTATTCTGTGACTGTTCTATGTCTGTGATGTTGTATTGATTCTCATTTACATTTATGTATATATAATCCCATAATGATTCGTGTTTTGTATTATTTAAGTTGACATGTATGGATTATTGTCAATTTAAATGGTCCAAATATACGGGTTGTTACAGTTGGTATCAGAGCTTTGGTTTCCACTAAAAACCTTAGTTTGGGGTTATATAAACTCATTAGACATAGGGTAGCAATACCCGGGGATGAGGAGAATCAATTCAGTATACATATCCTTCCAAATTCAAACTTCTTAATTGATTCGTTGATTAGACTTTCCATAAAGTTCTATGATTTTCTATCCTTGGTTCTAAAAAAAAAAAAAAAAAAAAAATTATTTTGGTATTTCAGGATGAGTGCCAGAAGAAACAACAGGGGAGGAAGGGGAAATGGTCCTGCCCAGGCTGCACCTGCCGCCCCAGCTCCAGTCAAATTCACCACTCTTAGTAAGGAGTATACACAACTTGGTGGTGTTAAGTTCTCTGGATCCGAGAATATTATTGAAGCTCAACAATGGCTCAAAAGCTTAGAGATGATATTTTCTGGATTGGAGATCACTGATGCTCAGAAGCGTCAGCTTGCTGCTTGGCAACTTCGGGATGCCGCACGAGACTGGTGGGAATCTGTTACTTCTCGTATCGAGGAGAACACCATCACTTGGGCCCAGTTTAGGTATAAATTTATTTGGATTTCATAGTCTAAATTCTTCTTTCAATCCTTGGAATGTTATTTATCTAGTCTATCTTTTGATTAGGGATACTTTCTCGGAACAATGGATGCCAGCTGCCGGGAAAACCCAACTTTATAGAACTTTTATGGACCTTAAGCAAGGCAGTATGACTTTTTCTGAGTACGAGAGAAAATTCAACGAGCTCTCCAAGTTTGGCCCGGGATTGATTGATACACCACTTCTGAAGAACGAGAAATTCATTTTGGGAGCTAGACCAGAGTATTATGACTTGCTTACTGGCCACATTCACTGCACTTTCACAGAGCTTGTTGACTATGCTCTTCGATATGAGGCGAAGCCTAAGGGACCCACTGCCAAGGCCACTCCTACTCAGTCCTCTTCGAGCCAGCTCGGAAAGAGGAAGATGAACTTTGATCAACAAAAGAAAGCTTGGCAAAAGACTACAGGATTGGGATATGCCCAGAAAAGCCCAATCGACCTTGCTAATATCACTTGCTTCAAATGCGATAAGAAGGGTCATTATGCAAATAGCTGTCCATCCACCGGAGCTACTATTCCACCACCTCCTCAGATGAGGAATGATTTATGCCATGTCTGCCTCCAGCCAGGTCACTTCAAAAGAGATTGCCCATTGAGGAAGAAAGGCACACCATCAGGAGTATATGCTGTCACCACTCCTGCACCACCTCCACCACCTGCTCAGGATGACCAAGGTACCTTACGAAGTACTTTTTCATTTCATAATTTACCTGTTCGGGTATTATTCGATACTGGTGCTTCTCATAGCTTCATATCTATTGATCTTTGTAATAAGCTCAAATTAGAACCTACTCTTGCTACTACTTCCTTATGTGTCTCCAACCCTATTGGAGGACTTGCCAACCTCAGTAGAATTTGTAAAGGGGTTGTGCTCTTGTATGGAAGATATCGATTCACTTGGGATTTCTATGTGCTTGGCTTCGTAGCATTTGACATTTTGTTGGGTGCTGATTGGTTAAGAAATTTCGATGCTGTTATTTCTTGCAAAGCTCGATCTGTTTCTCTAGTCAATGACAAGGGTCTACCGCTTGTCATCGAATGCAAATCACCTCAGAAATATGCGGGAAGCTTCATATTCTCTCTTGATGCTCACCCGGATGACCTTAGTACTACTCCTATTGTTCAGAAATTTCCCGATGTATTTGGAGAGGTCGACTCTCTACCGCCAAAGCGAGAGATTGATTTCCGTATTGACCTTATTCCCGGAGCTACTCCCGTAGTTCTCCCTCACAGAAGGATGGCTCCTAAAGAAAAATCTGAACTTAAAACCCAAATTGATGATCTATTTGCAAAGGGTTTGATCAGGAGAAGTTGTTCTGAATGGGGCGCCGCAGTCGTCTTTGTCACCAAATCAGATGGATCTCTTCGCATGTGTGTTGATTACCGAGAATTAAACAAGCGCACTCTCAAGAACCGCTATCCGATGCCTCGCATCAATGATTTATTCGATCAGCTCCATGGAGCTAAAGTTTTCTCACAACTTGATCTAGCCACTGGGTTCCACCAACTAAGAGTAGCAGAAGATAGTATTCATAAAACAGCTTTTCGTACCGAGAATGGATTCTATGAATGGTTGGTTATGCCATTTGGTTTGACCAACGCACCTGCTTATTTCGTCGACTTAATGAATAGAGTCTTCCGTGATGTCCTTAACAAGTTTGTTCTTGTCTTCATTGATGATATTCTCGTCTTCTCCAAAGATGAGAAAGAGCATGAAACCCATCTCGCTTATGTTCTGGGAACTCTCCGAAACCATCAGCTTAAAGCCAAGTTCTCTAAATGCCACTTCTGGCGAGACGAAGTACGATTCCTTGGCCATATTGTTTCTGAAAACGGGATTTCGGTCGATCCAGCTAAGATCGCCGTAATCAATGTAAGTTCTATTCTATTCATAAATTCTATTCGATTCATCTTATTCCCTTCTAATTTGAAATTTATCTATAGGATTGGGAGACTCCTAAAACTCCTACTGATATCCGTAGCTTCTTGGGCCTAGCCGGTTATTATCGCAGATTCATTGAGCGCTTTGCCCGGATTTCTGCCCCACTCACTGCTTTAACTCGAAAGGATGTCAAGTTTATTTGGAGTGAGAAGTGTGAATCAGCTTTTAATGAGTTGAAGCTTAAGTTAACTTCAGCCCCAGTTCTTGCGGTAATTGACGGGAGTGAAGGATTAACTGTCTATACCGATGCTTGTCGAGAAGGTTTAGGTGCAGTCCTTATGCAAAATGGAAGGGTTATTGCTTATGCTGGTCGTCAGTTGAAGACTCATGAAGTAAACTATGCATCCCATGATTTAGAGCTTCTAGCAGTTGTATTTGCTTTGAAATTATGGAGGCACCATCTTTTGGGGACAAAATTTGAATTATTCACAGATCATAAGTCCTTGCGGTATATTTTCTCTCAGAAGGACTTGAACCAGAGACAAGTCCGATGGCTTGAATTCTTAGCTGCATATGATCTCGACATCAATTATACTCCTGGAAAGGCAAATGTTGTAGCTGATGCTTTGAGCCGTAGCAAGGCATTGTCATGTTGTAACCTTGTAGAGAGCATGCTCTTTCAGCTTACTATCTCCCCATCTCTGATGGATCGCATCAAAGCTAAGCAATTCGAAGACACCTTGCTCTATCGCATGAAGGAGTTAGTTCTTGGTAGAGTTGGAAATGCTGACAGTAAAGTGGGAGCACAGATAGATAGTAATGGAGTTCTAAAGATTGACAACCGTATTTGTGTTCCTAATGTTGATGGATTGAGACAAGAAGTGCTTAGAGAGAACCATCAATCATCACTTTCATTTCATCCTGGTGTCACCAAGATGTATCGAAACATGAAGCGTTTATATTGGTGGAGTGGGATGAAGAGAGATATTTCCACATATGTCAGTAGATGCACCACTTGCCAGCAAGTCAAGGCCGATCACCGGAAGACGGCAGGATTACTTCAACCCCTGGAGATTCCGTGTTGGAAATGGGATCAGATTTCTATGGACTTCGTTGACGGATTACCGAGGACCAGAAAAGGGAACGAGAGTATATGGGTGATTGTTGATAGGTTGACAAAATCTGCTCATTTTATTCCTGTTAAGACCACTCGTACTGCTTCGAGTTTGGCCGAGATTTATATGAGAGAGATTGTCAGACTTCATGGAGTTCCATCTAGTATTGTATGCGATAGAGATCCTTTATTCACTAGTAAATTCTGGAAGGCATTTCAGGACGTCTTGGGCACTAAACTGAATCTGAGCACGGCTTATCATCCTCAAACAGATGGCCAAACTGAGAGGGTAAATCAGATTTTGGAAGATCTGCTCCGAGCTTGCATTATTGATTTCGGTGGATCTTGGGAAGACCACCTACATTTGGTTGAATTCACTTACAATAACAGCTATCAGGTAATCCAAAATTTTCAATTTGAATAAGTAAAATTTGAATTGAAATATAACTATCTTTATAATCAGGCGAGTATCGATATGGCACCGTTCGAAGCTTTATATGGACGGCCATGCAAATCGCCAGCTTGTTGGATTGAGCCTGGTGATCGATTAGTTCTTGGCCCGGATATGATTATGGAAGCATCCGAGAAGGTCAATGAGATCAGAAGGAAGATGAAGACTGCACAGGATAGGCAGAAGAGCTATGCCGATAGGCGTAGAAGAGAGTTAAAATTCCAGGTTGGAGATGAGGTCTTTCTTAAAGTATCACCTTTAAAGAATGTTATTCGATTTGGTTGTAGAGGGAAGCTCGCTCCTAGATTTGTTGGACCATTCACTATCACTGAGAGGATTGGTACACTAGCCTACAGAGTTGCGCTGCCGGAGAAATTTGAGGGCGTGCACAACGTATTCCATGTTTCACATCTCCGGAAGGTTGTACACGATCCATCCATGACCATTCCTATTGCTCAGTTAGATGAGATTGATATTGAGCCGGATTTGACTATAGAGAGGAGACCGCTTCGTATTGTTGATAGGGATACGAAGCAGCTTAGAAGGAAGACTGTTAGCCTAGTTAAAGTCCAATGGAGTCCCGATGATCGTGATTGTACTTGGGAAACCGAGGAGAGTATCCGAGATTCTAATCCAGAATTGTTTGTTGAAGGTAAATTCCATTCCATATTCTTTACTTTATTCGATAATCTATTCTATATCTATCGTACCTCTTTTATTGTTCTTCCACTCTTTCCTTTGTTCCTTTTCGGGGACGAAAATTTTTGAGTGGGGGAGAATGTAACGACCCTGAAATTCAGACCCAGTTTAAAATTTTTAAATCGCTTATTTGATGTAGAAATTCGAATTTTCACAAACAATTTCCGTTGCCAACCTAACTTCTCATTAGGAATGCGTCTAGATAGACATAGGCGTGCGCCAAATTTCGTTGAAAAATATTAAATTAAATTACGCTCGTCGCATTTACATTTTAGTTTAATTCTTGTGTGAAAATTTTCTATCGTCCGAACTCAAATATTTTTCTCGATGTTGCATAAGAAAAATATTCTGAACTTGACGACGCATTTCGTTTCGTCAAATTTCGATGTTAATTGCTAGCTAAAATGTTCGCTCGTGCAAACGGTTCAATAAGATTTCTCACTTCACAAACAATGTCAAACCGTATATATTTTTATACCGTTGTGTTCGTCGCGTCGCGCTGATCAAAACGGTATATTTGTTTGTGTAAATCGGAGTTCGGCGCTGAGAACGATAATTGCTTAACGGATTTCAAACCGGTCCGTTACGCAGCATAAAACGGTACCCACTCTCCAACGTTCAGAAATTTTTATAGCCTTTAACTGTTCATTTACATTGGAAAGCCAATAGTCAGCGGTTACCAAGAAATAAATTCGAGCCCCTTGATTCCTGCACTTTTCAGTATATACTGGGTTCATTCCATCTTCATTCGTCACTTCGAAAGCACCCTCTGGTTCGTGTCTCTCCACTCTCTCATCTTATTCTATTTTATATTTTCTTTTCAATTCTCTCTACAGTAGTAACATCTTCCAAGTCTATTTTTTCAAACACTCTTCCCACGTCACTCACCTCACCCACCTGGCCTTCACACACACGCATGTCCCTCTCCCATGCGCGCAGCCACACGCCCAGCCACCGCGCCCACCGCCTCCGCCACCGTTCCTCTCCGCCCAGAACCCCCACCAGCCCGCCCAGAAGCCACCAGCCCGCCCAGAACCCCAACCAGCCCTCGCCCAGACACACCAGCCTGCCCAGAACCGCCACCATCCCTCGCCCAGACACACCAGCCCGCCCAGAACCCCACCAGCCCACCCAGAACCGCCACCAGCCCTCGCCCAGACACACCAGCCCGCCCAGAACCCCACCAGCCCACCCAGAACCGCCACCAGCCCTCGCCCAGACACACCAGCCCGCCCAGAACCCCCACCAGCCTTCGCCCAGACACACCAGCCCGCCCAGAACCCACCAGCCCGCCCAGAACCCACCAGCCCTAGCCCAGAACCCCACCAGCCCTCCCAGACCCCACCCACTGCCCAGTCAGCAGCCACCGAGCCCCACTGCCGTATCCACACTTCGCACCACCAACCTACTGTGTCTCGCCCTGGCCACAACGATATGCGTTGATATATATAATTATATATATATGACTGTTATACTAAGTAACAGCAGATAACTTTGAATTTTGGTTGCTCATATACAGTGTTTTACTGTGTTGTTTCAGCTGCTGTTTCGGAGACGTAGGCTTCCATTCAACTTGTCAATCTATTTAGCTCTTTGCTTTGGTATGGGTATTATACATATTCAATTGATCTATATTGCAGTAAACAAATTTTGATTAATTATTTGTTGAACTGCAGTTTGCGTCGTTTTGCATCGTGCTTGTTGTGCCTCTTATCTATTCGTCTTAGTGTTTCGTCATCTTCTCTAACCACGCAAGGTGAATATTTTATTCACGACTCAATCTATTATGCAATGATAAATAAGTGATAAATTGTTGTTATTATAAATTTGGATGTTGAATCATTGATTGTTAAAAATTGTTGAATTAAACTGTAAATAGTATATATAAGTTAAATTTTAATATTGTTAGAATTTAAAATTCTAAATTGACGCCATGTATTGTTTAAAGGTTTAAATGTGAATAATTGTGATAAATGTTGATTTATGGTTAATAGTTGTGACACTAAATTTGCTATGTAATTTGGTCGTTAATATAAGCGATAGGTAATATGAAGTTGAATTTGGTAGGATAGTTAAACAATTTAAATGTATTAAATATATTGAATTTTGACCCTTAAACGTTAACTAAATCGACGCCTAGAATAGAGTTAACCTCATTTGAACTATTGAATGTATGTAGACACCAAGTGACATCAAAATGGAATAATCTTTAATTCGCATGAAATGATAGTGCGGATTCTAGGAATAATTGTATTAATTTGCATTAACTACAAAGGTAAGTTAATACGGTTATTTCGGGATTATTTAATAAATTGTTAAATTGTCATGTTTGATTGATATTGCTTGTTTATTTACTTTGACACCATCCCAGTTATCACACTGCAAGTTCCCTTTGCTATGCTTTGTTTTATATTGAGTAATATTGGGTTGAAATGATAAATACCCCATTTAAACAATTTGGCTTAGGATAGAAAATAAAATAAGAAACCCGATTGGTCAACAAAACCGCTTTCGAAATTGAAATATAATTTAATTTAAGAGATGAACCTAACAATTTGGTTGGAAATTTAATAACGAACTTAGGGATTTAAGTTGGAATAAAATTAACGGATTTAAATTGAAGCGGATTAATAACTTACCAAATTGGATAAAATGAATTGAAATTTTAAGTGAAATAAGATTTAGAAGCAAGTAAGTTTTGGAATTTAATAATTTAAAGATTTAAAGACTGTTAGCTCTAATTTTAAACTCAGGCTTTAAGGTAATAAATTGATCCTGTTATACGAAATTTTGACTTACTAATTTAATGAATTTAAATTAGGGATAATTTGAATTTAAGGGATTTTAAATATTAACGAATTTACCAAATCAGGATTTTGTATATGAAAATGAACTTCTTTGATTTGAAATTTAATTGAATCGGTAAATAATCCAATGAAGTTTGAAAGGGGATTTAGTTAATAAAGTGGATTTAATCGAATATATGATAACAGTGGATATAAACATAAAGTGACATGAATTGAACTTGAGTTAGTATTTTAACTAAGTTTACCATTAAATTGAATCCATTGGTTTTGAACTAAATTTAATAAGCGACTTTTAGACCTTAAATCAAACTTGATTACTAAATTTTAAACCGTCAACTCAAATGTTTGAGCGAGAAATGTCATTTGGAAATATGTTTTAATATCTAAAATAAATTGAATCGTGAAATGTCAAATTTTGAAAGTCAAATTTGCACCTTGACTTTTGGACTTTGATTTGTTTAAACGTTAATTTAATCGACCATCGGGTAATAAATACGTAGTTATTAAAGAGACCGGGATCGGATATGGACATATTCTCTGTCGATACCGAAACCACTTTAATAACTATTATACGCGGAGTGTTGATCCAGAATGAAGTGGATGGTTTGGTGAACACGTTGACTGAAGAAAGAGAACGATATTGGATGACCCCTGACATGACTAAAACAGGAGCCGCGCCGGGCCATTGAGGATCGCCACCTCTAGCGGACACACTTCTTCGATACCATATCTATTACTTTTGTGATTCGATTTGGGTGCACCCTTTGATTTGGGAGTGTTGTTTCGCGGTGTTGAGATAGTAGCTACTATGCTCAACATCAGTCCGGATCACGCAACTACTAGTATCCTAGTTGGTATTGCCTCATGTACCTTGTCATACTGATTATCCTATTCGCGACCACTACGTTTTGATTTGTACCTTGAGTATATGGATTGCCCTCTGGTGACTTCCGGTTTTGGGGAAACTACGGTCTTGTATATGCTTTTGGGAATATAAAATGTGTTAAGGGGAATTATGGTAACGCCTTAACGCTATTTTAATATTCTATTTTATTGATTAGACATTACCTACATACCGTATTCTACTATATATATATAGATAATTTATCGGATCCTTAGAGATGTTATTTTATTCATCTTTGAGTTATGGACTTTATTTCCTGCAATTGATTATCCTGCACAAGATTTTGAGTCCTGACTCGAGTGTTTCTTTTATATATGCTCGGGTCAGTCTGAAGCTATCCAGTTTGCTGATCAAGGTTGGTTGAAGATGTTGAAGACTTAGCATTTATCTTTATCCGTCTATTTCTATTCCAGTATTGTTGTTCTTGTCTGTTGGACATTTATGTATTTCCTTTCAGTCACTGTATGTTTAGACATTGTTGTATTTCATATAGTAGCTTCATGAACTGCTATTATGACGATGTATTTTCCGCTGCATTATTCTGTGACTGTTCTATGTCTGTGATGTTGTATTGATTCTCATTTACATTTATGTATATATAATCCCATAATGATTCGTGTTTTGTATTATTTAAGTTGACATGTATGGATTATTGTCAATTTAAATGGTCCAAATATACGGGTTGTTACAGATACAGATTGATCTTTCCACTAGTTTTCTATCATGTTGAAAATCCAATCCCATTACGAGATTTACGGTTTTGATTGTATTCCCAAAATAGCTATAATGAATTGCAAACATTTCAGCTACCCCTTTTGGTATCATATATTCCGTTTGGTATATTCCGTCGAGACAGTCCGGATATATTCCGTTAGACTTCGTCCAGGTGTTAATACCTTATTTGAATAAGTTTATTTGCAAATGTTTTCAAAAGAATGTCATTAAATATAATATCAAGTGTATTTTGGTATGAAGTGTTTTGGTTATCATAAGGTAAAAACCCGTCCGTGTTTATGTGTGGGAGTGGTCTTATGAGATACCCTTCTTTTCAAAGGTTTTGATAAGATAGTCATTTAAAAGTTCGAGTATCTCACGCTAGTTTATCAAGCCTGATCCGGGTATTTTAAATACTCGGGTCAGATCCGAGTGGTTTCAGGTTGAGTTGAAGACGGTTGGAGTTTCCAGAGGAGAGCTGGAGATCTTCATCATCATATGGACGTATTCTATTATTCGTTGTGGTTTGTTTGTTTTTGTTTATTGTTTGTCGACATTTGTAAGGGCGGGTGTTTATAACTGTCCAAGCTGAATTTAGGTTAGACTATGATATTATATTTAAAAATTTCCACTGTAAAGATTATTATTGAAATAATATATGTTATTCCATTCGTGTGAGATTATGTTCCGTCTTTATTTTCTTTCTACCCTTATTGATCCGCTTATTCGTGCAATTTGAGTTGGACATGTGTGGTTTATTGTTGATTCAAACGGTATGGAAAAACGGGTTATTACATTTGGTATCAGAGCTGAAGGATAATCGAGAACCTTGGCTTTGGTTGGGTAAAGACTCATCAGAGATAGGGTTAGTAATACCCTAAGGATAAGTAACTCATTAGAGATAGGGTTAATAATGCCTTAGAATGAGTTTGAGTGTATTATATATGAGCGCGTATTTGTTAGTGACTAATAAAAATATTTTGTGTTGATTTATCTATTGAGTGATTTATGGATTCTGATCGATGCGCTTGATCACCGTTATCGATGAGGCTACCTAAACACTTGAACAAGGCGAACCGATACACTGATTTTGGAAAAAATTGTAAATGGAATAATTTTACCTAGGATTATATTTTGAATATAAAGTATATATTTTGAAATGATGTATAGCTGGAAATCAAGATTAGTGAAATTTAAATATGAACATCTTGTGATTAGAATTTCACAGTTTGACTATAGGATGTTTCATAAAGATTTTCGATAAGTAAGAAATCTGATAAGGTAATTAAGATATTTAATACCAATTCCAAAATAATAAATTAAGAAATGATAATGTTAAGTTACTATCATAAATTGATCAATTATTTGATTTAAAAGTTTAAGTACAAATACCTTGTGAATTAAGTTTCACGATTTGACTATAAGGTATTTGATAATAAGATTTGTTTAAGGAACGAACATATAAGATGAAAATAATAGAAAATGATTTTGTAAAAGTTATATATAAAAGGAATGAGGATTTAAGTTCGATTAAAACAATTGTGGTAATTTAAATGAAGTTAATTAATGTAAGATGAGTTTATAAAATGAATTTATAAGATAGGTTTTACAAAGTAATCTCTAAAGGATTTTGAAAATGTTATTATTTCAAATATATTTTATGATAACTAATTCGATTGGCTCGAAAATAAAATAAAAATGGGCAAGTGATGTGTTCGGATGGTAAGCACTTCTCTTAAGTATTACTCTTCTTGTTAAGATAATATATGGCACTATTGGTAGTACCCAGTTCCTTGGATTGTTTTGGAGTTACTCAATCTATATAATTTTTTTAAGTTAAGGAAATAGTGTGAATCATTAACTGATAAATTGATTAGTAATCTTTATACAAGTGTTTAAACCAAAGATAAATTGGGATCGCATATTGATAAGATAAAGCGGGATTCTCGACGATTTTGGACAGTCGCAAATTTCTGAATCATACCTAACTCGAAGTTAAGGAATTTATGAAAACTAAAAATTGTGAAATATTGTGAGTAAATGAAATTGGTTAAGTATAATTTATAAACGTGATTATAAACAAGAAAAGGAAATTATAACCTAGAAAATGTTTTCTTAATGAATTCTAGCATTAATTAAGAATTAGACTTAAGTCTTTAAAAGTGATTGATTTACATAAGTTATAAGATGTAATAAACTTAAGTAATAGATTTATAAAATAGTTCATAAATAATATTAGTGTTAAAGGAAATATACCGAGTTAAAAGATGTGAGAAAACTCTTTTAAAGATAAATTATCTTTTGAGTAAAAAATGGTTTGTTTAGAATATTTTCCTTTAATAAAAATATTTGGAAATAAGTAATTAAAAGGATTATATAAAGAATCACCTTTATAAAATGTTTAAACTTAAGATAAAGTTTTTATGAAAGTTTTTGCGGGTTAATAAATACATATGTTATATGTAAATCATTTCATCACACAAATTTTGATCTAAGATTCGAGTTTCGAACTTTGAGGTGTTTACACCAATCCAAAAAAGGATTTATCACTCGATTCTTGAAGGCGAATATTGATTAGGGTTTATGGTTGGGTACTTGAGTTTTCTATCATAGTTGAGAGCCATGCAAGGAAAGCAAAGGTTTCTGAGCATAGAGCCTGATTAAAGTCCGCACTAGAGGATCGAGGGATCGATACTAGTTCGAAAATAAAGTTGTGTATTCGAATAGGAGATCGAATAAGATATTTCATATGGATGATCTGTGTATTTTATATCGAATTAAGTTTGAAGATAAAGGTTTTGGGCAATTTTTGTTTTGGATAATTTCAAGGGAAAAATTCTTTTAAGTAGGGGAGAATATAATAACCCGTAATTTCGCTACTTCGAAAATGAGAGATTTCATTTGCTTTAAATTTAAAAATGTTTAAAACTTAAATAAATGAGTTATATATAATAGATAATAATAGATAAATTATTTATTCTTACAGTTGATGGTTTAAAAAGTATAAATTTGGATTTTAGAACAAATCAACAAAAGTTAAGTTTTGTTAAAAATAAATAAATGCTTAAATAAATAGGTTTAAATGTTTACTTAAAAAGATAAATCTTATTAAAAACATCTAATAAAGATAATAAAAGAATATTAAAAGATTTAAAAGTATGTTAATAATCGTTTTACAAAAATAAGCAAATTTTGTCGCATTTTGTCAGTTTTACATACACCGCAAAATTAGAGATTTGTATATTATTTAAATATAATTTTAAAATATAAAGAGACATATTTTAATTTATTTAAAGAAGTTAAAAGTTGATTTTTAAATTTGGTTTACATAAATAAATAGTTTAACTAAAACGTCACCGTAAAACATTTTGTCGGAAAACGACGTTTTGTCGATTAAAAGTCGTTGCAACGTCGTCGCACCTTTATTTTCTTATATAGGAACATATATTCAAATAGTATAAGTATTAATTAATTCACTAATCAAGTTTACTTTTACTAAACAAGATTAGAAACTTCTAGAAAACAATTAAGAAAAAGTAAGCACAAAAAGACAAAATGTCATTTCAAAGCAAAAAAGTGAAACTTCAAATCAAAGAAACATATTCATTACTTACTTTACTTAATATCTAAGTGAAAATGACATAAAATAATGATTTGAAATGTGATGTTGAGTGTTGAAAAAAAGGATTACTTTATAAGTAAGTAACGGTATTTTGGTCTTTTTACAAAATATTATTTTAATCCAAAACTTTTCTATAAATAAGTCCACCATTCTTCCACTTTCTTTTACACCATTTTCATTCTTCTTCTTCTTCCTTTTCTAAGCTCTCTTCTTCTTCTTTAGAGCTTTAATGGCTTCTTCTTCTCTTTCAAATACTTACTAACTTTTTCAAAATCATATCAAATCAACTCCAAACACCACCAAACTTGGCCAAAGACCTTAAAATATCATTAGAACATGGTTTAGCATCTAAGAAGTGAAAAAAGAAAGGAGGAAGGGGAAGAGAAAGGTGCGGCCGAACATATGTAAGAGAAGGAGCAAGTCGTGAAGTTTCGAAGCGAGAAAATGAGAAGGAAGTGCTGCCAAGATCAATAGGAAAGTCTAGGAAAAAGATTTGGTGAAGATAAAAGAATTTCGTAAAGTGTTGGATGATATGAATGCTGGAGGAAGTGAACAATTTGGTTAAAGGTGAGTACTCATATTTATTAATTAATCCATAACTTATTTCAAGTATAAAGATTTGAAAGTTTAAATATGTTGAATGAATGATTGATAACTTGGTGGCAAATTGGTTGATTATGTGATTGATTATGTGGTTGATAATTTGTTTGATAAATGATAAGAGAAATCATTAATAATTAATCATAGTTAATTAAATGAGAATTAAATCCATACAAATGTGTGTATGAAAGTTATTTAGCCTCTTAATGATTTTAAATAAGTTTAAATATGGTTTAAAACAAATTTGAAGTGTTTTGGACAAGTTTCGAAGTAATTCACAAAATTGGTCAAAATCGAGCTCGTCGCGTAACGGCGGTTCGTAAATTTCGACCCGTAACTTCAAATTAATGTAGAGAATGATTATAAGTTAGATTTCTTCGACATAAAAATTCTTTGGTCCACAATGATAATAGTTTTCCAATGAAGAAAGAAAATCAAGATTTTGTCAAGTAGATTTTAAAATATGTCCAAAACAATTTTCTAAAAACATCGTGGTTTTACAGTTCGGAATCCAAAACGAGATTTCTTTATAAATGATATTTTTAAATGATTAAAAATATGAAATAAATTTTATAAAATTACTAAAATGGTTTAAAAGAGATTTGGAATGGAAACTATGAATTTTCAAATATTAAAAAGTTGTTTAAATCAAATAGGCTTAAAAGTACTTTCCGCAGCACTTTTCTGCGGTTGCTACTACGACTTTTAAAAGAAGGTTTAAACTTAACGATTCTTTTCTAAATATTTTGGGAATGTTTTTAAAAGAATAATTAAGTGTTTTAATGATGATTTGGAAGTTTAATGGATTATTTCTAAAATAAAGATTAATAACTGAGTGTGCGGAAGCGACTAGTACATTTGTCCCACCTGTGAGATCTGGGAAGGTAAACAGGGTGTTTAACTAAGGTTTGGGATGGAGCAACTAGTGCCATGAACTTACATGTCCTATGTTTTCTCTTTTTAGACGAGGGGTGGAATAGATCAAAAGGAAAGCCCGGATGCTCTAAAAGATCGTATTTAAGTTTTTCCAAGATAAAAGAAAAGAAACTAATTTTTGAAATAAAACATATTGAAGACAAAGATCGTTAAAAGACAAATATATTCATGATGTAAGATTAATTGCTATTAGTCCCTGGAGGTGAAACTTGCCATTGTCCCTAGAGGTAAAATTTACCATATCTAAAATGGCAGTAATGCTCTATCATGAAAATCTTTGATTTGCAAGAATATGATTTGAAGTTAAGAAAGAAATCTTTGATTAAGATTTGATGAATGATTTGCGAATATTTTTCCTAAGTTAAAAGTTATAACTTGAATATAAGAAATCTTTGATTAAGATTTAATGAATGATTTGAGAATATTTTCCCTAAGTTAAAAGTTATAACTTGAATATAAGAAATTTTTGATTAAGATTGAATGAATGATTTGGAAAGGTTATCCTAAGTAAAAGAGAAAAATGATTTGGAATAATTCCAAGATCTAAAGAAATTTAATACATCAAACGATTTGATAAATGAGACTTAATGATTCCATATACATTTGAAAAGAAAATGGAATAAATTGAAAAGAATATATCTAAGAAAGATATTTGATTTAAATAGAAGATGAAGTAATTGATTGATGATTGATATCCACGTATGAACTTAACATTTTTTTAAAAAGCGATGACTAGTTTCGAAGGAACCGGAGTCGGATTTGGATGATTCCTATCCGAAAACCATTTCGAACCAATGTATACGTTCGAAAGTGAAGACATGTTGAAGATGATGATTATTGAAGACCGTGGATCTTTAAGCGTGAAGACTGCTTTTTGAACATGCTCTAGTTGGCCCCCATTATAGAGTTATTTATATCGGTGGTCTCCTCGTTGTGGAGATTTTTTCGGATTGCAAGGGCTTCTCGTCTAGTAATGGCCGAGGAAAGTGCCTACGGTTTCGTTCAGTCATAGAACGAACTTGTATGGACGAATGTCCGACATTGCATTTCTGAGACACAACGTTTGTCTTTTACAAATGTACATCAGTAGTGGCGGAGAAGGCAACTTCTCTTAGCTTAACACCCTCCTTGAGACGTATGAGCTCAAGGATTGTATTTTTGTGGGAGTCAAATAGTGGGAGTCAAATAGTGATCAAAAGAATGGCAGTCTGGCATTCAAAGTGGAACCTGTGATGATCAAAGCGTGGTTTTGTATGAAAAGCGTGGCTTTGAAGAAATTGAGCGTAGCCTCGCGAGCCTCACACCCCGGTTATGATGGGATTCTATGTGGTCAGATGTATGCTCGCATTTCGGATAGTAGTGATTTGGGTTATCAGATGTTCTGAGCCCCAGGTACCAGATACATCTAGGCCTCATGGCAGGGATGCGCGAAGTCCGAGTCCTTGGATATTATTCGCAGATTGCATCCACTTTTAGCCATTTGTGTTGTTGTATAACGGCGTCTGAGTCATGGACATAAGCCGTGGATACAGATTGATCTTTCCACTAGTTTCCTATCATGTTGGAAATCCAATCTCATTACGAGATTTACGGTTTTGATTGTATTCCCAAAATAGCTGTAATGACTTGCAAACATTTCGGCTACTCCTTTTGGTACCATATATTCCGTTCGGTATATTCCGTTGACCCAGTCCGGATATATTCTGTTAGACTTAGTCCAGGTATTGATACCTTTTTTGAATAAGTTTATTTGCAAATGTTTCCAAAAGAATGTCATTAAATATAATATCAAGTGTATTTTGGTATGAAGTGTTTTGGTTATCATAAGGTAAAAACCGTCCGTGTTTATGTGTGGGCGTGGTCTTATGAGAAACCCTTCTTTTCAAAGGTTTTGATAACATTGTCATTTTAAAGTTCGAGTATCTAACATTGGTTTATCAAGCCTGATCCCGGTATTTTAAATACTCGGGTCTGATCCGAGTGGTTTTAGGTTGAGTTGAAGACGGTTGGAGTTTCCAAAGGAGAGGTGGAGATCTTCATCATCGTATGGACGTATTCCATTATCCATTGTGGTTGTTTGTTTTTGTTTGTTGCATTTGTAAGGGCAGGTGTTTATAACTGTCTAAGCTGAATTTAGGTTAGATTTTGATATTGTATTTAAAATTTTCCACGGTAAAGATTATTATTGAAATAATATATGTTATTCCATTCGTGTGAGATTCTGTTCTGACTTTATTTTCTTTCTACTTTTAATGATCCGCTTATTCGTGCAATTTGAGTTGGACATGCGCGGTTTATTGTCTATTCAAATGGTACGAAAAAGGGTTATTACATTACCAAAGACGCTCCTTTTGGGTTTAGCACTTTCTTCCCTCGGGGAAACTCATGTAGACTCATTCAACCGAATATATATACACACACACATAGACGCATCCCCTTCTGAAGACAAATAATGCAATATGGATCATTATATTTGAAGAAATCTCTTATCTTACGAAAGACGCTCATTTTGTATAACGACCCAGGAATTTTATGATTTTTCTAACGTAATTAACTAAATTTTTCATGAAAATTTAAATAATGAAATTAGGAAATGAAAAATTGATATTTGGTATGCGTCTATTGAGGCATAGCAAGTGGCAGATTTTCATTTGAAAATTTGAAAGTTTGTTATGTTATGAAATTTCAATTTAAAATCTGTTAACTTGATGAAAATAAAATGTTTTCAAAACCTAAATATTTTTATATAATAAAATTGTAAATCATTTTCTTAGTTTGACGTCATATTTCGTTTCGCCAAATTTGGACTGCTATGACTCTATTTATTTTATATCCGGCGTTTTGGCAGCATTTTCTACAATGAAAAATTAAGTTTTGATAGGATGGTCATATAGTTGATATTAGTGTATCATTCTATTCTTCTCGTTGTGCTAATCTCCACAGTACATTCATTTGTGCATTTTGGTGTCCAGTACGCGGTGAAATCTGCGCAACGGATAGCCGTATCGGTACCCAATTCGTGCCTTTTGGGTTTCCATGTGTCCTTCCATCTATCCACCATGTGAAAACTAACAGCCACTAGCTATTATTATTTTTAGAAATAGTCTCCTGGATTTCACTATTCATACCTATTTGATATATATTCTTGTTCCACTTTCTGTTTCTATTTCCCCATTTCTCTTCATTTGTTTCTTTGTTTCAAAAAAATAAATATAATAATAGTTTATGTATAAAACATATCTTGAAAGCCTTAACCTTCACCTTTATTTCCACCTGAACCCATTGTCTCTCCAGGCTTTGCCTTTGACTGCACCCAAATCCCCTCTACCAGCCGCCGATCGAAAACCCTCCATCACTCTCCACGTAAGCTCACCACCATACAAACCGGTTCCGCCCTCCACCCACCGTCACCTTCACACGCCACCAACTTCCCAAGGCCAAACGCCAAATCCGGTGCCAGCCAAACTTCCGGCCTAGCCCTTCAGGTCAGCCCATCCCACTACGATAGCCACTTTAACCCAGATCCACACCTACAACAGCCCCATCGCCACCTAGCACCCTAACGTCCCACAACACTATGTTCCACCAACAGCCGCTCGCCCACACTTTCTTCTGCCCTCTATTCTGCAGCCTGTGCTCTGCACCTTCCCCACCGAGTGCCACTCACTGCCCATTTAACAACCACCTCTCTACCTGGTGCCAATCAGCCCCCTTCTTATAAAAAAAAGGCATATGTACGTTGCATGCTTATTGCTGTGAAACCCTACAGCTCGGCCTTCCTTTTACATCCAACCCACCAACCCAAAACCGTTGCAGCCTTTGTGCCCGCCTCGCATCACAACCAAGCCTACCCTTTGTACCGGACCCGGCCACTTACCCATATTCTCCGTCAACCGTGAGCAATATTTTCCTTACTATTGTTTTTTTGTTCTAGTTTGTAAATTTTTGTTTCTGCTCTATGATTAAGTATTGCTAATGATGCATAAGCATGGTTTAAAACATTGCCTTATAATTTATAGATCTTGGATTTGTGTTTTTCCATTTTACAAAAATTTGTAAAACTATGATTTAAAGTTTATGAGTTTTAAGATAAATATTACTTCTATATAATATTATACACTTTTAATAATATCTCTCAAAAAGCTCTTACCTTTACGCTTTCTCTCCGCTATTCTATAAAAAGGGAAAAGGGTATATATATCACACACATATATATATTTGTTTTCATCGAATTCGAATTCAAGTTATCTACCTTGTCGCTGTCCAGTTTTGCTTGCTGTTGTCCGAAATTTATTGTAGCAGTTCGTAGAATGTCGTTATCCCATTTGCTACGTATCTGCATGCATGTCTGTGTTACCTTCTTTGCCATCATTGTTTCCATAGCCTCGAAAGGTGAGCAATCACTCACGATTAACATTTTTATATTTAATAAATTTAATTCATATGAAATGACGATTAAAATATGTTGTAGATTTGAATTGTTAGTTATTTAGTTTTTTTGAATATGATATGTTATCATTTAAAATTGTTAACCTATATTGGTCGACATCTGACACCATAATCATGTTGTATATGTATATATTATATAAATTATTAACTATAACTCATGCTCTGATTGATATGTTATGCTGTTTTATATTATTATTCTACTGTTCTCACTCTGCAAGTTCTCTGTTAGTTAGAAAATCCCTATGTGTTGAAATGATACATACCCGAACGATCTTGTAAATTAGGAAAAATCGTTATGGGTCGAAATGATAAATCCAAATGATTTTATTGATTCAGAATTTTGAGATTACGGGTTGAAATGATATATACCCATAAAATTAAATTATTGCAGATTGAAATGATAAATATCCATATCACTAGACCATAGGATAGAAAATTATATACAGACACCATTGGTCTATTTTGAAAAATGATTTTCAAAGTTTTGAAAGGAAATTGATGGGTTTTAATAAATATTTATTTTTAAATATAATATAAATATTTTATTTTAAAATATTTGTAAAATTAAGATGTTTAAATTATATGTTTGAAATTTTAAATTTATAAGTTATTTTTTGAAAAATATAAATTTTAAGATTTTACTTATATTTTTTATTATTTAAAAAAAATATAATATAGTTTAATATAAAATAATATAGATTTAATACAATAATATTTAATATAGTAAAATTTTATTTAATAGAATTTAATTGGATAAGTATATATATTGTATTTAAAATATTTATTTAAAATTTATATTAATATTTTGAAGATAGATTTTGTAATAAATTTAATAAATAAGAGGTTGGAAAGATAAGTTAAAGTTGACTTGAAATTTAAATTGGTTAATAATTGAATTTAAACAAAGATTGATTTGGAACTTATTGATTTTGAGATTTAAAGATATGTTTAATAACCTGATAACTTGATTTTGATGTAAGAGGATCAAAAGAATATTTTAAAATTTAAATATAATTTGAATATTTATTTTTGATTTAAATTTGAAATTTGAGAATTCATTCAAATGATTAACTAAAGGTGATTAAATGAATATTTTAAATTTAAGAAAAATTAAATTGGATAGTTAATTTTGATTTTAGTAATATGGGATATTATTTAAATGGTCATTAAAAATGATTAAGTGAATATTTATAGATTTAAATAAATTTAAAGTTGAATTTTGAATATAAATGAAATTTATAAAATTGAGTTATTGTAAATTATCAAATATTTAAACTCTGGAACCTATTGAATTGGAAGTGGATAAAAATTGTGGTTTAAACCTGGATTGGAAATCAATATAAATTAGAAATGGTTTTAATAAGAATTGGAATTGAACCTTTAACCTTTTTAATTTGAAATTATTGAACTGAGATTTGATATAATTTGAATTTTTGGAACTAAAGTTGATTTGAATTGATTTGTTAAATTGGAAGAAACAGTTCTATTTATAAACTATTTTTTTATATAAACTATTTTTAATATATAAACTATTTTAATCTATAAACTATTTTTAATTATAACTATTTCAATATATATATATATATATTGAATTTTCAATATTTAACTATTTAAGTTGGAGCTGTTATGATTTAGATTTAATAGATTTAAATGCAAAAATTTTGATATGATGGTTTAAACTATTTTGTAATTATGATTATGGAAATGAAGTATAACTTAAAGTGAATATGATTTTGAAAGTGAAAATGATTTCGAAAGTGATTTGATTTTGAAATGAATATGATATTTTAATATGAAGTATGAACTAATTAAAATGAAAATGATCACGGTGTGAAATAGGCGTTTGGTTGTTAAAGAGACCGGGATCAGATACTATCATACTCTCTGCCAATATCAAAAACCACTTTACCAATTGTGCACATGGTAGAGATTTCAAAACGAAGTATGATGGTTTGGCGAACGTCTGTATGAGGTATGAACGCAGCCCTGACTCCCTCGAGTCAGCTTGATGTAGCTAAAACAAGAGCTATACCGGGCCAAGTGGGGTCGCTCCCCATATCGGGCATATTTCTTTGATACCATTATATTACTTTGTGATTTGATTGGGTGCACCTTTGATTTTGGAAGTGTGTCTCAAGGTGGACGGCAGTAGTTGCTATGCATTGTCACCAGTCCGGAAGTGCAAACGGTAGAACCCTGCCCTGGCATTGCCTCACATGCCTTGTCACATACCTTATTGCGCCTTTTACGAGTTTGATTTGTGTCGTACCTATGGAGTGCTCCCTGATAGCCCACCGGTTTTGTGGAGTTTACTATACTGTATAGACTGTGGCATTTATATAAAATGTGTTAAGGAGGATATGGGTAATCCTTAACGCTACTTTAATATTTTACTTCACTGTAGACATTATCTATGTAGCGTATCGTATTATGTATGTAGATAGTTTAATGGATCCTTAAAGGGTGGAATCCTAAACATCCTTTGAGTTACTCTGTATTTACTTGACATTTCACTTGAGTTGATTTACTGATATAAGAATGTTAATCCTGACTCAGGTGTTTTGTGTTTTGCTTTATGCTCAGGTCAGACTGAGTATCACATCATTTGAGACTCGCTTTTGGAGCTTGGAGCTTTTCTTTAATATTGGTCTTATATCTATTTAGCTTTCGGTTATTTCCAATTTTTTATGTTTAAACTTGTCGGTTGCTTTTGTATTAATGGCTTCTTTATACTTGAAAAATATGTTTTATCTTGTTTTAGACTCTGTTGTATATGTAGTAGCTTCATGAACTACTATTTATCTATTCCACTGCTTATTGTTACATTACTCTGTGTCTATGATTCTATGATTAATTTATTTACTGTATGTGCTAAGTTTTGCCAAATATAAATTAACAATCTATTGTTAAGTCTGACATGAGTGCATGATTATCGATTTGAATGGATTGAAATAGCAGGTCGTTACATGTGATATCAGAGCTCTGGTTTAGTCAAAACTTAGCATATGGAGTAAACATTCATTAGAGATAGGGTAGTAATACCCTATATTTAGTAAAATTAATTACAGAATCTTCTTCGTTCGAGCTAGAAATTCTTAGTTAGGATTCTCTTTGCCTAGGATTTCTTTTGAATTTTGGAACTTTGCCTTTGTTTTGAAATCCATTCTTGTCCCGTCAATCTTAGTATGATTTGTAAAGGGGTGAAACTCTTTTACAACAAGCGTTGAGTCACCAAATATTTCTACGTCCTCAATTTTGATGTTGTTATCTCTTGCAAAGCCCGAACCGTTTCTCTAGTAGACGACCTGGGTAATTCTCTTATGATCGAATGTCGAATGCCTAAGGATTTTGCAGGCAGTTTCATCATTCCCTTAATTCTCAGACTAGTGATCTTGACTCTACCCCTGCTGTCCAACTCTTTCTGGATGTCTTTGGTGAAGTCACTTCTCTACCTCCTAAGCAGGAAATTGAATTCCACGTCGATCTTATTCCTAGAGCTCGACCTTGCTACCGGTTCTCACCAGCTTCGTGTAGCTGAGGAGAGCATTCCCAAGACAGCTTTCCGAATGAAGGATGGTTTCTATGAATGGTTAGTCATGCCCTTTGGATTAACCAATGCTCATGCCTTCTTCTGGATCTCATGAATCACGTTTTCTACGATGTTCCCAACAAGTTTGTCTCCATTTTCTTTGATGATATTCTCGTCTTTCTAAGTCTCGGTTGACCCGGTTAAGGTTGCCGTGATTAATGTAAGTCTATCCATCTTTCTCCTTTATAATTTAATTATATTATCTTCCTATCGAGTCTATCTTATTAGTTAGAAATTCTCTTTGATTAGGATTTCTCTAAATTTGAATCTCTATCCTTATTCTAGAATCCGTTCTTGAATCATCCTGTGAGGAAGTATATTTGTAATTATAAAATGTTTTATATTGTGTTGTTTGAGTTGTTAAGTTTGAATTTTGGGTTTCGATCGATTTGTCTGGCCAACGCTGTCGATAGGTATTCCAAAACACTTGAACAGAGCATATTGTTTCTGAAATTAGTAAATGAAATAATTTTATGTATGATTATATTCCATATATAAAAGTATAATTTTTTGAAATTGAATAATTAAATGAATTGATTGCTAGAAATGATAATACTAGATTATCATTTATCGTTTTATCAACATCCCTAAACCATTAACTATTGTTGTATGTTTTAAGAGGTTGAAATTTTATAAACATGGTTTATAAATTTGATTTACAAATGAAATGAATTTAAATTAAGGATTTAAGAATTGAATTTTCGGTGCCATTCAAAAATTTGGTTTTCAAAGTTTTGAAAAATATATGTATATAAAAAGTATTTTCGAGTAGAAATTGTTTCCAAAGAATGTTAAAGGAAGTAAGTCAATAAACCCCTCTTTTGTCGCAGGAAAATAATTTCGATTATGACTGCAACATCATTGACATTCATTTTCAAGTCTCAAAGTGAAGGGACCACTTAGTAGCTTTGCTACACTTTTGTTTTGAAAAATGAATTTGATTTGAATTTCTAAGTATGATTCAATGTATAATATATATGTGTGTGTGTGTGTGTGTGTGTGTATGTATATATGTATGTATGTATATGTATGTATATATTTATTTCAAAATGGTTTGAAGTGAAACCGGAAATTTAACTCTTAAGTTTATATTGAGTAATGGTTTTCAACTACCGAAATGAAGCAAAAAATTTGAATAATTGGAGTGTCTAAAATGAGGAATGAAATTTAAACAACTTAAAGCGATTGAATTAGTTTAAAATTAATTTGTATAATACTCAATTGCATTCTAAAACATATATATAACTTACCTAGAAAAAAAGTTTGAATGTAATATGAACATGTAATTGAACAATATACAATATAAAATGTAAGTAATAAGATGTCCAAAATGAAATTTGGTTATGGGAATTTATAAATAAAAATTTGGTGGTTATAATAAATGTTTATACACTTAGTCTATGTTATAAGAATTGTTAAGTGAATAAACTGAATAATAAAAAGAGAATGTTATTTAAATAGATAAATTGAATGTAAACCAATTAAATATGGCTTGATTGAATAAAATGGATTGAAACCAAATTAGTTTTTAAAAACTAATGAATTGAATATAAAACCATTGAATGATCAACGAGATGAATAACAATAAGTAAATGTTAAATCAATTAAGAAGTAAATAAGGTGAATTGGACATGAATGTAAATTAATTGAAAACGAGTTAATTAGAATGATAATAAAATAAATGAAATTTACATGGCTTCGAATAAATTATTGTATTTGATACTATGTATTTCAAATCTATCTTTCCTTTCTTTTATTTCTATTCTCCTATCTCATTCCTTTTCGGGGACAAAGGGTTTTGAGTGAGGGAGAGTGCAACGACCCTGGAATTTTATGATTTTTATAACGTAATTAACTAAATTTTTCATGAAAATTTAAACAATAAAATTTGGAAATGAAAATTTTACATTTCGTATGCGTCTATTGAGGCATAGCAAGTGGCAGATTTTTATTTGAAAATTTAAAAGTTTGTTCTGTTGTGAAATTTTAATTTCAATTTAAAATAGTTAATTTGAAGAAAATAAAATGTTTTAAAGGTCTAAATATTTTTATATAACAAAATTGTAAATCATTTTCTAAGTGAGACATCATATTTCATTTCGTCAAATTTGGACTGCTATGGCTCCATTTAAATTATTTTCAACATTTTAGCATCATTCTCGACAACGAAAAATCAAGTTTTGATAGGATGGTTGTATCGTTGATATCTATGTACCATTATGTTCGTCTCATTGTGCTAATTTCTGCGACATATTCATTTGTGCATTTCGGTGTCCTGTACGCGGCGAAATCTGCGTAACGAATATTCGTATCGGTACCCAATTCGTGCCTTTTGGGTTTCCTTGTGTCCTTCCATCTATCCACCGTGCGAAAACTAACAGCCACTAGATATTATTATTTTCAGAAATAGTATCCTGGCTTTCACTATTTCAACCTGTTGGATATATATTCTAGTTCCACTTTCTGTTTCTCTTTCCCCATTTCTCTTTGTTTATTTCCTTATTTCGAAAAAAATAAATATAATAATAGTTTATGTATAAAACATATATGTTGGGAATCTTGAATCTTCACCTTTATTTACACCTGAACCCATTGTCTCTCCACCCTTTGCCTTCAACCGCACCCAGATCCACTCTGCAAGCCGTCGACCGAAAACCCTCCATCACTCACCACGTCAGCTTGCCACCACACAAATCGGATCCACCCTCCGCCCACTACCACCTTCTCGCTTCACACCCCACCAACTTCCCAAGGCCAAACACCATATCCAACAACAACCAAACCTCCAGCCTAGTCCTCCAGGTCCGCCCATCCCACTGCGACAACCACATCAACCCAGATCCAACCTAACAATAGCCCCGTCGCCACCTAGCACCCGAACATCCCACAACACCTTTTTCCACCAACAACTACTCGCCCACACTTGCCTCTACCCTCTATTCCGCAGCTTGTGCTCTGCCATCTTCCCCACCAAGTGTCCCTCACTGCTCACTCAACAACCACCTCTCCACCTGGTACCAAGCAGCCTCCTTCTTATATAAAAAAGAAGCATATGTACATTGCATGCTTATTGCTGTGAAACCTTACGACTCGGCCTTCCATTTTCATCCAACCCACCGACCCAAACCCGTTGCAGCCTTCATGCCCACCTAGTGTTGTAAAATTTTCAAAATGATTTGGGTTTGGGTTTTTGGTTTTGGAAGAGAAGAGGTAGAGAGGAAGAAGAGAAGTCCCACATTGTAGAGAAATGAATACTATACTTGTATAAGTATAGTTTTCTCAAGTGGATGATGGGGCCTTGGGGCTCCCACATGTTTGCTTTGTTGTGAGGAGAGAAGTCATGCAACACCACGCGCGACGCCGCCGCCGCCGTCCGTCCGACCGAACCGAACCGGGCCGGGTCGGGTACGGGTTTCGGGTTCGGATCCGAAAATATTTTTGGATCATATATGAACAGTAACGGGCCAGATTTCGGCCCGTTAAGGACCCAGAACCGGAAAAAATCTGAATTTGAATAAAGGGCGGGAATTTCTAACATTTTTCTAAACGTTACAAACTGAATGGACGCGAGGTTTGAAATTAGTAACGTTTTACTGAACGTTGCAGATGAAAGGTCGCGACATTTAAGAACCGTTGCAAACGGTCATGACTCTTGGCGAATAGACACCTCCTCACATATATAAATAGCGACGCCCAGAACAGTTGCAAATCAGTAACAGTTCCGCATCTTCTTCTTCCTACAGCAGTTCTGCGACGCCGGGATAGCGTTACTAAATGCTCTGTTTTGTGACGCCTCTAAGGTGTTGCAAATTCAAAAAGCGTTGCAGGATTGTATTCTTCTTCCTCTTCATTCTACTCTATATAAATTGCATCATCAGATACATTTTCTGAAGTGTTCTTGGTCGGATCAAAGTCGTACAAACTTTGAATCCGATTACGCTGTTATAGGGCTTCATTGAATCCTGAAAGTCGATAGTTCGATAACCCGTTTGTACCTAGTGGGTTGAACTATTGTCTGAAAGAATCTATTCCATAGATCCTTGAAGTCGGAAGTACAGCATTGTCTTCATCACCATCGCCGTCAAATCCGTCTCGAACCGCAAAATCCCCAACAAATTTTCAAACAATACTCTTCAACCATGGAAGGTTCAAGCGCTCTACAAGTTATGAATCAGCATCTAACTCGATTGGAGTGTTTTGATGGTGACAATTTCACTCGTTGGCAAGAGACGATGAAATTTTTCCTGGTCACCGTCAAGTTGTTCTACATCTTGGAAGATGACTTGGAAGAAATCCCGGAGGAAACTGATAAGGACGATGCTGTTCTAAAGTCTAAACGTGCAAAGCGCAAAGAGGACGATTTCCTATGCAGAGGCCATATTCTGAATGCGCTATCTACCCCAGTCTACAATGCTCGTAGGACCTTGAAAACAGCGAAGGCACTCTGGACTGCTCTGGAGAATAAATACCGCATATCCGAGGCAAGTAATAAAAAGTTTCTTATTTCTAATTTTATGGATTTCAAAATGGTCACCAATAAGTCCATAATTGGACAAGTAAGCGAAATCTTACTGTTGGTGAATCAACTTAAAGATGCTGGAATTGATCTCCCTGAATCTTTTGTTGTTGGAGTTATAATTTCTAGACTTCCGCATAGTTGGAACGATTATAAGAAAAAGATGAAGCATGCGGAAACGGATTATAATTTAGACGGTTTACAGCGTCATCTTCGTATTGAAGAAGACTCTCGCAAACGCGATCTAGATGATAATCCGCAAACTGAGTCCCATTCTAAGGCAAATAATGTTGAAATTACTGATAAATTAAATCCAAAGAATGAGACACGGTTTAAGAAAAATCATTCCAAAACTAACAACAAAAAGAAAGGTGCTTGTTATTTTGTAACAAGCCCGGCCACTATGCCCGAGACTGCCGTTTGCGGAAGAAACAACAAAAAGTGAATGTGGTCGAAGACTCGCTTGTGGCTGTAGTGCAAGAGGCAAACTCCGTTAGTGGCAATAATAATGATTGGTGGTTCGATACTGGAGCAACCATTCACATTTGCAAAGACCGTAATCTTTTCAAGAGTTACGAAGAAAATAAAGGAGAAGCCGATGAAGTTACTGGAGCAAATAAGGTTCCAAGTAAAGTTCTGGGAAAAGGCACTATAGAACTTCCTCTCACCTCTGGAAAAGTTCTTACATTAGTCAATGTATTCTATGTACCTGATATGTGTAAGAATTTGGTTTCTGGATACCTTCTTAACAAAGGAGGATTCAAGATGGTGTATAAGTCTGATAAGCTAGTGTTGTCTAAGAATGGTAAATTCATTGGACAGGGATACTCTTGTAACGACATGATTAAGTTGAATTTAATAAAGAAATCTTCTGTTTATATTGTTGATTCTATTAGTTTATTGTAACGATCGCGATTTTTCGTTGTCGAAAAATCGAACCGTTAGGGTTTAAGAAAGAGAAAGAGGTAGAAGAAGAGAGAAAAGAGAGAAGAAACAGAACAAACAACAGAACGAGAAACAATATCAGAATCTCACAATCGCAGCGGAACAATATATAATAGATAAATGTACATTCATTTAAAACAAAGAACTATACATTTTATATATCACATTACATTACATCAATCAGAGTGTACAACAACAACAGCGGAAAAGAAATACTATATACAATAGATAATAGACTACGCTATCTGGCTCGCCTCCAGATCTGCACAGCAACTCCCGAATCCAGAATAACCTGACAACCTAACTCTAGACTGCCCGTGTGGAAAATAGTGGGCACCCAGAGTTTAGGAAAGGAACAATAAACTCCAGGTCAGTCATGGGACTGGTGTGAGAACTCAAAACAGTTTATCTTTAAACAAGCAACAAGAAAATTTAAATTTTGAAATCCGCAATGCTTTTTGGAAAATGAAACTACCATAAGGCCTCCCGGCACACACACAATGCAAACGCACACATGGGGGAGATTTCTCCTTATGATAGTCAAACATGCTTACTACGAGAAAAATTCTTTGATATTATTACTAGTGCATAGTGGAAAGTATTTCGAAAGTATAATATAAATCCTAGCCAGCATAGGTACCATGATACTATGCCTACTATAGCTGCCATGTTAAATGGCAGGTTCTACAACTAAAACCGTACAAGGCACGTATTGGATGAATGGATTTCCAACAAATGGTCAGGCTAAGGAACTTCCTACTGCCACATGGGATCGCCTCTGGCGGGACGTCCCGAGAACTAACGTTACGGTTAGATCTCTGCCAACACAAGGCCGGGTTACCTCTGTAACTAGGTAACTACTACACGAATATGTCATCCCCCGGTCCTTTGGGACCTTTATCCGAGCGCTCGATCCAACAACACCACACAGTAATAGATATAGTGTATCAACATGAGTAAATATCTGGGCTCCATACCATGATACCACCCTTTTCCAGAAGGAAATGACATACCCTAAAGGGCGCGACCCTCATAACCTTGCCGCATATTCCTGTTTCGACCATTTCCGGGGAGTGAGGTCCTGACGAAGTCTCGTCCACAAAGCTACGCTTTGTGCAACAAAGCCATGCTTTGGGTCCACAGATGACCAAAGCAATAATCACAAAGATAAATGATCAAACAAATGATCATATCCAAACGATCAACCAATGATCATCACACAGCAGCACTCAGCATGCCACATTACCAGATTGGGAAATATCGCTGATAACCTTCAACTACATAACCTCTGAGCTCGTACGTCTCAGAGAAGGGTGTTAAGCTAAGAGAATAAATTCTCCGCCACCAACAGAAATGTATTTGAAAGAAATCTGCTCTATGTCTCAAAATGTAATGTCAGACATGTATCCATACAAGTCTGTTCCGGGTTCGAACAGAACCGAAGGCACTTCCAAAGAAGCCCTTGCAATCCGGGTATTCACAATCCCGATAAAATTTCCCATCACAAAGGAAATCTCCATATCGTAGCTAACGATGCGGAGACAATCGATAGGTCATCCTATCGTTTTCACAAATACCCGGTCTTCACACCGGTCTTCAAATGCTATCCATAACGACGTATCACATATTCGGAATGGGATATACGACACAAAGGTCCTCTCCCGGCTAAACCGAATAGCGAGCGCTTATTTTAAAAATAAGTGTGCATTCAATTTCAAACAATCACAACAATTACCATCCAAGGGTAAATACTGATAGTCGGTTATTTAACTATCAATAAAGATGCGCCACATCATCAGATTCCAAATAATTTTTTCCAAAATTATTAAATCCCAAAATATCTTTACAAGATATATATACACAATTTCCAAATAATTTCCCAATTTATTTGCTTTACCAAAACACCTTCACAATAAAATTTTCCACACTTTACCCATTTGAAAACCCATTTCAAATTAAACACCTTAACCATTTGAAAACAAATTTCAAATTACACAACTCAACCATTTGAAAACAAATTTCAAACCACCATTCATCCTTTATCCCTTTTGAAAACAAATTTCAAAACAACATATAAATCCTTACCGATTTATTTTTAAATTTTACGCTCCAAATTCGTGAATTTTATTTCCATCTTTAAAAATAAATCAACATTTATTTTTAAACCAATTTCCCTTCCTATATATAAATTCCAAAGTGGATTTAAATCCCAAATACCCATTCATAATTGATTTCAAATCGATTCCAAAATATTCGCTTACAATTTACCTTTAAAAGGTGAATTCACAAAAACGTTCCATTCCATATTGGAAAATCATTTCTAAACTTATTTAAAAATAAGTAATTCACAATTCAATTTATTTTCAACAATTCGAAAATATTCCGTATGCTTAAACCATAGTTAAGTATTAATTTCATTCCTTTAAAGAAATATTCTTTTATTCACATTTATTTGGGTTAAAAACGAATGTTGCGTAAAACATCGTTACGACAACCCAAAAACACTAGTATATGGATTTGAAATAAAAATGGATACATAAATCCACTACTATTCAAAATATTCCCTTCTATTTCTCGAAATCGTCTATTTCAACAATCAATGTTGAAATCTATGATTTCGATACTTAATATATCTTAAAACGTCTTTAATTAGTTTTAAATTCCATTTAAAACGTTCTTTTCCAAAAACACGTTCATTTAATAAAATAATACATTCACCGTTCAAAAATAGTGAATACAACCCCTTTAACAAATTCCATATTCAATTTATCAAATTCGATGAATTTCAAATTTATAAACATAGTTTATAAATTCCATTTCTATTATAAACCCCAATTTTATAAATTCCTTTATTAATCCGATGCAATTTACATAACCCAGTTTCATACCCAAAAGCCATATTGTAAGTTAAATACTTATAATATTATTTATTTACCAAATCGTTCCTTTGAACTTCACCAATTTAAAATCTTATCACTTACAAGATTTCTTTATGGTTTATAATAATTTCAACTAATGAAATCTTCATTTATTAACAATTTCTATAAAATTCCCCTTTTTAATGCCCAAATCCATTTCTATAAGTTAATAACTTATAAACTTAAAATTTTCCAATAACCATTCGTTTTATAAATTTCACATTTATTAATCTATAAATCCTAGTGAAATTCATGTTATACATCAACTTAACACTTTCTAAATTTATTCTATAACTTCAATAAATTTAATTTAAAAACATCCATTTATAAAATCCTTTATATAAACCATTAATAATAATAACTCCCCAAAAACCAAATTTAACTATTTTATAAAAACCTATTATTGTTAAAAATTTCTTTTAAGTTATATTTTATAAAAATATAAATTTTTAAAACATAAAATTTTATCCATCTATTTATTTTAAAATTTAATCAATTCAAAATTTTTTAATAAACCATATTCTTTGAAAAATCGATTTAAAACCCCTTTTAAATTCAAAACCGTTATTTTAATTTTTAAAAATTTGAATCCGATGATGCAACAGCATTAGATGGTCAATCACGGGGATAAGTGTCATATATCAATATGATTATCAACAATCAACATAATATTTATAAACAAATAAATATGTGAGGAATCCAGTTGGATCCCTCCAACCTGTTACCCTGCATCCACAGACGTTAGCACAATACCAATTCCACTTCAAGGTGGAATATCGCGGTATATGGGATTTTATAAATATTCCGCTTAATAACGGCGCAATAGGGTCTCATCCGCTATACGAGGCGGGAAATCAAATCCGATATATACATATGCCAATATATATATATCGCTATATATAGTATATATCCTACTATATCTACTAACACAATCAATCAGCAATCAACAATCAATATTAACTATTCAAAATTTTAAACAAAACCTTTCGATTGAGTGAGGAGTTCTCACCTTGATTTTATTTCCGGTTTCGGCGTTCGTTTCAAATAAAATTAAACGAACGTTTAATTTTACCCGAAATTCAAACGAGCTCCAATCGATTCCAAACCAGCTGCATTGCGAAGAGCTCGGCGATACGAAGCCAACGCAAAAAATCTCGTTCAATTTGGACCTCGCAGCAAAAAGTTATCACGTTTTTAAGTTACACGATTTGAATTTTAAATTTTAAACTAAAAAAAAACAAAAGAAAATCACCTCCAACCCTACACGTGCGTGGGCCCCATGCTCTTTCCTTCTTCCTGATCGCGCACGGCCTTCTTCGTTCCCAGGAACAAGAACGCACGCATAACCCATCACAAAACCAAACTAGGGTTTGATTTCACCACCTCCGCGCTTGAATCTATGACGATCAGGATGTGCCATTTTGAAGCCCCAAACCTCCACCACCTTCGGCCTATGACCGGCCACGTGCGGCCTCCCCCCTGCCTCGATACACGCGCATGGCCTGGTGGCAAACGCGGGTCCCTAGCCTCCAATCCGTCGCTCCAATCTCGATCTTAACCGTTGGATAGGGAGATCTCACTGTGCTCTACAACATTGTAGTTGGGAGTTTTTCCTAAATGTTGATGGATTGAGAGATCTTGAGGAATGAAATTCGAAAATTTCTGGCCATTAAAGTGTAAGAGGCGGCTGGAGCAATATTCTAGGGTTTTGAACAAGAAAATGATATATATACCCATATTATTTTAATAATAAAATACCCAATTTAACACTTTTGCAAACGATCTCCAAACAACGCATGCCGACAGGCGTTCCTAAGGTTTTTCCGCGTTCCGGACGCAATGGAACAGGTTTCGTAAGCTAATTCCATCATATGTGTGAGATACGGCTATAAACGCTCAATTTAAATTAAAACCGATTTAAACGATTTCTAGACGTTTTGGCTTGTACCGGACAAACGACAAATCCAATCGACTTGAAATTTGAAATCTTGCAATAATATCACATTACGGATCCGATGAAACTGGTTTCGTCGAAATCCGAGACCGTTTGAAAAATGGCTATTTTAACTCGCTAAATTAATATTAAAACGATATCGATGCGTTTCGAGCTGCCACGGTCAAACGACAACTCCGTTTGCTACGAAATTTGAAATCCGATAATAATTAACTATTACGGATCCAATGGAACTTGTTTCGTTCAATTCTGAGACTGTTCAAAAATTGGCTATTTTTCAGTCGATAATTAAATATTAAAATATTCAATTTTTACAAATTAACTCCAAATTCAATTTTACAAGTTCTAAAACATTTCTATAACTTCAATATGATAAAACAAAATTTTCCAAATCATTTTCAATCATATTTAACCCAATATCAAATTATTTGTGGAATTTCACTATTAAATAAATCGATTTAATTGTCCAATTAAATCCAAATATTCAATAAATAAATTATTCGACTTAAAATTTTCACTTATAAATATTTAAATCCAATTAAATATTCAAATTTAAATTACTAAAATTTCTGGGTCGTTACAGTCTTCCCCCCTTAAAAGAATTTCGTCCCGAAATTACAAGTTAAGGAGAATGATCCTAAACCGTTTATTATTTTTCCAAAGCTAATCAGTTTTATTAACTTTCTAACCTAAATATTTTTATTAAAGATTCACTATTATTTCAATTAGCTTTCCAACTCCAATTATAAGTTTCAAACAACATTGTTTATTTGACAATTCAAATTTAAATTTAAATTCAAATTCCCAAACTTTCAAAATTTTCTCAAAAATCTTCTAACTCCCTAAATTTTCGAAAAATTTCGCCAGAGTCTCCTTTGCGCGGCTAGATCGGTGCGACTACAAAACGGCTCTACGGCCCCTCAGAATCAAAAAGAAAAGAGAAAGCCAAGTGGCTGGAGAAGGAAATCATCAAATCTCATATAAAAACTGAAATACGTACCTTTTTGTCGAGCGTTACAAATTTTTTTAACTTTGAAATCAAAATCCCAATTCAATTACAAAATTTCCAATACATGCTTCTTATACATTTTTGGTTTATTATTGAAGTTGCATATTCAATTCATTCGTTTCAATTAGTTACATTCACTAATTAAATTCACATTGGTTCATATTCAGCCCAAATCAAATTCAATTCTATTCAAATTCATTTACTTTACATTCAATTTGAGTTCAATTACATAGCTTTCAATTGCGCTAGTTTATTTCCATTAACACTCAATGAATTTACATATAATCAATCAACAAACAAACAACATCCAATGAATATCCAATAGAGCCAAATTATTATTTTACTTACATCCAATTAGTTTTGACACTTAGTTGATTTTCATTCAATTATTTTCAAGTGAATTTACACTTACATAGTTTCTTTCAAATCAACTTATTTATATTCGATTGAATAACATTCAATCTATGCTTTAATTCAATTTCTAATTCTTTTACAAATAAAATTGAATTTCATTTATATAACTTAAGTTCACATCTTTAACAATTTCATTTACTCACTTTATTCATTTATTTTGATATTAACATCAATTCTTTCAACATTACTTAACTTGCATTCCATTTCAACTTTATTTACATCATTTAATTCACTTGATTATTTAACTTTGATACAAAGATCAATTTTTTTATTCAACTTCACTTAAGTTATACTCCATTTGACATCATTTGTTCAAATAAACTTAAGCTTCAACTTATCAATCCAATTCGGATTTCAATTCTAAAGTAAATCCTATTTAACTTTTACTTAAGTCAAATTCATATCAATATTCAAATTCATATTCCATTTTACTTAACTTAATTGTTTAACCACTTCAACAACTGGTTTCACTTACATTTTCCCAATTAATAAGTTATAAAACTTATTATTCAACTTCTAACTTATATTATAAGTTCAAAACCTTTTTCACTTATATTTATCAATTTCAAATTTAATTTTAATTTCAAATTGGTTTATTACAACAAAACTTCAATTTTTAATTCATTTTTGTAGCAAATCCATCACATAGAAACTCGAAAATGATACTGATGATGCTGCAGTCATCACCCTTATTATTTCCCAGTGACAATAGTGAAATCAATGCTAATTATTCTTCCAAAAAGTTTTCTTTCTATTCATAAATCACTTTTATAAACCTTTTACTTATATAATTTTACTTCTTATATACATACATGATTATCTTACAATTGTAAATCATTATCAATTATAATTTCATCTTATGATTCATTGGTTTATACCATTATTCTTTTTACAATAGTTGCTTTTATTAGCTTATTCAAACAACTTTTAATTATTTTATATATATATCATTTACAACAACCAAGCAATCAATTATATACACACTTCAATAATTCTTGAAAAATTATTTTCTTTTTATATATAAAATATAATCGAGGTAAAATTATTTCATTTACCCAATTTAAAACAATATTGTGTCGAATTGTTCTATTCAAGTGTTTAGGAACCCCTTCGATTCAGTTTTCGAGGCTGCGCCGACGAAGGTTCATATACCACTCAATAAACCAATCATCACAATATAAAACAATTTTATATTCACTAACAAATACGCACTCACGTCTATTATTACATTCACACTCATTCTAGAGTACTGCTGACTCTATCTCTAATGAGTAATACCCAACAGAGCAGGTTGTCGCTTAACCATATGCTCTGATACCAAATGTAACGATCGCGATTTTTCGTTGTCGAAAAATCGAACCGTTAGGGTTTAAGAAAGAGAAAGAGGTAGAAGAAGAGAGAAAAGAGAGAAGAAACAGAACAAACAACAGAACGAGAAACAATATCAGAATCTCACAATCGCAGCGGAACAATATATAATAGATAAATGTACATTCATTTAAAACAAAGAACTATACATTTTATATATCACATTACATTACATCAATCAGAGTGTACAACAACAACAGCGGAAAAGAAATACTATATACAATAGATAATAGACTACGCTATCTGGCTCGCCTCCAGATCTGCACAGCAACTCCCGAATCCAGAATAACCTGACAACCTAACTCTAGACTGCCCGTGTGGAAAATAGTGGGCACCCAGAGTTTAGGAAAGGAACAATAAACTCCAGGTCAGTCATGGGACTGGTGTGAGAACTCAAAACAGTTTATCTTTAAACAAGCAACAAGAAAATTTAAATTTTGAAATCCGCAATGCTTTTTGGAAAATGAAACTACCATAAGGCCTCCCGGCACACACACAATGCAAACGCACACATGGGGGAGATTTCTCCTTATGATAGTCAAACATGCTTACTACGAGAAAAATTCTTTGATATTATTACTAGTGCATAGTGGAAAGTATTTCGAAAGTATAATATAAATCCTAGCCAGCATAGGTACCATGATACTATGCCTACTATAGCTGCCATGTTAAATGGCAGGTTCTACAACTAAAACCGTACAAGGCACGTATTGGATGAATGGATTTCCAACAAATGGTCAGGCTAAGGAACTTCCTACTGCCACATGGGATCGCCTCTGGCGGGACGTCCCGAGAACTAACGTTACGGTTAGATCTCTGCCAACACAAGGCCGGGTTACCTCTGTAACTAGGTAACTACTACACGAATATGTCATCCCCCGGTCCTTTGGGACCTTTATCCGAGCGCTCGATCCAACAACACCACACAGTAATAGATATAGTGTATCAACATGAGTAAATATCTGGGCTCCATACCATGATACCACCCTTTTCCAGAAGGAAATGACATACCCTAAAGGGCGCGACCCTCATAACCTTGCCGCATATTCCTGTTTCGACCATTTCCGGGGAGTGAGGTCCTGACGAAGTCTCGTCCACAAAGCTACGCTTTGTGCAACAAAGCCATGCTTTGGGTCCACAGATGACCAAAGCAATAATCACAAAGATAAATGATCAAACAAATGATCATATCCAAACGATCAACCAATGATCATCACACAGCAGCACTCAGCATGCCACATTACCAGATTGGGAAATATCGCTGATAACCTTCAACTACATAACCTCTGAGCTCGTACGTCTCAGAGAAGGGTGTTAAGCTAAGAGAATAAATTCTCCGCCACCAACAGAAATGTATTTGAAAGAAATCTGCTCTATGTCTCAAAATGTAATGTCAGACATGTATCCATACAAGTCTGTTCCGGGTTCGAACAGAACCGAAGGCACTTCCAAAGAAGCCCTTGCAATCCGGGTATTCACAATCCCGATAAAATTTCCCATCACAAAGGAAATCTCCATATCGTAGCTAACGATGCGGAGACAATCGATAGGTCATCCTATCGTTTTCACAAATACCCGGTCTTCACACCGGTCTTCAAATGCTATCCATAACGACGTATCACATATTCGGAATGGGATATACGACACAAAGGTCCTCTCCCGGCTAAACCGAATAGCGAGCGCTTATTTTAAAAATAAGTGTGCATTCAATTTCAAACAATCACAACAATTACCATCCAAGGGTAAATACTGATAGTCGGTTATTTAACTATCAATAAAGATGCGCCACATCATCAGATTCCAAATAATTTTTTCCAAAATTATTAAATCCCAAAATATCTTTACAAGATATATATACACAATTTCCAAATAATTTCCCAATTTATTTGCTTTACCAAAACACCTTCACAATAAAATTTTCCACACTTTACCCATTTGAAAACCCATTTCAAATTAAACACCTTAACCATTTGAAAACAAATTTCAAATTACACAACTCAACCATTTGAAAACAAATTTCAAACCACCATTCATCCTTTATCCCTTTTGAAAACAAATTTCAAAACAACATATAAATCCTTACCGATTTATTTTTAAATTTTACGCTCCAAATTCGTGAATTTTATTTCCATCTTTAAAAATAAATCAACATTTATTTTTAAACCAATTTCCCTTCCTATATATAAATTCCAAAGTGGATTTAAATCCCAAATACCCATTCATAATTGATTTCAAATCGATTCCAAAATATTCGCTTACAATTTACCTTTAAAAGGTGAATTCACAAAAACGTTCCATTCCATATTGGAAAATCATTTCTAAACTTATTTAAAAATAAGTAATTCACAATTCAATTTATTTTCAACAATTCGAAAATATTCCGTATGCTTAAACCATAGTTAAGTATTAATTTCATTCCTTTAAAGAAATATTCTTTTATTCACATTTATTTGGGTTAAAAACGAATGTTGCGTAAAACATCGTTACGACAACCCAAAAACACTAGTATATGGATTTGAAATAAAAATGGATACATAAATCCACTACTATTCAAAATATTCCCTTCTATTTCTCGAAATCGTCTATTTCAACAATCAATGTTGAAATCTATGATTTCGATACTTAATATATCTTAAAACGTCTTTAATTAGTTTTAAATTCCATTTAAAACGTTCTTTTCCAAAAACACGTTCATTTAATAAAATAATACATTCACCGTTCAAAAATAGTGAATACAACCCCTTTAACAAATTCCATATTCAATTTATCAAATTCGATGAATTTCAAATTTATAAACATAGTTTATAAATTCCATTTCTATTATAAACCCCAATTTTATAAATTCCTTTATTAATCCGATGCAATTTACATAACCCAGTTTCATACCCAAAAGCCATATTGTAAGTTAAATACTTATAATATTATTTATTTACCAAATCGTTCCTTTGAACTTCACCAATTTAAAATCTTATCACTTACAAGATTTCTTTATGGTTTATAATAATTTCAACTAATGAAATCTTCATTTATTAACAATTTCTATAAAATTCCCCTTTTTAATGCCCAAATCCATTTCTATAAGTTAATAACTTATAAACTTAAAATTTTCCAATAACCATTCGTTTTATAAATTTCACATTTATTAATCTATAAATCCTAGTGAAATTCATGTTATACATCAACTTAACACTTTCTAAATTTATTCTATAACTTCAATAAATTTAATTTAAAAACATCCATTTATAAAATCCTTTATATAAACCATTAATAATAATAACTCCCCAAAAACCAAATTTAACTATTTTATAAAAACCTATTATTGTTAAAAATTTCTTTTAAGTTATATTTTATAAAAATATAAATTTTTAAAACATAAAATTTTATCCATCTATTTATTTTAAAATTTAATCAATTCAAAATTTTTTAATAAACCATATTCTTTGAAAAATCGATTTAAAACCCCTTTTAAATTCAAAACCGTTATTTTAATTTTTAAAAATTTGAATCCGATGATGCAACAGCATTAGATGGTCAATCACGGGGATAAGTGTCATATATCAATATGATTATCAACAATCAACATAATATTTATAAACAAATAAATATGTGAGGAATCCAGTTGGATCCCTCCAACCTGTTACCCTGCATCCACAGACGTTAGCACAATACCAATTCCACTTCAAGGTGGAATATCGCGGTATATGGGATTTTATAAATATTCCGCTTAATAACGGCGCAATAGGGTCTCATCCGCTATACGAGGCGGGAAATCAAATCCGATATATACATATGCCAATATATATATATCGCTATATATAGTATATATCCTACTATATCTACTAACACAATCAATCAGCAATCAACAATCAATATTAACTATTCAAAATTTTAAACAAAACCTTTCGATTGAGTGAGGAGTTCTCACCTTGATTTTATTTCCGGTTTCGGCGTTCGTTTCGAATAAAATTAAACGAACGTTTAATTTTACCCGAAATTCAAACGAGCTCCAATCGATTCCAAACCAGCTGCATTGCGAAGAGCTCGGCGATACGAAGCCAACGCAAAAAATCTCGTTCAATTTGGACCTCGCAGCAAAAAGTTATCACGTTTTTAAGTTACACGATTTGAATTTTAAATTTTAAACTAAAAAAAAACAAAAGAAAATCACCTCCAACCCTACACGTGCGTGGGCCCCATGCTCTTTCCTTCTTCCTGATCGCGCACGGCCTTCTTCGTTCCCAGGAACAAGAACGCACGCATAACCCATCACAAAACCAAACTAGGGTTTGATTTCACCACCTCCGCGCTTGAATCTATGACGATCAGGATGTGCCATTTTGAAGCCCCAAACCTCCACCACCTTCGGCCTATGACCGGCCACGTGCGGCCTCCCCCCTGCCTCGATACACGCGCATGGCCTGGTGGCAAACGCGGGTCCCTAGCCTCCAATCCGTCGCTCCAATCTCGATCTTAACCGTTGGATAGGGAGATCTCACTGTGCTCTACAACATTGTAGTTGGGAGTTTTTCCTAAATGTTGATGGATTGAGAGATCTTGAGGAATGAAATTCGAAAATTTCTGGCCATTAAAGTGTAAGAGGCGGCTGGAGCAATATTCTAGGGTTTTGAACAAGAAAATGATATATATACCCATATTATTTTAATAATAAAATACCCAATTTAACACTTTTGCAAACGATCTCCAAACAACGCATGCCGACAGGCGTTCCTAAGGTTTTTCCGCGTTCCGGACGCAATGGAACAGGTTTCGTAAGCTAATTCCATCATATGTGTGAGATACGGCTATAAACGCTCAATTTAAATTAAAACCGATTTAAACGATTTCTAGACGTTTTGGCTTGTACCGGACAAACGACAAATCCAATCGACTTGAAATTTGAAATCTTGCAATAATATCACATTACGGATCCGATGAAACTGGTTTCGTCGAAATCCGAGACCGTTTGAAAAATGGCTATTTTAACTCGCTAAATTAATATTAAAACGATATCGATGCGTTTCGAGCTGCCACGGTCAAACGACAACTCCGTTTGCTACGAAATTTGAAATCCGATAATAATTAACTATTACGGATCCAATGGAACTTGTTTCGTTCAATTCTGAGACTGTTCAAAAATTGGCTATTTTTCAGTCGATAATTAAATATTAAAATATTCAATTTTTACAAATTAACTCCAAATTCAATTTTACAAGTTCTAAAACATTTCTATAACTTCAATATGATAAAACAAAATTTTCCAAATCATTTTCAATCATATTTAACCCAATATCAAATTATTTGTGGAATTTCACTATTAAATAAATCGATTTAATTGTCCAATTAAATCCAAATATTCAATAAATAAATTATTCGACTTAAAATTTTCACTTATAAATATTTAAATCCAATTAAATATTCAAATTTAAATTACTAAAATTTCTGGGTCGTTACATTTATGGCATGGTAGATTGGGACATGTTAATTATAATTCCATTAGGAATATGAATAAATTAGGATTAATTTCTGATTGTGATTTCGATACCATCTCTAAATGTGAAATATGCGTTCAAGCAAAAATACACCGGAAATCCTTTAAATCCGTAGAAAGGAAAACTGGTTTGCTTGATTTGGTATATAGTGATGTGGGTGACTTAAAAAGTCATATCACCTATGGTGGTAACCAATAATATATAACATTCATTGGTGATTATACTAGATATGCATATGTATATCTAATGAAAACTAAAGATGAGGCTTTTGATAAATTCAAAATTTACAAAGCAGAAGTTGAAACACGGTTAGGAGTTAAAATTAAAATATTACATTCAGATCGTGGTGGTGAATATTTCTCAAATGAATTCACCTTGTTTTGTAAACAACAAGGTATAATTCACCAATGTACCCCCATATACACCACAACAAAATGGTGTTGCTGAAAGAAAGAATAGAACTTTAGTAGAAATGGTTAATTCCATGCTCATAAGTTCTAATTTACCTTATAACCTATGGGGTGATGCTATGTTATCTGCATGTTATATTTTAAATAGAATACTACTTAAAAGGAATAATATTTCCCCTTATGAATTATGGTTTAATAGGAAACCTAACCTAACTAGACTTAAAGTTTGGGGTTGCTTAGCTTATGTTAGAAAGTCAGACCCTAAACGACCAAAGTTAGGAAATAGAGCATTTAAATGTGTTTTCATAGGATATTCACTTAATAGTATAACTTATAGATTTCTTATTCTTGACACCCTAGAAGTTATAGAATCTGTAGATGTAGAATTTTTTTTGAAAATCAAACTGTTGAGATCCCATTGAGATCATCTAGTCCAGAACGTAGTATGACTAATGATATCAATGACGATGATTTTGCTCCTGCTCAAAACAGCAAGGAAGTGTCAGTACCAGATAATAGTACTGAACAACGGAGAAGTAAAAGAGCGAGAATAGAGAAGGACTATGGTCCTGACTTCATTACATATCTTGTAGAAGGCAGTAAGGACGAAGTCTTTAACGTGACTAAATATGTAATGAACGTTGATGATGATCCCAAAACTTATTCTGAGGCTATGAGTTCCAGAGATTCAAATTTCTGGAAAGAAGCTATCAATGATGAAATGAATTCCATAATGTTAAACCAAACTTGGGTTTTAACTGATTTACCTCCTGGTGCTAAACCTATAGGATGTAAATGGATATTCAAGAAAAAGTTGAATACAAATGGATCCATTGATAAGTTTAAAGCCAGATTAGTTGCTAAGGGATATAAGCAAAGACATGGAGTAGATTATTTTGATACATATGCTCCAGTTGCTCGCATATCTTCTATACGCTGTTTAATTGCACTTGCATCAATTCATAAATTAGTCATACATCATATGGATGTAAAGACTACTTTTCTAAATGGAGATTTAAAAGAAGAGATATATATGGAACAACCTGAAGGTTTCAAAACCCCAGGCCAAGAAAAGAAAGTTTGCAAATTAGTAAAATCTCTATATGGCCTGAAGCAAGCTCCCATGCAATGGCATGAGAAGTTTGATAAAGTTGCACTGTCATATGGATTCATTGTCAATGATGCTGATAAATGTATTTATAGAAAATCGGATAACAACGGTATTGTTATAATATGTTTATACGTTGATGACATGCTAATATTTGGTTCCAATATATTCTGTGTGAATGAAACTAAAAAGTTTCTGTCTTCTAAATTCGATATGAAAGATCTAGGAGAGGCTGATGTAATTCTGGGAATTAAAATTGTTAGGAAAGAGGGGGAGTTATTACTAACCCAATCCCATTACATAGAGAAATCCCTACAAAAGTATGGCCATTACAATGACAAACCAGCACCAACTCCTTTAGATCCTAGTATTAAATTAGAAAAGAACACTGGACGTACTATCTCTCAACTAGAGTATTCCAGTGTTATTGGGAGTCTTATGTATGCTATGCATTGCACTAGACCAGACATCGCACATGCTATAAGTATATTATGTCGATTTACGAGTAATCTAGGTTTCGAACATTGGAAAGCCATTTCCAGAGTTTTAGCTTATTTGATAGGAACCATTGAATATGGTTTATCTTATAAAGGATATCCTTCTGTAATAGAAGGATATAGTGATGCAACCTGGAACAATGTAGAATCCAAATCCAAGTCTACGACTGGATGGATCTTTACATTAGGAGGCGCTGCTGTGTCTTGGGCTTTCAAGAAGCAGACCTGTATTTCTGACTCAACAATGTTGTCAGAATTGATTGCATTAGCAGATGCATGTAAAGAAGCGGAATGGCTTAGGAATTTATTAATGGAAATCCCTTTGTGGAAGAAGCCATCTCCAACTATCTTGATTAACTGTGACAATCAAGCAACTATATACAATGTGTCTAATAAGACATATAATGGAAAGTCTAGACATGTGAGTCTAAGACATCAAATGGTGAGACAGTTACTCAAAAGAGGAGTTATAACTGTAGACTACATAGAAACGAAGAAAAACTTGGCTGACCCACTTACAAAAGGTCTTCCAAAGGCAATGGTTTCTATAAAGTCGCAAAAAAAGGGACTAAGGTCTGTGAATGAAGGTTGATCATCCTTAACAGAAACCCAACTTATGTCTTGAAAAGGATAGACAAAGTTCAGTGGGTACCAACAAGTTAAGCGAATGATTATGGAACACTAAATTGATAATCCCATAATAATTAGTGCTGGATTCTGCAAGAACAAAGGATGGATATACTTCCTTAATAAGTCTAGAAACCTTGAAAGGTGTATCGCAGAAACACCTTAAGAGACTTACCTATATGAGTATGGAAATCAGGCCGTTTCCTAGGAAAGTAAGACCGCTTTCTAAGTAGACTCATGAACCAGGATTTAAGCATATGGTCATTAACGTGCTGAGCAATACAGAACCCTTTACCTAAGGAAATCAACATGTGTGATTGTTCCGGTTTTATCATTAGGGATACTTGGTTCAAGATTCGTTCACCATAGAATCTCGATAAGGCTTTGAATGGTTTACACTAAGTAAAGGTTCAAATCCAAAAGATACCTTTTATTTATGTGTTGGTTTTCACGATGATGCAAAACTTGATCTTAGAACTACATAGGCTTGATCCCACTTTGGTATGTAGGAAATCACTCTAGTGATGCAGCCGTTCAATTATTTAATTTTCAAAATGATTTGGGTTTGGGTTTTTGGTTTTGGAAGAGAAGAGGTAGAGAGGAAGAAGAGAAGTCCCACATTGTAGAGAAATGAATACTATACTTGTATAAGTATAGTTTTCTCAAGTGGATGATGGGGCTTTGGGGCTCCCACATGTTTGCTTTGTTGTGAGGAGAGAAGTCATGCAACACCACACGCACGCCGCCGCCGCCGCCCGTCCGACCGAACCGAACCGAGCCGGGCCGGGCAGGGTATGGGTTTCGGGTTCGGATCCGAAAATATTTTTGGATCATATATGAACAGTTTCGGGCCAGATTTCGGCCCGTTAAGGACCCAGAACCGGAAAATCTGAATTTGAATAAAGGGCGGGATTTTGTAACATTTTTCTAACATTACAAACTGAATGGACGCGACGTTTGAAATTAGTAACGTTTTACTGAACGTTGCAGATGAAAGGTCGCGACGTTTAAGAACCGTTGCAAACGATCGTGACTCTTGGCGAATAGACACCTCCTCACATATATAAATAGCGACGCCCAGAACAGTTGCAAATCAGTAACAGTTCCGCATCTTCTTCTTCCTACAGCAGTTCTGCGACGCCGGGATAGCGTTACTAAACGCTCTATTTTGTGACGCCTCTAAGGTGTTGCAAATTCAGAAAGCGTTGCAGGATTGTATTCTTCTTCCTCTTCATTCTACTCTATATAAATTGCATCATCAGATACATTTTCTGAAGTGTTCTTGGTCAGATCAAAGTCGTACAAACTTTGAATCCGATTACGCTGTTATAGGGCTTCATTGAATCCTGAAAGTCGATAGTTCGATAACCCGTTTGTACCTGGTGGGTTGAACTATTGTCTGAAAGAATCTATTCCATAGATCCTTGAAGTCGGAAGTACAGCATTGTATTCATCACCATCGCCGTCAAATCCGTCTCGAACCGCAAAATCCCCAACACCTAGCATCACAGCCAAGCCTACTTTCTATGCTGGACTCGGTCACTTACCAATCTTCTCCGTCAGCCGTGAGCAATATATTTTTTACCATTGTTTTTTTATATTCAAGTTTGTAAATTTTTGTTTCTGCTCCATGATATCATGAATTTGGGTCATCTGCATTCATTTTTGTAACAGAAACATATATAGAGAATTTGTGTTTAAGCATTGCTAACGATGCATAAGCATGTTTTAAAACATTGCCTTATAATTTATAGATCTTGGATTTGTGTTTTTCCATTTTATAGAAATTTGTAAAACTATGATTTAAGGTTTATGAGTTTTAAGATAAATATTACTTCTATATAATATTATACACTTTTAATAATATCTATTAAAAAGCTCCTAACTTTACGCTTTCTCTCCTCTATTCTATAAAAAGGGGGAAATGGGGTGTGTGTGTGTCTATATATATATTACACACATATATTTGTTTTCGTCGAATTCGAATTCATGTTATCTACCTTGTCGTTGTCCAGTTTTGCTTGCCACTGTCCAGAATTTATCACAGCAGTTCGTTGACCTGTCGTTGTCCCATTTGTTGTGCATCCATGTACGTGTATGTGTCACCTTCTTGCCATCATTGTTTCCATAGTCTCGAAAGCTGAGCAATCACTCACGACTAACATTCTTATATTTAGTAAATTTAATTCACATGAAATGACGATTGAAATATGTTGTAGATTTGAATTGTTAGTTATTTGAATATGATATGTTATCATTTAAAATTGTTAACCTAGGTCGATCAACATCTGACACCATAATCATGTTGTATATGTATATATTATATAAGTTGTTAGTTATGACCCATGCTGTAATTGATATGTTATGATGTTTTATATTATTATTCTACTGTTCTCACTTTGCAAGTTCCATGTTAGTTAGAAAGTCCTTATGTGTTGAAATGATACATACCCGAACGATCTTGTAGAATAGGGAAAATCATTATGGATTGATGAAAAACCCAAGAAATTTTATAGATTTTGAATTTTGGAATTACGGGTTGAAATGATATATACCCGTAAAATTAAATTATTGCAGATTAAAATGATAAATATCTGTATCACTTGACCACGATAGAAAATTATATACGAACACCGTTGGTCTATTTTGAAAAATGATTTTCAAAGTTTGGAAAGGAAATAAATGGGTTTTAATAAATATTGATTTTAAATATAATATAAAGATTTTATTTTAATATATGTGTAAAATTTAGATTTTTAAATTATATGTTTGAAATTTTAAATTTATAAGTTAAGTTTTGAAAAATGTAAATTTAAAGATTTTACTTATAATTTTTCTTATTTTTAAAAAAATATAAAATATATTATAATATAAAATAATATAGATTTAATAAACCAGATTTAATATAATAAAATTTGATATAATAAAATTTTATTTAATAGAATTTAATTGGATAAGTATATATATTGTATTTATAATATTTATTTAAAAATTATATTAATATTTCGAAAATAGATTTTGTGATAACTTTAATAAATAAGAGGTTGGAAAGATAAATTAAAGTTGACTTGAAATTTAAATTGGTTAATAATTGAATTTGAACAAAGATTGGCTTGGAACTTATTGATTTTGAGTTTTAAAGATATGTTTTATAACCTGATAACTTGATTTTGATTTAAGAGGATTAAATGAATATTTTAAAATTTAAATATAATTTGAATATTTAATTTTGATTTAAATTTTTAATTTGATATTTTATTAATATGATTAACTAAAGTTGATTAAATGAATATTTTAAATTTAAGAAAAAATTAATTGGATATTTAATTTTGATTTAATGATCTAGGATTTTATTAAATGGTCATTAAAAATGATTAAGCGAATGTTTTAGATTTAAATAAATTTAAAGTTGAATTTTGAAAGTAAATGAAATTTATAAAATTGAGCTATTGTAAATTGTCAAATATTTAAACTTTGAAACCTATTGAATTGGAAGTGGTTAAAAATTGTAGTTTAAACCTGCATTTAAAATCGATATAAATTAGAATTGGTTTTAATGAGAATTGGAATTAAACCTTTAACCTTTTTAATTTGAAATTGTTGAACTGAGATTTGATTTAGTTTGAATTTTTGAAACAAAAGTTGATTGAATTGTTTTATGAAATTAGAAGAAACAATTCTAATTATAAACTATTTTTTATATATATAAACTATTTTAACTATAAACTATTTTTAATTTATAACCATTTCAATATATATGAGCTATTTTCAATATTTAATTGTTTAAGTTGGTGCTGTTATGATTTACATTTAATAGATTTAAATGCGAATATTTTGATATGATGGTTTAAACTATTTTGTGGTTATGATTTTGGAAATGAATTATAATTTAGAGTGAATAATGATTTTGAAAGTGAATATGATTTTGAAAGTGAATATGATTTCGAAAGTGATATGATTTTGAAATGAATATAATATAATATGAAATATGAACTGTTTAAAATGAAAATGACCATGGTGTGAAATAAGCGTTTGGTCGTTAAAGAGACCGCGATCGGATATTGTCATACTCTCTGTCAATTCCAAAAACCACTTTAACAACTGTGCACGTGGTGGAGATTTCAGAACGAAGTAGGATAGTTTGGCGAACGTCGGTATGAGGTATGAACGCAGCCCTGACTCCCTCGAGTCAGCTTGATGTGGCTAAAACAGGAAGTATACCGGGCTTAGTAGGGTCGCTTCCCCTATTGGCCACATTTTTTCAATATCATTCTATTACTTTGTGATTTGATTGGGTGCACCTTTGATTTTGGGAGTGTGTCTCGAGGTAGACGGTAGTAGCTGTTATGCGTTACCACCAGTCTGGAAGTGCAAACGGTAGAATCCTACCCTGGAATTGCCTCGCGTGCCTTGTCACATGCCGTATCGCGCCTTCTACGAGTTTGGTTTGTGTCATACCTATAGAGCGCTCCCTGGTAGCCCACCGACTTGGTGGAGTTTACAGTACTGTACAGACTACTGTATTTATGTAAAATGTGTTAAGGGAGATATAGGTAACGCCTTAACGCTATTTTAATATTTTACTTTACTATAGACATTATCTATGTAGCGTATCGTATTACGTAAGTAGATAGTTTAACGGATCCTTAAAGTGTGGAATCTCAAACATCCTTTGAGTTACTTTGTATTTCACTTGACATTTCACTTGAGTTGATTTACTGATATAAGAATGTTAATCCTGACTGAAGTGTTTTGTGTTTTGCTTTATGCTCGGATCAGACTGAGTGTCACATCATTTGAGACTCGCTTTTGGAGCTTGGAGCTTGAAAAATCTGTTGTATCTTGTTTTAGACTCTGTTGTTTATGTAGTAGCTTCATGAACTACTATTTATTTATTCCGCTGCTTATTGTTATATTACTTTGTGTCTGTGATTTAGTGGTTGATTTATTTATTGTATATGCTAAGTTTTGCCAAATATAAATTAACAATCTGTTGTATTGAGCAATTTAAGTATGGCATGGGTGGATGATTGTCGATTTGAATGGTTTGAAATAGCAGGTCGTTACATTTTGGGTTTAACTCTTTCTTCTCTTGGTAAGTACAATCTAGTCTTGGCACCCATAAAATTCAATTTAGTACATCCCCTTTTTTTAGTTATTTTCAATTGTCATCTTTGCATTTAGAGCCTAAGGGTCAAAACTCCTTCATTGATCTGACAAGGTCAATAAAGAGTTTCACTTTTTCTCTGATACCATATGTAACAACCCAATTTTTCGACTTTCGAAAGTCGACATCGATACGCCCACGGTACCAAATGCCTAACAGTCGAATGCCGAAAAACCAAACCATTAGGGTTTAAGAAGAAGAAGATAGAAGAAGAAACAAAAACAATAACAGAATCTCACATTCGCAATGGAACAATATATAATAGATAAATGAATATCTTTAAAACAAAGAAATCTATCAGTTATTACAATACATCATCAGAGTATACAATACAACACAACAATGGCAATCACTATAACTTGCCCACACGAAACGGAACTTGCACCCACCCAAACGCGATGGATAATACATAGTAAAGTGATATGTCTCGCCATCATCTTGCCTTCTGATCTCCACAGCATTCTTTTCGACTTCGCTCCAGAATAATGATAACCTAACTCTAGGCTGCCCGTGTGGAAAATTATGGGCACCCAAAATATTAATTTCCTTAATAATTCTCGTTCACCCTCAAACTAAATATGCTTTCTACCTAACAATAAAACATGCTAACTACTCAATTTCAAAAATCTTTTACAAAGTAATCTGAAATCGCTCCTACTTCTCTTCTACCAAGTTACAATTAGCTTCCCGTATAACCAGTAACTTAAAATAGATTTAGATGACAGACACCAGCCAAAAGTGGTTAGACACTACCCAAAAGTGGTTATAGATGGACAACATCAACCAAAAGTGGTTATAAATGGCTGACGCCGGCCAAAAGTTGTTGTAGATTGGGAACTATCGATAAGTTGGTAGGCCTCATCATATGAGCACTCCCACCGTGATGCGGGACAAAGTGTAAGGCCAATATCACCTGGTTTAAAAAGACATCGAAAAGTAGAATAAATGCTGATAGCGAGTCACGGTCAGTGGAATCATACACTGGGTAGAACCTAGCCAGATTAGATTGGATAGATTCCCAATGATAGTGAGCCATGGCTAAACGGCACCATGCATTGGGTAGATTCCCAATTAGATTACAGTATTGGGTAGATTTCCAATAATAGTGATTCATTGTCTAGTAGCACCATGCATTTGGTAGAATCCCAGTTAGATTTAATTGTTGGATAGATTCCTTGTTAGATTAGAATGTTGGGTAGATTCACAGTTAGATTAGAATGTTGGGTAGATTCTCAATTAGATTAGAGTGTTGGGTAGATTCCTAATGGTAGTGAGCTATGGATGAGAAGTGCCATACTTTAGGTAGATTCCTATTTATTTAAGGATATTGGGTAGGTTCCTGTAACATCCCGTCTTTTTGTACGTTTTAAATCGAAGATAAACCACACACGTCAGATTCAAACCATACAAAAGGGTGAATTGTTATTGGGGTAAATAAGAAAATGAAGCAGAGAAAGAAAAAAAAAACAGAATCTTGCAGCGGAACGACAAAATATAATAATCAAATAAACAGTTCATGAAGCTGTTTTACAAAACATTTGATTATACTTATATAACACATATCAGAGTTACACATACCATAGAATATTAAATAATGCAGCAGAACTGTATGAATGCAGTGGAAGAATATAATAAATAAGAGTAATGAAATCTCGGTCTTCGTCCTCCAGAAATAAAGTCTTTGAATCCTGAAATGCTCAGACTGACCTGAGCGAATTGAAAAGACAAAACACTCGAGTCGGAACTAAAAGATCTTATATAAGTTAAATCAACTATAAATAATATGAGTGGAATGGCATCAGAGACGTTTACGGGGTTTGACATCTCCTATCTAGTGTCAAACGTGAGTGTAGTAACTTAAGAGATGCTTGGGATTCACATCTCCTAAGGATCCGTTAAACTATTTACTATGTAGTAATATTTTGCTATTATAATAGTGTCTATAGTAAAATAAACTTACTTTTAAATAGCGTTAAGGGGTTATCCATATAGCCCTTAATACGTAATAGTGCCAATAGTCTATATAGTACTGTAATACCTCCTGATCGGGAGGCTACCAGTGGATACTCCATAGGTACGACACAAATCAAACTCGTACAAGGCATGCTAGGGTAGGTGACACGGCACAAAAGGCAATGCCAGGGTAGATATACCAATTACTATCCGGACTGGGGGTGACGCATAGCGCGCAGCTACCGCCCACCTCGAGCCACACCCCCAAAATCAAAAATCAAAAGTGGCCACCGAATCAATCTCAAAGTCAGAATATAATAGAATGATATTGAAGGAGTGTGTCCGATAAGAGGAGCTACCTCACTGGCTCGGAATCGCTCCTATTTTAACCACCTTATGCCAACTCACGGGAGTCGGGTCCACGTATATACCTCAATGGAATGCCGCCACCATCCTACTTCATTCTGGAATCTCCACCGCGTACACAGTTGTTAAAGTGGTTTTCAGAGTTGGCAAAGAGTATGACAACTTCTGATTCCGGTCTCTTTAACAACCAAACGTTATTATAACACCGCGGTCATTTCAAAATAATTGTACTTCAAACCAAAATATAATATCCATTTCAAAACCATATAAATATGATATCATTTCCGTTTGAAAACTCAAATCAATATGATATCATTTTTATAAAAACCCAAATCATGTAATATCATTTTTATTTCAAATATATCTTTTTCCAAAATCATAGCACTTTCGAAGTTATAACACTTCGAAATCAAAACACTTAGTATAACACTTTCAAATCATAATACCTTGAAACTCGTAACTTTCAAATATGACTACATCACTTAAATGGCTTAAATATTAAATTATTTTATATAATAAAATAGCTTCTTCAATTTCACAAATCAATTCCAAATACAGATTTGAACCCCCAAATAAACCATTTCAATTTCCATATATTTCAAAGCTTCAAATATTCCACCATTTCAAAACTAATTCTTTGATAATTCCATATATATCAAATTCAATTACTACTATTTAGATTTGATATCTTTACTTGATAAATCCAATATAATTTAAGTAAAACTTTTAAACTGTAAATAACTGGATATTCTTTCAATTTATTTAGCTTGATATATCCATTTAAGTCAACCCGATATTCATTTAAATCACTCTAAACCAAAATCAAGTTATAAAAATCATACCTTTTAAAAGTAACAAATTTATTTAAATTTCAAATCAAATTTATTCGGGTATAATTCTTAAATAATTTAATTCAAATCAATTTCATATTTATCTTCCAACCTCAATTTTATTTTAGTCATTATAAACTATATATACAATAAAATTTAAATAGGTACTTAATCCTATTATGTAAAAACAATCAAACTTTATTATTTAACTTATTTTATATTTCAAAACAAATTTATACATAGCTAAAAATCAATAATAAAATAACATTTATTTAACAACTAAAATCAATATTTATATAACCCGTATATCTCTTTACAAAACCATAGAAATCATTTCAAAATATTATTATATATATAGACCGGGGTGTCTGTATATAATTTTCTATCCTATGGTCAAGTGATACAGATATTTATCATTTCAATCCGTATTTTAAAACACAAATACGGTTATATATCATTTAAAACCGCAATCCCGAATGAAATAAAATCCATAACAACTTGCAGTTTATAACAATATAACATACAACGTCCATTCCTCCAATATCAATCATCAACCATTTATCACAATCATCATCCAATTCAAACAATAACATGAATATAGAACAGATAATAAATAACTAGTATTTACTGGCAGTTTATATTCAATAATAAGTTAAATAACAATTTAGTTGACAGTTTATATGCAATAATAAATTAAATTACAATTTAATTCAAATAAATTCCATTTAACTGAGATGATGATTAAAAATATGCCAAACAGTCATAAATAAATTCTAACCACATCATAAATTAATTTAACAAACATAATAAATTTTAGAAGTTGTGAGTGGGTTAAAACACTCAACTTTTGAATTTAAATTGAATTTAAATCCAATTTAAACTGAAAATTCAAACAGTCTTAGAATTCATCCAAACCAGCGCCAGAATGTTCGGAATTTTGATAGGATCGCAGCAGAGAAAACCACGCGTGAATTGATCCTTGTATGAAAAGGTTATGCACGTTTGAAGTTATGTGATTTAAATTTGAAACGAATGAAAAAAAATACGTCGCCATTCTATTCACGCGGCTACAGGAACCCTACCCAACACAAAGCAGACAATCTCGATTGCTCCCACAAACGCGCCACCATGCGCCGCTGGCCACAGCGACTACCTCCCCTGACATGCACCTTCTCCACGCCATCCAAGTCGGCCCACGGCTTTGCGATAATTCGTGCATTCGAGAGCAGCAACCGCCATGGATTTCGAACCCTTAACTAATTTTTGCTGACGATCTAGCCATTGATTCCTCCAGCAAACACCACTGATGAACAACGCTCGGTCCCCCCTACAAAACCCCTCAGACGATTTGACGATCGGCTGAAGTATGATCGCGGCGTGATGAACGGCTGAGAATTGATCCTCAATTTCTGGATAAACAGAGCTTCAAATCGAAAATTGAATTTCAAATCTAAGATACGCTCGTCGAGAGCCTCAGATCGATACAAAATTTGATATGTATTGAGGAGTTTGAATTTTTGAGGTTGAATTTTGAATTGAAGTTGGATAGTGAAATGTAGGGTTTGTCTGCCATTGAGAAAGAGGAGTAACAAAAGATTTGTACGTACAGAAATGAGAAATAGAAAGGCTGCTATATAATAGAGTATTTGTAGGTAGGATTGAAAATAGAAAGAACAGACCTGATTTGATTGAACGATATCGGCCCAAAAGCCCGTTCCGACTCCGGAACGAAATTGGGTCTGTTTATTTGATAATTATATTTTGTCATTCCGCTGCAAAATTCTGTTTTGTTTTTTTCTTTCTATGCTTTCTTTTCTTATTTACCCCAATAACAATTCGCCCTTTTGTATGGTTTGAATCTGACGTGTATGGTTTATCATCGATTTAAAATGTACAAAAAGGCGGGATGTTACAGTTCCTAATGGTAGTGAGCCACGATCGAGAAGTATCATGCATAAGATTAATTTCAGATAGAATTCCTAATAAGATTAAGAGGAGAGTTCCTAAGTAAGAATGAGCATTGGGTAAGGATCCCAATCCAAGCGGTAAGGATGGCATCAAGCTAGTAAGGATGGACATCAAAAACCCTGGTACGGCGAGACGCCAAGGGGCAAGAAGATCCCCGAGATAGAATTAGAAAGGACAAGCAAAACGACTCAAGTTGAAAAAACTAGTTAACCAAAAAGACAAAAAAAGGCCTCACTGTTACAAACAGGTTAAATGATTATTAGTATATTTGGAATACAATATACAAGAAGGAACGAAGAAGGGGCAACGTCTCATAAGCCTTCATACATGTTTTTGATTTTAGTTTCGACCATCTTAACGGCTTTCTCCAAGCGAGATTTGAAATGCTCCTCCATCTAGTCGTATGTTTTAGATACTCATTCCTTCTTAAAATGCTTGAACGAGATTCTTCGACCATCCTTAGTACCTATAAGAATTCCCAATGTATTAAGTACTAGGGCTAAGGGAGAACTCCTCTCGGATTGAGGACGAGGTCCAAAAGGGACAATGGTGGTTCTATAAGAAGAAGAAAATCCTATACCGACACGACCTCTACTTTTACCCCTTCTGCGAGCTGGAGGGGCCGCAATAATAACCTCGTTAGTTCTCTTATTTTCAATTTCAGTTTCTTGTAATCTGGTTTCCGAAGGTCTCAGTGTGCCTCGTCCAATTGTTGTCGAAGAATAGACGTGGCCACCCATAAACTAGAAACAATAGATTCTGAAGCCTGACCAGTAAACGACTCTGCCTCCAGAATAGCGGACATCTTTTTGGATAAATCTTCAAGAATTTTCTTAAGGATCCATTGTCTTTCAAGAAAGCATGAATATTGGTATCGAGATCAAGGCTACACTTCGTTAGTTCAGCTATTTTACCATTGAGATTTTGTTGCAAGGAGGCGTGATCTCTTTAGTTCTAAGCAGTTAGGACATGATTACCCCTAAAAGAAATTTGAATTAAAACCAAAAAAGGTAGATCTTCGTAAAGGTAATTCTATTTAACTCTATTAAAGATTAGTACAGATAAAAAAATGAGGATACAAAATCTATGGTCCCCTAAGATGAGCAAATTTATCCTTTGTAACCAAAATAATTCAAAGGCCTTTACTCCTAGTATCAACAAGGGACCGCAAGGGTCTAGCAATATTGGAGAAAGAAATGTCCTTCCTTAAACCACCCTTTGGTATAGAAAGTTCTGAAGGAGAAGAATCTATAATGGATAGATTATGGTTAGCTTCTGGAACATATTGGGGAACGTAATCTAAAACATGTTCACTTTTAGGAGTCTTCCCTTCAGCAATAGCTAAGGGGGATAGAGTTACACTTCGGTAACCATGTAGAACCTTCAGAGTTATAGTTAGGCTTGGATCATAGAATCTCCTGAGGAAAGATAGCCTTTTATTCTTCAACTAAGGGTCTCTCAGATGTAGTTTAGAGAGTCAGGCAAACTCTTGAATGACCTCATCTCAATCATATAATGCAAGCTTTAATTTACCCCTAAGACCCAAGACTTGTTTAGTTAATCTTATACCTCTAAGCCTAAGGAATTTAATTGATGGCACAAGTTTCATCATGTGTTTCCTATACCTCCTTGATCTTATTGAATAAGTTTACATTCCTTAGTCTTCTGGATGTTAGTTAGGATTTAAGGGTGCCTATGGTTGCTAACAACTTCGAGTTTATGGTTTGACTCCTCTTCCATAATACTTCATAGTGGGAAGTAAAACCCAACTTTCTCAGTTTAGAAATGGGTAAAGGAATAAGTACTTCGGAATAGATGTGACGAAGTCAATAAGGAAAATAGTTCACCAAAAATTCAAACATCAACAAAGGTATCATCAAAGCCAACAACCACAACAGACAAACACATAAAAGGGAAATGTACCAAAAATATTTCAAATCGAAAAGTCAACCATATCAACAGTAGATTTCTGATAATTAGAATGGTGACTTACCTCATCTTTATCAACATTCTCCTCCACAGGAACTGAGGGTCCAACACCTGCAATGGCCCATGCTTTCTTATACCCTAGGAGAAGCTATCTTTAATCCTTTTACTGTTGGGGTTGAAGCCTATAAAAAGAATCACACCCTTGTTCCGGTTATGCTCGTAAGCTTCATAAAGAATTTTAATTGCTTCAGCGGCATCCACCTTTTCAGCCTCTTCTTTAGTAACTAGGTTCGAGACCCTTTTCTTAGCTTCCGCTAATTCCTCTTCGGCCTTTTGATGCTTGGCCATTTGATCTTTTCAAACCTTCTCCAATTCTACAATTTTGGTCTCGGAAACTTTCACCTCCTTCGGCCTTTTCTCCCTCTCATCTTGGCCCTCCTTCTCGGCCTTCTCTTTATATTCAGCAAACTGCTTCTCAACGGACTCAAAAATTTCTTTGTACTAATCCAGTTGTCTCCCAACAGCATCATCCTTTACCTATTCTCCCTTCAGCTTTTTGAACCCATAATTAGGAACTAAGAAGTCGGCTAGGACCTGAAAAAGATCATTACGAAACTAGAGAGATAAATATTTCATAAAAAAGAAGAGGTCTTTACCTTGAGGTGGTCCTCCATCCCCATGCTCATCATCCTCCCAAAGCTATCGATGTCGTTAGCTAACTCCACTCGGGAGTTCCCTACAACCTTGGGTAGGTGATCATCAATAGCATAATGGGTTACGTCAATCACCTGATCCTTTGAAGAAGAAGCTAAAATAAGAGCGTTCGGAGCGGGCACGGATTTAGAAGGAATGTCCTTTTTAAGCCTCTTAGCTAAGGATGGATCCTTCAAAGGTGGCTTCGGTCGAGTAGAAGTGGAAGTAGAGGATGGCTTTATTAAGAACAACTCTCTTATTGCAAGCATTTCGTCAGAAGCCACTGCCACATGAGAAAGAGAAAGTAGATTAGAGAAACAAACTTATATTTCATGATTGTTATATCCTAGAACACATGCTATAAGATATTAGCTCGGGAGCGACATCCTATCTTTCGGTCTCAGTGCTTTTAGGATCAAGATGAGTCGATTCTTCAAGATTACATAAATCAGTTACATCGAGGGGCATGGCTTCGGCTGAAGGGGGATCATATCCAAGAAATCTAGCCGAGGATGATAGCAGCCAACAAGCCTTGAGATTGGCTTCGGAAAGAACAACATGCCTAAGCCTTTCCCCCTTTGGAATTTTCATGACTTCCTCATACCTAGCATCGAAAAGATCCTTAAGGGTTGGGGCCTTGTCCCTCCTTAGTTTAGATAAGGAGATAAAAGAGAAAAATATATTAGGGAACAATGTGACCAAAGCTTAGAAGCAAGAACATTTTAAACAGGAAGAATTCAAAAACTTACAGGTCCCTAGCAGTTCAGTAATAATTCGAGGATCATTGGCCTTCACGAAAAACCAATGAGTGGTTGTTACCTTGCTTATTGGCTTGATCAGGGGCATCTTTTTCGAAAAACCAAGGAAATACAGAGGAACTGCAAAACTACCAAATGTCCTATGAAGATTATATAAGTAAAGGATCTCGGAAGTAGTCATGTTATGGTACCCCTTCTTCTGGTACAGGATTGCTAAAGATGACAAGGTGCTATACGAGACCACCCTAAGTTGAATTGGGTTGATTCCATAGAACTCTAGAATACTAACAAATAAAGGAGCAAGAGGGAATGATATCCCACTTTTCAAATGCTCTAAGGTCCAGTTAAAGAACACTTCAGGAGGCTCAATCCAGCCATCTTTTAAACTTGAAGCCTTGACTTCAACTCCTTCAATCCTATAACTCTCCATTCAATTCTCTAGCTCTCCTTGACTAGTTATAGGTTTGTCCATCGAAAGGTCTAAGAAGGGACCAATGTTAAACTAGTTACTCGATAGAAATTCCGAAACTCCTAACGAAAGGTTTAAAGTCTTATGGTCTCAAATTAGATTTTGTCTTTGGACATCAAAATAGTTTCGTTTGTCACTTAATCTAAATGGCTTCAAGTATCAAGCATGGTTTTCAAAAAGTTTAGACCTCGGGGTCTCAAGTTAGATTTTGTCTTTCGGCAATGAAACAGTTTCACTTGACACTTAATTTAAATGGCTTCAAGTGTCAAGCATGATTTTCAAAAGTTTAGACCTCAGGGTCTTAAGTTAGATTTTAAATTTCGGCATCGAAACGGTTTCGCTTGACACTTAGTCTAGATGGCTTCAAGTGTCAAACATGATTTTCAAAAGTTTAGATCTCGCGGTCTCAAGTTAGATTTTGTCTTTCTTCACCGAAACAGTTTCGTATTTTACTTAGTCTAGATGGCTTCAAGTATCAAGAACGATTTTCAAAAGTTTAGACCTCACGGTCTTAAATTAGATTTTGCCTTTCAGCATCAAAATAGTTCCTCTTGTCACTTAGTCTAGATGGCTTCAATTGCCAAACATGATTTTCGAAAGTTTAGACCTCACGGTCTCAAATTAGATTATTATTTTTTTCTTTCGGCACCAAAACAGTTTCGCTTGTCACTTAGTTCAGGTGACTTCAAGTGGAAGGCACGATTTTCAGAAGTTTTGACTTCACGGTCCTAGTTTAGATTTCGCCTTTCGGCGCTCAAACATTTTTCACTCATCGTCTAGCCTAGATGGCTTCACATAACCAATATGATTTTGAAAGTTTTGACCTCTCGGTCCAAGGTAAATCTCCACCTTTCAGCTTTCGAAACCTTCAAATACTCATTATTTGACCCAGTATTCCATTCAAAACTAAATGTCGTAACTTCTTCCATATATATAGTGTAGACTGACCTCAAAAGATAATCAAGAAAAATAAACCAAACCTGCACATTTCAAAGTTCACTCCACATTTCTGATGTGCACGTAAATGTGCATATTTTTACCATCATATTTATTCTAATTAATTTAAATAAATGATCATATTGGGTATTTTAACTTGTTTTAACCAAAATTCATATTAATTCCAAATTGTCACATATTCATTTTTCATCCAAGGGCAAAATAGTCATTTTTGTGCGTAAATTAACTTGAGAAAATTTAATTAGAAATTTCCATACTATTTTGTAGGAATTTGAATTCAATTAGAAGTTGTTTCACGAAGAAGATATGCATGCACAAAAAGAACACAAAGGAATGAAGATAGAAATAATTCAAAGTGAAGATCATGGAGGACCCCACCTACCCACCTACCTTTATGAACAAATTAGAGGCACATGCTTATGGAGTTTATGACTTTATGTACATTTAAATGATGATTATTAGAAGCTAATGATTACTTGGCCTCCACACTTTCTCAAGGGTAGTTTGGGCATTCCCCAAATTATGGATTAGGGTTTCATGCATGTATATACACCCCTTATGTTTCATGTAACCCTCTTCTCTTTTAGTCTTCTTTAGTTTAGTTTAGGCTCAAAATAAAACTAAAAGCTCTCTTTCTCTTTTCATGGCTACTTAGTCATTTCTTTTATGTAATTTTTATGCAACTTTAATAAATTTATCTTTTCTTTTCTTGTTTATTTCCTTTCATGTTGTAGTGTAGGTTTACATTCATGCAAAGTAGAATAGTTCTAATTCTTGTTAATTAGCTCTCTTTTTCCATTAGCTTTCATTTTCCTTTCTTTTTACTTTCATGTTGCTAGCGACATTTGTTAACCAAATGACAAATATGAGAGGCTAAACCCCTTCAATTTAGGGGTAATGAAGCTCTCTAATTATGTAGCTTTAACTATTTGTTAATTGACGCTCTCTTTTTGTGCTTAATGATGATCAATGAAGTGTTTTATTTGTTTTTTTTGCTTTGAATTTTGATAGCATATATTGTTGACACCAAATAGGCTATGCTTAAACAATCACTGACACAAATGTCTCTTCATCAAAATATGATTATGGCATAAGAAAGTGATTTGAAACTCAAATTTGATGGTCTATATTTGTAATCAATAATTAATAGACCATACTTAAAATAGATTTCATTTTCATTTTCTTTGTCAAGTTTCATGAAAGTTGATAAGTGCTTTAAGGGATGTGTTATAGTTTGATGGTTTATGTTGGCTAATCAATAGCACAAATGAGCCATACTTATGATAAGAACATCAATTAAAGCACTAATGACCATAAACGAGAGATCATGATTTCGTATGTGTTGAACTACATGATCTAGAGAGTGGATTTATTCTCTAAATTGTCACTTAACTCTTATATTTGCTTCTCTTTTCTTTTAGTTAGTTAGTTAATTTTCTAATTCTCTAGCTTAACTTTCGCTCGACTTTGGTATAATTTGATTGAATAGAATTTTTAAAATCATCAATTCCCTACGGATCGACCCGTATTCGTCACGTACTATAAGTGTACGCCGTGCGCTTGCGGTAAAATTTAATTTAAAATTTTTCGGTAGTTTTCTAAACCAATAGAAAATTAGCCAATTAACAAGTTTTTGGCGCTGTTGCTTTTCTTTGTTTAATTTTTGTGTATTTTTTATTTTATGTGTGTGTTTGCAAATAAAACAAAAAAAAATTGTGTGTCAATTTGTTGTGTGTTTTTGTTCTTGTGCATTTTTTTTTGTTCACAGTTAGCATTTGCATTTCTAGTTTCTACAAAAAAAAAATATTTAAAAAAAAAGAAAGCACAGTCTCATTTCAAAAACAGAATTTTGCTTTATTTATTCAATTTACATTTCCATTTTCTTCATACATATTTTCCAGTGCCTCTGTTCTTCTGTTCATTTTGCATCTGTTCACCCACTGTTCATTTTGCTTCTATTCTGTACACTACTTTAATACATTTCACTTCTCTGTGCAAACCACCCAATTTCCCTCAAAAAAACTGCTGCTACTACACATTTCAACAAAAATTCCAACACCTTGTATCGCTGCTCATAATAAACTCCTTCACCATCCACTTCATCCAAAACACCCCTTCTGGTCCTCTGCCCCATACTGCTACTATAAGCAGCACCTCTAACCCAGTGCATTGCCATCTATGCATCCCCTCTAATCCTCAATCATCCACCATCACCAGTCCATATCACAACTACCTTCATCAACAATCAACTACAAACAACTCATAACGCCTACCACCATCACAACTGTGAAACCATCATACTAACATCATATTCCAACCACCATCACAATTGTAAAACCTCTCTGGCCACCTTCACACTAACAGTGCCACATCATTTTCCTACCACCATCACTGTCTTCATTTCACCGTTGACCACCACAGCTACCTCATTTCTATCGACTTCACTTCACTTCACAGTGACCATTTGCCAATACCTCATTTCACCATATCAAACTCCACTTTATTCCACTAACCACCTCTGACAACAAGCTATTCCACTCAATACTGCAAGCAACCAGTCACCACTGCAGTACTCCACCTTCTTCCCTCTCCACTACAACAGTGCACACAGTGTGCATAGCTGCTTCTGCTCAACCATCCACCTCTGATCAGCAGCATACATCAACATACTCCTTCCAACACCTCAAACAGTCACAAACACTCAGCATACAACCTTCCTTCCGCTCGACCATTCTACCTCACGCAACTCCATCTTCTAGCAACCCACACTGCCATCAACTGTAGTCTCGCCTTTCAGAACTACTGCGATCACCTCGAATCACCTCACCGTCAACACGTACAACCGAACACCATCAACTCGACCGCAGCCTCACCTCGAACAATCATCTCCACCTACTATCGCAACAGCACTCGCCTGAACTAACAGCGACCGAGTCTACTACTAGTGGCCTCTACAATTTCGCCGCCACCCAATCGCCTTCCACTAATCACCTCGACCACCCAATTCGCCCTATCCCCAAAACTGACCTCAAATCCACCACGGCCCGCGAACCTAATCCGCCTGCATAGTAAATCCGCAGTGCCCATTCCACTCGCAAGCATCGCCAACGAGCAACCGCAATTTGAACTGGATCGGAATTCGAACGATTTTTTTTCCTTTTTCTTGAGACTTTGTTTTGTGCTTTTGAAATGTGCTTAAGTTTGTTCTGTCGAATTCAACTGGGAACAGTGGTGCAATTTATTTGAGTTCTGTTGCATATTGGGCCGAGTTTTGGGCCGAAGTTGTTTTAAAGAATTTTTTTTACTTTGCTTTTATTTTTAGTTTTCTTTTACGTGTTTTATTTTTACTTGTTTTAGTTTTCAAACTCATTTTTCTTTTACGTGTTTTATTTTTACTTGTTTTAGTTTTCAAACTCATTTTTTCTTCTTCTTCTTAAATATTAAAAAAAATGCAACAAGTGTTTTGTTTTGTTCTCGTCAAAATATAAAATAAAAAAACTTAACAAAAAATTGCTTTGTTTAGGGTTTTATTTTCTTCATCTGAAAAAAAACAAAAAAAATGTGTTGTTTGTTTTTCATTTCTTCTAGCCTCTCTTTAAAAAAAATTCTGAATGTTCTGTTTGGTTTTCAATTGTTTTGTTTTTTTGTTTTGTGGTGTTTTCATTTGTTTTATTTTGCTTTGTTTTCTTTCTTCATCTAAAAAAACTTGTATATATATATTATTTTTAAATTTCAGGTTGCAAAAGCAGAATATCAAACAAAAGAAGTGCCGTCAAAAATAACTACTTGCTTATTTATAATTTTCTTTTTATTTGTCTTGCATTGTATGTTGTTTTTGTTTGTCTTGCATTGTTGTTTACCTGCATTTGAGAAAAAAAATTCAAAAAACTAAAAACAAAAACAAAAATTCATCGTAGTTGTATTGTTAATACACGTTTAATTTCTACTTTGCATTTCATTCTTAGATTTTGTTAATAATAACGGTTAGACATCATTAACACTTAATTATATATTGACAATTTGTCTTCTTTGAACAATTTAATTTCTTGGTGTTTAGGCTACGGCAGAGCAATAATCAGTTATAAATATTACGGTGATTAATATTATACTGAATTATTTCTCTGAAGGTACTTAAACCTTCGGCTGCATTGCTGTGGCGATTTGTGGTGTACCGATAACACCTGCCCTATCTGGCTGAGAACTATCTTGTTGATCTAAGATAATGTGTGATTATACAGTTTTGGGTTAACTTCGGAAAAATCATTTGTAATTAACCCTTGAATTTATTTAGTTGCATTAGTTCATGCACATTTAAAAAAAAAATCCAAAAATCCAAAACTAAAAAAAATTGTGAATATTCCTTTTATTTTTCTTTGAAAATTTTAAATCCTTTTCCTTTGAAATTTTAAAAATCCAAAAAAATTTAGAAAAATCAAAATCCAAAGAAAAATTATAAAACCTTTTCAAAAAAACAAAAAAAAATTGAAAAACCAAAAATAAAACAAAAATCAATTTTTCATTTTGAAAAATAAATTCTATTTATACATATTTTTCCTTTATAAAACAAAAAAACAAAAACATTCCTGAAAATGCCCGAATTTCCCCACACTTGAATTTTACAGTAGTTGTGAAAATCAATATAATCTATATGATTTCACTCCAAATTCGTATGGATATAACAACGACTTTTGTATAAACAATTCAAATTTCGAATAACAAAATTTTCAAAACGATGACTAACCCTCGAATATCGAAAATAGCATTTCATCTTTACTTGAATTCTCTACACAACAAAATCAAAGTATAAATGATTTGTGTAGTTCATATTTGTATAATGACTCGAGTCAAGAATTTCAAATTTTGAATTCAATTCAAAATTCAAACGGTTTCGATGATAACCCATGCTAATTCAATTTTGAACTCCAAAATGAATTTCAAAATCAAAACGAAAATGTGATCCACTTTTCAAATAATTTTGGCAATGGGAATAATCTTGACCACGATACGATTGAAAACTTTTGTCCTTGACAATTTCAAAGTGAAAGTTTTCAAGTCAATAATTATAAATTGGATTCTGTTGAACAAATGAACGAAATTTACAATGATCACACGAATTCGCTGTTTGAAACATATATGAAACAACATGAAAAACAAAATCAAATTTCAACGTGTGACGAGCCAAATAATAATCCATCTTTTACCCAAATCGACGATTTTCAAATAACAACTTTTGAAATTGAAAACAACAATCTTAATGAAGTTGTTGAAAACAAGATAATTGAGTTGGGTTTCAATCCTTTTGAGGGTGTGGAACCAAATTTAAAATTCGATCTTCCTTTTCTCGATTACGAAAATTTGAATACAACAACTTTGGATTTTGAGCTTGAGACATGTAGTAAAGTTGTTGATAATCCAACTAGGAATGGCAATGGGGCGGGTTTTTAGTGCCCCATGGATTTTTTAGACCTCGCCCCAGACCCGCCCCGTAGACCCGGTGCGGGTCTGGAATTTTGCCCCGTTCCCGGGACCCGTACGGGTCAGGGTAGATTCGATCCGCCCCAAGACCCTATGAGTCTCATGTATTGATTCAAAATTGTGTACCAACTTACATATATTTATTTGTTTATACTCGTTATCATCAAATAATACATGAAATACAAATAACAACGTGTCTAAGGGAAGTTAGTAAAAACGATGTGTACAATAACAATTCAGAAAATATATACATATGTTATTGTATAATTATCAATGACGCAACTTAATACTCTAATTTTTTATATAGATTATTTATTGGAACATTTTAATATCCATGCTAGAATCACTTATATCTAAGAAGATTAATAAATCATTATAGTAATAAATCAGTTTCATGAGATGTTAGTAGTGTGGGTCGGGTTGGGGCGGGTCAACCGAGGCCCGACCCGACCCTAGACCCGGAGCACTCAAGAACGGGTCACGGGTCTACCCGCCCCAATGACCCAATGGGACGGGTCTGGACGGGCCAAAACAGGGACGGGTCGACCGGGTTTGGACCCTAGACCCACCCCATTGCCATCCCTAAATTCAACAAAAGAAGACGAATTTAATGAACATGAATTTTTTGGACTTTTGGATGACGAGTTATTAAATTCCGACGGGAAGATGAAAATCACTATTTTGATTTTGAAATCAATAACTATGAAAATATTTTCAATGATAAGCTTGAATTTCAAATTGGTGAAAATAAACTTGAACTTCAATCAATTGTTTTATCGACCCCAAAAATCATCGAAAACAAAAAAATTCGTACAATATTCAATAAAACAACATTCGTTTTTCCAAATCAACGTTCAACTTCGAAACCTTTTACGATTTGGTTTTTCATGCTTATGCCGTGTCTCGCACATTTGACGAGACAAACGAAATGGTCTTTAGAAGACCATTTCATTTACTTTTTCACTGTATACTTTCTCTTCTCTTGTAAATAATAATCTTTCACGTAAATATAGGATTTTTATTTTATTTTTCTTCTTCCACTTGGGTTGACTGTGAGGACACAGTCAAAATCAAGTGTGAGGAGAGACTCATCTTCCATTTTCTTTCATGGTTTATTTTTGCTTTTTCTTTTAAAAACTCAAAAAAAATTATTAAAAAAAATCCCAAAAACAAATTTTCTTTTGATTTATTTTTAAAGAAACGCTATAGGATAAATATATGGTTTTGGTTTATTAAATTGAAATTTTTGAAAGTTTATTTGTCTTAACAAAAATAAAAATGAAGTTTGATTACAAACAACAATGGTTTAACTAGTATATAGGAAGATCTATACGTGTTAATTGTAAAATACATCCTAATTGAAAATCTTTGTTTTAAAAAGTGGTTGATTTAAATTAAGGATATAACATTTTTTTTTGTCTTCTAAGTTAAGTGGTGCTAAGATGATTTTGCAAAATTTTCCCTTTCAAAAAAAAATTCGAAAAAAAAAATATACAAAAAAAAACAAAACATTTGTATATATGTAAATATTTTCTATTAACACCTACGGTCGACAGGTGTACGTGTACACTCGCCATGCTCTATACCTTTCTCACGTAAGCTCGTAAGGCAGTGCATAATTAGTATATCTGGCCTCAGTTTATCTGAGCTAGGTGTATGTATATAAAAATTCTTTTATCAATAATGCCTACAGTCGATAGGTGTTCACACTCGTGTGTTCACTCGCCACGCTCTGTATTCCCCTCACATAAGTCCGCAAGGCAGTGCATGGGTAATATATCTGGCCTCAGTTTGCCCGAGTTAGGCATACAAATATTGTAAATATTAATAAAATTTTCAAAAATACAAGAGAGAGTAAGCAATTGAAATCCTAGCACTATTTTTAACTTATTTGATTTGACTTCTTATTGAAAAGAAATGAATATATCACTTTGATAATCAACTAAGGATCCATTTTATAATTGTTATCAACCGAAACAACAAGTTAAACTACTGTCTATTTGTTATGATAACTTGATTTTTGTTGGAAATTTTGACGAGTAAACGACATAAATTTTCAAGATAATAGCCAAAACCAATATTTAACTTATTCGTGTCAATTTAAAAATAAATCCTTCATTTTTAAATATTTTCAAAAACTTGCATTCACATCTTTGTAAATAAATCTTGCATTTTGTAAATATTTTCATCATGCAATTGGATTTTGTGGGTAGTATCGCTGAAAACCCTCACGAGACAGCACTCGTCGTACTGAGGACACTCAGAGGTTTAACGGCTTGTTGCATACGCTCAATGCAATCATGCTTCCTATGAAAACGGATTTATCTTAGTTTTTCACTCTCTTTATTCGAGGATGAATAAAAAGATAAGTGTGGAGGTATTTGATGTGCACGTAAATGTGCATATTTTTACCACCGTATATATTCTAATTAATTTAAATAAATGATCATGTTGGGTATTTTAACTTGTTTTAACCAAAATCCATATTAATTCCAAATTGTCACATATTCATCTTCATTCAAGGGCAAAATAGTCGTTTTTGTGCATAAATTGACTTCACAAAATTTAATTAGAAATTTACATACTATTTTGTAGGAATTGAATTTGATTTCAATTAGAAGTTGTTTCATGAAGAAGATATGCATGCACAAAAAGAACACAAAGAAACGAAGATAAATATAATTCAAAGTGAAGATCATGGAGGACCCCACCTACCTTAATGAACAAATTAAAGGCACATGCTTATGGAGTTTATGGCTTCATGTACACTTAAATGACGATTAGTAGAAGCTAATGATTAATTGGTCTCCACACTTTCTCAAGGGTAGTTTGGGCATTCCCCAAATTATGGATTAAGGTTTCATGCATGTATATATACCCCTTATTTTCATGTAACCCCCTTCTTTCTTTAGTTTAGTTTAGGCTCAAAATAAAACTCAAAGCTCTCTTTCTCTTTTCATGGCTACTTAGCCATTTCTTTTATGTAATTAACTTTAATATATTTATCTTTTCTTTTCTTGTTTATTTCCTTTCATGTTGTAGTGTAGATCTACATTCATGCAAAGTAGAATAGTTCTAACTCTTGTTAATTAGCTCTCTTTTTCCATTAGCTTTCATTTTCCTTTCTTTTTGCTTTCACGTTGCTAGCTACATTTCTTAACCAAATGACAAATATGAGAGGCTAAACCCCTTCAATTTAGGGGTAATTAAGCTCTCTAATTATGTAGCTTCAACTATTTGTTAATTGATGCTCTCTTTTTGTGCTTAATGATGATCAATGAAGTGTTTTATTTGTTGTTTTTGCTTTGAATTTTGATAGCCTATATTGTTGACACCAAATAGGCTATACTTAAACAATCACTAATACAAATGCATCTTCATCAAAATATGATTATGGCATAAGAAAGTGATTTGAAATTCAAATTCGATGGTCTATATTTCTAATCAATAGTTAATAGACCATACTTAAAATAGATTTCATTTTTATTTTCTTTGTCAAGTTTCGTGAAAGTTGATGAATGCTTTAAGGGATGTGTTATAGTTTGATGGCTTATGTTGGCTAATCAATAGCACAAATGAGCCATACTTATGATAAGCACATCAATTAAAGCACTAATGATCATAAAAGAGAGATTATGATTTCGTATGCGTTGAACTACATGATCTAGAGAGTGAATTTATTCTCTAAGTTGTCACTTAACTCTTATATTTGCTTCTCTTTTCTTTTAGTTAGCTAGTTAATTTTCTAATTCTCTAGCTTAACTTTCACTCGACTTTGGTATAATTTGATTGAATAGAATTTTCAAAATCATCAATTCCCTGCGGATCGACCCGTATTTGCCACGTACTACAAGTGTACGCCGTGCTCTTGTGGTAAAATTTAATTTGAAATTTTTCGGTAGTTTTCTAAACCAATAGAAAATTAGCCGATTAACAATTTCACATATGCAGTAAACTTGAAGGGCGTGTGTTATACCAAAACCTCTCAATAGCAAAAATAACGACTATCTTCCTAAAGAAAGTCCAACACTCTATATCCATATGTATTGCAAGAGTTATGATGCTTAAGTATTTAAAGAACGAACGGGTTGAACCCATCTAGAAAGAATAATACCACAGGCCAAAGGGAATAGCCCATAATCAGATCTAAAGCCGGAAGCACCAACCTATAGTAAAAGGAATCAACGGTCGAATCGGCCAATAAGACAATATGCGGCTCGGATGCAAGAGGTTGTTTAGGTGGGAAGACAATTCATGAATATGCACTCCTTAAGCTGCAACGCTGGATGTCCATAACAAGCTTCAATCGTAGCCGTACAACAAACAACCTCAACAATCCAAGGAAAAGATTTTCCACTAATAGCACTATAACATGTTGGCTATACATAGACGACAATTCAAAGACACAAGGGGTCTTTTTTGGTGTAAAAAAGAACTTACACAATCATATAGTACTTTCCTATATTAGAGCTCTATTCAAAAACTCCTTAATAGCGAAAACATCCAGATTCAATGTAACAAGCCTCTCGGCTAAACAAGAGTACTTAAATAAGGAAAGGACAGTGGACATAGAGACTTTCGGTCCAAACCACTATAAAAAGTCTCAATGTTATTTACTTTCTGCACTTTATCTTCTTCTCGTTTACCATCACAACTTTATAGCTCAACAATCCATAACTCCAACTTATTTACTTCAAGTCTCAGTAACCTCATACATGAATATATTATTCCTTTTATTTTTATTGCAAATGTTTTTGATACACCTTTATTGAAAATCTATTTGGAAGATGAAAGTTCTCCACTAATTTTTTCAAATATACCTTTGACTTTATAATTAACCAATAGAAGACACTCAGTCAGTTTCAATAATTGGTCCAAACAATAGCACATATATAACCCCTAGGTGGTCCGAAGATCATGGGTAATCCACCGTCCATTGTATGAAGAGCGTTATGTACACCAGTCTCAATGGATGTATTGATATCTCATTTTCAACACATCTTCATTTGACATGATTTATTGCTCATAGTTGTGAACACGTTTGTAACTACAATCAATTAAATACGTTTCCTAATGATTTTCTACTCGTATATATTTAATGTATTTAAAAAATTACTTATATTTAGTAGTGACAATTAGAATTGTCGGGTCATACTTGGACCAACCCAGCGGATCTCGGTTCTAAACAGGTTAGCTTTCATTAATACGTTCTCGAAACCTAGATCTGATCTGACATAGTGTTTGATTCGGGTTAGGTCGGGTCAATTCAAATCAGGTTGTATACTAACACTTAAAATGCATCTACTTTTATGTTTTTTGGTCGGGTCTTTCGCGTCAGGTTAGCGGATTCGGATTGAATCAGTTCGATTTGGGTATGCGGATCTCGATCCTAAATGTTAACTCTGCTTATTTCCCAATAAAACAATATACACCTAGAAAATAAAACTAAAAATTTACTTTATTTCAAACATAATTTGTTATATAGTTACGTTATATGTAAGCAAATTACATAATTACCCTAACGCACATGCTAAACTCTAATGATGTAGGAAAATGACAAAGATCACTCCACAAAAACAGTATATAATGCTCTAGCTGGAGAGATGAACAATGGCTCCTTTCCATGGCATACTCGTATATGGAACAAGAATGCAGATGAGTGTTATAATTTTATGCTGTGGAAAGTATTTAAAAATGCCTTGCATACATTAAGAAATCTTTCTCACAGAGGTCTCAATTTCAATACCACCTGCAAATTTTGTTTCTCTGCAGAAGATGTACACCACTTATTTTTCAGATGCTCTTTTACTAACTATATATGGAACAAAATCAAACGCAGAATTTACAAAGCAACAAGGTGGAAACAACAGTCGTCTTATGAACTGCTCATTATGATCAAAATCATGGTAACTGTGGTATGGTAGGAGAGGAACAGAATAATATTCAACCAAAAATGAAAGAACAGGACACAGCTCTATTATGAATTATGCAGGAAAATTCATAATATGATTAATCTATCTGCTTATCCATTTGATCAGGCTGTGATGATCAAGTGGTCTTAAGTGTTTTTTGCCTCTTTTTTAATTTGTTTTATTTCTGCCTATCTGTATGTTTAATGTTTTCTTCAACCTCCCTCCCTTGTATGCTCTCTCTATTTATATTGTAAGGTACTCTTTTTGATATAAATAAATGGCAGAGGTCATTCAACCCCGCTGGCTTGAAAAAAAAAAACTCTATTATTTATAAGGATGTAGGAAAATAAACAATGAACGCTGTCTATTTCATAATTCTTAGTGTTATTGGTAGAGCCTTTTGATCGGCAATATATATTTTGAGTATTGTCTCTTTGATATTGACCAAGTCATGTCTGGTTATATCTCACATCTGCATGGCTCTACGGCACACAAGTGTACAGTCGAATTTAGAGCAAGTGATTATCTTTTGAACCTACAAATAGACAAGCAAACTCACTGGAATGGAATCTCGATTTTACTCTCACTATTTTCTCATATAAAAACCACGATCCAAGACATCATACTCGATCCTATCTACAGACTTAAACCAATTTTGTGCGTCTGCATTCTCAAGCAATACCGTTTCATAGATCAAAAACATATACTTGTACTCTGCTCAAATCAGAGAAAACATGACAAGCAATGCGAACTTGGACATAGTTAATGGACGAACTACTACAAAATGTGCTGTGAATTACTTTAATCATATACTATATAGTGGTGTTGTATATTAATTGAATGATATGCACGGTACACTGTAGTGATTAGCTACTACATGTAGGGGATAATATGTGGAGGGTACCGTGCCATCCACCGAAGTGAAGAAAATTTAATCAAGTTCTACCATGTAGGCGCACAATACTTTCATAAAATGGATTTACAATGCTTTAATGAAAGAAAAAGTTGAAATTTGACAGGATAACTCGACGCATAGAGTTAACGTTATTCAAATTAATCAAGTTATATACTAGAATAGCAAACATAATAGAAAGTGGGGAAATACCAATTCATATACTATATCCTCTTTTATGCTCCAGTTCTTATATGAGTTCAAATAATAAAAACTAAAAGGAGCAATGATATAATTAAAAATTATCGTGACTTACATGTGTCACATGATCTCCTTCATCCCCCATTTCCCCAGTATTTACTCAAATTTCCTTCACATCCACAGCTTCCTACTAATAAGATTATAAACAAGCATAATTTATTTCAAAAGAAAAACAATAATACAAAAGAGGAAAAGAAAAAAAAAATTATGATGCTGTCTGTGTTGCTAATGAGCGAATTATGAAAGTATCTTGTTGAATTAAGTTTGGGGTAACGAGTGGAACTCATGAGTCTCCCAATGAGCCAAATACTGCTGCCAGATAGGAGTCGAAATATACAGCGGTTGTCTTCGCTTCCTTTTAAGGCTGGTCAGAAGATCACGGAAGCGTTCCCGACACTTTGTTGCCCATGCTTTCTTTACCATCCATTCGTGTTTCCGTTTCCATGTAAACTGGCTCTGCATTGAATTTATATATTTTATGTGTGTGTGTGTACATATATATGGTAAAAATCTTCCAATACTCAACATCTGAAAGTGAGTTGGTGGTTGTAAGTCACTTGAAGTATCTATATGTACGTTAAAAGCAAACATCTATCCATCTCAATTTATTTTTTCATTCATTTTATATACAAGTAATATGCGACTCCAATATCCTAAAAGCTCACCATGAATCAAATTTTGAAAACATAAAGTATGTCGTATTATGCAATGTTATAGCAAGGTAATTACATTATTAATTGGTTTTCCTTTTCCATCGATAATAATAATAATCATTTCCTGAAAAAAAAACAATAATAACCAATAACATTAACCAAAACACACAGAGACATGCCTATTATATATCGTATAATTGGATCCCTATGATTAGTTTTCCTTTTTCACATAATTTTAGAAATAAATAATCCTCTATTTTTGGTTCACTCTACTTTTATGATCAACCAAATACGAATCCCAACAACCTCATTTTCTCATATATATTTTAAATTCATCTTTTTATGCCAACGCAGGTCCGTGTTCAAATCCTTGTGACCTCTTTTTTTCAATAAAATTTTAGAATCTCGTAGTTCTATGTTTTTAAGTTATAAATCCAATTGAAAAATAACATATTTTCAAATAATTTTGAAAACATTGATGGCAATATTAGTCATACATTAAAAATTACATAAAATACACCGTTATATTTCAAAGAAAATCTATTATTAAATTACCCTTCTTCTTAATTGCATGTTTAATCTCTTTCCTATAACTCACTAGATTGCAGTTTTTAAATTAATGAAATTTGATCAAATCAATACACTTTAACGAAGAAGTTAATGAAATTTGATCAAATCAATACACTTTAACGAAGAAGTTGATGAAATTTGGCTTTTTTAAAAATTAGAATTGATTTTTGTTAAAATTGTGAAGTTTTTAGATAATTATTATAAAGAAACTACAATCATAGTGCTAAAAATCAAACTTGATTTTGTTGGATTTTGACTCAATTTATTATTAAGAAAGTTCTAGTTTTTGTGTGAATGAGTGTTAAATTTAAAGGAGGGAAGATGATGAAGATGAGAGAAATTGTACTTTTGTAAAGATAAAGGTGTATGTTAAGTAATTTTTTATGTATACTAGCACTAGCTTGTTATATTTTTCTTGGTATGTTAAGAAATTGTTGGTATATGAATAAAATTTGCCAGCATTGATAGGAATAAACAATTAAAACAAATAAATTATCATAACATAAATAATAACGAACATCAATTTCATAGAAGAAAAGTTATGCAATGTGTATATCTACTCTGTTTGACAATAAAATTCTATTTTAAGCTTTTTCCTTTTTTTTTAATTCACTCCGTTTTGAAGAAGATGCAGATTCAAAATCAAACCATTGATCTAATTTTCTCTAATATGTAAGCTATCAAGTGGACTCATATAGTTTAATCAGATTCAACTATTAATAAATCATCATAACACAAATAATAACAAACATCCACACCATTGATCTCGATTTTTTTCTCAAATATGTAAATGTAAATTTGACCATCTGAATTTGTCCCATGAGCTTTAGTTTTCATATATAGCCCTTAAATATACAAAACAAAAGGTTAAATTAAAAAATATCGATACTTAAAATAAAAATCAAGCAACATGTTTATATGTTTGGTTTGAAAATTACAGTTTCATTTCAAACAAAATTTTTAATTCGCTTATAGATTCAACTACTAATCTCATTTCCTCTACTACATGAGATATAAAATGGACTCGGATTATTTAGATTCAACTACCGATCCTAACTAATGGAAAATAAAAGTTATATATGACAGGAAAGAGGGTGATAATTTTAATTTTAAACTCATGGAAAATAAAAGCAACTCAACCACATTTTTCTTAATATATAAACATAAAGTTAAATTGCTAAGTTTATCCCATGAGCTTTAATTTTCACTCACTTCTTAAATACATAAAACATAAAGTTGAACAAACCAGTCTACTGTAATATTTTAAATGAAGTTGAATCTAACCTCTTCAATATATTCTCATAAACTTGAAGAAGAAAAAAATGAAGCTTCCTTTCTTAGTAGATAATAATCCTTTCTTAGTAGATAATAAGGTCAACATGCAATTAAATAAAGAGTCATAAATTCAATTTTTCTCAAAAGATTAGTTTCTTCGTCTTTCTCTTCTTATTTTCTCTTAACTTGCATAAGTTTAAAAAAAAATTCCCTAAGAGTGTTGCTTTATTCAAGCAGAGCACTCAAGATGTTTCGAGTGTTTAAACTCATGATCTTTAGAAATCTCAACTTAGAACGACAGATCACTTATCACTTGAGTCAGTGGTCCTTTACTTTCATAGGTTAATTTTAAGTTTAACTACATGTGAATTTCACATCAGAACATATTTTTAGGAATTGCTTAAGTAAACTCAATACTTCCATAATGTTAGAGTAGCCTTAAAATTTAACCACATGCATAATAGCACTCAAAGGCCTACAAATTGGCTATCATCGTATGTATAATAGCACAAATGAGATCCTCCAACATCATTGTATTTTTTTATTATCTATTACAAATCAATAATTTGTCAAATTTACATTATGGATGCTTTGTGATTGCTAACCAAGATTAATTGAGTAATATAGTTTTTATGTCAACCAATCTTATTATTATATCTATAATGATAGTGCAGTTGGATCCCTCTAAGTCTAAACATATATATTTGTCCCTCGTGATTTTAGAATTAAAATGCTCCTCTACCCATGATTCACTCTTTTTGTAATATCACCCAAGTTCAAATCTCAACAATCTCATTTTCTCTAATATATTTTATAGCCATGGCACTCTCTTTGACTCACTTTATTCCAAAGCAAGTCCAGGCTTCGAATCTTTTAACCTCTTTTTTTCCTTAATTTATATTAGAATCTCGTAGTTCTATGTTTCTAAGTTATAAATACTAGTAAAAAATAACATAATTTCAAATACTTTTGATGACATTGATAAGAATAAGAAATTAAAACAAAGTATTATAACATTAACAAAAACAATTATCAATACTATAAAATAAAATTAAGCAAAGTATATAGCTACTCGGTTTGACACTTATAGTTTTATTTTTATTTTTTTTAAATTGTTACTCACCCAATCTTTAAAGAAGATTAAGATTCACCCACTGATCTCATTTTTTCTTTAAGACATAAACTATAAAGTGAACTAACATAGTTATTCAGATTCAATCACTAATACAATCTTTTTTTATAGTTATTTTAAATAAGTAATCATGACCTATGTTCAAATTTTATTAGGTCTATTGTTTGAAATTTTAAACTCTACTTATAAACATAACATATTTTCAAACATTTATGATAAGACTAATAAGAAGGAAAAAAATTCAAACTAATAAATAAATTATAACATGAATAATAAACACGAATTGATACCAAAATATTAATGTAATGTGGACTACCAAAATATAAACTATTTAAGAATTCTATATAACTATTCGGTTAGAGAGCTATAATTTTCATTTTAAACTCATTTCATAAGCCATTCTACTTCAACAAAGGTATAGGTTTCACCATTGACCTCATTATTTTTCAAAAATATAAATGTAATGTGGACTATCTAAGTTTGTCCCAGGAATTTTAGTTTTCATGTATAGCCCTTAAATGTATAAAACAAAAGGTTAAACAAACAAATATTAATACCATAAAATAAAGATCAAGCAATGTACCTATTCGGATTGAGAATTATAGGTTTATTTCAACATTTTTTGTCAATTTGCTCTATTTTTAAAGAAGATACCGATTCAACTACTAATCCCATTTTCTCTAAGTGGTCTCACTTAGTTTATTTGGATTCAACTACTGATACGATCTTTTATGTAGTTATAACTAAGCAAGATTTATGTTTGAATGTTAGCGATCCTCTTTTTAAAAATTTAAACTTTACTGATAAAAATAACATAGTTCCAAGCACTTACAGTATAAAATTTTAAGAAGGAAAAAAAATCAAATACATAAATAAATTATAACATAAATAATAAAAAATATTAATATCAGATACAATAATCAAGAATTCTATATATCTATTCGATTTGAAAGCTATAATTTTTATTCTAAACTCATTTCATTATTCATTCTATTTCAAGTAACCATTGATTGCATTGTTTTTCCAAATATATAGATGTAAAGTTGACTCGCTAAGCTTGTCCCCTGAGCTTCGATTTTCACTTGCAGCCCTTAAATACATAAAGTTAACAAATTAATCTAACATTATATTTTATGTGAAGTTGAATCAAGCCTCTTTAATATATATTTTCTCATAATTTTCACAAGATATATCTAAGTTCCTTTTATAGAGGATAAGGTTACAATACAAATAAATAAAGAGTCATTAATTCAGTTTTTCTCAATGGATTAGTTTCTTCTTGGTCTTTCTCTTCTTATTTTCTCTTATATGAGTTAATTTTAAATTTATTTACACAGGAATTTCACTTCGGAACATACGTAAAGTATTTGTGTTCAGTATAGAAATTGCTAAAGTAAAATCGCTACTCTCATAATACTAGAGTGGCCTTTAAATCTATCCACATGCATGGTAGCACTCAAAGGCCTACAGGTAGGCTATCATCATATATAATATGCATAAATGGGATCCTCCAATTGCATTATTATTTTTATATTATCAACTACAAATTAATAATTTGTGAAATTAACATTATGGATGCTTTGTGGCTAACATGATTTCTGGAGTTATTTTTTTTTTTTTTGCATATATAACTTTCCATGTTTCATAGTAAATATAAACTAGAATTTATGCAAGAAAATTGCAGCATCGACAAAATTTCATAAGAGGAAAACACGTTAACTTTGGAAATCATCATAAGCACAACTTCAATGCACACAATAATGACGGATGAACTAATATGTCATTTATCCTCCAAAAGAAGACAAACATTTCTAAAGGAGAGATATTTAATTTACATGTACTAAAAACTAAAGCTCTCTAGCTTGAGTTTAATAGAAGTAAAGTTAGAAGTTAGCTTTTGTTTATAACATGGTGTTTCAAATGCTTAATGTAAGGAATAGCATTATTTGGTGAAAATCTAGTCAATTATATGATGTGGTGCTTAAAAGACAGTTTTTTCCCCTTTTTGTGCTTTATCCATTTTTTTGCCGTTTTCATATTTCATTCCTAGAAACAGAGATGCAACTTAAGGTTTTTATAGACAAAATTAAACTATAAAACCAAAGTATGTCAATTGTATAATTTATCACATCTCAACATATAAATATTCCGCATTCATTTCATGCAACTATCTAACTCTAACCAAAAATAATAAGTACCCTACGGTCCCTACCAATGCATTAGCTTGCGATCGTACAGGTATGTGTGGTTCACACATGCTATTTGAGTATTTATTGCACATAGGTGAGCATTGCAAGGAAAAGACTAAAAATTGATTTTTGGATTTGATGGAACTCAAAGTAAGAGAATGAAGTGAGGGTCTGGTTAAGTTATTGTAGAGAGATTTTAGTTTGTTTCACTAGTATAATGATATTGAAATTTGCATTGGCTGCTTCTATGCTGGTTTTGTTTAATTTAAACAAGAAGAGGCATAAACTCAAGAAAGAGGAACACGACAATGGAAAAAGAGGTCGTCGAATGTCAATGTATTTTAAAAGAAATGTCCTTACAGCGTAAACTTTTGGCATCTTCAAAAATCTTGAACAATAGATTACTGTGTCCTATTAGGAAGCTATTTTGACATATGTGAGCAATGCAAGGAAAATTTGAGCAAATCAAGTTTGGAGTTCATGGAACTCAAGGTAAGAGAATGAGGGAGAGTGTAGTTAAGTCACTGTGGACGATTTTGGTTTATTTGAGTTGTATGATGTCAGGATATTAATATTTGTATTGGCTGCTTCTTTGCTTGTTTGTTTAGTTTGAGAAAGAGGAATGCAAAATCAAGAAAGATAAATATAATAAAACAAGAAACAGGATATCAATGTATTCAACAGAAATGTCCTTACAACAATATTTTAATTAGACAGCGCCTTAACCGCTAGATGATTAAGCCCTGTAGATGAAATCCCTATGGGATATTCGTACCCTTCAGCAGTTAACAAACTAAATATGATAGAAGAAATTGGTCCAGTAAAAAATTAGCTTGGATACAGATGTGTATGATCTTTTGAGTTTTGGTCATCATCAAGAGACTTATTCATGCACATTCAGTAAGAATAGTTTATTTTCCTCTGTACTTATATCTTACCATTTATCTATCCAGGCTATTTGGTTACAAAATTTTCTTATAGACAAATGGTGGTGAGATAAAATAAAATGAAATATCCCAGTGTTGAAAAATTAATTATAATCAAATAAAAAGATAAAATAAAGTATTTATGATCGAATACTGACCTTGAAGTCCTGAAACATCAGCTCTTTGGTATGGAATGGAATATCTGAAAAATTGCACCAGAAACCATCAAACCTGGATTTAATACTTTCCATACATGCCGATCCACATAGGTTGGATTCCATGAACTTGTATCTTCTGTATAAACAATATATATTTATATATTTGGAAAAAATTTAATCATGTTGTAATCATCATAATATAATATACAAATATAATGAAACCATTTACTTTCTATCCTTAATCAAGTGTACGTATATCTTTGCAGTGTCATATGTCTGATTGTCAATATGCAAACTTCCAGCACCCTCGGAAGAATGTTCTGTTACATCTGACATAAGCAATTAAAAAATAAGACAACAAAACATCAAATATCATTCTTTTAAAACATAAATGACTTAATTTTGCATCTAAGTGCTTCCATCAAGTTGAAACTGCCCAAACATACGGTTTGGGTTGACAAGAAATCAGAAGAGCAAATGAATTTTCGGTTAACAAGGAAAACCAATGAGATCTTATTTAACCTTGGCAACAAGTAATGGATCAACAATGAATTATGTGGATCAACGATGAACTGTGACATATATTATCCGTTTAGTTTTATTTTTAAATTAGACCATGTTATCGATACTTTTGGCAATTACATGCACAAGGCATGCTGAATTTCTTTTGTACATTGTGTGAATTTTGAAAAGCATAAAGAAGTACACTGAGGCTCTATAGTCTCTCATCTTGGGAAATTTAGAAAGAAAACAATACACACATACATATACGTATATGTATGTATAGAGGAAGGTTCAACAACACCCCTATTTTTGAGCACCTCTGTAGCACCCCTATCATACCTTGAGTTACATTATTTCAAATGCTACCAAATTTGGTAATTATCTTCATCTCATGCTCAAGATAATCTCAACAAAATTTGAGCTTATTTGAATATACATAGCGTACCATATTTGATGTTTAAATTTACCGTATTTAATGTTTAAATTTAACGGTTAAAATAAATGTTTAAACAATGAATAATTGACTTGTGATTTTGAAAAGCCTGGAAATATCGAAATAGTATCATGTTTTGTAGAGATGATCCTCAATATTGTTGAAATTCTACAAAATTTTGTAGCGTGTGGAATAGGGTAGCTCAAGATATAACATGGACACTAAAGCCGTGCTATAAATAGGGATGTCATTGAACATTCCTCATGTATACGTGTGTGTATACGTATATATGGATTTCTAAGCCAGTAAGTTGGGCCCTCCGAGCACCCAGTGTTTTTTATTTGGGTTGAAGAGATGAATCATGCATGACCACCACACACACGCGTCTTCCGACAGACTCGACCCGAACTGATGTGATGTAGCATCTTATAATTTTGGTACAAAAATGTAGTTGGTGTTTTTTTGAAATGTTTTGGTTTTAAACAGTAAAAATCAAATCTTATTTTTTTTCTCTAGACTATTCCTCACATCACAGAAACGTTTATTGTTTTTCCGATGAAAAATGTCTCGTATATTTTCATAAATGAATAGACGGATGCAACAGGACACTACATATCTCTTCTTCCTCTAAAATTTCCAATAAAATTCACTTCGAACTCGAACTATCAAAATATTACAGAAAAAAAGTGTAGAGCCTGATTTTCTTCGGTGCAAACAATCAAAATATAAACAAACGGGTGGTCTTATCTTGAGAACGATGTGGTTTGACCGTCTACCTTGCATCATTCAGATAAAGCCATGAAACATCTTAAAGAAAGCAACATAGTCTGCAACTCAAACATGTTATTCAAATAGTGTTGTTCCAAACAATTTAAGACGTTCCTATCAGCATGTGTACTATCGATGAATTTTTTGGGTCTGCTGCCTCTGACATAAACAAGTCATTTCGCTTTGAAGAACTTTATTTCAAACTATGAAGGCAAAAGATGCAGTTCATCTTAGCAGTGAAGGATGCCATTTAAGTTCTAAATACTGACTTCCGTTGTGATCGACGAATCCACTGATAAGCAAAAGGAAAAAGCTGCAATCCTGGACTGACAATGATAAGCTATGCAAAAACTTTATTCCCAATGGCATGTGTTGACCTATACGATTATTGCATCGTGGACGAATCGGCAAAGAAATTATGGAAAGCACAAGTATGATATTGAGGAAGCTGGAGCAAATAACTAGGTGCTAAGTCGTTGCCTGTAATACCAGATCACTAACCACAAATATATGAAGCCACAGTCACACGAGCTTTAGAAAATTGTGCATGAGGTTATCTTCAAATATAAGAATCTTGATGAACAATTGCAAATTGTTGTTTTGATAGATAAATTGATCTTTATTTTTTTGATGGTAAGAGTGGTATTTTATTCAAATGGAACACTCATATTGATATCTCAAGGATTTGAATCCATGACCTCAAAAACATATGTCTAAAACGTTATACCATTAAATAATTAAGCTAGTAGTCCTTGACTAGATAAATTAAGTTTGATCATCCGCCTTTGTATCGAGAAGGAAGCTCAAAAGCAAGACCTGAAAGATAAAGTGTTTATATCAACACTAAGAACTCCGATGTTGTTTTGAAACCAAAATTGAAAATTTTCAAAAATCAAAACCGCAAGTAGAACCCGAAGCGCAACGATAATCAGAATTGAAACCATCCAAGGAACTAAAATGGACAACAACAACATCCTCAAAGAATGATTCTGAACAGTTTATTTGTTATAACTGCAACAACCCAGTTCATATGACAGGCAAGTGCTGAAACATGCCATGCACTGCTTCATATGCTAATCTGATTGAAGAGCCTTTAACGGTTATGATTTCTGAAATCAACCTTATTGGTGGATATGAAAGGTGGCGGGTAGATACTGATGCTTCTCGCCATGTCCATTATGATCGTGTTATATTCAAAACATACAATGTTGTTAAGCATAAGAATGTGTTGTTGGAAGATACTCTCACCACTATTATTGTTGATGCTAGAGATGTGGGACTAAAGTATAACTCTAGAAAGACAGCAATTTTGAAAGACATGATGCATACTCCAGAGACAAGAAAGAATTTAATTGGTTCAGGTTTTTTGCTTAATAAAGTTGTGTTTACTCAAACTATTGAGGTTGTTTTGCACACCATCATTAAGAATGGTATATTTGTAGCCCAGGATTTTACTATTGATAGTATGTTTAAGTTGAATGTTAAACTGAATAAAACTGAATAAAATTTCTAATTATGTTTATATGTTGTATGATTTTAATGTTTGACATGGAAGGTTTTGCCATGTTAATAACACATTGTAAAAATATATAAGTTTAATTCTTAAAATGTCACTAAATGATTTAGAAAAATATGATTTTTGTGGCCAAACAAAAATAACTAAAACCTCTCTTATGGATTTAGTTCACTCAAATATATACGTGAACCTGACAGGGTACTGACTAGAGATGGTAAATATTATTTTATTACATTCATTGATGATTGTTCGAATTTCATTTCTCATGAAAGTTAAAAGCGATGCACCATATATGTTTAAGTTATTTGTGACTAAAATAATGAATCAATTTAATAAAAAAAATTAAGAGATTTCGAAGTGATGGGAGAACTAAATATGAATCTAGCTTGTTTATTGAAATTTATAACTTACATGGTATAATTCATGAAAGAACTGCACCTTATTAACCTGAAATGAATGATAAAGCTGAAAGAAAAATAAGACTTTTATTGAGCCTATTGTAACAATTTTACTGAATTCCGGTGTTGTTTCACATTGGTGGGGAGAAAGTTTATTAACTTTTTGTTATGCATTAAATATAATTTCCAAGTCTAAAAGCAAAATTTCACCGTTTGAAATGTCAAAATATCACAAACTTAATCTATCTTATTTTAGAACATGACGTTGCTGGGCATATGTTCGTATTCCTAATCCTAAAAGAAGTAAATTAGCAAGTAGAGATTATGAATTCGTTTTTATTAGTCATACAATTAATAGCGAAGCATATAAATTTTATGTTTTGAACACTCACATTATTATAGAATCAAATGATGTTGATTCTTATGTACACAATTTTCTATTTAAATTGAGAAATAGTGGAAGCACGTCAACTAGTAATATTGCTAAAAGTAGGGATGGCAATGGGGCGGGTCTAGGGTCCAAACCCGGTCGACCCGTCCCTGTTTTGGCCCGTTCAGACCCGCCCCATTGGGTCATTGAGGAGGGTAGACCCGTTCTTGAGTGTTCCGGGTCTAGGGTCGGGTCGAGGCTCGGATGACCCGCCCCAACCCGACCCACTACTAACATTTCATGAAACTGCTTTATTACTATAATGATTTATTAGTCTTCTTATATATAAATGATTCTAGCATGGATATTAAAATGTTTCAGTAAATAATCTTTATATAAAAAATAGAGTATTAAGTTGCGTCATTGATAATTATACAATAACATATATATATATATTCTGAATTGTTATTTTACACATCATTTTTACTAACTTTCCTTAGACACGTTGTTATTTGTATTTCATGTATTATTTGGTGATAACGAGTATAAACAAATAAATATATGTAAGTTGGTACACAATTTTGAATCAATACATGAGACTCATCGGGTCTTGGGGCAAGTCGGGTCTACCCTAACCCGTACGGGTCCCGGGTACAGGGCCAAATTCTAGACCCGCACCGGGTCTACGGGACGGGTCTGGGGCGAGGTCTAAAAAATTCGGGACGGGTATGAGGCACTAAAAACCAGCCCCAACCCGCCCCATTGTCATTCCTAGCTAAAAGTAGTAATGAACATATTAAAGATATAAAAATTGAACCTAGACAAGTAAGGTAGATAGAGTAACTGAAGATTACGCTCCATATTTCTTTTGCTTATACTCACGAGGACGATTCTACTGACCCTCGGGCAGTTTTATTCTTTATAGATGTCAGCCTTTGACAAGAAGTAATTAATGATGAAATGGATTCTCTTTAATATAATAAATGATGACACTTGGTATATTTACCTTCTGGTTATAAGACTATAAGTTGAATCTAATAAAACATGACACTTAGTAGATGTACCTTCTAGCTAGAAGACTATAGGTTGTAAATGAATTCTTGAAAAGAGATTGAAACGTGATGGTACTATTGATAAATATAAGGTTTGTCATGTAACCAAGGGTTTTAAGCAACAAGAAAATATAGATTTTTTTTGATATATTTTATTTTGTTACTAGAATAACATCTATTTGAGTGTTAATTTCTCTTGCAGTAATTCATGATTTAGTAATACATCAAATGAATGTTAAAACTGTTTTATAAATGCTAAATTAGAAGAAGAAATTTACATACACAACCTAAAGGGTTTATAATTCCTGGTCAAGAATATAAAATTTACAAACTAGGTAAGTCCCTATATGGTCTTAAACAGTCACTTACGCAGTGATATAAATTTAATAATTTAGTTATTTCACATGACTTTAAATTGAATAAAAGTGACAAATGCATTTATTACAAATCTGAAAATAATATTTGCATTATTATATGTGTGTGTGTGTGTGGATGATATGCTTATTTTGATTCAAACATTCACGTTATTAGTAATGTGAAATTTCTTCTATGTGATAATTTTGATATTGAAGATCTTGGAAAAGCAAATGTACTCATTGGTATTAAGATTACTAGGTCTAAAACGGAAAATCTCTTTGGATCATTCCCACTATGTTGAGAAAATCTTAAAGGATTATAATTACATTGACCGTAAATCTACTTGTACACCATATGATCCCATTGTAAAATTATTTAAGAACAATGATGAAGATATAAGACGGTCTGATTATGCCAGCATCACTAACAGTATGTTACTGATTGTACTAGACCCGACATATCATATGTTCTGAGATTATTATGCAACTTTACTAGTAGATCGAGTATAGAGCACTGGTATGCGATTGAAAGGTAATGAAAAACAAGAACCTTGGATTGCATTATCAGAAGTTTCCAGTTGTTCTTGAATGATACAACTATGCATATTGGAACACTTTGTCTGGTGACTCCAAAACAACCCGTGGCTATATTTTTGAATATCTAATGAGGCTGTTTTTTGTAAATCCACATAACAAACTATTTTGGCTCAGTCTACCGTGAAGTTTGAGATGATAGCAGTAGCTACATCTAGTGAAAAAGCGGATTAGTTAAGAAATATGCTAACTAAGATTCCTTTATGAGAAAAATCGATGCCAACTGTATTGATCCATTATGATAGCATTGTAGTCATTGTTAAAGTTCAGAACCATTATTTTAATGTTAATAGACGATGAATATGTCATAAGCACAGAACTATTAGAGAGTTTCTTTATTCAGAAGTTGAAGCGATCATGCACGCAGTGATGAAAATTTGGTTAATCCTGCAGCAAAAGGATTGACTAGAGAGAAAGTCCTTATAACATTAAAAAGAAGATTATTGTACTCAGAATGATGGATTACACATAATGTTAACCCAATCTAAAGGCTAAAGGTCCAAATAACTAGGTTCAATTGGTAATTACAAGTTGTGATGTGATACGAGTAGAACATGTTAATTTTTACAATAAAAGCGTGTATTTCTGAAGAGATAAGAGGAAAAGTTGATAGTAACATACACTCCATTGGAGTGATGTACCAACTTATAGAAGTACTCTTGATCGATTCATCCATGTGAATGTGAAAATATGGTTGTTTCTTATGTTTCTGGCAAAAATTTCTTGAGCGTTCACTAACCTGTGATAGACGTGCATGATATTTAATGCACGGCTATTAATTGCATCCTATGAAGGTTGTGTGTGATTCGATGTCAGAGGTAGAATTCAAGATTGTGTCACTCTAATATAATATGAATCTTATTTTGTACTAGGTCTAGAACTGTGAAGAAAACAATCTGGAATGGAAAAGAAATGCAAAATAAAAGCAAAGGTGAGATCTTCTCAATCAATCAGATTTTTATGATTTAATTTTAAATAGTTAAATTTAAAATTGTTGATTGTGTGCTTGGATGATAAATTATTATCAGTTGTATTGGTTTAGATCCTATGCGCCGCATAATAGCGGATGATTATATATAATCCTATATACCGTGATATTCCACCTCGAAGTGGAATTTGTATTTAATTGTTGTGCTAACGCCTGTGGATGCAGGAAAACAGGTTGAACGGATCCAACTGGATTCCTCAAATATTTGAATTTGTTTCAATATTGTGTGTTGATTATGTATAATCTGTGTGTGATTTTATTTGTGATTGAAATCGTTGAAGGCTATAGTTTAGCCGAATATATTTTTTGTATCGTAGGACACCAGAAATAAATAAAATTGGATTTTTGAAATTTGAATAGAAAGTTTATAGTAAATTTTATTTTTGAGAATTGGATAAATTTAAAAGAAGAAATTTAAAAATATAAAGGTAGATTTTTGTAATCTTATCGAATTAATTCCAAAATATGGAAAAAAGATTTTAATAAATTGATTTTGAGTAATATTGTTTAAAAGTTGAAGAAATTATTTTAAAATACAGATTTTAAATAGTTTGAAAGAGATAAAGGAATTTATTTTAAAAGGAAATAAATTTAGAAATCAAATTTAAAAATTGATTTGGTGTTTGAAATGATTTTGGAAATCAATTTGGAAATTGATTTGGTGCTTAAAAATGAATCTTTGGGAAATCTGGTGTCTGAAATAAATTTTTGAAAATCAATTTGGAATTTGATTTGGAGTTTGTAAGTGAATATTTGGAAAACGATTCGAAAATCGTATATCAGTAGATATGTGAAAATTTAAAATTCACAATAAAGAAAAGAGAATTTTGTTTTAAAAATAAATGTTGGTTTATTTTTAAAAATGTGGAAAGAAATTTACAAATTTAGAATGTAAATTAAAATAAATCAAGAAGATTTATTAATTGATATAAATTGACCATTTTGAAATGGAAAGAGAATTTTTCCTTGGAAAGCCGAGTATATTTTTAAAGTAGCTTTTGAAGTATAAATTAAAAGTTCTAGAAATTGATTTGAAAGAATATTGTTGGAGAAATTATTTTTTTGGGGAATTGTTTTAAATCTTTAAGGTAAAGATTTATTTAATTAATTATAGAAGGGATTATTTTAAAGATTAAATTGATATTTGATTTAGAAAATAGTTACTTAAATATTTATACTTCAAGTCCAAACTAATAAGTTTAAAAACTCAAGTGGGGATTTTTTGAATTTCTTTTGTAAATTGTGTGAATTTTTAAAAATATAGAGAAATGCATCAAGACTCTACAGTCCCACATCTTGGAAAATTAAAAAAAAAAAATCAACACACATATACATGTATATGAATATCTAAATCACAATATTGGACCTTTTGGAAACCTTATACCCTTAATTTAGGTTGAACAGATGAGTCACGCATGACCATCACACGCGCACGCGTCAACCATCCGACCGACTAGACCCGATCCAACCTAACTTGAACCAGGCTAGGCCAGTACGGTGTAGCACTTTATATTTTTGGTACAAAATGTAAATGTTATTTTTTTGAAAATGTTTTGGTTTTAAAAGGTAAAACTCAAGTCAAATTTTTTTTCTCTAGGGTCTCTTACATGATCCGACTATTCCTCACATCACAAAAACGTGTTTTGTTTTCCCGTTGGGCAATATTTTGGCTAGGAAGCAACATAACACTACATACATCTTCCGACTGACTATACCCGATCCAACCCAACCTGAACCAGGCTAGGTAAGTACAGTGTAGCTCTTTATATTTTCGGTACAAAATGTAAATGGTATTTTTTTTGAATACGTTTTGGTTTTAAAAGGTAAAAATCAAATCATATTTTTTCTCTAAGGTCTCTTACACGATCCAACTATTCCCCACATCACAAAAACGTGTTTTGTTTTCCCATCGGGGAATAATTTGGCTATGAGAGCAACAAAACACTACATATATCTTCTTCCTATGAAATTTCCAATAAAGTTCACTCGTACTCGAGCTAGCGATCGATTTTCTTCAACACAAACAAAAATCAGACAGTTTTATCTTAGGAATGGCGTGGTTGGCTATCCACTTTTTACCATTCGGGTATAGCAGCAAAACGTCTTAAAGAAAACGAGTATGCGACTCAACCAGATGATGCTTACCCCCGTTAAACTATTAACTGCGTGTAGCTATATGGATCGCAAATGTGTACTGAAAGTTGAATTAATCGAAGTGTGTTTAACTTGACAAAAGCACCAATTTGTAGCTCCTAGACACATCTGCTTGAACCACAAATGTTTCTTATTAAACAAAAAAAAAATCAAGTGAGTGGAATATCCAGAGCCAAAGGTTAATTACATATAACAATAGATCGAGTCAAATATTTTGTGTTTTCTATATCTTGTGTAAAATAGAATCTAGTACAATTATCTCTGGATAATTGTGATATAAAACATAAAGAAAAATGACAACTGCCTACAAATAGGTGTGCATTTATGCAATGAGAGGATCTCTCTTTTATTATCCAGTAGAAGAAGAAATAAAGTTATTATTTTCGTGGATAAATATCACTATTAAAACGTTAATGACCACTAGCTCAAGTGGCAAGTGGTATAGCACTTTACATTGAGATTTTAAAGGTCATGGGTTTAAATTCCTGAAGCATCAAAATGAGTGTTCTACTTGAATAAAGTATCACTTTTATTTTTCAAAAAAAAAAATAGCACCATTAGCACGAATCACGTTAAATTTTTGTATCTTCTTGCATTTTTCTCGTTCCCTTCATAATATTCATAAATCATAGATTAAATCATCAATGATGAAATCCTACTTCAGCAGACCATTTTTTGACATGGCATTACTTTTGAGTAATCGATGAAATTTCTATTTACATTTGGGAACAGTTTTAAAAAAACTGACTTTGATAAAACGAATGCCAGTAGAGATGCAAGACTTGATTTTCCATTGTTCATTTTAATAGATTTACCCCCCTCTTGCCTTAATAATTAGAATGAAATATATAATGAATCTGCTTTGATTTTGATAAAATTTGGCAGCTAATTGATATACTTGAATGGGTAGGTTTGAAAAGATTAGCACTAAGGTTAAGTTTAGTAATATTGATAATGGGGTCGGGTCCATTGGGGTTATGTAGAAAATCCCAAGGAGTTTGTTTTTCGAATATTTTAAGTTAGACGTTCGACATGGTCACAACCAGAGATGATTTAGCGAATAGTGTTAAACTTCCAAGACCTTTCCTGGTCGCAACAGCATACTCACTAGGGTCCTTCAAATACCTCAACAAATTGTGAGAAAAACCACCTAATGGTGCTCGCTTGAAAAAACCAGTATATTAAGCTCACATGAAACCAACTCGAAAAACCCTACATGTTCTGCTCACACGAAGACCTACTCTCCACAGTTGAACATGCTTGAACCAGTTCGCCTAGACCTACCTATTCTTCATTCGAGAAAAATGGATCGCAAAGACACATTCCATTCAAAGACATGGCCATCACAAGAGATATATTTTATTTTCCTAGTCCTAGATTTATATCACCTATAAATATATCCATATGCTATACTATAAAAGGGATTTGAACTTATTGTAACTTTGAATATTAAACATGTATCTTTTGCTTCATGTATGTAGGCAATTCAATATTGAACCACATTACGTTTTATGCTGCATTTACTTTTTTTTCATCATTACGTTTTTATGTAATTTAATTTTATAATTCGCTTATGTTGAAATAATCTACGTTTATCACTTGTTTTGCACGTCAAAATCAAGTGTGGTGCTTTCACAATTCACATCATATTACCAGATCACGCTAAGTAACAGGTGATCTACAACAACCGAGATCGTTAATCCAAACTGCTGGTCACAGTAAAAAAGGAAGATGAATTAATCGTGAAATATTTATTCTTTGATAACCCAATGTTTGCTCAATTTGATTTACCGTTACTAGCAATGGCTTTTTACAGTAAACAGGGCCTTAGAGCTATATCATCAAAATGGTCCATTTTGAATTTTCAACTATAGGCATCATTCTGTATACCTTCAACGAGCTCTTCTTGTTTTATGATATTGTGCAGTTGAGAGGTTAATGTCTGTGATCTAGAAGCCCAGTATTCCGTACAGCAATGAGATGAATCCATCGCTTCAATATCCTGTTAAATGTGAAACAAGATGAAGGATATAACATTCAAGTTTTTAACAAACTGTTAAACGATGAGAACACTAAACTGGTACAAACTAAAAAGAACATACTTGACAACAAAACATGCCGCCGTACTTTTTCTAAAAAATATGGACAACTGAAATGATTACCTGAATAATTGATGGCTAAAAAGTATGGACAACTGAAATGATTACCTGAATAATTGATGGTGAAGTTAAACCGAACATTCGAAGACCATCTATCGAACTAGCAGGTTGCAGTTCAGGGAGATTGGCTTTTCCCAAGAACTGGCAACTTAAAATTTCATTATTTAATCTCTCCCTAACTAAATCCCAGCACTTTGTAGCAGAATCATGAACAAAAATTTCAGTTGAGCAGTTCTCTACCTTGACCTATCAATGCAAAATATAATATTTAGTAACAGCTAATATTTCATTTCGGCTTTATCCCGATACAAATTACAAATGGGAATACACAAATAATATAATTGGATTACCATGAATAAAGGTCCTTGGGGTCCAGCATCCAAAATTTCAGATATATAGTAACACTTTTTTGTTGGTTCTGATATGCTGAAGTACTTGACTCGACTTTTATATCCTGCAATCAAATTAAACAAGCAAGAATTTACCTAGTCCTGTTATCAAATAAATAATACTCATGATCTCACAACAAATTGATACCCTTAGGAAATATAGCTTCGCTGGTAGACCATAGCTTCCCCGGTAAAGAAACACCATATTCTAGAACCTCAACATTCCAGTTAACATTTTGTACCGTTTTTGTCTCTTTTGTCATCTGACGACCCATACTTGAAATTGACTCATTTCCATCTTTCTTGTTTTCAGTTTCAGTATTAGAGTTCACGCTTGCCACAGCTTCCAAACTCTCTATAGGATTCTCTTTATTTGTAGCACAACATATGTCAACATCCATTCTAATCGCATTTTCCTCCCGACTATGTGCATTGTTCTGCAAACCAACTACAGAAAAGTTCAATTCTGTTGCTTTCTCTCGAGAGATGTTGGATTTGGACAATCTTTCTTGGGTCAAAGAGGAAGACAAGGAAAGTCCAAGGTGTGAAAGACCCCATCTATGAACTGCACTTAACTTACCACTTAAAGCATCGAGTAGGGTGTATAGATCATCAATTTCGTATCGGTGAAGGGAAAATCTTTTGCTCCAACTACAAGAGCATAGAGACTTTGAATGAGTCAAACATGTGTATATATTTGGCGAGCATGAGCAGCCAATGGCAGAAAGGTGCAAATCATAATGGCACACAGTGCACTCCCTTTCACAATTTGCATCAAAATCCGCATCCATTTTTCTAGAATCTGGAGGGCAAAGAAACTCTCTTCTAGCTCGCTCCATTTCAATACGATTCTAATATCAGAAAACAATAAGATTATAAAGATAATATTTATTGAATATACAGTTTCATGGTTAAATGCACTAAGCACAAAGGGGGAAGGATATGGAAGCAGAACAGAAACCTGAAATTAGGTATGTCAATGGATACCCGAAATATCCGAAATCTATCCGCATCCGTATCCGAAAAGCGGATAAATATCTGATATCCGAAAAAACAGATATGGCTGTGGCTACAGCGATACCCGCATTCGAAAATTATTCATCCGTTTTTTGTCAAGATTATAGTTAATATTTTGTGTATTTTAGTACAATGATAAATGTGTTTATTTTTTATTAAGCTAATAATTTGTATTATATGAATTTAATGCATATTAATTGCTCAAAACTATTTATTATCATTCTATTTGTTCATTTTTCACATTTTTATAATCAATGAGATTGAAAAAAAAAAAAATATGCTAAACCAAATTTTTTTTGTCTATATTTCAAGATTTATCGATTGTTAGCGGACATGATAATTATCTGACATCCGTCCGCATCCACGGATGCCGATATCCAATATCTCAAAATTGTTTCGAATACGGATGCGGATATAGCACAATATCTAAAAGTATCCATTTCCAGGCCTAATCTGAATACATGACTCTTAGAAAGCCTAAGGTGTAAAACAAGAAGAGAACATATTATAATAAAACTATTCATGTGATTAAAAAATGTATAAAGTTGAAAAAATATTGCAATTTGATACGAAAATATGTAAGCGTTGAAAAGATTAGTTTATTTTAACCACACTAATCGACATGTATAAATTATATCTTTCTCTATTACAAATTTGCTTTGCTATAAAATTTTGATCGTGTTACTGGAAATATGCTCGTTGTAAAAGACATTTTATTACTATCCAATCTGAAATTATGTTCCAGTCTACTTGGAACTTTAGAACTGTGTCGGAGCACAAGTAACCAAGTGACAAACTCAAACATAGATCTTACAAATAAACATTGGTGTCCTGCAAAATTACAGCTTTGAAAAAAAATGAAACTACCAATTTCGTCGCTATCTACCAAGTTGGCATTGTTGGAAAATATGGTCATTAGCGATAAAAAATACGCTCAAGTCATATATCTATGGGACAAAAAAATCATCAAGGCAAAAGGCAACATTTGGCAATCAATTAACATTGAAAGGTACACAGAAAAGGGTGAACAGAGAGTATATAGAATTAAGTTAAAACCTTCAATGACTTAGCAAAGATACCATCAGGACTGCATGCATCTTTCCATACAAAATCCTCAACTGCATTCTGCCCAAGAAATTCTATTTTCCACTGTGCTCTAACTGCTTCTTTAGCAGCTTCAAGGAGTAATTTGTCATGAGAAATGGTAACTTTGCGAAATTGTTGGCTATAAATCTCTACAGCATTTTGTCCCTGAGGCAACCAATCTATAGGAGCTACATTTACAGCTTCAGCGCAGTTGAATCCACAACTGAAACCTGAATGATATGCTCTGGGAAATGTCAATATGAATTCTCCTGCATTCTGTAAGCATCTATACACGGGCAAGCCTTCTTTTCTTAACAAGGAGGGAGAAAATTGAGTAACCTGCCATACGTTGGGTGATAATAAAAAGTGAACAAAAGATTTAAATACTATCAGTCAGCGATAACATGTAGGAGAGATAGGTGGTACACATTGTTAATATCAACAAATGTGAATAATTGTACAAAAAATGTGGAATTGTTAATTAGAGAAAACCTCCTCAGACTACTAATTAGAAGTAGACATATTAAGAGGTTACTTTCTGCTTTACCTCCATGTTTTTAGTGGTAATTGTAGAAAACTCTGTCGCTTTTCATATTAGGGGGAAACGAACTTTTTTTCCTCTATAGTATATAATATAATCCCTAAATTTAACTAACTTATCACAACAAAGTTTTACTAACCTAAATCATAAATGCAAATCCAAATCCTCCTAATTAAGTGCAACGGAGATGATTTCATATAAGGTTGCTTGCAGTGTTTAAAATGCAAGATACAATGAAGTAAACAAAAATGCACAAATGAATAATATTTGAACATCTAGTATTTTTATATCACTTATATGCATAAATATATCGTTTTTATAATATAATGCAAGTTATTTTAGCAAAAATAAATAAATTTAAAATCTTTATATGACTTGCATATAAGGGCATCTCCAATCGTTCTAATTCAGCACTCAATATTAAGAATTTCTTCCCCAATTGTCAATTCAGCGTTGAATATTAAGCTTAATATTCAGTTTTCAGTTCAGAAAACTGAATTGGTCTTGGGCGTCCGGGCTTGGGCGCCCAATAAATGAGCGCCCAAGCCCCCCTCCATAAATTTATTATTTAGCCGTGGAGAGGGGCCAGGCGCCCATTTAATGGGCGCCTGAAGCCAGGCGCCCATTAAATGGGCGCCTGGCCACTGGACTTTCCAGTCCAATTAAGGACTGAATATTCAGTGCCCTGAATATTCAGTTCTTAACCGATTGGAGATGCCCTAACAATGCAAGAAACTGAACAGACATCAAAAGAACATTAATAGGTGGTTTGCACTGTAAAAAATGCAAAGTACAACAAATGCAACCAAACTTGCACCTGCAACATTACTATAAATATTTCTAGTTTATATCATTTGTTTACAACATGTCATTTTAATTACATAATGCAAGACGTTTTTGCGGAAAGAAATAAAATCAAAATTTTCAAATAGCTTACTTGTTTACAATAGAAGTCACCAAATTCACATAAAATGATATAAAATTGAATGTGATATGGAAAAACAAGTAAAATGAAAACTTTAAGTTGCGACCTCAAAAAATAAGGGACGTGTTTTATGTTATAAATAAAAATATGGAGGTGTTTTGAAACATGAAAAGAGGCAGGGAGATTAAAGAAAAATGAAAAATAATAGAGAGCTAACCATAATTTATAATTTCCACTGCTAAGAAAGTAGTAGCAAGATGATAAATTGTAAGGAAAAATATTTACAAGTTTCTGAAGCAGATCAGGTTGTTCTTCAAATAAGTCTGGGAAACGCTTCTTCAAAATAACTTCGAATTCCAAGGCATTTTTTCCTGGAACACCATACCAAATTTTTGGAGCGCCGCAATGTAGGTAATTCATTGAATAAAGATGGTGATCTTCCACATGCTGGTACCACATATGGCCACAAAAAAACATAAATTACTGTTAAATAGCATCTATAAAACTAAAAAAAAAAAACAGATGCTGAATGTACGTGTCATGTAAAAGTGTGTAGCATCTTACCCAACAAAATGATGAGAAACACATTCCTATATATAACCAAGGTATAGAAACACCAGAAATGTCACCACTTTCAAATGCAAGCATGGAACCCAAAAGTCTTGGCAAGTTATTTAAATTCCACCCAGACTTCACATATGGATCCTCTAAACTAGTACATGCTTTATCGAATGAAGCTGTAGGAAACCCACTTCCGAATCCTTTAGTTTCCACATCAGAACCGTATAGGACCTAATATGAAATATCAATCACTTGTAACTATTACAAAAAGTTATAAAAAGTTGATATCTTTTCTTAGAGTTTATGCAGTCCAATAGAAAATGTACCTCGATCTCTTCAGTTGGACGCTCTATAATCCTCCAATATTCACCTTCAATTTCTTCAGCTGAAGGTTCACCACCTCTTGTTTGAAAATACTGCTCCTTGAAATTATTTGCATATTTTTCAAATGATTCTAAAGTGAAATCTGGACCACACTCAAACCCAAAATTGTCGTGGTATCCAAATAAATTTGTTTTTGCGCTGCCATCATAACTATTTTTAAGAACTTCAGCTTCTAAAAGCTTTCGCTTTTTCCTCTTTGCTAATTTAAAATCACTACAATTTTTCTTGTAAGATTCACGGTTTTGAAACGTGTTAATTTTTTGGACTCTTGTTGCAAATTTTGAATTCACCCATGCATTTTTTTGTTTAAGGGGGCATGATGGCTGCCAGGACGGAGGAGGAATAATACGACATATTCCATAAGGTTCTGCCTTTGGACGAATCCTTGCTATATACTTTAGAGTATCCTTAAACTCCTGTAAAATTATGTTATCGGTTTCAAATGAAAATGTTTTATGTATCAAACAACTGCTAATCTGCGCTGAAAATACTGTCATAAACTGAAACAAGCAACCTCTTCACTCGGATAGAATGCAGGTGCTTCATCAAGAACGGGCCTGCAAGCATCTTCTGGACGCCATTGTGATGTGACCTGCCATTATAAAAAATGTTCATCAGGTTAGAAAATAACAGTTTTTTGTTATTTTCAAATTTTGAGTTCAATTTCAAGTTCTGTGACCTGCCATTTGAGGTGTAAGGAGGTAAGTTAAATGAAATGAACATTAGATGGCTAAAGAATTACAAAGATGATTGTGTCAAAAAATTCCACAAAAACATAAGATAATCATTCAACTTACTGTTTGACAATTTGTGCATGCGGAACAACCACGATTTACACCTTTTGGTAACCTTTGTACTGCCAGTATATCCTGCATGATGACAACAGAAATTGACAAGTCGTGCAGAGGAAAGGATTAAAATGATGTAAATTTGCATGCATCATGGTCTTTTTTCCCCAAACGCAGGATACACACACGCACACGATAAAATTCATTACTAACTGGCTCAACTAATTCAGTGTCAGACTCCTCATCGTCTGAGCTATTGTCAAGCTTATAATCTATCCACGGTTTATGCCCAAATGACTTTTTCAACATCCCTTTGTTGCTTGAAGTATGTTCAACATTTCTTGAAATTCGCATTGCATCTGAAGTATTGTTTTGCATCTTTTGTAAAATAAATGTTGTTAGAGGTGCAAAGCCGGGCGGTGTCAAGCGAGAATTAAATCCTGGTGGAACTGGCGGAGTGATCTCAGACTCGCCAATATGGGAAGATATACATTTTATCGCCATATTTAAACCTTCCGAAATGAGTAAAATATATTTAGGATTAGCCTCTGCAAATATAAATAGTTAATCCTTGGTAAAACTGAGCTTCTATCTATAAATATAGTGGGGATTAGTCTCTAAAGATTTACTGTACAAGAACAACACAGAAAGTAAAAGCAGCTCTATAAAATTGTTGATCTTTGGTCAAACTAAGCTTCTACAAATATAGTGGGGATTAGTCATAAAGATTTACCATACAAGAACAGCACAGAGAGTAAAAGAAGCATAAACCTGGTGTCTTTCCCTTTGCAGGTATGAATTTTAGATAATATTGTAAATTTAACATAGTTCACTAACTAGAAATGCATCGATATTCAACGCTTTTATCACCCGGTTGGAAACAACTTTTGTTATGATTGCTAAAAATAGTTTTAAGTTGTACCATGGTAATGAAAAGTACAGGTGTTAGATAAGTAGATATCTTAATCAAATTTAGTATGAAATAAATATAGAAAAATAAAAGTTGTTCTACAACATATAAATTGTTTGACTATTTACAAGTAGCTGCCAAACGTATAAATATGCAATTACATTATTCACAAACATTGATAGCACATCTAAGTCCAAGGAATTTCCATCAATTGGCAGTCTAAGTAAAGATATAAGCTTTTGATGAATTATCCGTATCAAACGAGATTAGAAAATAATATGTAAACATACTCCAAAATAAGAGAATCCAAAAATAAACCAGCATAACGAATTCAAAACTGAAACAAAAATAAAATTTTCTGCAAACTTAATAAACAAATGGATAAAAGAAACAAATCGAGCATATTTCCTTTTATCAGAAATTTAATAACAGCCTTACAGATTGGTGATGTTGAGATCCAAAGTCCCCAAATCAGACTTTGACTGAACTGGAAAATTAACAATATTACTGAAACCAGAGGTCGCCGTGCTTTATTTTACTGGATGCGACACCGAAGATGTATCCAGGATCAATTTAAAAAGTGAAATTAAGAGGATATATACACACCAAAATTGGAAGATTTTAATGTACTTTTTTGCTACTTATTTTCTGCTAAAATGACAGAATTGGACTGAAAATGTGCAGCCCTTGAATTTCGAGGCATCCCTATAGCATTTCTCGTCGCATTTTTTGACAAACCGCATTTTGTTACTGTAGAATCGTTCTTTAATATATAAGTTACGTGGTCACGATAGGAAATTAAGTTTTGTGTTATTAAATGCGTTTTATAACCCAGTCAAAGGATCGGTTTACAAAGGATCCGTTTATTTATGTGGGGTTGGCCGAAGAGTTTTAGAAAACATGGGTTTTCTATGTTTTATAACTCAGTCAAAATTATTGGAGAGTGATTTTTCTTTCATTTATAGTAATTCAAATAGAGCATTTATTTTAAAGTTTTAAGAATTTGAATACTTTTAAAAATTTTGGGGACGTCATACCACTGAACAGTCAAATTAATAGTCTTTTGTCTAGAATGTCATATTAACACCATAGTGTAATTTTGATCATTTTCTTCAATTCATCAAATCATGGTTTTTGATAGTTTCTGATATTTTATTCCAACTTTACTCTTCTTCAAGCTAAAGTTTTTAGCCGTTCAAATTTAACAACATAACTCTGATTTCATACTTTCTAATTCTCAAAAAAAAATTGTTAAAGATGTATTAATATATTGATATATCTCAAACGATTTATTTTCTTCTAAAGAATATCAATTTAATAAAATTTAAACATCACTTATTACAATTTCTCAATCTCTATATTCCGTCTTCGATTTGAAATTATCATATTCGATTTTTTTTCTATGATGTAGTTTACTATGGATGTATGATGCAACATTTATAATCCAACTTTCTAGTTTCGAAAGCTTGCTTTTAATAATTATACTTAGTCATACACATATGTATGAGATATGATGAAAGCGGAGTTTGAATATGTATGCTTCTTCATTTCCAATTTTCTCAATAACCTCATGTGTTGTCATGTGTCCGAGTAATTAATTGTCATATATTTTCTCATTATTATTTCTTAAATGAATTTCAATGTACTCGTTATGTTTAATAAATTATCTTCTCATTATACGTTTTAAAAGAAATACCAATCTATATTTGAGGCAGTAATCGTTTTTTACTTCTTTCACATCCATTTCCTCTTCTCATAATACTGTCTCTTTCGCTTTCACATTTCATATGCATGTTATAGTTCAAAAACAATTATATTCCTGACTTAAATCAAATTAAAAATTCTTTTAAAGCAATTTTTAGTCAGTCTATTTAATTTTGTATTCTAACAAGAATTTGACTGAATTCATTAATAGTTGTTAACTTCATATTCACTTGAATTATTTATATTTTATCCACATTTTATAGCAACTGTATTCCTATCAATTGCTTTCAATGTTATTCTTTTTAGGAAAAAATAATCTGAAGACCTTTAAAAGAACTTAACCTATTGGTTTGATTGAGCTTGATTAAAATGTAAGGTTTTTATTATTATTTGTCTTTCTATTTAATTTGAAGTTCAATTTGCAGTTTTTGCTCTAATTTCTGATATAAGGTTAAATTTTTAGTTTGCAAGATTCTAAATATAGTTCTCTTCGTTTGTCTTATAGAAAGCTATCGATTTCATAAATATTTTGATACCCAAAATTTTCTATTGATTTTTAAAATATGTTACCGATAAGGTTGAGAACTTTATTTTATTCCCGTGTATTTATAATTATTACTTTCACTTGATTTGTTTATTTGGTATAATTTTTCACTTTGATTAATTCATTTATTTTGTATGGAATAATTGGTTCCTTATTGTATGGATATCAACTTCATTTGTGTAACGTTCATCCTTTTTTTAATTTTAAGTTGTATAATTATATAAAGTAATAAATTTAGGAATAATATTATATATGAAGCAAAAGAATATGTAAATAATAAAATTTTACACGATATTTGAAGAAAAATGTATCACTTTTGATCTAGCTACGGTAGGCAATTTTGAATTTTTATAGGAGTTTGATTCAAAATAAGTGTTTTATAAACATTTTTTAATTTAATTGTTAGTATCGTGTTACACCACCTAAACTTATTTATAATTCTAAATATTAATGACACCATTAATGCTTATCTATCTAATGATATCATTAATGCTTGAACGTTCTATATGTCTATTATTTTATATACTTATATAAAAATTTAGGTTGTTTGTATTCTTATTTCCATGTACGTTAATCATGCATTTATTTTTATTTTTTTAGTAACTTGTCGATACAGAGGGCCTTTAGGAGGGATGGCGGATCGACCAACTTCAAGGAGGATTAAGTTGTGTCTATCCGCTTCAACTCATGACACCTATAAATCCTAAGGTGATCATACATTCATTATTTCTTTATTTACGTATATCATGACATTATCTCTTCTACTTCTTTCACTTCCATTCCATTTTCTCACTGTATCGTCCCTTCCCAATTTTCAGTTTCATATGTATGATATGATTCAAAAATAATTATATTCCCAATCTAAATCAGATTAAAAATTGACCACTTTAACTTTTTCAATCTAACTGGATTTAGTTAAGCTTTTGTTATTATTTCTATTTTCAATTAGTTTGATGTTAAATTTGTAGTTTTTATTACAATGTCTAATTTTTAATTCTAGTTTCTAATTTCAGGTTGAATTTGCAGTTTGTATGATTATAAATACGGTTCTCTTAATTTGTTTTATAGAAAGTTAATGATTTTATAAATATTTGGATACCATAGAATCTCCTATTGATTAGTAAAATCTATTACAGATAAAGTTGAAAACTTTATTCTATTCTTAAGTTTTTTACAATAATAATTGACTTCTATTTGATTTCTTTTATTTGATATGATTTTGCATTTTGTTTAATCCATTTGTTATGTAAGGAATATCTAATTTATTACTTAATAGATATTAACTTTGATTTTACATGATCTATTAAAGGTAATGTTCTTTCTATTTTTAATTCAAACCCATATAATTATTATAAGAAAAAATTGTAAATCTATATGAGTGGATCGTGTAGTGTGTGTGTGTGTGTATATGCAAGTATAGGTGAACTAACTATATAATGTATCTATTATAAACTTGATAGATGATAATAGCAAAGTAAATGGAAATAATCACACTAGGATTTTATACTGGTTCGTACCTCCCGTCCTACGTCCAGTCCCGAAGCCCCTCTTCGGAATTTAACTATCAAACACCTTCACTTCGTCTGGAGGAATAGGCTTGGTCATAAAAGCTTGTTCTTGTCAAGTGTGTGTTCTGTAACATGAATATTGACTGTTGAGTACAAATGCTTCCAATCTATATATATAGATAATATTGATTAAAGATTTTTGAGTATATGGAAGACTAAAATACAGGTATTAGATTGCTAGAGATCAAGTATTAATAGAGTATAAGAGTAAAGAGTATGAGTGAGTAAGGTAAGAAAGAGTATGAGTGAGTAAGGTAAGATCTTCTCTTGAATTCCTGATGCTATTTATAGTGGTAGAGAGATCCTTTGTGTAGTTGCATCTGTTAGTAAGTGCTCTAAGGTCGCTTCTAATGGTGAAGAGTTGCAGCGAAGAGGAGCGAATGTGTCTTTTCAATTATGACAGTTGTACTTTGAATATACATAGCCGAGTTCAAAATCAGACGTCTGGAAAATGTTTCAAACGTCTGGCTCTCATTTTTTTTTTGTATATGGTTGCTTTTCAGACGTCTGAGTATATTAACCAGACGTTTGATTCTATCTGATTTGCCAACCAAATGAATCAATCAGACGTCTGGCTAGTGCACTCAGACGTCTGGATTTATGCATGTTGCTTTTCCAGTGCCTGTGTCATTCCTCTTCCGATTCTATCGACTTGTAGCCTCTTGATACTTCTTTTGAGTCTTGTTCTTGTCTCTTTGGTAATGTTTACTTTAACAATTACATGTAAATATAGATATATTTGCATACTTGATTTCCATTGTATAGTTGTTATCATTGAAACCATAGAATTGATTTCCTAACAATCTCTCCCTTTTTGATGATGACAACTATTCAATGTACTTATATATAGATTATAAATCTCCCCCTAAATATGTCCTTATTTTTAATGTTTTATGATTATACTTATATTTCTCCCCCTTTGGCATTATGAAAAAGAATTATAAAATTGAAACCAATCATCAAACAAAAAGGAAATTTCATTAATAACTTGAAGTTTGATTACAGACATATATTTGTACAAAAATTGATATTCCAAAAACATAAAATCTATGATTCCCAAAATCTATGGTTCCTTTGGAGAAGCTTTATTTTGATCATCTTCCTTTGGTTCTTCTTTTTCAGAAGTGCTAGCCTTTGTAGGAGATGTCAAAGATTGCTTGAGAGGTTCATCCTCAGAGAGTTTGGAATGTTTTGTGGGAGGAGAAGGTACTGAGGTTGGCCAACCTTCAGAAGGTGGTGTTGGACCACGAACCCGTTGTAGTACTTCTTTAAGAACCGACAAGACAGTCGAAAGAGATTCTTCAACTATGGCTGCGCGTGTAGCAAATGATGTTTCAAAGTTGTCAATTCGCTTAGCCAAAAGTTTTTCATTTTGGGATAGAATATGTTGGTTCCGAAGGGTGAGATCTCGAACACTTTCATTTGGATTTGTATCCGTTTGAGTCTCCATAATTTCATCTTGTTCTGGATAATCAAATGGTGCGGGAGGAGGTGGAGTTGCTTCTCGATGTTGTTCCTCCTCTTGGAATGATTCAATATGTGGTTGAGGAGAAGGCTCAACTCGTCGAGATTGACGATTGTGCGACCAATCTTCAAAGGACATGAATTCTGAGGGAATTTCGGGTAAGTGCATCAGATAGAAGTATTTGGTGGAAGCATATTTAGGCGAGATTTCTTCGAAGGTTGATAGGTAGGATGGAATGTTATGTGCACGAAGAAGTCTCATAATATAAGTTGGTAAATAATTGATGGTCGTGATTCCAAAAATGCTTGAGCTCGTCGAAGATGAATTTTGCCAAATTTACCCTTGTTCCACTAAATAGAGCATATAGGGCTTTGTGCTCTAATTCGGTGATTTGCTCGTGACTTCCCATTCGTGGAACAATTGTATTAATTATCATTCGAGTTAGGAGTCGAGCTTTTGGACGTAAATATTTGGAGGCAAATTTTGGCATTTCGTCCTCCCAAATTTGATGAGTAATACCGTTTCATGGCTTGAAGCGCATATCGGGAATGTTGTATAAATCTTCCCATATGTCAGAGCATCCTAGGGTTCGACCTATTATGCCCGAAGTTAATCTAATCATGTTCCCATACACGCTAGACCAGAGCCAGTTATCCTCATTTTCAGTGTTCCACACTGAAGTACTGTCTAAATTCGCATAGAATAGAAATATGGCTAATTGGTCTATTTGGATATTATTAGAAGTGAAAGAAATTAGGGTTTCCAACCCGACATTTTCACATAGTTCATCCAAATCATACATAGGAAATTTAAGGAGATTGTAAAATGGACCTATGTGGATTTTTTTCTTTTGGATGTCTGCATACCTTTTGATGGAATGCGGCGCTTTGTTCATCCACCTTTCGATCTGTTCATCGAAGCACACCTGAGGATTTGAAGATGAGGTCGGTTGGTCTTGTTTTCGTTTTGACATCTTGGGATTCTTAGTGCGAGGAGGCATTATGATTTGATTTGCTTAAGGATGATGTTTTGGAAAGAAAATCGTGTCTGAGAAAATCGTAGGTTTTAACAATTTTGAGATAAAAGAAAAAAATGACGTTATCTGGGCGAATTTATATGGTCGATTGGGAATCAGACGTCTGAATTGGAAATCAGACGTCTGGTTTGCCCTAAATTGAGTACAACAGATAAATTTAGACGTTTGGTTTGATCGAATTTTTAAAATTGTAGAAGCAGAGAGTTTTTTCAAACGTCTGGGTATAAAAACCAGACGTCTGGTTTGGTTTATTTTTGAAAAACTTCGTGGCAGAGAACTAAGGCAGACGTCTGGATCTTTTTTCAGACGTTTGAAATTCTCTGATTTTTATTTGGAGAAGACAGAGCAAAATTTCAAACGTCTGGGGTATATCAGACATTTGACATATGCACAGTGCTTAAATTTTAGACGTATATCATTATGCCAGACATCTGAAGGCCATGTCAGACGTTTGAAATAAGCAGTGTGGCTAAAAATAGCCTAAAATTTGATGGTTTTACTTATTTCTTGAATGTTTTATAACAAATAAGTTTAATTTTTGTGAAATAAAAGAACAGATAATCATAGATACATACAATAATAAATATAATTTATTTAGAAGGCGATGAAGTTTTGCGATCTCCTGACTTGTCATCCATCCATGATTTAAGTGAAGACCATATATTTCCACGTTCATGGGTTCTCAGGGAGCTACAATATCGTCTTGGTGAAGGATCCGAAGGAGAACGATATGAAGACGAGGGATCCAAAGAACTACAAGGTTTTGGTAGCGGTTCATGGATATCTTTCTTCCGTGACGAACAAAACTTCATCGCTACTTGCTCCAAAAAGCTTAGCCGACGTGCTGTAACTTTTTGTTCGAAATATAGTTCTCATTGAAGATCTATCTGTTGTTTCTGATAATGATGAGTTTCATCAATTTTCTCCTTTTTGTTGGGAGAGACAAACAGAGATTTTTTGGTCTTCTTGTTATTGGGAGTAAAACCCGTATGATACGAGGCCCAGCTATTCGTTGGCTCCTGCTTTAGTGCAGGTGTAGGAAGCCGTTGTGGCGTGTCAGCCGAGCTGTCCGTCGTTGGTGTTGAGATGGAGATGGATATATAGGAGTCCCCAGAAGACATGGCTATATTTTGTTTCTTTAAGAAAGATATGAATTGTGTGTATATAGTTTTGTATACCTCTTTATATATAAACTGAAAGAATTATTTATAGACAAACTAACTGTCTAAAAAATTAAAGGTTCAGAAATTATTAAGTATAATTTGTGGTAGTAAAATAAACAACTAATCATAGCCTTAAAGTGAAACATTAATTAATTTTAAGGAAGAAGATCTTGAAATGAGCAAATACCTAAATTTCGTCGGAGTTTAATAAAAGTTTGTTCATTTAGTGGTTTCGTAAAGATGTCTGATACTTGATTTTCGGTATTTACGTATTCTAATGATGTAGTTTTTCAACATTGTCTCGTAAAAAATGATGGCGTATATCTATATGCCTAGTTCGTGAGTGATTAACAGGGTTTTTTGATAAATTTATAGCACTCGTGTTATCACAATATATTGAAGATTTGTTGCTAATTTTGCCGAAATCTGTTAGTGTTTGTTGCATGTATATCACTTGTGCACACACTAGAGTTGTGAAGATGTATTCGGCTTCGCAAGTAGAAAAAGAAACACAATTTTGCTTTTTGCTAAACCATGAAACTAAAGATTGTCCGATAAAATGACAAGTTCCACTAGTACTCTTACGTTATGTTCTACATCCATCGAAATCTGCATCGCTATATGAAACTAGTTCAAACGATGATTCTTTAGGGTAAAACAGACCATGATCTCTAGTGCTAGATAGATAACGTAAAATACGCTTAACAGCTCTTAGATGAGATTCTTTTAGTTTTGCTTGAAATCGAGCACATAGGCATACACTCATCATAATATCGGGTCGACTAGCCGTTAAATAAAGTAAAGAACTAATCATGCTCCGATATAATCTTTTATCAAAATCTTTTCCGTTATCGTCTTTTTCTAAGTGAACAGTGGCACTCATTGGTGTTGGTTTGCTTGAAGTTTTATCCATTTCAAAACGACGTAATAGATCGTTACAATATTTTTCTAGATGAATAAAAATTCTTTTTTTCAAGTTGTTTTATTTGTAAACCTAAGAAGAAATTTAATTCTCCCATGTGTGACCTTTCAAATTCATTTTTCATAATATTTGAAAATTGATTATATAGATTTTCGTTGGTTGAACCAAAAATGATATCATCGACATAAATTTGTATAACTAAAATATCATCGTTTTCTCTTTTAATAAACAAAGTTGTATCTATTTTGCCTATTTGAAAACTAGATGTTATTAAGTGATTTTTAAGACGTTCGTACCATGCACGAGGGGCTCGTTTTAATCCGTATAGTGCTTTGTGTAATTTAAAAACATGATCTGAATATTTTTCGTGAACAAATAGCGGAGGTTGTTCTACATATACATTTTCTCTGATAAAACCGTTTAAGAAAGCACTTTTGACATCCATTTAAAATAATTTAAAATTGTGATGAGTTGCAAAGGCGAGTAATGTACGAATGGCTTCTAATCTAGCTACTGGGGCAAAGGTTTCATCATAATTGATGCCTTCTTCTTGATTATAGCCTTGAACAACTAAACGTGCTTTATTTCTAACAATATTTCTGTTTTCGTCTGCTTTGTTTTTAAACACCAATTTTTTTCCTATAACCGATTGATCTTCAGGTCTTGGTACTAATTCTCAAATATTATTACGTTCAAATTGATTTAATTCTTCTTGCATAGCAATTATCCAAAAATTAGCATTTGAACCTTTTTTATGATTTTTTGGTTCAAAATTTGATACAAATGCTATATGGCTTATCTGATTAAGTTGATTTCTAGTTACTCTAGAATTGAGATCTCCAATAATATTATCTTTTGGATGATTCTTAAGAATTCTAGGGGGTGATACCAAAGTGTTATTTTGAACATTTGTTTCATTATTAATAGAATTTGTTAGTGGAACAATTTATTCTTCATCATTAGTATGATGATTAAAAAGATTTTCGTCAAACGAAACATGTAAACTTTCTTCAATAGTATTATTTCTTTTCTTCTAAATTCTATACGCTTTACTACGATCTGAATATCCAACAAAGATACCTTCATCGACCTTCGGGTCAAATTTACCTAAGTTATATTTTGTATTTAATATAAAGCATTTTGAACCGAAAGTTCTAAAGTATGATACTTTAGGTTTTTTACCGAAAAATATTTCAAAACAAGTTTGTTTAGTCATAGGACGTATTGTTACTCGATTCAATACATAACAAGTTGTGGCAATAACTTCAGCCCAAAAGTGTTTCCGTAGACCACTACTATTTAGTAATGTTTGTGCACATTCTTGTAGTGTATGATTTTTTATTTCTACAATACCATTCTGTTGAGGTGTGCGAGGAAAAGAGAAATTATGAGTTATTCCTTTCTTATTACAAAAATTAGTAAAAAGATCGTTTTCGAATTCTCCTCCATGATCACTTCGAATATTTTTAATTTTTAAATCCATTTGTGTTTTAGTTCTTTTAGCAAATATGTTAAACATACCAAAAGTATCGCTTTTATGTTTTAAAAACAAAGTCCATGTGTATCTTGAAAAATCATCAACTATTACAAAGACATATTTATTATGATTTATAGATCGTATTTGTGTTGGACCAAATAAAACTAAACGTAATAATTCTACTGGTTGTTTCGTAGAAATATTATTTTTAGATTTAAAATAGCTTTTCTTAAGTTTTTCAATTTGACAATCGTCGCATAAATTTTCTATTTTGTAATTTATTTTAGGTAAACCTCTAACTAGTTCATATTTTGCCAATTTATTAATATTTTTAAAATTGATATGACAGGATCATTTATGCCATAGCCATGGATCATCATGTTTGGCGATTAAACATACATTCGAATTTTTATTTATATTCTTTTTTAAAAATTTATTTGAAAACCTTTATAACATAATTGACTAATACTTAGTAAGTTGTGTTTTAGATTTTCTACTAATAAAACATTTGTAATAATAGAAGAGTTAGATATACCATAGTTGATGACTTCTCCAATGCCTAGGACATATCCTTTTGAATTATCTCCAAAGGTTACCGTTCCACCATCGATGAATGTTATATTTGATAACATTTTTGAATTTCCAGTCATATGCTTGTAGCATCCGCTATCTAGTATCCATTTCTTCTTATTTTTTATTTTAGGTACCTGCAAAATAAAAGATATTTTAATTGGTACCCATATATTTTGTTAGGGTCCTAATTGTTAGGAGAAGGTAACCATACCCAAGATGGTTTGGTACCTTTACAAATTTAATTTTTATTATAGACTACATTCTCTAAGAAATTATTAATATGCTTTTGTCTAATCAAATTATTATTTGTCTAAGGAATCCAAATTTTCATATTTTTCGTATTCATTTTAGACTTAGGTAAACTTTTAGTTTTTATATAACTAATATTTTTAGCATCATTTCCTTTCGTTTAGAAGGATTTTTAAATCTTATTCCATTTCTATTGCCTGATGGTTTTGAAGTTTTGATAAGATTTTCCAAATTTTGTTTTTCTTTATTGAATTTTGACACATTATTTGTAATTTTATCTAATTTTTCTTTTAATTCTATATTTTCAATTTTCAATATTTCAGTACTATTTTTTAAGTCAACATTTTCTTTTAACAAATTATCCTTCACTATTTTAGTGTTTTCAAAATCAATAGTAACAGCCTCATTTTCTATCAAATTATTTTTGATTTTATCTTGAGATAATTCAAGTTCTTCTTCTAGGATAACTTTTTCATCTCTTAACATTCCTACTTCTAGTTCTAGTCTATTTATTTTGACTACATATTCTTTGTTCAATTTTTTAATTTGTCTAAATTTATCATCTAATTCCATGCTAAGTTCTAATAATTCGTCATAGCTAAGTTCAGGACATACCTCATGAGTTTGTGCCATAAAACATACATTAGCTTGTTCTCTGTCACTATCGCTACCACTTTCAGATTATGAAGAGTCTGAGTCATCCCAAGTTACTTTGAAAGCTTTCTTCTTTTTGGATTTTTTAAATTTGTTCTTCTTTTTATCATTGTTGAGTTTTGGACAATCCTTCTTCATATGTCCGTATTGATCGCATTCATAACACTTGATTTGAGATAGGTTTGTTGTGTTGGACTTCCCTTCTTTTTGGAATTTGGTCATCTTTCTAAATTTCTTGAATCTATTATAATTCTTGGCAATGAACACTATCTCTTCTTCATCTAAGTCAGAGTCATCATTCTTTGTTGCTGGGAATGCTATGTTCTTTTTCTTCAAATTCAGTTCTTTTCGTGCCTGCAAATTAGCTTCATAGGACATTAAATTTCCTATCAACTCTTCAACTTTGAGAGTAGAGAGATCATTAGATTCTTCAATAGCTAAAACCTTCCTTTCCCAATCTGATGTTAAAGAGTTGAGTATTTGAGAAACTAAATCAAAATCAGTAAACTTAACTCCTAGTGCCATAAGATCATGCTGGATAGGTTGAAATCTAGAATACATGTCAACAATAGTTTAATTTTGTTTCATTTTGAATGACGAAAATTGGTTTTGCAAAATTGAAACCTTAGTTTGTTTGATCTTTGTTGTACCTTCGTGTGTAATTTGTAAGGTACGCCAAATGTCAAATGCAGTTATGCATAACATGACACGTGAAAATTCATTTTTGTCTAGAGAGCAAAATAAAACATTCATAGCTTTAGCATTATTTAATGCTAAGGTCTTTTGTGCATCGGTCCATGTGTTCATAGCAGTAGTAGGTGCTTCATATTTATCTTGTGTGGCTGACCAAATTTCTAGACCATTTGCTTCCATAAAAATTCTCATACGTGTTGACCAATATGCATAGTTAGATCCATTAAATTGTGGGGGTCGTGTTGTGGATTGTCCTTCTTGAAAAATACTTGTCATATTAAAGTGATTCAAAAACATGTTACTGTTCTTTGGTCAAACTTGACTCTGATACCAATTGTAAATCTATATGAGTGGATTGTGTAGTGTATATATATGCTAGTATAGGTGAACTAACTATATAATGTATCTAATATAAACTTGATTGATGAAAATAGAAAAGTAAATGAAAATAATCACACCAGGATTTTATACTGGTTCGGACCTCCCGTCAGTAATGACCCGCAAATCCATACCCCTTGAGTCAACACTATTCAACATCAATTAACTCGAGATGAACAGAAATACGAACCATTTGGGTTAAAGAAGAAAAGGTAGAAGAAGAAAATAGAAAATAACATTAGAATCTAACCATCACAGCGGAATAAAATATAATCGATAATAAACGATCTTTACACAAAAACAAATACATCTGTTTATACATTACATCATCTGAGTATATCATCAGAGTTCAACAACAACAATAACATACAACTAGACAGTCATATAAACTTGTCCCCAAAACTGAATACATAGCGGAGTAACAATAAAGTACGGAAGTACGTATCGCCATCCAGCTCGTCGTCTGAGCTCCACAGCATCATTTCCTGTATTCTATAATACTCGGTCTGACCAGAGCATTATAATAAAATAACGCCCGAGTCAGTCTGGAAAACCAGTGTGAGAAATCACACTCAAATTGATTATTAAAGTTCCAAAATCCTTTGAAAATCAAAAGCATCTCGTAAGACCACGCCACAAATAAACATGTCGGGTTTTTACCTTACGATAGCTAAAACATTTATTATAAAATCCTCTGATATTATAATAGTGTCTATATACGAATACTTATTCGAATAGTCGAAATTGTTACATTAATTAAATTCCAGCTACTAGCCACAGTCTTGGGTAATACTAACAAAACCGTAAAAGGCACGTAGGGAGAATGGATTTCCAACCAATGACTAGGCACTGGGGTACTACCTGTCACAGTACGTGGCCTAGATCACCGTACCGAGGATTACTCCCAATCCCCTGCAACACAAGACCGAGACTACCCCTTACTGAATAATCCCGAGTAAGATCCCCCTACGGTTGGGATCAGCAACCGCACCACTAGGCCGAAAAAAGGACATCTAGACAAGGATGACCTCACCCTAATGGGTGCTACCCACTTAGCTTTGCTGCATAACCCTTTATTTTCAGTCATTCCCGGTTGATGAGGCTCGAGGCTAAGCATTACCTTTTGGAACGTTTCACTTAGAATGCCCATCGTCCACCTGACAATGTTCCGAAAGCATTCATCCATACAAGTCCGTCCCGGGTTCAAACGGAACCGAAGGCACTACTCCTACTACATCCATTTTGGAATCACCTTAGGATTAGTAGCGACTAGCCCTTGCACTTCACTGCTCCACCTTCGAATCCAAACTCTTGTTTTCCACACGAAAACGTTCAAACCGGATCGAAGTGGTTTTCAGGTAATAAATCCTGATCCCGGTCTCTTCGAAACAATCAGCGCATTGGCCAATATTGATATTCGGTTATTTAACTATCAATTAACATTCACAAACAACCATCAACATGATTAATTTCCCAAATTATTTATTAACCTCCAAATATCCTCACAAGATATATTTCCACTTTCAACCCTTTTTGAAAATGGTTTTCAAACCATCTTCCTCTCACGGAATACATTTTCCAAATATTTTTCTATTTCCACTGAAATCACCAAATACAAATACTTTAGATTTTAAAATAATTTAAAACACTTTATTATAAAATATACTTTAACATATTTAAATTAAAAAAAATACTTAAATACTTTATTATGAAAATATATTCTTTAAAAATATTTAAAATAAAACTACTTTCTAATATATAAAACTAATTTCTAAAATAAAAATTAAGCCAACTAAATTTAAAATAAGAGTTTACGAAATTCTATATAAGTTTTTAAATAAATCTTTAACCAAGCTATCTTTAAATAAAACTACTTTATAAAATTTAGATATTAACAATTAATTCTAGTAAATATTTATCCTTAAAGTTTAACAACTTAAATAATAATTTTCTTAAAAATATTCCTTTAAATAACTTTAAAACTTCCAACTTATATTTTAAAAATCTGCTTTGAAAACTTAATTGGCTTTCAGGGAAACCACTTCTCTTTCACGCCTCTTTAAAAATAAACCACTATTTATTTTTAAAACAAATTACCCATTCCTCTATAAATTTCCATCGTGAAATCTATACTTTCAAATATCCACTGATAATTTGTTTCACTTTATAAACCCAGTTTATAAATTTCATAGTTTCACCCTTCTTTCCAAACACTGTTCAAATACTAAATCAATTTCCAAATTGATTTTCAAAATTACTTCATTTTGAAATAAATTCCTTTACTTCTTAATTTATTTCAAAACCCAAAAATTTCAGATTTTACTTCTTAATTATGATTTAAAATCTTTTAACTGAAAAATACCAATTTCAGATTTCCAAAATTCCTTCTTTATCCTTTTAAATAAATTTAAACCTTGAATTTTAAAGTAAATTCTTTATTCCTTTAGATAATATCACATAAGTTTTGCAATTCATTATTTTTCGTTTATTCAAAATCCCTTTTTTCCATACTCGGAATTATTTATTAGAATTTTAAAATCATTTTTATTCTTATCCAGTTCATTCTTAAATTTATTCAAATTCTCTATGATTATTTTACTTAAAAATTCACTCTTTTATTTTTTTTCAAAAATCCATTTATACATATTTTGATAACTCAATGTACCGAAATATATTCGAGCAAACCATAGCATTCAATATTCCAATTATCAATATAATTCATCACAGAATATTAAATATTCACAACACAGAATATTAAGCAATCTAAATAATTTTAAGGAATCCAGTTGGATCCCTCCAACCTGTTCCCTGCATCCACAGATGTTAGCACAATACCAATTCCACTTCGAGGTGGAATATCGCGGTATACGGGTTTATAAAATATCATCCGCTATTATGCGGCGCATAGGGTCTCATCTGCTATATAATGCGGGAAATCAATCACTCCAATATATACTATATACTACCATATAATATATCACATTCAATCAATTCAGTCATTCAACCAACTATTTAAATTTAACAATTTAAATTTAAATTAAAACCAGATGAGTGAGATTAACTCACCTTATATTTTGTTGTTTGCAATCCATTCCAAACTGGCTTGTTTCTCGATTTTTTTGACCTTGTATAAACATCATGCATATGCCTTATTAATATTTGAATTGATCAAACAATTAATTACTTCTCTAACCTAACTAACACTTTGGTTTTAAACTAATAAATTTAGGTTTTAAACTAATTTCCTTTTAGTAAATATTTTTTCGTGACTAAATAATTAAATAAGTTATTAAACAAATAAATCATCTTAATCCATTTTTAAAATAAACTAACACGTTTAATATGTGTTTATGTATATTTATTATTATTGTTTTTTCTCATTTTTGAAATCACATATATATAAAAAATGAGTTGTTGAAAAAACCAACCTTTTCATAAATTACTATATCTTCCAAGATCCTATATATGCATATATTTATTTTATTTTTATTTAACAAAAACAGCAGTTTGTTTTACTGTGAAAACTTTTTTCCTACAAATATCAATACATATACTATCAAATTTAAATTGAAATGAGTAAATCTGTATATAACAAAATAAGGATTTTCTTCCTCTGTAATATATACATATATATATGTGTGTTATCAAACTAAATTAAATTTAGGATCCAAATTTATACCTTACGCCTTCACTCTCTCATCGACGCACACACAGCAACTTCGATCCATTGCTGTCTCCAACGCGACCCTAGATCGATGCTAGTCAATCCACTGCAATGCCGCCTTGTCCCATCTAGATGCCACACACACGTAAGAGAACGGTTCGCCTCGACATTGACCAGTTCTGGACGCCGCTCGACTGAGAAGCTAACCCACCCAAAATCGACACCTCGACCTACAGCCACACGATCGCCGTGCGAATGCCTGCACCTCCTGCCAAGCTCGTGCAAGCTTCAACCCACTGTCGCGCCACTTCCTAATGCTCTCGACCTCCAATGTGAACCCACCGACTTCCCATAGTTCGAGATCGAGCTATCTCCAGCCTCGGCACAATCGATTCTGAGAATCGATTTAAGGAAAAACGCGATTTGTTTCGTTCGACATTTTTTGTGTTCGATTTCGGTATGAAGACTAGAGAGGGAGATGAAGATGTAATATAAATTGGGGATGGATTCTTGAGTACGAGTGTCCATTTTTAAAAATATATTTAACTAGTTGACTTCCAATTTTTATTATATTATAAAACTTCCAAAATGTCTCGTTATACATATCTTGAAATTTTGAACCCCAACGGAGGCATGCTGCTAGACATTTATAATGTTATATGTCTATTCCGGACGCATTGAAAAAGTTTTCGAGTCCTAATTCGATCGTATAGAGAAGATAGCCTTTTGGACCCAGTTATTATATTAAATTTCGATAAAATTTCAGCGCGTTCATCTACCGTACGGCAAAACGATCACTCCAAACAATTCGAAAATTAAAATCCGATAATAATTCAATATTACAGATCCAATGGCAATGGTTTTGTCGACTTCCGAGACTGTGCCTTGGAAGGCTATTTTTAAATTCAATTTAAACTATAAAATTTCAAAACTGAACAAATCAATGTTAAATTCAAATTTAAAACTTTTATTATTCTCAACACTATCAATATAAACTTTACAAGTCTTCAAATTATTTTTAACAGACTTAAAACTTCAAATTCAACATTTTACCCAACTTCAAATTATTTAATTTAGTAATTAAATTACCCAATAAATGGTGATATTTGAATTCAAGTTAAAAATTAACTTTTAAACATTTAAAATCAATCAAATATTCCAATTTCAAACATTCAAAAGTTCTGGGTCGTTATATTCCTCCCCCCTTAAAAGAATTTCGTCCCCGAAATTGCTGGTTAAAAGGAATGGTCCAATACCCGTTTTGCTATTTTCTCAAAACCAAACAGTTTTAAAATCAACCCAAACAACCTTGTCATTAAAGACACTACACTCTTATTAATTTCCTAAACTCCTCCATAACCTCTAAACAATATTACTTACTCGGTCATTTCAAATTTAAATTTAAAACCAAATTCAAATTATCAAATTTTTCTCAAAATTTTTCTAACTCCCTAAATTTTCGAAAAATTTCGCTAGCGTCTCCTTTGTACGGCTAGCTCGGTACAACTACAAAATGCCTCTACGGGCTCCCAAATTCCAAAAGAAAACAAAAATCCAAGTGGCTAGATCAATCAATCAAATTTCATACAGAAATTTAAACACTTACCTTTTGTCGAGCAATTCAAATTTATCTTCTGAAATCAAAACCAATTTTTCCTTTTCCTTTGTAATACCTGTATATCCTACTAAGCAATAATGTTCAATTACAAAATTCAAAAATTGCTTTACACGTTTCTTTACAAAAGATTTCATATCTGTTTCAATCACACCCGTACGATGCACATATTTCATCCGTACGCAATACCCAATTCGATCGCTTACTCGATCACACAATTTAACTTCCGAACTAGTATCATCCACCCGACTTCCTAGTGCGGACTCAGATCTGGTTTTTTGATCAGAAACTGTCATTCTCCTTGCATAGTCGTAATTATGATTGTGGCGCCCCACCTCTATACCCACGCTAGCCAAGAACACTACGGAGTAATGCTGTCAACTAGCACAGAGAATAAGGCTATGGAGGAGCGACCATCCATGTAATTTCTTTGTGCGAGCACCGATATGTTAGATAGTATAGAAGTCCGACATACCGATACAAACTCAAAGCTATCACACTGTGGCTATATATAGTCTTCGGAAACAAATATAGAAATAAACATTACACAAATCAGTCACAGACATCCATATCACAAAGGCGGAAAAAGATATGAATATATAACACGTGAAAGTGTACATCAGAGTAGTGGTCTGAAAGATCCATAATAACACAAAAGAATAGCAACAAGTGCTATACAAAAGAATAAGTATACATCACTGAGTCTATCTCTCAAATGTATGTAACAAAAACTGCTAATCTATGTGGTTAGCCAAAAGTCAGAGTAATGAATCCCTGGGAAGAAGTCAAGCAGAAGCACCTGTAACATCTCGGTCTGACCCGAATATTATTTCATAAGAAAATAATAAACGGATCAGTCTAGCTATAAATATCAGATAACATGATATAGAATAAGAGATATGGCATAAACATATAATTTACCATAATGGCATACTATGAAAAGTATGTAAATGAATCATCAACAAGAAATCAATCAATATCACAAGAATCTTCTCAAATATTCAAAGGGGTATCCTACCCGAAACTTGTATTCATAACAAGTCAATGACACACGAATTCACCAATGCACAAAAATTGATAAAACTTATCAATAGAAATCACGAAAATTGGTGAAGCATAAATTTCAGAAATCAACACACGAAATCCAGAAATCACAAAAGGGGGAGGCCTATCACACGAACGGGAGCATGAAAACTCACCAACAGCTGTATCACACGAACGAGACGCTATCTCATGGTAGCTAACCATTAAATTTTTGACACACGAATGGCCCGAAGGCCGTGGGGCGCTACCCCACATATGTGATGGCGAAACATCACACAAACGGGGTTTAGTCTCCCTCGTAGACAAAGAGACATCGCACAGTTGCTAGTCTAAATCACAAAAATGATCGTCATGATCATCAAGAAGTGTCAATTACACTAAGTTAGTAAATATAAAAGTTTAGCCTCATGTCCCATAACCACTTGCTTAACTTAAACATTTACGAACAAACTGTAAATCTTCAATAGGAAATTGTCACAAAAGATTCAATCGAACAAGTCCAAGAATTAACCGACGAAGCAAACGCAAGCGTTTCATACCACTTGTGTTACTAAGCCGTTTAATTAGATTTCTCATTCGAGTGAGGTAAAGGTTTGTATATACTAATAGGTTGGAAAACGGTTTTATAAACGAGTTTGGTATTGAAAATAAAGTTGAAATCAATTTGATGAAAGAGTTTTGATATTTACTACTAGTATTGAAACCTTTATAGTTTAAAATGACAAATCACAAAAGTGATTGTAGAAACAATCAATCACAAAGATCACATTCGAAGATGTGAATAAAACCCAAGGAAATCAGCTCAAAATGCATCAAAGTGGAAGTTCCCCAGCGACCAAACGTGGCCGAGTTAACATGGAAGGGAACGACCTAAAGTTAAATAGGTCGAACGACCAAGCGTGTTAAAGGCCCACGACCTAACGGGTTATAAGGTCATGCGACCTAATGGTTTAAAGGCCTAACGAACTATAAGGAGAAGGGGTCACGCGACCTAAAGGGTTAGAGGTCCAACGGCCTAACGGTATTAAGGTCCAACGACCTATCGCGGCGAACGACCTAACGAAATGGCACAGGCCAAGCGACCTAACATTTTAAGGCCGAACGACCTAAGTAAACTCGCGACCTATCAAGTCAACAGGACGAGCGACCTAACATAAGTGGCCATGTGACTTAAGGGGTTAAGACCGAACGACCTAACGAATATGGCCGAGCGACTTAACGGAGTACGCGACCTATCGAGGTTCGCGACCTAATGGAACAAAAGCCGAGCAACCTACGTGGAAAGGCTGAGCAACGACCTAAAGTATAAAGGTATAACGACCTAGAGTTAACGACCTATAACCGAGCTAGCCAAGACCGGACGACCCAAGGCCAAGCGACCTACGACCTAAGACCTTGCGGCAACGACCTACGACCTATCGAGCCAGAGCCGAGCGATCTAGGGCTGTGGAACGTTTTAAGGCCAGAAACGAGCTATTTGAAGGCCGAGACTTTTCCGCGCTAACGACCTAGCATTGACAGAACGACCTAAGTGCAGAATTTTACCAAAAACACTAAAAATTGAAGTTTTTCGCCGATCCAATCCAAACCAAATGCAAATGTACATGCTAAAGTGATGGGAATTCATTCCCAACATTCCAAGATAGTTATAGACAAGAATGTATCTCACCTTTGCACCAAAAGTCAATGAAAATGAAGGTTGAAGCAAAGCAAGAATCAATCCACTTCAATCTCAACACAAGAAGCTTGAATCCAATGTCTTCTCTCTAGATTTGGAGTTGAATGTAGGATTTGGAGTTGAAACCTAAGCTTGGAATTTTAATTTCCCCTTCCTCTCTCCATTAATGCGAAAGCTTGAATGTTTAAGCAAATAGAATGAAGTTATGAAGAGAAGGGGTGAAGGTTGGGTCTAAATAGGCTAAAAGCCCAAACTAAAGTCCAAAGCGAAAAGTAGCAAAATTCCATTAACTCCAAACATATCAAAGCTTACACTCAAAAAGATTGCAAACGTCATTTTGAACTCAATGGAAGTTGTCTCAAGTCCTGATTTGATCGTATGCAAAAAGTAGCTTTTTGGACCAAAATCCGATTAATGTTAAAATATTTAAATAAAATATTAAAATATAAAATCGATAATTATGCGGGTTGTTACAGACTCCCCGCCTAAAGAAATTGCGTCCAATATATATATATATATATATATATATATATCAGATGGAAGTAAAAGTAACAACCATAAAAGCATATTAACACTAAAGCAATTAGAAATAAGAAGTTCACCTCAAAGAGCAGGAGATAGTAAATCCGGATGTGTTCGCTCGATGAATTCTCTAGATTCCCAAGAGCAACCTTTAGGGTTAGAGGACCATTGAACTTTCACAAGCGGGACGTCTTTATTTCGAAGTCGTTTGACCTCCGAAGCAATAATACCAACAGGAGGCTGCTCGTAAGCTAAATTCGGCGAAACTTCAATTTCTTCCACAATACCGGGCTCGAGAACAGAATCGGAATCCCGAAGGCATTTCCTTAATTGAGAAACGTGAAACACGTTATGTATAGCAGAAAATTGAGCCGGTAATTCAAGGCGATAAGCTATAGAACCAATACGTTCAGTGATAGGAAATGACCCAATATAACGAGGCGCTAATTTTCCCGGTCGACTGAAACGTACAACACCCTTCATAGGTGAAACACGAATAAACACAAGATCTCCCACAGAAAATTCTAATTTCCTTCTTCGGTTATCGGCATAGGATTTTTGTCTGCTTTGGGCTTCTTTCATCCTATGACGAATAATTTTAATCTTTTCTGTGGAATCTCGAATAAAATCTGGTCCTAAAACCAGCTTCTCACCGGCCTCAAGCCAACAAGAAGGAGATCGACATGGCCTACCATAGAGTGCCTCAAATGATGCCATACCAATACTAGATTGGAAGCTATTATTATAGGAAAACTCAACAAGAGAAATATGATCTTTCCAACTTCCACCAAAATCAAGCACACAAGCACGAAGAAGATCTTCAAGAGTTTGATTCACACGCTCGGTTTGTCCATCGGACTGGGGGTGATAAGCGGTGCTAAAGTTTAGCTTCGTTCCTAAAGCTTTTTGAAGACTCTTTCAAAACCCACTAGTAAACAATGGATCACGATCGCTAACAATAGAAGTAGGAACTCCATGTAATTTAACAATCTCTTTAATAAAGAGTTTGGCCAAAAGAGGAACGGTTCGATTAGATCGAACTGGAATAAAATGGGCAGATTTAGTAAGTCTATCAACAATTACCCATAAGCTATCACGACCCAAACGAGAACGGGGAGGGCCATCAATAAAGTCCATAGAAATTTGATCCCACTTCCAAATTAGAATTTCTAAAAGTTGCAACATCCCACCGGGCCTTTGATGTTCGACCTTGACAAGTTGGCAAGTCATGCAACACTTAGCAAGGTTAGCAATATCAGATTCCATTCCCTCCCAATAATAAAGACGCTTCATATCCGCGTACATTTTACTACTACCGGGATGAATGGTAAATTTAGAACGATGAGAATCTTCTAAAATATCTTTACGAAGATCACTAATATTTGGCACGATAAGTCTACCAAATTTTCGAATGGCGCCACGAGAACAATATCAAAATCTTCCAAACCTTCAATATCAATTTTATCCCTAACTTTTTAGCCAAGAAGAGCCAATTCGGGATCTAGCTTTTGAACTTCAAGAATGCGGTCGAGAAGAGAAGGATGAGCCTCAAGGCTACACAAAACAAGAGATGAACATACATCAGATACATGACCTTGAATCTCACAAGTGGATAAAATCTCGAGATCATTCCATTCGGATATCATCATAGAAACAATCGCTTGTTGCTTTCGACTAAGTGCATCGGCAACACGATTCCCCTTTCCGGGAGTATAAAGAATATCAAGATCATAAGGTGCAAGGAACTCGAGCCAACGTTGCTGACGCAAATTAAGTTCCTTTTGAGAGAATAGATACTTTAAAGATTTATGATCGGTGTAAAGAATAAACTTTTCTCCCAAAAGATAATGACGCCAAATACGAAGGGCGAAAACAATAGCCGCGAGTTGTAAATCATGAGTAGCATACCTAGACTCAGCTGGCTTTAATTGCCTAGAAGCATAAGCAATAACACGTTCTCTTTGCATAAGAACGGCACCCAAACCAACGCGACTAGCATCGGTATACACAATAAAATCTTGATTCCCTTTGGGAATAACAAGAATAGGAGCATCGGAAAGGAGTTCTTTTAATTTCTGGAAAGAAGTTTCACATTTGTCCGACCAAATGTATCTAACGCCTTTCTTTGTTAAGCCAGTGAGAGGCACGACAATCTTAGAAAAGTCCTTGATAAATCGACGGTAATAACCCGCCAATCTGAGGAAACTACGGATTTCCGTGACGCTCTCCGGTCTCTTCCAATCTTGAATCGTTTCAATCTTTGAAGGATCCATGGAAATTCCAGATTCGGAAATAATATGACCGAGAAACTTCACGCGAGATTGCCAAAAGTGGCATTTAGAAAATTTTGCTTTTAATTGATTACTCCTAAGAGTTTCCAACACAATCCGAAGATGTTTTTCATGTTCCTCCTTAGTTTTAGAATACACTAGAATATCATCAATAAAGATGAGAACAAACCGATCGAGGAAGTCTTTGAAAACTCGATTCATAAGGTCAACGAAATAAGCTGGAGCATTCGTTAAACCAAATGACATAACTATCCATTCATAAGATCCAAAACGAGTTCGGAATGATGTCAAAGGAATGTTATCCTCTGCAATACGAAGCTGATGAAAATCGGTACCCAAGTCCAATTGTAAAAAGACTCTAGCACCACTAAGTTGATCGAATAGATCATCAATCCGAGGTAAAGGGTATTTATTTTTGATAGTAAGATCATTAAGCTTGTGATAGTCAACGCAATGCCTAAGTGTACCATCGGATTTCTTCACGAAAATTGTCGAAGCTCCCCAAGGCGAGAAACTAGAGCGAATAAATTGCTTCGTCTCCAATTCGGATAATTGTTTGTGCATCTCCTCATTTTCCTTATTGGACATTCGATAAGGAGGAAGCGTAATAGGTTGAGCTCTAGAAATAAGATTAATTCTGAACTCAATTGCTCGCTTAGGTGGTAATCCTAAAATGGGCTCGAATATGTCGGAAAATTCACGAACAACGTGGATACGAGAAATAATATCATCCTCATCATCGTCATCGTCATCGCGAGGATTTAAAGAATATAAGGATGCAATCAAACAGGATTCTGAATCTTTAAGATTTACAGAAATCTGATTAACAGATAGTGGATGTCGGAGATGAATAGTCCGCTCAGGACATAGGATATGGGCTTGATAACGGTTAAGCCAATCCATTCCCAAAATTATTCCAAGCCTAAATAACGCATGACATGCAAATCGGCTAGGAAAGAAAAATCACATAAAATAATCTCCACATCTTTACAAAGCAAACTAAGAGTTGCGGATCCACCAACCGGATTCGCAATTCTTAAAGAAGTCATTAAAGCAACAACATTTAAAGAAAAAGTATCAACAAGTTCTTTTGATATAAAAGAATGGGATGCACCCGTATCAAAAAGAACTCGAATAGGTTGATCATGAAATATAATGATGCCATCAAGAATAGAATGAGAAATACCTTGGCCACGAGATGTGTTGCCAGGGGCTTGAGCAACGTTTAACTTTCCCTCCTTCCTACTTTGAAGTTTGGGACATACATGCATAAAATGGTCCGGGCTCTTACAATAGCGATAACAACGGGGCTTTGAACACTTGTTCGCAAAATGGTCTCTGGAACCACAGTTAAAGCATTTCCCTTCAGTAGAGGAAAAAGTCTTCGCAGCAGGAGTTGCTTGTTTCCCCCTCTTATTGGGGTAAGGGCCTTTAGGCTTAATAGGCCTTTTCTTGTTGCTGTTGAAGTTTGGTTTGGGACCCACAACCTCAACATCACTATCCTTATCTGCCTCTTCAAGCCGAAGAGTGATATCTATAAGTTGGTCAAAAGAAACTTCCAATTTCAGAAGTAATGGCTTCTTAAGATTCTTGTTCAAGCCATAAACAAATCTTTAATTCTTCTTCAGTGGGGTGTTTATGTATTCGACCCCGTATTTGGAAAGTGACTCGAAGGACGTGGCATAATCTGTCACGGAGGATTCACCTTGAACAAGGTCTATAAAACGGCGAGCCAAAGTCACCTTCTCAGCCTCTGGTATGAACTTCAATTCGAAGCGCTCCCGGAATTGCTCCCAGGTAAGATCCGCTTCTACTATTTCGGAGATAAGAAGCTCATACCAATCCAATGCTCTTTCTTGAAGCATGCTAGAAGCCACTTGGACTCGATGGAGATTAATGAGATCCATGCGGGAAAAGATCCGATCGCACGTTCTCAGCCAAGCTTGGACTTCTATAATGGTTTTAGAACCTTTGAATGGTTTCCCACCCAAATTAGCATAATCATTGCACAAACGTGCAAATCCAGATTTATGGTGAGTAGACCCCGTATTAGAACCAGCTGCCTGAGCATTCTTAACAAGATCAAGAAGCTGCTGGGAAGTCATAAATACACCATCCTGGGGAGCAGCACTAGATGATTCGGCCCTAGGACGGCCTGGTCTAGACATTCTCTTCTTTTAGAAAGAGAGAAGAAAAAAAAGGTTATTCTTCAAATAAAGATCAAGCAATCTTGATAGGTAAAACAAGGAATCATAACAAGAATAAGATAGAACGGTACGAAGACCCGAATCGAATCCTATGACACGACTCCTAAGATGGATTTAGGACGATGATCCTTGTTATAATATTCCATATTGTTTCGAAGTTTGGCTCTGATACCAAGCTGTGACGCCCCACCTCTATACCCACGCCAGCCAAGAACACTACGGAGTAATGCTGTCAACTAGCACGGAGAATAAGGTTGTGGAGGAGCGACCATCCATGTAATTTCTTTGTGCGAGCACCGATATGTCAGATAGTATAGAAGTCCGACATACCGATACAAACTCAAAGCTATCACACGGTGGCTATATATAGTCTTCGAAAACAAATATAGAAATAAACATAACACAAATCAGTCATAGACATCCATATCACAAAGGCAGTAAAAGATATGAATATATAACACTTGAAAGTGTACATCAGAGTAGTGGTCTGAAAGATCCACAATAACACAAAAGAATAACAACAAGTGCTATACAAAAGAATAAGTATACATCACTGAGTCTATCTCTCAAATGTATGTAACAAAAACTGCTAATCTATGTGGTTAGCCAAAAGTCAGAGTAATGAATCCCTGGGAAGAAGTCAAGCAGAAGCACCTGTAACATCTCGGTCTGACCCGAGTATTATTTCATAAGAAAATAATAAACGGATCAGTCTAGCTATAAATATCAGATAACATGATATAGAATAAGAGATATGGCATAAACATATAATTTACCATAATGGCATACTATGAAAAGTATGTAAATGAATCATCAACAAGAAATCAATCAATATCACAAGAATCTTCTCAAAGATCCAAAGGGGTATCATACCCGAAACTTGTATTCATAACAAGTCAATGACACACGTATTCACCAATGCACAAAAATTGGTAAAACTCATCAATAGAAATCATGAAAATTGGTGAAGCATAAATTCCAAAAATCAACACACGAAATCCAGAAATCACAAAAAGAGGAAGGCCTATCACACGAACGGGAGCATGAAAACTCACCAACAGCTGTATCACACGAACGAGACGCTATCTCATGGTAGCTAACCATTAAATTTTTGACACATGAATGGCCCGAAGGCCGTGGGGCGCTACCCCACATATGTGATGGCGAAACATCACACAAACGGGCTTTAGTCTCCCTCGTAGACAAAGAGACATCGCACAGTTGCTAGTCTAAATCACAAAAATGATCGTCATGATCATCAAGAAGTGTCAATTACACTAAGTTAGTAAATATAAAAGTTTAGCCTCATGTCCCATAACCACTTGCTTAACTTAAACATTTACGAACAAACTGTAAATCTTCACTAGGAAATTGTCACAAAAGATTCAATCGAACAAGTCCAATAATTAACCGACGAAGCAAACGCAAGCATTTCATACCACTTGTTTTACTAAGCTGTTTAATTAGATTTCTCATCCGAGTGAGGTGAAGGTTTGTATATACTAATAGGTTGGAAAACGGTTTTATAAACGAGTTTGGTATTGAAAATAAAGTTGAAATCAATTTAATGAAAGAGTTTTGATATTTACTACTAGTATTGAAACCTTTATAGTTTAAAATGACAAATCACAAAAGTGATTGTAGAAACAATTAATCACAAAGATCACATTCGAAGATGTGAATAAAACCCAAGGAAATCAGCTCAAAATGCATCAAAGTGGAAGTTCCCCAGCGACCAAACGTGGCCGAGTTAACAAGGAAGGGAACGACCTAAAGTTAAATAGTTCGAACGACCAAGCGTGTTAAAGGTCCACGACCTAGCGGGTTATAAGGTCATGCGACCTAATGGTTTAAAGGCCTAACGACCTATAAGGAGAAGGGGTCACGCGACCTAAAGGGTTAGAGTTCCAACGGCCTAACGGTTTTAAGGTCCAACGACCTATCGCGGCGAACGACCTAACGAAATGGCACAGGCCAAGCGACCTAACATTTTAAGGCCGAACGACCTAAGTAAACTCGTGACCTATCAAGTCAACAGGACGAGCGACCTAACATAAGTGGCCATGTGACTTAAGGGGTTAAGACCGAACGACCTAACGAATATGGCCGAGCGACTTAACGGAGTACGTGACCTATCGAGGTTCGTAACCTAATGGAACAAAAGCCGAGCAACCTACGTGGAAAGGCCGAGCAACGACCTAAAGTATAAAGGTCTAACGACCTAGAGTCAACGACCTATAACCAAGCTAGCCAAGACCGGACGACCCAAGGCCAAGCGACCTAAGACCTTGCGGCAACGACCTACGGCCTATCGAGCCAGAGCCGAGCGACCTAGGGCTGTCGAACGTTTTAAGGCCAGAAACGAGCTATTTGAAGGCCGAGACTTTTCCACGCTAATGACCTAGCATTGGCAGAACGACCTAAGTGCAGAATTTTACCAAAAACCCTAAAAATTGGAGTTTTTCGCCGATCCAATCCAAACCAAATGCAAATCTACATGCTAAAGTGATGGGAATTCATTCCCAACAGTCCAAGATAGTTATAGACAAGAATGTGAGATAAAAATCTTACCTTTGCACCAAAAGTCAATGAAAACGAAGGTTGAAGCAAAGCAAGAATCAATCCACTTCAATCTCAACACAAGAAGCTTGAATCCATTGTCTTCTCTCTAGATTTGGAGTTGAATGTAGGATTTGGAGTTGAAACCTAAGCTTGGAATTTATTTTCCCTTTCCTCTCGCCATTAATGCAAAAGCTTGAATGTTTAAGCAAATAGAATGAAGTTATGAAGAGAAGGGGTGAAGGTTGGGTCTAAATAGGCTAAAAGCCCAAACTAAAGTCCAAAGCGAAAAGTAGCGAAATTCCATTAACTCCAAACATATCAAAGCTTATACTCAAAAAGATTTCAAACGTCATTTTGAACTCAATGGAAGTGGTCTCGAGTCCTGATTTGATCGTATGCAAAAAGTAGCTTTTTGGACCAAAATCCGATTAACGATAAAATATTAAAATAAAATATTAAAATATAAAATCGATAAATATGCGGGTTGTTATAATGATAGAGAATTTCTCGAATCAATCAAAATCCATATCTAGGGTTCGCCTCGAAAATCAAGTGAAAAATTCTAACTCGGATTGATATAACTATCTCGAAATTCTGTGCTCAAATCTGGATCAAATTGCTATACGAATAAAAATAATATACGTACATCTTACATATTTATATCCATTCTCTTTTATTCACATTCATTTTGATTTATATTCGCTTATCAACGCTTATCATTTCACATATTATTATTAAATCTTCACTTAAATGCTTATTCAATATATTTTCCCGACACCCATATTACTTAAGAATTCTACCATTTCTTCTTAAGTTCAATATAAGTATTTTATATGCTTCATATATTTATTTCCACTTCGCCACTTAGTTTTCATCTACATTTAATCAATTTGGATTCCAATTCCATATAGATTTGATTTATCCTCAACTCTGAATATTGAATTTTATTGACTATCTTCCATTTATATTTGATCCATATCATTATCTTAAATTTGTTCCATCCACTAGTATATTTCAAATTCCAATTCATATTATCTCGAACAATATCTAATTAATCATTCTTTAAATTAGTTCCACCTACTAATTTATTTTTAAATCTCAAATAAAAGTTTATTTGCAAACTTTTTCTTTCTTTTAGTTTCTTCGGCCAATTTTTTCGATTTCACCTTACTTTACCTACCCAATTTAAATTGGACTTCAATATTCAGTTTCAATTCTATTAGCTTACCAATTTTAAATTTAATTCCACTATTAAATTTCACTTCCATTTAGCTACAAATTAAATTAATTTGTTCATTCACAAATTTATTCTCAACTTAATAAATTTTATTTCGATTCCCATTTACTTAGTCTAGTATACTTAGACTTTTCCTTAATTGACTTTTATTTAAAGTTAATTCTGTTGCATGTCAATTTAATTCAAATTTTAAGCTTCTATAAGTTCCCCACTTACTTAAATTCCATTCACTATTAGTTTTCTTCTTTTAAATGAGTTTACTTGCCAATCTATTTTTATTATCACACTTTCCTTTGTCTAACTTCCTCAAGACAAATTTTATACTATAGATTTTAAATTTTATAAGTTATTAAACTCATTTATATCCATTAAGCATTTTCAATTTACTTCCAGAATTTTAAACAATTCCTTAAACACTCCAAAACATTTAAACCAACTCCAGAGTTTTCAACATCTCAAAAAAAAATCAAAGCGGTTTTACGGAACCAAAACTTCAACATTTCAAAATCACTTTTGGAATCAATTATATCCAAAATCATTTAGTTCCAACTAAACAATTAGCTTAAATTTGTATTTCCAAAATCCCTTATTTCAATTCGAATTTGAAATTGTTTTGTCGCTAACAAAAAAAATTTCAAAAATTTTCTAACTCCCAAAATTTTCGAAATTTTTTGGCAGAGTCTCCTTTGTACGAAGGAGCTTTTGCAATTTGACAAGAGATATAAATATATATACATCGACCCATACGGTCGGAAAACAAAAAAACAAACAATAGTTCATATTTCCTAACTTTTATTGCGTAGGCGTACCTCTATTTAGCATTTTTATGCAAGCGCTTATTATTTTAGCAATCAGTGCATCCAAATCCAACGAAACGGCTTTCCGGTACCTGTACTTACTTATTTTAGACATGTAAGTACTACATATACGAAATTTATTAACATTTCACTTACTTTCAATAGCTAAACACATGCATTTCATAAGCAACATGCACCAACACTTTCCATGAGCAATTTATATGATTCCAAAACTAATTCAGTTGCTTTCAACCAATTCATGTGCCATTCCATTCAATTTTAATGGTTTACACTTCAATTTCTTACATTCAATTTATTTTTATTTTTTATCCAAATAAGCTCACATTCAATTCAATTGATTTCGAAATCAGTTTATTTAACCTCTGTCAACTCATAGAATTTTAATTACCTTCGTCTACGTCAAACGACAATTCATTCTATGCAATTTGATGATATCCATGTGAATAAATAATTATTTAAGTTTTATAACTAATTTAAATTGATTCCGACTCAATTCTATTTAATTCCATTCCATTTTAATTCATTCACAACCATTTTATTTAGCTCGACACATTCCATGCTTGTATACTACTAACCATTCCCAAATTAATTCAACCCAAGCTTTTGAAACCAATTCCAATTTAAAACATTCAAGTAGCAACTTCCTTTGGAAACTCGAAAATGAACATCGATGATGCTGCAGTCATCACCAAAGTTATTTTCCAGCAACCGAAAGAGTTTAATGCTTTTACCCCTTTTAAAAACGTTCTCAAATATTTTAAATTCCAAATCTCTCCAGATTACAAATTCAATTCAAAAATATTTCTGAATAATATCCTTATTATTCCCCTAAAATCTTTGAAAATCATTTCCAAACTCAAAAGGAATTAAATTTCCAAATTTTCAAACTTCAAAACTTTCCAATCTATATTCAAAGATTACTCTGAAATTTTATCTCACCTTCAATTATAGATCACATTTATAATTCACATTTGTAAATTTCATTTTATAAATGAATTTATTTCCTTAACCTTTGGTTATATTTCCAATTTCTAGTTATATTTCCACACAACAATGATAATAATTTAATATTATCATTCCTAACATTCAAGCAACCATATATTAGGTAAAATAGTTTGCAAAAACTTTTCTTTTATATACAAAAATAATTTGGGTAAAATTATTTCATTTACCCTACTTTTAAAATCATACCGTGTCATTTTATCTTGTTCAAGAGTTTAGAAATCCCTATCGATGACATGGCGTCCCACATATCGACCAAAATCCATAAACACTCAACCGACAAGTCAACGCAATATAAAACAACTTTTATATTCACTAACAAATACGCGCTCATATTTATTAATATACTCAAACTCATTCTAGAGTACTACGTACTCTATTTGAGTAATTCCCACCAGAGCCAAGGTTATCACCAACCTAAGCTCTGATACCAACTATAATGACCCGCAAATCTGTACCCCTTGAGTCAACACTATTCTACATCAATTAACTCAAGATGAACAGAAATACGAACCATTTGGGTTAAAGAAGAAGAGGTAGAAGAAGAAAATAGAAAACAACATTAGAATCTAACCATCGCAGCGGAATAAAATATAATAGATAATAAATGATCTTTACACAAAAACAAACACATCTGTTCATACATTACATTATCAGAGTACATCATCAGAGTTCAAAGACATCAATAACATACAACTGGACAGTCATATAAACTTGTCCTCAAAACTAAATACACAACGGAGTAATAATCAAGTACGGAAGTACGTATCGCCATCCAGCTCGTCGTCTGAGCTCCATGGCATCATTTCCTGTATTTTATAATACTCGGTCTGACCCGAGCATTATAGTTAAATAACACCCGAGTCAGTCTGGAAAAACAGTGTGAGAAATCACACTCAAATTGATTATTAAAATTCCAAAATTCTTTTGAAAATCAAAAGCATCTCGTAAGACCACGCCACAAATAAACATGTCGGGTTTTTACCTTACGATAGCTAAACATTTATTATAAATTCTCTGATATTATAATAGTGTCTACATACAAATACTTACTCAAATAGCCGAAATTGTTACATTAATTAAATTCTAGCTACTAGCCACAGTCGTGGGTAATACAAACAAAACCGTAAAAGGCACGTAGGGAGAATGGATTTCCAACTAATGACTAGGCACTGGGGTACCACCTGTCACAGTACGTGGCCTAGATCACCGTACCGAGGGTTACTCCCAATCCTCTGCAACACAAGACCGGGAATACCCCTTACTGGATAATCCCGAGTAAGATCACCCCACGGTTGGGATCAGCAACCGCACCACTAAGCCAAAAAAAGGACATCTAGACAGGGATGACCTCATCCTAATGGGTGCTACCCACTTAGCCTTTCTGCATAACCCAGATTTTCAGTCATTTCCGGTTGATGAGGCTCGAGGCTAAGAGTTACCTTTTAGAACGTTACACTTAGAATGCCCATCGTCCGCCCGACGATGTTCCAAAAGAATTCATCCATACAAGTCCGTCCTGGGTTCGAACGGAACCGAAGGCACTACTCCTACTACATCCATTTTGGAATCACCTCAGGATTAGTAACGACTAACCCTTGCACTTCACTGCTCCACCTTCGAATCCAAACTCTTGTTTTCCACATGAAAACGTTCAAACCGGATCGAAGTGGTGTTCAGGAAATAAATTCCGATCCCGGTCTCTTCGAAACGATCAGCGCATTGGCCAATATTGATAGTCGGTTGTTTAACTATCAATCAACATTCACAAACAACCATCAACATAAATAATTTCCCAAATTATTTATTAACCTCCAAATATCTTTGCAAGATATATTTCCACTTTCAACCCTTTTTGAAAACAGTTTTCAAACCATCTTCCTCTCACGGAATACATTGTCCAAATATTTTTCTATTTCCACTGAAATCACCAAATACAAATACTTTAGATTTTAAAATAATTTAAAACACTTTATTATAAAATATACTTTAACACATTTAAATTAAAAAAAATACTTAAATACTTTATTATGAAAATATATTCTTTAAAATATTTAAAATAAAACTACTTTATAATATATAAAGCTAATTTCTAAAATAAAATTTAAGTCAACTAAATTTAAAATAAGAGTTTACGAAATTCTATATAAGTTTTTAAATAAATCTTTAACCAAGCTATCTTTAAATAAAACTACTTTATAAAATTTGGATATTAATAATTAATTTTAATAAATATTTATCCTTAAAATTTAAAAACTTAAATAATAATTTTCTTAAAAACATTCCTTTAAATAACTTTAAAACTTCCAACTTATATTTTAAAAATCTGCTTTGAAAACGTATTTGGCTTTCAAGGAAACTACTTCTCTGTCATGCCTCTTTAAAAATAAACCACTATTTATTTTTAAAACAAATCACCTATTCCTCTATAAATTCCCATCGTGAAATCTATACTTTCAAATGTCCACTGATATTTTATTTCACTTTGTAAACCTAGTTTATAAATTCCATAGTCTCACCCTTCTTTCCAAACACATTTCAAATACTAAATCAATTTCCAAATTGATTTTAAAAATTACTTCATTTTGAAATAAATTCCTTTACTTCTTAATTTATTTCAAAACCCAAAAATTTCAGATTTTACTTATTAATTATGATTTAAAATCTTTTAACAGAAAAATACCAATTTCAGATTTCCAAAATTCCTTCTTTATCCTTTTAAATAAATTTAAACCTTGAATTTTAAAGTAAATTCTTTATTCCTTTAGATAATATCACTTAAGTTTTGCAATTCATTATTTTCTGTTTATTCAAAATCCCCTTTTTCCATACTCGGAATTATTTATTAGAATTTTGAAATCATTTTTATTCTTATCCAGTTCATTCTTAAATTTATTCAAATTCTCTATGATTATTTTACTTAAAAATTCACTCTTTTATTTTCTTTTCAAAAATCCATTTCTACATATTTTGATAACTCAATGTACCGAAATATATTCGAGCAAACCATAGCATTCAATATTCCAATTATCAATATAATTCATCACAGAATATCAAATATTCACAACACAGAATATTAAACAATCTAAATAATTTGAAGGAATCCAGTTGGATCCCTCCAACCTGTTTCCCTCCATCCACAGATGTTAGCACAATACCAATTCCACTTCGAGGTGGAATATCGCGCTATATGGGTTTATAAAATATCATCCGCTATTATGCGGTACATAGGGTCTCATCCGCTATATAATGCGGGAAATCAATCACTATAATATATACTATATACCACCATATAATATATCACATTCAATCAATTCAGTCATTCAACTAACTATTTAAATTTAAATTAAAATCAGATGAGTGAGATTAACTCACCTTATATTTTGCTGTTTGCAATCCATTCTAAACTGGCTTGTTTCTCGATTTTTTTGACCTTGTATAAACATCATGCATATGGCTTATTAATATTTGAATTGATCGAACAATTAATTACTTATTTAACCTAACTAACACTTTGGTTTTAAACTAATAAATTTAGGTTTTAAACTAATTTCCTTTTAATAAATATTTTTAGTGACTACATAATTAAATAAGTTATTAAATAAATAGATCATCTTAATCCATTTTTAAAGTAAACTAGCATGTTTAATATGTGTTTATGTATATTTATTATTATTGTTTTTTTTCATTTTTGAAATCACCTATATAAAAAAAATGAGCTGTAGATTTGAAAAAATCAACCTTTTCATAAATTACTATATCTTCCAAGATCCTATATATGCATATATTTATTTTATTTTTATTTAACAAAAACATCAGTTTGTTTTACTATGAAAACTTTTTTTCTGCAAATATCAATACATATACTATCAAATTTAAATTGAAATGAGTAAATTTGTATATAAAAAAATAGGGATTTTCTTCCTTTGTAATATATATATATATATATATATATATATATATATATATATATATGTATTATCAAACTAAATTAAATTTAGCATCTAAATTTATACCTTACAGCCTCTACTCTCTCATCGACACACACACACAACAACTTCGAACCATTGTTGTCTCCATCGCGACCCTAGATCGATGCTAGTCAATCCACTGCGATGCCGCCTTGTCCCATCTAGATGCCACGCACACGTAAGAGAACAGCTCGCATTGACATTGAGCAGTTCTGGACGCCGCTCGACTGAGAAGCTAATCCACCCAAAATCGACACCTCGACCTACAGCCACATGAGCGTCGTGTGAATGCCTGCACCTCCTGCTAAACTCGTGCGAGCTTCGACCCACCGTCGCGCCACTTCCTAATGCGCTCGACCTCCAATGTGAACCCACCGACTTCCCATAGCTCGAGATCGAGCTATCTCCAGCCTCGGCCCAGTCGATTCTGAGAATCGATTTAAGGAAAAATGCGATTTGTTTCATTCGGCATTTTTTTGTGTGTTCGATTTCGGTATGAAGACTAGGGAGGGAGACGAAGATATATAAATTTGTGACGCCCCACCTCTATGCTCATAATAACAAAGGTTATTATAAGGAATAACGTCTGTTATTGTGAAGAATAAGGCTTGTTAGAAGCAACCATCCATAAGTTATGCCTTAGACGATTATTGATTACATCGATAGGAGTTGTGTAAATTACTCCCAAAGATATATATTCAATCCAAATCTAAAACGAAACTATGGTGGCTAATGAAAAATTCAGAACAACTCATAATAACAACAACACTGATAAGTATAATCACACCAGAACAGAAATATCAGATATATAGTAGAAGACAAGTCTGGAATACATGCTACAACAATCGATAGTTCACATGAACAAAATGTATATATACAAAGACATCAACATACATGAGACGATAGTCAATACACCAAAAGTACACCTCGATGACTAGACAAAAGACGGAGTGAAATCCCAAAAGCTGAAGCGGCAACAGAATCGGAGATAGCGACTATCCTGAAATAACTCGGTCTGACCCGAGTATTATTCAAAAGAAAATAACAACGGATCGGTCTAATTTAAACTTAGACGTGAATGCATCATAAACAACATTAATCAAAATAATAATAGTATCGAATGAGACTATTCAACATAAAAAATCAACATAGTTTAGATGAAGAAATCACATTAAACTCCAGCAAATTCAACTCATTAAACTCCAGCAAATTCACTTTCGAATTCACAATTGAATTCAAAGCAGCAATGTAATATCCCGGAATTTCCAGAAGTTTAAAATGTGATAATCTCTTAAATTTAAGTATTTGAAATTGATAAAATGTTATTTTCAAAAATAAATAATTAGGTGTTAATAATATAATGTCTTAATTATGGTTATAAATTGGTATATTGTTTTCAAAATTTATAAGTGTGTTTAAAATGCATTTATATCTGTGCATTTAAATCTGTGTATTTTAGATTGATTTTAAAATAGGATATATTATTTGTAAATAATAATGTGCTTATATAAAAATTGATATTTATTTATTTAAATTGACTTTAGATTATTTTTAAGTTTGACTTTGAATTAAATATAAATTTGAATTTAAGAGAATAAATACAAGGCTTTTGAAATAGCATTTAAAATGAGTATTGCAATATTGTATATAATTTTATATAGATTTAGCAAACATTTGTAAATTTATAAATGTATTTGTTAAATTAGAAATTTAAATAGAAAAGTATTTTTAAATTTGAAGAAAACATATTAGTAATTAGGAAATTGATTTAAAAAGCTTTTAAATTTCTTTTAAAATTAAAACAAACTCGATTTGACAAATGTTTAATTTTGAAACACTTTGTTAACAAGTGTAAAACATTAAATCTAAATATAAGACAAGTGTCACAATATTTGAATTTTCTTTTATTTTTATTAAAATCTGAAATTAATTTACATAAACCCTTATCTTCTCTTCATTTCCTTTTTCTTTCAAATTTAAGTTCATTTCTAAAAAGAAAGATAGAATTTCATGCAACCTTCACTCTTCAAAACCAGAAAATACATGAATACAAACCTGAAATCATTTTCAAGTTTAAAACCCTATAATCCTCAAACCAAATTCTGAAATCCTCAAACAAATGCTCAAAATAAAACCTGAAACACTCCTCAACTCAAATCATGTTCAATTCAAAAACCTAAAACATTTCTGTGATCGATGTCTGCAGTTTATTTTCAAAACAAACAATCTCCTCAAATTCAAACACTCCTCTCAAAATAAATGTCCAGCGCAACAATTTGTATGTCTGCATCATTTTTCTTGTGCATGCAAATCTGAAGCATTTGCAAACTCTTACTCATTCAAAACCTGTAACACTTCTCTGTAAAACTGTTTTATGCATAAAATCGGTCATCTATTCCTCAAAACAAATACAGACTTGTTATCATCTCCTCTGAAACAACCTTCAGATTTGTAATCTCCTCAAAACAAAATCACATCTAAGCATTTTAAGGAGCCTGAAAACCCATTCTGTTATCAAATCCTGGAAACACTTTCCAAAATTGCAAGTCTGCATCATGTTTTCAAATGCACGCAAGAACTCCAGCCAATTCAAAACATTCCCAGTTTCCATATGCATGTAAGTGAATCTGGGTCAAGGCAATTCTGTTTCTAAAGCTTCAAGTTCAAATGTCTTTGCAAGTTCCAGTTTAAAGCATTTTGGCAAATTTCCAGCTTTATCAACCTCTGCATCTCCTTAAAAAAAATGTGAGTAAACATTTAATTTTAAACATAAGTTGATTTATAGTTGTTGCTTATAAAATCTTTGGGAAGATGATGACTGCAAGTGTATAATTTTGTGAATGTGATTTTATTTAAGTGTGCATGCCTGGTATACACATATCACCCCTCTGTTTCATAGATCAGAGTAAAATTTTGATCAAATATTGTTTCCTTTATTCCTGATCTTTGATAGGCCTGAGTATTTCAAACAAATTTAGTTTGTTTAAGTATGAACTAGGATTTAAAACAGTTAAACATGTTTATATATATATATATAGTAACTGGGAAGCTAGGGTTACAATAAATTTTATATAAATATGTTAAAAATTAACGAACACGATTCACTGATTTACATATATAAGTTGAATTGATGTAGAAAGTTATGATTTTCAAAATCAAAATAAGGATTTTTAATGAAGTAAAATGTGAGAATTTGGGAATTTTCTGGAAATGGGTTTTTGGTGATATCTGATGATCACAAGGTATGGGTTGTTCGAGATCATCACTGGAGTTAGATGGATGATCAAGGAGGTGGGTAAAAATGGTGGTTGAGGCGATCGTGCACTGTGGCGTCGGCGGCGTGGGATTTTGGTTTTTAAACCTAATTTTGGTCGAATTGGATTTTGGGTTCAATGCTTCTTCTCTGGTGATGCGAGTTGCTTGATGCTCCGGGAAATGATGACATGGATGGTCAGCAGTGTGTAGCCAGAGTCTCTCGATCTCTGGTGGTCGGTAGCGTGGTTGCGTGACAGTTTTCTGATGATGCATATTTTCCAGTTTCGACTGGGAAAGCTCGATTTTGGTTTGAGCTCTGTGCCATGGAATCGATGATTGGAATTGATTGTCGAATCGATTGGTGGTTTGTCGAAGGCGAGGAAGTACGCCGGAGCGACGCCGTGGTACTGTGCATGTGCACAGGTGATACTGTAGCAGGATGATTGGTTGTGGTTTTTGGGTTGAATTTGCTCGAAGGGGAGCATGTGTGTTTAAGAGCGTGGCTCGAGTGGGAACACGGAGTAGATAGAAGGGATGCAACCTGTTAACTGTGTTGTGGTACATGTTTTAATTTTTTTTTTAACTTAAACTAATTAACCAAATTGTAGTAAGAAAAAGGGAGTTTGGATTATGTTTCTCGAGTGGGAGCTTATTCGAGCATATAGGAAGACTGTTAAAGTTTTAACAGTTTAAGTTTTTAAACTAAAACAGTTTTTAAATTTTAAAATTAAGTAAGTTTTGAATTTTAAATAATTAAGCTAAATAAGTTCTTGAAATTCATTTCTTTGAATTGAATTGTTTTGAATTTGTATGAATGGTTTAAAAATGTTTTAAGTTAAAACCTTATTATTACTTTCAAACTCATTTTGAAATATAAAAGGAAATTTATAAAGAAATGTTTTTATTAAATTAGTTAATGAATAATGATTTATAATTAATAATTAAAGGTTTAAGTAATTTATTAACTTGAAACTAAGGAATTGTTAATTAATAATTAAGGGTAAGTAATTAATGATTACTTTATATCTTAAACTAATTAATGATTAAGTTAAGTAAGTTTCAAGGTTAATTAAGATAATGTTTTATCTTAAATATTAATTAAGCATTAATGATTTGTAATTAATTATGTTGATTAAGAATTTTAAGTTTAATTAATTTAATTAATTATTTTAAAGGGTTAATTAAGTAATTAATTAAGTATAATTAGTTAACCAATAATTATGATGATTTAATTAATAACTAATGACTAATTAACTATTATCTAAGGTTAATTAATTGTAATTAAGGATTAATTAATTGATAATTATGGATTAATTAAATTGTAATTAAGGTTGTTAATTAATAATTAAATTTTATTAGTTAATTATTAAGAAATAATTAATTAGTTAACTAAGGTTAATTAATTAATTATAAAAGTAATTAGTGTTGGATCTAGATTAATCCTAGAGGGGGGTGAATAGGGTTATAGCAAATTTTCTCGATATAAACACGGAAACAAAACGCAGAAATAAATATGCTGAAAAAGTAAATCACACACAAAATTTACCCAGCTTCGGCAACCCATGCCTACTGCTGCATTCCCAGATTTCTATAACAGTATCACGCTTACAAACACTCTACTGGACTCGCAGACCCTTTTGCTCCCGCTCACAAACACTCTACTAGACTCGCAAACATTTGCTCCCGCTCACAAACACTCTACTAGACTCGCACACCCTGCTCCCGCCTATAGAGTTTCGTTTACTTGCAAACTCTGCTCCCGCCTATAGAGCTTTGATTACTCGCAAACACTGCCCCCGCCTGTAGAGCTTTGCAAACTCGCACACCCTGCTCACTGAACTAATTCTAACTATACAATCTGACACTATCTAAACCCTAGGTGGTGATTTACAACTCCTTTGACTCGAAAAGTAAAAACAACTTCAAAATTAAAACAGGAGCAAAAATTAAAATACAACTTTGGACCTGTAATTTTTGCTCAAAATAAAAGCTAAAAACCCCTTTATAATTAAACCCTAAACAAAAAATAACTAAAGCCTTTTTTTTAAAAATAAACATGGTCGGCCCCTTGTTTTCTTTCAACCGATCCAATAATGGCAGCCATCCCTCTTTGCAACCCAATTAGGGCTTCGGCTTTTCAATCCAGATTGGACCTTTCGGCTCTTGATCGTGCTCGATTTCTGATGATCGATTGTTGACTTTGAGATTGCGTTGCTCGGTTTGCTCGTTCTCTGATGATTGATTTGCGTTGACTGGCTCGGTCGTTGATCGAATTCCTTTCTTGCTCGGTATGTAATGCTTTTGCTTTTACTGATTTTGTGCTTTCTGGAATTCGATGATGATGCCGATGATGTGAATTTGATTATATAGGGTTTTGTAACCCTAGATTTGCGTCGTATATTCTCCATTTGAATTTGTCAACTGATTTCTCTGGCCTTTGAATTTCGTGTGGATGATTGAGATTTCACTGACTTGTTCATAATCGTATATTTCTGATTTACTTGCTACTCACGGCTTTGAAATTGCCTTGCTCATCATGGTCATGATTTTGCTGGTTCGACTTGGCATTGACTGTTTCAATTTGACACACACTTGATTTCTGATTTGTGAATTATTTACTGCTGGCTTCGGTCATCTCTGTAATGTTCGTCTCTGGCCATCTTCTCTTGTCTCAACTTGAACATATGCTCTTTGGTATATAATTTGCGTTCATTGCAACATTTTCTTTGATACAGATGCTACACTTGTTCATGTATTCGACATTGTTTACTTTGACACAAATGTTTCACTTGTGTTGCTCACCATGTTGCATACATGTTTACTGCAGTTTCTCGGCATTGACTTCTGTATATTTTGTAGCATGTCACTGGATGTTGCTGCAATCTTCACTTCTGGTCTCTGTTCATGTTGGCACTGTCATATTTTGGTCATGTTGCCTTCAGTAGCTTCACTGTTGCATTGAGTTGTTGTTTCTAGCCTGTGCACATTATTGCATGCATTGAGTATTGAGTCTTTGTGGTCTGCACTTGGTTTCTTCACTGTGTTGCATTGACCATAACATTTTCATCATTTGCTGTTCACCTGCATGTAGCTGTTGCTCCCAGTGCTGCTTTGTCATTGATTTGAATTGTGCATTACTGGTCTTTGCATTTACCAGTTTCATTTAGTTGACACTTGCTGTCATATTTGATGTGATGTCATATCTTTGGTTTGAGGTCTTTGCATTGCCACACTGAACTTGCTATTAAGTCTTTGGTGGTGCTTCCACTTTGAATTTGCTTCTCTGTTGAACTTATGCCTGGTTTGCGTTGCAGTCCATGTTTGTTATGACATTGTTCACTTCATGTTTGCATACTGTACTGATTGTTCTACACCTCTCTTGCATCATTGATGTTTCTTGAGCTTCTGGCCTGAACTTGACTCACTTTAACTTGTTGTTGCCGGTTTTCATTTGTAGTTGTATTCCCTTCATGTGTTTGTACTGGGCTCGACATTGCTGATACTTCGGTTTTACTGGCCACACATGTGCATGCTTTCATCTTTGAACTTGGTTAGATGGTATTGTCCAGTTGAGCTTGTTTTGTAGTGATGCACTTGAGTTGACTGCATGTCCATTGATTTGTGGCTATGTCATGTTTGAACATAGCATTCATGTGTACTTTTGATTTGCACCTGAGTTGAATCCAGTTTTAAAACTCGGGTTTGACCTTGTGCTGAGAGTTGTGACTTTTATGTTATTGCACATGAGTTGAACCCGGCTTTTTATTTGGGTTTGACCTGTGCTCACCTGTCCCTGTAAATCAATCAAGTGTGTATATCGGCGTGCACGGCCTTGTGGCATATACAGTAATACACTGTGTATGTCACAAGTTGTTCGTGTATGATGAATTCAAATTTAAATTATGACGAACAACCTCAATAACTGAGGCAAATCATATTTTCAAAAATTATCTTTTATTTTTGAATTGCAAAAATATTTCTTTTTCAATTTTACTGCGTTAGTTTATATTTTTGCAGATTGCTCAGATGCTGGATTCAAACTGGAAGGAAGTTGAAGATAAATACGAGTGTGAGTGATACGTAGTGAGGTGAACTGTAAATATGAAATGTGATGTAATTGTAATCAAAGTTGTATAGTTATAGTGAGAGCTTGAAATTGTACTATTCAAAAATGTAATAAATATTTATTTGAATAAAATATCTGTTTGAATTCAAATTCTGTGTATTTTATTTTATTCAACAAATATTTATTTAAACTGTGAAAAATAGATAGCAAATACATTTAAACGAATGTATATATGTTTATTATCATCAAACAAAAATCATATAAGCGCATATTCAACAATCTCCCCCTTTTGATGATAACAAACATATATTTAAGATTTTGAATGTATTAAATGTATTTGATCGTTTAATTTGCTCCCCCTATTTAAATGCTTTCTCTCTACATAATACCCCCCCTACATATATGCATACAAATAGAAATATGTAAATGAGCCTGTATGCAAAGTGAAAATTATTTGACCTTTGCTTGATTCTATTTGACAAAATCTTAACTTTTCTCTCCCCCTTTTGTTATCAGCAAAAGAATAACAGTGTTATAAAAATAGGGATGAAGTGACGGACATGAATCAACCATTTAACTCAATAGAATATAAATATCAAATTTCAATAAAACTCAAACAAAAATCATAATTACCCTTGTTAGACGCATATTCCACTTTCAGAAGTGATGGGGATAAAATCATCAAAAATCATACAGTTCTGTCTATTTGTGGTATATTTATTTCGAAAAATTTGAATATCTACTAACCATGCATAACCGTTAGGACTTTTAAATGAGATTAGTAGTATTCACAGCTTTTATTTAAAAAATGAAATCAAGTATCTTCTAACCACGCATGACCGTGAGGACTTTTAAATGGGATTAGAATCAACTTGTCTATTTAATCAATTAATTTTGATATGCGTTCCATACATGCATAACCGTAAGAACTTTTAAATGAGCATGGAAGCATATAATCAAAAATCCAAGTAATTCACCCATGCATAACCGTGAGGACTTTTAAATGAGCGTGAATACTTTGGATATTTATTTTTATTGAAGAATATAATAAATTGAAGCACGAATAATTTCCTTTATAATAATAAATTGAAGAACGAATAATTTCCTTTGTAAACTACCACAAATTTACATACTATATATGATTTTGATGAGTGATGGTCGATAGAAAGATGGTAGAAATAGAAATGATCACGGAAGTTTTACCCAACAAAAAGTTTTTATAACTCTTGTTATGAAATTCTAAAGAAATTTTCTAATTATACCTTTTCAAGTTATAATATATGATAAATATCAACACTCATCACTTTTTCAATCACTGTTCATCTTTTCGATAATCATTAGGGAGTTAGATTAGTCAAAATTTGTCATTTAAAATCAAATAAAAATGACTAATCTGAAAATATGGTCAACAATGATTTTCTTGAAGGGGTTTAAAAAAATTCTACTATTTGAAAAATTATTTCAAGTGAAAAATATTCAAATATTTTCTTTGAAAAATCGATGCAACAAATGAATGTTTCAAAAATTAATCACGTTCCACTTGTAATTTTTCTATCAACTATATTACCAGTGTAATCTGCATCTGAATTTAAGTTTCACTCAATATTCACTCGTTGGATTTGATTGACCAAACCATGAAGCGTGCACCAAGAATTTCAAACCTAACAGCAATTTAAATGACATTCTTTCGAATTTGAATTGAAGCCGTGTTAGCACTCAAACAAATATCATAGTGTTAAACTTAGAAACCATAGGATGAACAACTATCAACAGTCATTAAAACTTCATTATTATTTCAAAACAATTTCTTGAAGTTTCAACAATTTCATAAAGTTTCAAAAATTTCAGAAATTTCTTAAAAACCTTTTTATAGCATGAGTAAACAGTAATCAATCAACATCATAATTTGACCAAACAGATTAAGTTTAATGATGAAAAGATGGTTAGTCTACTTTTAAGCACAAATCAAAGTAAGAACAAGTCAAAAGAAATCATATCAATTAAGAATAAGTCAGAATTAAAGACATCATTACATTACTGGCTGATTTAATTCAGATTACGGTGCAGATTATCACATTTAATATATCGTTCAAAACAATTTTACCTGTTTTACGTTTACGATAATTTTTCGTGATTGCCCATTGTGATTCTGTCACCTTTGTACTAGGCTAAGGAACTTTGCTTTGTCGCCCGTTGTGTTTCTGGAACAGCCAAAATCCAGAGAACACTGTTGTTGTTCCTTACCCTGCCACCACACCTACATGATGAAAGATTTTTGTGACCTATTTGTTTTTATAGGTCCATGGTTGTTAGTGGCAGAATATGAAAAATATGTTTGTGGAGACCTAAAACTATTTATATATGTTCCTTTTGGCACCCAAATTTGTTTGACTTTCAAAGATTTTATATTTGTGCCTTTTGGAACCCAAATTGGTATAGTTTTCACGTGTTTGGGTGTATACCAACAATTAGTTTGATTGTGTCCAAATTTTCTACAAATTTTGCACATTAAATTGACTTGATTAAATTTGTGTTCTTGTTCCTATGACTATAATTTTCAACATGATGTCCAATTATTTCAGATCGAGCAAAGACACTTTTACCTTTTGCATTATCATCATCTTGTGATTTCCCAAAACCTAGTCCTTTTCTATTGTTAGCAAAAATTTGATTTCCCAATAGCATGTTGAAAGATTTTTCTCCTTTTGAAAAGTTATTCAGGGATTTCTCAAGATTTTAGACTTTGGTTTTTAATGTTGAGTTTTCAGTGACAAGTGAGGTGCATCGATTTATAAAATCCCTTTTCCTAGTGTCGAGGTTTTCCTTAAGACTCAAGTTTTATTTTTCAAGATTCTCAGAGTTATTCTTAAGTCTTGTCAATTCTGAATCTAAAATTTTACATTGGTTACATTCTAGGTTTTGAATATTTTCAAGTTCAGTTTTTAACCTAAAATTTTCACGAGCAAATTCTCTCCTATCAGATTTCAGTTTTTCAATTTTAGATTCAAAAGTATCCACTACCTTAGTAAGATCAAAACACATAAAAACAAGATCTCTATAGGAGTACTCACCTGCCTCACTAGATTCTGAATCTGATTTCGCCATAAGACACAAGTTAGCCTCCTCCGAGCTGCTATCCGAAACTTCCTCTCCTTCTTCATCATCCCAAGTCGCTGCAAAAGCCTTCTTTTTCTTTTTCTTTCCTTTGTTATATTTGAGAAGTGGACATTCTGGTTTGATGTGGCCAGGCTTGTTGCAGTTATAACACGTCAGTTCATTATCGGAATTTTCAGAATCTTTTGACCTATTGCCCTTTGTTTTCTTCTTGCGTGGCTTGAATCTTGATGAGTTTCTAAGTTTATTGACAGCCATTGCAAGCTCTTCAATTGGATCTACTTTTTCTTCATCGCTCTCTTCTTTGCTCTTTAAGGCAATCGTCTTCTTCTTTGGTTCGGAGTTGTTGCGTTCTTCCTTTGCTTTTAGCTCAAGCTCATATGTCATCAAGTTGCCAATCAACTCCTCCATGCTTAGCTTACTCAGATCTTTCGATTCTTGTATTGCTGTGACTTTTGCCTCAAAGTTCATTGGTAAAACTCGTAGTATCTTCCTCACAAGCTCTACCTCAGTGAAGACCTTCCCAAGCGCTCTAGCGTTGTATACCAAAGTTGAAAAGCGTCCAAACATGTCTTTTATGCTCTCGCCTTTGTCCATCACAAAGTTTTCGTATTCATTGCTGAATAGGGCTAGACGAGACTCCTTGACTTGAGAAGTTCCTTCGTGTGTCACCTCTAAAGTGTGCCAAATTTCCTGTGCTGTTGTACAATGAGAAATTCTATTAAATTCATTTTTATCAAGAGCACATATCAAAGCATTCATGGCTTTAGCATTTGTCGTTTTCAATCTCTTATCGTTAGCATCCCACCTATCCTTAGGTTTAGGAATCTCAGTATCACCAACGATTATAGTGGGAGGTTTATAGCCAGTTTCAATAATATCCCAAACATCATAATCAACAGAACTAAGATAGATACCCATCCTAACTTTCCAGTAAGCATAATCGTTTCCGTTAAACATGGGTGGCCTAGCAATAGATTGCCCCTCAGAAAAAGCATTATTTGGTGAATTCATGACTCTAGAGTTAAAAACAAAATACCGGGCTCTGATACCACTTGTTGGATCTAGATTAACCCTAGAGGGGGGGTTGAATAGGGTTATAGCAAATTTTCTCGATATAAACACAGAAACAAAACGCAGATCTAAATATGCTGAAAAAGTAAATCACACACAAAATTTACCCAGCTTCGGCAACCCCTGCCTACTGTTGCATTCCCAGATTTCTATTAGAATTAAACAGTATCATGCTTACAAACACTCTACTAGACTCGCACACCCTGCTCCCGCATATAGAGTTTCGTTTACTTGAAAACTCTGCTCCCGCCTATAGAGCTTTGATTACTCGCAAACACTGCTCCCGCCTATAGAGCTCTACAAACTCGCACACCCTGCTCACTGAACTAATTCTAACTAGACAATCTAACACGACCTAAACCCTAGGTGGTGATTTACAACTCCTTTGACTCGAAAAGTAAAAACAACTTCAAAATTAAAACAGGAGCAAAAATTAAAATACAACTTTGGACCCGTAATTTTTTCTCAAAATAAAAGCTAAAAACCCCTTTATAATTAAACCTTAAACAAAAAATAACTAAAGCCCTTTTTTTAAAAAATAAACAAGGCCGGCCCCTTGTTTTCTTTCACCCGATCCAATAATGGCAGCCGTCCCTCTTTGCAACCCAATTAAGGCTTCGGCTTTTCAATCCAGATTGGAGCTTTCGGCTCTTGCTCGTGCTCGATTTCTGATGATCGATTGTTGACTTTGAGATTGCGTTGCTCGGCTTGCTCGTTCTCTGATGATTGATTTGCGTTGACTGGCTCGCTCGTTGATCGAATTCCTTTCTTGCTCGGTACGTAATGCTTTTGCTTTCACTGATTTTGTGCTTTCTGGAATTCGATGATGATGCCGATGATGTGAATTTGATTATATAGGGTTTTGTAACCCTAGATTTGCGTCGTATATTCTCCATTTGAATTTGTCAACTGATTTCTCTGGCCTTTGAATTTCGTGTGGATGATTGAGATTTCACTGACTTGTTCATAATCGTATATTTCTGATTTACTTGCTACTCACGGCTTTGAAATTGCCTTGCTCATCACGGTCATGATTTTGCTGGTTCGACTTGGCATTGACTGTTTCAATTTGACACACACTTGATTTCTGATTTGTGAATTATTTACTGCTGGCTTCGGTCATCTCTGTTTTGTTCGTCTCTGGCCATCTTCTCTTGTCTCCACTTGAACATATGCTCTTTGGTATATAATTTGCGTTCACTGCAACATTTGCTTTGATACAGATGCTACACTTGTTCATGTATTCGACATTGTTTACTTTGACACAAATGTTTCACTTGTGTTGCTCACCATGTTGCATACATGTTTACTGCAGTTTCTCGGCATTGACTTCTGTATATTTTGTAGCATGTCACTGGATGTTGCTGCAATCTTCACTTCTGGTCTCTGTTCATGTTGGCACTGTCATATTTTGGTCATGTTGCCTTCAGTAGCTTCACTGTTGCATTGAGTTGTTGTTTCTAGCCTGTGCACATTGTTGCATGCATTGAGTATTGAGTCTTTGTGGTCTGCACTTGGTTTCTTCACTGTGTTGCATTGACCATAACATTTTCATCATTTGTTGTTCACCTGCATGTAGCTGTTGCTCCTAATGTTGCTTTGTCATTGATTTGAATTGTGCATTACTGGTCTTTGCATTTACCAGTTTCATTTAGTTGACACTTGCTGTCATATTTGCTGTGATGTCATATCTTTGGTTTGAGGTCTTTACATTGCCACACTGAACTTGCTATTGAGTCTTTGGTGGTGCTTCCACTTTGAATTTGCTTCTCTGTTGAACTTATGCCTGGTTTGCGTTGTAGTCCATGTTTGTTGTGACATTGTTCACTTCATGTTTGCATACTATATTGATTGTTCTTCATCTCTCTTGCATCATTGATGTTTCTTGAGCTTCTGGCCTGAACTTGACTCACTTTAACTTGTTGTTGCTGGTTTTCATTTGTAGTTGTATTCCCTTCATGTGTTTGTACTGGGCTCGACATTGCTGATACTTTGGTTTTACTGGCCACACATGTGCATGCTTGCATCTTTGAACTTGGTTAGATGGTACTGTCCAGTTGAGCTTGTTTTGTAGTGATGCACTTGTGTTGACTGCATGTCCATTTATTTAAGGCTGTGTCATGTTTGAACATAGCATTCATGTGTACTTTTGATTTGCACCTGAGTTGAATCCAGTTTTAAAACTCGGGTTTGACCTTGTGCTGAGAGTTGTGACTTTTATGTTATTGCACGTGAGTTGAACCCGACTTTTTATTTGGGTTTGACCTGTGCTCACCTGTCCCTGTAAATCAATTAAGTGTGTATATCGGCGTGCACGGCCTTGTGGCATATACAGTAATACACTGTGTATGTCACAAGTTGTTCGTGTATGATGAATTCAAATTTAAACTATGACGAACAACCCAAATAACTGAGGCAAATCATATTTTCAAAAATTATCTTTTATTTTTGAATTGCAAAAATATTTCTTTTTCAATTTTACTGCGTTAGTTTATATTTTTGCAGATTGCTCAGATGCTGGATTCAAACTGGAAGGAAGTTGAAGATAAATACGAGTGTGAGTGATATGTGGTGAGGTGTACTGTAAATATGAAATGTGATGTAATTGTAATCAAAGTTGTATAGTTATAGTGAGAGCTTGAAATTGTACTATTCAAAAATGTAATAAATATTTATTTGAATAAAATATCTGTTTGAATTCAAATTCTGTGTAATTTATTTTATTCAACAAATATTTATTTAAACTGTGAAAAATAGAATAGTATATTAACAAACACATTTAAACGAATGTATATATGTTTATTATCATCAAACAAAAATCATATAAGCGCATATTCAACAATTAGTGATTAATTACTTTGTATTAAAAGATTGATTAATAATCAAGGTTTATTAATTAATAATTGAAGGTTAATTAATCTGTTAATTTAAGATTAATTGGTTAAAGAGTAATTAAGGAATGAATTACTCGATTTTGTTTTATGAGATGAGTTTGATCAAGTAAGTTAATTAATTTGTAAATTAATTAAATATGGTCACTTGATAAATGATTAAGTATTATTTCTTAATAAGTTTTGGTAAGGCTAATTACTTAAGGTAAGTAATTGATGAATTACAAGAGTAATTGAGATAAGGTAATTACTGATTTGGAAGTAATTTTTAAATGGATAATGACTTGGTAAAGTAATTAAGGGTTTATTACTTGGTGTAGTAAATCAAAGAATTTATAAAAGTAATTAGAGTAATTAAAGAAATTGAGAAGTAATTAAGAATAATTAATTACTATTTATAATTAATTAAGTTGATTAATTAAGAAATAATGTAATTAATTATAGTTAATTAATTTATGGAAGTAATTAATTAAGGTTCATTAATTGATATGATTAATGAGAATAATTAAGGATTAATTTCTTTATTAAGAGTTAATTAATCAAGGTTGATTAATTAGGATGATGATTAATTAATTTGTTTAATTAATGAATAAGTAAGCAAGATTTATTGTGAGAAAGGTAATTAATTTAATTAATTTTAAATTAATTAAGAAGATGAAGTAATTAATTTAATACACTTTAAATTAATTAGAGATTAGAGATAGTTAATTTAATTCATTTTAAATTAATTATGTTGTGATTAAGTAAATCATTGCTTACGTATGGATGGATGACATTGATTGTCTTGAATGGATGTAATCTCAGGAATGAGATAAGTAATGTTGTGTGGTATGAATGCTTGGTTGCATTGTGATGGTAATAGAGATTATCTAGTGAATGGCGATATGAATTACCTATTTGGTTATGGATCATTTGTTTATTTGATAATGTGGTTATCAACTGTGACTTGTGAATTATCTATTTTGTGTGTATATAGATAGTTGAATTGAATTGTTTAACTTTAAAACAACCCGGACTTAAAAGACACGCTTTGGATTTCGATGAGACCGAGATCGGGTTTCCATATTTGGATATCCGAAAACCACATCGATTCCAATTAACGTTAGGTCGTGTATCAAAATGGAGCTTTGTGAAGACTCGAGGTGTAAGGACTATACGTCAGTATAACTCTGTGGATGATTCCGTAATGAGTTTGACGGAATTAGTTCTTATAGATTCAAGATGGTGATTCATAGTGCAAGGGTTATTGTCGTTAAATCTGAGGGTGATTCCAAAATGAGTGTAACGAGGTAATGCCTTCGGTTTCGTTCGAACCCGGAACGAACTTATATGGATTGAATGCTTTCAGAACATCGTTAGGTGGACGATGAGCATTCTAAGTGATGTGTTCATTAAAGGTAATCGTAGCCTCAAGCCTCATCAACCGGGAATAGCTAAAACAAGGGAGGTGCAGCAAAGCTTCGTGGGTAGCCCCCACTTGAGAGTAAGATTTACCCCTGTCTAGAGGTCCCTTTTTATTTCGGTTGTGTGGGCGATTGATAGCTAGAATCGCCGGGGTTGTCCTATTTGGAACTGTTCAGTAAGAAATGGGTCCGGCTTTGTGTTGCAGGGGAGCGGGCGTACTCCTCGGTACGGTGATCAAGGCCACATACTGTGACGGGCGGTACCCCAGTAGCTCTGCCATTGTATGGAATCCAAAATCCAATAAGTGCCAACGGTTTTGATTGTATTACCCACTTTTGTGGCTAGTAGCTGGAATTTAATAAATGAAACAATTTCGGCTATTTCTTATTTATTTGAAAACCCTAGACACTATTATAATATCATCGGATTTCCTATCAAATGTTTTGGTTAGCGTAAGGTAAAAACTTTTCCATGTTTATGTGTAGGAAGTCTTACGTGATACCTTTTATTTCAAAAGGTTTTAAAAGTTAAGCAACTTTAACCGTTTACTCACACCAGACCCATGTCTAACCCGGAGTTTATTCTGTTTTCTTAAACTCTTGGGTACTCAAATTTTTACGAGTAGCCAGGGGATTCAGGTTAGGATTAAGGTTAGCTTTGACGAATTGTGGAGGAGCAATGGAGCAGGAGGCTTCTGCGTATAGATATATATATAGTATTCCGCTGTTTGTTCTCTGAGTTGTTGTATTGAGTTGTGTAACTTGACAGGTGTTTATAACTGTCCAATATGTGTTGTTTTAGCTGTGTATCTCTGATGTATATGATACTATGTAATGTATTATGTGATTAATATAATTTATTCGTTTCGCTGTTTAGATTCTGATGTTGTTTCTTTCTTCTTCTCTGTCTTTTCTCTTTTCTATCCCTTTCTTTCTTAAAGATGATGCGATTTTCTGGTGGTAGAAAGTCGGGTCGTCACATTTGGTATCGGAGCAATAGGTTGAGCGAATACCTAGGCTCTGTAGAGGTGTCTTTCTTAAGAGAGCGTACTTGTAATTTTTATATATAACTATATATATATTTCTCCCTATCTGTTGGGTTACCTGTTCAGGTTTTCCAACATAAGTTATAAAGGTAGATGAGGTAGGGGTGTGTGTAACACGACTGCCATTGGTTGGAGTTTGAATGTTTGAGGTTAGAAGTGTATTTGTCGAGACTGTAAACCTAATACCGTCTTGAGTAATCTTTACAGTTTGGTGAAAGGATTTGATTGATCTCTGAAGGAAACCTGTTAAGGTTCGGAATTTATCTTTGAAGTATAGTTTGATTGCGCTCGTATGAGCGAATTTTTCTTAAGGATTTGGATCTGTTTGATGGGCAGAAGTAAGTGATGGTATCTTGGCAACCTCAGGAAGTAGTAGCTGCGTGATGAGACGCAATGACTATAGATGTCTCCGAAGATGTTTTCTTTCGGAACAAGTTTAAGGAAGTGTGTCTGCTTCGGAGTTGTAGCTAAGTTCAGCAAGATGTATGTGTTTAGTTGGAGGTCCGAGTTTCTCAAAGAGCTCTGGATAAGAAGTCTTTGACATCTGTGTTAGCAGTGCAGCTCAGGAGTGTTCTGTGTTTCAGCAGGAAGATGTTTTTGGCTTAGCATTTCCTGGAAGTGGAATTTAGAAGCAGTAGTGAGGATCTGTTTCTTCGATGGATTATGTGACTCCCTACCTCTATACCCACGCTAGCCAAGAACACTGCGGTGTAGTGCTGTCAACTAGCACGGAGAATAAGGCTGTTGAGGAGCGACCATCCGTGTAATTGCTTACTGCGAGCACCGATATATCAGATAGTATAACATGCATTATATTTCAGGAGGAAATCCGACATACCGATACTAACTCAAAGCTACTACACAGTGGCTATAATAGTTTAGGACAATAAATATAAAATAATAACACAGATAATATAAATGCGGAACACGGATAAAAACAGAAAGTCTCATATATATAATAACCGATATCAGTTACAATACATGTGATACAATACATGTGATACAATACATGTGATACAACTACAACAATCGACTCAGGAAGTTACATATACAAGTACATTAACGTATATATTATACATGAATACATATCTTCCTATACAATTACAGTGTCTACTATAAATGACGACGACTACTCCAAAAGATATGAAAGGACTTCATAGCTCTAGCAGCAACCCAAAGCAAGAAATCTACAACCTGAAATAACTCGGGTCTGACCCGAGTATTAGATTTAAAAGAAAATAATACACGGGTCAGTCTAATTCAAACTCAGTTATTAGTGCACAGAAGCAATAATAATTAAGTAACAAATAGACGACAGTCACAATAAATCTCGTCTGTCCGATCCTTAAATAAAGCAATCGGATAACGATAAATATAACAGTAACAGTGTAAAACAACAAATCAGCAAATTAAACCAAATCAAAATACAGTTCAGAATATTGAATTGAATAAACAAAACAGTTCAAACCATTGAAATATCAATTAAAATATTATTTCGAGTAGGACTGCAGTACACGCACGCGTGCACTGCCTCGCCACTACAGCATATGGAACATGCTAAAGATCAATAAATCAAAACAAAATAGAATATCATTAAAGCCGTACCGTGTGGCTGCAGTTCACGCTTGCGTGCACTGCCTTACCACTACAGTGATAATGTACCCAAAAACTCAATTCCGTGTGGCTGCAGTTCACGCTTGCGTGCACTGCCTTGCCACAACAGTAACGATGTACACAACCGGTCACAAGGTCAAACCCAAAATAAAAAGACGGGTTCAACTCAGGTGAAATATATTTAAAATCACGACACGAGCACAAGGTCAAACCCAAGTTTTTGAAAACTGGATTCAACACAGGTGCACTTGAAAATGTGCAAGTATGGAAAAACGGTCTCGACAACTAGAACAAGTCTCGACCAAAAATCTGTGACATAAGTCAAAGCCCGAATCCAAACTATATCAAATAGTGACCATATGTATGGGGCAATGCACAAGAGGCTAAAGCACAATACCACAAACACTACAGCAACAACAGAACCATAAAACCAGAAACATGGGAACACACTACAAGAAAATTTGTTTTTTATAACGATGTTATTGGTTGTTTTAACTTTCTTTAAAGAATGGATCGGCTATGTAACGCTTTAAAAGAGCGGGCTCCCCCAAATTATTTTGATGGCCGCCTATTCCTTAAATTATTTCCATCTTCCCTCTTTCTCCAATATTTTCCCTGTTCCCTGTTCCTGAGATTATTTCCTCAAATCCTCAATCACAAAATTTCCTCCTTATCACCGCCTCCACCCCTAACTCATCCTACCCGCCTTGTGTTGCCGATCTCAGCTTGCCTCAAGCACTTTTTTTTATCGACAAAAGGGACCATCTTTTCCTTTCATTGAAAAAGAAACGATTTCTCTATTTAAAATTCCATTTCAGAATCCCGAATCACACTCCTATATAGAACTGAATCTAATGCCTGTCTAAGTTGATTCACCACCGATTCGAAGATGCCATCAGCTGCTGAGAAGTCTAGACTAAACTCAATAACTAGGGTTTTGCAATCGCACGATGTCGACTTATCTGTAAGTCACGATTTATTTTTATAAGTAGTTTTAGAAAGGGTCAGAATATGTAATAAGTTTTGAGAAGTGGTCTAGAAGGGTAAATAACCAAAAATCTATAAAAGATTTTAGATACAAAACCGTGTTAGTTCACCCGCTGTAACTTTGAAACTCTGATATTCTTGAAGATAAGTTTTATGGTATATAATGCATGAACATGCAAAGTGGAGAATACAATATATGGAGACCAATCTCTGAAACTAAATCAGCGTTATTGACTATCAATGAAACAGAAAAACATTTGCAATGCTGCATTTTAAGCTTTAAAAATTAAAACTTTGTAACACGTCTCTTTGGGAAAGTGAAGAGATGTTGAAATTTAAATTTAAGTTTTGTTTTTTACAGGTTAGAGTTTGCGGGACAACGGCCTATGTAGCTCAAACAGCATGGATTCAGAATGGGACTATTCAGGACAACATATTGTTTGGGGAACCCATGGTTAGGGAAAAGTATAAAGAGGTTATTAGGGTCTGTTGCTTAGAAAAGGACCTAGAAATGATGGAATTTGGGGACCAGACTGAGATTGGAGAAAGAGGAATCAATCTTAGTGGTGGTCAGAAGCAACGTATACAACTCGCTAGGGTTGTTTATCAGGATTGTTATATCTATTTTCTTGATGATGTCTTTAGTGCTGTTGATGCTCATACTGGTTCTGAACTCTTCAAAGTAATCATAAATTAAAATTATTAGTGTTCAGTATAACCTACAAAAAATTTATCTGAAAAAACATTGATGTTCATAATTCATATTAGCCTGTCTGTTGAATGTGTTGCACGTTTATCTGTAAGTCAGACCTTCTCCTCGAACAGTAACGTCAATTCAGATTTATCCAGAGCGACTTGCAAGGAATATGTTGTCCTTGGATTGGCTGCTCCAAAGTAGATACCATTGTCAAATGAAACCAATACAAAAAACTCTTACAAATCAAGAAAGCATAAGCAGCAACGACAGTGAAAAAAGAAAAGCCCTTGCTATTACTGCTGGTACTAGCTCAAATCTGATTCCTAGTCAGGTATATAACATTTTCCATGAGTAGCTTGTAATTCTATGTCAAGAGTAATTTTCCATGAGTAACATTTTTCTGGGAAACATTAACAGGCAAGGAGCATTTATTATTTTACGATCAGCCGAAAAATCTAAAAGGTGCTGCACTTATGCAGGTAATGCATATTCACTGTTATTCACCTTTATTTGTAGCTGTTATTTCATAGGAAAGAAATACTCATTATGATAAAATTCTGAGTTTAGAACATACTAAAAAGAATAATCTATAATGCACCATCATATTCTTTTCTTTTTCACTGTGAAATCCTTCTCACAACCAATCTGCTAGTCTTATGCCTTCCATTTCCTTGTCCTTAAATGACATTAAATTGTCGTTTTGTTGCAAAGAATGACAGAAACTACAATTATTAACTTCTACATTCACCAAAACTATTAAAATAATCCTGTGCTGTTGTAAGTATGTTTTATATTAACTATCTTGTCATTATAAATTTAGAGATCTTTGAATAATTTTTGTGTATGCATTTACTAAACTTTCTTATACATTATTTTTTCGCTGTATGTGTTTACCTTTTGTTGTTTGCACTTAGTTTTTATTCAAAAGTGGAAGAGACATTTGAATACTTTTACAGTGAAAGTTTTTGGGTATTTCAAGCATTATTATACCTTTTGTTACTATAGGGGATGATAATGGAAAAGATGAAGATGCTTTGTGATTTTAGTATCCTTCAATCTCTTTCCATAGTTAATTGTTTTCGTAGTGGCTATACTAAATATCTAAGCACTTACCGAAGCCAACTAAATATCTAATAAAATTAAACTATAAAATTAGGAGTAACTTTGAGACCATATAATTAACTCATTTCATTATCAAAGCGGATATCGCCCAGTGTAGTAGTCCTATAGCTTACTACATAGTCATGGCAATCAAAAAAGTTTAAAGGAAAAATTGTAAGAACCAATGGAAAAATCAGAGAGAAACTTTTCTTTATTTGTTATTAGTATATTGATCCTTTGGCATCAATAACTTGATCTTTTCAGGAATTTTTTTACATCTAAGGAATCAAATCTTTTGACAATCAGTTTCCTTAACATTTTAAAATGTGCAAATAACTTGATCACTATTTCAGTCACCAGTTATGGTTGACAGTTGAGATGGTTTGAAGTGGGTATTTGATGTTGTGACAGAAGAGTATAGTATTGTGTTGTGGCAGGAGATTGTTGTTGTTGTGGTTGTAGTGCACAGCAATGTTGATGCAGGTGGCAGAAGTTGATTGGCAGTGGGTGAACTTGGTTGGGCAGCATTTCACTGACTGGAAATTCTGATGTGGTATGGTAGTGGCTTGTTTGAGATGTTTTGGCTACAGGCGGAGGGTGATATTGATCAGAGATGATCAGCATGCTTGTTGACTGGTGATAGAGATGGCTGTTGGTATTTGTTGAAGTAGTGATATTGAAGGAAGTGGTATTACTTGTGGTTAGAAATGTGAATGCAGTGTGACGAATGTTGATCAGGTGAATCAGGGAGAATGTAAGTGATGGATGTATTGTCAGTGATATTGGTTTGGTGGATGTTTATGCAGCAGATTTGTGGTGGTTGTTAACTGGTGTGAAGGCTGCTGGTCATTACTGAAGTGCAATGGCAATTGGGGAAGCAAATGAATTGAAGTGGGCTGTTGTGATAGTTGTATGCAGCAAGTGATGATGTCGGGGGGGGGGGGGGGGTCTGGAGGTTCAGAGATGAAGTAGTGAAGTGCAGTTTGTTATGGATAGGTGTGGAGTCTGTTAAGTGGTGTAGTGTATACAACAGTTATGTTTATAATAGTGAAGAGGTTTACAACAGTGATGTAGTGATGGATGAATGGTTTATTGTAGTGTGTACAAAAGTGGGGGGATTTGTGAAACAGTGGAGAGGATTTGGTGAACTGGTATGGCAATATTGATGGTAGATGATGTTGGCAGAGTTAGTTTATGGTAGTGGAGTGTTGTGTGTGGTTGTTTCAGTGAGCAGAGGGGCAGAAGTATACAATAGTAATAATAAGTTAGCAAAGTTTATGATTAACTAAGTTAATAATAATAATAATAAATATTTAATAATTTTACATCTAATTAATTGTATCGATGGTACCTATGATTTATGAGTGGAAATGAAATGTTATATGTTATTGGTTTCATAATTCTCAAGATGTTCTTTTTTTTCCTTCGTTATTTGAATCAAATTATGAATTCATCATTACATTGACAGGCATGGTTTCGAGAACTACCCATATGGGAGGTTCCTCTTCCAAAAGTAAGCTGAATGTCATTTCAAATTTTTGTACTCTTTTTCGCTAGATGTTGCAATCTTGTTTTTTTCCATTACAAACTGTTTTGTTGAACGTTTTGTGAATAACTTATTGGCTTTAGGTCAAATCACGCTCAAGTATGGTTGTATAACTACTGCGTAAGAGTTGGTCTTATAATGTATACATACCAGTTCACTCTGTTAAAACGTAAACTGAATATCTATGGTAGCTTTATTTAATTATTTAAATTTGTAGGCCACTGGTTGTAGTTGTAATAATGTACCAACCACATTGTATTAAACATTATGAGAAGCAAAGAACCAGAAGAGTGGAGGGAATGTTAATTTTTACAAGAAAATATTAATGACTGTATCCAATTGTAAACTTTCCATCAGTCTTTATCACTGCCTAAAATTGGGTGCAAACATAGTACTGACTCATGTCAAAATTAATGCTTATACCACACATTATCATCAATGTCAAGGCACTCAATGTGAACCGTGTTGAATTAAGTTGTTTACCGCACTAGTTCTGAATTGCAAATGCGCCCCAACAAAATTCTCTAGTAATTTACAGTGTAATTGTACATATACGATTATGAATGACATGGTATCTTGGGGTAAATGTTTAATGTTGAATTTAATGTTGTTTATTTGATACCACCAGGCCTATGGTATCAGGTTGTCATGTACAACAATGATGCCAATGTGATCTTCTGACTGATACATGATTACAACCCTTGGTTATTTACCGTATGATTTTACATTTAATTTTCAGAGTCAGGTTCAAGTTGATGGTGGTAAATCTGCGGACTTAAGTAATTATCCTTACGTATTTATGGTATTTTCACTTTTATATATCATCCTCCCTGTGTTAGTATCCCAATTGTTCTATCTATTAAGGTACCAATATCCAAAATTATGATACAGAGGTGGAAGGAGCAGTACTTTGTAAATGTTGGTATAGACTGTGGTTTGACAATTGCTGGTTTTTACTATGTTTGCTTCTCTGTCAGCGATGGTTCAATAAATGGTTTCTATTATGATCCAAATAGCAGGTATAAAATCTTAAAAATCTCACTTATACTATCATATTCATTAAAAGTAACCGCCAACCATTATGGTATCAGTGCCTTCTTGCCTGTGCAATGATGTCAGTAAAATCACCATGTTTAAAACACGACTATCCTGATTTGTCATATAACTATATGTAATTGATGCACCATTTAACTTCATATATAGTTTTTCATCTCATTACACTATGTTGAATTAGTTTTATATAACATCCGCCTACCAATCATTTATTTTGCAAATTTTACAGCCCTTTTCAGAAGCTTGAACTAAATTGTTCAAACGAAGGTCAAGCAGGTTTCTCATTTTCATCATACCAATTGCAGTAAATTACAGGTATTATCATTTTTTGAAAGTTAATTAATGGAAAGAAACAAGTGAAATAGTGACGGCCTTATGGAACCCCCATTGCCATCTAGTATAAAATAGTGACGGCCTTCTGTTTATACTTTGTCTATCTGTAGGGTATCACTTTGTTTTTCCTTTGCAATCTACAATTCTGAACTAAGATTTAGTTCAATGTTCCTCCTTCTTGGAATCTTTTTCTATCTTTCATTTACTGATCAACTAAACCGGATTATATGAATAATCTCTCACTCTTTCTCTCTCTCTCTTGGTTGCGGTTTATTGATTAGAGGACAAACGTAATCAAATATAGGACTGACAGATTAAGATTTCTGGAATCAGCAAGTAAGTATTTGCTCTGGTGATATTAGTTGCTCTGGTGGATGAGTTGAAATTCGAAAGCAAGCATTGACAGTGGCAAGTGGAAGGGGTTTGCCGTGGATCTTTGTTAGGTGGGTTTGAATAACTGTGCAAGTTGATGGTGAATGTTGTGTGGATGGTAGAAGTAGTGGTTGGAGGAACTACAGTTGAATGAAAGTGAAGGATATAAGTAGCGGAGTGTGAGGAATGTAAGTGATGCACCATATGCTCATGTGTTTCGATTGCCCGAAACATGAATTGGTATATCTGAAGTGTCAAGCAAAGGTAATTGTATGCAGATGTTGAAATGAAATGAAGATGCTGCCGTGGAGTGGTAGTAATGACTACGTGGGGTGAAGCTTGTAGTTGTTAGTGACAGAGATGCGTGGAGATGGTTGATGTGGTAGTTGAGTGCTGTATGAGAAGTTTGATTCAGTGAGAAAGAATGTTGCTTTTCAGGGATATGATATGAAGTTTTGATAGTCAGGGGATGGAGCAGTGGTGGTTATGGTCGGGATCTGTTTATATCACAGGGGGGAGTGTGAGGCAGTTATGGGATGAGCAGAGTTTTGAACCTTAAATTGAATACTGAAGTTTAATTTGATTTAAGTGATTTAAATCAATATTCTAAAATTGAACTCGAACTTTATATAAACTGAAATGGTTTAAACTCGAGAATTGAATTGAAACTTAAACCATTTGAATCGAATCAATGAAAATTGATTTTAATTCGAACTAAAATCGAAATCGAAATTGATTTTAATTAAAGCGGAAATTGAAATTGATTTGAATTGAAATCGAAAGTGTGTTGATTTGAATTGAACTGAGATTGAAGATGCTTTAAATTGAAAAGATTTCGAGTTGAATCAGTTTGTCTTTGAAACCGGGTAGCACACGATGATCAGCATTAATATCAAAATCTATAATGAGATAGTACATGACCTGTTAAATCCAGATTTTGGCCCACCCAGAGGTGTTACTATCTTCTAAATTTCAAAGTACAAACTACAAATAGTATTTGATATAGAACTGTATAAAGTATCATTGTTTATGCAGAAAGGAACTATTGTTGATAAATTAGAAGAAGAAACAGCTAAAGATGATCAGCATTTACGGCATCTTATTGGCATTTGCGAAGGTTGGTAATAATTTTTTTTTTAATGAGTAAAACATGGCTTCTGAAGTAGAGTATTCTTGAACTGCAGCCAAAAGACAGGTTGGTGAAACTGCTTTGAATGACACTAGTTCAAGGTCACACCAGATAATCAGACTGGTAAGCGCAGTGACATGGATATATGATTCCTGAATTCCGTGAAGTTCCATTAATATTGGTTGTGTACATTATTTTGATCCAGGCAATTGAAAGCAGGTTACGTGACAATTCGGGTTGTGTGAAATCTTTTGTAGCTAATCTAGTGAGTATCTCTGCCTGTTTCATTTTAATATCTCGATGTTGAATTATGATCATGTTATTTATAGAATATAAAATCTGCAGAATTTGGTTGATTTAGCAGGAAGTGAGAGAGTCTCACAAACTCATCTAGATGGTGTTAGGTTAAAAGAAGGATCGCATATCAATCGCAGCCTGTTGACGCTCACAACAGTCATAAGGAAACTCAGGTCTTTTTTCCTCCACAAATATGCAACATTAACTATCAACAATTAGTTCTTCTTACTGTGTACATGCTATCCTATTGATGAGCATTTTTCCTGAGCATGCACTACATTAAAAATCTACATATCGCTTCTCCTTACGGGGCTGCAAATAAAAGTTGAAAATTTGAACTCATGAAACCGTACCAGATCACTTTCGCTCTCAGTTCTTATATTTTAGATACAAAAAGATCAACATAAAACGTACCTTCAAACAGTAAAAAATAATGTTGAATTCTACCAGATCAATCTTTTACCATTCAGAAAGCAAAAAGTTCTCGCTGTTTTCTAGAGTAGTTTCTTGAAATTAACCACAAACGATACATTTTTATCTCAAACTTTGCCCTCCAGGCACAGGGACAGGTGCAATACATCGTCATCATCATAGTAATAATAATAATAATAATAAAAAAAAATCTTTCATAAGAACCTGGGCATGAATTTGTATATGTTCTCTATTTGGATCACATGGTGTATCACCATATCTAGGAATCCTCTAAGGAGTCTACACTCAGATGAAACAAATACTTATAGTGCTACCACTTAATTTTTCAACAAATTTTGGATTATCTTGTCTTTCAAGAGAATCTATCGCTGCATAGTTTCTTATTTGTATGACAATATGCGTTGTGGTGGAATTATGGATAGGACATTCCAACTCCAAATGGATAGTAACATGTACGAACAGACATGCAATAATATGCAATAATTTAGTTTTTTGTTACATGTAAAAACATCTATCATTAATTATGTATCATTCTTAATGTAATTATTTATCTTATTTGCAGGTGTGTGAAAGAAAAAGATGCTAAAGTTGTGATCTTCATTTTAATGCAAACAATCAAATATGTACTTGTTTTTTTTTAAACTATGCTACTAATTTTTGGGGTGTGCTTAAAATATTTGCTACTACGTTTTGATGTGTATGAATATTTGGTATGTTTAATGTAATGTGTTACATCTCTATATTTATTATCTTTTATGATTATTATTGTGCCTTTTGATATTGGTATTTAATACTGCAGTTTATTAGTAGGATGTAGAAAAATTTTGAATTGTGAAATTAAATTATAGCACTTCAAAACCGCTATAATATTTAATAGCGCCTAATGGCCGCTATCAAATCTGTTAGTATTAAAGATGCAGACCATAAAAAGCGCTATGGTATTATAAAAAAGCGCTATAAATAATGATGAATGATAGGTCAGTAAGCGCTATAAAATAAGATATAATAGCAGAGTACAAAGCGCTATTGTAGCTGACTTTTTATAGCGGCATATTAGAGTTGTGACAAGTCACCGTCTACAATAACCTGTTCGAATACAACGCTAATAATCCGCTATTACCACTTTCTATAGCGCAATATTAGTGCTATCTTAGAAAAAACAAAAAGTATTTTGTGGCTAATAACGAATTTCATAGCGGGCTAATAGCGCTGTGATATTAATCAATAATGCCTATTTGCCGCTATAAAAATAAATAACATAGCACAATATTTGCGCTATGAAATTAACAATTCTTATAGCGCTTTTTTTGTGCTATCTAATGTTGGTTGTTTTTAATCACATGTCGTTATACAGCGTTTATCGAACCGCTATAATATCCTTTAATAGCGTTTTTCGAGCGCTATTGTAGGGTCTTTTTGTTGTAGTGACAGCAAAGACCAATGAATCAACAATGCTTGAAGACTACATCATCAATTAAACGGCCAATATAAATGCACAGAAGCAACTACAAACTACTCACGACAATGCACCAATGTCACAAGCATGAACACAAGTGTACATGACAGTGTACAACATCAAAGACACGGCAGTAACGAAGCAGGATGACCACAGACTCAACAAGCAATGAACAAAGAACAGAGACAAAACTCAAATGAAACAGGCAGATTTGAAGAAATGAAACAATGCATGATGAATTGGATCAACACAGTCAAGTCCAAATGCATCAGTGAAGAAACTGTAGTGGACATGTTCAGTTACAACTACACAAAACAAGATTGCCACCAACATAACAATATGAATGCTATGTTCAAACATGAAACAAAACACAGTGCAGTGCAAGATGGTCAGACCAAACAGCAATGCAAGGGCAGAGGACACAGACTCAAGCAAGTGCACAACTAAACCATCGAGCTAAATGCAATTCAAGTAAAGATATCAACTACAGCATGCAAGATCCAACAGCTACATGAAGCAAACAGAATGAATGAACTCGAACAGACACACATGTATATGAAGTGACTCAAGCAACATGACCAAGTTCATATGCACAGTGCAGACTACAAAGAAATGCCACCAAAATCATATGTGCAGAGAATCAATGTCGACCAGGTAGCAATGATGATAATGCAGACACAAGTAATGATACATCAATGACAATTCGAGCAACAGTTCGTGTATGCATCAGTAACCAAACACAGAACAATAAAAGCAAACAGTGACACAGTAGTGAACAACAACGCAATGTTCAAGTGGAGACCAGAGAAGATGGTCAGAGACGAAGACTACAAGATGATCAACGACAATGCTACAGGAATGAAAACAGTGATGGCCGAAGTAATGCAGAGTCGTGGAGTGGTATACACGAAATCAAGTGTGTACAATTTGAAGTCAAATTCGTATCTTTGAAAAAGTCAAAACAAATTGCCGTATGAATCAAGTTTAAATCGAACGCTGCACAAACAAGGCCGTGCGTATCAAGGTGTAGCAATATCAGGAAATCAAATAATTTAGGAAAGTATCGATTTGATTAGGGTATAGGAATTCATATAAATACCAACCCGAAAATCATCATCAAGTGTGCAGAAATTCAATCAAAATCCAAATATAAACCCAGACGTCATCATCGACATCGTATGCAAAAAGAACGATTGAGTTCAAGTACGAAAAATCAGAAGAAGCAAAAGCACAAATTACATACCAATTGCAACATCTCTAATACTAGTGAAACAGTAATCAAACTAGATTTGAATTAGCTGTAAGTGAAGGAATCACTTACCTAATTTACGAACTCGATCGACAGAGGAGCAACGCAAACCATAGAATCAACATAAGCGTGCACCAGAAAAGCCCCAATTTGGATCGAAGAACGAAGCCCTAATTTAGTGGCAAAGAGGATCGGCCGCATTATTCTCACAAGCCAAAAGAAGTGGATCGGGTTAAAGAAATGAAAAAATGGAAAAGGGGGAGGGGATGATTTATTTGCTTTAGCAAATTATCACGGCCGAATAAAAATAAAAAAAACATGGACCACTATTTAATTTACAAAGCCCATCGACACTTAACAGATTTTCAAAAGAGTTTCAATCTGGCTTTAAAAATTCCAAACAGTAATTAGCTAGGAAAGGTAATCGTCCAAAGACGATAATTAATCGGTACGAAATACCGGGTTGTTACAGACTTCCCTCCTTAAAGAAATTGCGTCCTCGCAATCATAAGGAATAAATGGACAAAAGATAACAACCATAAGAGCATATCATCACAAGATGAAGAAATTTGAAATAGGAAGTTCACCACAAAAAGCATGAAAGAGTAAGCCTGAACGTGTTTGCTCGATGAATTCTCAGGATTCCTAAGTGCAATCCTTAGGATTTGAGAACCATTGAACTTCCGCAAGAAAAACATCGTTATTTCGAAGGTGCTACACCCCCGAAGCAATGATGTGAATAGAAGGTTGCTCAAGAATAAAAATCGGAAATCCCTAAGGCATTTCCGTAATTGGAAGACGTGGAAAACGTCATGAATAGCAGAAAATTGAGCCGGTACACCGGCGTAGTACAATATAAACACCAAAGAAATCTTTTAATTTCATAAAAGAAATTCACAAATTCTCTACAAAATTTAATTATCAATAGATAATTCAGAAATCTCAAATCACAAATATTCGATTATCAAAAACGATAATCAAATCAACAATTATTCGATTATCAAAAACGATAATCGAATCGACAAATATTCGATTATCAAAAACGATAATCAAATCTCAAATCAACAAATATTTAATTATCACAAACGATAATTAAATCTCAAATATCTAATTATCACAAGCGATAATCAAAAATCACCACAACGGTAATCAGAACACATAAACATCCAATTATCAAAAAAGATAATCAGAAATCACAAATCAACGAATATTTAATTACCACAATTGATAATCAAATCTTAAATCACAAATATTTAATTATCACATCGATAATTAATTCTCAAATATCTGATTATCAAAAACGATAATCAGAAGTCACAAATATCCGATTATCAAAAACGATAATCAGAAATCACAAATATTTCAATTAACGAGTCTGGAATTAACCGAAATAGCAAACACACATGACCCATAACCACGAGTTTTACTAAATCGTTTAATTCACTTCATCGTTTTCTTGAAAGTGCATAATTGTGTATTTTTAAAAAAAATAACATTTCACATTCTCAAATGGACAAGTCCGGAATTAAGCGAATTAATAAAAGAAAAGGGGTCATAGTCCTCGATTTTTCTGAAACGTTTAAATCGCTTCCTCATTCTTTTGAAAGCGTAAACTGTAAAAAGTTTGAAAACAATTTTAATTTATATTTTGAAACAATTTTAAAAATAACAAATTTTTAAAACACGTGATTAAAACAGCAACATCAGTAGCAATTCCGACAAGGAAATTGCACTTCTCAAAATACCGTAAAAACGGACAACAAAATCAGCATTGCGGGAAACCGCTTGAAAATCCATTTTAAAATTGACGGCTACTGAAGTTAATACGTCAAAATCTCATCAAAATAACTGGCATCAAAAGATAATACCAATGAATTTTCATTCATAAAAAATGTCACGAGAATCTTCTCAAAGATAGAAAAGGGATATCATACCCTAAACTTATATTCATAACAAGTCAATGACACACGAATTCACCAATGCACAAAATTTGATAAAACTTATCAATAGAAATCACGAAAATTGGTGAAGCACAAATTCTAGAAATCATCACAAGAAATCCAGAAAACAAAATGAGAGTATGAAAACTCAAATGGGAGTACGAAAACTCAAATGGAAGTACGGGAACTCAAATGGGAGTACGGAAACTCAAATGGGAGTATGAAAACTCAAACGGGAGTATGAAAACTCACACGGGAGTATGAAAACTCAAACGGGAGTATGAAAACTCACCTACACGTGAGCATGAAAACTCACCAGCACGTGTAACGCAAAGCGAGAACGGGAGCATGGAATCTCACCTACACGTGAGCATGAAAAATCACCAACACGTGTAACGCAAAGCGAGAACGGGAGCATGAAAACTCACCTACACGTGAGCATGAAAACTCACCAACACGTGTAACGCAAATCGAGACGCTATCTCATGGTGGCTAACTGAAAAGCAAAAAGGTATGTGTGAATGGAATCACACAAGTGGTGTCTAGCCTAATCAGAAAGCAAAAAGAAACGTGTGAATGGAATCACACAAATGGTGTCTAGGCTAACCAAAAAGCATAAAGGTATATGTGAATGGAATCACACAAGTGGTGTCTAGCCTAACCAGAAAGCGAAAAGATATGTGTGAATGGGATCATACAAATGGTGTCTAGGCTAACCAAAAAGCATAAAGGTATGTGTGACTGGAATCACACAAGTGGTGTCTAGCCTAACCAGAAAGCAAAAAGATATGTGTGAATGGAATCACACAAATGGTGTCTAGGCTAACCAAAAAGCATAAAGGTATGTGTGAATGGAATCACACAAGTGGTGTCTAGCCTAACCAGAAAGCAAACAAAGAGACATCGCACTATTGCTAGTCTAAATTATAAAATGATCATAATGATCAACGAGAAGTGTCAATTACACTAAGCTAGTAAATATAAAAGTTTAGCTTCATGTCCCATAACCACTTGCTTAACTTAAATATTTACGAACAAACTATAAATCTTCACTAGAAAATTGTCACAAAAGATTCAATCGAATAAGTCCAAGAATTAACCGGCGAAGTAAACGCAAGCGTTTCATACCACTCGTTTTACTAAGTCGTTTAATTAGATTTCTCATACGAGTGAGGTAAAGGTTTGTATATACTAGTAGATTGGAAAACAGTTTAGGAAAAGAGCTTTGTGGTAAAATAGTTTTGAAATCGTTTAGAGAAAAGGGTTTTGATATTTACTACTAGTATAGAAAACCTTTATATTTTTAAAGTGACAAATCACAAAAATGATTGTAGGAACAATCAATCACAAGAATTCACATACAAAGATGTGAATAGAATCCAAAGAAATCGATACCGAATCCTTCAAAAAGTATGTTCACGAAAATCCCGAAGAAAATGTCACTAAAGTTGCTAATAAATGATAGTAACAAATCGGGGAAATAACACGAATCGGTTAAATTTGGAAACCAAATCAATTCACAAAAATTCACATTCGAAGACGTGAATAAAATCCAAAGAATTCGATTCCAAATCCATCAAAGTAGAAATACCTAAAAATTCCAGAAATAGAAGTTATCAAAGTCGACAAAGATGACAACAACTAATCGGAAAAGAAGAATCGATTAACAAATGGAATAACGAAGCAAAACGAGCATAAATGCATAAATGACTTCAACAAGTAATGGCCAAGTTCAAACAAAATCAACGTCGGCTAAATCAATTCAAAGCCGAAAACACAAGAACAAAATCCTCATCATCAAAAATCTAACTTGAGTTCGTAAAGCAAACGGAGGCCGAAGCCAAAATACTTTCACGAAATCAAAATCAAATGCGCATGAATAAACGTAAGGAATTCATACCTAATAATCAAAGATAATCATATACAAAGATGAGGGATAAAACATCGACAAATAGTTGTAACACATGTACTATCTAAGTTACGTTTTATATTTGTCCTAAACCCCAGGCTCTGATACCAAGCTGTGACGCCCCACCTCTATACCCACGCTAGCCAAGAACACTGCGGTGTAGTGCTGTCAACTAGCATGGAGAATAAGGCTGTTGAGGAGCGACCATCCGTGTAATTGCTTACTGCGAGCACCGATATATCAGATAGTATAACATGCATTATATTTCAGGAGGAAATCCGACATACCGATACTAACTCAAAGCTACTACACAGTGGCTATAATAGTTTAGGACAGTAAATATAAAATAATAACACAGATAATATAAATGCGGAACATAGATAAAAACAGAAAGTCTCATATATATAATAAATGATATCAGTTACAATACATGTGATACAATACATGTGATACAATACATGTGATACAACTACAACAATCGACTCAGGAAGTTACATATACAAGTGCATTAACGTATATATTATACATGAATACATATCTTCCTATACAATTACAGTGACTACTATAAATGACGACGACTACTCCAAAAGATATGAAAGGACTTCATAGCTCTAGCAGCAACCCAAAGCAGGAAATCTACAACCTGAAATAACTCGGGTCTGATCCGAGTATTAGATTCAAAAGAAAATAATACACGGGTCAGTCTAATTCAAACTCAGTTATTAGTGCACAGAAGCAATAATAATTAAGTAACAAATAGACGACAGTCACAATAAATCTCGTCTATCCGATCCTTAAATAAAGAAATCGGATAACGATAAATATAACACGTAACAGTGTAAAACAACAAATCAGCAAATTAAACCAAATCAAAATACAGTTCAGAATATTGAATTGAATAAACAAAACAGTTCAAACCATTGAAATATCAATTACGCGTGCACTGCCTCGCCACTACAGCATATGGAACATGCTAAAGATCAATAAATAAAAACAAAATAGAATATCATTAAAGCCATACCGTGTGGCTGCAGTTCACGCTTGCGTGCACTGCCTTGCCACTACAGTGATAATGTACCCAAAAACTCAATTCCGTGTGGCTGCAGTTCACGCTTGCGTGCACTGCCTTGCCACAACAGTAACGATGTACACAACCGGGCACAAGGTCAAACCCAAAATAAAAAGACGGGTTCAACTCAGGTGAAATATATTTAAAATCACGACACGAGCACAAGGTCAAACCCAAGTTTTTGAAAACTGGATTCAACACAGGTGCACTTGAAAATGCGCAAGTATGGAAAAACGGTCTCGACAACTAGAACAAGTCTCGACCAAAAATCTGTGACATAAGTCAAAGCCCGAATCCAAACTATATCAAATAGTGACCATATGTATGGGGCAATGCACAAGAGGCTAAAGCACAATACCACAAACACTACAGCAACAACAGAACCATGAAACCAGAAACATGGGAACACAACAAAGACCAATGAATCAACAATGCTTGAAGACTACATCATCAATTAAACGACCAATATAAATGCACAGAAGCAACTACAAACTACTCACGACAATGCACCAATGTCACAAGCATGAACACAAGTGTACATGACAGTGTACAACATCAAAGACATGGCAGTAACGAAGCAGGATGACCACAAACTCAACAAGCAATGAACAAAGAATAGAGACACAACTCAAATGAAACAGGCAGATTTGAAGAAATGAAACAATGCATGATGGATTGGATCAACACAGTCAAGTCGAAATGCATCAGTGAAGAAACTGCAGTGGACATGTTCAGTTACAACTACACAGAACAAGATTGCCACCAACATAACAATATGAATGCTATGTTCAAACATGAAACAAAACACAGTGCAGTGCAAGATGGTCAGACCAAACAGCAATGCAAGGGCAGATGACACAGACTCAAGCAAGTGCACAACTAAACCACCGAGCTAAATGCAATTCAAGTAAAGATATCAACTACAACATGCAAGATCCAACAGCTACATGAAGCAAACAGAATGAATGAACTCGAACAGACACACATGTATATGAAGTGACTCAAGCACATGACCAAGTTCATATGCATAGTGCAGACCACAAAGAAATGCCACCAAAATCATATGTGCAGAGAATCAATGTCGACCAGGTAGCAATGATGATAATGCAGACACAAGTAATGGTACATCAATGAAAATTCGAGCAACAGTTCGTGTATGCATCAGTAACCAAACACAGAACAATAAAAGCAAACAGTGACACAGTAGTGAACAACAACGCAATGTTCAAGTGGAGACCATAGAAGATGGTCAGAGACGAAGACTACAAGATGATCAACGACAATGCTACAGGAATGAAAACAGTGATGGCCGAAGTAATGCAGAGTCGTGGAGTGGTATACACGAAATCAAGTGTGTACAATTTGAAAAAGTCAAATTCGTATCTTTGAAAAAGTCAAAACAAATTGCCGTATGAATCAAGTTTAAATCGAACGCTGCACAAACAAGGCCGTACGTATCAAGGTGTAGCAATATCAGGAAATCAAATAATTTAGGAAAGTATCGATTTGATTAGGGTATAGGAGTTCATATAAATACCAACCCAAAAATCATCATCAAGCGTGCATAAATTCAATCAAAATCCAAATATAAACCCAAACGTCATCATCGACATCGTGTGCAAAAAGAACGATTGAGTTCAAGTACGAAAAATCAGAAGAAGCAAAAGCACAAATTACATACCAATTGCAACATCGCTAATACTAGTGAAACAATAATCAAACTAGATTTGAATTAGCTGTAAGTGAAGGAATCACTTACCTAATTTACGAACTCGATTGACAGAGGAGCAACGCAAACCAGAGAATCAACATAAGCGTGCACCAGAAAAGCCCCAATTTGGATCGAAGAACGAAGCCCTAATTTAGTGGCAAAGAGGATCGGCCGCATTATTCTCACAAGCCAAAAGAAGTGGATCGGGTTAAAGAAATGAAAAAATGGAAAAGGGGGAGGGGATGATTTATTTGCTTTAGCAAATTATCACGGCCCAATAAAAATAAAAAAATACATGGACCACTATTTAATTTACAAAGCCCATCGACACTTAACAGATTTTTCAAAAGAGTTTCAAACTGGCTTTAAAAATTCCAAACAGCAATTAGCTAGGAAAGGTAATCGTCCAAAGACGATAATTAATTGGTACGAAATACCGGGTTGTTGCAGATTAGTTGGTCAAGGATAAACCGTTCTGATTAGTGGAGAGAGAACAGTATCTTGGATATTGGGTTGGGGTGATCGCAAAAGTGACTTGCGATAGTTTGATGATTATCTTAGATAGTCTTTTGCTTGGATTTGTGGCATTTCTAGAGGATGTAGGAGTTATGGGATTGCTGAAGATTTTTCTGGATATATTTCTTCAGGAAAGTTATAGATTTTCCCGCATTGGAGTTTGAGTTCTGTATCGACTTGATGTCAGGAGTGATATTGGTAATTCAGTTGGGTAGAATATTGTTTCCTAGGTTGGTTGTTTGGTGTAGCAGCTCTGTATCTCTTGGAACTTCTGTTGAACCTTATTTCCGAGATGTGATGTTTAGTCTGTGCCTGTGTTCCTTCGACGGAATTTTCATCTGCTCCAGATCAGAGTTGTGCAGCGGAAGCAAGGTGGCTGTTGTTCTTGAGTAGAAGCAACTGGGAATTTCAGTATTTTGGATTAAAGAGTTTCTACTGAATCTATTTTTCAGAATCTGAGGCCAGTTGGCAAGTGATTCTGTCCTGTCTTTTCCGGATGGGAGAAGTTGTTTTCTACTATTGATAATAAAGTTTGGTTTTGATTTTTGGATTGATCTCATGAGGATCAGTTTGTGAGTTGATCCAGTTGTTATAGAGGAATCAGCGAAGGTTGAGCTGATCAGGAAGGATCTGTTGGCAGCCCGGATCATCCGGGAAGTTTTTGAGGTTAAGTAATGAAAGAATTTGGAATTCTAAGTGGAGGCTTCGATGTTGTTGAGGTTTTCTCTGGTAAAGGAAGCAATGAGATTTGGTAGCTCCGAGGTATTGGATTCTTCTGAGTTTTTGTAAAGATCAGTACTTTGGTTTGAAGAGTTGAATTGCCAGTTCGGAAGACTGGGACTCAAAATATTTCACGTGTCTCTGAGGGAGTACGTGATTAGTCCATCGCTGGTTTTGAGACCAGTAGTTCTGTGAAGGTTTTAGTAGTTGATCAGACTTGTCTGTGGTCTGGTATCTTGTGCAGTTTATAGATCTTGCTGAGTAAGGAACTCAGTAGCTTAGCCGTATCGCTAGTGTTGTTTATTTGATTGAATTGGTTGTTTGAATGAAATTATTTATTTGATTGATAGTGTATGGCTGTTATGAATGTTTGAATTGGTTGAAATAAAATAAAATCATGGATTATCTTTGTTTTAAATTTCGAGGATGAAATTCTGTTAAGTGGGGAGGATTGTAATATCCCGGAATTTCCAGAAGTTTAAAATGTGATAATCTCTTAAATTTAATTATTTGAAATTGATAAAATGTTATTTTCAAAAATAAATAATTAGGTATTAATAATATAATGTCTTAATTATGGTTATAAATTGGTATATTGTTTTCAAAATTTATAAGTGTGTTTATAATGCATTTATATCTGTGTATTTAAATCTGTGTATTTTAGATTGATTTTAAAATAGGATATATTATTTGTAAATAATAATGTGCTTATATAAAAATTGATATTTATTTATTTAAATTGATTTTTAGATTATTTTTAATTTTGACTTTGAATTTAAGAGAATAAATACAAGGCTTTTGAAATAGCATTTAAAATGAGTATTGCAATATTGTATATAATTTTATATAGATTTAGCAAACATTTGTAAATTTATAAATGTATTTGTTAAATTAGAAATTTAATTAGAAAAGTATTTTTAAATTTGAAGAAAACATATTAGTAATTAGGAAATTGATTTAAAAAGCTTTTAAATTTCTTTTAAAATTAAAACAAACTCAATTTGACAAATGTTTAATTTTAAAACACTTTGTTAACAAGTGTAAAACATTGAATCTAAATATAAGACAAGTGTCGCAATATTTGAATTTTCTTTTATTTTTATTAAAATCTGAAATTAATTTACATAAACCCCTATCTTCTCTTCATTTCCTTTTTCTTTCAAATTTAAGTTCATTTCTAAAAAGAAAGATAGAATTTCATGCAACCTTCACTCTTCAAAATCAGAAAATACATTAATACAAACCTGAAATCATTTTCAAGTTTAAAACCCTATAATCCTCAAACCAAATTCTGGAATCCTCAAACAAATGCTCAAAATAAAACCTGAAACACTCCTCAACTCAAATCATGTTCAATTCAAAAACCTAAAACATTTCTGTGATCGATGTCTGCAGTTTATTTTCAAAACAAACAATCTCCTCAAATTCAAACACTCCTCTCAAAATAAATGTCCAGCGCAACAATTTGTATGTCTGCATCATTTTTCTTGTGCATGCAAATCTGAAGCATTTGCAAACTCTTAATCATTCAAAACCTATAACACTTCTCTGTAAAACTGTTTTATGCATAAAATCAGTCCTCTATTCCTCAAAAAAATACAGACTTGTTATCATCTCCTCTGGAACAACCTTCAGATTTGTAATCTCCTCAGAACAAAATCACATCTAAGCATTTTAAAGAGCCTGAAAACCCGTTCTGTTATCAAATCCTGGAAACACTTTCCAAAATTGCAAGTCTGCATCATGTTTTCAAATGCATGCAAGAACTCCAGCCAATTCAAAACATTCCCAGTTTCCATATGCATGTAAGTGAATCTGGGTCAAGGCAATTCTGTTTCTAAAGCTTCAAGTTCAAATGTCTTTGCAAGTTCCAGTTTAAAGCATTTTGGCAAATTTCCAGCTTTATCAACCTCTGCATCTCCTTAAAAAAAAATGTGAGTAAACATTTAATTTTAAACATAAGTTGATTCACAGTTGTTGCTTATAAAATCTTTGGGAAGATGATGATTGCAAGTGTATAATTTTGTGAATGTGATTTTATTTAAGTGTGCATGCCTGGTATACACATGTCACCCCTCTGTTTCATAGTTCAGAGTAAAATTTTGATCAAATATTGTTTCCTTTATTCCTGATCTTTGATAGGCCTGAGTATTTCAAATAAATTTAGTTTGTTTAAGTATGAACTAGGATTTAAAACAGTTAAACATGTTTATATATATGTAGTAACTGGGAAGCAAGGGTTACAATAATTTTTTTATAAATATGTTAAAAATTATCTAACACAATTCACTGATTTACATATATAAGTTGAATTGATGTAGAAAGTTATGATTTCCAAAATCAAAATAAGGATTTTTAATGAAGTAAAATGTGAGAATTTGGGAATTTTCTGGAAATGGGTTTTTGGTGATATCTGATGATCACAAGGTATGGGTTGTTCGAGATCATCACTGGAGTTAGATGGATGACCAGGGAGTTGGGTAAAAATGGTGGTGGAGGCGATCGTGCACTGTGGCGTCGGCGCCGTGGGATTTTGGTTTTTAAACCTAATTTTGGTCGAATTGGATTTTGGGTTCAATGCTTCTTCTCTGGTGATGCGAGTTGCTTGATACTCGGGGAAATGATGACATGGATGGTCAGCAGTGTGTAGCCAGAGTCTCTCGATCTCTGGTGGTCGGTAGCGTGGTTGCGTGACAGGTTTCTGATGATGCTTATTTTCCAATTTCTACCGGGAAAGCTCGATTTTGGTTTGAGCTCTGTGCCATGGAATCGATGATTGGAATCGATTGTCGAATCGATTGGTGGTTTGTCGGAGGCGAGGAGGTACGCCGGAGCGACACCGTGGTATTGTGCGTGTGCACAGGTGATACTGTAGCAGGATGATTGGTTGTGGTTTTTAGGTTGAATTTGCTCGAAGGGGAGCATGTGTGTTTAAGAGCGTGGCTCGAGTGGGAACTCAGAGTAGATAGAAGGGATGTAACCTGTTAACTGTGTTGTGGTACAGGTTTTAATTTTTTTTAACTTAAACTAATTAACCAAATTGTAGTAAGAAAAAGGGAGTTTGGATTATGTTTCTCGAGTGGGAGCTTACTCGAGCATATAGGAAGACTGTTAAAGTTTTAACAGTTTAAGTTTTTAAACTAAAACAATTTTTAAATTTTAAAATTAAGTAAGTTTTAAATTTTAAATAATTAAGCTAAATAAATTCTTGAAATTCATTTCTTTGAATTGAATTGTTTTGAATTTGTATGAATGGTTTAAAAATGTTTTAAGTTAAAACCTTATTATTACTTTCAAACTCATTTTGAAATATAAAAATAAATTTATAAAGAAATGTTTTTATTAAATTAGTTAATGAATATGATTTATAATTGACAATTAAAGGTTTAAGTAATTTATTAACTTGAAACTAAGGAATTGTTAATTAATAATTAAGGGTAAGTAATTAATGATTACTTTATATCTTAAACTAATTAATGATTAAGTTAAGTAAGTTTCAAGGTTAATTAAGATAATGTTTTATCTTAAATATTAATTAAGTACTAATGATTTGTAATTAATTAAGTTGATTAATAATTTTAAGTTTAATTAATTTAATTAATTATTTTAAAGGGTTAATTAAGTAATTAATTAAGTATAATTAGTTAACCAATAATTATGATGATTTAATTAATAACTAATGACTAGTTAACTATTATCTAAGGTTAATTAATTGTAATTAAGGATTAACTAATTGATAATTATGGATTAATTAAATTGTAATTAAGGTTGTTAATTAATAATTAAATTTTATTAATTAATGATTAAGAAATAATTAATTAGTTAATTAAGGTTAATTAATTATAAAAGTAATTAGTGATTAATTACTTTGTATTAAAGGATTGATTAATAATCAAGGTTTGTTAATTAATAATTGAAGGTTAATTAATCTGTTAATTTAAGATTAATTGGTTAAAGAGTAATTAAGGAATGAATTACTTATTGAAGATGAACATTGCAGGAAACCAATCCAACACAAAAAAGGCCTCGACAAATTCTCACTAATGGGGACCAGGGCAGAGGAGCAGCCCCCTTCATTTCCTTCTTCGTTTCTAATCCTTTCAATCCCTCTGCGCTACATCTATTGCTTCTCATCTGCTTCTAGCTTTCCTCACTACAGTCTATTTGTTGATGGCGCCACTCTCAAACCCCTTCCTTATTTTACAGATCTGACCCTTACCCTTCGGCCTCTGATTCTCTACGCTGATGATTCGCCCATGACTGGAACCTCCGGATCTCCTACGCCCGCTTGAATGACAACGTGGTATGCTGCCTTAGTGACTGATTTCAGCGTTTGGCGGGTCTGCAGCCGTGGTTGTCGTCTCGATTCTCTGGTGAGCTATCTCGGTTCTGGTTGTGTGTTTTCTGCGTCTGGTTTTGAATCCGCGTCGTTTGTTATGAATTTTGTTGGATCTGATTTTGGAGTTTTGAGTGGATTTTGGCTTCTCTTCGCGGGAGCTTCTCCTCAGCTCTGCTCCACTTTCGCTGCCTCGCTCGGTGGCAATAGCATTGCTACGACCGAGATTGTGTGTTCGGTGGTTGTGTGGTTCTGCTGTTCTTGGAGTCTGCTAGTTTGCTTTGCTCGATGTCATCTTCTTTTGCTACTGCCAGCTCCATTTTGCTCCTGTATGTGTTCTTCTGGTTGTGATGGTAATCTTTGTTTGCCTCGAGGCTGCTGTTTGGCTTTGCCTCTTGTGATCGTGTTCATGCGCAATTGTTCAATGTCATCTGCTTGCTGTTGCTGGCTTGTTATGTGCTATGTCAGTGTCTTATGTTATTGTTTGTTATGGAAATGTTAAGGTCTTTGTAATTGTATTTGCCTTTTGGTTATCTGTAGTTATGATTGCTCCCTGCGTGGTGCATATGCTACTAGCTGTCTAGATATGTTGTCTAGCACCTATTCTCTAAGCTTGTTAGTTTTAGTGGTCGCTTCTCATTGTAGCATAGGTGCCCTGCCTATCTCCTGTTCTTTGTATTTTTTATTACGTTTGTTGTAATAATAAGTGGATGGTCCACTTTAAAAACCGGCTGGCCTTGCCAAAAAAAAAAAGGAATGAATTACTCGATTTTGTTTTATGAGATGAGTTTGATCAAGTAAGTTAATTAATTTGTAAATTAATTAAATATGGTCACTTGATAAATGATTAAGTACTATTACTTAATAAGTTTTGGTAAGGCTAATTACTTAAGGTAAGTAATTGATGAATTACAGGAGTAATTGAGATAAGGTAATTACTGATTTGGAAGTAATTTTTAAATGGATAATGACTTGGTAAAGTAATTAAGGGTTTATTACTTGGTGTAGTAAATCAAAGAATTTATAAAAGTAATTATAGTAACTAAAGTAATTGAGAAGTAATTAAGAATAATTAATTACTATTTATAATTAATTAAGTTGATTAATTAAGAAATAATTTAATTAATTATAGTTAATTAATTTATGGAAGTAATTAATTAAGGTTCATTAATTGATATGATTAATGAGAATAATTAAGGATTAATTTCTTTATTAAGAGTTAATTAATCAAGGTTGATTAATTAGGATGATGATTAATTAATTTGTTTAATTAATGAATAAGTAAGCAAGATTTATTGTGAGAAAGGTAATTAATTTAATTAATTTTAAATTAATTAAGAAGATGAAGTAATTAATTTAATACACTTTAAATTAATTAGAGATTAGAGATAGTTAATTTAATTCATTTTAAATTAATTATGTTGTGATTAAGTAAATCATTGCTTATGTATGGATGGATGACATTGATTGTCTTGAATGGATGTAATCTCAGGAATGAGATAAGTAATGTTGTGTGGTATGAATGCTTGGTTGCATTGTGATGGTAATAGAGATTATCTAGTGAATGGCGATATGAATTACCTATTTGGTTATGGATCATTTGTTTATTTGATAATGTGGTTATCAACTGTGACTTGTGAATTATCTATTTTGTGTGTATATAGATAGTTGAATTGAATTGTTTAACTTTAAAACAACTTGGACTTAAAAGAAACGCTTTGGATTTCGATGAGACCGGGATCGAGTTTCCATATTTGGATATCCGAAAACCACATCGATTCCAATTAACGTTAGGTCGTGTATCAAAATGGAGCTTTGTGAAGACTCGAGGTGTAAGGACTATACGTCAGTATAACTCTGTGGGTGATTCCGTAATGAGTTTGACGGAATTAGTTCTTATAGATTCGAGATGGTGATTCAGAGTGCAAGGGTTATTGTCGTTAACTCTGAGGGTGATTCCAAAATGAGTGTAACGAGGTAATGCCTTCGGTTTCGTTCGAACCCGGAACGAACTTGTATGGATTGAATGCTTTCAGAACATCGTCAGGTGGACGATGATCATTCTAAGTGATGTGTTCATTAAAGGTAATCGTAGCCTCAAGCCTCATCAACCAAGAATGGCTAAAATAGAGGAGGTGCAACAAAGCTTCGTGGGTAGCCCTCACTTGAGAGTAAGATTTACCCCTGTCTAGAGGTCCCTTTTTATTTCGGTTGTGTGGGCGATTGATAGCTAGAATCGCCGGGGTTGTCTTATTTGGAACTGTTCAGTAAGGAATGGGTCCGACTTTGTGTTGCAGGGGAGCGGGCGTACTCCTCGGTACGGTGATCTAGGCCACGTACTGTGACGGGCGGTACCCCAGTAGCCCTGCCATTGTATGGAATCCAAAATCCAATAAGTGCCAACGGTTTTGATTGTATTACCCACTTTTGTGGCTAGTAGCTGGAATTTAATAAATGTAACAGTTTCGGCTATTTCTTATTTATTTGAAAACCCTAGACACTATTATAATATCATCGGATTTCCTATCAAATGTTTTGGTTAGCGTAAGGTAAAAACTTTTCCATGTTTATGTGTGGGAAGTCTTACGTGATACCTTTTCTTTCAAAAGGTTTTAAAAGTTAAGCAACTTTAACCGTTTACTCACACCAGACCCATGTCTGACCCGGAGTTTATTCTGTTTTCTTAAACTCTTGGGTACTCAAATTTTTACGAGTAGCCAGGGGATTCAGGTTAGCTTTGACGAATTATAGAGGAGCAATGGAGCAGGAGGCTTCTGCGTGTAGATATATATATATAGTATTCCGCTGTGTGTTCTCTGAGTTGTTGTATTGAGTTGTATAACTAGACAGGTGTTTATAACTGTCTAGTATGTGTTGTTTTAGCTGTGTATCTCTGATGTATATGATACTATGTAATGTATTATGTGATTAATATAATTTATTCGTTCCGCTGTTTAGATTCTGATGTTGTTTCTTTCTTCTTCTCTGTCTTTTCTCTTTTCTATCCCTTTCTTTCTTAAAGATGATGCGATTTTCTGGTGGTAGAAAGTCGGGTCGTCACAAGCAATACACTAAATTACAATCTCGGATGTGACTATACCCAAAATTATAATCTCGAATGAGACTATACACAAAATTATCAACATAGTTTAAATGAAGAAATCTCATTTAAACTTCACAAGAATCAACTTCCAAATTCATACTCGAATTCAAAGCAGCAGTTCACAAAATCTAGAAATCAAAATAAGATAACTAGAAAATCAACATAAAAGATGGATCGATCCCAGCAGTTGGCGAGTTTTAGCTACGCCGCACGTGCATCTCATATGGCCGAAGCCTACCAAGCACTATATTTTTGGCGCCCAACAAATGACCCGAAGGTACAACAAATGATCCGAAGGTCTAGTACTTGTAATTGACCCAAATGCCCATCATATGACTCGAAGGTCCAACAAATGACCCGAAGGTCTAACAGAGTGGCTCGAAATCCCAACAAAATCATCAAAATCATCAAACAACAAATATTTCAATTAATGAGTCCGGAATCAACCGTAATAGTAAAAATGTGGTTCCATACTCCGCACTTTTGATAAATCGTTTAAATCTCTTCATCATTTTCTTGAAAGTGCAAAATTGTGTATTTTATATAAATAACATTTTGCATTCTCAACGAACAAGTCCGGAATTAACCGAATCAGTAAAAGTAAGGGTTCATAGTCCTCCATTTTGCTGAATCGTTTAAATCGCTTCCTCTTTCTTTTGAAAGCGCAAACTGTAAATTTTTTGGAAACAATTTTATTTTAAATCGATTTTTAAAACACGTGATTAAAACTGCAACATCTGTAGCAATTTCGACGAAGAAATTGCGCTTCACAAAACTCCGTAAAAACGGATATCAAATTAGCGTCGCGGGATAACCGCTTAACAATTCACTTTAAAATTGACGGTTACTGAAGTCAAAACAATAGTAATTTTTATTCGTCGAAATGTCATCAAAACAGTACGCTTCAAAAAATATAATACCGGCGTAAAAAATTCCGTTATAAAAATAACGGCAACAAAATACGTTTTAAAACCAACCAGCGGTTCAAAGCAAATTAAACACTGGTATTTTATAACATTTTCGTGTAGTTCAACTTGCACGAATATGTTGAAATTGGTGGTCTGGGTATTATTCACTCTCCATGCAAGTGATAAATGTAAACCAATATGAATTGAATTGGACGTGCTACTCACCTTTGCATGCAAATATCAAATATGGACCAAATATAATAACCTGGAATGGATTTTATGTACACGTAATAGACTTAGACAAGATGCAAAATGACTTGGACACGTTTTTGATGCACGCATCAGATATAAAAGATGGTGGCCAAGCATTACTTTTGCACGCATAAAAAAAGAGGTCGGTTTGGGCATAATTTTTGGTGCACATATACTTGCACATAGTGATGAGGTAGAGAAGAAAATATAATGTGACTTATTCTCGTGTTACCCCTGTTTGCAAATACGAATATAAATGAAAAAGGCGAAGGCCTGGACTTGCTATAGTATGCATGCACGTATTAACAAAGTAGCCACAAAAATTTAAATGAGAAATGCCTCTAAAAAGGAAAATGACCTGTACGCATGAAAAATTATATAACAAAACCTGCACACATTAATATTTTCACACACAAGTAGTAGGAAACCTTATGCACAAGTTATAATTAACGAATTGAAAATAAATCAACCTGGACAAAAATTATATGTGATGCACAACATTCTTTTATTTGTAAGGCCTGTATACTTCTTTTCACGCAATTATCATTTGCACGCAATGTGACACGAAAATTGAATTCAAGTTACTAAGATGGCCAAGCTCACGTGTATACAAGGATACATGCAATATATTTCAAAATAAAGTAACCCGGATAATGCAAACTTTTACTCTTTTGTACGCAAGCAACAATTTACCCTGGCAATATACACGCACACTGTAACAATTGTGAATTTAGACCATGTTTTCGAGTGCTACTATGGCCTAAAAATGAAGAAATGAAATTTTAACTTGAACAAAGTTTATATGCATGCGTTTATGAATATGGTCTATGCATCTCTCATATATAACAAGTTTGTACGTGCCTTAGTTAGCAAAATATTTTCATAAACTATTGAAGCTTATTTACGTATGAAATACGGATCAAATAGCATGAGAAGTGAAATGCAACAATATTTTTATAATAACTAGATAAAGGAGCAAACAAGGACAGAGCATGCGAAGTATACTTAGCACGCGAATACAGTTGAGATAAAATTTCAGTCAATGAAATAACTTCAATTATAGAAACTGAACATTTCATTGTTTATGCCCAACTTTATAAATGCAATTCTCTCGTCAAAATTCGATGGTACCTTCCATTTGTAAATTCAAGGGATAAAAAAAAATACACACTAAAATAATTATATCTCACTTCTACAATGTCAACCTTTTATTTGCACGTACGTAAATTTTGAAGCGAAGAATAAATTAGAAATGTGAGTGTTTTCACTCACTTTAGATTTTGCTTCCAAAAATCAGTTAGCCATAAAGATCCAAAAGAGAGCAAGAAATGTGAGCTGCCATTAATGCATCCACTGAGTATAGGGAGAACGCAAAATCTGCAGGCTACTTGAAGTGAATGAACAAAAAGGAAGATGTAGCTACTTTTCTCCTTTTCATAGTTGTGTACAATTCAAATAAAAGTGAAGATATGATGACACTCAAGGTACATGTTCATTTAATTAGAGACGTGCATTATTGGGAGTAAGTACACACGGCTGTAAATAATATGATGGTGACAGTGAAGAGTTTTCACACTTGCATTTCAAACTTTGGTGACAGCAAGTTTATACTTTGCTTTAGAATAAGTGACAGCAAGGCAAAAAGAAAAATGTTCCACTTTGTTTACAATTGGACCCATTCTCTTATACTCACGTGAAGGCTGGTTTTACAATTACTTTCTAACTGACTTTACAACAGATTTTTGCATCATTTTTTTTTTCGAATTTAAATTTTTTAAAGTTTCTATTTAAAATATTTATGTAATAACCCGGATTTCTGGCATTGTAATTAATAATTGGGTTAATAAAAATAATAATAAAATAATATACTGAAATTTTAAATTGAACAAATGAATCTGATCAAATAAATATTTATATTTGTAATTATGTTGTATATATACATAGACAGAATTATTATATACAAGTTGAAATTATATTTGTTTAAATTAATTGGAGATTTAAATTTGAATTTGGGTATTTAAATTGAAATTCAAAAGACAGTTATATATATCTTAAATCATACTTTGGTTTTAAAATGTATTTTTATTGGATTTTTATTAAGAACATAAATTGTTTTATGGTATTTTCTTTAAAAGAATTTATTTTATAAATTAAAATATGTATTTATAAATTAGAAAATTTATTTTAAAAGGCTTTTAAAAATCTAATTATGCATGGAAAAATACATGTGTTAGCATATAATCATTCTTTATAACATATGTTAAAAAATTAAGTAAGTAAAATGACAAGTGTTATACATTAAAACAAGTGGCATCTTTAGATTTATTTTTCTTTTATTTTTGTTAAATAATTTTCAGCCTAAATACATATACTTTTCTCTATCTATTTTCTTTTCTTCAAAAAAATATATTCAAATGCTAAGAAAACAAGATCTGAACTCAAACAATCTTTCTAAGCAAATCTACAATGATTCTTCAAACCTGTAATCACTTGCAAGAATGCATGCAAGTAAATCTGGAGTATATCAAAGCAAAGCCTCTAAAGCATTTACAATCTGTAGCTGTAACCTGATATCTTCTTCGACCTGTATCATCTTCGAGCTTTCAATTGAGTAAAACTGCAGCTCAAATTCAAATTGAGTTCAACTTTAGCAAGTGAAAATCTCAAGGGGGCATCAGGTTTCAAGCATTCTGTTCCAGGAAACCTGTTCCTCTGCCTCTTCAGAAAATTTATGAGTAAACCTCTTCTCTAAGTTTAACAGTACAATATTTTGAGGCATGCTTGAAATCAAGACTGTAGGAATAATTTCATGCATGAATGATCTGTTGCATGTATAAAGTATAATAGAATATATGTGTACCTCTGAAGAAAAAAAATGGATTGACATATTTCTGTTGTGTTACAGGATCAATATCACTCAAAGAAAATTTATATCTCACAATCTAAACAGTTTCTTGTTTTGATTTTGAAATGAAATTTGTTTGTTTTTTTTCCAATTCAACTCAACAAAATAGTTTAAAATCAAGCTTTCTATTCAAAGAAATGTACAGGCTCTCTGTTCTTTTCAGAATAAAAGTGAGTAACAACAATATTTTAACATCTCAGTAAATGATTATGTTCCATGCTTATCTCTGAAACCAAGTATGTTGTGAATGCATTTTTAAGTATATCTCTGTGCATGTATATATATGAATATTTGGTTGTGTGCATTTGTTATGTGTTTGGATGCTATTTCTGATTTTAGTTCCCAGGTTCTAAATCTGATCTTGAACCAATTCCTCTTGATCAAATATTTATTTGTACTTAAGTCTTAAACCAAATATGTTTGATTTAGCAGAGATTTTAGTTCAAAAATTTGTTTAAGTTAAAATAATTTGTATGGTCTCTGGAAATAAGTTAACAACAGTGTAAGTTTTAATTAAGTTAAAATTCAGTTGTCATGATTCATGGATTCAAGTATCCGAATCAAATGCTAAAAATTAAACTTGATTTTTGATACCAAAATTTCAATTTTTAGTAATGGAATTTGGGGGCATTTCTGGTTCGACCAGAAATAGGTATTTAGGGAGATTCTGATGATCTCGTTAGTCTGGAGGGTCGTGGTTCATTCTGGAGGAAGAGGAGTGGTCAATGACTAAGGGAAAAATAGTGGATGGGTGTATTGATGACGGTGGTGACGATGGTTTTTTGATTTTGTTTGTAGACCTAGTTTAGGCATTGCTCGAAGTTTTGATCATCTTGACACCTATAGATGATCGAGTTCAACAGAACTCTGTGGATCGATTTCTTGGTCGTTTAAGAAGGCTTGGCCGGAGGTGCTGACTTTCCAGTGGCCGGAGGAGCAAGGTCGAGGAGTTGCCAAGTTCTGTTTTCTGGTTCCAGTTAGGATTTGAAGCTCGATTTTGTTTTCGAGTTGCTTTGGAGGATCTGATGGTCGGGATGGGTTTGGTGGATGATCGCCGACGTGAGGAGGCCAGCGTGGATGATCGGAAGTGGCTGGAGTCACGGTGCATGTGCACCGTGCACTTTTGTTTATGGTGGTAGTTTTGGGTTGAAGCAGTGAAGGGACTCGAGTTTTTCTCGAGTAAAGTTAGGGCGTTACTCGAAGCTAGGAGGGTTTTGACTCGAGCTATTTTGGCGATGGCTCAGGTAATTTGTTTTGTTACAGGTTTTTAAAACCTGTCTGATTGGAATTTTAAACTGGATGTAAAATTTGAAACAAGATTTTAAACAAGTTTAAAATCAGGTTTTTAAAGTATGGACGCAAATTCATTCTTGCACCCTAGATTTAAAATAAACAAAGTTTATGAAATTTAAATGTTTAAAACAACTTTAATGTTAAAGTATATTTTATAAAATGTTTTGGTTTAAAATTTCTTACATAAATTTCTTTTATAAAGGTAAATGTTTTTCACCATTTGATTTTTAAAAGGGTTTAACTTGGTTGAATTTGTTAAAGTTAAATCTGTAATTATTTCAAAACTTTAATTTGAAATGAAATTTAAAAATGAATTTGAAAGTAATATGTTTTCAAATGTGGTCGAGAATGATAATTAAACTATTAGTAAAAATGATGTTTTTATTATAAAGTTAATTAAGATTTAATGGTTTATAATTCATTAAATAATTTAAGGTAATTAAAATGGATAAATTAATAAGTTAATAAATTAATGTTTTGGATTAATTAATTAAGTAATTAAGGGATTAAATTAAAAATGATTAATATAGTTGATTACTTAGAAAAGTAATTAGAGGATTGGTTAATATAGTTAATGACGATCATTAACTAAGTATTATCAAATGATTAATTAATGGAATTAATTAGAGATAATTAAATTTATTTATTAATTAAGGATACTCAATAGTGAATTTGGTAAGAATAATTACTCAATGAAATTTATAAAAGTGTAATTACTTGGTAAAGTAATTAATAATTAATTACAAGATGTAATTAATAAAGGGATGATTTATAAAGTGGAGGTAATTTGGACTAAGTTACTTTGTGAAACTAATAAAGGGATAATTGCTTAGGGGGAATAATTAAAAGGTTAATTAATCAGGGGATTAATTAGAGATAATTAATTAGGGAGTAATAAATTTATTTGATGAAGTAATTAAGGGTAGTTAATTACTGTTGTTATTAATCAAGGGTGATTAGTAATTATGGTTAGTAATTAATTAATAAAGTAATTAAAGGTTAATTACTGTATTGGGTTAAGAATAATTAATTTGTGAAATTAATTCAGGGTTAATTACTTAAAGGTAATTAAAGGATAAATAGAATGATATTGGAAGCCTTTGCTAAATTGTTATCCCTAATATGTGGTTCGTAATGCTATGTGATATGATATGTTCGATTTAAACCGTGATGATGTGGTTATCTATTGATGATGAATTACTGTGACATCCTGTATTCAAAGTTGAATTGTATTTCACTTGAATAATTTAAGTTACGATGACATTGGTTTCGAAGCGTTCGGAGTCAGGTATTAATAAATACCCGAAACTACTTCGATTTGAATTTGTAATAATCCTTTATACGTGATGTCAATAGACTGAAATGGAATAATATGGGCCCTTGAACTAAGTTAGAATACTTAGAATTTGAGTTGTGGAATAGGTGTTGAGCATAACAAGTAAGGAACTCGTAGTGAGGTACGAGTTACTTGGGTTTTTCTTCTATGGTTTGAACTTAATATTTCAAATTATTTGGGTTTACTCACGCTGGTTTCCAGTCTGACCCGGGTGTTACTTTGGTGTAATGCTCGAGTCAGACCGAGTATTATAGCTTTTCAGGGAAGGACGTTCTGGAGTTCAGGAGACGAGCTGGATGGCAGAGACATACGGAGCGGTTTCCGCTGTGTATATTATTGCTGATTAGCTGGGACATGTTTTCAAATTTGTCCTGTGTTGTGTAAAAGTTGTAACTCTGATGTATAATTGTATAAGAGTATTGATACAGTTCTTCTTTGTAAAACTGATTTTATTTATTATTATATTTTGATCCGCTGCGAATGTGAGATTTTCTGTGTTTTGGTGTTTCTGTTCTTTCTTCTTCTTCTTTTCCTAACTATCTGGAGTTTTTCTGAGTCGAAAATTCCGGGACGTTACATTTGGTATCAGAGCTGAAGGTTAAGTGAGAACCTTGGCTCTGGTGGGATTACTCATTAAGGATAGGGTAAGTGGTATCCTAGAATGAGTTGAGTGTATATATATGTGAGAGAGCGTACTTGTTATTTTCTTATATAAAGATTTTAAATGGTTTTATATAAGAATATATTTTGATATATAAAGCAATATATCTTTTTAACAAATAGTAAAGGAATTGGTTGTTAAATTATTAAGTTAAATTAAGAAGTAATAGAAATACAACCAAGCTGAAATTAAATCTTAAATTTGGGAAAGGTTTCAGGATAAGGATAATCAGTTAATTTATGTAATTAATTAAACTTTATTTAGTGAGATTAATTAATGGATAATAATTGGAAATGATAAATTAAGAAGAAGTTACTTAATGAAGTAACTAGAGGTAAGTAATTTAAAGGACAATTACTTGATGAAGGTAATTAAGAAATAAGTTAATTACCGAATGTGATTAATTGGAATTAATTAATGATGTAATTAATTTAAAGAAACAATAAATAATATTATTTAATGCAATTGAATGAAATGGTCCTATTTCAAATAAGAGTTGTTTGAAAATTTAAAAGAAATTTGTTTTGAATTAAAAACCAAAGGTGGTTTAAAATTTTAAAGTATAACTTGTTATGTAAAAGAAATAAATATGTATATATGAGAGATATACATAATATCAAAGATGGTTTAAGATAAACTCTAAATATTGAGTTTTAAATTAGGAATGAGATGTGATACCCAAAAGTGATAAGTTTTTGAACTCATAAGTGGGAAGATTATTTATGAAAAGTTCAAATTTTGAAATGGAAGTTCAAATTCGTAAGGTTGACTGGATTAAGTGAATTAAGTTTAACCTGGGAAAAAAGTTAAATAAGTTGGAATGATCAACCTGATTTGGAGATTTGAAGATGAAATTAAGATTTAAATTGGAGAGTTAAATGGTTGATTTGAATTAGGAAGTTTGAGTGATCTCAAAATGGGTTTGAAATTCGAAATTGGAAATGGATGGATGTTCTTAAAATAAAGGCTAATTTGATTTGTGGTATAATATGTTAGGTCTGAACTATGAATTGAATTGTTTAAAACTTTAAAGGTAAATTGATTTAAAGGAATTAAATTAATATTTGAAGTATTAACTCGAATTTATATAATTCGAGATGGTTTAAATTTGAAATTTGAATTAGTTATTGAATTTGATTTGAATTAATTGAAATGGTGATTGAAGATGTATGAGTATAGGATTCAAATGGAAAATTTGAATTGGATTGATTTGAATAATTTGGAATTGTAATTAAAGTTGAATAGTATAAAATTCAAATGGAATGTGAATTGAATTTGGAAAGAAATCAAGAATAATTCAACTTGATTTGGAAATGGAGTTTGAAATTGGAATTAATTCAAATTGGAGTTGAAGTAAATTGAAACTGAAACTAGTTCAATTGAAATTTATCCGAATTAGAATAATTTGAGATCAAAGTTGAATAAAGTTAAATTTGAAAAGAAAGTGAGGTTAATTCAACTTGATTTGGGGTTGAATCAATTTCAATGGAAATTGAAGTTATTTAAATTGAAGTTAAGTCAATTTAAATGGAAGTGGAAATTTAAATTGAATTGATGAGAATGGAGATTGGGAAGTGAGCTGTTTTGACTCTGGACTATTTTTAATATAAATTGATTTAATATAAACCTATTTTTCCAAGCTATTCATTATGTATACAACCTTTCTTTTAAAAGCCAAACTATATTATATTTGTTTTACAATTATTTTTGAAACCGTTTAACAATTTTTCCAACTGTTTTATAAACTAATTATTATCTTACTATTATTTTGCAATTATCTAAAATTTCTATAATTATTTTAACTATTTTCCAATTATTTTACAATTACTGAACTATTTTACTGCTATTTTACAAACTAGTAATTATTTTTCAACTACTTATCTATTTCTTTAACTTTTTAAGTTATTTCTAAATTTAAACTGGACAGAGTTCAAACTATTATTGGTTAAATACCCAATCGAGATAAGAATAGAGGTGATAATCCAAATGGATTAAAGCAATTGTGAGTAAGTGAATGAAAATCAAAGTGAATGTGAATAGAAATGGAATTGATTTGGCTAATAACAAATAAAGAAAAATACGTAGGGTGTGCGTATGTTATTCTATTCGCATAATGATTTGATCCAGATTCGAGCATAAAATTTCGAGATAGTATGTCGATCCGAGTTGGGATTTTTCACCCGATTTTCGACGGCGAACCTGGATACGGATTGTTGATTGGTTCTGGATATTCTCTATCATAGTTAAGACTATGCAAGGAGAATGGCGGTTTCTGATCAAGAAACCATATCTATGTCCGCACTAGGAAGTCGGGTGGACGATACTAGTTCGGAAGTGAAATTGTGTGATCGAGTGAGCGATCAGATTGGTATGGCGTACAGATGATATGTGTACATCGTACGGATTTGAATGAAAATGATATTGGAAAGAGTAATCAAATTTGAATATTTGATTTTGAGTAAACAAAGTTAAATATCTTTGTTTTATAAAATGAAACCCCCTTATTGAATCTTTTGCCAAGAAGAAAAGGATTTTGAAGGTGTTTTGAAGTATAAAATGAGTTTTATACAAATTTGAGATGATCCAAGTTTTTAAAAATTATATATATCTGTATGTGTATATATATATATATAAAGAATCTTATGAGGATTTTGGAAAAGGTTTTGGGAACCTTTGGATTTGGAAAGGCTTTTGATTTTTGGGTAAAATCAATATGAAAATTCGGAAAACCTAGTTTGAGAATTATCTATTTTGGAATAATCGATTTTGTGTAAAGGAGTTTTGTATGAGATCATACTAGGTGTATGATTTGAAGATACTATATGTGTATAGTATAAAATGTTTTGATGATAGCTCTGGGGAAAAAGGCGCTCCCTTGAAATGAACTTCTCAGGAGTACACCGGGTGGTGCTGCCTTGATCCCCAAGGGAGGGTTCTAAAGTTGATCCTGTGAGGAGTCTGGACAAAACTAGTTCCTGGGGATCTTGGGTAGAGGTTGCCATAGCGAAAGTCATATCTGTTGCCGAGAGCCAACAGTCTGCATTTGATTTTATATCGGTAGACTGCGACCTATGTTGGAGTGGAGAAGTTTCATTTGGACAGCGAAAATCAGAGGCCGCTGAGAGCCTGTAGTTACATGGACTTTTGCTGTGACGGCAATGTAACCCTGGATGTAACTGTGATCTGTCGTGTGGGATCCATGGCGTAATCGAGAGGCTGCGGAGAGTCTGAAGTTACATGGACTTTTGCTGCGATGACAACGTAACCCTGGAATGTAACTGTGACCATGGATGGGGGTGATGATTTCCAAAGCATTCTCACAAAAGATATATCCTCTATTTTCAAAAACTGTTTTCTATATTTCAATAAAATTTATTTTCCAAGTATTTTCACTAGGTGTTGAAAATGGGTCTACTAAGCACTTGTAGATTTTCAGTCTTACGCCTGATCAACGTATGACCGAATTTCTGTGAGAACGAGGACAGACTTATTGAAACATCGAGTTATAAAAAGTATTTTTATAAAAACTATTTATAATATTATGTATATTTTAAAAATGTTTTAAAGGCATTTCATAGAATAATTTTTATAAAAATAAGCATTTTTATAAATTCTGGTTTCGTCACTTTTCGAGGACGAAAAGATTCAAAAGGGGGAGGAATGTAATAACCCGGATTTCTGGCATTATAATTAATAATTGGGTTAATAAAAATAATAATAAAATAATATACTGAAATTTTAAATTGAACAAATGAATCTGATCAAATAAATATTTATATTTGTAATTACGTTGTATATATACATAGACAGAATTATTATATACAAGTTGAAATTGTATTTGTTTAAATTACTTGGAGATTTAAATTTGAATTTGGGTATTTAAATTGAAATTCAAAAGATAGTTATATATATCTTAAATCATACTTTGGTTTTGAAATGTATTTTTATTGGATTTTTATTAAGAACATAAATTGTTTTATGGTATTTTCTTTTAAAAGAATTTATTTTATAAATTAAAATATGTATTTATAAATTAGAAAATTTATTTTAAAAGGCTTTTAAAAATCTAATTATGCATGGAAAAATACATGTGTTAGCATATAATCATTCTTTATAACATATGTTAACAAATTAAGTAAGTAACATGACAAGTGTTATACATTAAAACAAGTGGCATCTTTAGATTTAATTTTCTTTTATTTTTGTTAAATAATTTTCAGCCTAAATACATATACTTTTCTCTATCTATTTTCTTTTCTTCAAAAATATATATTCAAAAGCTAAGAAAACAAGATCTGAACTCAAACAATCTTTCTAAGCAAATCTACAATGATTCTTCAAACCTGTAATCACTTGCAAGAATGCATGCAAGTAAATCTGGAGTATATCAAAGCAAAGCCTCTAAAGCATTTTACAATCTGTAGCTGTAAGCTGATATCTTCTTCGACATGTATCATCTTCGAGCTTTCAATTGAGTAAAACTACAGCTCAAATTCAAATCGAGTTCGACTTTAACAAGTGAAAATCTCAAGGGGGTATCAGGTTTCAAGCATTCTGTTCCAGGAAACCTGTTCCTCTACCTCTTCAGAAAATTTGTGAGTAAACTTCTTCTCTAAGTTTAACAATACAATATTTTGAGGCATGCTTGAAGTCAAGACCGTTGGAATAATTTCATGCATAAATGATCTGTTGCATATATAAAGTATATTCGAATATATGTGTACCTCTGAAGGAAAAAAATGGATTGACATATTTCTGTTGTGTTACAGGATCATTATCACTCAAAGAAAATTTATATCTCACAATCTAAACAGTTTCTGGTTTTGATTTTAAAATGAAATTTGTTTGTTTTTTTTCCAATTCAACTCAACAAAACAGTTTAAAATCAAGCTTTCTGTTTAAAGAAATGTACAGGCTCTCTGTTCTTTTCAAAATAAAAGTGAGTAACAACACTATTTTAACATCTCAGTAAATGATTATGTTGCATGCTTACCTCTGAAACCAAGTATGTTGTGAATGCATTTTTAAGTATTTCTCTGTGCATGTATATATATGAATATTTGGTTGTGTGCATTTGTTATGTGTTTGGATGCTATGTCTGATTTTAGTTCCCAGGTTCTAAATCTAATCTTGAACCAATTCCTCTCGATCAAGTATTTAATTGTACTTAAGTCTTAAACCAAATATGTTTGATATAGCAGAGATTTTAGTCCAAAAATTTATTTAAGTTAAAATAATTTGTATGGTCTTTGGAAATAAGTTAACAACAGTGTAAATTTTGATTAAGTTAAAATTCAGTTGTCATGATTCATGGATTCAAGTATCCGAATCAAATGCTAAAACTTAAACTTAATTTTTGATACCAAAATTTCAATTTTTAGTAATGGAATTTGGGGGCATTTCTGGTTCGACCAGAAATAGGTATTTAGGGAGATTCCAATGATCTCGTTAGTCTGGAGGGTCGTGGTTCATTCTGGAGGAAGAGGAGTGGTCAATGACTAAGGGAAAAATAGTGGATGGGTGTATTGATGACGGTGGTGACGATGGTTGTTTGATTTTGTTTGTAGACCTAGTTTCGGCATTGCTGGAAGTTTTGATCATCTCGACACCTATAGATGATCGAGTTCAACAGAACTCCGGGGATCGGTCTCTTGGTCGTTGAAGAAGGCTTGGCCGGAGGTGCTGACTTTCCAGTGGTCGGAGGAGCAAGGTCGAGGAGTTGCCAAGTTCTGTTTTCTGGTTCCAATTAGGATTTGAAGCTCGATTTTGTTTTCGAGTTGCTTTGGCGGATCTGATGGTCGGGATGGGTTTGGTGGATGATCGCCGACGTGAGGAGGCCAGCGTGGATGATCGGAAGTGGCTGGAGTCACGGTGCATGTGCACCGTGCACTTTTGTTTCTGGTGGTAGTTTTGGATTGAAGCAGTGAAGGGACTCGAGTTTTTCTCGAGTAAAGTTAGGGCGTTGCTCGAAGCTAGGAGGGTTTTGACTCGAGCCATTTTGGTGATGGCTCGGGTAATTTTTTTTGTTACAGGTTTTAAAAACCTATCTGATTGGAATTTTAAACTGGATGTAAAATTTGAAACAAGATTTGAAACAAGTTTAAAATCAGGTTTTTAAAGTATGGATTCAAATTCACTCTTGCATCCTAGATTTAAAATAGATAAAGTTTGTGAAATTTAAATGTTTAAAACAGCTTTAATGTTGAAGTATATTTTATAAAATGCTTTGAATTTAAATGTTTCAGTTTAAAATTTCTTATATAAATTTCTTGTATAAAGGTAAATGTTTTTCACCATTTGATTTTTAAAAGGGTTTAACTTGGTTGAATTTGTTAAAGTTAAATCTGTAATTATTTCAAAACTTTAATTTGAAATGAAATTTAAAAATGAATCTGAAAGTAATATGTTTTCAAATGTGGTTGAGAATGATAATTAAACCATTAGTAAAAATGATGTTTTTATTATAAAGTTAATTAAGATTTAATGGTTTGTAATTCATTAAATAATTTAAGGTAATTAAAATGGATAAATTAATAAGTTAATAAATTAATGTTTTGGATTAATTAATTAAGTAATTAAGGGATTAAATTAAAAATGATTAATATAGTTGATTACTTAGAAAAGTAATTAGAGGATTGGTTAATATAGTTAATGACGATCATTAACTAAGTATTATCAAATGATTAATTAATGGAATTAATTAGAGATAATTAAATTTATTTATTAATTAAGGATACTCAATAATGAATTTGGTAAGAATAATTACTCAATGAAATTTATAAAAGTGTAATTACTTGGTAAAGTAATTAATAATTAATTACAAGATGTAATTAATAAAGGGATGATTTATAAAGTGGAGGTAATTTGGACTAAGTTACTTTGTGAAATTAATAAAGGGATAATTGCTTAGGGGGAATAATTGAAATGTTAATTAATCAGGGGATTAATTAGAGATAATTAATTAGGGAGTAATAAATTTATTTGATGAAGTAATTAAGGGTAGTTAATTACTGTTGTTATTAATCAAGGGTGATTAGTAATTATGGTTAGTAATTAATTAATAAAGTAATTAAAGGTTACTTACTGTATTGGGTTAAGAATAATTAATTTGTGAAATTAATTCAGGGTTAATTACTTAAAGGTAATTAAAGGATAAATAGAATGATATTGGAAGCCTTTGCTAAATTGTTATCCCTAATATGTGGTTCGTAATGCTATGTGATATGATATGTTCGATTTAAACCGTGATGATGTGGTTATCTATTGATGATGAATTACTGTGACATCCTGTATTCAAAGTTGAATTGTATTTCACTTGAATAATTTAAGTTAAGATGACACTGGTTTCGAAGAGTTTGGAGTCGGGTATTAATAAATACCCGAAACTACTTCGATTTGAATTTGTAATAATTCTTTATACGTGATGTCAATAGATTGAAATGGAATAATATGGGCCCTTGAACTAAGTTAGAATACTTAGAATTTGAGTTGTGGAATAGGTGTTGAGCATAACAAGTAAGGAACTCGTAGTGAGGTACGAGTTACCTGGGTTTTTCTTCTATGGTTTGAACTTAATATTTCAAATTATTTGGGTTTACTCACGCTGGTTTCCAGTCTGACCCGGGTGTTACTTTGGTGTAATGCTCGAGTCAGACCGAGTATTACAGCTTTTCAGGAAAGGACGTTCTGGAGTTCAGGAGACGAGCTGGATGGCAGGGACGTACGGAGCGGTTTCCGCTGTGTATATTATTGCTGATTAACAGAAAATTCCGAAGACTTCCTACGATGATCGGCATAAGATTTCTGCCTAATCTGAGCCTCCTTCATTCTCTGTCTGATAATATCAATCCTCTCAGAAGATTCACAATTGTAATCGGGGCCGAGAACTAATCTTTCCCCGGATTCCAACCAACAGGATGGTGATCGACACGGCCTTTCGTAAAGGCTTTGAAAGGAGCTATACCGATACTGGATTGAAAACTGTTGTTATAAGAAAATTCAACAAGAGATAAATGGTTTTCCCAGCTATCTCCAAAGTCAAGAAGTAGTCCGATTGGACTTGATAGGAATAAAATAGGCTGATTTGGTCAATTGGTCAACAATCACCCAAACATTAGTATGGCCTGACCTCGAACGAGGTAGACAATCAATGAAGTCCATAGAAATTTAATCCCATTTCCAAAATGGAATCTCAAGAGGCTGCAAAAGACCACTAGGCGACGGTGTTCTGCGTTAATAAGTTGACAAGTCATGCAACGACTCACATAACTTACAACATCACGCTTCATACCGTCTCAAAAGTATAAGCGTTTCATATCAGCATACATCATACGACTACCCGAATGGATAATATACTTATAACGATGACAATCCTTAAGAATGTTATTTCTAAGATTATGAATATTAGGCACAATCAACCTACCCTTCTTCTGAATACAACCATGAACATCAATATCAAATCCTTTAGATCATCACTTCGGGATTCTGATTTACAACTCTGAATAAGATAAGAGAGATCTAGATCTTGTTTCTGGGCATCGACAACACGATCCAACAAACTAGGACAAGCTTCCATGCTAAATAAAAGCACGGGAGAATCAGAAACTGAAGGATGGTCTCTAATATCACAATGAGATAAAGCTTCCAACATATTCCACTCTGCTAGCATCGTGGAAACACAACTTGCTGCTTGCGAATAAGCGCATCAGCAACTCGATTACCCTTACCAGGGTTATATTGAATATCGAAATCATATGAAGCAAGAAATTCGAGCCAACGCTGTTGCCTCAAATTAAGTTCTTTCTGAATGAATAGATACTTCAGAGATTTGTGATCAATGAAGAGAGCAAAACGCTAGCCCAATAAAAATAATGTCGCCAAATCTTTAGAGCAAAGACTATGGCGGCTAACTCTAAATCATAGGTAGCATAACGAATTTCGTTAGGCTTTAGTTGTCTAGAAGCATAGGCAACTACTCCATCCTTTCGCATGAGAACAACACCGAAACCAATACGGCTAGTATTGGTACACATAATGAAGTCTTGGTTCCCTTCGGGAACCACAACGATAAGAGTATCGGAAAAGAGTACTTTCAAATTATCTTCTTTCCTGAAAATCTATAACTTCCAAAATTACAATTATTTTTTATGAAGTCATTTGTAGAAAAATTTACTTTTTATAGGTCAATTTATTGTGTCAATTTGTCTCATCAAAGTGTTTAGGAGATTCCTATCGATAACGTTGATCAAGCGCATCGACCAGAATTCTTAAAGCACTCAATGGGAAATACAATCACAAAAATCATCTTCTATATGATAAACACAAATCCAATTATACATATAAATAAATCTTATGAAAAAGATTTGCAAAATTTTAAATTGCTGTTTTCATCCAAAATCAATAAATACACAAATGGGGTCATCGAGATATTCGTAGAATTCTCGATTCGTAAAATGGATGAAATAAGCTGGGCAAACTGAATGACATACTAAGTCATTCATAAGAATCACAACGAGTGCGGAATGTGGTAAGTAGAATGCTAACTTCCGCAACTCGTAGCCAAATTAAAACCAGCAGCAAGATCGAGTTGGGAGAAGAGCTTAGCGCCACTTAACTGATCGAACATATCGTCGATCTTAGGTAATGGATACCTTTTTTTGATAGTGAGCTCGTTAAGCTTGCAATAATCAATGCAAAGCCTAAGAGTACCATTTGGCTTCTTAACGAAGACAACGGCGGTGCCCCAAGGAGATGAGCTAGAATGAATAAATCGCTTGGATTCCAATTTAGATAATTGTTGCTTGAGTTCCTAATTTTCCTTAGCAGACATCCTCATAGGAGGACGACTGACAGGATGAGCATCAGAGATAAGATCAATACGGAACTCAATTGCCTATTCGGCAGCAAACACAAAATAGGCTCAAAGACATCAGAAAATCACAAACAACAGGAATATTAGCTATGATATCCTCCGATTCGAAGGAAGAAATGAAACCATTCGAAGTACAGTCCATGCTTCGAAATATAATAGATAACTGCTCGATAGCATCGGGATGCTTGAGATATAAAGTTCTTTTGGAACATAGAATTTGAACTTCATAACGAACGAGCCAATCCATATCCAATATCATACCAAAACCAAGATGAACCATAACATGCAGATTTGCATGAAAGGAGAAACCACAAAGAATAATCTCAACATCAACACACAACAAACCAAGAATAGCGGATCCTTCAATTGGATTCATGATCCTCAAAGGTCACAAAGACTAACAACATCCAAAGGAATAACACCAACAAGCTCCTTCGACACGAACGAATGTAATGCACCCGTATCGAAAAGAAATCTAATAGAACGGCAATGAGATACTTCCAAAACAGAAGGAGTAATACCTTTGGGCTGAGAAGAATCAACAGAAGCTTAAGCAACATTAAGCTTACCAGATTTGATACCCTTAGAAGCAGTTAAAACAATCGAAAACAGAGGACTTTCCTTGTTTTAACTCAAGGAAACTACAAGCAAGATTGATAAGGGATTTAACAAATGGAATACTATGGAAATATGAGATATATTCCTAGACATATTCCAACTTGTTAGAGAGGATAAAAAGTTTAAGAACAACGAAGGGATAGATTAGAAAGGCACAATTAAAACCCTCGAATAGTTGTAACACATGTTCCATTGTGCTTCTGTTCTGTGTTTATAATAATTTGTTATGAATCTCAGCTCTGATACCAAGCTGTGATGCCCCACCTCTATGCTCACAATAACAAAGGTTACTATGAGGAATAACGTCTGCTATTGCGAAGAATAAGGCTTGTTAGAAGCGACCATCCATAAGTTATACCTTAGACGATTATTGATTACATCGATAGGAGTTGTGTAAATTACTCCCAAAGATATATATTCAATCCAAATCTAAAACGAAACTCTGATGGCTAATGAAAAATTCAGAACAACTCATAATAACAACAACATTGATAAGTATAACCACATCAGAACAGAAATATCAGATATATAGCGGAAGACAAGTTTGGAATATATGCTACAACAATCGATAGTTCACATGAACAAAATGTATATATACAAAGACATCAACATACATGAGACGATAGTCAATACACTAAAAGTACACCTCGAAGACTAGACAAAAGAAGGAGTGAAATCCCAAAAGCTGAAGCGGCAACAGAATCAGAGATAGCGACTATCCTGAAATAACTCGGTCTGACCCAAGTATTATTTAAAAGAAAATAATAACCGATCAGTCTAATTTAAACTTAGATGTGAATGCATCATAAACAACATTAAGCAAAATAATAATAGTCTCGAATGAGACTATTCAACATAAGAAATCAACATAGTTTAAATAAAGAAATCACATCAAACTCCATCAAATTCAACTCATTAAACTCCATCAAATTCACTTTCAAATTCACAATTGAATTCAAAGCAGCAATACACCAAATTACAATCTCGGATGAGACTATACACAAAATTATAATCTCGAATGAGACTATACACAAAATTATCATCATAGTTTAAATGAAGAAATCTCATTTAAACTTCACCAGAATCAACTTCCAAATTCATACTCGAATTCAAAGCAGCAGTTCACAAAATCTAGAAATCAAAATAAGATAACTAGAAAATCAACATAAAAGATGGATCGATCCCAGCAGATGGCGAGTTTTAGCTACGCCGCACGTGCATCTCATATGGCCGAAGCCTACCAAGCACTATATTTTTGGCGCCCAACAAATGACCCGAAAGTCTAGTACTGGTAATTGACCCGAAGGTCCATCATATGACCCGAAGGTCCAACAAATGACCCGAAGGTCCAGTAGAGTGGCTCGAAAGCCCAACAAAATCATCAAAATCATCAAACATCAAATATTTCAATTAAGGAGTCCGGAATTAACCGAAATAGTAAAAGTGTGGTTCTATACTCCGCACTTTTGCTAAATCGTTTAAATCTCTTCATCGTTTTCTTGAAAGTGCAAAATTGTGTATTTTATATAAATAACATTTTACGTTCTCAAACGGACAAGTCCCGAATTAACCGAATCAGTAAAAGTAAGGGTTCATAGTCCTTAATTTTGCTGAATCGTTTAAATCGCTTCCTCATTCTTTTGAAAGCGCAAACAGTAAATTTTTTGGAAACAATTTTATTTTAAAACGATTTTTAAAACATGTGATTAAAACAACAACATCTGTAGCAATTTCGGCGAGGAAATTGCGCTTCACAAAACACCGTAAAAAAGGATATCAAATTAGCATTGCGGGATAACCACTTAAAAATTCACTTTAAAATTGACAGTTACTGAAGTCAAAACAACAGTAATTTTTATTCGTCGAAATGTCATCAAAATAGTACGCTTCAAAAATATATTACAGGCGTAAAAAATTTCGTTATAAAAATAATGGCAACAAAATACGTTTTAAAACCAACGTTCAAAACAAATTAAACACTGGTATTTTAAAACATTTTCATGCAGTTCAACTTGCACGAATATATTGAAATTAGTGGTCTAGGTATTATTCACTTTCCACGTAAGTGATAAATGTAAACCAATATGAATTGAATTGGACGTGCTACTCACCTTTGCATGCAAATATCAAATATGGACCAAATATAATAACCTGGAATGGATTTTATGTACGCGTAATAGACTTAGACAAGATGCAAAATGACTTGGACACGTTTTTGATGCACGCATCAAATATAAAAGATGGTAGCCAGGCATTACTTTTGCACGCATAAAAAAAGAGGTCGGTCTGGGCATAATTTTTGGTGCACATATACTTGCACATAGTGATGAGGTAGAGGAGAAAATGTAATGTGACTTATTCTCGTGTTACCCTTGTTTGCAAATACGAATATAAATGAAAAAGACGAAGGCCTGGACTTGCTATAGTATGCATGCACGTATTAACAAAGTAGCAAAAAAAATGAAAATGAGAAATGCCTCTAAAAAGGAAAATGACCTGTACGCATGAAAAATTATATAACAAAACCTGCACATTAATGTTTTCACGCGCAAGTAATAGGAAACATATGCAGGCAAGTTATATTATGGAATTGAAAATAAATCAACCTGGACAAAAATTATATGTGATGCACAACATTCTTTTATTTGTAAGGCCTGTATACTTCTTTTCACGCAATTATCATTTGCACGCAATGTGACACGAAAATTGAATTCAAGTTACTAAGATGGCCAAGCTCACGTGTATACTAGGATACATGCAATATATTTCAAAATAAAGTAACCTGGACAATGCAAATTTTTACTCTTTTGTACGCAAGCAACAATTTACCCTGGCAATATACACGCACACTGTAACAATTGTGAATTTAGACCATGTTTTCGAGTGCTACTTTGGCCTAAACATGAAGTAATGAAATTTTAAATTGAACAAAGTTTATATGCATGCGTTTATGAATATGGTCTGTGCATCTCTCATATATAACAAGTTTGTACGTGCCTTAGTTAGCAAAATATTTTCATAAACTATTGAAGCTTATTTACGTATGAAATACGTGTCAAATAGCATGAGAACTGAAATGCAACAATATTTTTATAATAACTAGATAAAGGAGCAAACAAGGACAGAGCATGCGAAGTATACTTAGCACGTGAATGCAGTTGAGATAATATTTCAGTCAATGAAATAACTTCAATTACAGAACATTTCATTGTTTATGCCAACTTTATAAATGAAATTCTCTCGTCAAAATTCGATGGTACCTTCCATTTGTAAATTCCAGGGATAAAAAAAATACACACTAAAATAATTATATCTCACTTCTACAATGTCAACCTTTTATTTGCACGTACGTAAATTTTGAAGCAAAGAATAAATTAGAAATGTGAGTGTTTTCACTCACTTTAGATTTTTCTTCCAAAAATCAGTTAGCCTTAAAGATCCAAAAGAGAGAAGAAATGTGAGCTGCCATTAATGCATCCACTGAGTACAGGGAGAACGCAAAATATGCAGGCTACTTGAAGTGAATAAACAAAAAGGAATATGTAGCTACTTTTCTCCTTTTCACAGTTGTGTACAAATCAAATAAAAGTGATGATATGATGACACTCAAGGTACATGTTCATTTAATTAGAGACGTGCATTATTGGGAGTAAGTACACACAGCTGTAAATAATATAACGGTGATAGTAAAGAGTGTTCACACTTGCATTTCAAACCTTGGTGACAGCAAGTTTATACTTTACTTTAGAATAAGTGACAGTAAGGTAAAAAGAAAAATGTTCCACTTTGTTTACAATTGGACCCATTCTCTTATACTCAAGTGGCGGCTGGTTTTACACTTACTTTCTAATTGACTTTACAACAGATTTTTGCATCATTTTTTTTTTCGAATTTAAATTTTTTAAAGTTTCTATTTAAAATATTTATTACGACAGTAATTCAAAAATCATGGTCGTTACAGATTTTTAAAATATTTATTACGACCGAAATTCAAAAATCACGGTCGTTACAAATTGAGGATGGTTTCTTGAGTACGAGTGTCCATTTGTAAAAATATATTTGACTAGTTGACTTCCAATTTTTATTATATTATAAAACTTCCAAAATGTCTCGTTATTCATATCTTGAAATTTTAAACCCCAACGGAGGCATGCTGCTAGGCATTTATTATGTTATACGTCTATTCCGGATGCATTGGAAAAGGTTTCGAGTCCTAATTCGATCGTATGGAGAAGATAGCTTTTTGGACCCTGTTATTACACTCCAAACACTACGAAAATTAAAATCCGATAATAATACAATATTACGGATCCAATGGCACTGGTTTCGTTGACTTCTGAGACTGTGCCTTGGAAGGCTATTTTTAAATTCAATTTAAACGATAAAATTTCAAAACCGAACAAATCAGTGTTAAATTCAATTTTAAAACTTTTATTATTCTCAACACTATCAATATAAATTTTACAAGCCTTCAAATTATTTTTAACAGGTTTAAACTCCAGATTCAACATTTTACCCAACTTAAAATTATTTAATTAATAATTAAATTACCCAATAAATGGTGATATTTGAATTCAAGTTAAAAATTAACTTTTAAACATTTAAAATCAATTAAATATTCCGATTTCAAACATTCAAAAATTCCGGATCGTCACACCATCCTACGTCCAGTCCCGAAGCTCCTCTTCGGAATTTAACTATCAAACACCCTCACTTCGCCCGGAGGAATAGGCTTGGTTACAAATGCTTGTTCTTGTCAAAGTGTGTTCTATAACACGAATATTGACTGTTGAGTACAAATGCTTCCAATCTATATATAGATAATATTGATTGAAGGGTTTTGAGTATATGGAAGACTAAAATACTGGTATTAGATTGCTAGAGATCAAGTATTAATCAGAGTATAAGAGTACAGAGTATAAGTCAGTAAGGTGAGATCTTCTCTTGAATTCCTGATGCTATTTATAGTGGTAGAGAGATCCTTTGTGTAGTTGCATCTGTTAGTAAGTGCTCTAAGGTCGCTTCTAATGGTGATGAAGAGTTGCAGCGAAGAGGAGCGAACGTGCCTTTTCAATTGTGACAGTTGTACTTTGAATATACATAGCCAAGTTCAAAATCAGACGTTTGGAAAATATTTCAGACGTCTGGCTCTCATATATTTTTTGTATATGATTGCTTTTCAGACGTCTGAGTATATTAACTAGACGTCTGATTCTGTCTGATTTGCGAACCAGAGGAATCAGTCAGATGTCTGGCTAGTGCACTCAGACGTCTAGATTTATGCATGTTGCTTTTCCTGTGCCTGTGTCATTCCTCATACGATTCTATCGACTTGTAGCCTCTTGATACTTCTTTTGAGTCTTGTTCTTGTCTCTTTGGTGATGTTTACTTTAACAATTACCTTTAAATATAGATATATATGCATACTTGATTTCCATTGCATAGTTGTTATCATCAAAACCATAGAATTGATTTCCTAACAAAAATTTGGGCAAAACACATTATATATGAAGTAAAGAATACCAAAATCATAAATTTTTGTATAGTATCTTGAAGAATAAAGTAGCACTTTTGATCTAGCTAAAGTGCACAACTTTGAATTTTTTTTAAAAGTGTAGGTACTAAATAAGTGTTTTTAAACCTTGTTTTATTTAAATGTTTAATATTTTGTTACACAACCAAAGCTTTTTTTTTGTAAAGTCTTATATTAATCATCTTTATCAAACCCGGACTTTATTGCATCTTTTACTGGTGTTATTTAATTACGTATGAAATATGTATAAGAGACGTCCAATTTTCAATCAACGCGCAGCGTTATTATTGATTTCTTAGGGATCTTATCGAGTTATAAATTAATTATTAGTGATTTTCCACAAAGATGGTTTAAAAGTGGTTTCTTTTGCCTTCTTTAGTTAGGAGATAATTACAGATACTTATGTAAATTAATCATATTAAATAATACTACAACGCAACTAATAAAAGGAATTAGTAAATTAATCATCAATTATCTAACACGTTTAGTTTTATGGTTAGCTTAATGTTTGATTCTTTTAATATGTCAAATTTCTAAAATTCTTACTCTTTTAACCTTTTTGGCACTTTAAAAAGTATTAAAGAGAATTAATACATAGTACGTTCTCTAATCTGAAAATTGGAATCAAATCAAAGAGAAATAATAAGAATTAATGGAATTAATTCACTATTTATTTTGAATTCAAACTAAATATATTGATTTACTTTCACTTTAGTTGCATATAATAATAAATAGATATTCATTCGCAAGCTGAACCTAGTTTTATAGCTATTAGTATGTGAAATTTATATGACAGTGGTTGTCTACAAATTGAAATGAATTTTAAATCACTATTTATTTCTTTTATTATATCGTTTCAAATTGAATTTGTTATATATAACTTCAATTGTAAGTGAACTTCAAAAAATATCAGTTGGTATTAAAAATTATTTGTACTTTCATTGTAAGTGTAACGTTATGTTTGCTTCTTTTAATGCATCTAGTTTCTAAACTTATTACTTTCTACTTTTAGCAAAGTTTAATACTATCAAACGATAAATTTTGCTTATTAAAATATTTAAAAATTTATTACAGAATATCTGTAATTTAATTTGAACTTTTTCCTGAAAGTAAATGAGGTTAACTGGACTCCTACTGGATTATATAAAATTAACATAATTGAATAATGCTAGCAATTATAAGTGAATTTGAGACTTTACATGTTTGTTTTTAAGTTGATTATTGGTATTAATGATGACTTCACACTAGGATTCATCAAGAGTTGAATGTTATTCCATCTTTACTATCAATTAAGAATTCTCAAATTGATCGAAATTAATTCGTTTATATAGCATTAAAGAGAATCGATTCAATAATCAACCTATAGTCAATTCTCTAATTTAACATGGAATAAAATAACATATTTAATTCAGATTGTAAATATTTTTATAATTAGTTTGTACTAAAAATTTAACTATAGTTATCCTTATCTTAATTTACTTACATTATCTCACGTTCATACGAAGTTAGATATCAATGCATTCTCATGATATTTGTTATTAAATATATATATATATATATATATATATTGGAATAATGTAAATATTGAAATATTTTTAAAAAATAAAGTCATCATCAGTTTCAATAATTATTATAAATTTAAAAATCTATTATGCTGGAGCGCCTCTTTTTCAAAGTGCATAATATCAAAGATAACGATCCTTCGTATTTTGAACTATTAGAAAATATGTTTAATTTAAAATTTTATAATTTTGTAGAAAAATAAGCATAACTCAAATGATTCGAAATTGTGACAATATTAGTTTTTTTTTACTTTTTTTTAAAAACTCAACCCAGAGCCCTGATGAAATCGAAGGGATGTGATGAGCTCCCTCCTAGCCTGGTCCGACCACAGACAGGAGGGTTTTCAGCTAGCCCAGCACAGAGATTTGATGCCCCCAACCAAGTTATTCGGTTTTATGGGGACCAACCTCTTACGCCTTGAAATGGGAATAGGGCAGATGTGAATCGAACCTACGACCTGCTTACCAAGAAGCGAGTATCTTACCACTACGCCACTACTTGCGGACAAGTTTTTTTACTTTAGTTGAAAGCTAATAATATAACATGGTGGCATGATTGAAATTTAACACTAAAAAATTAGAAATAAATACAGACCTCATTAGGACTATTTTCTTAATGAGTTGAACCTTAAAACATGGTAGGTAGCTGATTTACACTAGAAATTAACATACAAAAGTTCATTAGTTTACGTTTCAATATTAGCTTCAAGTAATGACTGTCATGTATATATAATATAAAATAAAATGAATTCTTTCACATGTATTTTCATATATGTCCAATGGCAGTGTCTATATATTGTTGAAGTTTAATACCTCTGTTATTGATTTTGATGATGACATGCTCAATAATAATAAAACATTAATGTAAAATATTTATACTAATGTTATCCCAAATCATATAGTATATAGTGCATGATACTATATATGTATTGAATCGAAGACTGTACAGTATAAAAGACTCAAATAATACATGAAGGCTCATGAGTATAAATGACCAAGATATGAAGATCTCAAGACTACGGTATAGAATATAGAGTCATAGAATATTGTTAAAGTCCTTGGTAGCAATCTTTGATCTTTATTTTCCATTTTCTAAATCCTTTATCGTTGAAAAAAATATTTTTAAAAATATTTAAAAATATTTTTAAAAGTTTTTTAAAATTCAAAATGTCTATAAATTATGTTTAAACTATTTCACAAATTATCAAATTATTTTACATAGTATAGGATTTTCAAAACATTTTAAAATAAACAAGTTTTCAAATATGCTAGCCTACATCGACATAAAGGTAGATGACAAGTCGACATACATGTCATAATTTTGAAATTCAAATTCTTAAATGAGGTGTATATTCAATGTAACTCTTCATGAATGGATATGTCTGTTTATTCTCTATACATATGAGGTCTTCAAACGAATTCTTAATAACTACTTTCTTATTATCTTCTCTTCCCCAACTCTGCCAAATTTCTAGTGGAAAAACTTATTCAAATCTTCTCTATTTTAATTAAAATCATTTCAATCTTCATTGTATTGATTCTTTACTATTTATTATCCGATTTCAATCAACTCTCTTTTGATCAACAATCAAAGTCCTATCCAGGAGACTACAATATCCATTGTATCTAAAGATCAAGAAATCGACTTTGGATAAACCATCAAACTCTAGGTGTATTTGTGTGGGTGTGATTGTAGTCCGTTCAAATCAACTGGGTGTCTTTGTAGCCTAGAAATCCGAGTGGGTGTTCGTGTAGCTCGTCCAAATCAAGTGGGTGTACCCTGAGCCTGAAAAATCAGAAGGGTGTGTCTCGTAGCCTTGGAATCGAGATTGTAATTGGATTTTCCTTCTACCCATTGAAAGATTGGAATATTGAAAAGAAATCTACACCAGCAATTGTACGAGACTGGACGTAGGGTAACTCCGAACCGGTATAAAAATACCTAATGTGATTTTTCTAATTCTCTACTTTTTACTTTATCACATTTGTTCTTATATTTGTTTGCATCTATGATTGTTCATTCTACATCACTTAATAGTAATCTTGAAACAATTTTAAAAAGTTTCACAAAAATTATAAAACATTACTCACCCCCCTCTAGTTTTAATTAGCCTTAAGATCAATAATTCAGGAATTCACATTCAGTATCAGAGCGTTAGGTTTTCAAAACTCATAATTCGATTTTTGAAAAAAGTAGCTACACCGTTGGTACATTTTTTAATATTTTTGTCGAAGGACAATCTACTGTTAGGTCCCCATTTTTTAACGACAGTAATTACACTTATTAGTCACGTAGAATAAAGATCTATTTATAATCTAACAGTTTAGATGTTTGGAACTGAACCACAAACTAATTTCGCATAATGGACTGTTGACAAAAAGGCACTTTCTAAAGCCATGAATATTCTATTTTGTTCACTAGATAAAAATAAATTTAATAGAGTCTCTATTTGTAAGTCTACATATAAAATTTGGAGAACACTGCAAGTTACACATGAGGGCAATGGTAAAGTGAAACAGTATAAAATTTCCATGTCAACTAATCAGTTTCAATTATTCAAAATGAATCTCAACGAGTCAATTTCTGACATGTACTATAGATTTCAAGATATAGTGCATTCATTGTTTGCATTAGGTAATTTTTTTTAAAGAGGATCAAGTTAGAAAAATCCTCAATTCACCCATTTTAGAATGGGATCAAAAGACACATGCAATTGAAGCGACTAATAATATTAGAACTCTGAAAATTAAAGAATTAATAAGCAATTTAATGTTCTATGAAGCACAATTGCAGGACTGAAGAGAAAGCAAGGCAACACAAAAGAAATCCATCGCTTTCAATGCTATAACTGACGATTAGGATTTAGATGATGACAATGATGAAGAAATTGCTTTCATGATAAAAAAATTTAGAAAATTCCTGAAGTATAGAAATATGAGCATATTTTAGAAACCCGAGAACAAGATGTTTGGAGCTGGAACTACAGCTAAATGCTTCAATCGTGATGAATCCGATCATTTTCGGAGAGATTTCCTACCTCCAAATAAATCAAAGGTTTTGCTAATGATTCATCCATAAAAAGAAAAAGGACTTATACAACAACTTTGGATGATTAAGACACTTCCTCTAGCGACAGTAAATCAAATGCTAAGAATGTGGCGGCAACAGCGGACTAGTCAGAATTGATCAAGAGAAAGTAGCAAAAATGGTACCTTTTATTTAATATTTTTTATTTTATTTTTTTAGTTGATTTTGTTTTTTAAGAATAACATATATATAGATTAATAATGATATTAGATGAATATAAGTGTATGAGTGTTTGTGTGTGTGTATATAGGAATATATTGGCATAGTTTTATTGTTGGAAATTTCAGGCTATATATCGACATACCCCCATGTCATATGTCGACATGCATGCCAAAAAACTATGAGTTAAAATTTGAATTCAAAGTTCAAACTTTCCTCTCGTTTTGTACTTACTCCCCATGTTTTGAAAATGGACCTTTTTGACCAGAGAACACGACTCTTCACTCTCTATTAATTTAATCTGTCTCTACTCATTCATTCACTCATTTTATTTAAAAATTCAAATATTTCTTCATTGTCTTTTCTCTCAAAAACTCAAAAATGGCTTCCTCTAGTCAAAATCCCAAAACCATAAGGCTCTCTAAGAAAATTAAAAGCTCTCTCTTCAATGAGAAGATGTCATTGAAGCCTATATGGAGTATACTACTTCCAAAAAAGTTTCTCTCAGAAGATTTGTTAAATTTTAAGATTTTTCCTCTTATGCTTTACATGATCTTTGTTTTGAAAATGAAATTCTTAGTTTAATTGATATTCTCAAAATAAAAATTTTCGTTATCTAGATTTAGTTAAAATATTTTATGTGAATTTAAATAGAAAATTTTATCAAAGAGAAGAATGTCAAGTTTGGAGTAGTGTTAATGGTACTCAAATCATTTTAAATCGTGAAATTTTGGGTCATATTCTTGGTTATAAATCTAGTTGAATTGACCTCTCCACTTTACAAATTGATGAACAAAATGGTGAATTTTCTTATTATCTTTTGAAAATGATGAAGATTTTGAATTTAAACACAAAAATTTTCGACCAAAATCGAGACTCATGGGTCTCATTGTACAACAAAGTATCACTCCGAGGACGGATAATTATAATAACCCTACTCAAAAAAATTAAAGCTCTTTTCATCGTTTGTGGTCGTAGCAACACAATTGGGCACAAGTCATTTTTGATGACTTTGTTCAAAAGAACATTTCTAAACATGAGAACACAGTTTTTCATGGCGTGTCTTATTAGAGTTTTCTTATATTTCAGTGTCAATTTAAGAGGAGAAAACCAATTCTTCAGAAAGTTTTTGACATTCTCTCTTATGCATGTTACACCATTTTTTGAATCATATGTGGTCTTCCAAAATAGGAGCAAAGGTTAGCATGGGAAGAAGAACAATAAATTCAATAAGAAGAGGAAGAAGAAGGGGATGAGATGGAAGTGGAAGAAGAAAAGGAGGAGGAAGAAGAAATGGATTTTTCCTTAGAAAGTTTTGAATAACCATCCCACATTACCAATAAAGAGATACAAGTGAATCAAGGAAGCTTCTAAAAAACAAAAGAAGCTTAAGCGTTCATTTAGTAAAAAGTTTACTTCTCTTTCCAACAAAGTGAACAAATACTTTGGAAAGATCATTCGCAAGCTTGGTGACCCTTCATCATCATCATCTACATCTTTCTAAGCCTGTCTAGCTGTTCCTTATGATATCTAGCTTTGTATTGTATGCTTTTTAGTTTAAATTCATGTCATTTTCATATATTTTCTTTTATTAATCATTGAAATCCTTGTATCCTTTTATTTTAGGTAGTGAAATATATTTCTTACTATCTTATATTATTTATTAATCTTTGGATGTTATAAATATATAATGGTATAAGATAAACACAAATTATAGAAAATACTCTTTTTTTGAAAATTTATATATGTATATCGACATACATATTACCTATATGTTAATATATAATAGGAAAAAAGCAAATTTTTTAAATTTCAAAATATAAGTAACTACCATCCATCCATTCATTCCAAACGACTTTCTACTTCTATATAGGCCTATTTCTTCTAGAAAACTCAGTCATCATTTTATTCTATACTATCTTTTCATTCTCATACAAATTTTTACAAATATGTCTTCTCCACATTAAAAATTACGTGAAAATCTTGAAAAAAACTCTTCAATCTTTCAACAATATTCTCTCTTCTATCCTAAGAAATCAATGGCGTTTATAGTTAAGTCAAATGCAGATGATCATGGAAATAGTTTTAAAATGAGTTAGAAATGTTTTATAAACATTTAAATATGTTTAAAGAAATAAAGAAAGAAAATCAGGATTTCATCTCGTATATTCGAAATATGTCCAAAACAATTTTCTAAAAACATCGCGGTTTTGCAGTTCGTAATCCAAAAAGGGATTTCTTTATAAATGATATTTTTAAATAATAAAAATATATGAAATAAATTTGATAAATCTATTAAAATGGTTTAAAAGAGATTTGAAATGGAAAATATGAATTTTGAAATATTAAAAATTTGCTTAAGTTAAATAAGCTTATATAACACTTTCCACAGCACTTTTATGATGCGAATTCTATAACCTTTTGAATATAGTTTTAAACTTAACAATTATTTCCTATATATTTTGTAAACAATTTAAAAAAAATAATTAAGTAATTTAAAGTTGATTTGGAAGTTTCAATAAGAGTTTGAATAAATGGTTACGAGGAATTGTTTATACCACTTAAACAAAATATAAGAATATTGATTGTATTAACAAACTTGGTATGCGGAAACGACTAGTACATTTGTCCCACCTGTGAGATATGGGAAGATAAAACAAGGTGTTTAACTATGGTTAGGAATGGAGCAACCAGTGTCTTGAACTTACTTGGCCTATGTTTTCTCTTTTTATTAGAGGGGTGGAATAGATTGAAAGGAAAGCCCGAATGCTCTAAAAGATCATATTTAAGTTTCTCCAAGATAAAAGAAAAGAAACAAAGTATTTGAATGTTATTTTACCACTTAACATATTTTATTCGATGATTGGTACGAAGGAACCGGGATTGGATTTGGGTGATTCCTATCCGAAGAACAGTTATCGGATTTGCATGATTATGTTTAGCATGATAGGGGTTCTCGCTTTGTAAATAGTGACGAAGCTTAGACTCTTACCCCTATATGTCCATAGTGTGAAAGGGTTAGTTGATAGTCAAGAGGCTTATCATTAAAGCAGATTCGAGGTACCACATGTAGTCACCTCCATGTTGAAAAGCAGAAGTGCCCTCATGTTGAAAAGTAGAAGGGTAGTGGGATGGTTGAAAAGCCTACCTGGGCGGGTCTGAAAAGCCCGTTTGTTACATAAGTTTGTTTTTCAAAGGGAAAACTTTACTATTCAAGCTACGAAATTTTAAACTAGTTAGTATTGGAATACTTGGAAAGATGGATTTCTCAAACATTTATTGTTTATCGAAGTAAAATTTTTATTTTTATAATCAGCTTGTAAATTGATTTGTTTATTTTAAAAGAGTTTTTAATGGGTTATTAAAAGTATTTAACAATTTAAATAATAACTTAAAACATACCTTTAAAAAAATAAATTACTATTCTTTAAAAATGCTCATTATACATATATATATACATGGTTTTGAAATGATTGAAAATTATTTATAAAATTCTCTCGAGATGTGTAGACAAACTTTATTTTAAGGATGAGATTTTATAAGAGAAATCTTATAAATGGAACATTAGAGACTTAAGAAAATTTCCGATGCCTAGATGCGATAACTTTGGGAAAATTTTGAATTCATTTAAAGATGTTATAAATGGTTGGTTGAGATTACAAATAAGTATAATCGGTTTGGAAATCTTAGGAAGAATTTATTAAAATTCTTGAGACTTATGAGATAAGTCATGAAATATTTCCAAGTTTAATGTTAAGATGGTTCTGGAAATTTTACATATAAATATTTTCCTAAGTATCGAAAGGAATATTTTGGAAACATTTTAGTGGAAAATGATTTGGAATAGATAAAAATGGAAGTTGGAAATATTTCTAAATTTTTAAAATGGTGAAATATCCTGTCATGGATACAAGTGATGAAATTTTTTATAATATAGAAATATTGAAAGAGATTGAATATATAGCTTGGTGAAGATGTTTTGGAATAAATATTTTGGAGATTTATAAAATTGGCCCTAGTGTTTTCTTATGGATGTTTTATTGATATTTAAATAACCGACTATCAATATTGGTCAATTATGTTAATCGTTTCGAAGAGATCGAGATCAGATTTATTTTTCCGAAACCGCTTCGATCCAGTTTGAACATTACGAATGAATACTGTGAAGATGAGGAAGTCGGTGATTCGGTTTGTCCAGGCCCAGGGCAACTTGTATGGATGAATGCTACCAATACATCGTCATTGGAGGACGGTGAGCATTCTAACAAGAATTATTTCTTGAAAGGTAACGCTTAGCCTCGAGCCTCACCAACCGGGAACGACTAAAATATGGGAGATGATCAAGGCTAAGTGGGTCGCACCTAATTAGGGTATGTTATCACATTTCTAGATGTCCTCGGAAAACCTATATATTATGGATATGGTTATGCATGAAAGAAGGAGTGCTCGATGGTAAAGGGTAGGTACACTCGGGGTGAGAACATATTCGGTCTATCAAGGTTAGGAGTAGGCCGGTCTTGTGTAGCACGGGATCCCGGCGAGGTCCTCGGTACATTGTTCTAGAGGTATACTATGATGGGCGGTACCCTAGTAGCCCAGTCATTCGTTGGAATCCATTCTCCAATACGAGCTTACGGTTTTGTTTGTAGAGTCTAGTGTGCTGGAATTTAATTAATGTAACAATTTTAGCTATTTGAATAAGTATTTTTATTTAGACACTATTATAATATCACTGGATTTTCTATAAAATGTTTCGGTTATTGTAAGGGAAAAACCCGTCGTATTTATGTGTGACGCGGTCTTACGAGATACCTTTGTTTTTCAAAGGATTTTGATAACTGTAATAATTCAAATTGAGTGTGTTTTCTCACGCTGGTTCTCTAGACTGTCCCGGGTGTTATTTTATTATAATGTTCGGGTCCGACCGAGTATTACAGATTTAGGATAGAATGCTATGGAGCTCAGGAGGCGAGCTAGAGGTGTAAAGACGTATCTCCGTACTTGATTTATATTTCCACTATATGAGGACAAGTTAGTAAACTATCCAGATTGATTGTTTTATATTATACTTTGATAATGGTATGTATATTAATAGCACAATTCTTGAATTTAAAATATGTTATTATGTATTATAATTTGTTCCGTTGCGATTGTGAGATTCTGTTGTTGTTGTTCTATTTTTTCTATCCTTTTCTTCTTCTTTACCCTAATTATTCGTTCTTTCATACATTTTGGGTTGGAGAAGAGTGAATTATTGTCATCTCAAGGGGTGCGGAACTACGAGATGCTACACTTGGTATCAGAGCTAAAGGTTAAGCGAGAACCTTAGCTTTGGTTGGGATTACTCATTAGAGATAGAGTCGGGAGTACTATAGAATGAGTTAAGTGTAATAATTGATATGAGCGCGTATTTGTTAGTGAATATAAATGGTTTTGTATTGTGTTGAATTATCTGTTGAGTGGTATATAAATTCTATTCGAGTAGCGGGACACCACTAAATCGATAGGAGTTTCTAAACACTTGAATAGAGTAACGACACAGTATGGTTTTGAAGCGGGTAAACGAAATAATTTTACCCAATTTATATTTTGATATAAAAGAATAATTTTCTGAAAATTATTATGGTGGTGTGTTTGGATGTATTATATTTTTATCCAAAATAAGACTTTAAAGTTTGGAATAGATATAAAAGCCAAATTAAATTGTATAAGTATAAATTATACAACTAAGTTAAAAACTAAAAATGGATTCAAACCAGAATTTGATGGCTTAAAACCCAGGAAGCTTTGAGAATATTTTAAAAGGGATTTTAACTAAGTATTTGGAAATTTTAGAATTCCAGATGTTAGGAAAATATTTTCTGAAGTGCTGTGAAAATGAAATAGCCTTAATTCTTTGAAGGGATTCTTGAAGAAAAATTATTTTAAATGGATTTTGAAGAAGGAAAATGAAATCACTACAGTCGCTGGAACATAATTCTGATGATGATGGCCGCATCGACAGTGTTCATTTTCGAGTTTCTAAGTGGCGGATTGCTGTCAAAATTGATTTGATTCAGATTTGTTGGGTAAACAAGTTTTGTTTAAAAATTCCTAAAGGATTTATTTTGGATAAAATCAGGTTGATTTTAAAATTTAAAGAAAGTGGTTTGTTAAACCAAAAAGAGTATGTATATATATATATATGTTTGATTTCAAAGTGATTTGAAATAAATATCAAGTGTTTATAATTCGGGAATCCTGTAGAAGATGATAAGGAGGGAAGTGTGAAAAATTGAAATTGGAATAATATTTAAAGTGAGAAAGTTTAAATGGAATTCAACTTAAGTCAAGTTGAGTAAATTAAATTTAGAAATTTAATTGACTGGACTTGAATTAAATTACTATAGTGTATTAATGAAAATGGGAGTTAACTTAGTGTACTAATTGAAATTTATAATGAAATTGAATGAATTAAAAATAAATTTGTTTGGAGCGAAATCAGTTTAAGTATGAATAACTCGAATATGGTTTTGAAATGTTGGTTAAAAGGGAATTTAAATTTAAATAAAAAGGTGAATTGGATTTGAATTGTATGGAATTGAATTAAATATGTAAATGTGAATTATAAAGTGACTATATAACTATATGTTATAAAATTTGAATTGGATTAGAAATAATGTCGAATTGAAGTGAATATAAATTTTGAGTGTGAAATAATTATACAGCCTTAAGGTATAAATTTTGAATAAAATAAAATTTAAATGAAAATTGGAATTTATGAATAAATAAATTGGAATAGCTTATAAAAATTGAAATTAATTGAATAAAAATATACGTGGGCTATAAATAAATGTATAATCTCGAGTTAAATTTAAAATGTGGATATATTCGAGTATAAAATTAATAGAAACGTGAAAATAAGTTGTGTGACTTATAAAATTGAAAAGTGAAATAGAAAACCAAAATAAAAATAGTTTGATATTTTGGTAAAGAAATAAAAATCCAAACTTGAATTTAAAATGAATTTGAACTCAAGTAACCCTAAGGAAGCGATTTTTGAGATAAAAATCAGATATTTAGATATAAATTGGAACTGAACTAATTAGATGGATTAATTAGTGAATCGAATATGGGAATGGAATTTAAATTGGTTGAATAAATTTGGATTAAGAATTAAAAATGGATTTTGAAAATGAAACTTGAGTTATAAATAAAATTCGACTTAAATTGCAAGTGAATTAAATATAATTGGAAGTGTGATCGAATAAAATGAAATTGGATTGAAATAGAAATGACTTGAGTTACAAATAAATTCAATTTGAATATGAATAAATTGAATATAGCCTTGAATATCATTAAAATGACTTCGAGAATGAATTTGAATATGGAACTGAAATTGAAGTGGAACAAACGAAGGAACCTATTAAATTAATTAAGTTAACAAAATTGGATTTGACTGGATAAGAATGAAATTAAATCGAAAGTGAATTTATTTGCAAATGGAAATGAACTTAAGTTGTTTGATTGAAATGATTGAAGTAAATAAAATTCTATTAATTAATAGAAGTGAATAAAATTTATTTTTAAATCCTTTTGGAATGGATATGATTTTGTTTGATATAAAAATAAATTGAATATATATAAAGTGAGTTATAAATTATTCAAATTGAATGAAATGGTATATGAATCGATCGAAAGCAATCAATTTGCTTATAATACATGTTTGGAATGATGAAGTTACGAAGTTTATGTGTTTTACTATTTAAATAAGTGAAATGTTGATGAATTTCATATTTTGGTACTTATGTGTTTAAATTGAGTAAGTACAAGTACCCGGAGGCTGTCGGGCAAGATTTGAGTTGCGTAGAAGTAAACTTGCTTGCTTAATAATGCTTAAAAATGCTAAAATAAGGTACGTTTTCGGATAAATACTACAAAATATAATATTGATATATATATTTTGTTTTCCGACCGTATGGGTTGATGTATATATATTTATCTCTCTTGTCATCTTGCAAAAGGCTCTCTGTACAAAGGAGACTCTGTCAAAAATTTTCGAAAATTTAGGGTGTTAAATTTTTTTTGAAAATTTTTGGAAAATTTTTGTTAACGACAATTTAATTTCGAATTGTAATTAAAATAAAGGGTTTTGAAATTAGAATTGAAAACTAATTTTTTTAGTAAAGACTAAAAGGTTAGGAGAGTGGGATTACGAGTTTTCACTAAGTGGGTTTTGAAAAAGTTAATGGGTTTGGAGCATTTTCTAGCCTTAGCAATTTCGAGGACGAAATTATTTTAAGGGGGAAGGAATGTAACGATCCAGATTTTTCAACCATTAATTTTGAATATTTAAATGGTTTAAATATTCGATTTGGAGTTATAATTGAGTTAGAAAGTTTTTAAAATGGAATTTCAAGAGATTTCATAAATTTTGGAAATCATCAATTTAATCGACGCGTTAAAACAGCGATCCGAGGCCCAGTCTTGGAATTCGAAAAAACCAGTTTCATTGGATCTATAATATTGTATTATTAATAGATTTCGAATTATGTAGCATTTGGAATGATCGTTTAGTTGTACGATATATAAACGCGTTGAATTTAATATCGAAATTTAATATAATATTTAGGTCTAAAAAGCTATCTTCTCCATACGATCGAATCAGGACTCGAAACCATTTCCATTGCGTTCAGAATAGGGGTATAAACTCCTAGTGGCACACCTAAATAGGGGTTCGAGATTTTGATTCATATTTGAGATATTTTGAAAAATAAGAAGGATAATGGAAAAATCAAATCAGAGTCAACCTTACTCACGAAGCCAACTTTCCCGATTTAAATAACTTCATTCCTTTTCTTTTCCTTCATCAATTTAAATCACGAATGCCGCTCCTTTCTTCTCAAAAAGAAACAAAATCAAATTCATTCGTTCGAATAGAAAAACCCAGTCGAAATTGATCCACGGAGAAGCATTCGCGAGAGGGAGGAAACGAACTAGAGGTGGCGAGTGGGATGTCATGCTCGATTTTAAGGGTATGCTCGATTGGATGGGGAGGACGCGAGGCTATAGGTGATCGCAATCGATGGTGGGTCTCGTGGCCCTTGGTCGATTTATGGCGAGACGTGGGGTTGTGGTGGTCATCGTGACATGGGTGGATTCGTGTACACGGAGGAGCTCGGAGGCAGTGGTCGTCGTCGATCTACGTGACTTGGAAAAGTTCTCATTTGCGTATAAAAATAATATACGCATGTGACTATAGCATCCCGAAGAGAACCGGTAAGAGATTTAGTATTTAATTTAAAAATTCATTTTAGGTTAATTTTATTTTTAAGTATTCGAATGTTAAAAATCTATAATGCATCCATGCGAGGTAACTGAAAAGAGATGGTGCGGCGGATGTTGAATTTTATGAGTGAAGAACCTGACCATTTGAAGAAGAAGGCATATAGAGATTAGCTTAAATAAATTTTAATTAATATATTATTAGTTTAGAATAAAATTTGTCATCTTATAAACAAAAGAATATCATTAACTTATATACATCGTAAATTCATTCATGCGAGGTTCGGAAACAAGTTGAGTTTGGTTCGTAGCCATGAATTAGGATGGATTTGCAAAAGTATAAAATCAAGGTGAGAAAAATTCTCACTCATTTGGCTTACCAAAATTTAAATTTTAAATAGTTGGAATTAAAATTTGGACGCCTATTAAATTATCAATTTTTGTCTGTTGAATGACATAATATATATATATATATATATATTAGTATATATACTAGTATTTGGAGTGATATTTCCGCATATTATAGCGGATGAGACACTATGCACCACGCATAATAGCGGATGATCCTATATACCGCGGTGTCCCCCTCGAAGTGGGATTGGTATTTTTTTATATTGTATTAACATCTGTGGATGTAGGAAAAACAAGTTGGAGGGATCCAACTGGATTCCTCAAAATGTTAAATTTAATTTCATATATTGTGATATATGGATTGTGTAGAATAATCTATTATGGATTATTGTGGTGTTTGGAATTATTGAATGCTATTGTAGCACTGGCTTGAATTTTTATAAATTAAATACCATAAATATATTTTTAAATTTTAAGGGATAAAGGGAATTTCTGATATAAAAATATTTATATGGGAATCGGGATTATTTTAAAGAAATTGCGTTAGAAAATATATTGATTTTTGCTAACATTTAACTATTGAGAATTAGTAAATAGAGATTTTAAAACATGAATTAGGTAAAAAGTATTTATTAATGATATTTGGGAAATATAAAAAGGAGTTGAAGTCGATATTAAAAATAGATTGGAAGTTATAAATGAAATTTATAAAGAAATGGAATTTAAATTTGGAATTTTATAAATAAGTTTGTTTTTATAAACAAGTAAAACTCAAGGGAGTTATAATTTTTTTTTATAAACGATGATTTATAAAATAAAGAAAATCGATAACCGGATGATAGATTAGGAATATAATTTACAGGGAGAATTTATATTAGATTATGGAAATAGGGTTGAGAAAAAAATAGTAGATTCTATTTTTGAAATGAGAATGGTTAGGGAATCGACAATGAATTGATATGTCGTGAAATCGACAGGAAGTTATAAATTAAAATTGAATATTGAGATTTTAAAATATATTTTTATTTTTAAGAAGTTAAGTTTGTTTTTAAGGGAATATAAACTATGAAATTTTAAACTAGTTAGTATGAGAATACTTGGAAAGTTGGATTTTCAAATATTTAATATTTATTGAAGTAAAATTTTTGTTTTCATAATCAGCTTGTAAATTGATTTGTTTTTTTAAAAGAGTTATTAATGGGTTATTAAAAGTGTCTAGCATTTTAAATAATAACTTAAAGCATACCCTTAAAAAAAATAAATTGCTATTCTTTAAAAATGCTCATTACGTACATATAGTTTTGAAATGATTGAAAATTATTTATAAAATTCTCTCGAGATGTGTAGACAGGTTTTATTTAAAGGATGAGATTTTATAAGAGAAATCTTATAAATGGAATGTTAGAGACTTAAGAAAATTTCCGGTGACTAGATGCGATAACTTCGGGAAGATTTTGAATTCATTTAAAGGTGTTTTAAATGGTTGGTTAGGATTATAAATAAGTATAATCAGTTTGGAAATCGTAGGAAGAATTTATTAAAATTCCGGAGACTTATGTGATAAGTCATGAAATATTTCCAAGTTTAATATTAAGATGGTTTCGGAAATTTTACGTATAAATATTTTCCAATGCATTGAAAGCAAGAGTTTGGAAACATTTTAGAGGAAAATGATTTGGAACAGAAATATTTTCTAAGTACTATAAAAATGGAAGTTGAAAATATTTCTACGTTTTGAAAATGGTAAAATATCATGTTATGGGTACAAGTGTTGAAATTGTTCCAAATATAGAAATATTGAAAGAGATTGAATATATATCTTGGTGAAGATGTTTTGGAATAAATATTTTGGAGATTTATAAAATTGGGCCTATTGTCTGCTTATGGATGTTTTATTGATAATTAAACAATCAACTATCAATATTGGCCAATTATGTTAAACTCGAAGAGACGGGATTAGATTTGGTTATCCAAACCAGTTCAATCTGGTTTGAACGTTATGAATGAGTACTGTAAAGATGAGGAAGACAATGATTCAGTTTATCTAAATCCTGGGCAACTTGTAGGACGAATGCTATCAGTACATCGTCATTGGAGACGATGAGCATTGTAAGAAGAATTGTTTCTTGAAAGGTAACACCTAGACTCAAGCTTCATCAATCGGGAATGACTAAAACAGGGGAGACGCAGCAAGGCTAAGTGGGCCGCACCCAATTAGGATATGTTATTACCTTTCTAGACATCCTCGGAAAACTTGTATATTATGGATATGGTTGTGCGTGAAAGAAGGAGCGCTCGATGGTAATGGGTAGGAACACCGGGTTGATAACATATTTAGTCTATCCAGTTAGGGGTAGGTCGGTCTTGTGTAGCAGGGGATCCTGCATGAGGTCCTAGGTACGTTATTCTAGAGGTGTACTGTGATGGGCGGTACCCCAATGGCCCAATCATTCATTGGAATCCATTCTCCAATACGAGCTGACGGTTTTGTTTGTAGAGCCTAATATGCTGGAATTCGATTAATGTAACAATTTCAGCTATTTGAATAAGTATTTTTATTTAGACACTATTATAATATCACTGAATTTTCTATAAAATATTTTGGTTATCGTAAGGGAAAAACCAGTCGTGTTTATGTGTGACGCGGTCTTACGAGATACCTTTGTTTTTCAAAGGATTTTGATAACTCTAATAATTCAAATTGAGTGTGTTTTCTCATGATAGTTTTTCAGACTATCTCGAGTGTTATTTTATTATAATGCTCGGGTCAAACTGAGTATTAAGATTTAGGATGGAATGCTATAGAGCTCAGGAGGCGAGCTAGAGGAGTAAAGACATCTCCGTACTTGATTTAAATTTCCGTTGTGTGAGGACACGTTAGTAAACTGTCCAGATTGATTGTTGTATATTGTATTCTGATAATGGTATGTATATTAAGGGCATAGTTCTTGTATTTAAAATCTGTTATTATATATTATAATTTGTTCCGCTGCGATTGTGAGATTCTGTTGTTGTTGTTCTATTTTTCTTCTATCGTTTTCTTCTTCTTTACCCTAGTTATTCGCTCTTTCGTACACTTTGGGTTGGACAAGAGTGAATTATTTTCAACTCAAGGGGTATGGAACTGTGGGTCGCTATATTAATACAAGTGGACTTCATCTAACCGAGAAAAGTTAGAATGAGATGAATATGTATGACACTTCTTTGAAGCATGTCATTCAAAAAGACCTGTTTTGCTATGGAAGATGGAGCTTTTATGAAATAGTTAAGGATGATGAATGATGATATTATGTTCATAAACTGAGATGTAGATTGGGTAGAAGTAACGATGCTTGACCCCTTGATGATTAGGAATGTGGTTGGGTAGGTGACTATGCACCAAGTCCTGATTGATTATGGGAGTTCGGTTGAGTTGGGTTGAGGAGATTACGAATAGGTGGGGTTCAAACATTTGTTGCGATTGATACATACTCAGCTTATAATGCTTTCTTTGGCCAACCGGCTCTTGCCAGTTTCAGAATAGCTCTTATCCCATGGTGTTTAATATTGAAGTTCCCTACCAAAAATGAGGTATTATCTAGGGAGACCAGAGCACTGGTGAGCGTTACATTGCTGGGCTCAGAGAGGCGAAGCGACATAAGAAAGGAAAAGGTGCAGAGAAGGGTCTCTGCATCAAGACTGTTGATGCATAGCAACCACTGCCTAAGCCCTGGATCGGACGACATAGTGATTTCACAAATGTATGGATTCGAGGAAAGAGCCAGAGGATGCGAGGGCGACATCAATGGAACTGATGATCAACATCCTGATCGACGAGGATAACCCACTGGGTGCTAAAGATCAGGTCTCAGCTTGGCATGAAGATAAAGAATGTGTTGGAAAGGTTTCTCTAGGCAAAGCTCGATGTGTTTGCATGGACACATTCCGATATATGTGGAATATCGCCGGGGATAGCATGCCATACCGTGAATATGGACCAATAGTGCCGTCTTATGAAGCAGAAATGGCGCAGCCTAAGTCCAGAGTGATCCGCTACATTGAAGGAAGAAGTGGATATGGTGAAGACAAATGGCCTTATCTGCAATGCCATATATCCTAAATGGGTATCAAATCCTGTGTTGGTTGAAAATCCTAAAGGAAATGGGTGAATATGCATTGATTATTCAGATCTAAATAAAGCATACCCAAAGGGCAGCTTCCCGCTACCCAAAATTTACCAACTCGTTGATGGAACCATTAGACATAAACTTCATGGATGCATACTCTAGCTACAATCAAATAGCAATGCGCATCCTAAATCAAGAGCACATCAGTTTCATCATTGATTTAGGACTATACTGCTACCATGTGATTTCATTCTGTCTAAAGAATGTTGGAGCCACACGCTAACAATTGGTAAACTCTATATGAAATTAATATTGAAGGACTCTATGGAGGATATGCTAGTGAAGTTGCAATGATCGAAGAACTACATACACGACCTATATGGGATATTTGATGTGCTTTGAAAGTATATGATGATGCTTTACCCACTGAAATGCTCTTTTGGAGTCGCATCAGGCAAGTTCTTAGGTTTTATAGTGAACTCAAGGGACATAAAAGCCAATCCGCAAAAGGTGAAAGCATTAAAAGATGTCACTACCCCAAAAATGAGGAGGAAAATGCAAAGCTTAAATGGGAAAGTCGCCGCACTGAGTTGATCCATTTCAAAGGCGATAGATAAATATGTGTCTTTCTATGATGCCCTCAAGAAAGAGAAAGAGAAGTATGTCTACATGAAGAAATGTCATTAGGCTTTTTAGAGTACACTCAATCATATGGCGAGACCACCGGTTTTGTCAAAGCCTTTTGAAGGAGAGGACTTTTTTGTTTACTTAGCAGTATCTTCTCACACACTTGGTGCGACTTTGGTACATAAGTTCAGAATTCAAAGGCTTGTATACTATGTCAGCAAGCGATTCACTGGAGCAGAGAAGGATTATGAAATCGTAGAGAAGCTAGCTTATTGCTTATTAATCGCTTTTGAGAAAGTTCCTACCATACTTCCAAGTTCATCTGATAAAAGTGATGATCGACCAACCTTAAGGCAAGTGTTGCATTGAAATGAGACTTTGAGAGGTAGGGGTTATTGAAGTGGATTAGTAAGCCAACATGACATAATCTACCATCCTAGAAGGGCAATATAAGGATAGGCAAAGGCTGATTTCATTGCCACACTACTACAAAACATGCCATTTGCATCGGTTGTTTACCCCCCTTTTGCATCAGTTCAACAACCGATGCATATGCAACCGATGCAACAGGCTTAACACTTGTACATCAGTTCTGAAACCGATGCAAAAAGGCCCTTTTTGCATCGGTTGTTACTAACAACTGATGCAAAATATCATGGTTGGTTGCTTGGACACAGCCCCCATGTTGCATCGGTTGTAATGAAAACCGATGCAACTAATCCCTCTATTGCATCAGTTTTTTATAACAACCGATGCAAACTAATCCCTCTATTGCATCAGCTATTTATACCTGATGCAAAAAAACCATTCTCATATACCATTATTACAGTACTCAAATAGACTATATATATATATTTGATTATAACAAACAATTATTGCATGCAATATTACTATCATTCAAAATTAAATTTGATGGCAAATACATAATCAGATTTAATAATTCTACAAAAGAATGAAAACATATTCAGACACTAAATTCAGACAACGGTCCAAGTCGTATGTAGTCATACATGAGTCCTTGGAAAGGGCTGGTACTTCTTGGTTGCGTGAGATATATAGTATTTAAACCTTTGACTGATCCATTTGCTAACATCAATGCTATATAACCAATATAAACCATGAATCCCGTGTCTTGCAATTGAATTGTCTTGTCCAATCGATCCAGTTGTAAAATGAGGAGTCTTTGCACCCAAGTCATTGACACAAACCATTGAACAAACCAAAAACTCCTCTTTATTAAAATGTAAATATCAATCAAATATTTACTTCTTATTGTGGCCTTTTTTGCATGACAACATAGTAAGTTAAGTGGTACCAAATAAATAAATAAAATAAAGTAGGAGGAAGAAGCGTACTTGTAATTCAGCATGTGCGGATGATGCGAGTGCCATCCGTAGGATGTAAGGTCTGGTTTTGTTCACATGCTTTAGTCCAAATTCCACTTGCCACGTTGTACCCACGTAACTCTTCTGACCAACATTTCTGCATGATTCGCGAAAACATTTGGTATGAAAAATTGATTGCTGTTACTACCACAAATTCACAGTTTTATCGCAGTATGATGCAATTTTAACTTTTGAATATGAAATGTTCATTAATCTATACCTAGTAACCTAGGTGAAGAACCAATATTTAGTGTAGTTACTTTTCCCAACAGTATAAATTAGATCTCTGTTGGGATATAATTCTTTGTACCTCTCCCACAAACCATATTGCCTAAATCTGCAATGAAAGCAAGGTTGTTATGGTATATAACTATGAATAACATTATTATGGAGAACAGTTTGAGAGATAATAGCATCCAAATCAACAGTAATATTCAGCCTGTTATAATTTAAGCGCATTATTGTTTAAGCTTGTTACATAAACGATTTTTATTCAAGGTTTCAAATCTTAGAATTTACTATATCCAGGTCACTGTTTATACTGATTCTACTCAATGTTGTTTCTCTAGCTCACTAAAAAAAACTGAGATGTCATTCAAAAAGATCCTTTATGTACATTTCATACTGCTTAGTATCAAAAAAGCCAATATAATTTCAAAATATAAATTACCTTAACAGAAACCCGTTGAGATAAATTTGTATATATTGTATCACCATGGTCAGAACAATAGATGACCATCTAAATTAACCGGAAGAGTGTGTTTACAAAATACACTATTCTATATAAATCAATGAAGACATAAATGCACTCTTATGGCATGCCAGGCAATGATAAAATTTTAACTATATCTCAGAAAATGCAATAAATATATGTAGTTTGAACAAAATGCTCAAGTTTGATTACCACCAACCTGTGAAAACATGTGATAAGGAGGAAGGGATGACATTATAAAGTGGCGGTCATCTGGATTGTTCTTTATTTTGTCAATTACATCAAACAACTGATCAAATCCTTTCCTAGAGTAATCGGCGTGCATGTCAGTATATCTGACAATATTCTTCTGACATGGATATATGATAGATTGATAAAATTGAACTACAGAATTTTATAAAAAGGTTGTTTCGGTAGGCTTAGTTATCTTACTTGGCACCAAAGTGTCTCCACTGAAACCCATATACTGGCCCCAAATCTCCTTCTTCCATGTTAGATAAACCGATGCTACAAGAGAAAACAATTTACAAATTGATCTTGCAACAATTTTGGATGGAGATTGTGAGTCAAAATACTGACCTGTTAAGATAATCTCTTGATGCATTGCCATCCCATATATGTATAACCTTTTCCTGTAAAACCTGACCAAAAAAAACCATATATATTATTAGGTATGTTAATTGTGTGTCCACCTCCAGAAAAGCATACTATCATAAAATAAATACTTTTCATATGATTTTGGTAGATTTTCTAATGATATTATCAGGCTATATGTACTTCAAAAAAAAAAAAAACAGTAACGATTAAAAATCAGTGAAAAATGAAATCTAAAGGCAACATAATGATTTATTATATATTGTTGTGCAATGCTTACAGTGAAAGCTAATATATATTGTTGGCTTGGTAATAGTATATGAAGAAGCATACATTGACTTGGTAATGTAATTGAACGGTGTAGGAAGCCTCTCATCATCGTCATCATTCACCACTTTAATTGGCTTGTCCTCTTTTCCATCGGAAATGTCATAAAATGGTGGATTAGGCAATATTTATAATCCTCTAATATCAATTGTTGCTTGATCGGAAATTCTACGCAACTGAAACACAACTTGCAATTCTTAATAGTATATTTCTTAGCTATATACAATCCATCATATACATATGTTTTCTTACCTGAAAGGGTCCGTCCATGAACTACACGAATTGGGATTTTATCTTCAATGCTATTTTTCATTGCTAAGTTTCTACCCTCAAGTTTCTTATCTTTGTCAAATGTTCTTCCTGTTCCTGAGTACATCAGTACATCCTTATCGCATTTTTTATTAGACGATATTATACTGATAAGAGTGGCTTTGTCTACAGTATGATTGTTCTTTTGCAATGAAGAGGCCACTATATCATCGGATGAATTAACAATTGAGGGTGCTTCTTTGTATTTCTCAACTGAATTTTTATTATTCGTCGGTTGGAAGATGTTTAACATTTCATCGTCGGCTTTCAATTGGTTGAAAGCTGCAGCATTACTTGGTGGCTCTGTTCTTTGTTTGAGTGCATGAGGACCCTGATCAAAATGCAAAGATTTATTAATATTCAAACAAAAACTAAGATATCAACTGGCATGCTGCAAGATTCAACAACAGGTCCTTAACTTTATACTTAAATACATAAAAGTTCCCTACCACTTATTACAGTCCATAGCAGGTCCATAACACATGCATTTTTGTTCATAAATGACAAAAGAAAGTTCAAATTACTCACAGAATAATGAGTTGTACGTTATTCCAAAATTTTCAGCATGTACAATTAAACAATAAAAACTGATCACAAATCCGATTTACAAAAGAATATCATGATTTAACTATATCATTTCCACACAGAAGTACAAAACATAACACATATCGTTTAAGTTTTCAAGATACATGTGATTTTGATAGTGAAATGAATTATCAAATCCAAATTTGTATAGGAAATTATCGAGGTTTAGAAATTGATTTTTTTTAATGATATTATAGTGTGAAAAAAGTTGTTATATTTTTATTAAATTATATCGAATCATAATAACTTCGTATTTATGTCTATGTTCCTGCAACTCAGCACCATTGCCATGCCTTCTTCTATAAGTGACCACACCCCTATTTTGGTCTCTTTTAGCACTACTAATCACCCACGGAAAAGAGTTCCTTTTTGCTATATGAACAATTGGTGCTACTTTGAATGGTATGCTCACTGTATAGACAAAGAATTGTTTGCTACTACATGGGGTTCCCCATCATATATTCTGATAGACGAATTGAAGACAGTGAAATCTATACTGAAAGCATGAACATATCAAGAGCAACTGGTGACAATATTACTACACTACAAAAGGAGTTTGACACCATTTTTCATCAACTTGACCAAACACCAGTGAATGTTTTGCTTTATGAAAATATGTATTATATGGGCAGCAGCTTAATGATTAACTGTGCAAACAGTATGAGTTGTTGAGACAACAAACTAAAGTATGGTGGCTACAAAAAGGGGACCGAACCACCAAGTACCTTTATGCTAAAATGTCTATGAGAATGCATAAAATTAAAATACATGCCTTAATGAATTCTCAAGGAAATTATATTTATGACAGCAACAATATTCGGGACGAAGCCATTGCATATTATCAGCTTTTATTTAATGGTGACACAGCCACTGTGTATCCATCTATTTCACCATGAATGCAAGCGACTATTTTCTCTATTGATGACTATAAAAGTCCGGGGCCTTATGGATTCTCAGCTAAATTTTATAAACTGCATTGGGATGCCCTGTCAAGTATCTCGAATCATAATAAAAATTTCAAAAATAAGTGTTCGATCCACCAGCTAATATTAATTAGTTAAGGAACATGGTGTACATAGTATATTTTATTTAAGAAAATTAAATCAATTAACATGAGTTTCTACTGAAAACAATACTAAACTAGCAAAAATAATGGCAAGACAATATTATGACAAGGTCTCAGAGATTACCACAATCATGCTTTCCAAAAGGATCCAAACAATAACAAAGTGATGTATCAATACCCATGTAGAATGGAAGAATTATTAAATAAAAAATAAAAGAAGGATATACGAGAACTTGATTGTTAATACTTGTCTCCTAATTTACTACTTGAAGACGCGGATTCAAATCCTCACGCAAATCTGCAACACTAACAAAAGATTTTTTTTGAGCATCCATCAGATCCAATTGGGAGCAAAACGAACGAACCGGGAAGTCTCAGACGGCGCGCCGCTGGACGATAGAGGACCAGGGATATCCCAGTAATTTGAGGCTTTGAATGGTGTGGCCGAAGGAGCCTTAGACGATGGAGTCGACAAAGTGCCATCGTTAAATTTTTTGATTTGCACTTTGGGAATTGGGTGAAGAAGATCGGTGGGAAGTGAAATTTTATCGAACTGCTTTGATTTCAATTTTTATTTGTTTGAGATGCTCAGCCGTGGATTTCTTATTGTAAATCGATTTCGAGTTTGCTGCGATCTTCGCCATTAAAATTTTCAAAAGCTTCGTTTTAATTTTTTCTTTTGTTCGATTTTGAAAATGAAAAGAAGCAGGGCACGGTAATTTTTTTTGGAGTGGGTTATTGAGGAGGAAGGAGTTAATTTGTCCGAAGTAAACTTTGAAGCCAATTTTTCATTATTTTCCACCTAAATTTCATATTGCCATCAACATGTAGTTGCATCGGTTGACTTTAAAACTGATGCGACTAAAACTATTTGCATCGGTTGTTGGTGAGAACTGATGTAAATTTGATTTTTTTATTACCTATTGCTTTCCATGTACCAATTGCATCGGTTATTAAGATAGAACTGATGCAAATAGTTCTATTTGCATCAGTTTTTACTTCAACTGATGCAAATGAGGTGAAACAATATGCACTTTTTGTACTAGTGCAAGTTTATCATCCAGGATGGAGAAGTAGAGGAAAATGTGGTCTGGCTTGCTTAATGGAAGTTATATTCAGACACAACATCTAATGAACATAGATTTAAGGTAGGAGTGATCGTGGTGGTTGTAACGACCCATAAATTTTGATAATTAAAACTATTAATTAAATAAGATTTTAAAAATTAATATTGTAAGAAATTAAAATTTATGATTTATTATAATTAGAATATGATTTAACAATGTTGTTTGAATGCTATTGATGACTATTTAATGTCATTTCAATCAGTTAAAACAAATTTTAGGTTAATTTGGTTATAATTTTAAATAATGAAATAAATTAAATGATGTATGTAATGGTGAGATTGTAAGTAATTGATTGAAATTGGTTAATACAAAATATGAAATCAGTGACGTGGTATTTAGTTATAATCTTTGTTTGTAAACAATAAATTTATAAATGCGATAAAATTACTTAAAAGTAACAATTGTTCATTTATTATCTCATTATTTAATATGTTTGGAATTAATTCGGAAATAAACTAAATTTTATAATTAATTATTGCAGTTAATATGGTAAAAGATGTTAACGGTAAAATAATGAATGTAATAAAATATAAACTTATGTTAGTATAATTCATAGGGTATTGTCGATTGAATAATAAGGTTGACAACATAGGTTTGATTGTAATTGGATGAGAATTTGATGCATAGTTAATGGCATGAATTGGATAATAATGGAAATTGAAGTGGCGATAAAATGCATATTTATTTAAGGAAAATAAAAGGCATGATTTAATTTGTAACATACCAAGTTGATTTTAAATAACGAAATGAGGTTAAACAATTAATTGGTAAGTGATGGATGTCTTTTGTTAATGCAATGAACGTTACAACTGTTTAATAACGACAATAGAAGTTATAAATATGTTAGTAACAATAAACTGAAAATTTATAACCACCATTTAATTTGAAATATATATATATATATATTGAATTGATTGACATTTAACCTTTTAAATATGATAAGGGGAAACAAATTGATATTGCATCAATTGATATTACAACTTTTAATTAAGATAAAGTGTAATTATCCGTAACTGTTAACAACTTTAAAATGACAGTATTTTGGATTTAAATAAAAAATTAAATTTGAAATAAAAATTGATTTTGTGATGTTGAGTGTTTTATTTGACCAAATTTAATAGAATAAAATTTCTTTGTGAAATTTCAAATTTTGGTCAAACTTAGTCAAAGTTTGACCTTTAGTTGGAAAATTTAAATTTGAATTTTAAAGTTTTATTCTTTTTATACGATACTAGACTGTATTCTAATCTCCTCTCCATTTTTCGCTTTGTTAAAATCGAATTCTTATTGCTCTAAAAGTATAAATTACTATGAAAAATTGACATAAATTTACAGTGTATATTTTCGTTTTTAGCTAAGTCTTATTAAGTTTGTTTGGTCTAGTGGGCTCCTTTGTAAACCAAGAGACCCTAGGAACCCTTAAAGACTTTGAACCCTTTCTTTTCCCATCCATTGACCTTCTGTTTCCTTTTTGATTAAACAAGTATGTTTAGATTTTTTTTCCTCATTGAGAAACTTTCTACGTACTTTTCTTCTTCCTCCACATATCTACAGAACTCCAAAACTCCAAAATCACAAATCCCCAAACTCCATCGCTCATCTCTTCAAAACCCTTCTATCCTCTCTACACTTTCCGCCGCCCTCCACCACCAATTCCGACTATCTCCTCTCTCCTCCTCTATTATATATAAAAAGGAAAACACAATTTGTTCGATTCATGTTGTCATGCTTTTCTTTCCTTTGGATTGTTGCTTTGGATAGGGTTGATTAGGTTGTCGTGTTTGGATTTCAACCTGGATCTATCTATTTGTTAAAAACTCTAACCTCGAAAGGTGACCAATCACTCACGATTAACATTTTTATTGTTAGGTAAATAAACATCGATTGAAATGTTATGCGAAATGTTTGCTTTAGATAGAAATATATGATATATGTTGTTATATTCCCTTGAATTTGTGTTATAGTGTTCACATGCACATGTTGTTTTATATGTCAAAAATGTTATGTTGATTTGATTAATTATCACATATGTATGTTAAATATGTCACATATGATATGTTAGAAATATGTTATATTATAAAAATATTTTATATATGCCATGTTGAAATATGTCACATATGCTATGTTGGAAAAAAAGTGTTAGGTTAATAAAATCGTATGTTGCACATGCTATGTTAGTAATATGTCACCTACACTATGTGAAAATAATGTGTTATGTTTGAGAACAATGATATACCATGTTATTTTATTGTAAATCATCTTGCAAGTTCCTTGTATATATGTCATGTTATATATTTATATGTTATGTTAGTGTGTGACATGTTAGAATTTGAAATATTCGCTTATGCTATTTATGATATGTGACACATGTGATATGTTAGTCATGCACGTGCATGTATTTAATTGTTAATTATGCACGCATGTTGGTCATTTATTTATGTTATTATTGTTCTCACACTCCAAGTTCCCTGATAGTTAGCAAAATCATTTTGGGTCGAAATGATGTATACCCGATATAAAACCACTTTGGGTTTGAATAAATTGATTTAGAAATAAAATTGGAATATTGTAAGTTTAAATTTATGTTTGAACTTTGAAATTATGAAATTAAAATTTAAAATCATTTAATGGTAGTTTTAATTGTATTTTTAGATTTAAACTTGTTGTCTGATTTTAACTTAATAGCTTTAAGTGAATTGAAATCTGAAGTTGAATTTAATAATGAATCGATTGGAAACGAACATGAAAGTCGGTATTTGAACTGAACCGATTTATAATGTGAAAGATGATGTTTATTTAAACATAAGCATTTCACTTTATGAGTTATCTTTACATTTCACTTAAGTTGACTTACTTACATAAGAATGTTAGTCCCGACTTGAGTGTTTTTGTTTTACTTTACGTACGGGATAGAACGAGTATTTCAGTTTAGCGAAGACACTTATTTCTAAAGACGGAGACGAAGTTGATGAACATATCTACTACTATCATAGTAATTGTCTATTCTGCCTGAAAAAATGTAAATTCTGATTTTGTTAAAAAAAAGCTTCATGAACTATTTATGTATTTACTTTGTGTATTATACTTTATCTTTCTGCTGCGAGATTCTATATTTTGTTCTTTTGAATCTTATTTCATTTGAATTATCCTATTAATAATCCGTCTTTTGAATAGTTTGAGTTAGACATGTGTGGTTTATTGTCGACTTAAACTGTCCAAAATGGCGGGTTGTTATAGTTGATATCAGAGCTTTAGTTTAGAGATACCTTAGCCTGTTGGTGTTTACTTATTAGAGATAGGATTAGTAATTCCCTATAATGAGTTTCAGTGTGTGTATATATGTATATATATAGGAGAGCGCGTATTTGTTAGTGCTATAAAATGTTTTCTATAGTTTTGAAATGAAATAAATTTTTTCCTAACCTTGTATGTTATATATAAGGGAATGAATTTTTTTTATAACTAATATAATTATTTGTAATGTGTTTGTTTTAGGAAATGATGATATTTAATTATTATCATTTATAGTTGGTCGGTTGCATTTAGTCACTTTACAAGCGTTGGCTATTATTGTTGATTTGAATTTATGAAATAAATACTAGTTTAATAATGATATATTAAAGAAAATAAAGTGAATGATTATATGAACATGATTTCTAAGTTTAGTCTTAATAAAGAGAATTTAACTAAAAATCCGAGAACTAAAATTCCAATGTTTCAGAAATTGGTTTCTTAATATTTGGTAAATAATAGCAATATTATTCAAAAGTGAATAATTAGGATATTTGTTTGTGAAATTGAAATGTTTTGTCATGAATCACGTTATTTTGTTGATTGGCAGTTTCAACTATTGGAATAAAATGAAATGTTATGAAATTCTGGACAGTCAAAAATTTTGAAATTAATTTTAGTGTTAAAACTTAGTAATTTTGTAAAATTATAAAAGTTCAATTTAATAACCTTAATTGGAAAAGGCAAAATGAGTAAAACAAGATTTGAATTGTTAAAATTTATGTTAAGAAAATGATTCTGAAAGTATGTATGTACTTTTAGGATGAAATATGGTACTATAAGTATGAATTTAAGTATTAGAATGTTTGAGTTGAAATTGTGGAGAAAAATATGTTATATATAGAGTTAAATGGTTGCAAAAATGTTTATAAACTTAGTTAAAATTTATGAAATGTGTCATAAATAATTTGAAAAGTAAAAGTGAAAACAAATTGGATAAACAAATATGAACTAAAATGAAACGATTATAAATAAAGTCATGACCTGTAAATTGATTATGAAATAAATGGATGTTGCAAGAAATAGTTATAATTAAAGTTGTCATAACTTTAAACTCGAATAATGTCTTACAAAAGAAGTTAAGCGATTATAAATTGGTCATAAATTTAAGGAAATTTCTTATTAAATGATTCGCAAATAAATGTAGTCTTAAATGAGAAACACTATATATGAAAATGAATGTGATTTAAAATGAAGCGAGATGTAGTAATGTTATTTATTGATGATTTTGTCATTAAATGGAGAATTTTATTAATTGATAAGAGATAAAATGTGTATAAATGAATGGGATTTATAACGTGAATTGAAAATGTAATTGTGATGAAACAAATTGGAATAAATACGTAAGTCGTATGTATATTGTTTTATTCGCATAATTAATTTGATCCGGGTTTGAGTACACAAGTTCGAGATGAATTACACCATTTCATGTTAGGATTTTTCATTCGATTCTTGATGGCGAATATTTGATATGGATTTTTGGTCTGATTCTAAAATTCTTATCATAGTATATGGCTATGCAAGGAGAATGATGGTTTCTAGTCAAGAAACCTTATCAAAGTCCGCACTAAGGAAGTTGAATGAATAATACTAGTTCGAAAGTGAAATTGTGTAATCGAGCATACGATCGAATGTGGTATTGCATGATGATGACATATGTACATCTTACGTTCTAATATAATTGATATGCTTTGACACTGAAAATGAAATTTGTTGGGTTGGATATCCTTTGTAATTTAAATTGGAATTTTTTTGTGCAAACCTACAATAAATTCAAAACCATTTTACAAAACTATTTTTATTTTATTTTATTGTATATACAAAGCTATTTTTTATTTTATCTTATATATAAAAACTATTTTACATACAAAATTATTTTTTCTATTTTATCTTATATACAAAAACTATTTTATATACAAAACTATTTTTATGTTATCTTATAAGCAAAACTATTTTTCAAACTATTTTATATACAAAACTATTTTAGATTCAAAACTACTCTAAATTCAAAACCTTTTATAAAGCAAAGATGTTCAATCCTATATGGTTTTTTATACAGCGTAATTGATTTTGGAAATTTTTTGATTCTCATATAAGATGGACTTTATATAAGTATAAAGTGATGTTGAAGACTACTGATTTTGGAAGGCATTTGATCTGAAGAGATAAATCTTATATACAACGGAATTCATGTAAGAATGATTTGATGTAGTCGAGACTACTGACTTTGGAAAGTATCCGATCTGAAATGAAATCTTGTATATAATGGAATTTACATAAGTGTGATATTTGAAGTTATGATTTTGAAAGGGTACTATATATGGTATGATATATTTTAAAGTAAAAGGTATGGAGAAGTACCATTCGCGAAGAAGTATAGTATGATATGCTTCGACCCAGATGGACTTGGGGAATCCAGGAATGGATTCGACCGAAAAACCCTAATATACTTGGGTGAATTCAGAAATGGATTCGAACCGATATGGTTGTCCGGACTTAAACTCATGAGTTCCTCGATTTTTTTCCAGGGTAGATGGTTCTTTAGTTTATCCAACGAAGGCGCTTTCAATCCTAGGATATGTTGTTTATGGATCTTCCGAGAAAGAAGTGCATCCATTACGTAAATTCATTGAATCAACAACGAACCACTACAGCAGGGGTCGATGGTCCCTTGTTTACGAAATGGCTACAATATTTTTTTGAAATCCATAAGGTGGAAGGATCTTCTAGAAAGTATTATGTCCATTACGTAAACATTGGATCAGTGGCGGGCCACTACTATCGTAACGTCATCATTTGACATCAGATTTTGAGGGGTACTTTTCATATCTATCTTAAGTATTTTCACTGGATGTTGAAACTGGTCTACTAAGTACTTGAAGATTTCCAGTGTTGCGGCTGATCAACGTATGACCAGTCTGTAAGAACGAGGGAAAACTTGTTAAAACATCGAGTTGTAAAGGTATTTTGATAAAAGTATTATATAAAGGATATTTTGATTATTTTTTTCCTTTCTTTTCTAAATACTTTAAAATGTTTAAAATATTGTTTATTTATGTACAACAAGGTTTAATAGTAAATTATTATTGTTGTAAATATTGTGAGAAGTTATTAATTAAATAAAACATATTTAAAGTTAACGATTATTAATTTATCAATGACGTTTGAAAAGAATTTTGAGATTTAAACTAATAAAATTTTATATAATGGATTTAAGGTTTTCAATTACTCCTTTTAAATATAAGTAATGATGTAAATAATTATTTTCAAATAGGTTACATATATTTATAATGATGTTATTTAAATTTTTTTAAAATGGTATTTATAAATGAAGTAAGAAATTTTATAGAAAAGTTTTTTTGTAAAGTATTAAAGTACTAAAGACTATTGATTTGCAAATGAAGTTTTCAAATGAATATTTCAAGTAAAATTTATATAAGTTTTTTTGAATGTATAATTTAAAGATATTATATAAATGGACTATATAAAAATGTGTTTGACAATTTTATAAAAAAATAAATGATTTAGGAAATCTATTTATAGTAATATGCTTGAAAAATAAATTGGAATCGCTATTTTTGAAAGTATGGTTTGAAGTATTTCCTTTATTTTGAAGTACTAATTGTAAATTTAAATGTTTATTTACCATTTGAATCTTGTATTAAACCAGAATAAATGTTTTTCCATGATTTGAATATTCATTTTAAAACAAGTGTGTAAAAGTAAATATGAAGATATGAAATTTTATACTTTTATTTGGAAATTTAATGGAAGATTTGAGTATACTAGTTTCAGTTTAATAATCTTAAGTTTATACTTATTTTAAAATAACGAGTCTAGTAAATTATCGGATTTAAGGAACTATATTTTTAAAGATTATTATAATGTTTTGATATAAATTTCTAACATTGTTTTAAACTTTTTGGAAAATCCTTGCATAATGCTATAAGGATGTTTTAAATATATCTTATTTTTTTTACTAAGTGAATGAGGTTAAATGTTTTAATTGAATGTTTTAGATATATTGAAATATTTCATATCTCTTCAAGGACGAATACCAAAAACTTAATTTTTTATTCTATAACTGAATTAAGTTATAACTTTAAGTAAGGCAATAGATGCTTAAGTAATATTTTATAAAATGTTTCATTTATGATTTACATCTTTAATGGAAAACAAATTATGCAAGTGATTGATCTTTATATAAATAAATGAATGAAAAGTAAATGATGAAGAAGAATAACCAGTAGAATAAATTTAAATAATATTTAAAATCTTTATGTTTGGCTTATGGGATGTTTGGGGAATGATACGTTAAGTTGTTTAAGGTTGTATCAATAATATATTAAGTAATTACTAAAGGCCGTTGAACATAAGGTAGACTTGGTAGTTTATTTAGCACTCTTGACGATGAAAAGGGTTAACAAACCATGAGTTTGGTTGTTATGGATGTTTGATAGTTCCTTTGTTGCATATAATCTTAGAACTTCTTTTGTTTGCATATGATTATTATATATGTTGTATGTTGCTTGCACTATTAATTGAAACAACTAATATATAACCTTTTACATAATTTTAACTCTTTTGAATTATATAAGAAATACAGGTTTATGGAAGCAATAACTACTGCTTTTGGTTTCATAAATTAAGTTGTTTCCCCGACTAATAGGTACGTTTTCGGATTACGGTTTTGCAACGATATTTTAATTGCTTTTCCCATTGTTTGGGTGTTTTATTTTTGAAATATGATGTATATATATATTGAAATTATTGATATTATTATTTTTTCGGACCTATCCGTACAGAGGAGACTCTGCCGAAATTTTTCGTAAATTTAGGACTTATAAATTTTTTATGAAAGTGAAAATATTTTCAAACTTTTATTAAACTTGAATATGAAAGATTTAATTGTTTATAATTCGATATATTTAATCTGAAATACTTAATTATGTAAGTTTAAAGTGCTTATAAATTGATTATTCTAAAAAATATTAGTTTCTTTATCCCATCTTGTTCCTTTTCGAGGACGAAAAGTTTTGAGTAGGGTGGGGAGCAGTGTAACGATCCATAAATTTTGATAATTAAAACTATTAAATTAAATAATATTTTGAAATTTAATATTGTGAGAAATTAAAATTTATGATTTATTAGTGAGGAAATAATTAGAATATGATATAATAATGTTGTTTGAATGCTATTGATAACTACTTAATGTAATTTCAATCAATTGAAATAAATTTCAAGTTAATTTGATTATAATTGTAAATAATGAAATAAATTGAATGATGTATGTAATGATGAGATTGTAGGTAATTGATTGGAATTAGTTAATATAGAATATGAAATCGATGGCGCAGTGGAAAGGAGGCTTGGGTTCTGGTAAAAAGACCCAGGTTCGACTCCTACCATGCGCTTCCCTATCCTATATAAATTTACCCGGGGGCATGGGGGCTTGGATCAGCGGACAGCTTTACTGTGCCCTCCTCAGGAGTTTACCGGCCTACCAGGTTCTCCTGGGTTTTCAAAAAAAATAAAAATAATAATTTATAAATGTGACAAAATTACTTAAAAGTAACAATTGTTCATTTATCAGCTCATAATTTAATATGTTTAGAATTAATCTGGAAATCAATGAGAATTTATGTAATTAATTATTGTACTTAATATGGTAAAAGAGTTTAACTGTAAAATAATGAATGCAATAAAATGTAAACATATGTTAATATAATTCAGAGCGTATTGTTGATTAATAATAAGGATGATAATACAGGTTTGAATGTAATCAGATAATAAAGGAAATTGTAAGCGACGATAAAATGCATATTTATTTAAGGAAAATAAAATGCGTGATTTAGTTGGTTACATACCAAGTTGATTTCAAATAATGAAATGAGGTATAACAATTAATTGGTAAGTGATGGATATCTTTTGTTAATGCAATGAACGTTACAACTGTTTAATAACGACAATAAAGTTACAAATATGTTAGTAACAATAAATTGGAAATTTATAACCACCATTTAATTTGAAATATACATATATACATATATATAATTGATTATCATTTTACCCTTTTAAATATGATAAGGGAAACAAATTAATATTGCATTGAGTAAGATAAAGTGTAATGATCCGTAACTTTTAATAACATTTAAATGGCAGTATTTTGAATTTAAATAAAATGTTAAATTTGAAAAAAATTGAATTTGTGATGTTGAGTGTTTTATTTGACCAAATTTAATAGAATAAAATTTCATTGTGAAATATCGAATTTTGGTCAAACTTAGTCAAACTTTAACTTTTGGTTGGAAAATTTAAATTTGATTTTTTGAAATTTATTCTTTTTTATATGATACTGGACTAAATTCTAATCTCCTCTCCATTTTTTCAAAATCGAATTTCTATTGCTCTAGAAATATAAATTATTATGATAAATTTTCATATAGTTGCAGTGTATATTTACGTTTTTGGTTAAGTCTTATTGGGTTTGTTTGGTCTAATGAGCTCCTTAGTAAACCAAGAGCCCTGGGAACCCTAAGAGACATTGGACCCTTTCTTTTCCTGCCCATTGACCTTTTGTTTCCTATCTGATTAAACAAGTACGTATGGATTTTTTTCTCCCTAAGAAACTTTATGCATGCACTTCTTCTTCTTTTTCTTCTTCCTCAAATCCATAGAACTCTAAAACTCCAAAATCACAGACCCCCAAACTCCATCCCCCCTCCATTCAAAACCCTTCCATCCTCTCTCCCCTTGCCGCCACCCTCCACCACCAATTCCAACCATCTCCTCACTCCTCCTCTATTTTATAAAAAAAAGAAAACACAATTTGTTTGATTTGCATTGTCATGCTTTGCTTTGCTTTTGGATTGTTGCTTTGTATAGGATTGATTAGCTTTTCGTGTTTGGATTTCAACTTGGATCTTTCTATTTGTGTTGTCAAAAATTTTCTAACCTCGAAAGGTGAACAATCATCCACGATTAACATTTTTATTGTTAGGTATATAAACATCGATTGAAATGTTATGTGAAATGTTTGCTTTAGATAGGAATATTTAATATATGATGTATGTTCCCTTGAATTTGTGTTATAATATTCACATGCACATGTTTTTTTTATATATCACAAATAGTATGTTATGTTGATTTGATTAATTATCACATATATATGTTAAATATGTCACATATGATATGTTAGAAAATGTGTTGCGTTAGATTTTTTTATATATATGCCATGTTGAAATATGTCGCAAATACTATGTTGAGAAAAAAGTGTTAGGTTAATAAAATCATATGTTGCACATGCTATGCTAATAATATGTCACATATGCTCAGTGAAAATAATATGTTATGTTTGGGAAAAATGACATGGCATGTAATTTTATTGCAAATCGCCTTGCAAGTTCCTTATATATATATGTCATGTTATATATTTATATGTTATGTTAGTGTATGACATGTTAGAATTTGAAATATTCACTTATGTTGTTTATGATATGTGACACATGTGGTATGTTAGTTATGCATGTGCATATAGTAAATTGTTAATTATGCACATACGTTGGTCATTGACATGTTATGTTATTTATGTTATTATTATTCTCATATTCTAAGTTCCCTGATAGTTAGCAAAATCACTTTTGGGTGAAATGATATATACCCGATTTCAGACCATTTTGGGTTTAAATAAATTGATTTAGAAATAAAATTGGGATATTGTTGGTTTAAATTTATGTAATTAATTATTGCAGTTAATGTGGTAAAAGACGTTAATGGTAAAATAATGAATGTATTAAAATGTAAATTTATGTTATTATAATTAATATGGTATTGTTGATTGAATAATAACGATGATAACATAGGTTTGAATGTAATTGGATGAGAATTGAATGCGTAGTTAATGGTATGAATTGGATAATAAAGGAAATCCTAAGGGACGATAAAATGCATATTTATTTAAGGAAAATAAAATGCGTGATTTAATTGGTAACATACCAAGTTGATTTCAAATAACGGAATGAGGTAAAACAATTAATTGGTAAGTGATGTATGTCTGTTGTTAATGCAATGAACGTTACAACTGTTTGTCAATGACAATAGAAGTTACAAATATGTTAGTAACAATAAATTGGAAATTTATAACCACCATTTTTTTTAAATACATACATATATATTGAATTGATTGACATTTAAAATTTTAAATATGATAAGAGGAAACAAATTAATATTGCATTAATTGATATTATAACTTTTGATTAAAAATAAAGTATAACGATCCATAACATTTAACAACTTTAAAATGGCAGTATTTTTAATTTAAATAAAAAATTAAATTTGACAAAAAAATTGAATTTGTGATGTTGAGTGTTTTATTTGACCAAATTTAATAGAATTGAATTTCTTTGTGAAATTTCAAATTTTGGTCAAACTTAGGCGAAGTTTGACTTTTGGTTGGAAAATTTAAATTTGAGTTTTAAATTTTTGTTCTTTTTACATGATACAAGATTGTATTCTAATCTTCTTTTCATTTTTCGCTTTGTCAAAATCAAATTCTTATTGCTCTAAAAATATAAATTATTCTGAAAAATTGACATAAATTTGCAGTGTATATTTGTGTTTTGTCTAAGTCTTATTGGGTTTGTTTGGTCTAATGGGCTCCTTAGTAAACCAAGAGACTCTTGGAACCCTAAGAGACTTTGGACCCTTTCTTTTCCCATCCATTGACCTTCTGTTTCCTATCTGATTAAACAAGTATGTATGGAATTTTTTCTCATTGAAAAACTTTCTACGTACTGTTCTTCTTCCTCAAATCTACAGAACTCCAAAGCTCCAAAGCTCCAAAATCACAAATCCCCAAACACCATCCCTCCTCTCTTCAAAGCCCTTCCAATCTCTCTCCCCTTGCCGTCGCCCTCCACCACCAATTCCAACGATCTCCTCTCTCCTCCTCTATTTTATAAAAAAAGAAAACACAATTTATCCGATTCACGTTGTCATGCTTTGCTTTGCTTTTGGATTGTTGCTTTGGATAGAATTGATTAGCTTGTCGTGTTTGAATATCAAATTGGATCTATCTGTTTATGTTGTCAAAAACTCTCTAACCTTAAAATGTGAGCAATCACTCACGATAAACATTTTATTATTAGGTAAATGAACATCGATTGAAATGTTTTGAGAAATGTTTGCTTTAGATATGAATATGTGATATATGCTGTATGTTTCCTTGAATTTATGTTATAATATTCACATGCACATGTTGTTTTATATCTCACAAATAGCATTTTATGTTGATTTGATTAATTATCACATATGTATGTTAAATATGTCACATATGATATGTTAGAAAAGAAATTTATATATGTCATGTTGAAATATGTCACATATGCTATGTTGAAAAAAAAGTATTAGTTTAATAAAATCATATGTTGCACATGCTATGTTAATAATATGTCACCTATTCTATGTGAAAATATATGTTATATTTAGGAAAATGACATGCCGTGTTATTTTATTGTAAATCATCTTGCAATTTCCTTATATATATGTCATGTTATATATTTATATGTTATGTTAGTGTATGACATGTTAGAATTTGAAATATTCACTTATGTTGTTTATGATATGTGACACATGTGATATGTTAGTTACGCATGTGTATATATTAAATTGTTAATTATGCATGCATATTAGTCATTGACATATTATGTTATTTATGTTATTATTGTTCTCACACTCCAAGCTCCCTGATAGTTAACAAAATCACTTTGGGTTGAAATGATATAAACCCGATTTAAACCAACTTTGGGTTTAAATAAAGAGGAATTAATTTAAAAGGACAAAAATTTGTATATTTATAGCCTCAAGGACATAACCTCAATATTTTAACCACAAGGATAAATATTCTCCTAAAAATTATTCAAATGGACAAACATTCTTCCAAAATTATTCATAAGGACGAACATTCTTCCAAAACTGTTACCGTATTAAAAACTAATACCTAGAAACTGCTATCGATAACTACAAACTGATACCTAAAAATTGCTATCAATAACTAAAAACTGATACCTAAAGAAAGGATTCCTTCAGGCTAAAATACTGAAGGTCCATCCTTGAGGCTGAAATGCTGAAATTTTTTGTCCTTGACAATAAGTTCCTATTAAATAAATTGATTTAGGAATAAAATTGGTATATTATAAGTTTAAATTTATGTTTGAACTTGAAATTGTGAAATTGAAATTTAACTGATTTAATGAAAGTTTTAATTGGAATTTTAGATTTAAACTTGTTGTTTGATTTTAACTTAGTAGCTTTAAGTGAAAAATTGAAATCTGAAGTTGAATTTGATAATGAATCGATTGGAAACAAACATGAAAGTCAATATTTGAACTGAACCGATTTATAATGTGTAAGATGATGTTTATTTAAGCCTAAGTATTTCACTTATTGAGTTATTTGTGCAATTCACTTGAGTTGACTTACTTGCATAAGAATGTTAGTCCTGAGTTGAGTGTTTTTGTTTTACTTTACGCTTGGGTCGGAACGAGTATTTAAGTTTAGCGAAGACACTTATTTCTAAAGATGTAAAGTTGGTTTCTATCGAATTCATTTCTGTTGGTGGCGGAGAATTTATTCTCTTAGTTTAACACCCTTCTCCGAGACGTACGAGCTCAGAGGTTGTGTAGTTGATAGTTACTAGTGATACATTCCCAATTTGGTAATGTGGCACACGAAGTGCTGCTGATCATTTGTTGTTCAAAGCATGACTTTGTGAAAAGTGTAGCTTTGTGGCCGAGACCTCATCGGACCTCACACCCCGGAAATGGTCAAAACAGGAAAGATGCGGCAAGGTTATGAAGGTCGCGCCCTTTAGGGTATGTCATTTCCTTTTGGAAAAGGGTGGTGTCGGGTATGGAGCCCTGATATTTAACCTGTGTGGTGACTGCAAATACTTTTCTTTGTGGTTGTTGGTGTAGAGGATCCTCGGATAAAGGTCCCAAAGGACCGGGGGATGGCATACTCGAGTAGCAGTTACCTAGTTACAGAGGTAACCCAGCCTTTTGTTGGCAGAGATCCGGGCAGGTTCTCGCGACGTCCCTCCAGAGGCGTACCCATGTGGCAGTTGGAAGTTCCTTAGCCTGACCATTTGTTGGAAATCTGAAGAAACAATGCGCGCCTTGTATGGTTTTAGTTGTAGAACCTGCAATTTAAAATGGTAACTATAGTAGGCATAATATAATGGTACCTATGCTAGCTAAGATTAATATTATACTTTCAAAATGTTTTCTGCACTGTGCACTAATAATAATAATATCAAAGGATTTTGCGTATTAAACATATTTGACTATCATAAGGAGAAATCTCTCCCAAGTGTGCGATTGCATTGTGTGTGTGCTGGGAAGCCTTATGGTAGTTTCATTTTCCAAAAGCATAGCGGATTTCTTTTTATTTTCTTTGTGAAAATAACTGTTTTTAAGATCTCACACCAGTCCCACGACTGACCTAGAGTTTATTGTTCCCTTTCTAAACTCTAGGTGCCCATAATTTCCATACAAGCAGCCTAGGGTCAGGTTATCATTATTCGGGAGCAAAGTCAAGCAGTTTCTATGGAGATCTGGAGGGAGGCAAGCTGGATGGCGAGACGTACCACTTATATATGTAATATTTCTTTCCGCTGTTTGTTGTTGTACACTCTGATAATGTAATGTAATAACTGATATAGTAATTCTGTTTAAAGATATTTATTTATCTATTATATTTGTTCCATTGCGATATATGAGATTCTGTTGTTGTTTTCTTTCCTTCTTCTTCTACCACTTCTTCTTTAACCCTAACGGTTAGGTTTTTGGGCATTCGACTGTGCGGTATTTGATATAGTGGACGTATCGATGTCGTCTTTCGGGCGTCGAAAAATTCGGTCGTTACAGAAGACGAAGATGGAGTCGATGACCATATCTACTACTACAATTGCAATTGTCTATTCTGCCTAAAAAAATGTAAATTCTGATTTTGTTGAAAAATAGCTTCATGAAATGTTTGTGTATTTATTTTGTATATTATACTTTATCCTTCCGTGTCAGATTTTGTATTTTGTTCTTTTGAATCTTATTTCATTTGAACAATCCCATTAATATTCTGCCTTTTGAATAGTTTGAGTTAGAATGTGTGGTTTATTGTCAACTCAAACTGTTCAAAAAGCTGGATTGTTATAGTGGCCCCAAAGGAACATATGATATCCGCCTCGAAGCTGAAGTTCTCGACAACAAATAATGAAGTTGAATATGAAGCATTGACTGCGAGATTCAAGATAGCAAAAGAATTGGGAGTCAAAAGATTGCATATATTTAATGACTCTTAATTGGTTATCTGTCAAGTAAAGAAGGAATTTTTAGTGAAGAGAGCAAGACTTGCCCCTTACCTAATGAAAGTTCTGGAACAACCAAGTGATATTGAATACTACACTATAACACACATTCCTAAAGAGGAAAACTCGAAAGTTGATTCATTGGCTAATTTGGCCAAATCTTGGAATGCATAACTTGTTCCAGTAGAAGTTTTACTCTAAGAATCGGCCAGATGGATGTCGATTGGACCTTGGAGGCCAAAGAGGAAAATCAATCATGGATGACTTCAATAAAGGAGTATTTGCTTAAGGCAACCCTGCCGAATGGAAGAAAAGAACGACAGAAACACTTGCATAAAGTAACATGGTTTATTATTCAAAAAAGAGTATTATATAGGGAGAATTATCTATTTCCCTATTTTAATGCGTCACCAAAGGAGAAGCTAAGAAGATCCTTGCCGATGTTCATAAAGGAAGCTGGGTGGTCACACCAGGGGCATACTTTAGTGAGAAATGTTATTTTGCTATGGATACTTTTGGCCAACAACCAAATAGGATGCGGCGGATTACACTAGAAAGTGCAATACATGCCAAAGGTTTGTGAATATCTTGAGATCCCCATTGCGACGACCACCCTACATCACCGGCACCCAAAGTACCTGTATATTACGCTGCAATGGTACTCGATTGATGTAGGATGATAGTCAAGGTTGTAGTAAAGTAAACCAGTCATTACAGAACATGTTGTATATCTCACATCACATCGAATAAAATAAAATAATAAACATTTCAGATATAAAACATGCGAGGCAATAATAATGGATGAATCACAAAAAGCAGAGCACTTAGATCTATACAGTATGCAACATAAGCGATAGATTTATACATTAAATAATAATTAATAAATGAATTGTCTCTAGATAGCAAAGAAACTAGTAAGCTCCATAGTGTTGTGCATCAGAATAACAAATCATAATAAGTAAATATAGTAATACGAGAGTATGATCTCCAGCCTATCCTCTACCCAACTCCATGTGCTTACCAGACTTGATATCCTAATCTACTCATTTAAGTGTACCCAGAATAATAGAAAGCAAAAAATAAAATCTTTAGTAAGAGAGTCTAGTGTGAGTGGGGGAAAATCTCAAATACTATGTAGTCGATATACTAAGACAAATAGTATGGAAAATTATACTGGATATGTCCTTCAATCCATACAGTTAGCACATAACACAGAATATATGCTACTCTACATCATAATTACTATGGTGTACTATACATCAAAGTACTAATGGGTGTCTAGATATCTACATCGACGATATCGACGTTATGTGACATCCTTAGGGAGATAAGCAACCAAGGCAATCCTCACATTCACTCTTCGGTGTGTCAGTTACGTGATAACTCGACCAACCATCATGTTAATGACTATTCAACATCCTGATTCCTCAATACTCGTATCCATGCCACTTAGTAAGCCAGGAACTAGACTATTCGTCTGATTGTCTAGGGTAAGGTAGGTTCTAATGTCAACAAACTCTGCCTCCTCATCACGAGGTCTTAACATCAACGAACTATAGTAGCATATGTGATCTAGGAACTAACGTCTACGAACTCTAGTCGCACTATCATATACCCTTGCTTCACAAGTACCGATCGCAACCCCAAGTATCACGATTCCTTTGCATGCGTCATCCATTGTAGATCTCATCCTGGAGCTGTCCTTACAACTCCCATATGAAGTCATCGTGGTTAGGAACTATTCTAGACATCCATCATTAGTTATAGAATATCATCATTCGTTCCGTAGCCTTCCTCCAATAGTTCCTTCACTTTGACTCATTGTTACCTACTTTGCATCTTAAAGTACAATTATTTATCATCGAAGCCATCATCTCCCATCATAGAATCATCATCATCATCGAATCATGTGTCGTCATCATTGAAAATTGTCATCGAACACCATAGTTCGATACTGACCCGAGCCTTAGCTCAAAAAGTGAGAGTATGACCCAAAGCACACTAGATGTCCCAAGTCGCCCGCCTTAACTAACTCCTTTTACCCGACTCTAGATCACTCAAAACTCCTCCACACCGAAAGAAGCAACCCTAAGGATCGGCACCTATCCATCACTTAGAATCATTCTCCCTATTTACTCCATCAACCTATACACCAAGCAGGCATATACATAGCTCGAAGAAAACCCCAAAGCAACTTCCCTCCTAGCCTGAAGTTTAGCTTGCAACCGTTCCCTCCCTTAGAATTTCTCTCAACTCCCTCTTGCGATCCATACACTTACATAGGCGACCCAAAGTGAACCTGTCTAGGACTCAAAGCAAACACGTCTAAGGCTCGGAGCATCCCTCTACTGATCCATCTATACCGAACCATTTCGTTTTCTTATAACTCGAGAAAATGAACTCCAAATGACTTGAAAGTTGAAATGTGGCTTTAGAATGTCCTCCTTAACCTACCCTATGGACTATAAGTCTTTTGGATAATTTGACCTTTATGGGTCATCACCAATCCACGACTTGTTCCTAGGACTAAATCGCCATTCGATCGGCTTTTTCAACCATATAAACGTCATATATGCAAGCATACATTACATACAATATACCATACAAGCATACATTAACATACATACATTTTTTAACCTAAATCTAAAGAAGAAAATCGATATGAACAAGAAGATCCATAAGAATATAAATTTGACAAATCTTTTCCAAATTGTTTGAAATTTACATATGTGGTCAAAGAGGGTTTAAACCATATTTTAGAGTTCGGAAATCATTTTAAAACTTCATTTTAAGGTATATATATTGACTAATTAGTAACTTGGAGGTCTGAACCACTCATCTACATTCAAAGCAAATCCAAATTAGGCATAAAATATGAGACGAGCAACGGCTCCATGTGTTCTCCAATAGCAAATCTTCAAATCCAAATGCTATTTTTGCTAATCTCCTTCTAATAACAAGATTTGGCTAATTAAAGTAGGACTTAAGGTAACTTTTTGGCTTAAAAGTGGTTAATTTTGGTTTTCTCTCTATTTTTGAAAAGTGTATGTAATGATGGACCAAAGTCCTATTTGTCCTAACATGATGCTAATCCCAAAATGGGTTTTGGGCCTAACCATTAATTCACTAATTACCTATTAAGATATTCAAAATTAAGTGAAACTTTAAACACCCATAACTCTTTGATGATAAGCTCGTTGTCCTATTATGACCATTCTATGGAATGAGAAACCATCATGCCAATCTAATGGAAGTGGTTTTAGAACTAAATTCGACTCCTATCAAAAGTTGTAGGCCATACAAGGTTTTCAAGGTTAAAATCGTTCGATATATTTGTAAGGATGGAAAATGTCTCTAGTAGTCATTTTTGAAAATTATAGAGTAATACGCCCACATACAAAAATAATATAATTATTTTACAATCCTCCGATACATAAAATACGGGTTATTACGTTTTTTCCCTTTAGGAATTTTACCCCAAATTACAAACAAAATCAATAAGGTTATCCCACATGCCCAATAATCAAGAAACATCCAAGCCTATCCTAGCATAAAGGATACTACACTAAGGCATACTTTATGATATCATAAGTGAAAGTAAAAATGATAAATTGAAAGTCTAACTAAGTAAAGAGCCGCGGATAAGCTGTCCTTATGCTCTTCTTGGTCTCCCAAGTGTAATCGCCTTTTTTTTGCTACACGGAACCTTCACCAAATTCACCATCTTCCGCCCATGCTGTTTCACATCATATTCGATATATAAATAGGCCTACGATGTCTTGAAGCCTTTAGTTTAATATTGATATCGTCTAGTTGATTCGTTGTGACAGTTACGTCGGAATCATGCACAAATTTCTACAAGTGAGAAACATGGAACATATTATGCACTCTCGCTATTCGTTGAGGTAAGTCAACTCTATAAGCAAGGCAATCCTATCTATTATAGGAAAAGGACCAATGAATCCCGATGCCAGCTTCCCTTTACTATCGAACCGAATTACATTCTTCAATGGAGAGATCTTAACAAATATTGTATCGTCGACAGAGAACTCTAGATCTCTACGTCTCTTATCAACGTAGCTCTTTTGTCTGCCTTGAGTAGTTTTCATCCATTGGTGAATGATCTCTATCTTCTCCGAGGTTTCTCTAACCATATTTGGCCTAAATATAAGTTTTTTTTCATGGTTCTCGCCAACATGAAGGAGCATTGCATGATCGACTATATAATGCTTCAAATTGTGCCATACCAATGCTAGATTGATAATTGTTGTATGTGAATTCAACGAGATATAAGTGTTCATCCCATGAGCCTCCAAAGTTGAGTATACACGCTTGCAAGAGATCCTTTAAGACACGGTTCACTCTCTCGGTTTGGCGGTTAGATTGAGGGTGATAAGTTGTGCTGAGGTGCAGCTCTGTCCATAACGCCTCTTGTAAAACTCTTTCAAAACCATTAGTGAACAACAGGATTTGGTCTCTCACAATGCTCTTCGGCACACCATGGAACTGTCCTAATCGCTTCAAATACAATTCAGCCAGTTTGGATGCCGTTCTACTTGACTTGATGGGCATAAATCTGGCGCTCTTGGTCAATCGATCGACCATGACCCAAATGTTGTACCCTGCTCGAGTCCTCGACAGTCGATTGATGAAATCCATCGAAATTATTCTCACTTCCACTAGGGAAATTCTAGCGGTTGCATAAAACCACTAGGCTTTTTTTGCTCTACCTTAACTAACTGGCGGTTCATACGCTTCGAGATGAATGTCCCAACATCATTCTTCATCCTTTCCTAATAATAGGTATGCTTCATATAATGGTACATCTTATTACGTCGGGATGGATAGCCAATCTTCAGTGATGACACTCTTATTGCAACTCATCCTTCAACTCATCGACATCCGAAACAAACAATTTCCCATGTTTATGGAGCCAACCATCTTGGTCGAGTCCACATTGTCTGATCTTTTCAGATTTTGTCTTCGATCTTAGCAATGATCTCAGCTAATCGTGCATCTTGCCTTTGACTAGTCCCATCTACTCGATCAAAGTAGGCGGATAGTCTAGCTCTCCAATATCCCTAGCTCTAACTCACATCTTAGTTGGAAATCATAACCAACCGTATACTCTAACTGCATCGATTCTAGGAACATACCTCCCAAGCTGGCATGTCCTCTACTCAATGCATCTGCAACTGCATTCCCTTTTCCCATTGTATATGCAATAGCAAAGTCATAGGAGGCTAGGAATTCTAACCATCACTGCTGATGAAGGTCAAGATCCCTCTATAAAAAGAGGTACTTTAATGATTTATGATCGGTGAATAGCTCGAACCTCTCTTAAAAGATAGTGCCTCTAAACCTTTAGTGCAAACACAATCGCTACTAACTCCAAATCATTGATTGACTATTTCTTCTCATGTTGCTTCAGTTGTTGACTAAAATATGCAACAACTTTGCCACTCTACATCAATACCATGCCTAATCTGGTACGACAAGTAACAGTTTCTTCATTCCCACTCAAACTGGTTAATACTGGTGCACCTTTCAATTTTTCTTTTGGGCTCACGAATGCATGCACACATCTTGCATCCCAAGTAAAAATCTGATTCTTTTTCATCAATTGAATCAGTGGTGCGGCTACTTTTGAGAAGTTCTCGATGAATGGTCTATAATATCCAACTAAGCCAAGAAACATCTCAGATCTGTAGCATTTTTGGGTTTAGACCAATCTTGATCTGCTGCAACGTTTGCAAGATGGATAACAATGCCATGTTCATAAAAAATGTGACCTAAGAATCGCACTTTCCATGTAACATCCCGCTATTTTGGACCACTCAAATCGATAATAAAACCACAAATGTCGAACTTTAATAATTCAAAACAACATATTGTTAATAAATTTTGGGGCAAATAAAATCAATCACATAATCACAGACATAGAATATCAGAATAACTCGCAGTGGAATAAAATAAACAGTAGTTCATGAAGCTACTAGATACATAGTCTCAAAACAAATACATAATACGAGAGTCTGAAAGCAAATACAACTGAAAATCCAAATACATAAGTCCACTAACACACAAGCAAAGGATGAATGGAAATAAATGAAATAGAAATAATAGATAGATAGCTAAATCTCCAGTAGATCTCTAACTTCAAAGATGAATCCAAAGCTGTGATACTCAGGCTGACCCGAGCGTAAAGAAAAACACAAAACACTCGAGTCAAGACATACATACTTATAAAGTGTAAATCAACTCAAGTGAACTGTATAAAAATGCATCAGTAACGTAAAGGATGCCTGGGATCGCCCATCCTTTAAAGATCTATTAAACTATCCACTATTTAATAGTAATATACGCTATTATAATTATGTCTAAAGTAAGATAAACTATTAAAATAGCGTTAAGGCGTTACCTATATCCCACTTAACACATTTTTATATATTCTCATGGTCTATACAGTACCGTAACTGCCCCCGTAAACTGGAGGCTTATCAGAGGGCACCCCATAGGTATGGTACAAAACAAACTCTTAATGGTCTCGATAAGGTAGGTGAAACAGCACAACTAGGCAATGCCAGGGTAGATATATCAGTTACACTTCCGGGCTGGTGGTAAGCATAGCCGCAGCTACCGCCTACTTCGATCCACACTCCCAAATCAAAGGTGCGCACCAAATCAATCACAAAGTAATAGAATGGCAATCGAAGAAGTGTGTGTGATTGGAGGAGCTATCTCACTTGGCCCTTCAATTGCTCATGTTTTAGACACATTAAGCTAACTCACGGGAGTTAGTTCCATGTATATACCTCAAATAGAATGTCGCCAACCACCTACTTCATCATGGAATCTCAACCGCATACACAGATATTAAAGTGGTTTCCGGTATTGGCAGAGAGTATGACAATTACCGATCCCGGTCTCTTTAACAACCAAACATTATTATAACCCGTGGTTATTTATTTTCAAATGGTTTATATTTCATAGCAAACATATTCATTTTAAAACCATATAACTCCGATGTCATTATTCTTTAAAATAATATTCATTTCCAAAGTTGTAACACTTCCAAATTTATACACTTAATTATAACCCTTCTAAAACATAACATTTTAGAAACCCTAACACTTTGAAAATGTAACCTTTAGAATTATAGCAATTTGAATATATAACCTTTTAGAAATCATAGCATTTTGGAAACGTAACCTTAAGAAATCATAGCATTTTGGAAATGTAATACTTCCCACTATAACAATTTATATAATCAAAATATTATATATACTTTCAATTTTTAACATAGTTATTACATAAAATCTATTTTTTATACTAAATTATTTATGTGGATATTAAATACACCATGATTTTAGTTAAATAAATTTATTGCTATAATAGCTAATTTAAAGCTGAAATTCCTTATATTAAGTTAAAAGTACTTAAATTTTATTATAACAATAAAGAAAAATTATTATTTTTATTATTTAAAATATACCATTACATTAATAACATTTATATTACTAGGTTAGATTAAAATATATTAATAAGTTAAATCAAATTATTTAGTTAAAATTTTATATTATAACCCAAATCTTAAATTACTTTTTAAAACATTTATTGACTTACAATTTTTTTCTTCAACTCATAAAAAAATAATATAAATCCTTATAAAATCATAAAATTAAATTTAAGTTAAAATCCATATATTTAAAATCCAAAATACTTAATAATTTTTAAAAAATATCTTTTTTTAAAACCAACCACGGAGTCGGTATAAAATTTTCTAACCTAGGTGATGTGCACGTAAATGTGCATATTTTTACCATCATATTTAATCTATTTAAATTGAATAAATGATCATATTGGGTATTTTAACTTGTTTTAACCAATGACAAAATGGTCATTTTTGTGCATATATAAAATTGAGAAAATTTAGTGGGAAATTTCTATGTTATTTTTTAGGAATTTAAACTCAATTACAAGTGGTTTCATGAAGGAATATGCATGCACAAAGAAGATACAAAAGAATGAAGATGGAAATAATTCAAAGTGAAGAACATGGATGACCCCACCTACTTACCTTGATTTTAAATTAGGAGCTAATGCACATGCTAAAAGACATTTAAAGCTTCATGTACATTTAAGTGGGGGATTATTAAAGCTAATGATAACTTGGCCGCCACACTTCCTCCAAGGGCATTTTGGGCACTCCCTAAAAATATGCATTAGGGTTTCTAACTTGTATAAATACCCTTTGTGTTTCATGTGCTCTCTCTCTTGCTTAGTTTCTCTTAGTTTAATTTAGGCTCAAAAATAAAACTCAAAGCTCTCTTTCTCTTTTCATGGTTACTTAGCCATATTTTTATTTCATGTAACTTTCTTTTTTTTATGTTAGTTAGTGATCTCTTTTATTTTACATGCTTCTTTTCCTTTCATGTTGTAGTGTAGATCTCTCTCCTTTCATGCAAGTAGATTAGTTTTTTTTGGCTCTCTTTTTCCTCTTGTTTGTTTAATGTTGCTTTTTACATTTGTTGATTTAATAACAAAAATGAGAGGCTAATCCCTTCAATTTAGCGGTAATGAAGCTCTCTTGAATCATGTAGATGCAACATAATTTCTTTTATGTCTCATTTGTGCTTAATGGAAAATAGATGTTTGTGTGGTTTTGTGTTTAATATTAAGTTTGATAGCTTATGTTGTTCAAAATAAATAGGCTATGTTTAGTCATATGAATCACTAATTACCTCTTCATCTACATAAGATCATGGTAATTGAAGTGGATTTAGAATCAAAATTTGATGGTTTATGTTTCTAATTCAATAGTTAATAAACCATGCTTAAACTATATTCTACTTTTGATTTCATATCATTTTCATTGAAGTTAGTAAGTGGGTTAGAGTGTGCATTAAAGTTTGATGGTTTAAATATGTTAATTAATAACACAATTAGGTCATGCTTATTATAAATGCATTAACTAAACTCACAAATGGCCAAAAAGAGATCATAATGTCATTATGATGATTTATACGATCATGAGAGGAGATTTGCCTCTAAATTGCTCTTTAATCTCATCTTTTTATTCTCATTAGTTTTAGTTTGTTTTTACTTTCTTTTAGTTAGTTAACAATCACTCTACTTTGGTTTAATTTGATTGAATAAAATTTTAAAATCATCAATTCCCTACGGATCGACCCGTATTCGCCACGTGCTACAATCGTACATCGTGCGCTTGTGGTTAAATTTAATTTGAAATTTTTCGACGGTTTTCTAAACCGATAAAAATTCCGTCGATGAACAAGTATTTGGCGCCGTTGCCGGGGGGTTGCTTTGATTTTTAGTTTTCTATTCTTCGAATTATTTTTGTTTGATTTTTATGTGTTTTTGTTTTGTGTGTTTGTTTGCATAAAAAAATATCGTTCGTGTTGTGTGTTTGTTGTTTTCATTTTTGTTGATTGTGTGATTGTTGTTTTTTAGTTCCATTTGCATTTTTTTATGTATATATAAAAAGGAAAAAAACACAATCACAATTCAAAACAATTTTTTTTATTGCATTTCTGTTTTCATATACAATTTCCGTTACAATTTTCAAAACAGTGTTACAATTTCTGTTTTATTTCCTTTCTGTTTTCATTTCTATGTAGAGTGCACACCTGCAACATCATTTCCTGCATACTGTCAACTACCGTTCTACCACTGCCTGACATTCTCCAACCAATCCACTCACAAACATTTCCCTACCTCACCATAGAATAGCCTGCCACTGCCTATTTAAACATCACTGCCCTGTCATTCTTCTACTCACAGTCACCAACATAAACTTCCTCTATCACCCATCAGTGCCATACATAACCACTATCCTCTGACTTCATCTTTCAACCTCCTTTGCAAAGTTTTCATCTTCCATTACCATTCAAAACACCACCAAACAACCACCCACCCTCAAACAACTTTCCTGTGCCACTTCTTCAAACTATCACCATTCCAGCCGTCAACCTTCACAATTCTCATTTTACATTTTCTGTTAACAAAATCATGCACTGCTTGAACCTCCTGTCATACCCACTTGCTTGAAACCACAGTCCATTTGCTTCTGCTACCACTGCATCCGTGCCATTGCCGTATCCTGTTTCTGTTCATCCTCCATTCATCGTCAACTCTATTCATCACAACCCAATTCCTATTGGGCTGTAGTTCAACTGCTCAGCTGCACATTTCTACCACCAACGGACATTACTGCTTCCAAACCACCATTACAATTTCAGCTGCCTCACCTCACCAATACCTTCCATTCATCACCACATTTAACATCCAACTTCCAAATAACTGTCAATCACCTTCCCATCCACTCCTCTGACCAATACATTACAACTTCAACCTACCATTGCCTACCCACAATCCCACCAAACATTCCACTTCAATTCCATTGCCTAAACGAACTTCCAATTCGAACCACCTCTGCCAATTGCCTGCGCCTCCATTCCAAACTCCACCACTACGAACAAGATAGTACATCACAACCCAACAACCAAACATCGACAACAATCTGAACGCCTGAACCATACCAAAAACCCAATCACCTACTGACAATACCCATTCTCCTGCAATTTGACCGCTAAACAAAAATCGACCTCGAACAGTTCACCAAACAATTCACCTTGCCTGCAACCATCTACTCGAACACACGTTCGCAGTCTACAACTCCAGTCACCTCGAACAAACTTCACCGAATTCGAGAATTGCATCTCCACAGCCTCACCACCCTCAAAGCCTGCCAAATCGAATCCCCAATCGCCTTAATAAATTCCAACGACCACCTCCTCTCCTCGTAGCCTCAAAGCCAATCGCGACATCCACTACTTCACGAAATCAACCACGAACTCAAACCACGAATCGCCTACCTTCAATCCACCATCGCCTCACCACCTTGTCTGAGTAAAACCACGAGCACGAGCTTTGGTTTTGAAATTTGATTGCAGGAGATTTTGATTTACTGTGTTATATTGATTGTTAATTTCGAAAATTGATTGTGGGTTTGTACCGTTTGAACGAGAGAACTATTTAGTTTGGAGTGTGGGCCGGGCTTTTAGGGTGTGTGCATTTGTTTTTACTTTAGTTTGTTTTCTTTTAATTTAATTTGTTTAGTTTTAGTTTGTTTTCATTTGACCTTTGTTTATCTTTAAATAAAAAATGCTTTCTTGTTGTTTAGTTTTGCTTTATGCTAAAAAAACAAAAAAAGAAAATTTGTTTTGTTTTGTTTTAATTTGGTTTTGTTTTAATTTTTGTCAAAAAAAATCGTATTTATATCTGATTCCTTTTTCAGGTTGCCAAAGCAGATTGGAAGAGCTTGCTCCGCTTAACTGCTGCCAAAAAAAATTGGTTGCTTATAAATTTTTTGCCCCATTGTATATTGTTTTATTTGGTTTGCATTATTGGTAGCTTGAATTTATACTTTATATAAAAAAAATTCAAAAAAAAGTCATTCGTAGTGGCCAACGAAATGGCTCACAGCAAGGCAATGGCAAGGCCACGAGAAGAGGAAGGAAAAAGGTTTGGAAAGCAAATGATGGTCACGGCCAAGGAAATTGGAAGGGGAAGGTCATGAAAGTGTTCGGCCTTGTTTTGTAGGGATGTTCGACCTTGGTTTGTGTGGGGTTCAGCCTTGGGTTGTCACGGCTAGAGGAGTGGTCATGACTAGGGTTTGGTAAATGGTGACGTGATCGGCTATGGAGAGGAGGAGGTCAGTCTTGGTTGGAGAAGAAGGAGGTGGAGGTGATAGACGAAAATAGAAGGTAGATGGAGGAAAAAATTAGAGAAATATTTCTAAGAGGGAGAAGAAGAAACTTACAGTATTTTTTTTGAGCATGAAGAAGAATGAAAATGAAAAGTCAGAAAGAAAGTTTTTGTACGTAAAAGTTTCTCAACAGATGTCTTCTCAAATTAACTGACTATTAAGGTGACTTTTGACATCCTAGCCCATTAGCTTAAGCCCATAACAAAGTAAATAACTAGAGTCTAAATCAATCTAGCCCAAAAGCCCAAAACAAATAGAAAAATAAAATATGAAAATAATTGCGTATAATACACTGAAAACTACAAATTTTGAGAAGTAGAAATCAGAATTTAACGAAACGAAAAATAGAGAGAATGTTAGAATCAAATCAAGCTTCATAAAAAAAGAATAAAAATTTAAATTTCAAATTTAAAATTTTCAACAAAAAGTCAAACTTTGACCAATTTTGACCAAAATTTGAAATTTAAGAAAAATCTTTATTTTATTAAATTTGGAAAAATAATTTACATCAAATCCTAAAAATATATATTAAAATTCCAAATTTATCAATTTTGGAATAATTTAAAATCAAAGTTTCAAGTGAAATTCCATTCAAAATATTTTACTGAATTTACGTGTTTTTACACTCTCTCCCACTTAAAAGTTTTCGTCCTTGAAAAGGAACGAGACACATGAAAAGCAAAGAAAGATAAGATAGAATAACGAATAGGACCTGAATAAACAATTCTAGATTCGAAGCACGCATGCTCTCCTCCGTCTCCCAAGTACAATCCCTATCATCAGCACTCCACTGCACTTCGACCAGGTTGACAGATTTTCTTCTCAGTTGCTTCGTACCTTTATCGATAATACGAAGTGGCTTCCTCTCGGCAGTAAGGTTTCTCCCAACATCCAAACTCTCGAGAGTAGTAGGCTGAACAATCAAAGATGGACCATGAAGATACTGACGAAGGTGCGAAACATGGAACATATTATGCACTCTAGAAAGCTTCTCAGGCAAATCCAAACGATAAGCTAAAGGACCAACTCTTTCTAAGATGCGAAAAGGACCAATGAACCTAGGACCAAGCTTCCCTTTCCGACCAATCCGAATCACATTCTTCTATGGAGAGACCTTAAGGAAAACCTGATCACCAACAGAAAACTCCAAACTCCTCCTATGCCTATCAGTGTACTTCTTCTGCCTTTCCTTAGCAATCCTCATCTTCCTCCTAATCTCCTCAACCCTTTGAGAAGCCTTTAAAATCATATCAGGACCAAGAACCAAACGATTACCGGATTCAATCTAACAAGATGGAAATTTGCAAAGTCGTCCGTGAAGAGCAGCGAACGGAGCCATTGCGATACTAGCTTGAATTCAAAAGATGGAATAAGATCGATAAATGTTTAAGACAACCTTAAATAGAAAATTTTGAGATTATACCTGATAACTATTGTTATAGGTGAATTCAACAAGATGGAGATGATCTTCCCAAGATCCTTCATAATCAAGGAGATAGGCACGAAGAAGATCTTCCAGAATCTGATTCACTCTTTCCGTTTGACCGTCAGTCTACGAATGGTAAGCAGTGCTCAGATTTAAGTGAGTACCTAAAGGTTCCCGAAATGCTCTCCAAAATTGACTGGTAAAGATGAGGTCTCTATCACAAACAATACTAACCGGAACACCATGAAGACGAACAATCTCTCTCATATAAATCTCAGCTAAACTCGAAGCAAAACGGTTGGACTTAACCAGAATGAAACGAGCCGACTTGGTCAATCTATCCACAACTAACCAAATAATCTCATTACCCCTCCTAGTCCTCGGTAATCCATCAATAAAATCCATAGAAACCTGTTCCCATTTGCAATTGGGAACCTTAAGGGGTTGCAATAATCCAGCGGTTTTCTGGTGATCGGCCTTAACCTGCTGACAAGTCGCACACCTACTAACAAAAAGGGAGATATCGTGCTTCATACCACTCCATTAATACAGTTCTTTATATCCTGATACATCTTCATCACACCTGGATGAGTAGAAAGTCTAGATCGATGATTTTCCCGAAGTAACTCTTGCCTCAATCCATCGACGTTTGGGACACAAATCCTAATATTAATCCTCAAAATCTCTCTACCATCGATCTGGGCTCCACTTCCATTTGGCTACTACTACCTCTACTACAAACATTCTCCTTAATAAGCCTAAGCATCTAATCCTCATCCTGCTTAGCAACAATAAGATCCATAAGAGAAGAAGAAACAACAAGCTGACACAACATCGCCTTCTTCCAACCCAAGGCATCAGCGACAACATTAGCTTTTCCGGGGGTATAGTTGATGTCGAGGCCATAAGAAGCTAGAAACTCAAGCCACCTAACCTGCCTCTGATTCAAATCCTTCTGGGTTAAAATATACTTCAAAGACTGATGATCCATAAAGAGCTCAAACTTATTTCCCAAAAGATGATGTCTTTAAAGCAAAGACCACAACAAGCAATCCCAAATCATAGGCTACATAATTGGGTTCATGGGCCTTCAACTGACGACGGGCATAAGCAATAACCTTCCATCCTGCATCAGAACAGCTCCCAAACGTTCATGATTAGCATCAGCATACACTGCTAATCTCTCATTTCCATTTGGAACGGTGAGAACTGGTACGGAAGTATGCTTGCACTTTAACTCATTGAATGAAGCTTCACACTTATCATTCTATATAAACTTAGCTTTCTTATGAGTCAAAGCAGTGAGAGGTGCAACAATCCAAGTTCTCAATAAATCTCCGATAATAACCAGCAAGACCTAGAAAGCTACAGATATCAGATGGAGTCCTAGGAATTTCCCAATCTTGAAACATAATAGGGAAATAAGAACAATAGAGAGATATAATAATTAAATTACAAAAGAAAGAAGAGAATAAACTTACATTGATCGCAACGATCTTAGTTATATCAACAGAAACTCCATTACCAGAAACAGTATGCCCAAAAAATCAGACTTCATCTTTCCAGAAATGGCATTTCGAGAATTTAGCCTTCAACCGATGATTCCTAAGAGTTCCAAGAATAAATCTCAAATGCGCTTCATGCTCTTCCTTTGACTTATAGAAGACAAGAATATCATCGATGAAGACTAGAACAAACTTGTTAAGAACATTACGAAAAACACGATTCATAAGATCGACAAAGAAAACTGGGGCATTAGTCAAACCAAAAGACATAACTAACCATTCATAAAACCATTCTCAGTACGGAAAGCAGTTTTGGGAATACTTTTCTCGGCAACTCTGAGCTGCTGGAAACCGGTGGCAAGATCAAGCTAAGAGAACACCTTAACTCCATAGAGCTGACCGAACATATCATTGATACGAGACATAGAATATCTATTTTTCCTAGTGATCTTTTTCAGCTCCCTATAATCAACACACATCCTCAAAAAACCATCGGACTTAGTGACGAAAACCACAGCTGCTCCCCATTCGAAATGACTAGGTCTGACCAGACCCTTGGAGAACAAGTCCTCAATTTGCTTCCTCAACTCATCCTTCTCATGGGGTGCCATTCTTCTGGGAGGAAAAACTACAGGTCGAGCTCCAGGAATAAGATCAATACCGAATTCGATTTCCCACTCAAGAGATAAAGAAGCGACTTCACCAAATACATCGGAATAGCGTTGAACCACATGAGTTGAATCAAGATCACCAGGAGAAGAATCAAGAAAAAAGGTAAAACTACCAGCATAATCTTAAGGCATACGACACTGAATCACCAAAGGATTACCCCGATCATGAGCAAGATAAACATTTCGGGCTTTACAAAAGATAATGACTTCATTATTCTTCTTCCAATCTCCTCTAAGAAACATATCAAAAGCATTGAAACCAAGAATATAAGAATCACCAAAAAACGATGGCTAGAATAGAAGAGTTTACCTTTTTACAAATCCTACTAAGGTTCGTGGGACCACCAATAGGATTAGTAACACACGAAGGTTCAGTTGCATAATCAAGTGAAAGGATATGCTCAAACTTATCACAAAGATCCATAGAAATGAAACTACAAGAAGCTCCAGTGTCAAATAAAACACGAATAGGCAAATTAAACAAAGTAAAGGTGCCCTAAAGAGTACCTTGGGTATCACTAAGAGTAGGTGGAGTGGATAAAGTAACTACAAAGATACCAGATGCCTTGTCCTTCTGCTGAGTAGGAGAATCCTTCTTGAAGTGGCCAGGCTGCAAGCAAATATGGCAAAGATCACGCCTAGTCATCTGAACTGGAGGAACAGAAGCTCCAACTGAAGTAGGGCAACTATTGGCATAGTGTCCCTACTGGTCACACTTGAAGCAAGTAATGGAAGAAAGATCAATATGCTACCTCTAAGAGGAAGATCCCAAACCTGGAGTCTTAAGCCAATTCTTCTTCTGCTGATGGAAATTAGGCTTCCTCTTCTTAGAGTTACTAGAAAAAGGATGAGATGAAGGGGCATGAGCAACAAAAGAATCCTTAGAAGTGGGGTTCTCAAATCTAATTGCCATATCCATCAATCCAGTAAAAGGGCTATGCACATGAGAAATCAGACGATCATAATACTCCGGGCAAGCTCCAAATATAAACTTCTCATTCTTCTTAAGAGGGGTATCGATCAAGCTAGGACCAAACTTGGAAAGTTCGTTGAACTTCTGCTCATACTCATAAAATGACATATTCCCCAACTTAAGATACATAAACTCCCTGTATAGCTAAGATTTCTCAGCTTCTGGCATCCACTTAGCCACTAAGCATCCCAGAAATATGACATCCAAACTTAAGAAAGATTCCAAAGAGATAACTAAACCAAAATCAAAACCAACTCAAGATAATACCTAAATTGCTCCCAAGAGATGTCTGCCTCAATAGTGTGGGCTGTCACAGACTCCCACCAATCTTGGGCTCTGCAACTGCCAAATTGCTAAGTGACACTTCTGAGCATCAATATTCTCAAGACTAGTGAAAATCCTCTCTAAACACCTCAACCATTGCTGAGCCTCAGTGATGTTCTCTGCTTCAGTAAACTTGGTACCACCAAGCTGAGTGAACTCCTTATAGAGAGTGGTGAACCTAATGGGTGCAACGGGTTTTGAACCGGGGCAATACCACGACCCCGACCTCTCGGATTCCTACGATTCATCCTGTAAATTCAAAAAATGAATTTTAGGACAAAGATATAGGAAAAGATAAAAGAAAAGATTCACACTAGAATGGAAATCCTAATCAAAGAATTTATTAAACAAGGTGGATTCGAAAAGAAGGAAATCTAAGAAAAATTTAGATTTCAAAACAAGAAAATTTTATATCCAAAATAATCCTTAAAAATCATTTTATACTTAAAATATGTTCTCTCACAAGGAATGATTCTAAGACCGATTTTACTCATTCTAGGGTATTTCTACCCTATCTCTAACGAGTTTTCGCCCCATAGGCTAAGGTTTGCCTAAAACCAAAGCTCTGATACCAAATGTAACATCCCGCTATTTTGGTCCATTTAAATAGACAATAAAACCACACATGTCGAACTTAAATAATTCAAAACAACACATTGTTAATAAATTTTGGGACAAATAAAATCAATCGCAGAATCACCGACACAGAATATCAAAATAACTCGCAGTGGATAAAATAAACATAATAGTTCATGAAGCTACTAGATACATAGTCTCAAAACAAATACATAATACATGAGTTTGAAAGCAAATACAACTGGAAATCCAAATACATAAGTCCACTAATAAATAAGCAATGATTGAAATAGAAATAATAGATAGATAGCTAAAGCTCCAGTAGATCTCTAGCTCCAAAGATGAATCCAAAGCTGTGATACCTAGGCAGACCCGAGCGTAAAGAAAAACACAAAACACTCGAGTCAGGACATACATACTTACAAAATTTAAATCAACTCAAGTGAACTGTATAAAAATGCGTCAGTAACTTAAAGGATGCTTGAGATCGCCCATCCTTTAAGCATACGTTAAACTTTTCTTGTTACCCATATCCCACTTAACGCATTATAATAATGTCTAAAGTAAGATAAAATATTAAAATAGCATTAAGGCGTTACCCATATCCCACTTAACGCATTTTTATGTATTCCCATAGTATATAAAGTACCGTAAATTTCCCCGTAAACTGGAGGCTTATCAGAGGGCACTCCATAGGTATGGCACAGAATAAACTTGTAATGGTCTCAATAAGGTAGGTGACACGACACAACTAGGCAATGCCAGGGTAGATATACCAATTACATTTCCGGGCTAGTGGTAACGCATAGCCGCAGCTACCGCCCACCTCGATCCACACTCCCAAATCAAAGGTGCACACCAAATCAATCATAAAGTAATAGAATGACAATCGAAGAAGCGTGTCCGATCGGAGGAGCTACCTCACTTGTCCCGTCAGTTGCTCCTGTTTTAGCTACCTTAAGCTAACTCACGGGAGTCAGGTCCACCTATATACCTCAAATAGAACGTCGCCAACCACCTACTTCATTCTGGAATCTCCACCGCGTACATAGTTGTTAAAGTGGTTTTTGGTATTGGCAGAGAGTATGACAATTACCGATCCCGGTCTCTTTAACAACCAGACATTATTATAACCCGTGGTTATTTATTTTCAAATGGTTTATATTTCATATCAAGCATATTCATTTTAAAACCATATAAATCCGATATCATTATTCTTTAAAATAATATTCATTTCCAAAGTTGTAACACTTCCAAATTTATACACTTAATTATAACCCTTTGAAAACATAACATTTTAGAAACCATAACACTTTGAAAATGTAACCTTTAGAATTATAGCAATTTAAAAATATAACGTTTTAGAAACCATAGCATTTTGGAAACGTAACCTTAAGAAATCATAACATTTTGGAAACAGCAACCTTAAGAAATCATAGCATTTTAGAAATGTAATACTTCCCACTATAACAGTTTTTATAATCAAAATATTATATACACTTACAATTTTTAACATAGTTATTATATAAAATCTATTTTTTATACTAAATTATTCATTTGGATATTAACTAAAATATGCTTTTAGTTAAATAAACTTATTACTATAATATTAAATTTAAAGCTGAAATTACTTATATTAAGTTAAAAGTACATTATTAACTTAAATTTTATTATTACAGTAAAGAAAAATTATTATTTTTATTATTTAAAATAAACCATTAAATTAATAAAATTTATATAACTAGGTTAGATTAAAATTATATTATTAAGTCAAATTGGATTATTAAGTTTAATTAAATTTTTTATATTACAGATCAAATCTTAAATTACTTTTAAAACATTTATTGACTTATAAAAAAAATTTAACTCATAGAAAAAATATAAATCCTTATAAAATCATTAAATTAAATTTAAGTTAAAATCCATATAATCCAAAATACATAATAATTTTTAGAATATATATATTTTTTTAAAAACCAACCACGGTGTCTGTATAAAATTTTCTTACCTAGGGTTAAGTAAATACAGATATATATCATTTCAATCCGAAATTATTGAATTCCCGGGTTTATATCATTTCAAACCTACATTCCCAAGTCAAATAAAAATCTCTCAGGCCTATCATTTCAGCCCATAGCGATTTTTCCTTAATATAAAGATCGTTCGAGTATGTACAATTTCAACCCATAGTAAAGGAACTTGCAATGTGAGAACAGAATATGAAATAAACAGAACAATATATATTATATCACGGCATATGATCATAACAAGTATAACATCAGGTGAGATAACATAATATAAGCATATATGAAAGTACTAACAAGCATATAGATATCAATACAATTCAAATGACATCGATTCACAAAAATATAAGTATGTAGTCAAGAGTGATTACTCACCTTCCTTAGCGAGAGAAAATGATTCCAAACAAAACACAACAACTTCAAATAGGCACAATAACCATGAACAAGCTTGAGTGGGAGGAGAATCCAAATCCAAAGCTTAGAAAATAAATAAATATGTAAATAAAAAAATTTGCATAGATAAAATAAAAGTATATAGAATTTTTATAAAAGAATTGTAATGGGCTAACCAAAGGGCTAATAGGCTTGGCCACACTAGGTTTTGGGCTCGGCCACTCTTGGTTTTGGGTTAGGTTTGGCTCGGCCTAGATTTAAACTAAGGGGTTCGGCCGTAGTTTGTGTGATGGGCTCAGCTAGCATGGCTTGGGAAGTGGCTACAAGGCTCGGTCTAAGGCAAATACAAAGTCTTTGGTTTAGCCATGATGGGATTTGGGTAAAGATAAGGCTCGGCTAGTCTAGGCTCACGGCAAGGCAATGGCAAGATCACGGCAAGAGGAAGGCAAAAGGTTTGGGAAGGCAAATGATGGTCATGGCCAAGGCAATTGGAAGGGGAAGATCATGAAGTGGTTCGACCTTGTGTTGTGGGGAGGTTCGGCCTTGATTTGTGTAGGGTTCGGCCTTGGGTTGTCACGGCTAGGGGAGTGGTCACGGCTACGGTTTGGCAAATGGTGATGCGATCGACTATGGAGAGGAGTAGGTCGGCCTTGGTTGGATAATAAGGAGGTGGAGGTGATGGCCGAAAATAGAAGAAAGATGGAGAAAAAAATTAGAGAATTTTTTTGAGAAGGATAAGAAGAAACTTACATATTTTTTCTAAGCATGAAGAAGAATAAAAACGAGAAGTCAGAAAGAAAATTTTTGTACGTAAAAGTTTCTCATCAGGAAACTTCTCAAATTAACTGACTATTCAGGTAACTTTTGACATCCTAGCCCATTAGCCTAAGCCCAACAACAAAATAAATCACTAGAGTCTAAATCAATCTAGCCAAAACCCAAAACAAATAGAAATATAAAATATGAAAATAATTGCGTGTAATACACCGAAAACTACAAATTTTGAGAAGTAGAAATCATAATTTAACAAAAAAACTAAGAGAATGTTAGATTCAAATCCGGCTTCATAAAAAAAGAATAAAAGTTTAAATTTCAAATTTTCAATAAGAAGTCAAACTTTAACCAATTTTGACCAAAATTCGAAATTTTAGGAAAATCTTTATTTTATTAAATTTGGAAAAATAATTTACGTCAAATCCCAAAAATATATTAAAATTCCAAATTTGTCAATTTTAAAATAATTTAAAATCAATGTTTCAAGTAAAATTCCATTCATAATATTTACTGAATTTACAGGTTGTTACATCCCGCCTCTATAAGTGACACTCAGAAAACTTTTCTTTCAGTTGGTAATGTCTTAGCAACTTAAGCATAATCCTCAAATGCGTCTTGCGTTCCTCCTCGATCTGTGAGTAGATGAGAATACCATCGACGAACACAAGAACAAATTTATTTTGCTGATCCTTTAAAACATGATTCATTTGGTCAACGAAGTATGGCGGCACCCTAATTAGCCTGAATGGCATAACCAACCACTCGTAAAAACAAGACGGCATATGAAACACTGTAGTTGGCACACTCTCCATCGCTACTCTTTGTTGTTGAAATCCCATCGCAAGATCCAACATAGAGAACACTCTAGCACCATGAAGTTAATCGAACAAGTCATTAATACAAGGAAGTGGATACTTGTTCTTCCTCATTATTTTCTTTAGCTCATGGTAATCAATGCATAATCTAAGGGAACAATATCTACCTTCGTAGCGAATACTTTGGGTGTTCCCCACTTGGAAATACTCCTCTGAATGAACCTTCGTCGCAATATGTCGTTCACTTGCACTTCAAGCTCTTGCTGTCTCTATGTGCCATCCTCCTCAATGGCATCACTATTGGTCTGACATCTTTTGCTAAATCAATTAGAAATCAGTCTCTCTATGTGGTAGAAGTCCGATCACCTTCTCGAATATGGCCGAATACTCCCTAGAAATATGCATTGATGACAACACGTCGTGTGGGATATTTAAAAATATATAAAGCTAACCATTACCTCATTATATGGTTAACATCCTAACACTACTGTTTGCCTATCATCTACCCTTATCATCACCAATGAATTCTCACAATCTACTATCACCCTATATCCATGAAGCTAGTCTATACCTAGACTACCAAACCCAACGAAATCCAAAACAGAGCAACCATAATCAAAAGAACGTCTGTGACTCGATAAGACTAAACCACGACGGACCTTACACAGGCTAGTGGAGCCTCCAATAGGGTTCGTCACAATCAAAGGTCAGTTAACAATTTCTGATCTTAATCCTAATATATCTACCAAATCAAAAGATGTGAAGGAATGTGAAGCTCTAATATCAAAGAAAACACGTAAGGGAACATCATAAATGGAAAAGCATACCTTAAATAACGATGCCTTTCCCCTTTCCTTCGCTGATGGAGCATTCAACGATGTTGGAATGGCATTGGTAGCATATGCTTTCACTGCTTTCTTATGCTTCAATGGCTCTGGGCAGTCCTTCTGAATATGGCCAATCTTGTTGCAATTTAAGCATTTCTTTTTCTCCATCCTGCAGTCCCTACTAAAGTTGCCTATCCTTCCTTATTCTAGAATTGCTTCTTCTGTCCATCCTTATTTTGGAACAGCTTTCTCTTGTTGTTTCATTTCTTCTTCCCTTCCCTGCTCGATTACGGCTTTGGCTCTTCTTTCGAAACATTAGCTTTCGGCTTTGGATATATATTCTCATACCTCAAGGATATTTTGAACATCATCTCAAAAGTATCATCAATATGGCCTATGAGCTTCTCTCCTAATTAATCATCCAAGCCAATAATAAACTTCTCATTCTTCTTTTATGGCATGTAAAAAAGGACATCCCATACTTTGACATAACATCGAACTCAACAGTGTACTTAGAAACAGTCATACTCATTGCTTCAGATCCGCGAAGACGGACTTTTGTTCGAATCGAGCTTTGAATCGGTCCCTTGTGAACTAGTCTTTAGGAATGGCAACCTTCACAACATTCCACCAATTTATGGATCACCCTTGAAGCTATCGGGAAGCCAATTGCCTTTTCATAGCATAATTCAGCACTAAGTCATCAAAAATCATTTCGCATGTATTAAGCTAGTCCCGCACTTCCAACGTCGACCCTGTTTCTTGGAGGGTTTGACACCAACACTAGCAAAGCATTTGTTCAGCTTAGGGAAATCGGCTGTAGGTGCCTTCATCGGTGCAGCAACATCAACAGTAACATTCAAAGCGACTACTTGAGCATTCTGCAGCATGTTTCATATCACAATATTGAACATTGTCTGCAAGTTAGAATTAGTAGCTCCCGAGCCATCTTCCTCTTAAACTCTAGAGATGGAGTTCCTAATAGCATTTTTTGTTTGACCACTCATCCTTCAATCTGTAATAAATACGATCAATTATCTATATGGAATTCTAATCAAGTAGTACGCATTTGTGTAGCGCAACTTATATACTATACACACACACACACACACTACTATAAAGTTTTAATAACCAAAATATAACAAGTACGACTCTCAAATGTATATACACATCCGATCCAGTCTAAAGTGAATACCTCTACCCTATATCTACTGGACCATGGTATCCCCTAGGTTAAACTACGCATCCTAAATCGGATACCAAATGTGACCACCGCCCTGCATCACCCGCATCCAATATACTTGTATACCTCGATGTAATAGTGCTTGGCCAATGTAGGATGATAGTCAAGGTTGTAGTAAAGTAAATCAATTATTACAGAACCTATCGCATATCTCACAGCGATCAAATAAAATATGATAATAAACATATTAGGTATAAAACATGTATGACAACAATAATTATATGAATCGCGAAAATCAGAGTACCCAAATCCATATAGTATAGTATACAACATATACGATAGAGTTATATATAAAAATAATTAATAAATAAACTGTCTCTAGATAATAAAGGCACCAGTAAGCTCCATAGTGCTATGCAGCGGAAGAGAAAATCATAATAATAAATGTAATAATACGAGAGTATGGTCTCCTGCCCATCTTATGTCTAGCTCCAAGTGCTCACCTGACTTGATATCCTTAATCTACTTATTTAAGAGTACTGAGAAAAATAAGCATAAATCTCAAGTTAGGAAATAGTCCAATGTGAGAAGTAGAAATTCTCAAATACTTATAAATCAATATACTAGGACAAATTTTATGGACAATCATACCCGACCTGTCCTTGTATCCACAGGGTTCGCACATAATACATAATATATGCTACTCTACTTCATAGTGATCATGATGTACTATATATCAAAATACTAATCGGTGTCTGGATATCTGCATCGATGACATCTATGTATTGTGCCATCCTTAGGGAGATAAGAAACCAAGGCAATCATAACATCCACCATTCATCCTCACATTCACTTATTCAGTGCGTTAAATACATGATAACTCAACCGACTGCCATGTGAAGGACAACTCAATGTCCTAGCTCCTCAGTTCCCAAATCGATGCCACTCAGTAGGCCAGGAACTAGACTAACCATCTGATAGTCCAGGGTTAGGTAGGTTCTAATGTCAACGAACTCTACCTCCTCATCACTAGGCCCAAATGTCAACGGACTTTAGTAGCATATGCGATCCAGGTCCTTACGTCAATGACCACCGCTCGCACCATCAGATACCCTTTCCTCATATGTACCCATTGAAACCCTAAGTACCACGATCCCTTTGCATGCATAATCCATTCAGAGCTCATCTTAGAACTGTCCTTATAACTCCCATCTGAAGTCATCGTTGTTAGGGACTATTCTAGACATCCATCATTAGTCAAAGAATATCCTTTTCATCCAGTAACCTTCCTCTAATAGTTCCTTCAATTCAACTTATAGTCACCTACTATGCTCTCGAAGTACAATTATTTATTGTTGAAGCCACAACTTCCTATCACGGAATCAACATCGTTGAATTATGCATCATCGTCGTCAAAAATTGTCACCAAACGCTATAGCTCGGTACCTACCCGATCCTTAGCTCAATAAATTAGGAATATGACTCAAAGCACACTTCACGTCCCATGTCACCTGCCTATAGCTCGATGATGTCCTAGAGTCCCTATTCCCCTAGCCCAAAGTAAGTCCTAAAGTGACTTCATGAATAATTTGAAGTAACTTCAACTCCTCATCATCGAACCATAGCCCATCACCGAATCCTAGCCCATTATTGAATCGTAGCCCATCACTGAACCATAGCCATCACCTATTCATGCCTTAACAAACTTCACCAACATACATCCACATATGTCTACCCACTACCACATACATCCACATATACCAGAACCAGACGAGGGACTGACAGCAAGTCTGCTTGCTCCAGGAGCACATGTGGTCCAAATGACATAACTCATACAGTAATCGGTTACCATTACCTCTTCCCTCTCGGTATCGTGACAATGATCTACTAAAGGCTCGACAATACGTAGCCTCTTTGGAGACAACTACCGACATGTGCCCCTACGGCAACTGACTGCTGGCCTATGCGACATAAGGGACAACCACTACTAATCTCGTGATGTGCATCAAATATCATAAATAACAACGGTGTCATAGATCTAGGGCATGACCCTAGGGTGGATACTGGCCAATCTGGTTCACTCCCAAAATATAAAGGGAGTTAGACAAGGGTAGACAGACATATAATGTACACTATGTGGGTGTAATAACCCACCTTTTTGGATGGTTTAAATGGATAATAAACCACATAAGTCAACTCAAACCATTCAAAAGGGAGGATTGTTAATGGGGTAAATAAGAAAATAAGAGAGAACAAAGAAAAACAAAACACATAATCTCACAACGAAATGTCAAAATATAATATCAAATAAACATTTCATGAAGCTATTTTACAAATAACATTTGATTACACTTTTACAATATATCAAAGTTACACATACAGCGGGTATAATAAGATAATGCAGCGGAACAACGTGATGCAGTGGAATAACTATAATAAATAGCAATATAATACTAAACTCCATCTTCGTCCTCTAAAAATAAGGTCTTCAACACTGAAAAGCTCAGGCTGAACCGAGCATAATGAAAAGACAAAACACTCGAGTTAGAACAAAAAGATCTTATGTAATTTAAATCCACATAAATAAATATGAGTGTAACGGCTTCAGAGATGTTTACAGGATTTTACATCTCCTATCCAGCGTATAACGTGCGTGCAATAACTTAAGAGTTGTTTGGAATTCCATCTCGTAAGGATCCATTAAACTATCTACATATATAATAAAATACGCTATTATAATATGTCTATAGTAAAGTATTAAAGTAGCATTAAGGCATTACCCATATCCCCCTTAACATGTTTTTATATAAATATCGTAGTATATATAGATAATGTAAGTTCCACCAACCGGTGGTTTACTCAGGGAGCACTCCATAGGTACGATACAAACCAAAGTCGTAATGGGTTCAATCGGGATAAATATGACAAGGCATGCAAGGCAATGCCCAGAGTAGGATACTACCATTTTGTGGATCCGTACTGGTGGTAATGCATAGCAGCTACTACCGCCTATCACGAGACACATTCCCATAATCAAATCTAGGGGTAGCCACCAAATCAATCACAAAGCAATAAATATGGTATCGAAGAAACGTGCCCGATAGAGGGAGCGACCTTACTGCCCAACATGGTTCCTGTTTTAGTCATTTTAATTATGACCCGAAAGTCAAGGCTATCCATCATCGTTCTCTTACTTCATTCCAGTAGCGTTCACCTAACCATCCTACTTCGTTTTGGATTCTCCACCACGTAAAAAGTTGTTAAAGTGGTTTCGGTATTGGCAGAGAGTATGACAATATTCGATCCCGGTCTCTTTACAACCAAACGCTTATTTCACAACGGTTGGTTCTTTTACATTTCCAAAAACAGTTCATATTTTATATCAAAATATTCAATTAAAAATTTCCCTCATTTCAAAACTGTCATATTTACTCAGAATAAGTGATTTAATTAGAAAATATCTTTTCAAATTCGAACGTTGGTTACAACATCATTTAACCATATGTGCCTTTAAATCAAGGATTTAAGTATAAATAACTCAACCTTACACAGTTGGAATTTTAGAAAATAGTTTGGTTAGCTATAAATATTTTAAATAGTTTAAATTAGTTTAAAATAGTTAAAAGCAGTGTAAAATAGTTTAATGTAGTTTCAAATAGATTAAAATAGTGTGAATAGTTTAAGGATTTTAAAACAGTTAAAATAGTTTAATATAAAATGGTTTGATTATTGGAAATGGTTTATATAGTAAAATAGTTTTGAAATTCTAAATAATCTAAGTTTTTAAAACAATAGACTTTAAACAGTTTATATTAAAATAACTTATTTTTAAAATAGTATCAAATCAAACTGTTTCATCTATTGCAACAAATCTGGGCCATATCTAGTTTTCAAATCAACAAAACTCAATTTTAATCTTTCAATTCAAATGACTCAATTTCGATTTAGTTCCAAATCAATGTGACTTCCATTTCAATTCGAAATAACTTCAATTTTCGAAATATTCATTTTAACCTCAATTTCGATTCAGCAATTCAAATCAATGATTTAAATTCAATTCCATTCTTATTTTAAACCATTTCAATTCATATCAATTTCAAGCCGAGTTTCAATTTACTTATTTAAACCACTTAAACCAAATTTAACTTCATTATTAAATTCTAAGATTCAAATCTTCAAAACAATTCATATTTCCAAATTAAAATCATATATCAATTTTAACTTTACATTTCCAACCTAATTATTAAACAATTTCTTTTTTTCCATTTCAATTTCATCTTTCAAACTTTGAGTTAGAAAATAATATAATTCATATAAATCCACAATTTATTTCCCTTAAAACAATAGCATTTAATAAAATCCAAACTGAAGATTTTAAAACCATTTAATTTAACCAATTCGGTGTCCATATATAATTTATACCCTATGGTCAAGTGATACAGATATGTATCATTTCAACCCATAATAAATTTAAATTTTTGGATACATATATCATTTAAACCAGTATCCCGGATCATAATTTTCCAGGTCCATCAAATCGCTTGGGTTTATCATTTCAACCTTGTGACGACCCGGAATTTTTGAATATTTGAAATTGAAATATTTAATTGTTTTTTAATTATTTAAAAGTTAATTTCTAACTTGAATTTCAAATGCCACTATTTATTGTGTGATTTAATTGTTTAATTGAACAATTGGAAATTGGGTAAATTGTTGAATTTGAAATTTTATGCCTGTTAAAAATATTTTAAAAGATTATAAAATTTATATTTGTAGTCCTAAAGATAATGAAAGCTTTAAAATTGTATTTGAAAGTGATTTTTTCAGTTTTAAATTTATATAGTTTAAATTGAATTTAAAAATAGCCTTTTGAGGCACAGTCTTGGAATTCGACGAAACCAGTTCCACTGGATCCGTAATAGTGTATTATTATCGGATTTCAATTTTCGTATAATTTGGATTTGTCGTGTGATCGTATGGCTTGTAAACACGCTAAAATCTATATCGAAAATTTAATATTATAACTGGGTCCAAAAATCTATATTCTCTATACGGTCGAATTTAGACTCGAAATCTTCTCTATTACGTTCGGAATAGGGGTTTAACATTATAAACACCTAGCGGGATGCCTCGATTGGACATCGAGATTTCGAGTTGCGGAGATCGAGATGATTTAAATTTGAATTTAAAAATAAATGATATTTTTATAGCAGCAAGCACTAACACGTAAAGGGAATTTTAAATACGTGTTTACCTTTCTCTGTCAAAATTTCACACGCGTCTTCTTCCTCCTTTAAAAATCATAGCCGTGTATTTTTTTTAGGAAGTAAAAGAGATATAACCGAACCCTTCTCCATTTTCTAAGGCAAACAAGTCTTCCTTTAAAAAAATATACGAATGAAGAAATAAAATCATGGCCGAAGCCTGAAAGAAAAATCGCGACCCCCTCTTATTCTTTCTTCCCCTTTTCTATAACTTCACGAAAACCATGTTCGTTACTCACGATCGAAGATGCTACGCATAGGAAAGCCACAAGAAGAAGACTGCATGAGAACTCAGAACTCTCTTTCGAAGAATACGAAGCAAGCGAACCCATTAGATCGGAGCTCGACAAATTGGGAATCGAATATTTGTGCCTGTCGCTAAAACTGGAGTTGTTGCCATGATTAGGTCCGAAAATCCTCCTGTTTCGTTCTCGTGCTCACTCTGGAATTCGATGGTGGACGGTCATGATTGGGACAGGGCCGGGATGCTCGTGCCTGGTGGTGGAGTCGAGTTGCGAGCGAGGCTGCGTCATGTGGTTCTAGTCGCTTGAGGCAGTAAGGTATTTGATTTTTTTAAAATTTAATTTGAACTCTTTATATACGTATATATGTGTATAGGTCAAATAATATAACAAATATTAATTTAAGTTGAAAGTTTTTCAAAGTAATACGTAGGTATATTAACAGAATATATTTATATATATATATAAGGGTTTAAAAACAGGAAGTTTTTTGTATTCTCAAATATATATGAAGATGGAATCTGAGAAAAAAAATAGGAATTTTAGAAGGTTTGAAAGTAAAGAATATATTTTTAAATCTATATAGACTATTTTATAAGTGTGTATATAAGTAATTTTAAAAAAGAAGCAAAATAAGTATACATATTTACATTTTAAATTTACTTGGTTATTTTAAAATAGTATGTAAGGAGATTAACTCAAACAATTATTTTTGTAACTTAAAATTTATTTATTATGGGAAAAAATTAGTTTAAAATAAAATTGTTAGTTAACTAAATTTATTAGAAGGAAATTTGTTATTCGATTATTTCGAATATTAATAAATTTTACAAATATTTATACAAGGTCAAAAATCATGAAAACAAGCTGGAATGAAAATGGATTGCAAAAGAAAAGCAAAGGTGGGAACTTCTAACTCAATCGAATTACCCAGTTTAATTTAAATTGTTAAATTTAAATTATTGGTTATTTGTTTGTATTGATAATTGTTATCAGTTGGATTGGTATGTTATATATATATATACACACACACACATATATTGAAATGATTGATTTCCCGCATTATATAGCGGATGAGACCCTATGCGCCTCGCATAATAGCGGATGACCCTTTATACCGCGATATCTCGCCTTGAAGCGGGATTGGTATTTAATTTTTTATGCTAACATCCATGGATGCAGGGAAACAGGTTGGAGGGATCCAACTGGATTCCTCAAATGTTTGATTTTATTTTCATATGCCGTGATATGATTTATTGATAATCTGTGATTGATTATATCGATAATTGAAATTATTGAAGGCTTTGGTTTGGCCGAATATATTTTAGTATTTTAAGATACCAAAAATATAAAAATTGGATTTTTGGAAGGAAATTAAAGTAGAGAATTTGAAGTAAAATAATTTTAGAGAATTGGATAAATTAGAAGAAGGAATTTGGAACGGATTTTAAATGGTTTGGGAGAAATAAAAGGAGAATTTTTAAATCAAGTATGAAACTAGTATTTCTGATTTAAATGGAATTTAAATCATAAATGTAAGTGTGACTATTAGATTAATGGGTTTTGAAATAAATTTGGATAAGTAAAGGAGTAATTTTTGAATGGAGTAAATTTTGGAAATCGATTTAGTGTTTGAAACTGTGTTTTAAAAGAAGGATGAGACTATGGAATTTATAAACTGGATTTATAAAGTGGAACAAGATATCAGTTGATATTGGAAATATAAATTCACGATGGAATTTATAAAGGAATGGGTAATTTGTTTTAAAAATAAATATTGGTTTATTTTTAAAAGTGTGGAAATAAAATTTACGAATTTGGGATGTAAATTGAGATAAATCGAAAAGGATTTACTAATTAATTTAAATGGACTATTTTGTAATGGAAAGTGTATTTTCCTTGGAAAGCCGAGTATGTTTTCAAAGTGGCTTTTAAGTATAAGTTAAAAGTTCTAAAGTTGGTTTTAAAAAACAATGTTTTTGAAGAAATTATTTTCTTAAATTGTTTTTAAATTTTTAAAGTAAATATTTGTTAAGTTAATTATGGAAGTGTTTATTTTAAAGATTTAACTAGTATTTGATTTAGAAGATGGTTATTTAAATAATTTACTCTATCCAATAATTTTATTTTAAAAATAAGTTTGGGCTTAAGTTTTACATGATATATTAGTATAAAATTCCATAACTAATATCTTAAATAAAGTGTTTAAAATATTTTTTATTTTAAGTGTTTCCAAGAATATATTTTTGGATAAGTGATTTAAATTATTTTAAAAACCTAAAGTATTAGGACATGGCAAATTTTCAGTGGAAATAAACAATGTTGGGAAATTTATTCCGGAGAGAAAAGTAGTTTGAAAATTGTTTTCTAAGGGTTGTAGTGTGGAAATATATCTTGCGAAGATATTTATGAATAAATAAATAAATAATTTAGGAAATTACTAATGTTTGATGGCACATATTCTACGAGAAAAAAGGTGATTTGAAAATAGTTTCAAAGAGTTGAATGGTAGAAAAAATAGTTTGCAAAGATATTTTGAAATAAATAATTTAGGAAATTATTTAAATCAGATGATTGTTTATGGATGTTATTTGACAGTTAAATAACCGACTATCAATATTGGCCTTTAAGACAACATTTGAATTTCTATGAGACCGGGGGTCGGATTCCAAATGGTTATCCGAAAACCACATCGAATCTTAAAGGTGGATCTTTTATTTGAAAGATTAAAAATGGAAATTTGTATCCACATTTTTTAAAATAAGCGCTCTATATTCGGATAAGCCGGGGGAGGACATTAAGTCATAAAACCCATTTCGAATAATGATACGATGGAATGGAAGACGTTGGTTGAAGACCAGGTATTTTCGAAAATGAAAGGATTACCTTTTGATTGTCTCTACACCGAGTTGCTCCGGTATAGAGATTACCCTATGTGATGGGGAGTCCAGACGTGATTAGGGTTATCCGAATTTGTAAGGACTTCTTTACCTAATTGGACGAAGTGCCTTCGGTTCCATTCAGACCCAGGATGGACTTGTATGGATGTATGTCTAACATTACACTTTGGGATATAAAGCTAGTTTCTATCAAATACATTTCTGTTTGGTGGCGGAGAATTTATTTTCTTAGCTTAACACCCTTCTTTGAGACGTACGAGCTCAGAGGTTATGTAGTTGATAGTTATTAGTGATATGTTCTAAATTTAGTGATGTGACATGCTAAGTGTTGAGCATCGGTTGATCGAAGCATGGCTTTTGTGAAAAACGTAGCTTTGTGGGACGAGACTTCATCGAACCTCACACCCCGAAAATGGTCGAAACATGAAGGATGCAGCAAGGTTATGGGGTCGCGCCCCTTAGGGTATGTACATTTCCTTCTGGATAAAAAGTGGTATTCTGGTATGGAGCCTAGATATTTTACTTACGTGGATAAAAAGTGGTATTCTGGTATGGAGTCTAGATATTTTACTTATGTGGTTGTTGGAATTTGAGGCACCTTGGTAAAGGTCGGTTACGACCGAGGGATGACATACTCGTGACAGTTAGTTACATAGTTACAGAGCTAAGCCGGCCTTGTGTTGGCAGAGATCCGGTTAGGTTCTCGGGACGTCCTTCCAAAGGCGTACCCATTTGGATAAAGGAAGTTACTTAGCCTTAACCATTTGTTGGAAATCCAAACAAAACAATACGAGCCCTTTACGGTTTTAGTTGTAGAACCTACCATTTAACATGGTAGCTATAGTAGGCATGCTATAATGGTACGTATACTGGCTAAGATTAATATTATACTTGCAAATCTTTTTCCACTATATGCACTAATAATAATATCAAAAGGAGTTTCATGTATCGAGCGTGTTTGACTACTATAAGGAGAAACCTCCCCTATGTGTGCGATTGCTTTTGAGTATGTGCCGGGAGACCTTATGGTAGTTTCAATTTCCAAAAGCATGAACTGTAACAACCCAAAATTTTTAATAGATATTTTAGTTCATTTTATTTAAAAACTTTGGTGTTTAATTATTTAAAATTTGAATTTTGGAAATTTTTCCTGTATAACGTTGGAATCGGTTATAAATTATTTTCCTAAATTCAATGAAATAAACAAATTTCTAGAATGGTATATTTTAGGTCAAACTTTGACATTATTTGAAATTTTAAAAATTAAAATTTTCTATTTTAATATTTTATTTATATATGTATATATATATAACATCCGTTCTGCTTTTTGTTTCATTTAATTCTGATCTATACTTTGAAAAATAGATAACATACAACGTTTTAAAAAAGCATTTAATTTCTGTGTTTTATTTTATATGTTTCTATATCCATCTCCTTATTTATTTTCTATGGTGTTTGTACAAACTTTATTTTTATTTATTAAATGTTTCTTTTGCATATATCTATATTTAATGGATAGGAAACAAATCAATTAAGATACGTTACTTGTTTTGAATTTGAGCATACGTTTCATTATTATTTCCTGCCTTTATATTGCCCACCCTTTTGATCTCCATCCATAGCCATTCCTTAATTGTAGCCGTGTATTCTAAACCCTAGCCGCCTCCAACCCTATCATTCACATGAAAAAAAAAATCTCATCTTCATTTGTCTCCAGAGAGAGAATACTGTAAGTTTTAGTGGCCTCTTCCTCCTTCCTTTTTACTTTTTACTTTTATTTTTCTTCTTATGTTTTCTTCATGGAATGCTCGGCCTCCACCACTATTCTGACCACCATCTCCTCTCCTCCTCCACCATGACTTACCATCACTCCTCCACTCATGGCCATGAGACCCTAGATCCCAATATCCATCACCAAGTCAAGTAATAAACCCTAGCCGAGCCTATGGATGCAAACCCCTCCTTGTTTGCCTTGAAACCCTAGCCTACCCTCCCTACCTTGCTTTGGCTGTGACTATCTCCCCTCCTAGCCATGATTCAGATCTGATTTGACCCAAGTCTAGCCTTAGGCCTAGCCATTTAGACCATAGTCCTAGCCAAACTCCACTTGATCCATGTTTATGCCATGCCTTGCTTTGCCTTCCCCTTTCCATGTCATGGCCATGCCTTTTGACCCTATAACCTTGCCTAACTTGCGTCTAAATACCATAGCCGAGCCTATGGGTGATGAGGCCGAGCCTATAAGGGTTGTAGCCAAGCCTACTTGATGATTCTTTCCATTTTGTTTCACTTTAAATTCATTTTTGCTCTTTGATTGAAAAATTTTGTATTAAATTTTTTTCTCATAGTTTAATCTATATTGGGTTTCTGTAAATCATATATTTATAATTGTTTTATTTATCCGATTACAAGATCTGAATTTGGTTGTTACTTCTTCCCAAGTCTTGTCGTGCCTTCTGTGCTTTGCGGTGTGTGGATCCTTTTGTTTTAATTGATCTCTGGCTTCAAAAAGGTGAGTTATTCACTCTTGACATTACTTACTTATATTATTATGAAATGATGACAAGTGGGTCTGTATGAATTGATATATTATTCATATATGCATGTGATGTGATTTTATGATGTTAAATACTGTTTATAAAATTGTTGTATCATCTAATATGAGATGTTGTATTTAACTGTTCATTTTACTTCTGTATCTCACACTGCAAGTTCCCTTATCACTATGGGTTGAAATGATACATACCCGAATGGATTTTAGAATAAGAAAAAATCATTATGGGCTGAAATGATAGGATCGAGTGATTTTTATTGTATTTATTTCTTGGGATTGTGGGTTTGAAATGATAGAACCCGGATTTTTCTTTTAAATTACGAATTGAAATGACATATTATCCGTATCACCTGACCTAGGTTAGAAAATATTATACAGACCTGTGGTTATTTTTAAAGTATTATTTTTGAAGTATTAAGTATTTTGAAATATTAAAATATGAAATTTTAGCTTAGATTGGATTTAAATGAATTGTATTTTTATTTTCTATAAGTTAAAGGTATAAATAAATCAATGGAAAAGTGTATTTTTTTTAAATATGACTCAACTTGGGATTTGCAAAATTTGGTTAAATGAAAATATTAAGTTAGGTAAAATAAATGGAGATTTAAATTTTAGGAGATGGGTATGTTAAATAAATTATTAAGTTATCGGTTGAAATAAAAGTTAAGAAATTTGTAAAGTATTGACTTAACAAATGAAATTATATTAAATTGGATATTTATTTATAAAAGATTATTTTATTAAAATTTATAAGTTAAATAATGTCCAAATAAAATTTTGAAAGGTGTAATAAGTTGTTAAGTTAAAAATAAGAAAATTTGAAAATATATTGTTTAAAGAGTATAACAGAAATTATAGCAATTCTGAAATGCTGTGGAAATTTAAACTATGGCTGAAAATACACTAAAAGACCTATAATAGCATTTCTAAAGTGCTGTAAATTCTGTAAATTTAAACTATGGCTGAAAATACACTAAAAGACCTATAAAAGCATTTCTGAAATGCTGTAGTTTCTGAATTTGAACTATGTTTTGATATATACTAAATATACCTACCACAACACTTTATAAATGCTGTAGTTTTGAAATTTACAATGTTTAAAATGTTGAAATTGAACAAATGAACCTAGAAATTGTTGACATTCTAGAATTTGAATATTTGATTTGGAAGGACAACTACTTCATATGTAAATGGTTTAAATGATTTTTTTGATTTAGAATGCAAACCATTTTTGAAATTTATAACCAGGGGTAATAATAACATTGGTTGTTAAAGAGACCGGGATCGGATATGGGCATACTCTTTATCGATATAGAAAACCACTTTAACAACCGTGTACGCGGTGGAAATTGCAGAATGAAGTAGGATGGTGGCGGTGTTCCTTTGAGGTATATACGTGGAATCGACTCCCGTGAGTTGGCATAAGGTGGCTAAAACAGAAGCGATTACGGGCCAGTGAGGTAGCTCCTCTTATCGGACACACTTCTTCGTATGCCATTCTATTACTTTGTGATTGTTCGGTGCGCACCTTTGGTTTTGGGAGTGTGACTCAAGGTGGGCGGTAGCTGCACGTTATGCGTCACCACCAGCCCGGACTCGTAATTGGTATATCTACCCTGACATTACCTAGGTTTGCCGTGTCACCTACCCTAACGCACCTTGTACGAGTTTGGTTTTCTCCCGTAGCCCGTGGAGTATCCTCTGGTGGCTAACCGATCAGGAGCCACTATGATACTGGATGGACTACTGTGACTATTATGTGTTAAGGGGGAGATTGGTAACTCCTTAATGCTATTTTAAAGTAAGTTTATTTTACTATAGACATTATTATAATATCGGAATATTACTACATAGTAAATAGTTTAACGGATCCTTAGAGGATGGGCGGTCCCAAGCATCCTTTAAGTTACTTGTACCTTTATATTACAGTTCAGTTGAGTTGGTTTACACTGTATAAGTAGGTATGTCCTGACTCGAGGGTTTGTGTTTATTTGCTTACGCTCAGGTCAGCCTGAGTATCACAGATTGGATCTATCTTCTGGAAGCTAGAGATCTCTAGAGCATATCTAGCTTTATCTATTTCAGTTCTGTCTTTTTATTTCAGCTATGTATTAGAGACTTATCTACTTGGGATTTCTACTGTATTTGTTTTCAAACTATGTATTTTGTAACCGTTTTGAGACTGTGTTGAGATTTAGTTTGTAGTGGCTTCATGAACCACTATGGCTATTTTTAATTACGCTGCGAGTATTCTGATTTATCCGTGTCTGTGATTCTGTGTTTGGTTTTATTTGCTCCAAATTTTATTACAATATACTGTTTTGAAGTATTCAAGTCAGACATGTGTGGATCTATTGTCGATTTGAATGGTCCAAAATAGTGGGTCGTTACATGAACGGATTTCTTTTTGTACAAATAACTGTTTTAAGTTCTCACACCAGTCCTATGACCGACTCAGAGTTTATTGTTCCCTTTTTCTAAACTCTACGTGCCCCTAGTTTTCCACACGGGCAGCCTAGAGTCAGGTTATCAGTAAGTTCTGGAGCTATGTCAGGAAAGTATGCTGTGGATATCAGGAGACAAGCTGGATAGCGAGACGTATCACACGTATATGATGTATTCTCCGTTGTGTATGGTTTGCTGCAAATTTAGTTTCCATGTGAACAAGTTATCATAACTGCCCAATGTTGTGTTTTGTTGATGTTGTACTCTGTTGATATAAGGTATAAACTAATATAGTTCTTTTGTTTAAAGATTAGTCATTTATCTATTATATATTGTTCTGCTGCGATTGTGAGATTCTGATATTGGTTCTACTTCTTCTTCTACCTCCTTCTTCTTTAACCCTAATGATTCGGTTTTTCGGCATTCGATCGTTCGACATTAGATACAGTGGATGTATTGATGTCGATTTTCGGGTATCGAAAAGTCAAGTCGTTACAATTTGGTATCAGAGCTGAAGGTTAAGCGAGAACTTGGCCTGGTGGGGATTACTCATTAAAAATAGAGTCTGTGGTACTCTAGAATAAGTTTGAGTGTATTAATAGATATGAGCGTGTATTTTTTATAAAAATTATTTTTATATTGTGTTGACTTATCGGTTGAGTGTTTATAGAATCTGGTCGATATGTGGGACGACATGTTATCAATAGGGGTTTCTAAACTCTTAAATAAGATAAACCGATACAGTATTGTTTTAAAATAGGGTAAATGAAATAATTTTACCCAAATTATTTTTATATATAAAAGAAATAATTTTCCATAAATTATTATAGTTATATATGGTTGCTTGGTTGTAAGGAAGCGATAATATTAAATTATTATCATTGTTGTGTAAAAACTTAAAAATAGGCATTAAAATCATAACCAAAGGTTAAGGAAATAAATTCAGATAACAAAATGGAATTTGAAATGTGAATTATAAATGTGATTTATAAAATTGAAATAATATGCCAAAGAAATTTTTGATAGGGATTAAAAGGATTTGTGATTGAAATTTCAAAAGATTAAATTCCTTTGATTTGAAAATGGTTTTCAAAGGTTTTGGAAAAATAATGGTGAAATTATGTAGGGAAAATATTTTTGAATTGGATATGAAATCTGGTAAGATTTAGAATTTAAAAATATTTAAAAAATGCTTTTGAAGGGATGAAAGCACTAAACTCCTTCCGGTAGCTGGAAAATAATTCCGATGATGATCGTGACATCATCGGTGTTCATTTTCGAGTTTCCGGGAGAGGAAATGCTGCAAACTGTTTTAAAATTGGAGTTATTTGCAAAACAGGGTTTGGTTTTGAAATTTAAAGAGATAAATGAATTTATTGAAGGATTTTGGATATAATTGATTTCAAATATGATTTTGAAATGTTGAGTAATTGTTTAAAAGACTCTGGAATCTTATTTAAAATGTTACGGAATATAAATAACTTATAAAAATTTGAAATTTGTTGGAATAAGATTCAACTAGAAAAGGGATAAATAAAGGTAAGTGTAAAACCCAAATAAGTGGGAAGGTAAGCTAATTAATTGAGGTGAATCAAAAGAAATTAGCAAATGTAATTAAATTTGGAAAACTTATAGAAGTTTAAAATTTAAATTGAATTGGAGTGTAATTAAAATAGTTAAGTAAAAGTGAATTTAAAGAAAGGTCTAAGGATACTACGTGAAATGATTACTTAAATAAAATTTATTAAGGTGTAAATAAATTTATGAATGAATAAATGAATTTACAATTGCAAGTAAATGAAATTGAAAACTAAATGTTGAAATTCATTTTGAATTTGTAAGTAAATGGAAAATTAGTGAAGTGTAGAATTAGTTCAAAGTGGACTAAAGATAATAAAGGTTTAGGAATAAAAATGGTTTGAAATAAAATGAATTGGAATTTTAAATAATTAGTAAATGGAACCAATTTAAACAATGATATGAATCGGTTGTAATTGGACATTATTGCTAAGTAGCATACAGGTATCTAAAGGCAAAGGATAAATGGATGTTTTGATTTCTGAAGATAAATTTGAATTGTCCAACAAAAAAGGTATGTATTTAAATTTCTGTATGAAATTTGATGATTTTCTAGTCTAGCCACTTGGCCTTTTGTTTTTCTTTTGAAATTTGGGGACCCGTAGAGGCATTTTGTAGTCGTACCGAGCTAGCCGCGCAAAGGAGATGCTGGCAAAAATTTTCGAAAATTTAGAGAATTAGAAAAATTTTGAGAAAATTTTGATAATTTAAAATTTGGTTTTAAATTTAAATTTGAATTGTTGAGAAAATAATATTGTTTGGAACTTATGGTTGAGGTTGGGAAGTTAGTAAGAATGATAGTGTCTTTACTAAAAATTGTTTTGGAAAGTTGAAACTGTTGGGTTTTGGGAAGTTGTTAAAAACTATCTAGATTGAGAAAATAGTGAATGGGTTATGAATCATTATTCTTAACTAGTAATTTCGGGGAAGAAATTCTTTTAACGGGGAAAGAATGTGACGACCCAGAATTTCTGAATATTTGAAATTGAAATATTTAATTGATTTTTAAATATTTAAAAGTTAATTTCTAACTTGAATTTCAAATGCCACTATTTATTGTGTGATTTAATTGTTTAATTGAATAATTGGAAATTTGGTAAATTGTTGAATCTGAAATTTTATGCTTGTTTAAAATATTTCAAAAGATTATAAAATTTATATTTGTAGTCTCGAAGATAATGAAAGCTTTAAAGTTGAACTTGAAAGTGATTTGTTCAGTTTTAAATTTATATAGTTTAAACTGAAATTAAAAATAGCCTTCCGAGGCACAGTCTCCGAATTCGACGAAATAAGTTCCATTGGATACGTAATTGTGTATTATTATCGGATTTTAATTTTCGTGGAATTTGGAGTTGTTGTGTGGTCATATGGTTTGTAAATGCGCTAAAATCTATATCGAAAATTTAATATTATAACTGGGTCCAAAAAAGCCATCTTCTCCATACGTTCGAATTTGGGCTCGAAACCTTTTCCATTGCGTTCGGAATATGGGTTTATCATTACAAACGCCTAGCGGCACGCCTCGATTGGAGATCGAGATTTTGAGTTGTGGAAATCTAAATTTGAATTTAAATTTAAAAATAAATGATATTTTTATAGCAGCAATCATTGATACGTAAAGGGAATTTTAAACACGTGTTTACCTTTCTCTGTCAAAATTTCACACGCGTCTTCTTCCTCCTTTAAAAAGGGTTGCCGTGTATTTATTTTTTTTAAAAAGAAAAATTAAAAGAGATATAACCGAACCCCTCTCCTCTTTCTAAGGCGAACAAGTCTTCCTTTAAGAAAATATACGAATGAAGAAACAAAATCATGGTCGGAGCCTGAAAGAAAAATCGCGACCCCCTCTTATTATTTCTTCCCCTTTTCTATATGTTCATGAAAACCATGTTCGTTACTTGCGATTGAAGACACAATCGCATAGGAAAGCCACAAGAAGTAGACTACATGAGAACCCAAAACTCTCTTTCGAAGAATACGAAGCAAGCGAACCCATTAGATCGGAGCTCGATAAATTAGGAATTGAATATTCGTGGTCTGTCGTTAAAACTGGAGTTGTTGCCACGATTGGGTCCGGAAATCCTCCTATTTTCGTTCTCGCGCTCGCTCTGGAATTCGATGGTGGATAGTCGCGATTCGGAGTGCGGGGTCGGGATGCTCGTGCCTGGTGGTGGAGTCGAGTTGCGAGCGAGGCAGGGTCGTGTGGTTCCAGTCGCTTGAGGCAGTAAGGTATTTGATTTTTTAAAATTTAATTTGAACTCTTTATATACGTATATATATGTATAGGTGAAATAATATAACACAGTATTAATTTATGTTGAAAGTTTTTCGTTTAATTTAAAAAGTAATATGTAGGTATATTAACAGAATATATATATATATATATATATATATATATATATATATATATATATAAAGGTTTAGAAACAGGAAGTTTTTTTATTCTCAGATATATATGAAGATGGAATCTAAGAAAAAAACTAGGAATTTTAGAAGGTTTGAAAGTTATATAAGAATAGATTTTTAAATCTATATAGACTATTTTATAAGTGTATGTATATGTAATTTCAAAAAAAAGCAAAATAAATATACATATTTACATTTTAAATTTACCTAGTTATTTTAAAATAGTATGTAAGGAGATTAACTCAATCAATTATTTTTGTAACTTAAAATTTGTTTATTATGGGAAAAAAATTAGTTTAAAATAAAATTGTTAGTTAATTAAATTTATTAAAAGGAAATTGATTATTTTATTATTTCGAATATTAATAAATTGTATAAATATTTATATAAGGTTAAAAATCGTGAAAACAAGCTGGAATGGAAATGGATTGAAAAGCAAAGGTGAGAACTTCTCGGTCAATCGAATTACCCCATTTAATTTAAATAGTTAAATTTCAATTATTGGTTGTTTGTTTGGATTGATAATTGTTATTAGTTGGATTGATATGTTATATAATATTTTGTGTGTGTGTGTGTATGAGAGTGATTGCTTTCCTGCATTATATAGCGGATGAGACCCTAAGCATCCCGCATAATAGCGGATGACCCTTTATACCACGATATCCCGCCTTGAAGCGAGATTGGTATTTAATTTGTTGTGCTAACATATGTGGATGCAAGGAAACAGGTTGGAGGGATCCAACTGGATTCCTCAAATGTTTGATTTTAGTTTCATATGTTGTGATATGATTTATTGATAATCTGTGATTGATTATATCGGTAACTGAAATTATTTATGGCTATGGTTTGGCGGAATATATTTTGGTAAGTTAAGATACCAGAAATATAAAAATTGGATTTTTGGAAGGAAATTAAAGTAGAGAATTTTAAGTAATATAATTTTATAGAATTAGATAAATTAAAAGAAGTAATTTGGAGCGGACTTTAAGTGGTTTGGGAGAAATAAAGGGGGAATTTTGAAATCAAGTATGAAATTTGTATTTCTGGTTTAAATGGAATGTAAATCATAATTATAGGTGTGAATATTGGATTAATGGGTTTTGAAATAAATTTGGATAAGTAAAGGAGTAAATTTTAAATTGATTAAATTTTGGAAATCGATTTAGTGTTTGAAATTGTGTTTTAAAAAAATGTTTTTTAGAGAAATTATTTTCTTAAATTGTTTTTAAATTTTTAATGTAAATATTTGTTAAGTTAATTATAGAAGTTATTATTTTGATGATTTAACGAGTATTTGATTTAAAAGATGGTTATTTAAATAATTATACTCTATCCAATAATTTTATTTTAAAAATTAGTTTGGGCTTAAGTTTTACATGAGATATTAGTATAAAATTGCATAACTAATATTTTAAATAAAGTGTTCAAAATAGTTTTTATTTTAAGTGTTTCCAAGAATATACTTTTGGATAAGTGATTTAAATTATTTTAAAAACCTAAAGTATTAGGACTTGGCAAATTTTCAGTGGAAATAAACAATGTTTGGAAATTTATTCCGCGAGAGAAACGTAGTTTGAAAATTGTTTTCGAAGGGTTGAAGTGTGGAAATATATCTTATGATGATATATATAAATGATTAAATAATTTTGGAAATTATTAATGTCCGATGGAACTTATTCTGTGAGAAAAAAAGGTGATTTGAAAACTGTGTCAAAGATTTGAAGGGTAGAAAAAATTGTTTGCAAAGATATTTTGAAATAAATAATTTGGGAAACTGTTTAAATCTGATGGTTGTTTATGGATGTTATTTGATAATTAAATAACCGGCTATCAATATTGGCCTTTAAGACGACATTTGAATTTCGATGAGACCGGGGGTCAGATTCCAAATGGTTTTCCAAAAACCACATCGAATCTTGAAGGTGGATCTTTTGTTTGAAAGATTAAAAATGGAAATTTGTATCCATATGTTTTAAAATAAGCGCTCATTATTCGGATAAGCTGGGAGAGGACATTACGTCATAAATCCCACTCCGAAGAATGATACGACGGAATGGAATTGCATTTGAAGACGGTGGTTGAAGACCGGGTATTTTCGAAAACGAAAGGATTACATGTTGATTGTCTCCGCATCGAGTTGCTCCGGTATAGAGATTACCCTATGTGATGGGGAGTCTGGACGTGGTTAGGGGATATCCGTATTTGCAAGGACTTCTTTCCTTAATTGGACGATGTGCCTTCAGTTCCATTCAGACCGAGGATGGACATGTATGGATGTATGTCTGACATTACACTTTGAGATATAAAGCTTGTTTCTGTCAAATACATTTCTGTTTGGTGGCGGAGAATTTATTCTCTTAGCTTAACACCCTTCTCTGAGACGTACAAGCTCAAAGGTTATTGTAAAGGCTCGCAAATCCGTACCCCTTTTGAGCTGGCAAAAACCCACAACAATTCAGCCCAAAGAGGAACAAACTTACAAATATTTAGGGTTAAAGAAGAAGAGGTAGAAGAAGAAGAGGAAATAATAAACAGAATCTCACAATTCGCAGTGGAACAAATATAATAGATAAATGAATGTCTTTAAACAAAATCACAATATCAGTTATTACATTACATCATATTACATTATCAGAGTGTACAACAACAAACAGCGGAAATAAATATAACATATATAAGTGATACGCCTCGCCATCCAGCTCCAACTCCTGATTTCCATAGCAACTTCTTGACTTCGCTCCCGAATAACTGCTAACCTAACTCTAGGCTGCACGTGTGGAAATTTATGGGCACCCAAAGTTTAGAAAGGAAACAATAAACTCCAGGTCAGTCGTGGGACTGGTGTGAGATCTTAAAAAACAGTTATTTTTCACAAAGAAAGGAAAAAATTTGCTATGCTTTTTGAAAAAAATGAAACTACCATAAGGCCTCCCACCACACACACAATGCAAACGCAGAATTGGAGGAGATTTCTCCTTATGATAGTCAAACATGCTTAATGCGCAAAATCCTTTCGATATTATTATTATTATTAGTGCATAGCATGGAAAACATTTCGAAAGCATAATATTAATCTTAGCCAGCACAGGCATTTCGCACTTATGCCTACTATAGCTAACATGTAGCAGGTTACCGCCACATTCCATGGCAGGTTATACGACTAAAACCGTACAGGGCGCGTATTGTTTCTTTGGATTTTCAAAAAATGGTCAGGCTAAGGAACTTCCTACTGCCACATGGATACGCCTCTAGAGGGACGTCCCAAGAACTTAACCAGCTCTCTGCCAACACAAGGCCGGGTTACCTCTGTAACTAGGTAAATACTACACGAGTATGCCATCCTACGGTCCTTTGGGACCTTTATCCGAGAATCTTCTACACCAACAACCATAAAGGAAAGTATTTGCAGTAACCACAAAGGTTAAATAGTAGGGCTCCATACCTGGCACTACCCTTTTCCAGAAGGAAATGACATACCCTAAAGGGCGCGACCCTCATAACCTTATTGCATCTTTCCTGTTTTGACCATTTTCGGGGTGTGAGGTCCGACGAAATCTCTTCCACAAAGCTACACTTTTCACAAAGTCATGCTTTGATCAACAAATGATCAGCATCACTTCGTATGTCACGTTACCAAATTGGGTATGTATTACTAGTAACCATTAACTACATAACCTCTGAGCTCGTACGTCTCAGAGAAGGGTGTTAACCTAAGAGAATAAATTCTCCGCCACCAACAGAAATGTATTTGATAGAAATCAGCTTTACATCTCAAAGTGTAATGTCAGACACACCTCCATACAAGTCCATTTCAGGATCGAACAGAACCGAAGGCACTTCAAAGAAGCCCTTGCAAATCCAGATATTCACTAACACGTCCGGAATCCCCATCACAAAGGGTGATGAAAATCTCTATACCGGAGCAACCAGGTGCAGAGACAATCGACAGGTAATCCTTTCATTTTCGAGAATACCCGGTCTTCAACACCATCTTCAAATGAAATCCCATTTCGTCGTATCATTATTCGGAATGGGTTTTATGACACAAGGTCCTCTCCCAGCTAATCCGAATAATGAGCGCTTATTTTTAAAAATTAGTATTCATTCAAATTTTAACAAATTGCAACAATTTTCAATTTGATCTTTTAAATAAAATATCTGTCACAAATCACAAAGGTTCGATGTGGTTTTCAAATATCTATTTGGAATTCGACTCCCAATCGCATCGAAATTTAAATGTCGTTTAAAGGAAAATATTGATAGTCGGTTATTTAACTATCAATTAACATTCACAACAATTACCAGATTTGAATAAATTTCCCAAGTTATTTATTTTCAAAATATTCCGCAGGATATATTTCACACTTCAACCATTTGAAAACAAATTTCAAATTACTTGCCACATTTCAATACTTTGAAAACAAATTTCAAATCATTTTTTTTTCTTACGCGGAATACATTTCCAAATATTTATTTATTTCCACTGGAAATCTATCGAGTTAAAATAATTCAAATCACTTATCCAAAATATACTTGGAAACATTTAAAATAAAATCCTCTTAAATACTTACTTAAAGTATTGGTTATGAAACATTTATACTAATTATCACATATAAGATTTTTAAGTCCCAACTAATTTTTAAAATAAAATTCGTAGATAAGGTATAACTATTTAAATAATTGTTTCCTAAAACAAATATCAATTCTAATCTTTGAAATAATCCCTTCTACAAGTAATTAAATAAATCCATACTTTAAAGATTTGAAACCAGTTAAGAAAATAATTTATCCAAAGTATCCTTTCTAAAACCATTCTTAAAAAAATTTCAGTTTATGTTTATAAGCTACTTCGAAATCATACCCAGCTTTCCAGGGAAAATACATTTCCATTCTAAAGTGGTTCATTCAAATCAATTAATAAATCTTTCTTGATTTATTTTAAATCAACGTTCCGAATCCGTAAATTCCTTTCACACTTTTAGAAATAACCAAATGTTTTTTTTTTAGAAAAACTTCCCTTTCCTTTATAAATTCCCATTGTGAATTTAAACTTCTAAATATCCATTGATATACGATTTTCAAATCAATTTCAAGAATCGTATACAAACACCAACTCAATTTCCAATTTGATTTCAAATTTTATTTTAAACACCAAATCAAATTTCAAATTGATTTCCCAAAGATTTATTTTAAAACACCAAATCAATTTTTTATTTGATTTACAAATTTATCGCCTTTAAAAAAAATAAATTCCTTTTTCAAATCTTTTCCCATGTTCTTGGAATTTATTCAATAGGATTTCACTATAGATTTTCTACTTAATTTAAAAATCTAATTTTATTTATTTCTGGTATTTTATGATACCAAAATATATTCAGCTAAATTTTAGCCTTCAACGATTTCAATCACAGTATAATCACACACAGTTTATAAATAAATAAACACACAACATATGAAACAAAATCAAATGTTTTGAGGAATCCAGTTGGATCCCTCCAACCTGTTTCCCTAAATCCACAGATGTTAGCACAACAATAAAATACCAATTCCACTTCAACGTGGAATATCGCGATATATGGGATTTATAAAATATCATCTGCTATTATGCGGCGCATAGGGTCTCATCCGCTATATAATGCGGGAAATCAATCACCCAATATATACTATATACTACTATATATATATATATATAATATCATCCAGTGAATAATTATTGTAATTCAATCATCCAATCACACAGTCAATCAATTTTAAATCTAACTATTCAAAATTTAAATCAGAAAAATATTTGATTGAGTGAGAAGATCTTATCTTGCTTTTATTTTGCAATCCATTCTCATTCCGACTTGATTTCACGGTTTTAACCTTGTATAAGCAATTATACAATTTATTAATACTCGAACCAACCGAACAAGTAAATTTGCATTTGATAAATTTATTTAAATAAGAATTTTATTTTAAATTCATTCTCCTTTAATAGAGTTAATCACCATAGTTCATTAATTTTAACATAACTTAGAAAATCAAAATATCTGGATGCATATTTATTTTCTTTTGAAACCCACACTTATAAAATTAATTTATATAGATAAAAATCTAATCTTTGTACAAAAAAATAAACTTAGAGAATAAAAATGGATATTTTTAAAAATTCCTATATTTATATATATGCTTATAGAAATAATTTATAGAACTAAAAATCAAACTTTTATACAACTTCAACATTTATGAAATTTCCCTTTTTTTATGAATAACAACAGCAGTTTGCTTTTACTGTAAAAATATTCTTTTACTTATTTTAAATCTTTAAACAGCAAACTGATGCATGATATATTCCCTAAACCATATATATATATATATATATATATATATACATATACAGAATTGAAAATATAAATTGTAAATTTACCCCACTGTTAAATAGAAAACCCAAACTCCCACCGGAGTTCGAACTGCCACCAGAACGAGATCGCGACCAATTCGCGAGCAACCTCCCTCTGGATACCAAACCATCGAACTTAAACTCATCGCACTCGACTTGCCTTGCGATCCTCCCAGTGCGACACGATTTGCCATGCCACTCTCGAGTTGCCCCAAAGGTCGGCCGTGCTCGTCACTCCCTTTCGACGTCATCCTGCTCGAGTTCGAGCCGAGCTTTGAGGCGACGTCGCGATTCCCTCTGCTTTGAATCCTTCCCCGAGCTCGCGACGCTCCATCCATGAACTCGATTGGCTTCAGCGACATGAAAGTGATATGTACTGAATAAATGCGATTCGATTTAGGGCTTTGATTCACGAACGATTGAAATTCTCAATTTTGAGAAGAGGCCCGGCCTCGATTTTATTTTATTTTATATGCGAGATTTGAGAAGAAGTATTCGCGACCATTCTAATTTTAACAGAGGGAAGTTTGATTTTTTTTTGAACAGGCCTTGATCTTGAATCTGAAGATGGGATTTAAAACGAAGAGGATTGAAACGAATAAGAAGGTGGCGATTCAGAGTAAAAAGAACGAGGCTATTATCTTTTGATTTTTATCTTTATGTTTTCGATCACCAGAAAGGAGGTAAGGCATCGTGCTTTGTAAGATTGGAGAATAGTGGCTTGAAGGGGAAGACAGATATTATATGTAAAATTTTAAATTTACATTTAAATCGTTTCAATTTCGCAATCTCTAAATCTCAACCTCCTATCAAGGTATGCCGCTAGGCGTTTATAATGTTATACCCCCATTTCGAATGCAATGGAAAAGGTTCCAAGTCCAAATTCGATCGAATGAAGAAGATAGCTTTTTGAACTAGTTATTAAATTAAATTTCGATTTAATTTTCAGCACGTTTGCTTATCGTACAGCCAAACGAAAATTCCAAACATTACAAAAATTGAAATCCAAGAATAAAATAATATTACAGATCCAACGGAACTGGTTTCGTCGAATTCCGAGACTGTGCCTCGAAAGGCTATTTTTAGATATCATTTAAACGATATTTTCAAAACTGAAGAAAACAATTCCAAATTAAATTCTGAAGCTTCCATTACCTTTAGTATTGTCAATATAGATTTTTCAAGCCTTTAAATTATTTTTAACAAGCTTAAAAATCAAGATTCAATATTTTACCCGACTTTAATAAATCAAATTCAATAATTTGATTGCCAAATCCATAGTTATATTTTGAAATTCAAGTTAAACTAACCTCCAAATATTTAAAATCAATTAAATATTCCATTTCAAATGTTAAAAATTTCTGGGTTGTCACATCCTTCCCCCTTAAAAGAATTTCATCCCGAAATTACTAGTTAAGAAAAATGGTCCTCAACCCGTTTAATAGTTTCCAAACCAAACAGTTTTATCGACTTCCCAAAACAAATCTTTTATCAAAGACTCATTATCATTTCAACTAATTTTCCAAATCCAGTCATAAGTTTCCAAACAACATTGTTTACTTAACCAATTCAAATTTAAATTTAAATCCAAATTTTAAACTTTCAAAATTTTCTCAAAATTTTTCTAACTCCCTAAATTTTCGAAAAATTTCGCCATCGTCTCCTTTGCGCGGCTAGCTCGGTACGACTACAAAATGGCACCACAGGCCCCCAGATTCAAAAAGAAAATAAAAGCCAAGTGGCTAGACAAGGAAATCACCAAATTTCATACTGAAATTTAAATACATACCTTTTTATCGAGCAATTTAAATGATCTTCAGAATCAAAATCCAATTTATCCTTTGTCTTTAACACACCTGTATATCCTGATATCCATAATGTCCAATTTCAACATTCAAATTTATTTTGCACAGTCCTTTACAGAATTTCAATATATACTTCTTATACCATTTTACTTCACTATTGAAGTTATATCCATTATCATTCAATCTTGCATTTTCAATTTCATTTGAATTCGGTTTACACTTTCAATTCTGTTTGGATTCAATTTTTTCTCCTTCCGAATATTGATTTTATCAATTATCTTTCATTCACAATTGATTCATATCACTATTTTAAATTAGCTTCATTTACTAATTCATTACAAATTCCAGTTCATTTTATCTCAAATCATTTTTATATTTCTACCTTTGTTATCTTTAGTTCTCTTCGAACTAATTTTGCAACCTCATTTGATTTCACACAATTCAAATTGATTTTCAATATTCAGTTCCAATTCCAATTTCATTCTTTTGTTCATTCCTTTATTCACAATTACCATTTCACGATTTCCAATTTAACCTTCACTTAATGATTAACCTGGTATATTCCCAATACAAAATTTACTTAGGAATTTCACACTTCATTTCTTAAGTTCAATGCAAATATTCTATATACTTCTTATATCTATTTTAAATTCATCACTTTGGTTTATATTCACTATATTAAGCCGGGTTTCAAATTCCATGTGAATTTAATTCACCTTTCATTTATAATTATTAAATTCGATTCATTTCAAATCATATTCAACTTCTTCATTCCTTTAATTAGGTTTATTTACTAATTTTATTTCAATATTTCACTTTGTTTAATACAAACCAAATTTAATTCCAATTCCAATTCTATTTACTTACAAATTCGAAATGAATTTTAACATTCAATTCACTTTCATGCACTTGCAATTGCAAACATATTCATTCATTCACAATTTATTTTCCATCTTAATAATTTTATTCCAATCATTTTAATTTATTAGACTTCTAAAATTCACCTTTATTCAAATTAACTCAAGTCAATTTCAGTTTAAATCTGAATTTCCTAAGTTTTCAAACCTATTATTCCATAACTATTTTTAATAAAACTCCAGAGTTTTTCCACCTTTACCAAAACCATTATTGAAAACAATTCAAATCATCCTTGAATTTCAAAACCAACCCAAATTTTCCAAACAACTTCCATTTAAAACAATTTGGCAGCAATTCCTCTTTTGGAAACCCGAAAATGAACACCGATGATGTCGCGATCATCACTAGAATTATTTTCCAGTGGCCAAAATTTTTTTAGAGCCTTAATCCCTCCAAAATCATTTTTCCAAACCCTTGAAAACTATTTCCAATCCCAAAAGGAATTTAATTTCCAAACTTCCCGAACTTCAAATATTTTCAAGAACATTTTCAAATATTTCTCTGGAATTCTATTTCAAATTATAAATCTCATTTACAATTTACATTTACAAATCCCATTTGGATTTTTTTTATTTTCTTATTTTTTTGGTTTTGATTTCAATTCCTTATACAACGATGATAATAATTTAATATTATCGCTTCCTAGCAACCAAGCAGCCATATATTATAATAATTCACAGAAAATTTATTTCTTTTATATACGAAAATAGTTTGGGTAAAATTATTTCATTTACCCTATTTTAAAACAATATCGTGTCGAATTTGTTCTGTATAAGTGCTTAGAGATCGCTATCAATAACGTTAATTACTCTTATTGACCAGAATCCATATACCACTCAACAAACCAATCAATACAATATAAAACAATTTTATATTCACTACCAAATACGCACTCGTATCTATTATTACACTCTCACTCATTCTAGAGTACTAATGACTCTATCTCTAATGAGTAACACCCAATAGATCCAAGGTTATTGCTTAACCAAATGCTCTGATACCACTTGTAAAGGCCCGCAAATCCGTACCCCTTTTAAGCTGGCAAAAAACCACAACAATTCAGCCCAAAGAGGAACAAACTTACGAATCTTTAGGGTTAAAGAAGAAGAGGTAGAAGAATAAGAGGAAATAATAAACAAAATCTCACAATTCGCAGTGGAACAAATATAATAGATAAATAAATATCTTTAAACAAAATCACTATATCAGTTATTACATTACATCACATTACATTACCAGAGTGTACAACAACAAACAGCGGAAAGAAATATTACATATATAAGTGATACGCCTCGCCATCCTGCTCCAACTCCTGATTTCCATAGCAACTTCTTGACTTCGCTCTCGAATAACTGCTAACCTGACTCTAGGCTGCCCGTGTGGAAATTTATGGGCACCCAGAGTTTAGAAAGGGAACAATAAACTCCAGGTCAGTTTTGGGACTGGTGTGAGATCTTAAAAAATAGTTATTTTTCACAAAGAAAGGAAAAACAATCCGCTATGCTTTTAGAAAAAAATGAAACTACCATAAGGCCTCCCACCACACACACAATGCAAACGCAGAATTGGAGGAGATTTCTCCTTATGATAGCCAAACATGCTTAATATGCAAAATCCTTTCGATATTATTATTATTAGTGCATAGTGTGGAAAACATTTCGAAAGTATAATATTAATCTTAGCCAGCATAGGCATTTCGCACTTATGCCTACTATAGCTACCATGTAGCAGGTTACCGCCATATTCCATGGCAGGTTATACGAGTAAAACCGTATAGGACGCGTATTGTTTCTTAGGATTTCCAACAAATGGTCAGGCTAAGGAACTTCCTACTACCACATGGGTACACCTCTGGAGGGACGTCCCGAGAACAGTTTCAAAGGGTTGAAGTGTGGAAATATATCTTGCGATGATATTTATAAATATAGAAATAAATAATTTAGGAAATTATTAATGTCTGATGGCACTTATTCTATGAGAAAAAAGGTGATTTGAAAACTGTTTCAAAGAGTTGAGGGGTAGAAAAAATAGTTTGCAAAGATATTTTGAAATAAATAATTTAGGAAATTGTTTATATCTGATGGTTGTTTATGGATATTATTTGATAGTTAAATAACCGACTATCAATATTGGCCTTTAAGACGGCATTTGAATTTCGATGAGACCGGGGGCCGGATTCCAAATGGTTAGCCGAAAACCACATCGAATCTTAAAGGTGGATCTTTTGTTTGAAAGATTAAAAATGGAAATTTGTATCCACATGTTTTAAAATAAGTGCTCATTATTCGGATAAGCCAAGTGAGGACATTAAGTCATAAAACCCATTTCAAATAATGATACGACGGAATGGAACGACATTTGAAGACGGTGGTTGAAGATCGGGTATTTTCGAAAACGAAAGGATTACCTGTTGGTTATTTCTGCACCGTGTTGCTCCAGTATAGAGATTATCCTATGTGATGGGAAGTCGGGACATGATTAGGGGATATCCGAATTTGCAAGGACTTCTTTCCTTAATTGGATGAAGTGCCTTCGGTTCCATTCAGACCCAGGATGGACTTGTATGGATATATGTCTGACATTACATTTTAAGATATAAAACTGGTTTCTATCAAATACATTCCTGTTTGGTGGTGGAGAATTTATTTTCTTAGCTTAACACCCTTCTCTGAGACGTACGAGCTCAGAGGTTATGTAGTTGATAGTTATTAGTGATATATTCTCAATTTGGTGATGTAGCATGCTAAGTGTTGAGCATCGGTTGATCTGGAGACAAGCTGGATGTTGAGACGTATCACACGTATATGATGTATTATCTGCTGTGTATGGTTTGCTGCAAATTTAGTTTCCATGTGAACAAGTTATCATAACTGCGCAGTGTAGTGTTTTGTTGATGTTGTACCCTGATGATGTAATCTATAAACTGATATAGTTCTTCTGTTTAAATATTAGTCATTTATCTATTATATATTGTTCCATTGGGATTGTGAGATTCTGATATTGTTTCTATTGCTTCTTCTACCTCCTTCTTCTTTAACCCTAATGATTCGGTTTTTCGGCATTTGATTGTTCGACATTAGATACGGCGGACGTATTGATATCAATTTTCAGGCGTCGAAAAATTGGGTCGTTACAAACCCATAACGAATTTTACTTAATCTATTAGATCGTTCAAGAATGTATCATTTCAACCCATTGTGATTTTCGTAATAGTGACTAAGGGAACTTGCAGTGTGATAACAACATATAAAATAAACATAACATCAAATCATCAAAATGTCAACAATCAAGCATCCATTACCATCATCATTCAAATCAACCAACAAATCACAACATTAACTGGCTATCATCATCAGGCATTAACTAACAATTTAAATTCAATATTAAATTTAAATGGAAATTTAAATTCAACGTAAATTTAAATTAAATTTAAATGACAATTCAAAATACCAAACAACAATCAATAAATTTCTAATCACATCATAAATTTAATTTAACTAACATAAGATAGTTTAGTATTTAGAGGTGGGTTAAATCAATCACATGATTTATCGACGATTAAAATTCCAAATATGGCCCAAAATGACAACAGTCTTAGAATCTAACCAAACTAGTTCCATATTGTTTGGAATTTTGATACGACCGCATTAGAGAAAACCGCGTCCAAATTTGAGTTCGTATGAACATGTTATAGGCATTAGAAGATTTAAACTTTAAATTAAAATTAAAATAAAACAAAAGAGCATTACTGTAACAATCTACCTCAGCAAACCCTTCAGCCATGCTCTTGTATGCGAACCCTACCCATCAACCGCCACCCAAATCGTGACCGCCGTCTCCGCCAGAGGCTATAGCGCCTCGATCAGACCATCACATCATGCTGCGCTTGCCACGCCTCCTTCCCCTTGTTCGAGCGACCTCCTCCGAACGCCCCAGGCATGCCCCGCCGTTGCTGCCTATAATGGCGATTCCAGGCGAACCACGATGTCACTGACAAGAACGAAGACCATAGGTGCATGCTATTCGACCCCCTCTACCTGTCGGTGCTCTCCGATCATAAGGATGAAGATCCATCGTCGATAGCAAAACCCTAGAAAAGAATGGCAGAGAAAGATCGTTAATTTCTAGCAAACCATGACTCGAATCGAAAAATGAATAGCAGAAGTAGATTGCACTCATTGAAAGCTTTCCAACGATATATAATGGTTAGAGGAGTTTGAATTTTGAAGATTGATTTGAAAAATGAGAACTAGGGTTTAAGAATTGGGAATTTGATTTTGGGTTGTCTGCCATTGGAAAGAGGAGATGAGAAAGAAATGTGCGTATAGTCGATATAAAATAAAAAGGTTTATTGGTTTATAACAGCCTATATATAGGTAACGACCGATAAGAATGGATGGACATATTGAATTGGGCCGAAACGTTAACAATGACCCGAAAAGCCCGTTACATTTCCAAAAAGAAAGTGGGTCATCCAATATATCAAAATATTTTTTTTCGATATTCTTAAACTTAATGGAACTAGTTTCAAGCCCAAATTTCATTGTATGCAAAAGTTAGCTTTTAAAATTGAATTATATTCGTTTAAATTCTATTAATTGATTTCTACGTATTTCGAGCCCGCATGATCAAACGATAAGTCCGATCGCTACGAAACTTGAAATCTTACAATAATCCTCTGTTACGGATCCGATAAAACTTGTTTCGTCGAAATCTGAGATAGTGGCCAAAATGACTATTATCTACATTAGTCAAATAAATTATTATTAAATTGATTTAATCACTTACAAATTCAAACTTAAAAGCTAACATTTCTATCACTCTTGATCACATAGAAATTTATAATCTTTAAAAATAAAATTTCCATATCAAATCCAATATTTAAATATTGCACTAATTTCAGCGTTCGATTAACCCAATTAATTATATTTTAATTTCAATCAAATACTTTTATTTCGATTTACATTCTTTATACTGAATCAACTACTACCTTACGAATATAATTAAAATTAGTTTACACCTTATTATACTAATAATCTACCGTTATCATCTTAACTCAAATTAAGTGTAATATTTAATGAAATTAATACCAACAATTAATTTATTCCTTATTAACAAATTTAACCAAATTAACTTTACAACTCTTTTAGTTGATTGAAATTACATTAGAATAGTTATCAATAATTTCAAACAACCTTATTAAATCATATTTTAATTATTTTCTCATTAATAAATCATAAATTTTAATTTCTCACAATATTAAATTCCAAAATCTTATTTAATTTAATACTTTTATTATCGAAAAATACGGGTCATTACACTTGCCCCAACTCAAAACTTTTCTTCCTCGAAAAGGAACAAGGAGTTAATAAACTTGATATACTTTTATTCAAAATAATCAATTTATAAACAATTAACTTGCATAATTAAGTCTTTTGGATAAAATATATCAATATATAAACAATTTAAATCTTTCATATTCAAGTTTACTAAAAGTTTTAAAATATTTCACTTTCACAGAATTTTTTCAAGTCCCAAATTCACGAAAAATTTCGGCAGTCTCCTTTGCGCGGTTAGGTTCGAAAAATAACAATACCAAAAATTACAATATATACTATATTTCAATAATAAAATATCTCAAGCCATGGGAAAAACAATAAAATATCGTTGCAAAACCGTAATCCGAAAACGTATCTATTTGTCGGGCAAACAACATTATCTATTAAACCAAAAGCATTAGCTATTGCTTCCATAGGCCTGTATTTCACTTATATAATCCAGTACAGTGAGAATTATGTAAAAGAGCAAATATTTAGTTGTTTCATTTAGTAACAAAAGCAAATCAACACACAACATATGCAAACAAAACAACACGACCATCATATGCAACAAAGAAATCAATCATACGTCCATACCAATCAAACTTACGGTTTATCCAAGTTCGGAAACTTTTCATTGTACAAGGGTAATAAATAAACTATCAAATGTACCCAACACTCAACAGCCCTAGATAATTACTTAATAGATTATTCATACAACCCTAAACAATTTGAAGCATCCTTTTCCAAACTTCCCATTAGCCAATCAACATAGAGTTTAAATATTATTTAAGTATATTCAATTGGTTTCTTTTTTGTCATTTACTTTTCATTTATTTTCATTCATTCACACAATGTCTCTTTTCATTAATTTACCTTCGTTTACTTACATATGTTATTTTCCATTCAATTATCTAGAACATCAATAAAGCAATTCTTAAAATATTATATAAGTTTCTTTGTAATTTAATTCACTTTCAATTGCTTCTATAACTTAATTCCATTAAATATGAATATTCATGAATAAACATTTCATACTTAAGTGTTTTTACCTTTCAATTCACATTTATCCTTTCTTTTATAGTGTCAATTAATAATAAACTTATTTATGAATCATTTAAGTTCATAAACATTTCTTAGATAATATTCACTTTTTACTATTCAATCTAATTATTAGCATTTCAAAACATTAATTTTATGTTTATAACATTCATTGTGCATCTTAGTTTTTCATTTATAACATATGTTCATTTCGAAGCATTTTAGATTATTAAGATTTTACTTGTATAATATTCTATTACATATCTATATTTAACATTTCAACTTTTTAAATATTTTAGGTAAGTTTTATATATGTTTTCAAAATGTAATTGAATGTTATACAAATTTATCATATTCAGTTTGGTGAACAAAATTGTTCAACGATTCACACCTTCTTATTTTTTATTATCTTTAATTACAAGTAACAGATTTCCAATTCTTTACAGTTTCAACAATCACTTAGCTTCTACTTTCTTATTCTTTCATTTTTAGAAGTTTCTAACTAGTAAAATTTCACTTTATTTCTACAACTAAAAATCATTAATTTAACAGGAACTTAAGAATTCAAATTCTGAATTCATTTTAAATCACTTTGAAATAATATACATACTCAATCTTCTATATATATATATATATAGATATCAAATCATATTTAGAAATTTAAAATTAAGATTTGTTTATAAAAAAAATGTGTAGTAAAGCTACTACAGTAGTCTTCCCACTTTGGAACTCGAAAATGAATGTCGATGGTGCAACCATCATCACCGAAATTATTTTCCAGCTACAGAAAATGAGAGTACAGAACTTATTTACTTTTAAAATTCTTTTAAAACATTTTTTCAAATCACATAAAAATATTTATATAGAAAATACTTCCAAATAACACTGATATTATATCCAAAAACCTTTTGAAAACCAATTTCAAAACCCCGGAACTTAAGTTCTCAAATTTCGAATTTATTTTCATTTTATTTGTAAATCCTATTTATAAACCACATTTAAAAGATTTCACTTCCTAACAAACATACATATCATGTAAAACTATATAAATTTATAAAAATTATTCTTTTATATACAAAATATAATACTAGGTAAAATTATTTCATTTACCTATATTTTAGAAACAATATTGTGTCTGTCTGCCCAATTAATTGTTTAGAAATCCCTATCGATGCCATAGCGTCCTATGTACCGACCAAAATTTATAAATACTAAATAGAAAAAATTAAAACTATATAAAACAATTTTATAAAATTAATAAATACGCTCTCTCATATATATATATGTATATATATATACACACACACACGCTCAGACTAAATCATGCTAGGGTATTAGTACCTTATCTCTAATAAGTTAACCCCGAACATGCTAAGGTTATCGCTAAACCAAAGCTCTAATACCAACTATAACGACTCACCTTTTTGGACGGTTTAAATCGACAACAAACCACATATGTTAAATCAAATCATTCAAAAGGGAGGATTTTTAATGGGGTAAATACGAAAATAAGAGAAAAGAAAGAAAAACAAAACACAGAATCTCATAGTAGAATGACAAAATATATTAATCAAATAAACCATTCATGAAGCTGTTTTAAAAATAACATTTGATTGCACTTTTACAATATATCAGAGTTATACATACAACAGATATAATGAGATAATGTAGCAGAACAACATGATGCAATGGAATAAATATAATAAATAGTAATATAATACTAAACTCCGTCTTCGTCCTTTAGAAATAAGGTCTTCAACACTGGAAAGCTTGGGCTGACCCAAGCATAATGAAAAGACAAAACACTCGAGTCAGAACTAAAAGATCTGATGTAAGTTAAATCAACATAAATAAATACGAGTGTAACGGCTTCAGAGATGTTTAAAGAATTTTACATCTGTTATCTAATATATAATGTGTGTGCAATAACTTAAGAGATGTTCTGGATTCCATCTCCTAAAGATCGGTTAAACTATCTACATATATAATACAATACACTATTATACTATATCTATAGTAAAGCAAATTATTAAAGTAGCGTTAAGGGTTACCCGTATCCCCCTTAACACATTTGTATATAAATACCGCAATCTACATAGATACTAGCTCAACCAAACTGGTGGTTTACTCAGGAAGCACTCCATATGTACGATACAAACCAAAGTCATAATGGGCTCGATTAGAAAAATATGACAAGGCATGTGAGGCAATTCCCCGGGTAGGGTACTGCCATTTTACGGATCCGGACTAGTGGTAATGCATAGCAACTACTACTACCCACCTCGAAACACACTCCTATAGTCAAATCAAGGGGTGGCCACCAAATCAATCACAAAGCAATAAATATGGTATCGAAGAAATGTGCTTGTAACGACCCAGAATTTTGGTCGTTAGATTTTGAACATTTAATTCATTTTAAATGTTAAATGTGGATTTTGAATTGATTTTGAAGTAAGAAGATTTTGGTCAAATCAATATAATTAGTTAAAATATCGAGTATGGCAATTCAATTGGAATTGAATAATAATAATTAAATATTTGGAATTGGGATAATTAGTGAATCTAGATGTAAATGGTTATAAAAATGGTTTCTAAGATTTCTTTTTGGTCTTGTTTGATGTGATTTTTAATATTGAATTTTTGGATGGAACCAAAGTTCGATAAGCTGAATTTAGAACTTTATATTAATTTAATAATATAATAATGCAAATAATCAGATTTTGATTCGAAATGAATTAGAATAATTTCTAATGTGATTATAAATTCTAAGTGATTTATAATTAAGTCAGTAAACTGTTAAAGGTGACATCTTAAGTGATTTCGACTGTTTTGAAAATCGCTCGAATTAATCGACGTGTTAAAATAGCCTTCCGGGGCACAGTCTCGGGATTCGACGAAACCAGTTCCATTGGATCGGTAATAATTTATTATTATCAATTTCAAATTTCGTAGCGTTTGGATTTACCGTTTGCTCGTACGGGTGAGAAACGTGTTGAAATTAAAATTGATAATGTAATATTTAAACTCCATTTAAAAAGCTATCTTCCATATATGATTGAATTAGCTTCCAAAACACATTCCATTATGCTTGAAATGAGGGTAAAACATTATAATCGCCTGTCAGCATGCGTCGTTTGGAGATCATGTGAGAAAGTTGTTTTAAAATGGATTTAATATTAAAATAGTCCTTATAAACGAATGTGTATATATATACACGTTAAGACGAAACCCTAGGCTCTTTTGGGCCAGACGTCGTTCTATACAATTAATGGCCGAAATCATCATGCCTACTCCCCCACTTTTCTTCTAATCCATCAATTTTCTGCAAGAATCATCAACTAGAGAATCGTAGTACTCGTCAAGTACTACAGATCCAACGGTGGGTTTCCGTTCTAGGGCCTTGGATTTTCCTCAATTTGGTGAGATAGGGTTACGGTTCGAACTGGCTTCCATGGAAAGGGGGTGATCGGATGTGTCGTGGCGGCGGTTGGGGGTGCGTGGCGGTGAGGCGCTCCGTTTGGCGCTTGTGGATCGAGTCGAAGTGGCTTGTGGTGGCGTTGGTGATCGAGAGTTTGGGACATAATTGGGTTCGTTCGAACCTGATGTCGCATGGAAGAAGAAGCATTCTCACGGCCTGGATCTGATGATTCATTTTGACGGCCGATGGTAATACAAATAAAAGAAGAGTAATTTGTTTTAAAAGAATATTCAGACTTTATAAATTCATAACTATAGCCTACGTTGTCAGATTCCGAAGAAACGAGAAGCGACGGAATCACAGCGAAGCGATCTACACGTTGCAGCAAATTCGAAGGCTAATGGAGCTCGTGAATTTTTTTGATTAAACCAAAGGCGCTCGATTTAATTTAAACTTGGAACGACTCAACGTTTAAACTCAAGGTGAGTTGATTTCACTCATATCTGGAATGCTAGTTAGTTTTAAATAGCTAATATTTAAATGATTGATTGATTGGTTGAATATGAAAATTATTATCAAATTTGATCGATATTTATTTTGTCGTGCTAACATCTAAGGACGCAAGGAAACAGGTTGGAGGGATCCAATTGGATTCCTCAAAATTATTTAGATTTTTCTAATAATTCTGTAATATGATTATTTGATATCCTGTGATGAATTGTATTGATAATTGGAATATTGGTTGCTATGGATTGCTTTAAAATATTTCGGTATACCGAGTTAAAAAAATCTATATAATTGGATTTTTGAAAAGGATGGTTTGAAACTGTTTTCAAAAAGGGTTGAAAATGGAAATATATCTTGCGAAGATATTTTGAGGACAAACTATTTATGTTTGATGGTTGTTTGTGAATGTTAATTGATAGTTAAATAACTGACTATCAATATTGGCCAATGCGTTGATCGTTTCAAAGAGACCGGGATCAGGATTAATTTCTCGAAAACCACTTCGATCCGGTTTGTACGTTTTCGTGGGGAAAACAAGAGTTTGGTTTCGAAGGTGGAGCAGTGATATGCAAGGGCTAGTCGCTACTAATCCTGAGGATGATTCCAAAATGGATGTAGTAGGAGTAGTGCCTTCGGTTCCGTTTCGAACCCGGGACGGACTTGTATGGATGAATGCTTTCAGAACATCGTCAGGAGGACGATGAGCATTCTAAGAGATGTGTTCTAAAGAGGTAACATTTAGCCTCAAGCCTCATCAACCAGAAATGAATGAAAATCAGGGGATATGCAGCAAGGCTAAGTGGGTAGCACCCATTAGGGCAAGTTCATCCCTGTCTAGATGTCCCTTTTATTCGGCTTAGTGGTGCAGTTGCTGATCTCAACCGTAGGGTGATCTTACTCGAGATTATCAAGTAAGGGGTAGTCTCAGTCTTGTGTTGCAGGGGATTGGGAGTAATCCTCGGTAGGTGATCTAGGCGACGTACTGTGACAGGTGGTACCCCAGTGCTTAGTCATTAGTTGGAAATCCATTCTCTCTACGCGCCTGTACGGTTTTGATTGTGCCCGACTATTGCTGAAACGTGAGATGCAAGCATTTCAGATAGATTCTATTTTACTTTCTATAGACCCTATTATAATATCATATGGATTTGATAAAAAAGTGTTTTGGCTATCGTAAGGTAAAATCCCGACATGTTTATTTGTGGCGTGATCTTACGAGATGCTTTTGTTTTCAAAGGATTTTGAAACTTTAATAATCAATTTGGGTGTATTTTTCTCACGCTGGTATTCCAGACTAACTCTGGTGTTATTTCATTATAATGCTCGGGTCAGACTGAGTATTATAAAATACAGGATAGGATGTTTGGGAGCTCAGGAGAGGAGCCGGAGTCCGAGACGTATTACCCATACTTGTTTGTGTCTGTTACTGTGATTGTTGAGTTGCCAGCAAGTTGTGAGGCTGGTTGTTATAACTGCCAGGCTGGTAATTGCTGTTTTGTCTGTATGTTACTCTGATGATGTATATAAAACATACATGTTTTCTTTTTGTGTAAAGATCTGATATTAACTATTATATTTTGTTCCACTGCGATTGTGAGATTCTTTTATTGTTTAGTTCCTTCTTTCTTCTATCTTCTTTCTTTTCCCTCAACTATCTGTCTTTTCCGGCACTCGATTGTCGGCATATTATACTGTGGCGTATTTTGTGTCAATTTTCGAGGATCGAGAAGAACGGGTCGTCACACGTGGTATCAGAGCGAGGTAAGCGATAACCTAGGCTTTGGTGGGGAAATTACTCGTTAGATATAGAGTCAATAGTACTCTAGAATGAGTTGATTGTAATAATGGATATGAGAGCATACTTGTTAGTGAATATATAAGTTGCTTTTATACTGTGTTGATTTATCGGTTGAGTGTTTATGAATTCTGGTCAGTACGGGAGGTACAACCGTATCGATAGGGGTTTCTAAACTCTTAAATAAGATAAACCGACATAGTATTGTTTTTAAAGTGGGTAAATGAAATAATTTTACCAAAAATTATATTTTGATATAAAAGAAATAATTTTCTGAAATTATCGTTGTAATCAAATATAAGAGTCTAAAATTTAAAATGGTTTATAACCAAATTGAATTCTATATGCATAACTAAAATTTGAATTAAACCATAACTTTAATCTCGGAAATTTTGAAAAGTGTTTTAAATGTATTTAAAACAAAAGTTTGGGAATTCAAAATCTTGGGAATGTTTGAAATGTTTTCCAAAGTGTTTGAATGCAATGATGGAGTATTATTTTGGGAAATATTTTTGGATGGAAATTGTTTTTGAAAAGGAATTTGTGGAAATAAGGAAGCACCGAACTCACTTCATTCACTGGGAAATAATCCTGATAATGATGGCCACATCATCAGAATTCATTTTCGAGTTTCTAAAGTGATGGATTGCTTCCGTGGTGATTAGTTATGATATTGTTTAGATTTGTTTGATATACAAGGTGTTTTAGAATTTTAAAAGGAAATTGTTTTTGCAAAAACAAGTTGTTTTGGAAATCCGAAAGTTTGATTTGATATACCAGGTGTGTATGAGTTATTTATAATTTCAAATTGGTTTTGAAATAAAAATGGGCAATTGAATACTGGGAACTCTGTTTAAATAATGTGAAAAGTTAAGATAAAGCAACTGTTGAACTTATTAAGTGATGTGATTTGAATAAGAATGGGAGAATGAAAATTTTAATCCTGGAATTAAAATCTAACTTGAGTAAATGGAAGTGAATAAATTATATTTGCATTTAACTCAGGATAAGTTAAATATAAAATATTGAAATTGAATTAAATTGAATATAAAGTTGAAATGTAAAATGATTATAATTGTGAGTTAAAATTGTGTAATGAAAATTTATACCCTTAAGCTATTAAGTGTTATATACATAATCTAGAATGGTGATTACAAGGTAAAAATGACTCAAATGAGCAATATAAGCTTTTAAATAAATAAGTTGGTTAACTTAAGAATAGGAAATGAAAGTTGTAATACCAAAATAAAATGGTTGGTATTTTATGGGAAATTCTAAACTTGATCCTAAATAAAATATAAATTGGAATAAGGTGAAGAAAAATAAAATGTGAATGGACTTAGGTTATTAAAAAGTTTGAACTTATATATAGAGCAATAGAATTTAGTTGAATTTGAATCGAATTAAAATCAAAACTCAGTTGTATTATAGATAATCTTGAATAGAATTAAATTCTTAATTAAAATAGTAAAGGAAATGGTATAAATTTAAGTTGGCTAAATAAAATTTGGTTGAACTTGAATTAGAACCTGAAAAGATTTGAATTGAAAGAAAATTTAATTTTGTTGAACTGATATTGAACGAAGTAAATGCTCACTCAACTAAATCCAAAGGAATTGTTTGAGGATGAATTTAGTGTAAGCTAAATTAAATGAAAATTGTATTGGAATGAATAAATTTTTGGTAGCTTGTTAAAAATTTAAAAAGCAAAATAAAACCCAATTCTGGTCTAGAATAATTGGAATGGTTATGTTATTAATAAATTCAGAAATGTATTGAGAAGGTGGATAAATTTGTAATGGATTGGAATTTGATTGAATAAGAATCAAATTAAAATGGAAATAAGATTAAGGTGAGGAGAAATGGAGTTATTTTATTATTGAGATAACTTAAGCAAATTGGAAAATGATTGTGGTCGAGCTTTATAAGGGGCCTTGAATGAAATTTTGTTTAGATAATAAAATTTTAATGCAAGTGAAAGAATTTTAATTTCTTTTCGTGATGAAATAAGAATGTATGAGTTGTAAATAATCCAGAATGGAATGATATTAATATAAACTTAAGTTGGATGATAAACTTGAAATGAGAATAAAGATTTGATTTAATAATTGTGAGGAAGTAAAAATTGTTGTGTTATGAATAATTCCGAATGAAATAAAATTGATATAGAATGAGATGGAATTAATTTTAATGGTTATAAGCTTAAGTGATGGTTACTTGCAGGGATAACTTTAGAAGTTGCATAGAAATTGGTGGTTTTTTGTAAACGGAATTGAATTGAGTTAAAGAAGCAAATTAAGCTGGTTTTTGAATCAATTGGATTAAGTGGTTTTGTATATAAATGCAAGTGAATCATAAAAGAAATGCAAGTACATCAAATTTAAAATAAAATTTTGATTGTGAATCAACTAGAAATTGAATTGAAGTAAATTGATGTAAGTAAAACATAGGTTAATCATATTAAAAAGAAAATGAATTGGTTGTAGTAAATATGAATTGTAAAAAGTAAACTTGATTGTAAATCATTCGAGTGGAATAAAATGCAGTTTAGATTTGTTTGGAAAATTAAATGGTGTTGAAAACTTGTTATTGCTATAAAGATGGTACTTGTAGGATTATGAAATTTGTTGTTGGGCTATGTAATTGTTGTTTTTAGCTAAGATAAATGTATGGAAAGTTGTTAAAAATATTATATTGTTGAAAACTGATATGTGTGTTTGAGTAAGTACTGGTACGGAAGGCAATCGATAGAGCTGGAGTGCGTAAATGCAATATAAATTAGCCGCTTGCAAAAAATGCTAATCAAAGGTATGCCTACGCAATAAAATTTGAAAAATGATATATATATATATATATATATATATATATATATATATATATTGTGGTATATTTTGTTTTTCGACCATGAGGGCCAATGTATATATATTTGTGTCTATTGTGATATTGTGAAACGCTCTCTGTATAAAGGAGACGCTGTCAAAAATTTTGGGAGTTAGAAAATTTTTGAAAATTTTGAAAATTTTGGGTAACTAGAAAAGGAATTTTTGAATTAGGTTGAAAACAAGATTTTTGAGTTAGAAATAAAGGCCAATGGTTTTGGGTTAAGCAAAAAGGTTTGAGAAGTGAAGTTGAATTATAACTAAGTAAGTTTTGGGATAAGTAAATGAGTTTAGAAGCATTTTCCTACCGTAGCAAATTTCGAGGACGAAATTTTTATAAGGGGGGAGGAATGTAATGACCCGGAATTTTGGTCGTTAGATTTTGAACATTTAATTCATTTTAAATGTGGATTTTGAATTGATTTTGAAGTAATAAGATTTTGGTTAAATCAATATAATTAGCTAAAATATCGAGTATGGCAATTCAGTTGGATTTGAATAATTAAATATTTGGAATTGGGATAATTAGTGAATCTGGATGTAAATGGTTATGAAAATGGTTTCTAAGATTTCATTTTGGTCTTGTTTGATTTGATTTTTAATATTGAATTTTTGGATGGAACCAAAGTTCGATAAGCTGAATTTGGAATTTTATATTAATTTAATAATGGAAATTAATAATATAATAATGCAAATAATCAGATTTTGATTCGAAATGAATTAGAATAATTTCTAATGTGATTATAAATTCTATATGATTTATAATTAAGTTAGTAAAGTTTTAAAGGTGAAATTTTAAGTGATTTCGACGGTTTTGAAAATCGCTCGAATTAATTGACAAGTTAAAATAGCCTTCGGGGCACAATCTCGGAATTTGACGAAACCAGCTCCATTGGATCCGTAATAATGTATTATTATCGAATTTCAAATTTCGTCGCGTTTGGATTTACCGTTTGCTCGTACGAGTGAGGAACGTGTTGAAATTAAAATTATTGAAATTAAAATCGATAATTTAATATTTAAACTCGATTCAAAAGGCTATCTTCCACATATGATTGAATTAGCTTCCGAAACATGTTCCATTATGTTCAGAATGCGGGTGAAACATTATAATCGCCTGTTGGCCTGCGTCGTTTGGAGATCGTGTGAGAAAGTTGTTTTAAAATGGATTTAATATTAAAATAATCCATATAAACGAATATATATATACACACACGTTAAGACGAAACCCTAGTCTCTTTTAGGCCAGACGCTGTTCTATACAATTAATGGCTGAAATCATCATGCCTTCTCCCCCACTTTTCTTCTAATCCATCGACTTTCTGCAAGAATCATCAACTAGAGAATCGTAGTACTCGTTAAGTACTACAGATCCAACAATGGGTTTTCGTTTTAGGCCCTTGGACTTTCCTTAATTTGGTGAGATAGGGTTACGGTTCGAACAGGTTTCCACGGCAAGGGGGGCGATCGAATGTGTCATGGCGGCGGCTGGGGGTACGTGGCGGTGAGGCGCTCCGTTTGGCTCTCGTGGATCGAGTCGAAGTGGCCCGTGGTGGCGTTGGTGATCGAGAGTTTGGGACGTAATTGGGTTCGTTCAAACCTGATGTGGCATTGAAGAAGAAGCATTCTCTCGGCGTGGATCTGATGATTCATTTTGACGGCCGATGGTAATATAAAAAAATAAGAAGAGTAATTTGTTTTAAAAGAATATTCAGACTTTTTAAATTCATAACTATAGCATACGTTGTCAGATTCCGACGGAACAAGAAGCGAAGGAATCACAGCGAAGCGATCTACGTGCTGCAGTAAATCCGGAGGCTATTGGAGCTCATGAATTTTTTTGTGATTAAATCGAAGGCGCTTGATTTAATTTAAAATTGGAACGACTCAACGTTTAAACTCAAGGTGAGTTAATCTCACTCACATCTGGAATGCTAGTTAGTTTTAAATAGCTGATATTTAAATGATTGATTGATTGGTTGAATATGGAAGTTATTATCAGATTTGATCGATATTTATCAATCGTGCTAACATCTGTAGATGCAGTAGGGAAACAGGTTGGAGGGATCCAACTGGATTCCTCAAAATTATTTAGAGTTTTCTAATAATTCTGTGATATGATTATTTGATATCCTGTGATGAATTGTATTGATAATTAGAATATTGTTTGCTATGGATTGCTTTAAAATATTTCGGTATACCGAGTTAACAAAATATATAGAATTGGATTTTTGAAAGGGAAATAAAAGAGTGAAATTTTAAGTAAAATAATTATAGAGAATTTGAATAAATTTAAGAATGAATTGGAAAAGAATAAAAGTGATTTTAAAATCCTAATAAATAAATTTCGAGTATGGAAGGGGATTTTATATAAATAGAGAAAAATGAATTTTTAAACTTAAGTGATATTAAAGGAATAAAAGATTTAATTTAAAATTCAGAATTTAAATGGTTTAGGATGCAATAAAAGGAATTTTTATGAAATGGTATTTCCAGTTTAAAATCATAATAAAAAAGTTAAAATCGAAATTTATGAAATTAATGGATTTTGAAATAAAATTTAGTAAGTAAGGGAGTTTATTTTAAAATGGAGTAAATTTTGGAAATCAATTTGAAAATTTATTTAGAGTTTGAAATTGGGATTTTTAAAAGGAAGTTGAGGCTTTGAAACTTATAAACTGGGTTATAAAGAGAAGTAATATATATATTAGTGGATATTTGGAAGAATAAATTCACAGTGGGAATTCATTAAAGCAAAGAGTAAATTTAAAAAAAAAATAATGATTTTTTTTAAAAGATGTGGAAGAGTAGTCTATTTCCCTGGATAGCCAAGTACTTTTTCAAAGCAAAATTTTAAGTATAAGTTAAAAGTTCTAAAGTTGTTTAAAAGTATGTTTAGAAAATTTATTATTTTTAAATGTTTAAATTTTAAAGTAAGTATTTTCAAATTTATTTTAGTTGTAATTATTTAAAGGTGACTTGGTATTATGTTTTAAAAAGGATAAAAATTACTCTTATGTTTTATAAAGTAATTTATTTTAAATATTCTTAAAGTATATATTTATAATAAAGTATTAAAGTGGTTTTTAAATTTAAATGTTAAAGTATATTTTATAGTATAGTGTTCTAATTTTTTTTAAATCTAGAATGTTTGGACTTGGTTGTTTTTAGTGGAAATAGAAAATATTTGAGGAATTTATTCCGTGTCAAAAGGATGGTTTGAAACTGTTTTCAAAAAGGGTTGAAAATGGAAATATATCTTGCGAAGATATTTTGAGGATAATAAATAATTTGGTGAAACTATTTACGTTTGATGGTTGTTTGTGAATGTTAATTGATAGTTAAATAACCGACTATCAATATTGGCCAATGCGTTGATCGTTTCAAAGAGACCGGGATCGGGATTAATTTCTCGAAAACCACTTCGATCCGGTTTGTACGTTTTCATGGGGAAAACAAGAGTTTGGATTCGAAGGTGGAGCAGTGATGTGCAAGAGCTAGTCGCTACTAATCCAGAGGACGATTCCAAAATGGATGTAGTAGGAGTAGTGCCTTCGGTTCCATTCGAACTTAGGACGGACTTGTATGGATGAATGCTTTCAGAACATCGTCAGGAGGACGATGAGCATTCTAAGAGATGTGTTCTAAAGAGGTAACATTTAGCCTCAAGCCTCATCAACCAGAAATGAATGAAAATCAGGGGATATGCAGCAAGGCTAAGTGGGTAGCACCCATTAGGGCAAGGTCATCCCTGTCTAGATGTCCCTTTTATTCGGCTTAGTGGTGCAGTTGCTGATCTCAACCGTAGGGTGACCTTACTCGAGATTATCCAGTAAGGGGTAGTATCGGTCTTGTGTTCAGGGGATTGAGAGTAATCCTCGGTATGATGATCTAGGCACGTACTGTGATAGGTGGTACCCCAGTGCCTAGTAATTATTTGGAAATCCATTCTCTCTACGTGCCTGTACGGTTTTGATTGTGCCCGACTATTGCTGAAACGTGAGATGCAAGCATTTCAGCTAGATTCTATTTTACTTTCTATAGACCCTATTATAATATCATACGGATTTGATAAAAAGTGTTTTGGCTATCGTAAGGTAAAATCCCGACATGTTTATTTGTGGCGTGGTCTTACGAGATGCTTTTGTTTTCAAAGGATTTTGAAACTTTAATAATCAATTTGGGTGTATTTTTCTCACGCTGGTATTCCATATTGACTCAGGTGTTATTTCATTATAATGCTCGGGTCAGACCGAGTATTATAAAATACAAGATAGGGTGTTTGGAAGCTCAGGAGAGGAGCTGGAGTCCGAGACGTATTACCCGTACTTGTTTATGTCCGCTGCTATGATTGTTGAGTTGCTAGCAAGTTGTGAGGCAGATTGTTATAACTGCCAGGCTGGTAATTGCTGTTTTGTCCATGTGTTACTCTGATGATGTATATAAAACATATATGTTTTCATTTTGTGTAAAGATCTGATATTAACTATTATATTTTGTTCCGCTGCGATTGTGAGAATCTGTTATTGTTTAGTTCCTTCTTTCTTCTATCTTCTTTCTTTTCCCTCAACTATCTGTCTTTTCCGGCACTCGATCGTCGACATATTATACTGTGGCGTAATTTGTGTCGATTTTCGAGGATCGAGAAGGGCGGGTCGTCACAGTGCCGGATATGGGGAGCGACCCCACATGGCCCGGCATGGCTTCTGTAACAACCCGGATTTTTGACGGCTGATTTATAATATTTAAATTGGATTTAAATATTTAATTTGTACTTTAATTTGATTTTAATATGAAAAGTTTGGTTTTATTTAATATAAAAGTGATTCAGAATTTAAAAATAATCATTAATTGAATAAATTAAATAGTAGTTGACAATTGGGTAAATTATTAAAATATGGTATTGTAAGCTTATTGGACATATTTCAACGGCTTATAAAATTTATATTGATAATACTGGAAGTAATAGATGGATTAAAATTGAATTTAATTGTCATTCGTTCAATTTTAAATTTACATTGTTTAAATTGACAATTGAAAATAGCCTTTCGAAGCATAGTCTCAGAATTCGACGAAACCAATTCCGTTGGATCCGTAATATTAAATTATTGCCGGATTTCAAATTTTGTAATTCTTGGAGTGACCGTGTGATTGTACGATATGTATACGCGCTATAATTTATATTGAATTCGAGAAGAGCTTAAAATATAACGTTAAAATAAAATAATTAGCGTAGCTTCCTCAACACACCATTGTTTGTCTTTTTGAATACGCCTCCCATCTTCTTTATTATCACGATGCTTCTCGTTTATACCTTCGTTCAGAAACCCAAAATCAAAATCATGGCCGCTGTCTTCCTATAATCGCGTATACCCTTCCTCCTCATTTAAAACGCATACATCCCCTTTTCTTTTTCAAGCCCATACCAGAATGAAATTAATAGAAAATGCCGAGCTCTCTTCAAATTCAAATCTTCTCAGAAATCGTAATCGAACGAAGATTTGTTCGAATCTGTTAGCAATCGAATGAGGGTTCCGTGCCTTCCCTCCAGTTCGACTGAAGCAAATCTGAGGAAGGCGATCTCGATGTGGAAGCGCGCGAGGTTTTGGGGTAGAGTCGTTCGTGGGGAGCCGCCGTGGTCATGTGCTGTAGCGTATGGAGGGGCTAGGGCATCGGCAATGTTCGAGATGGCATCTTGGCAAGGCGTGTGGCTATCGGCGAGGACAGGGAGGGTTTCGAGAGGGGGGGGCGACGTCGGTGGTCGTGGTGGTTCGCCGGGGGGGGAGGTTTGCTGTGAGGTATTTTAGCCTTTTTCTTTGAAATATTGCTTCATCAGTAAAGTTAAATACTTATATGTATATCAGAGAGAAATTCATTTCAACTGTAAATTATTTTATAAACAAACAGAAAGATAATTACATATAGATATTTTGATTGACTAGATTATTTTAAAATAATTTATTTAGGGCTGTTCAGTTTTAAGTTAGTTATTTAGTAAATATATATACAGGTTGTAATTATGTATATATAATGTTAAAGAAGAAAAATTGTTTAGGGGAGATATATAAATATGTATATATAGTTAAACTTAGAATTTTATTAATATATGTGTATGGATTAAAAAGGAAAACAATTTTTGTTAAACTGTTTAAAACAGAAAATATTATAGTAGAGCTATATTAACATTTATTTTGAAAATGTTGATTTTTGGAAAAAAAAACAAAAAACAGTAAGATTTAAGTTGGTGATTTTAAAACAGTAAATTTTAAAGGTCTCTTAAGTTCAAAATTCGTAAAATGGATTTTCTGTATTTCACTAATAGGAAGTTAACAGCAGGATATTATTAGTATTTCTGTTTAATAAGGTTAATAGTCGGAAAATAAATAGCTTAAATAAATTGTAGATTAACTAAAATTATTTATTAAAAGAAATTAGCATAAATCAAATTATTAATTTAAACTCAGAATTCTTAGTTAATTAAATTAATAGAAATTTAATTGTTTGATTTGTCAAATATTAATAAATCATCAAATTGTTATTTAAGGTCAAAATCAAGGAAACAAGTCGGGATTGGGAATGATTGCAACTTAAAAGCAAAGGTGAGATTTTCTCACTCATTTGGATTCCCCAAATTAAATTTAAATGCTAAATTTAAATTATTGGATGTGTTTGGTTGATTGATAATAATTTATCCACTGGTTAATATCATAACCCATATACTGTAATATCCATTTGGAAGTGGAATTGATATGTTATTGTGCTAACATTTGTGGATGCAGGGAAACAGGTTGGAGGGATCCAACAGGATTCCTCAAAGATATTATTTGTTATATATATATGCATATCGTTGCCATAAGACAGGATGAATGATATTGATACGGATTTGCATGCGAATTAAATTTATATGGAAATTGGAATTTACTATAAATAATTCAGTTGAAGAAAGTTGAACGAAATTTAAATTAAAAAGATGTTTCTTTAGGATTTGAATTTACTCCTATTGTGACTAAAGTAAAATTTAAAAGAATAATTATTACTGTAGTTAAACTTGAATTTAGTTAAAGTTGAGTTTGGGAAAAATTAAATTATGTACAAAGATTTAAAGAGAATATTGTAATCGATGAATAAATTTGAAGTAAAGCAAAACTACATTAAATAAAATAAAAGAACTATATGAAAAAATAAGAGAATTTTATTAAGAAATGAAATGGAATTGTTTTTAAGAAACAATAGAGAATTGAATTGAAGAATAAAATTATAAAATGAATTTTGAATAAATTGTTTTTATAAATAAATGAGTAAGGAAACTCAGTGGAGTTGTAGATTTATAAATGGAGTTTATAAATGAGATAGAAATTATTAGCGAATATGTAATGAGATAAGTCATGGTATGGACTTGATTTGAGTTATGAAAATTGGTTTGGAGGGAAATAATTGAATATTTCTGGTAGTAAGAAATGAGAAAATGGTCAAGAGGAATTTATGGATGAATATTGGGTTTTTCTAAAATTATAACTTATTTTAAAAGGAGTAATTTAAATTACTACACTATAAATTTTTGTAAACTATTATTTGAATTTAAAATATTTCAAGTTAGTTATTTTTGAAGGCTTAGCAATTATTTGTGATAACTCTAATTTTTCTAAAACCAGCTTTGAAACTTATAAATAACTAGATATAAATTGTAATATTTAATACTTCTTATTTTATAAATCTAAGTGTTTTCAAATTTTTTTAAAATCCAATTAATAATCCTCTTGTGTTGATAAGCGAGTTATTAAATGGAATAAGATTTAGGGGAAATCTTATTTCATAGAGAAAGTAAATTTGTGAGATTATAGGGAAAGTGTAAATTGATTTTTGAGAATGAAATGAGGATATAAAGGATAATTTAAAAAAAAAAGGATAAATCAAATGTAAGTGAGTATGAGAAATCAGTTAGGTGATTTCATGGAAATAAAAGAACTGTGAAATTTATTTCAAATGGGCTAAATTGGGAATAATATCTGAATGATATTTGAGATAAATAATTTGTGGAAATTATTTGATGGTTGCTTGTGTGTGATTAATTGATAGTTAAATAACCGACTATCAATATTGGACAATGCACTAATCGTTTCGAAGAGTCCGGGATCGGATTTAATTATCCGAAAACCACTTCGATCCGGTTTGAACGATTACGAATGAAGACCGTGAAGAGTTGAAGACGGTGATTCGGTTTGTCCAAACCCAGGGCAACTTGTATGGATTGAATGCTTTCAGAACATCGTCAGGTGGACGATGATCATTCTAAGTGACGCGTTCTCGAAAGGTAACGCTTAACCTCAAGCCTCATCAACCGGGAATGGCTAAAACAGGGGAGGTGCAGCAAGGTTAGGTGGGTCATGCCCAAGCAGGACAAGATATTTCCCCTATCTAGATGTCCCTTTTTATTCGGCTTAGTGGGTGGTTGGTCGCGCCAACCACGGGGTTTATCTTGTTCGGGACTGTTCAGTAAGGAATGGTTCTGGCCTTGTGTTGCAGAGGAGTGGGCGTACTCCTCGGTACTCTGATCTAGGCCAGGTACTGTGACGGGCGGTACCCCAGTATCCCAGCCGTTGATGGAAATCCATTCTCCCTACGAGCCCTGTACGAGGTTTGTTTGTATTACACACTCTGTGGCTATTAGCTGGAATTTAATAGATGTAACAATTTCGGCTATTTTATAAGTATTTGTATATAGACCCTATTATAATATCAGAGGATTTCTATAAAAATGTTTTAGCTCTCGTAAGGTAAAAACCCGACATGTTTATTTGTGGCGTGGTCTTACGAGATGCTTTTTTTTTTCAAAAGATTTTCAAAACTTTAATAATCCAATTGAGTGTGATTTTCTCACGCTGGTATTCCAGACTGACTCGGGTGTTGTTTTATATGATGCTCGGGTCAGACCGAGTTTAAACAGGATTCAGGTTATATGATGGAGCTCAAGGGACGAGCTGGTGGCACAGCGTATTTACGTATTTGTCTATTATCTCCGCTGTGTATGGACATGTATGATTGATTGATGTACTCTGATGATGGTATATATGTATATGTATACAGTACAGATTTCTTGTATTTAAAACTGTATTCTATATATTATATTTTATTCCGCTGCGATGTGATATTCTGATGTTGTTTTCTTTTTCTTCTTCTTCTACCCCTTTTTTTTTTTCATAACTATCTGGAGTTTTCGGGTTCGAAAATTTCGGGTCGTTACAGCTTCTGTTTTAGCAATTTTAATTATGACCCGAAAGTCAAGGCTATCCATCATCATTCTCTTACTTCATTCCAGTAGCATTTATCGAACCATCCTACTTCATTCTGGATTCTCCACCATGTACACATTTATTTAAGTGGTTTTGTATTGCCAAAGAGTATGACAATATCCGATCCTGGTCTTTTTAACAACCAAATGCTTACTTCACACCAATTGGTGCTTTTTCATTTCCAAAACCGATTCATATTTTATATCAAGATAACATATTCAATTCAAAACATCCCTTATTTCAAAACCATTATATTTACTCAAAATAAGTAATTTCACTAGAAAGTATAATTTCAAATTCCAACGTAGGTTATAACATCATTTAACCACATGCGCCTATAAATCAAGGATTTAAATATAAACAATTCAACCTTGCACAGTTTGAATATTAGAAAATAGTTTGTTTAGTTATAAAGAGTATAAATAGTTTAAATTAATTTGAAATAGTTTAAAATAGTTTAAAGTAGTGTAAAATAATTTAAAATAGTTTAAAGTAGTTTCAAATAGTTTAAAATAGGGTAAATAGTTTGGATAGTTTAAGGATTTTAAAACAGTTAAAAATAGTTTAATATAAAAGGGTTTGATTATTGGAAATGGTATATATAGTAAAATAGTTTTGAAAATCTAAATAATCAGAAATTTTAAAATAATAGATTTTAAACAGTTTATATTAAAGTAACTTATTTTGAAAATAATATCAAATCAAATTGTTTCATCCATTGCAATAAATTTGGACTATATCCAGATTTCAAATCAATGAAACTCAATTTTAATCTTTTAATTCAAATGACTTAATTTAGTTTTAGCTCCAAATCAACGTGATTTCAATTTCAATTCGAAATAACTTCAATTTCCAAAACATTCATTTTAACCTCAATTTCGATTGGACAATTCAAATCAATGATTTAAATTTAATTCCATTCTTATTTTAAACCATTTCAATTCATATCAATTTCAAGCCCAGTTTACTTATTGAAACCACTTAAAATCAAATTTAACTTCATCGTTAAATTTTAAGAACCAAATCTTCAAAATAATTCAAATTTCCAAATTAAAGTCATATATCAATTTTAACTTCACATTCCCAATTTAATTCTTAGTAAATTTCTTTTTGACCATTTCAATTTCGACATTCAAAGTTTGAGTTAGAAAATAACTTAATTCATATAAATCCATAATTTATTTCCCTTAAAACAATAACATTTCATAAAATCCAAAATCAAGATTTTAAGACCATTTAATTCAACCATTCTAGTGTGCGTTTATAATTTTATATCATATGGTCAAGTGATACAGAAATATATCATTTCAACCCGCAATAAATTAAATTTCCAGATATATATCGTTTCAACCCGCATCTCGAATCATAATTTTCTAGATCCATAAAATCGCTCGAGTTTATTATTTCAACCCATAACGATTTTCTCTAATCTAGAAGATCGTTTGGGTATGTATCATTTCAACCCATAGCGATTTTCCTAACAATAAATAAGGGAACTTGCAGTGTGATAACAACATATAAAATAAACATCATCGAATCGTCCAAAATGTCAACAATTAAGCATCCATCACAATCATCATTCAAATCAACCAATAAGTCAAAAAAATTAATTGGCTATCATCGTCAGGTATTTAACTAACAATTTAAATTCAATATTTATTTTAAATGGCAATTTAAATTCAACATAAATTCAAATTAAATTTAAATGACAATTCAAAATACCAAACAATAATCAATTAATTTCTAATCACTTCATAAATTTAATTTAACTAACATAAGATAGTTTTATATTTGTGAATGGCTTAAAATCACCCACCTTTGATTTATCGACGATTAAAAATCCAAATAAGGCCCAAAATTCCAACAATCTTAGAATCTAACCAAACAATTTCCATATTATCCGGAATTTCGATATTATCGCAACGGAGAAAACCGTGCCCAAATCCAAGTTCGTATGAACAAGTTATAGTCGTTAGAAGATTTAAACTTTAAGTTCAAGTTAAAATAAAACAAAAGGTCATTACTGTAATAATCTACCTCAGCAAACCCTTCAGCCATACTCTCTTATGCGAACCCTACCCATCAGCCACCACCCAAATCGTGACCGTAGCCGACGCCAGAGGCTATAGCGCCTCGATCAGACCATCCCATCGTGCTGCACATGCCAAGTTGCCTTCCCCCTACTCGAGCGACCTCCTCCAAATGCCCATGCGTGCTCCACCACCGCTGCCTATAATGGACATTCCAGGCGAACCACGACGTCACTAACAAGAACGAAGACCATAGATGCATGCTGCTTGACCCCCTGTACCTACCGGTTCTCTCTGATCATCGTAAGGATGAAGATCCACCGTCGATCACGAAACCCTAGAAACTAACAGTCGAGAAAGATCGCCAATTCCGGCCAAACCATGACTCGAATCAAAAAAAAAAATAGCAGTGGCATATTGCACTCATTGAGAGCTTTCCAATGATATATAATTTGCTATGGTTAGAGTAGTTTGAATTTTGAAGATTGATTTGAAAATTGGGAATTAAGGTCTTGGAATTGGGAATTTGATTTTGGGTTGTCTTCCATTGGAAAGAGGAGAAGATAAAGAAATATATGTACTGACAATATAAAATAAAAGGTCTACTAAGATTTATAACAGCCTACATATAGGCAATGATAGTTAAGAATGAATGACCAGATCGAATTGGGTCGAAACGATAACTACCCGAAAAGCCTATTTCATTTCAGAAACGAAAGTGGGTCATCCAATATATCAAAATATATGTTTTCGATATTTTTAAACCTAATGGAACTAGTTTCAAGCCCTAACTCCATTTTACGCAGAAGTTAGCTTTTAAAATTGAATTATATTCATTTAAATTCTATTAATTGATTTCTACGCGTTTCGAGCCCGCACGATCAAATGATAAGTCCGATCGCTACGAATATTGAAATTATACAATAATTCATGTTAAGGATCCGATGAAACTAGTTTTGTCAAAATCTGAGACAGTGGCCGAAATGGCTATTATTTACGTTAATTAAATAAATTATTATTAAATTGGTTTACTCACTTTCAAATTCAAAATTAAAAGTTAACAATTTTATCACTCTTGATCACGTAGAAATTTATAATCTTTTAAAATAAAATTTCCATATCAAATCCAATATTTAAATATTGCACTAATTTTAGCATTCCATTACAACTGTAAAACCTAATTAATTATATTTTAATTTCAATCAAATTCTTTTATTCTGATTTACATTGTTATTATTGAATCAACTGTTACCTTATGAATAACATTAGTTTACACCTTGTTATACTAATGTTCTACCGTCATTAACTTAACTCAAATTAATTGTAATATTTAATTACATTAATTCCAGCAATAGATTCTAACAATTATTTTATTCCTTATTAACAAATTTAACCAATTAACTTTACAATTGTTTCATTCAACTGAAATTACATTAAAATAGTCATCAATAACATTCAAACAACCTTATTAAATCATATTCTAATTATTTTCTCATTAATAAATCATAAATTTTAAGTTCTCACAATATTAAATTCCAAAATCTTAGTTAATTTATATTTTTAATTGATACGGGTCGTTATAGTAGGTAACAAGTAGCCTCCATACTTGCTGACCGCAGTAAGTATCACACACACTACATACCAAGTATGAGTGTCAGTTATGAGCAAAGAATAACTGAATAAATAACATAATCTCCTATACCACCGTGTGCTACTAGTCCATTTATTTAGTGCTCACGCGTCACACTCGCTCTTCTTATTCTATATAACGATTCCAAAGAATAAAAAGAAAAGTGTTACCGAAGGTCCCATACCAAACGGTATCACTAAATCGTTTATTCTGATTTCTCCTTGCATAGAATAAATAATAATAGATCAAACAAAAAGGATGCCATAATCATATCGTAATAAAATACCAAATAAATCCAACTTAACGGTGAATCATTCGTATCATTGGAATCATTATAAAGCAAATAAGAATACAGAAATTAGAGACTATAAGAAAAATAGGCTATTGTAAATAAATAGTGTAAGAATGCTAGAGTTTAATTATATTAAATAAAAACTAACGTATGCATCATATTTACTTTACGTTTTACATTTACATGACTACATAAATATTTGAAGTAAAAAGTATGTAATGAATATTCTTGCCAACACACTAAATAAAATAATACATGCGTGTGCGAAATTGAATTCACCGTAATTTCAACAAGTATAACAAACGGTAAATGAACAGTAGTAGGCCAGTTAGGGGGTCGGGTTTGGTCCGTGTATTATAAAACCCAGTCTCGAGTCCAATTACAATAATTAAAACCCAAGCCCGACCCGAATCCATAGGATATTTCAACCCAATATCCGAAGCTCGGCCCGTCGCGCTTTTTAAACCCGTTGGGTAATAACCGTATACCTAGTCGAAATATTTATGTTAAAAGCATATTTTAAAACTAGAACTTTGGTAAAATTTGTATACGAACAATGTTCACATATAAATTAGAAGGCAATGTAGTCATGCTCGTAATAAAAGTATGCAAATCCTCTACGTGTAAACAAACAGAATGGTAAATAAATAACATGCACACTCATGTTTTGAAACGACGAAAAACTAAAAGTCGGGTCGGGATCTAACCAAGCCGGGTTTTGATAAAACCATACTTGACCCGGGTCGGGCCCGAGTCGTGCTTGGGTAGTAAAAGGCAAAATCCATACCCGCATGAATAGGGTGGGGTTCGGGTTGGGCTCGGCCCGAAGCCCATACCATTGACAAACCTATATAGTAGCATGGTAGTGCAGGGTCAAAACTTATTATATCATTAACTAGAGAATCGATAAAATTAAAAAACTTTTATGCAAAAACAAATTGTTGGTTTACACATATTGATGCCATAATAGTAAGGTTCTTTTAGATTGTTTAATTCATGGTATTATTAATTTATACATTAGATATCCAAATAAAATGTGTCTAAATGCTCAGCACATGGCCCTAAACAAGGAATACCACTAATATACTCAAGGCATTAAAATGTGCATGTGGCTATGTGAACAAATCATGCACTCTAAGAAATATATTCAAACAAAATTGGTACATGCGAATTATATAAAATTTTACTTAGAACAAGAAAACAAAATGAAAAGTGAAATCATATATAAAACATACTATTCAATACTCTAGACAAAGAACAGAGCACAAAAAAGGAATACTCTCTCACACTTATACATTGTCAAATAAATATATTTATATATTATGGTTTTAAGTAAATATTTAATTAAGTTTATAAAAAAATTAAACAGACACATAGATCTTGCAGCTTGTATACGTAATATATATATAAGTATATATATATATATGCATATGTATGTATGAACAACATATATAATTTAAGTGGAAAATAATTTAAGTGAAAAGTGTGTATATTGACGATTGCATATACATATACAAGTGAAATATATATTTAAAGAACACACAAAACAAGATAGAATGCAAAGTTTACATGGACACATTATATATATTGGCAGAGTAAAGATAGGCACTTCAGCTTATCATGGTAAATTAGAATACTCATAGCAACAAATGAAATGGGAGTGTATTGTAAGAGCATCTCCAGCTTTCGAATTCAGCCCTGAGTATTACGAATCCCTCCCCCACTCGTGAATTCAGCCTTAGATATTAAGGTTAATATTTAGTTTTCAATTCAGAAAACTGAATTGGCCTTGGGCGTCCATTTATTGGACAACCAAGCCCTGGCGCCCCCTTCCAGCAAACCTATTAAACTGAGAAGGTGGGGCCGACACCCATTTAATGGGCGCCTGACCATTGGAATTTTCAGCCCAGTTAAGGGCTGAATATTCAATGCCTTGAATATTCAGCCCTTAACCAACTGGAGATGCCCTAAGATATGGTGACAACGATGTTGAATGATAACGTACAAGTCTAACTACATATAACTATAATACTTAAGGAAGTGAAGTGAAACTCAATAAATATACAAATTAGATAAAACTAAAATAGTTTAAAAAATATATTTAAATTTATTTATCCCGAAAAAAGCAAAGCAGGATATTAAGATATGAAAATAATAAGACACCAATGCACATACATGAAACATATGTCTATGGATATAATAAATCTTAAGCACGTTTAAATTTATTTGTTCTAAGTGTAATAATAATAATAATAATATATATGTAAGTAAATATATTCTCACTCTAAATATAAAATATATGTAAATATAAATATATACTGCAAGTGATACTGTTGATAATGAATGTATAATCTCTATTAATTGTTGGCTTGAAAGCGCAATCTTCTGGTCCGACCGCGAAGTTCAAAAATTGCCCTTTACAGTAATTGAACATAATACTATAAATTTATTTATTTCCGTCCTTTTTTCTAAAAATTCCATGTGTCATTATAATTAATCTGTCGTTCACCTTTCGATTATATTTACATGTACATACTGATTCACACTTGGATCAAAATACTGACTTACATTAGAGATAAAATAGCAAAATACATTGTTATGGGTCAAATCACATTAAAATATTTCTACATTAGGCTATGCTATATGATAGGGTTAAATCATACTAAATATCGAAACCAAAATTCAAGTAACAGCATGAATAACCTTACAAAAATCTGTGAAAAGTCCTCTACAGAAATATTGAAACCTTTATACCATAAATATAGCCATCTAGAAAATACCACAGAACCCTATAAATACCATTTACTTTATCCACTGTTATTCATACCTATGCACCGCTATTTCTTCTCCATAGTTCTCTTCTGCCATTCGCATTCATATCCCTCTCAACTACTATTTCCTTCCAAACATTATTTACTGTTCATCATTATTTAGTTATTGTTCACATCTGCTCGGCATCTCCTCGCCACCACTGATAGTCGACATCATAGCTTCAGGTTAGCTTTACTGCATAGTTTTATAAAAAAAAAATTCACATTAACATATAATCTTCCACTTTCATTTTCTATCATACAACATAATAAAGGTGCATAATTTACTCATTCTATACATGTTCATCGCTTATGCTAATCAATAATATAAATCAATAGGTTTACTTGGTGTTGCAACCTGTTTTGTACAATCTACTTTGTTAAATATACAAATACAGGTGCATTATTTATTATTTATCCCCTTCTAAATATATGTTTATTCATTAATGTATCCTGACTGTTTAAAGACCACATCTTTTTTCCTACATAAGCAATTAATAGTGGTTAAAAAGATTTTTTTGTACAATAATAATATTTTTGAATGAACTAGCATGAAGATATACTAGTTAAGCTTCTGGCCATTTTGTTGCTTCCCAATTTTTTAGTCAATTTGATTCTGTATATAAAAATGCATTAATCAATGCGATGCTTAGGCTTTATACATTCAGTTTGTCACAGGAAGTTACATATATACCTTCATGAATTTGCATGGACACATGCCTGTTTGTTTACATCCATTTTCTTTCCTTGCTAAAACTTTCGTTTGTATGTACAAATCAGGCATTTAAATAAATAGAACATGCGGCCTTTTTATGAGATCTTTACTATAAATCCATTAAACAATAATTCAAATAGATTTTACTGTGACATCTCATATATCATTATATGTGAAAGTTGCATGTGTACTGCTTTAATGTAAAAGTAGGACCCAGTTTTCTCTTTATCAAACTGAATACAAAAGAATGTCATGTTCATGGAAAGATATAAATTGTTTATACGACGACATCACTTGCTAAACTGCAGTTTAACTTATAGACAAAGTCGTACTTTGTTTAAAAAAAAAATCATGATGTGGCCCATCAGTCCCTTTTTTGTGCTGATTCCAGTAAAATACTATAGTCAAATATCAAACCATGTTTCAAAGTGGTTAATTAACTTGACAAAATATTTGGCTTGGAAGCACAATCTTTTGATCCGACCGCGAAGTTTCAAAATTTCTCTTTATGGTTATTGAACACAATACTGTAAATAAATTTATTTCCGTCCTTTGTTCTAAAACTTCCACATGTCATTATAATTAATCTGTCATTCACCTTTTGATTTATATTCAAATGTACATACCGATTTACACTTTGGATCAAAATATAGATTTACATTAAAGATAAAATAGCAAAATACAATACCACGTAATTGGCTCAAATCACGTTAAAATATTTCTACAGTAGGCTATGCTATGTGATTGGGTCAAATCATACTAAATATCAAAACCAAAATTCACGTAACAGCATTAATAACCTTACAAAAATCTGCGAAAGATCCTTTATACCACAAATAAAGCCTTCTAGAAAATGCCATAGAACCCTATAAATACCATTTACTTTGTCCACTGTTATTAATACCTATGCACTGCTATTTCTTTTCCATAGCTCTCTTCTTCCATTCACATTCATATCCCTCTCAACTACTATTTCCTTCCAAACATTATTTACTATTCATCATTATTTAGTTATTGTTCACATCTTCTCGGCATCTGCTCGCCACCACTAATAGCCACTACAAATAGTCAACATCATAGCTTCAGGTTAGCTTTATTGTATAGTTTTATAAAATTTTATCACACAAATATATAATCTTCCATTTTCATTTTCTATCATACAACATAATAAAGGTGCATAATTTCCTCATTCTACACATGTTCGTCGCTTATGCTAATCACCAATATAAATCAATAGGTTCACTTGGTGTTGCAACCTGTTTTGTACAATCTACTTTTCTAAATATACAAACACATGTGCATTATTTATTATTTTTCCCCATCTAAATATATTTTTATTCATCAATGTATCCTGACTGTTTAAGGACCACATCTTTTTTCCCATATAAGCAATTAATAGTGGTTAAAAAAATATTTTTTTTCTTCTATAGTAATAATATTTTTGAATGAACTAACATGAATACACATAAAGATATATTTAGTCAACCTTCTAGCCATGTTGTTGCTTCCCAATTATTTTAGTCAACCTAATTCTATATGTAAAAATGCGTTAATCAATGCGATGCTTGGGCATTATACATCCATTTTGTCAAAGGAAGTTACATATATACCTTCATGAAGTTGCATGGACACATGCCTGTTTGTTTACATCCATTTTCTTTCCTTGCTAAAACTTTCGTCTGTATGTACAAATCAAGCATTTAAATAAATAGAACATTTTTTGAGATCTTTGCTATAAATACATAAAACCAATAATTTAAATAGATTTTATTGTGACATCTCATATAACAATATGCGTGAAAGTTGCATGTGTACTGCTTTAATGTAAAAGTAGGACTCAGTTTTCTCTTTATCAAAGTGAACACAAAAGAATGCCACGTTTGTGGAAAGATATAAATTGTTTACATGGCAACATCACTTGCTAAACTACAGTTTAGCATTATAGACAAAGTCGTACTTTGTTTAAAAAAATCGTGATGCGGCCCATCAGGCCCGTTTTTGTGTTGTTTCTAGTAAAATATTGTAGTCAAATATCAAACCAAATTTCTAAGGGGTTAATTAACATGACAATATGTTCTGTTGACTGAACATGGTAACCTTTTTTGGGCACCTGCATCATATTTGCGATCCTACTCAGCAATATGGTAATTTATTTTTAAGTATTTTTAAAAAGATTTGTATTTACTTGGTAATATCATCTAAATCTGATAATATTTTCTATTAACAAAAGTTCTTTACACATACCGACAATAAGAATCATTATCATCCTTCCACCAAGTAGAGCATACCGCGCAATTTATCAACCAAATGATGGATACCAAACATTGTGATAAGAAAAGGTCAACACAAAAGATGATATATCTCCCAAAGTATCTTCAGCAAAGGATAATGAACATGTCGAAAAACCAACAAATGCTGATAAAAAGTCTCTCTCAATAGATGATTTTTGGAACGATAAATTTACTTCTGAAATGGTAAGTGATATATCGATCAAGAAATTTGAAAAAATAATATAGTTATATTTTATTACCTTATCAGTTTTCTTTTCATATTTTGTAGTTAAAATTTATGAAGGAAAATGGATGGTGATAATTATTCAGTAAATTTGAATCAAAAGTCACCATGTAGGATAAAAAATTAACATTTATTAGCAGTATATTTGGATGTTGCAACCCTTATTATTAATAAGGAAATCACTATATATCCTCTACTTTTATGTTTTCCAATTTCGAAATAAAATTCTGATTTATATTAATGGTTGCAAATGGTATAATTTCCTTATCTTTTATGTGCTGTTGGAATTCAGTTTCACTTAACAATTTTACAATTATAGTTATCATTACCTTAACAAGCAAATGATATGTGAAAGAAAGTATTTAGGATTAAAAATTAATAACCTTAACCATATTTGGTTGCTAGCCGGCTGTATATCAAAGATGAATAGCCAACGGAGACAAAATAGAAGAACAAATATTTTAAGTGACGAACAAAGAGAAATGCATCATATGAGAGATAGAGAATGAAGGAGAGCTATGAGTCAGGAATAAAGAGAAAATTATTTAGCTCGGCGTCATGAAATGTATTGACAAAGAGAGAAAGATCCCAAAATTCATATTTAGAAAGAAATATAAATACTACAAGAAATGATTCTCATATTTACTAGCATGACAGAAATCCAAGAATATAAAGGGAACAAATAGAAACAACATCTATTGAAGAATGAAAACACATTCTAAATAACATGTCACAATCTAACCAAGAGCAGAGACAATCATCATAAAATAATAATCAGCTACAAAGAAGTCAAATTATGCGAAGAAATGTTAGAACTCATAATGTTGCAAAAAATTTCAAAGATCATACCGAATTTCCAAATCATTTATTAAAATAGCCATCATTTTGTCAACATTGTTTGGGAAAATTATTTCAACACGAGAGTGCATCATTGTGTTGTTCAAATGGAAGAACCATACTCCCTCAATGCATTCAGCAAATGAGCTCTTGGAGCTCTACAAGGATACAGGTGCTGATGGCATACATTTCAAAAGAAATATTCGATCATATAAGCATGTATTTTCCTTCACTTCAATGGAAGTGCATGTCGATGAAAATCTAACAAGTGGAAGAGATGGTATTTACACTTTATGTGCTCAAGGATGTATATATCATAATATTGGAAGCCTACTTCCTAAAGAAGGAAATAGATCCAGATTTCTATAACTTTATATATATATATATATATATATATATATATATATATATATGATACTAATCATGAAGTTGAAAATCGAATGATTGAAAATGAAGACTTGGATGTAGGAATACTGGAAATAATACAGTGTATATTGGATGAGAATAATGATATTGGTCAATACTTTCGTCGAGTTTCAGAACTTCCCGAGATCCATATTTATAATTTGATAATTAAAGAAAAACCATTGCACCAACAATATGTGCTGCCTACATCTTCACAAGTTACCGTAATGATAGTTGGTCAGGATGAGACAAGTCTTATAAACGGTAGGGATACTGCTCTACATACGACGACGGGTCAGCTTATGAGAATTCCAAAATCACATGGTTGTTACGACCTCTACGGTATCCTCTCCTACTACCTTATGGAAGTTATTGTTGGGACCTTAACAGCCATAATATAAATGGAACTCCTCGTACATGCCCTGAGTATTATGCTTATATTTTGCAGGTACCAAGTAGTTTTACATTCAAAAAATAATAAATTTACAGCTAGCATCATAATTAAAATCGATTAATTATTAGGTATAAATTTAAACATAGTTGATGATATAATGGATTTCATTCTTTTGATTCACATGAGCAGACAAACATAAATATAATAGGTATCAAGATCTAGCAGTTTTAATCAACTTAAGTACTTCTTATATTGACACAATATATATATTCCATTTGCAATTTCTAATCAACTTAAACTTTAGATTCGAAGTGAAGATACTTCTCTCTTCTTACATGGAGTAGCTTTTTACAACAATATATCGTGGATAATTATATGAAAATTGAAAGTGGTAGAATGAGATGGTTTCATCAACAACAAAATTACATTAGATCGGAATTGTATGTGGGACTTCAAGATGCATTGAATGCTGCAAAAAATAATGCAAGTATGACACTTTTCCCTTCTCTTTGTTCTGTTTATACCATATATATAAACACACACACGTGCGCGTACACACGTACGTATATATAATTTAACATCAAATTAATTTTTTTGACATAGGTAACATAGGCAGAAAAGTAATATTACCCTCTTCGTTCAATGTAAGTCCCGTAATATGTACGAACGTTATCAAGATGCTACGGCTTTAGTACAAAAGTTTGGAAAGCCGGATTTTTTTATTACAATGACATGTAATTCTACGTGGGATGAAATCATATGGGCAAAGTTCGCAAGATCACATAGATCTTACTACTAGAATTTTTCGTGCCAAATATGAAGAATTAAAACATGATATCAAATCTGCCAAATATTTATACAAATATGTATACAAAGGTCCAGATCGTGTGACAGTGGAAATTCATCCAACATGTGAAAATGACGAGATTCAAAAGTTTATAGATGCAAGATGGATATGTCCCCAAGAGGCCATTTGGAAATTTTTTGAATTCTACTTGCATACAATATATCCTTCAGTTCAACGTCTACAGATACACATTCCAAGCAGGCAACAAGCGACTTATCATGCTAACCAAACCGTGTCTGATGTTTAATTGGATGATAACCTTTCTACATCAATGTTAATTGAATTCTTCAACACAAATTCATAAGATTCAGAAGGAAGGCATTTTTTATGTCGTGAATTCCTAGAGAAATACACCTGGATATCGGATATTAAAAAGTGGCGATGAAATGCATCATATAAAAAGGTCATCGGACGAATTTACAATGTTTCTCCATCAAAAGGAGAACATTACTCCTTGAGAATTCTTTTGAATCATATAAAAGGACCATAATCATTTGATCTTCTAACTATTAATGGTATCAAATACCCAACGTTTCGGCAAGCAGCGGGTAAGACGGGATTAATTGAAGAAGACCAAAGTATGGGCACGTTTGATTGAAGCACCAAACAAACAAATGCCGTCATCTTTAAGAAGATTATTTGTAGCGATCTTAATTTATTGTGCACCAACGGGGGTGAGAAAATCATGGGAAGAATTTTCTATAATGTGGTTGAAGATTGTCCAAGTTCAAGTGCAATGGCTCGATCTATACTTGAAAATCGACTACTACATGATCTTAATGATCTATTAATGAACCATTATAAATTAATATCTGATTTTGATTTTCCAAGTATTAGAAATGATATAGATGATAATTCCCTCGCTTCGAAATTGATCGAGAAACAATATTCTATTGTAACGCCTAAAGAGGACTTTGCATTTAACGAAAAGTTGAATGAATGTCAAAGATGTGCATATACTGCAATTACAATGCTGTTTACAATAAGAAGAGCAAAATCTATTTCATAGATGGCCCTAATGGAACGAGAAAATCCTTTCTTTATCGAGCAATACTTCCAAAACTTAGGCAAGATGGTTTAATTGCACCTCCAACAGCGACATCAGGGATAGCAGCAACAATCTTACCACGTGGTCGAACAACACTTTGCGGTTTAAAATCCCAATCAATCTAACTTCAACATCAATGTGTACGGTGCCTAAATGGTCTAAAGTGGCTGAACTTATGAGATTACCGACCATTTTTATTTGGGATGAAGCAACAATGACCCACATATATGATTTTGAAGCACTAGATAGAACTTTAAATGACATACTAGGAAATGACGTGCCATTTGGAGGTAAAGGTATAATCATCGGAGGGATTTTAGACATGTTTACCAGTTGTACAAAATGGTACAATATCAGAAATTATTGATGCATGCATTGTTAAATCGTCATTATGGAAACATGTAGGAGTGATCCATCTCACTCAAAATATGAGGGAAAAAGAAGATCCATTATATGCGGATTTCCTACTAAGAGTTGGTGATGGAAACGAGCCATATATTTGAGAGAACATGATAAGACTCCCGGATGAAATGGTTATACCATGGGAAAATGAAAAATCAATAAATACTCTAATAAATTCAAATTTTCCAAACTTATACGTTAATGCATTCAATGCAAAATATATGATTACAAAGGCTTTGATCACCCCACTTAATGAAAATGTAGGTATGTTAAACAATCAAGTTATAAATCTTTTTCCTAGTGATCACCATGCCTACTACTCTTTTGATTCTTTGGAAGATGGTATAAGAAATCTATACCAGCTTGAATATTTGAATTTAATAAATTTGAGTGATTTACCACATAAATTGGTCTTGACTAAAGGTGCACCAATTATGCTACAAAGGAACATCGATCCAAAAAATGGATTATGCAATAGTACACGACTTATATGCCGCGAACTTCATAAAAACATCATAGATGTAGAGATTGCCATCGATCACTTTGCTGGAACTCGGGATTTCTTACCAAAAATACCTATGAAGCACTCTGAAAATATTTGTTTACCATTTACTTTATTATGTAAACATTTCCCTATAAGTTTAAGTTTTGCTTTAACTAATAACAAAGATCAAAGGCAAACAATTCCAAATGTTGGAATTTACTTACCCCAAGATGTATTCAGCCATTATCAAATTTATGTTGCATTGTCAAAAGGAGTTTCAATGAAAACACCAAAGTTTTAGTACAAAGCAGTGAAGTTCAAGGGCAATCCGGAACCTACGCAAGAAATATTGTGTACAAGGATGTGCTAATATCTTCAAAAGGACAAATTTGATATCTTTTTTATTAGTTATTTCTTTTTGTGACGTTTGATACATAATTCGAAAATTTTATTTTTACTTCTTTTTTTAAAACAATACAAGCTTATAGAATAATAATCATCGGCGATGAAATAAATCTTCATTTTATTGATTATTTTATATATAAAAGTATGCTTTCATGTATGCCATTTGTATGTCACTTTGCACTTGCAAATCATATGTACTTTTTAAAAGTGCCAGCCGCACCAATATGACTAAAATATAATAGCTTTGGTGTAATAATTTTTTATTACCATCATGAACTTCTTCAAATGTTTATCTATAGATATTACCAAATGTTCATATCACTTAAAAATAGAATCTCTCAATTTTTTTTTACAATTTCAAAACGCTCTCTTAGATACACTACCAAATTCAATATCATTTAAAAAATAGGATCCAAAAATTAAACTTCATATACATTTTCTCTCTTTTTAAATTGATAATATTTTTTTTTCAACGTAACAAAAAAAATTAAATGTTCCAACTTAGAAATAAAAATATACACGTGAATTTAATGCAAAAACATACTTAAACATTTACGAGAATGATTTCTCTTGAAAATGTCAAACACATATAATTTGTAAAATAATTAATCTACCAGTGAAGCGTGTGCTATTGTCACATATAATTTGTAAAATAATTAATTTACCAGCGAAGCATTTGCCATTGTCATGCGCGAAGTGCTTGCCGTAACACTCGTAAATGATAATAGGAATAAAGTATTAGTTCAACGATTAAGTTCTAAGAAAAATGTTAATGAAGCATAAACAACAACAAAAGATTAGTTAAATATTTGGATTAAGATAAAAAGTACAAAACAATGTAGTGTTAGTCTTTGAGAACTTGGAGATCGATAGAGCAGGTATATGGGTATAAACATGAATTAGTATAAGGATATGCAAGCTATTTCTCTAATGGATGTACACATTCACAACACACTTAAATATACAATGACATAAACACATTACAAGCCACAAAAATGCTCACATAAAGGAAGAATAATCACGCATGCAAGTGAGAAGTGAGGGACAATCTCATTGAACACTCATCGACCGGTCATCATCACTAGTCGACCGGTTACACTCGACCTATGATGATCCACTGGTCGACAGCGGTCTGTTAAAAGATGCAATGCTATGTTATTTTTTAATTTTTTTCTTTATTCTTGGTCGATGCAATTTTAATGCATGATGGAGCGAATTCAGACAAGCAACACATTACATTTCTTTTGTAAGAACAAAAACTGAATCGACATAGGTTTCATGAGCCGAAGGACTCAGCTAGAAGTTGCATCAATTCCTCTCCACTGCCTTTCTCTCTCTAATCTTGAGTATGGACGCACACAACAAATTGATACCATAATAAGCAAATCTTATACACAGATGCACGTTGTCATGGAGATGAACATTTATTAGTTTGAAGATTTTAGGTAATTTTATTGATTTTTTATATTTTCAAAGTGGTGATGTACCGTGGGTTTTGACTTATATTGTGGAGTGAGACATACTTGAACAAAATAAAGAAAGAAGAAAAATCAGGATTTAGAAAATTCTAAATTTAAGAATTTGGGCTTGGTACTAACTTTTGGGCCAAGCAAATGAGAATATATATAAGTGTTTGTACTTTCTTTTACTCTTTAGAATAAATTCCATTCCATTAATAATATACAAATTTCCATTTCAAACCAGTCTCTTTTACCAAGTATTAAATTTCAATTACATTACTATTATAAAATATTATTTTTATACTTTTAACTTATTTAAATAAAAATATTACATTCTCACAATTTAAATTCTCTTATTAAGTAATTACAAAACCAATTTGTCAAAATAATCTCCAAATTTGAATCTATTCAATTAAATTACTATTATTTTCTTAAATTAATTACCACTTAAAATTAGGGTTGTTACAGACACTCCCTTAAAAAAGTTGTGCCATCGTAATTTCCTATCAAAAGAGATATATAATAATTCAATTATACCAATTCAATTATAATAATTTCACTATATTTTAAGTATCAAAATTTTCATTTAAGAAATGTGCTTTATGAAATCTCGAAATCATTTATTTAAATTAATTTCTTCTCAAATAACCTTCAAAATATTTTATCCAAAGTCATAATCTTATTTATAAATACTAACATCATCATTTCTATTTTAATAAAGATCTTTTGATGTATTTTTTTTAAATTTTTTTAAACATTTCATATTCAAATTAACTTCAACTTCTATTTTGCAAACTCTTTTCACAAATTTAAACAAATATTTAACTTATTTAAATCAAGTCTAAAAGGAAAATTCTATATTTATTTTTGAAATTGAGCACTTCAAAATTAATACTATATCACTTATCAAAATAATTCTCAATTTAACTAACTCATACAATTATAAATATTTTAAATTCTACATATGTATATACATATCCACATCTTAAAATCCTCAAACTTTATGATATTTACATATCCTATAGAATAAAACATTAACGAATATGCATATACTTATATTCATCAATTTTTAATTACTATAAAATAGAGTTATATTGTCTCGCCGTGTATTACACTGATTGCTAATATCAATTGGCTGCAATATTGACCACATAACCAATACTGCATCGCCAGTGAGCACAGCTGCGCACTAACATACATTGGCTGCAAATGTCACCACAAATATATACTAATAAAATATTCTCTACAAATGATATCTCAAATATCATTTTACTAAAATAATTTACTTTACCGAATTTCCCATTTAAAACTTTCAGTTCTATTCCAAAATACTTTAGTCTTCCACGAATTACTAATATCTTTCTAGATTGTTTGTGCCAATGTAGATTGTTTGTGCCAAAAATGGCCACAAACACCCAATTGTCTATGAAAGCACCAGTTCACAATCATAGATCACAGATAACAAGTATGTAGAGAATTAAAAATGAAGAACACTTAGAAAATTAAGAAGAAAGCAGTAAAGAACACAGAGTTTATAGTGGTTCGGCAATTCGGCCTACATCCACTTTGTAGTTGATCACATTACTGATGTTTTCTTGCTAATTCCAGTTAATTGAAGTGATGAATTTCGAGTACAATAGTAGCCTTGAAGTGCAAAAAGGGATTCGGCAGAGTCTGGACCTATAAGAATCTAAAAGTCCCTTTTCTGTTGGCTCTAGGATGCTATTTATAGTCGAAGGCTGCAAATATCTCGCTCAGATCTCTGGAGACCTCTTCTGGCACGTGAGTGGCCCATGCGATCGATCCCAGGTGACTTCGGCTCGATCCGTAATCGATGTGAACGAATTTCGTATCGATCAAGATTTGATCCAATCGAGTCGAAATTTGGCAAGAACATTCCTTAGGTTATACGTAAGCTCCTGTGAAAATTTTATAGCATTTTAACTTGTAGATTGTGAGTTATGACCGATACTAGTTTGGCATCTTCGATGGTCATTTAGTTCATATCGATCATTCTTCGTATTGCTCTCTTCGTATCGATCGAACACATGCCTGCTAGTTGGTGTGGCATTAAATTCTTGGATCGCTCCACTTTTTTGGCCGAGTGACCGATTCTTCTATTTAAATGTGTCCTCTTCGTATCGATCTAGTGTACTATACTTTGTATCGCTTCTGTTGAGTCCCACTTTGTATCGCTTCTTTTATTCATCGCTTCGTATCCATACGTGTGACATTATACGTATTGATGATTCAAAGGCGCTTCGTATTGATCGCCTCACACGTCATGCTTCGCATCAATTGTTTCAATAGCATCCTTCGAATCGATAAGCTAAGTGATCGATACGATTTGAGTTGGGGCGGCCAATCGATATGAAACACGATAAGATGAGGATCGATCAAAACGTTGCCTGTTGGTGGATATGAAATTTAGCAACGATGGATACGAACCGGAACGCATGTGATGGGTACGAAGCAATGCACTTTGATGGATACAAATTAGTGCTCAACTGATGGATGCGAGCAAACGAAGCTTGATGGATGTGAAGAGTGTAGTGCCATATGGGTGAAAGCAGAATTGATGCGAAGACAGCATTGGGATGGATACGAACCAATCGATTTCCTTAATTTGCATCGTATCTTGAGCGTATGGACTCGGATTGACTTGAAATGTGGAATTTAGGTTTTCATAGCTTTGCTTGTCATGTTATATCAATTGTAGCTTGATTCAGACTCGGACAAAATTCATCGATATCCATGGTGAACCTGGGTGTAACCGATCTTCGGGTGAATTATCTTTGATTTCCAGTTAATCTCTTGGTATCATGGCCTTGCTAAAAGGCGGTATAACACTTGCCCTCCAAAAATGCCTTGTGTTAGGGAGGTGTGTTTTGTAATACTATAAGTGTGACGACCCAAACTCGATGTTCGGTAAACAACATCAAATTCGCATCGCCGGAGCTTATAACAACAATTAGATGAATATAAAACAGCGGAATAGAATCAATATCATAAGTAACATCACTGTTACAACATCAACATAATATCCATACTGCAACAGAGTACATAATACATACACTACACTCCAAATACAACATCATGATAATACAACAGTGAACATATATCCAAAAGTTCTCAAACGAGAGAGATGATTACGAACTCCCAAAAGCTAAACACCTGTAATCTCCAAAAGCTCCTAAGATAGCTCCAAGATAAGAGCTCCAAAATACTGCTACTCCGAAATATAGAAACCTGCTACTAGGCTGCCCGTGTGGAAATAATGGGCACCCAGAGTTTAGGGAAGAAAACAATAAACTCCGGATCAGTCATGGGACTGGTATGAGTAAACAAAAACAGTTGTATTTAAATAAAACAAGATTTATAAAAGAATTTTCGGAATGCTTTTAAAAATGGAACTACCATAAGACCTCCCGCCACACACACAATGCAAACGCAGAATTGGAGGAGATTTCTTCTTATGATAGTTAAATATGCTTGATACGAGAAAAGAATTCTTTGATATTATTACTAGTGCATAGTGAAGTAAAACATTTCAAAAGTAGAATGTAAATCTTAGCCGACATAGGTACCATTAAACTATGCCTACTATAGCTACCATATTAGATGGCAGGTTCTACAACTAAAACCGTATAGGGTTTCGTATTGTTTTATTGGATTTCCAACAAATGGTCAGGCCAAGGAACTTCCCATTGCCACATGAGAACGCCTCTGGAAGGACGTCTCCGAGAACCAAACCGGATCTCTGCCAATACATGGCCGGGTTACCCCTAACTGGGTAACTACTGACACGAGTATGCCATCTCCCGGTTGTAACCAACCTTTAACCGGGGCCCCAGCAACAAATCATAAAATCATATATATATATATATATCTGCGATATCAACATAAGTTAAGTATCTGGGCTCCATACCATGATACCACTTCTATCCAGAAGGAAATGCACATACCCTAAGGGGTGCTACCCCCAATAACCTTGCCGCATCTTTCCTGTTTTGACCATTTCGGGGTGTGAGGTCCGACGAAGTCACGTCCACAAAAACACACTTTATACAAAAGCCGTGCTTTGGGTCAACAAATGATCATAGAAATGATCACCAAAATAGACGATCAAATAAATGATCCTATCACAAATGATCAACACAATGATCATTTCACAGCAACACTCAGCGTGTCACATTACCAAATTGGGAATATATTGCTGATAACCTTCAACTATATAACCTCTGAGCTCGTACGTCTCAGAGAAGGGTGTGAAGCTAAAAGAATAAATTCTCCGCCACCAACAGAAATATATTTAAAAGAAATCGGCTTTATATCTCAATTTGTAATGTCAGACATACTATCCATACAAGTCTGTTCCGGGCTCGAACAGAACCGAAGGCACTTCCAAAGAAGTCCTTGCCATCCGGATATCCACAATCCTGATCGGATTCCCCATCACATATGGAGAACTCTATACCGGAGCAACTCGATGCAGAGTCAATCGACAGGTCATCATATCGCTCTCGCAAATACCTGGTCTTCAACACCGGTCTTCAATTGCTATCCATAACGTCGAATCACATATTCGAAATGGGTTATATGACACAACGGCCCTTTCCCGGCTAATTCGAATAGTGGGTGTCAAATTTTAAAACATGTGGATGTCATTCACAAATATTCACAGAGTCGATGTGGGTTTCGGATAACAAACTGAAATCCGATTCCCTGTCGCATCGAAGTTTAAATGCCGTTTTACGGACAACAGGGTTTTCACATCAATACAGAACAAATCGTAATCACAGTGCAATAACATGGCAATTTCATCATACAGAATTATAAACAGAACAGAGATATCAATATAAGTTAACAACAATAGTTAATTATTTACTAATCAAAACGAATGAGATAAATTAACCAAATATTATTTTATTGATTTTTCAATCAATGATCACTTGCAATTAATTACAGTTGATTAGATCTTAATCATTTCCATAAATTTATCACTTATTTATTTATTTCAAAAACAATTCATCTTAATTATTAATTTATTAAATCTTAATTATCTTTTTATTTAAAAACTTTAATATTAATTAATTTACTAGATAATTTTTTTTCTTAAGGGATTATATTAACTAATTATTAATTGTTTAAATGAACTAAAGGATAATTTAAATTGCTTTGATTATCTCTTTTAAACCATGTTCAATAATTCACCTCAATAAGTTAAAATTTAGTTTTAAACAACATTATATTTTAATTTTCTTTTAAATTATATTATTTATTATTTTATGACTTTATAATGATGTATCAAAATTTAATAAATTAAGATTTAATTATTATTTTGTTAACTCCACATTCCATTAACAAACAATCCTCATTTCATAAACAATGCTTAAATTTTTTTTTTTTTTTTTTAAACTCAAGTTTTCTACAGCTTCAAACAAATATGCTGTTTCAGGTGGCCAGCCCGAGTCTCCCCCGAGTCACGCCCGAGTTCGAATGCCCCTTACTTCGAGTTTCACCCCAAAGCTACCCGAGTAATAAAATTTTGCAAATTTTGTTAAGTCCCAATTTTTTTTTCACGACAAAACCCTGAAACCTCCCGAGTCTCCCTTCGAGTTCTGCCCAGTTTTCCCCGATCAAAACTTCGAGTCAACTCGAGTGGCCAACGCGAAAACTTCCTGACACCCATACCAGCGCCGTGCACATGTACGGTGACTCGCCGCCGTTCTGGCTAACACCACCCACCTCGGCAAGTCGCAAACCACACCCATACCCAAAATCAAAGTTTGATTCAAAGCCAAACACTCGAGAACGAAATTCGACATTTCGTTCGACACTGCAACACGAACCCATCAGAACAAAACTGCCTCGCCCCACCACGTCGAGCCTCCGGTGACCATGGATCTTCGACCTCACCTTCAACACATCTCCACGCCCCTATTCCCCCTGGTGCGATCAGCCGGATTGCCACGTTGAGGATGAAAACACCTCGTAAGTAACAGCGAACCCATCCTACCCCAAAACCCTAGAATGGCCTCGTTCGTTTAATTTATGCATTGAAAAAAATATCTGATAATTTTCTCAAAATCAACAATGTTCAAGCTTGCTACAAATAAATTTTTAGCTTTTATAATTTGATTTATAACCAGAAATTCAAAGAAAAACAATATGCATTCATACTCGAACTGCTCTGTATATACCCAACTAAAAATCTTCATTTCTGTTGTAAAAATCATGATTTGTAATAAGAATTTAAGCTATTAACTTGTATTAGCTTTTTACGATACTTGAGTTCATCACAATTTCTCTTGATTTCCTGTAAATCAAAATAACAGTGGTATATTTCTTCAAATCGTATTGAAACAGTTTTAAAGACTTGATTACAGATTTAACTTCTTGTTTGATTTAAGATTTTTATTACTTAACAATGTTTCAATGTAAATAAATTTAATTCTTTGAATAAATGATCAAGTGCTGTGATAAATACAGAGAAGATGAAATGCAGAGCATACAAAATCCTATTTATAAACTGAAGCATATACAACAGCTTATAAATGAAGTTTAAACTGTTTAAATAAATTTAAGCTATTAAGATTATTTTACTCACCTGAACAATATAGAAACAGAGAATACTTTTGTTTCTTTTTAACTGCAGTTTTGATTCTTCTTCTCTTTTCTTCTTTTGAGTACTTTTGCCTTTCAACTTGTAATATATAAAGTAATGATCTTCTTTCCTTTTTAATTTCAGATCTTTGCTAAAATTTGTTTGAACGAAATAAACTAAGACAATTGCCATGTATTTAAAGAGGATATGCAGGCTTATGTAAAGTACAGAGCATCATGGTGTGGTATAATTGTCTTCTACAGGCTTTGTACAGCCCATACTTTTCTCCTTCCTCCCAAAGGTGGCTGAGGAGTAAATGCATTAAATGAAGGTATGTTCTTTGTAGATGCTTGCATTTAATGAAAGTATGTAGTGAAATGTTTATGCCCCCTTTTCATGTTACAGCCTTCTTATTTTATTATTAGCTAATGTTTTTTTTTATATATATATGTATATGTGTTGTTTTGTTTATTTTGCTAAATGTAAGAGTTTGTTTTTATTTTATCTTATTTTCTTTTGCTTACACATTTACTGGTTTGTATATTTCTTTGCAAACTTGTTTTAGTTGTTAACTTTTAATAATTATGTGATTTTATTACAATATTTGCTTTAATTCTGTTAAAAGTTTTTAATTAAAAACACCAAATTTTGTTCATATTTTATTTCTTTATAACTTTTCAATTTTTATTTCAAAAAGTTCAAATATATTACTAAAATTTAAATTCATAATTTTCGGGATGTTACAATATCCCCTCCTTAAGAAAATTTCGTCCTCGAAATTGAAAGAGAGAGAAACGTAAACAAATAATATACGAATTCAAAAAAAAGGAAATGATTTACAGTTTTAAGTCGAGATGTCAATTCTGCATTTGGGATATGATTTCTTCATATTCTCTTCAGTCTCCCAAGTAGTCTTTTGGATCGCCACTCCATTTAACTTTGACCAATTTCACAATTTTGTTCCTCAATCGCTTCTCATCACGATCAACAATTTTCATCGGTTCCCTTCTAACTGCCAAGTTGGGAGTGATTTCTAGATCCTGCTGAGCAGCTTCTTCAATTATATCATCTGGATCGTGCACATATTTCCGAAGATTAGAAATATGGAACACATCATGTACGCCAGACAACCAGCTGGGTAACTGCACTCTATATGCTAGAGAACCAATCCTTTCCAGAATAGGAAAAGGACCAATATAACGCGGTGCCAACTTTCCAGTTTTCCCGAATCTCAACACACCCCGCATCGGAGATACTTTCAGAAATACAGAATCTCCAACTTGAAATTCCAAATTTCTCCTTCGACGGTCATAGTAGCTCTTCTGACGGCTCTGGGCAGTTAATAACTTCTTTCGAATAAAATTTACCTTCTCAGTGGCTTCTTTTATCATATCCGGTCCAAGAACAAGTCTGTCACCTAATTCGATCCAGCATGTAGGTGATCGACACGGACGACCATATAAAGCTTCAAAAGGAGCCATTTCTAAACTGGCCTGATAACTGTTATTATAAGAGAATTCAACCAGATGCAAATGGTCCTCCCAAGAACCACCAAAATCATGAACACAAGCACGCAGTAGGTCTTCTAAAATTTGGTTAACTCTCTCAGTCTGTCCATCAGATTGCGGATGATAAGCAGTACTGAAATTTAATTTCGTTCCCAATGCGTCCTGAAATGCTTCCCAAAATCTACTAGTGAAGATCGGGTCACGATCACTCACTATACTACTGGGAATACCATGGAGGCGAACAATTTCCTTTATATAAATACCTGCCAAGCTTGCTGCAGTCCGAGTAGATTTAACTGGAATGAAATGAACATTTTTGGTTAGACGATCCATAATAACCCAAATCGCTTCATTGCCTTTCTTGGTTCGCGGCAATCCGTCGATGAAATCCATCGATACTTGATCCCACTTCCATTTCGGTACTTCCAAAGGTTGAAGTAAACCGGCCACTTTCTTTTGGTCGCTCTTTATTTGCTGACAAGTAGCACATCGACTCACATAAATAGATATGTCTCTCTTCATCGTTTTCCACCAGAATGTTCTTTTAACATCTCGATACATTTTGTTGACTCCTGGATGAATGCTGAATTTGGACTTGTGGCATTCGTCCAATACTTCACGTTTCAGTTCAGGGAAGTCTGGAACACAAATCCTGTCTTTTAATCTAATAACTCCACTATGATTTGTCTCAAAACTTGTATCTTCGCCTCGAAGAATTTTTCCATAAATACCCCGAAGAAATTTGTCTTCATGTTGCTTACTAGCGATTTTCTCAAGAAGAGTAGGAGTGATAACAAGATAAGCAAGAACAACATAACTTCTGCTCAAAGCGTCTGCAACTATATTGGCCTTTCCGGGTGTATACAGAATATCTAAGTCATAAGATGCTAGAAATTCCAACCAACGTTGTTGTCGCAGATTCAGATCCTTCTGGGTGAAAAGATATTTCAAGTTTTTATGATCGGTGAATAATTCGAATTTTTCACCTAAAACAAAGAGAGTTTATTAAGTATATTTCTTTAGTTAATTTCGCAAATTATTTAGAAAGCTGAAAAGATTCTTACCCAGAAGATAATGTCGCCATATTTTCAAAGCGAAAACAACAGCCAAAAGTTCCAAATCGTGCGTCGGATAGTTTTTCTCATGCGGACGTAATTGTCTACTCGCGTAGGCAACTACCTTTCCATTTTGCATTAATACTGCACCTACCCCTTCACCACATGCATCAGTATAGACAAATAGGCCTCGGTTCCCGTTAACAATAGTGAGAACAGGAGCAGTGGTCAATCTCTTTTTCAACTCTTGAAAAACTTCCTCACATCTTGAAGTCCAAATGAACTTTGCATTCTTCATTGTTAACTTAGTCAGCGGACTAGCCAACTTAGAAAAATCTTGAACGAATTTCCGGTAATAGCCTGCTAAACCCAAAAAGCTTCGAACTTCTTTTGGAGTAGTGGGTTGTTTCCAATCAAGAATAGCGGAAATTTTGCTAGGATCTACTGAAATTCCTTCTTCATTAACAATATGGCCAAGGAATTTGACTTCATTGACCCAGAAGTGGCATTTGGAAAATTTTGCAAATAGAACATTTCTCCTCAATATTTCCAATACGATTTTAAGATGTTCGGCATGCTCTTCTTTAGTTTTGGAGAAAATTAAGATGTCATCAATGAATACAAGCACAAATTTATTCAAAACTTCCCGAAACACACGAGTCATAAGATCTACGAAGTATGCTGGAGCATTGGTTAGCCCGAAAGGCATAACCAACCATTCATAGAACATATTAGGACCCCTGAAAGCAGTCAAATGGACACAATCTTCGGCGATTCGTAATTGATGGAATCCTTGGGCTAGATCCATCTTTGAAAAGAAACGAGCGCCATGCAACTGATCAAATAAATCATCAATCCTGGGCAGTGGAAATTTATTCTTGAGAGTTTGTTTATTTAGATCGCGGTAATCTACACACAATCTCAAAGATCCGTCTGATTTGGCAACAAATACGACGGCTGAACCCAATTCAGAAACACTGGGTCGAATTAATCCTTTTGCTAGTAGCTCATTAGTTTGATGAACCAATTCAATCTTTTCCCTGGGTGCCATCCTGCGACTTGCGTGAACAACAGGACGAGTATTAGGTACAAGATCGATTCGGAATTCTATTTCCCGATGAGGAGGTAAAGATTTCACTTCGTCAAATACGTCGGAAAAATTCCGAACAACAGGTATAGACTGCAAAGTGGGTTCAAGATTTCCCAAAGTATATATCAATCTGTCGCTCCTTGGACTAGGATTCTCACAAGAGATTTCAATAAAATTTCCAAAACTTGTTTTGATTAAAACTGTCCGATTACTACACTCCAATATAGCATCGTATCTCGATAACCAGTTCATACCGAGTAAGATTTCAAATTCATCAAATTCGAGGACAAAAAGGTTGATAGGAAATTTATAGCTAGCATATGAAATAGGAACTCTCTTACAATATGAACTAAGATTTGCGGGACCTCCAACCGGATTTTTCACGCAAATAAGATCGTTAGCAAATTTAGTTTCAAGTCCCAATTCATTTACGGTTTGTTGGGAGATAAAGCTATGTGAAGCTCCTGTATCAAATAAAACTCTAACAGTTCTATTATTAATAGTAAGGTTACCTTCCAAAACACTTTTCCCTTTGTCAGCTTTTGAAGATGAGGGGTCCTCCTTTATCGTGTAAACTTTTGCCACCTGCGCTGGCTTCATCACTGGGCAATCTTTAACTAAATGTCCCGGTTTATGACAATTGTAACATTCTCTAGCTGGTTTCTTCGGTTTTGGGCAGTCATTTGAATAGTGGCCTTTCTCTTTGCAGTTGTAACAAGTGACATTTTCTGTTCCTCTTCCTTGAATGTTCCTCTTCTTTTCATTGCCTTGCCAAGATTTCTTGCCTCCGAATTTTCGCTTTTTATAATTCTGACTACCTGAATTACCTTTCTCCAAAGTTGCTTCTTGTATATCGAGAGTAGCGTATCTGTAACCCATATCTACCAAATCTAAAAAAGATTCTTTAACATGACCCGTCATTCTTCCATGATATTTCTGGTTCATTCCCCGGATAAACCTTTCGTTTTTCTTCAGAGGTGTATTTAGCAATTCCGGGCCAAACCGAGATAGTTCGCTGAATTTATTCAAGTATTCTTCAAACGACAAACTTCCTTGCTTCAAATCCAGAAATTCCTGATACATTCTGGAAACTCCCGCCGATGGCATGTAACGTTTCTCAAACACTTCTTTAAAACGATCCCAAGTAAATTCTTCCTCGGGTTCATCTATAATGGTGGTTTCCCACCAAGCTGAAGCTTCTCCTTGGAGTTGCCAAGAAGCTATAAGTCTTTTCTGCTCATCCTGCAATTTTAGCCCTTTAAAAATCTTTTCACACGATCTTACCCAAGCTTGAGCGTCAATAATTGACTCCTTGCCAATGAATGGTTTGCCACCAAGCTTTTCAAATTTCTTATATAATTCAGCCAAATCCGGCTGCTGCTGAATTTCTATTACTGCTTCTGCGGCTGCGGGAATTTGATTTGGTGCTGCAGCATTGCCTTGACCCCTAACTCTTCCTCTGCGTCCACTCATTTTCACTATCTGAGATTAGTAAGAAAATTGATTTAGATATGCAGACGAAATATCTTAAAGAATATCAGCAGTAAAAAGAAATAGACTAAGAAATTTCAAAGTTTCAATTTTGATTATACTCATTCTAGGGTATACTTCACCCTATCTCTAATGAGCCATCTAATGTGTTATACTCCGTAGCTAAAGTTCTTACTCAACCAACAGCTCTGATACCACTTTGTGACGACCCAAACTCGATGTTCGGTAAACAACATCAAATTCGCATCGCCGGAGCTTATAACAACAATTAGATGAATATAAAACAGCGGAACAGAATCAATATCATAAATAACATCACTGTTACAACATCAACATAATATCCATACTGCAACAGAGTACATAATACATACACTACACTCCAAATACAACATCATGATAATACAACAGTGAACATATATCCAAAAGTTCTCAAACGAGAGGGATGATTACGAACTCCCAAAAGCTAAACACCTGTAATCTCCAAAAGCTCCTAAGATAGCTCCAAGATAAGAGCTCCAAAATACTGCTACTCCGAAATATAGAAACCTGCTACTAGGCTGCCCGTGTGGAAATAATGGGCACCCAGAGTTTAGGGAAGAAAACAATAAACTCCGGATCAGTCATGGGACTGGTATGAGTAAACAAAAACAGTTGTATTTAAATAAAACAAGATTTATAAAAGAATTTTCGGAATGCTTTTAAAAATGGAACTACCATAAGACCTCCCGCCACACACACAATGCAAACGCAGAATTGGAGGAGATTTCTTCTTATGATAGTTAAATATGCTTGATACGAGAAAAGAATTCTTTGATATTATTACTAGTGCATAGTGAAGTAAAACATTTCAAAAGTAGAATGTAAATCTTAGCCGACATAGGTACCATTATACTATGCCTACTATAGCTACCATATTAGATGGCAGGTTCTACAACTAAAACCGTACAGGGTTTCGTATTGTTTTATTGGATTTCCAACAAATGGTCAGGCCAAGGAACTTCCCATTGCCACATGAGAACGCCTCTGGAAGGACGTCCCCGAGAACCAAACCGGATCTCTGCCAACACAAGGCCGGGTTACCCCTAACTGGGTAACTACTGACACGAGTATGCCATCTTCCGGTTGTAACCAACCTTTAACCGGGGCCCCAGCAACAAATCACAAAATCATATATATATATATATATATATATATATATCTGCGATATCAACATAAGTTAAGTATCTGGGCTCCATACCATGATACCACTTCTATCCAGAAGGAAATGCGCATACCCTAAGGGGTGCTACCCCCAATAACCTTGCCGCATCTTTCCTGTTTTGACCATTTCGGGGTGTGAGGTCCGACGAAGTCACGTCCACAAAAACACACTTTATACAAAAGCCGTGCTTTGGGTCAACAAATGATCATAGAAATGATCACCAAGATAGACGATCAAATAAATGATCCTATCACAAATGATCAACACAATGATCATATCACAGCAACACTCAGCGTGTCACATTACCAAATTGGGAATATATTGCTGATAACCTTCAACTATATAACCTCTGAGCTCGTACGTCTCAGATAAGGGTGTTAAGCTAAAAGAATAATTTCTCCGCCACCAACAGAAATATATTTAAAAGAAATCGGCTTTATATCTCAATTTGTAATGTCAGACATACTATCCATACAAGTATGTTTCGGGCTCGAACAGAACCGAAGGCACTTCCAAAGAAGTCCTTGCCATCCGGATATCCACAATCCTGATCGGATTCCCCATCACATATGGAGAACTCTATACCGGAGCAACTCGGTGCAGAGTCAATCGACAGGTCATCATATCGCTCTCGCAAATACCCGGTCTTCAACACCGGTCTTCAATTGCTATCCATAACGTCGAATCACATATTCGAAATGGGTTATATGACACAACGGTCCTTTCCCGGCTAATTCGAATAGTGGGTGTCAAATTTTAAAACATGTGGATGTCATTCACAAATATTCACAGAGTCGATGTGGGTTTCGGATAACAAACTGAAATCCGATTCCCTGTCGCATCGAAGTTTAAATGTCGTTTTACGGACAACAGGGTTTTGACATCAATACAGAACAAATCGTAATCACAGTGCAATAACATGGCAATTTCATCATACAGAATTATAAACAGAACAGAGATATCAATATAAGTTAACAACAATAGTTAATTATTTACTAATCAAAACGAATGAGATAAATTAACCAAATATTATTTTATTGATTTTTCAATCAATGATCACTTACAATTAATTACAGTTGATTAGATCTTAATCATTTCCATAAATCTATCACTTATTTATTTATTTCAAAAACAATTCATCTTAATTATTAATTTATTAAATCTTAATTATCTTTTTATTTAAAAACTTTAATATTAATTAATTTACTAGATAATTTTTTTTCTTAAGGGATTATATTAACTAATTATTAATTGTTTAAATGAACTAAAGGATAATTTAAATTGCTTTGATTATCTCTTTTAAACCATGTTCAATAATTCACCTCAATAAGTTAAAATTTAGTTTTAAACAACATTATATTTTAATTTTCTTTTAAATTATATTATTTATTATTTTATGACTTTATAATGATGTATCAAAATTTAATAAATTAAGATTTAATTATTATTTTGTTAACTCCACATTCCATTAACAAACAATCCTCATTTCATAAAGAATGCTTAAAAAAAATTTTTTTTTTTTTTAAACTCAAGTTTTCTACAGCTTCAAACAAATATGCTGTTTCAGGTGGCCAGCCCGAGTCTCCCCCGAGTCACGCCCGAGTTCGAATGCCCCTTACTTCGAGTTTCACCTCAAAGCTACCCGAGTAATAAAATTTTGCAAATTTTGTTAAGTCCCAATTTTTTTGTCACGACAAAACCCTGAAACCTCCCGAGTCTCCCTTCGAGTTCTGCCCAGTTTTCCCCGATCAAAACTTCGAGTCAACTCGAGTGGCCAACGCGAAAACTTCCTGACACCCATACCAGCGCCGTGCACATGCACGGTGACTCGCCGCCGCTCTGGCTAACACCACCCACCTCGGCAAGTCGCAAACCACACCCATACCCAAAATCAAAGTTTGATTCAAAGCCAAACACTCGAGAACGAAATTCGACATTTCGTTCGACACTGCAACACGAACCCATCAGAACAAAACTGCCTCGCCCCACCACGTCGAGCCTCCGGTGACCATGGATCTTCGACCTCACCTTCAACACATCTCCACGCCCCTATTCCCCCCGGTGCGATCGGCCAGATTGCCACGTTGAGGATGAAAACTCCTCGTAAATAACAGCGAACCCATCCTACCCCAAAACCCTAGAATGGCCTCGTTCGTTTAATTTATGCATTGAAAAAAATATCTGATAATTTTCTCAAAATCAACAATGTTCAAGCTTGCTACAAATAAATTTTTAGCTTTTATAATTTGATTTATAACCAGAAATTCAAAGAAAACCAATATGCGTTCATACTCGAACTGCTCTGTATATACCCAACTAAAAATCTTCATTTCTGTTGTAAAAATCATGATTTGTAATAAGAATTTAAGCTATTAACTTGGATTAGCTTTTTACAATACTTGAGTTCATCACAATTTCTCTTGATTTCCTGTAAATCAAAATAACAGTGGTATATTTCTTCAAATCGTATTGAAACAGTTTTAAAGACTTGATTACAGATTTAACTTCTTGTTTGATTTAAGATTTTTATTACTTAACAATGTTTCAATGTAAATAAATTTAATTCTTTGAATAAATGATCAAGTGCTGTGATAAATACAGAGAAGATGAAATGCAGAGCATACAAAATCCTATTTATAAACTGAAGCATATACAACAGCTTATAAATGAAGTTTAAACTGTTTAAATAAATTTAAGCTATTAAGATTATTTTACTCACCTGAACAATATAGAAACAGAGAATACTTTTGTTTCTTTTTAACTGCAGTTTTGATTCTTCTTCTCTTTTCTTCTTTCAGTACTTTTGCCTTTCAACTTGTAATATATAAAGTAATGATCTTCTTTCCTTTTTAATTTCAGATCTTTGCTAAACTTTGTTTGAACGAAATAAACTAAGACAATTGCCATGTATTTAAAGAGGATATGCAGGCTTATATAAAGTACAGAGCATCATGGTGTGGTATAATTGTCTTCTACAGGCTTTGTACAGCCCATACTTTTCTCCTTCCTCCCAAAGGTGGCTGAGGAGTAAATGCATTAAATGAAGGTATGTTCTTTGTAGATGCTTGCATTTAATGAAAGTATGTAGTGAAATGTTTATGCCCCCTTTTCATGTTACAGCCTTCTTATTTTATTATTAGCTAATGTTTTTTTTTTTTTTTATATGTATATGTGTTGTTTTGTTTATTTTGCTAAATGTAAGAGTTTGTTTTTATTTTATCTTATTTTCTTTTGCTTACACATTTACTGGTTTGTATATTTCTTTGCAAACTTGTTTTAGTTGTTAACTTTTAATAATTATGTGATTTTATTACAATATTTGCTTTAATTCTATTAAAAGTTTTTAATTAAAAACACCAAATTTTGTTCATATTTTATTTCTTTATAACTTTTCAATTTTTATTTCAAAAAGTTCAAATATATTACTAAAATTTAAATTCATAATTTTCGGGATGTTACAATAAGCTGGATGTTCATATCCCATTGATGACCTGTAAAAGAGATTGACAGTCTTACTTGACCGTGAATGACGATCGTTTGAGATCATATGTCATTTGAGGGGGTGTGTGACCGTTCGAGGTCGGATGCCATTCACGATGATTGGTGACTATTCACGGTCGGGGTGCCATTCGAGGCGATTTGTGACCATTCGTGGTCGGGTGTCGTTCGAGGCTAATTGTGACCGTTCATGCTTGGGTGCTGTTCGAGGCAAATTGTGACCATTCACGGTCAGGTGCTGTTCGCGGCGATTTTGTGTGCCCGAGGGACTTAGTATTATTAATCTCATATTTCACATTCGAGTGAATTTCTAACTTGTTTGTTATGACGGTTTATTTCCATCTCAGAGCATGCATGAGGATAGTACGCGACCCCGTACATGTGTAAGTAGCTTGGCCATTATGGAATCACAAATAGCAGATTTATATTCAAAATGAGTCTTTCAACATAAATGTCCAACAAAATCAAGTTTAAACACGAGAAATAGAAAACAAAAGCAACACGGAGATGTCAAAGTGCCAACACCTACGCCGATGCGATTAGTAGTCATATCGGAGCATGCTTGAGGATCGTTCAAGGCCCTATACATGTGTAAATGACTTAATCGCACTGGTGTGGAGCTTGCCACTTATTCGTCATTATTTCAATCAATTGATGACAAGCCGACGCCCCGATCCTAAGCCGTTCCCAGTTGATGCAGGTGGTGGTCGCTCTCGCTCCACCATTGTTGTTCCCCTTCTCAAATACCACGATAGCAGACCATTCCGAACATGTCCCTCAGCTTCATCCTTCAGGTTCCTGCAATCATTCGTGCTATGACCGTTCAACTCATGGAATAAGCAATGCTTGTCTGATCTTCTTTCATTGCTGGTCGGATCCCTTCTCATTGGCTTTCGATAAGGAATCTGCCCCCTAGTATCCTTGTAGATTCGCTCCGAAGTCTCATTCAACTCTGTACAAGAGGTGAATCTTGGTTCCTTTCGATGTCGCTTTGGTCCATCATCATTATCATCGGCCTTCCATTTCCCTTTATCAGTTCCTACACCTTTTTCGGGAGGATTTCCTCCCTTGACTGCATAAGCATCGACTCCTTCCCCTTCCTCTCTTTCAGCATTTGCATCTTCTAATCGTAAAAATCCTTCAGCCTCATGATAAAATTCTCCTTGATCCATAGGGGGATCCCTTGTCAATGAATTTTTGAATTCTATGCCATCAGCTATGCCAGATACAGCTGCCATCAAAACCATGGATGGATCTGGTCGATCCATCGACGCTGCAGCTGCATTAAATCGCGTCAGAAAGCTCCTCAAAGATTCTCCGGTTCTTTTCTTTAATGTTGCCAAACTCATCACATTCTTGGGTCTCAAAATGTGAACTCCAAATTGTCTCATAAACTTCTCAGTCAAATCGATCCATGCTCCAATGGAGCTGCTCTTCAGTTGTCTGAACCATAGCGCTGCAATGTCTGTCAAATACAATGGAAAGCATAGGGCCATGACCTCCTCCGATGCCCCCAACACCTCCATATGCCTCATATATCTTGTCAGATGAACGGTTGGATCCGTCCTTCCATCATACATCTCTAGTGTTGTTAGCTTGAATTCTGGTGGATTCCTAGCCTATCTAATCGCGGGAGAGAAGGGGCTCCTGTTAACATCTTCCAGATCTCTGTTCACTAGTCCGCCTCTCATGGTTCGTCTGACCACCTCCGCCAATCTGTCGCTGTTGCCAAATAATGTTCCTTTTCCAAAGCCTCCGACCTGGCCCCCGAGTTTATGAAGGAATCCTGGAATCTGGTCTCCTGGACGGGCGTCCATCCCTCTATTAGTGCTATGTTGAACAACTCCACCTGGTATCCTGCCTGAGGTCGAATCAACATGCTCCTGGTGAGTGCCCCTAGCTTTGGGGCCGCTCCTGATGGTCCCGCTCTATTCTGGGTCCTGGTTGCTCCATGATTCTGACTCCAATCTCTAGCATCTCCTGCAGCTGCGTTAGCTTGATTTTGCACTCCAGTTTGTCCAGCTTGTCGAAGCAGATTCTGCATCATCTCTTCTTATCTTTTCAAAAGCTCTTCATGCATAGCCCGGTCATCATCTCCATCTTGTCCCGGGTGATGAAGACTAAAGCTTGATTCGCTCCTGAAGAAGCCTCTTGACTTCCTTCATGCCGGATTCTTTCTGCTCTTGATCTCCTTGTGGATTGCCTTGTCATAGTTTTCCAGATCAAAGTCTTTAAGTCTTCAAATCCAAGATCCGAGCTGTAAAATCCTTGAATGCAGCCTTCTCGGTGAAAGCACCAAAATGTTTGCCCCAAAAATGGCCACAAACACCCAATTGTCGATGAAAGCACCAATTCACAATCATAGATCACAAATAACAAGTATATAGAGAGTTAAAAATGAAGAACACTTAGAAAATTAAGAAGAACGCAGTAAAGAACACAGAATTTATAGTGGTTCGGCAATCCGGCCTACATCCACTTTGAAGTTGATCACTTTATTGATGTTTTCTTGCTGATTACAATTGATTAAAGCGGATTACAATGGTGAATTTTGAGTAGAACAGTAGCCTTGAAGTGCAAAAACAGATTCGGTAGAGTTTGGACCTAGAAGAATCTGAAAGTCCCATTCCGTTGGCTCAAGAATGCTATTTATAGACGTAAGCTACAAATATCTCGCTCAGATCTCGAGAGACCACTTCTGGCATGTGAGTGGGCCCATGCGATCGGTCCCAGATGACTTTGGCTCGATCTGTGATCGATACGAACGAATTTCATATCGATCAAGATTTAATCCAATCGAGTCGAAATTTGGCATGCACATTCCTTAGGTTATATGTAAGTTCCTACGAAAATTTCATAGCGTTTGGACTTATAGATTGTGAGTTATGATCAATACAAGTTGGCTTCTTCGATGGTCGTTTAGTGTGTATCGATCATTGTTCATATTACTCTCTTCGTATCGATCGAGCACCTGCCTGCTAGTTGACATGGCGCTAAATTCTTAGATCGCTCCACTTTTTAGGCCGAGTGACCGATTCTTATATTTAAATGTGTCCTCTTCGTAACGATCTGGTGTACTATGCTTCGTATCGCTTCTGTTGAGTCCCACTTCGTATCGCTTCTTTTATTCATCACTTCGTATCCATAGGTATGACATTATTCGTATTGATGATTCAAAGGCGCTTCGTATTGATCGCCTCGCACGTCATTCATCGCATGAATTGTTTCAACAGCGTCCTTCGTATCGATAAGCTAAGTGATCGATATGATTTGAGCTGGGGTGGCCAACCGATACGAAACACGATAAGATGGGGATCGATACGAAACGTTGCCTGTTGGTGGATACGAAATTTAGCAACGGTGGATACTAACCGGAACGCATGTGATGAGTGCGAAGCAATGCACTTTGATGGATATCAACTAGTGCTCAACTGATGAATGCATCCAAAAGAAGCTTGATGGATGCGAAGAGTGCAGTGCCGTATGGGTGAAAGCAGAATCGATGCGAAGACAGCGATGTGATGGATACGAACCAATCGATTTCTTTAATTTGCATCGATCATATCTTGAGCATATGGACTCGGATTGACTTGAAATTTGGAACGTAGGTATTCATAGCTTTGTTTATCATGTCATATCAATTGTAGCTGGATTAGGACTTGGACAAAATTCATCGATATCCATGGTGAACCTGGATGTAACCGATCTTCGGGACGAATTATCTTCGATTTCCAGTTAATCTCTTGGTATCATGGCCTTGCTAAAGAGCGGATAACATAGATCATGTCCAATGTCTCGTTTAAGCATTGATGAATTTCTATCGAATATGTGCGCACCTGCATCGACCAAAATCCTTAACACACTCAACAAACAAGTAAACACAATTTTTTTATTTCTAAAATATCTATAAGCATTAGTTTAACCAATTATCAAAGATACTAGTTTTTTTAGAATAATTTCCAAATCTCCATTTAATATTTTTATTATAGTATGTATATATATTTACTTCCCAAATAATTTCCAACTAAAACATGCACTTCATTACTAAAATCATTTATAATAATAATAACCAATATTTATATACGATAAATCTTTGCTTTTACCTATCACGTATCAATTTAAAAAACATTTTTAAACAATGTTTAAAACACACCCCCATACACACACTATATATATTAGTCAACGAACCAAAAAGCAACTCAAAATAATAAACAAACATTACATATACTTATTTAAAATAAGAATAACCAATAATTAAATTCATTTCATGGCTTTGGTAATTATACATAAAAAATAAAATTCAATTCCCATAGCTTTAATTTATCAAACAAACATAAGAAAATAAAAAACTCAGTGGAAACTAATACTTCCGCTGTCACGCTCGAGATTTTCGACCTCCGAAAATCGACATCAATACGTCCACTGTATAGAATGCCAAGCAATTAAATGCCGGAAATACCAGATCGTTAGGGAAAAGAAGAAAGTGGTAGAAGAAGAATATAGAAAGAACAACACAGAATCTCACAATTGCAGTGGAACAATATGTAATAGATAACAATTGATCTTTATACAAAAAGAACTATAACTGTCTTTATACATTACATCATCAGAATATAACACAAAGCAAAAGCACAATAATGGACAGTTATAATAACTTGTCCTCACAAATGCTGAATATACCGCATACCATACATAGCGGAATATAGATCAGATACGGGTAATACGTCTTCGCCATCTGCTCATCTCCTAAGCTCTATAGCATCCAATCCTAAATCTGTAATACACGGTCTGACCCGAGCATTATAATAAAATAACACCTGAATCAGTCTGGCAAACCAGTGTGAGAAAACACACTCAAATTGAATTATTAAAGTTATCAAAATCCATAGAAAATCAAAGGTATCTCGTAAGACCATGACACAAATAAACACGAGGGGTTTTTACCTTACGATAACCAAAAAACACTTTATATCAAATCCTCTGATATTATAATAGTATCTAAGTACAAATACTTATTTAAATAGCTGAAATACTTGCTTCTTACGTTTTAGCATATTTGAGTACAATCAAAACTGTACAACGCTAATTGGAGAGTGGATTCCATACGAATGACTAGGCACCGGGTTACCACCTATCCCAGTACACGTCTAGAACAGTATACCGAGGACCATGCCGGAATCCCCTGCAACACAAGACCGGACTATCCCTGACCTGGATAGACCGAGTATGCTATACCCTGGGTGTTCCCACCCTTTTCCGAGTTCCTTCCAATAATTGTAGTAATAATATCCGAGGGTATCTAAAAAGGTGATAAACATACCATAATTGGGTGCTACCTACTTAGCCTTGCCGCATCTCCGCTGTTTTCAGTTTTTTCCGGTTGATGAGGATAGAGGCTACGATTACCTTTTAAGGAATTTTCACTCAGAATGCTCATTGTCCTCCAATGACAAAGTACCAATAGCATTCATCCATACAAGTCCGTTCTAGGTTCGAACGGAACCGAAGGCACTACTCCTACTACATCCATTTCGAAATCACCCTCAGGATTAGTAGCGATTATCCCTTGCACTTCACTACTCCATCTTCGACTCCATGCTCTTGTCTTCATTTCCAAAACGCACTCATCGGATCAAAGTGGTTTTCGGATAACTTATCCGATCCCGGTCTCTTCGAAACAATAACGATAATTTCCGGTAAACTCAACCCCGGTTCTTTAGGAAATAAATAGACGAAAATAAGATCGGAGATCACCTCCTAACTGTTAGTGGATGGATTTCCTTATAAACGTCCTAGAAGAATGAAACGAGTTTATACGTACAGTATAGCACCTCGAACGGTAACTCTACAATATAATACCTGTATTTCTTCTAGATATTCCCAAAGTTATCCAGGTTTGATAGTCGGTTATTTAACTATTAAACAAACAATCATTCAACCAAATATCCTATTTTCTACTGAAAATACCAAGTTTCTTTTTAATTTAATTTTAATAAATTAAATCTCTTTATCCAAAATATATGTTTTCTTATCGAATTAAATATATTCACAAACTCTTCCTTTTCAAAAGAATATTTGAAACCCTTTTTAAAAATAATATGGAAAGTACCACTACGGTACCAAACCATGGATTCACAGCTTAACGGTTACTTCTCTATCCCAGAGAAATCCAAGACTTAACTGCAGGCACTCACTGCCTCCGATTACGGCATGCGAGTATACCAATACTTCCCAAAAACATTATTTCAAAATGTTCAAAATAATGCTTATGAAATTTCTATAATAATTTTCCAAGTAAAACTTTAGGCAAATACTCTTTAAAATTAAAGTTATTATATAGAATATTAATATTGAATAATTTATCCCTTCAAAACAAAAAGACTGATTAATCCTTAAACAATAATTAACTTACTATAAACTAACTGAACTAATATTTAAATAAACTTTAAACAAAAGGCGGGGCATGGATACAATTTGGGGGCGGTTGATCATGGTCTCGATGACCGTGGTGGCGGCGGCACTCGTGGGAATGGAGGCAGTTTTGGGTTTTTTTAGCAGCTTACACGCGATGTAGAAGATGCATGCAAAGGCCTTAATCTCATCTCTGGTTCCTACGGCTGATCTTGTTTTGGTATAATATAAAATAAAATAAAAAGAGAATAGTTTTATAAATTATATTCAAACGTTTAAAGTCATAATTTTTGCTTGTATGGTCAGAATTCGACGAAACAGGAAGCGTCAGAATCGCAGCGACGCGATCTACGCACTGCAGTAGATCTGGAGGCACTTTGGGCGAGTGGAAATTTTAGATTAAATCGAACGGGCTTGATTTAATTTAAAATTTAAACGCCAACTCAAGTTAAGTTAATCTCACTCACATCTAGATGACTAGTTAATTTAAAATAGTTTTAATTTTTAATTTTAGATTGATTAATTGAGTGTGATATTATATATAGTAGTATATATATTGGAGTGATTGATTTTCCCGCATTATATAGCGGATGAGACCTTATGCGTCCCACATAATAGCGGATGACCCTTTAAGCGGATGACCCTTTATACCGCGATGTCCCGCTCGAAGTGGGTTTTAGTATTTTATTGTTATGCTAACATCCGTGGATGCATGAAAACAGGTTGAAGGGATCCAACTAGATTCCTCAAAATATTGTAATTATTTTTCATATCTGTGATATGTTATGTGATATCCTATGATAGAATGAATTGGAAATTAAGTTATTTGGTGCTATGGTTTGGATGAATATAATTTGGTATTTTAAAATATAGAATAGAATGAATAAGGTTTTTTGTAAAGGAAATGAAAGGAAATTTTTTAAGTAAATATTATTCAAATTAGTTTTAGTAATAATTATTTTAAAAGTTAAATAGGTATTATGTTTTAAAAGAAATCTTCTAATATTTATACTTTATTTAAACTTTTATTTTAAAAATAGTTTGTGGCTTATGTTTTACTTGAAAATTTATTATAGAATTTCATAACTATTATTTTGAGTAAAGTGATTTAAGTAGTTTTATTTCCAAATGTTTTAAGTATATATTTTGGGTAAAATGATTTAAATTATTAAAATCCAATTTTTATAAGACTGGATGTTTTTCAATGGAAATAAAATAATCGGTTGAATTGATTGTTTATTTGATAGTTAAATAACCAACTATCGAATCTGGACAGAATATGACTTTGAAAATATCTTGGTGGAGTATGGGAATTATATGGTACAGTTACCGTTCGAGGTGCTATATTGTACATATAAACTCGTTCGTTCTTCTAGGACATTTATATGGAAATCCATCCACCAACGGTTAGGAGGTGAACTCCCATCTTATTTTCGTCTGTGTATTTCATAAAGAACCAGGGTTGAGTTTATCGGGAAATAGCCAATGTTGTTTCAAAGAAACCGAGATCAAATTCCTAGTCCAAAAATCACTTCGATCCAATGAATACATTTTTGTAATGAAGACAAGGGATTGGAATCGAAGATGGAGCAGAGAAGTGCAAGGGCTAACCGCTACTAATCCTGAGGGTGATTCCAAAATGGATGTAGTAGGGGTAGTGCCTTTGGTTCTGTTCGGACCCGGAACGGGCTTGTATGGATGAATGCTTTCGGAACGTCATTAGGAGGACGATGAGCATTCTCAGTGAGATGTGTTCTAAAAAGGTAAATCTTAGCCTCGAGCCTCATCAACATGGAATGATTGAAAATAAGGGATTATGCAGCAAGGCAAAGTGGCTAGCTACCAATTAGGGTAAGGTCATCCCTATCTAGATGTCCCTTTTATTTCGGCTGTGTGGGTGGTTGCTGATCCCAACCGCGGGGTGATCTTATTCGTGCTATCCAGTAAGGGGTAGTCCAGTCTTGTGTTGCAAAGGATCAGGGTGGATCCTCGGTATGCTGATCTAGACTAGGTACCGTGACAGGTGGTACCCTAGTGCCTAGTCATTAGTTGGAAATCCATTCTCCCTACGTGCCATTTACGGTTTTGATTGTAGAGCCTAACATTGATGGAATTTAATGAATGTAACGATTTCGACTATTTGAATAAGTATTTTTGTTTAGACACTATTGTAATATCAGAGGATTTTATAAGAAATGTTTTGCTTATCGTAAGGTAAATACCCAGCATGTTTATTTGTGGCGTGGTCTTACGAGATACCTTTGATTTTCAAAGAATTTTGTAAATTTAACAATTAAGTTGAGTGTATTTTCTCATGCTGGTTTTCCAGACCGTCTCGGGTGTTATTTTATTATAATGCTTGGGTCATACCGAGTATTATAAAATACAGGGTAGGATGCTATTGAGCTTAGGAGACGAGCTGGATGGCGAGACGTATCACACGTACTTGAAGTATATTCCGCTGTGCTATACAATCTATATAGTCAGCTTTTGTGAGAGGCAAGTTAATATACTATCCAGTAATATTTTTGATTGTGTGTACTCTGATGATCTAATGTATAAAACAGATATAGTTCTTTTTGTACAAAGATCAATCATGTATCTATTATATATTGTTCCGCTGCGATTATATTCTGTTATTGTTTTAGTTCCTTCTATCTTCTATCTTCATTCTTTTCCCTTAGCAATTTGTCTTTTCCGGCACACGATCGTCGGCATGTTACACAGCGGAAAATTTGTGTCGATTTTCGAGGGTCGAGATGGGCGGGCCATCACATGTGGTATCAAAGCTTGGGTTGGCGATAATCTACGCTTTGGTGGGGAAAATTACTCATAAGATAGAGTTAGTAGTACTCTAGAATGAGTTTGAGTGTAATAATAGATATGAGAGCGTAATTTTTAGTGAATATAAAAACTGTTTTTACATCGTGTTGATTTATCGGTTGAGTATTTATGGATTCTGGTCGATTTGTGGGACGCCATGTCATCGATAGGGATTTCTAAACTCTTAAACAAGATAAACCAACAAAGTTTTGTTTTTAAAGTGGGTAAATAAAATAATTTTGCCCAAAATTATATTTTGATATAAAAGAAATAATCTTCTAAATTATATATATGTGTGTGTATATATATATATATATATATATATATTTGGATGTTTGGTTGTTAATATTATAATCAAATAAGAATCTAAAATTTGAAATGGTCTATATTTATAACCAAATAGAATTGTATAAGTATGAAATAATACAACAGAATTTAACTAAAGTTTGATTTAAACCAGAATTTAAATCCCAAGAATTTTGGAAAAATGTTTTAAATGAATTTGAACAAAAAGTTTGGGAATTTTAAATCTTGGAAAATTTTGAAATATTTTCCAAAGTGGTTTCAAAGGAAATAATGGATTACTATTTTGGGAAATACTTTTGAATAGAAAATGTTTTGAAATGAATTGGTGGAAGTAAGGAAGCACTGAACTCGCTTCAGTCACTGGAAAATAATCCTAGTGATGATGGCCACATCATCAGTATTCATTTTTGAGTTTCTAAGTGATGGATTGCTACCGGATGGTTTGGTACGATTATTTGTTTGGATTTGTTTAATAACAAGTTTGTTTTAGAAATTCCAAGGGGAATTGTTTTGGTAAAACCAAGTTGTTTGAAGTCCGGAGGGTTGATTTGATATATCAGGAGGGTACGTGTTATTTGTGATTTCGAAATGGTTTTGAAATAAAACCATATGATTGAATTTTGGGAATTCTATTTTGAAATGATGAGAAAATTCAAAGGGGAATCGGTATTTAATTTATAAAGTGAAGTTGATATGAATAAGAAAAGGAATTGAAAATTTTAATCCTGGAAATTAAAATTTAACTTGAGTAAATCAAAAGGAATATGATATATTGAAATTTAACTTAAGATAAGTTAAATAAAATTAAAATTTGGTTTGAATTGAATTGGATATTAAGTGGTAATGTAGGATAATTATATAAGTATAAGTAAAGATATTGAAATAGGATGAACACACTTAAGTCCATAAAGTGAAATAAATAATCTATAATTTTTTAAGTAAATAAGTTGTGAACTTATGAATAGGAAAATGGAAAGTTTAAAATTTTAATTCTAAATGAAATGTGAATTGAAATAAGATAAAGTAAAATATAAAATGTGAATTGGTTTAAGTAAGTAAATAAGTTTCGAACTTATAAATTGGGAAACAAAAATTTAAATTGGATTGTATTGAATTTAACTTAAATTAAAAAAATTGAGTTGAATTTGGATTGAATTGAAATCCAAATTCAGATGAGCTATAAATAATACTGAATGGAAATAAATTCTTATTTAAATTAGTTAGAGAAATGGTATGGATTTGAATTGGTTAAATAAAATTTAATTGAACTTGAATTAAATTGATAGGTAATTTAACTTAATTGAAATGATATTGATTAAAAATTGTTTGGATAATGAAATGAAATGCAAGTGAAAGGATTTAAATTTATAATAAAAACAAAATGAGAATGTATGGGTTGTGGATAATTCAGAATGGAATAAAATTAATATATTTGGGTAGGAATTAATTTAAATGGTTATAAGCTTAAGAAATTGTTATTTACTTGAATAACAGCAAATTTGTATAGAAATTAGTCGTTGGGTCATAAACGAAAGTAAATAAAATTGGTTCTTGAATCAATTGGAATGGATTGAAGTTTAATAAGTGAATTTGAGATTGTTTGTGTAAATATGAAATGTATGAAATGAATTTGGTTGTGAATCATTTTGGAATTGAATAAAATGATATAGATCCATGGAAGAGATGAAATTAGTGATTGGGACCAAATAAATTGTTGAAAATTATGTTTGGCATGTTTGGGTTAGGAAGTTTATGTGTTTGACTAGATTAAGTAATGAAATGTTATAGAAATTTCATGTTTATGAAGACTTATGTGTCTATTGAGTAAGTACAAGTACTTGAGGCAATCAGATAGAGTCTGGAGCACGTAAATGCATAATAAATTAGCCGCTCGCTTAAAAACGCTAATGTGAGGTACACCTACGCAATAAATTTAGAAATGATAATATATTGATATATATTATATCTCTTATAGTATTGTAAAACGCTCTCCGTACAAAGGAGACGTTGTCAACTTTTTTTTGAAAATTTTGGATAACTAGAAAAGTAATTTTTAGAATGATGTTTGAAATCAAAGATTTTTAGTTTGAAATGAAAGCTAATGGTTTTGGATTAAACTAAGGGTTTAAGTAGTGAATGTAAGTTTTAATTAAGTGGATTTTTGGGTATGTTAATGAGTTTGGAAGCATTTTCCTACCTTAGCAAATTTCAGGGATGAAATTTTTATAAGGGGGAAGGAATGTAACGATCCATAATTTAGGTCGTTAGTTTTGAACATTTAATTCATTTTAAATGTTGAATTTGGATTATAAATTGATTTTGAAATATGAGGATTGGGTTGAATTAATAAAACGAGTCATAATTTCAAATATGGCATTTAATTGGATTCAGATAAATAGTAATATAATATTTGAAATTTGGATAATTTGGAAATAAATGGATATGAAAATAGTTTCTAAAATTTATTTAAAGTCTAGCTGGATTTGAATTATAGAATTGGACTTTTGGATGGAATCAAAAGTCGATAAGTTAAAATTGGAATTTTTTATATTAATTTAATAATGGAATTTAATATATAGTAATAATGTAAATAATCAAATTTTGATTTAAAATGAATTAAGATGATTTCTAAGGTGAATACAAATTCTATATGATTTATAATTAAGTTAGTAAAGTTTTAAAAGTGGAATTTGAATGATTTCGACGATTTTGAAAATCACCCTATTTAATCGACGAGTTAAAATAGCCTTTCGGGGCACAGTCTCGAAATTCGACGAAACCAGTTCCATTGGATCCTTAATAGTTAATTATTATCGGATTCAAATTTCAAAGCGTTTGGAGTTACCATTTGTTCGTACGGGAGGGAAACGCGTTGAAATTATAATCGAAAATTTAATATTCTGAAACGTTTTAAAAAGCTATCTTCTACATACGATCTAATTAGCCTTCGAAACACGTTCCATTGTGTTCAGAATGCAGGCAAAACCTTATAAACGCCTGTCGGCACGTTTCAATTGGAATTTGTTTAAAAAGTTAAGTGATTTGTGAAAATATAGTATATGTGTTATACACACACACAGACACACACACACACACGTTTACAGGCCGAAACCCTAGTCTCTTTCCGGGCAACCACTTCGAAATATTTTAATGGCCGAGAAGTAATTCTATTTATCCTCTTTTTTCTTGAAATCCACTTAGTAATGGCAAAAGCTTCCAACTAAGAAAGCGTCGAGCTCGACGAGAGCTCCAGATCCAACGGTGGATCTGGAGAATCGTCGTCGTTTGGTGTCGAAATGGGAGCCCGATCGCTACACATTCGAAGGCGTTTTTCCAAGCGTTGGCGCGACCGAGTTGCTCAATGTTTCAGGCGAAGGTGGAGGCTGGGCGTGGCTACAATTTGGGGGCGGTTGATCGTGGGCTTGATGACCGTGGTGGCGGCAGCATGCATGGGAACATATGCAGTTTTTTGTTTTTCTTGGCAGCTTACACACGATGTAGAAGATGCACGCGAACGGCCTTGTTCTCATCTTTGGTTCCTATGGCTAATCTTGTTTTAGTATAATATAAAATAAAATAAAAAGAGAATTGTTTTATAAATTATATTCAAACGTTTAAAAATTCATAACTTTTGCTTGCTTGGTCAGAATTTCGACGAAACAGGAAGCGCCGAAATCGCAGCGATGCGGTCTACGCGCTGTAGAAGATCTTGAGGCAATTTGAGCAAGTTGAAATTTTAGAATAAATCGAACGCGCTCGATTTAATTTAAAATTGAAACGCCAACTCAAGGTGAGTTAATCTTACTCACACCCGGATGACTAGCGAATTTAAAATAGTTTTAGTTTTAAATTATTGATTGATTGATTGAGTGTGATATTATATATAGTAGTATATGCATTGAAGTGATTGATATTCCCACGTTATATAGCGGATGAGACCCTATGTGCCCCGCATAATAGCGGATGACCCTTTATACCGCGATGTCCCCCTCGAAAAGGGATTTGGTATTTTATTCTTGTGCTAACATTTGTGAATGCAGGAATATAGGTTGGCGGGATCCAATTGGATTCCTTAAAATATTTTAATTATTTTTCATATCTGTGATATGTTATGTGATACCCTGTGATAGATCGAATTGGAAATTAAGTTATTCGGTGCTATGGTTTGGATGAATATAATTTGGTATTTTAAAATATAGAATAGAATGAATTGGGTTTTTTTATAAAGGTAACGAAAAGAAAATTTTTAAGTAAATATTATGCAAATTAATTTTAGTAGTAATTATTCTAAAAGTTATTAGTATTATGATTTAAAAGAAATCTTCTAATATTTTGTACTTTACATAAAGGTTTTATTTTAAAAATAGTTTGTGGCTTAAGTTTTACTTGGAAATTTATTATAGAATTTCATAACTATTATTTTGAGTAAAGTGTTTTAAGTAGTTTTATTTTTAAATGTTTTAAGTATATATTTTTAGGTAAAGTGATTTAAATTATTAAAATCCAATTTTATAAGACTGGATGTTTTTTAGTGGAAATAAAATAATTGCTTGAATTGATTGTTTATTTGATAGTTTAATAACCGACTATCAAATCTGGACCAATTATGACTTTGGAAATATCTAGGAGTATAGAAATTATATAGTACAGTTGCCATTCGAGGTGCTATACTGTACGTATAAACTCGTTCGTTCTTCTAGGATGTTTGTAAGGAAATCCGTCCATTAACTGTTAGGAGGTGAATTTCGATCTTATTTTCGTCTGTGTATTTCCTAAAGAACCGGGGTTGAGTTTATCGAGAAATAGCGAATGTTGTTTCGAAGAGACCGAAATCGAATTCGTAATCCGAAAACCACTACGATCCAATGAGTACTTTTTCGTGATGAAGACAAGAGCTTAGAGTCGAAGATGAAGCATAGAAGTGCAAGGACTAATCGCTACTAATCCTAAGGGTGATTCCAAAATGGATGTAGTAGGAGTACTACCTTCGGTTCCGTTCAGACTCATAACAGACTTGTATGGATGAATGCTTTCAGAACATCATCAGAAGGACGATGAGCATCCTATGTGAGATGTGTTCTAAAAAGGTAACGCTTAGCCTCGAGCCTCATCAACTGGGAATGACTGAAAATCAGGGGTTATACAGCAAGGCTAAGTGGCTAGCAACTAATTAGGGTAAGGTCATCCCTGTCCAGATGTCCCTTTTATTTCGGCTGTGTGGGCGGTTGCTGATGCCAACCTTGGGGTGATCATATTCAGACTATCCAGTAAGAGGTAGTTCGGTCTTGTGTTGCAGAGGATCAGGGTGGATCCTCGGTATGCTGATCTAGACCAGGTACCGTGACAGGTGGTACCCTAGTGCCTAGTCATTAGTTGGAAATCCATTCTCTCTACATGCCATTTATGGTTTTGATTGTAGAGCCTATTATTGCTGGAATTTAATGAGTATAACAATTTCATCTATTTGAATAAGTATTTGTATTTAGACACTATTGTAATATCAAAGGACTTTATAAGAAATGTTTTGGCTATCGTAAGGTCCGGCATGTTTATTTGTGGCGCGGTCTTACGAGATACCTTTGATTTTCAAAGGGTTTGGAGAACTTTAATAATTAAGTTGAGTGTATTTTCTCACGTTGGTTTTCTAGACTGACTCGAGTTTTATTTTATTATAATGCTTGGGTCAGATCGAGTATTATAAAATACAGGGTAGGATGCTGTGGAGCTCAAGAGACGAACTGGATGGCGAGACGTATCACAAGTACTTGAAGTATATTCTGCTGTGTTGTATAATCTATATAGTCAACTTTTGTGAGGACAGGTTAATATAACTATCCGGTAATATTTTTGATTGTAATGTACTTTGATGATGTAATGTATAAAACATATATAGTTCTTTTTGTATAAAGATCAGTCATTTATCTATTATATATTGTTCCGCTGCGATTTTGAGATTCTGTTATTGTTTTAGTTCCTTCTTTCTTCTATCTTCTTTCTTTTCCCTCAGCAATCTGTCTTTTGTGGCACACGATCATCGGCATATTATACAGTGGCGTACTTTTGTCAATTTTCTAGGGTCAAGAAGGACGGGTCGTTACACTTCACCAAAATGCCAAAATCGATCGAAGAAATACTCGCCGAACATCACCAGAATTCGGCCACCCCAGCGATCCGCCGTCCATTTCCACCGTTCTTTGTCCACATCACGTCGTCGGGAACACATCTCCTATGGGAACCAAAGGCCAGGTCGGCCTGTGGTGACGCGATGGAATGGTGGCCGTTAGATGAGGCTTCGTTTATATAGGAGGAAGAACGGATCCTTTTATTATATTTTTTTCTCTGTTTATGTTCGACCATTTTTTTTCTACTTTGCTTTCATTGTTTTGGTGAAAAGAATAGGGGGAAAAATTGATTTAAAAGAAAGCAAGCAAGTCACTGTAGAAGAAGGAAAGAACAGCTGATTGAATGAAGTGTGACTGCCCAGTCTAGTCAAATACACACACACACACATATATGTTATTTAAATTTAAATCGGCTCGAATTCGCAACTTAAAATCTTGACCTCATATCAAGGTGCATTGCTAGGCGTTTATAATGTTATATCCCTATTCGGAATGCAACGGAAAATGTTTCGAGTCCTAGTTCGATTGTATGGAGAAGATAGCCATTTGGACCCAATTATTATATTGGATTTTCGATATAAATTCCAGCGCGTTTATATCTAGTACGGCCAAATGATAACTCCAAACGTTACGAAATTTGAAATCTGATAATGACACACTATTACGGATCCAATGGAACTGGTTCATCGGATTCTGAGATTGTGCCCTAGAAGGCTATTTTTAAATGTTAATTCAAACGATATATTTTTAAAACTGAACAAATCACTTTTAAATTCCATTTAAAAGTTTTATTATCTTCAGTATTTTTTATATAAATTTTATAAGCCTTTAAATTATTTTTAACAAGCATAAATTTCAGATTCAATAATTTACCATTTTTCAATTACTAAATTAAATAACCGAATTATTAAATAAATAGCTATATTTGAAATTCAAGATAAAAATTTACTTTTAAATATATTTTTTGGCAAAGCCAGCGAGGTTGACTGGACCCCTGCCAGTTTTATTGTAGAACAATAAAAAAAAGATTCAAACAAGCTTTGAATCAAGCTAGAAGGAAAACAGGAAAAGAAAAGGAAAAAACAAAGAAAAACAGAGCTAATGAGCCCAACCATGAATCATGACATCAAGGTAAGGTCTAATGCTCCTCTTCAATTGCATGTAAGTTCTTGTCCCGACTTCGTACCAAAGTGTTCCAAGATTTTTCCTCTGATTCTCAAACACAATAGCATTCCTTTCTCTCCAAATCACATCCACATATATTTTCAAGCAAACAACCAAAACTCTTTCCTCATCATTCCTCCATCTTGTTGCTTTATAAATTATACTCCAAACAATGCTAGAGTTCGTAGAGGTTAAAATACACCACGTTTTACAACTAATTCTATTCTTCATGAAAATTAAAGTCGGGCATTCAAAATAAAGATGATCAATTGATTCCTCACACAAGTCATAAAACACACACTTAGTGCAACATGACATACCATACTTGTTCAAAATACTCCTGGTCATCAAAGTTCAGATTTTCTTTAGGCACAGAGTCTCTTGTCCAGATAACAGGGAACCACCTAGCAGCAGGCAAGGGAGCAGTAGCAGATAAATGTTTGTACACACTATTAATAGAATGAGGCTTCAGTTCCCAAGAAACAGATACTGGATGATTAACAGAGTAGAAAATATTATGAATAACATTCCACAGCTGCCTGATCATCTGATTGCTATTGTATGGCATCTGCATTATGCCTTCATTTAAGAAATCATTAGCCTTAGCATTGCAATGAATTCTAGATTGTTGAATCAGTGAATATGCACAAACTTTGGATAGGATCATGCCCTTACTCACCCATGGATCATGCCAAAAGCTAACACCAGTATTAGGATTAACATGATAGTGTATCATTGGAAGGAAAACAGCCCTAAGTTTCAACAGATTTCTCCAATTCCAACTGCAATTCTGTGGTATATCCATACACCAAAAATATCTATTCATAATATTGAATTGCCATGTCCATTTAACCTATAAAATTTCTTTCTTAGTGATAAGGTCATCAAAGTGTTTACTAAACGCAGCAAGATTCCACCTCCTAACATTAATTATACCAAGCCCACCCTGTTTCAAAGAAGACTCAAATTTTGAAGAAGAGCAAGGTAACAACTTCCTATTGTGAATACTTCCAGTCCAAAAATATCTATTCATGGCATACCTTACTAGAAGCATAAGCTTAGCAGGTAAGATAAGAGTACGAGCCCAATAGACTAGGGAAGGAAAAACAACAGATTTTATAAGAACAAGCCTTCCACTTTGTGACAAATGTCTATTACCCCATATAGACTGACATAAGTAATTTTATTGAATAGGGGTAAACAGTCTGCATTGGTTAATCTTTTAGTAATTAATGGAAGTCCGAGATACCTCATATCAGACACCATACATGTGAAACCAAAATGTTGATACAATGCAGCAGCATGAACATCACTGACCCAGCAATAAGCATAGAAGATTTTGATTGATTTATTGATAGGCTAGTCATTCGGTTGAAGGACTGCAGTGCCTCCAATAAACCACATAAGGAGGAAAACTCAGGCTTGGTAAACAACATAACATCATCAACAAACATAATAGAAGTTATTTGGTGGTGGGAGCACTTTGGATGATACTTGATGATCTTTTGTGAATATTTAGTTTTTAGTATAACAGTGAAGACTTCCATGACCAACAAAAATAAATAAGAAGATATAGGATCGCCTTGACGAATATTAAATCAATTAAATATTCCAATTTCAAATATCAAAATTCCGGGTCGTCACATTCCAGCCCCTTATAAGAATTTCATCCTCGATATTGCTAGGTAAGAAGAATGGTCCAAAACCCAATAACCTTTTTTTTCAAAACCCATCAATGTAAACAACTTTTCAAATCAATTTATCGTAAACACAACATCACCTCTACTATTTTCCAAATTCATCCGTAGATTAAAACTAATATTATTTCTCGATCATTCAAATTATAAATTTAAACCCAAATATTAAAGTATCAAAATTTCCTTCAATTTTTTTCTAACTCTTTAAATTTCTGAATTTTTTTGCCAGCGTCTCCTTTACGCGGCTAGATTTGAAAAACTACAAAACGCCTCCGCGAGCCCAAATCATCAGAAGAAAACAAAGACAAGTGGCTCAATCAGGAAATCATCAATTCATACAACAATTTAAACACATACCTTCTTTGTCGGGAATCAAATTTTACTTCTAAAATCGAAGGCATCAATTTATCTTTTACTTTTAATTACTTGCACCCTACTTACCCATAATATCCAATCATACAATTCCAAAATCATTTTATTTATTCCTTCTCGAAGTTTTCCAAATTGCTTTACTTATGCCCATACATTGTACATATATCATTCGTATGCAATATCAAATCCGATCGTTCGCTCGATCACACAATTTCGCTTCCAAGCTAGATCGTTCACACAACTCTCTAGTACGGACTAAGGTCTAGTTCCATGATCAGAAATCATCATCCTCCTTTCATAGCCATATATTATGATAGAGAATCTCAGGATCAATCAAAAATCCATATCCAGGGTTTATTGTCGAAAATCGAGTGAAAAATCCTAACTCGGATCGATATAACTATCTCGAAATTCTATGCTCGAATCTGGATCATATCGTTATGCGAATAAAATAATATATGCACGACTTACGTATTTATTGCAGTTGATTCTTAGCTATATCAATTTCTTTCTATTCATATTTACTTATATTTCCATTCAATTTTTCTCAAACCATTATTCACATTCTTAATTCAATCTATATTCAAATGTTTACTTAACATATATCTTGAGTACCAATTTCACTTAAGGATTCACCGTTAACCTTTTTATATTTATTATATATATTTTATACTACTTCTTGTATTTATTTAATCTTCATCACGTAATTTTACATCCATTTTTTTTAAAATTTAAATTTCAATTCCATTTAAATTCAATTTACCTTCCATTTACTAATTTACTTCATATCAAATTTTATTTCCAAACTTTTATCTTATTTAGTCCACTCGAACTAATTTTTTTTCTCACTTTCGCTTTATTCAACATAATTAAATTAAATATCATTCCAAATTTCATTTTCAATTCCATTTACTTACTAATTAAATAATTTATTCCATTTTTTGATTTATTCCAACTTAATAAATTCTATTTTCAATATCTATTCCATTCAACCTACTTAGGCTTATTTTTCTCAAAATTCACTTTACTTACCTAATTCAAGTTAAATTTCATTCCAATACTCAAATTCCAAAATTCTTAAGTTATCAAACTTAATAATATTCTATTCACCAATTTCTTCCAATACACTTCTTTACTAATTTATTCCATCATCACACTTGTTTCCATTTAACTCTTCTCAAATTAAATTCCATTCCAAACAAATTTAAAATTCTTATAAGTTATCAAACTATTTTATCATATTTCCCAAATAACATTTTAGATCAAACCCTAGAATTTTAAACAATTACTTAAGTATTTCCAAATCATTTTGGAAACCATATATAACCCAAAATCCTTGGTATACCAAACTATTCCTTTGCATTTCAAAATCAAAACCAGTTTCGCAGACGAATTCTAATTCGAAATATTCAGGTAGCAATTCCTCTGTTGGGAACTCGAAAATAAACACGGATGCTGTCGTGATCATCATCGGAATTATTTTTCAGCGACCGAGGTGAGTTCAGTGCTTTTATTCCTTTAAAAACAACTTTTAAATATTTCCAATTCAAAAATATTCTCCAAATAACACCACTATTATTTTCCAAGGCTTCGAAATAATTTTGAAATCCACAGGATTCAAATTTTTGAATTTCCAATTTTTTAAGCCCTTTTAAATCGGTATTTTAAATATTCCTCTTGAATTTCATTCCATTTCAAATTATAGATCACATTTATAAAACCATATTTTAAAAACCACATTTTGCTATATGAAATTAATTTCTTAACTGTTGATTAAAATGTTAACTTTTATTTCAATTAACATAACAACAAACGATGATAGTTTAATATTATCATTTTCTAGTAGCAAAGCATACCACATATAACTATAATAATTGCTGAAAAACTATTTCTTTCATATACGAAAATAATTTGGTTAAAATTATTTCATTTGCCCTGTTTTAAAACAATACTGTGTCGAATTGTTCTATTATAGTGCTTAGAGATCCCTATCAATAACGTTAATTACTCGTATTGACCAGGATCCATAAGCCACTCAACAAACTAATCGACACAATATAAAACAGTTTTATATTCACTAACAAATATGCACTCATTTCTGTTAATACGCTCAAACTCATTCTACGGTGCTACTGACCCTATCTGAATAAGCCCCACCATAGCAAAGGTTCTCTCTTAACCTTCAGCTCTGATACCAAATGTCACGACCAAGATTTTCGACCTTCGAAAATCGACATCATTATACCCACTATATAGAATGCCGAGCAATCAAATGCCAAAAATACCAGATCGTTTGGGAAAATAAGAAAGAGGTAGAAGAAGAAAATCAAAAGAACAACAAATAATCTCACCATCGCAGCGGAATAATATATAATAGATAACAACTGATCTTTATACAAAAAGAACTATAATTGTGTTTATACATTGCATCATCAGCATACAACACAAATCAATAGCATAATACTGGACAGTTATAATAACTTTCCTCACAAATGCTGAATATACAGCATACCATACACAATGGAATATAAATCAGATACGGGTAATACATCTTCACCATCTAGCTCATCTCCTAAGCTCCATAGCATCCTATCCTGAATCTATAATACTCGGTCTGACTTGAGCATTATAATAAAATAACACCCGAGTCAGTCTGGAAAACTAGTGTGTGTAAACACACTCAAATTGAATTATTAAAGTTATCAAAATCCTTTGGAAATCAAAGGTACCTCGTAAGACCATGCAACAAATAAACATGATGGGTTTTTACCTTACAACTACCAAAAAACACTTTATATCAAATCCTTTGATATTATAATTGTGTCTAAGTAAAAATACGTATTCAAATAGTTGAAATGCTTGCATCTCACGTTTCAGCATAGTTGGGCATAATCAAAATCGTACGGCGCTTATTGGAGAATGGATTCCATACGAATGACTAGGCACTGGGGTACCACCTGTCATAGTTAACATGTAAGACATCGTATCGAGGACCATGTCGGGATCCCCTGCAACACAAGACCGGACTATCCCTGACCTGGATAGACCGAGTATGCTATCCTCCCGGGTGTTTCCACCCTTTTTCGTGCTCCTTCATAATCGTAGTAATGATATCTGAGGGTATCTAGGAAGGTGATAAACATACCCTAATTGGGTGCTACCCACTTAGCCTTGCTGCATATCCCTTAATTTTCAGTCATTCTCGGTTGATGAGGCTAGAGGATACGATTACCTTTTAAGGAATTTTCACTTAGTATGCTCATTGTCCTCCAATGACAATGTAATGATAACATTCATCCACACAAGTCTATTTCGGGTTCGAATGGAATTGAAGGCACTACTCCTACTATATCCATTTTGGAATCACCCTTAGAATTTGTAGCAATTAGCCATTGCACTTCACTGCTCCATCTTCGACTCCATGCTCTTGTATTCATTTTGAAAACGTACTCATTTGATCGAATTGGTTTTCAGATAACTTATCCGATCCCATCCCTTCAAAACAACATCGATAGTTTTTGGTAAACTTAACTACGATTCTTTAGGAAATAAATAGACAAAAATAAGATCGAAGATCACCTCCTAAACATTCGTGGACGGATTTCCTTAAAACGTCCTAGAAGAATGAAACAAGTTTATACGTACAGTATAGCACCTTAAATGGTAATTGTACCATGTAATTCCTATATTTCTCCTAGGTATTCCTAAAGTTATATTTTGGGTACCGATTTGATAGTCGGTTATTAAACTATCAACAAACGATCATTCAACCAAATATCCTATTTTCTACTGAAAACACCAAGTCTCTTTCTAATTTAATTTTAATAAATTAAATCTCCTTATCTAAAATATATGTTTTCTTATCGAATTAAATATATTCATGAACTCTTCTTTTTCAAAAGAATATTTGAAACCCCGTTTTAAGAATAATATGGAAAGTACCACTGTGGTATCAAACCATGGATTCAGAGCTCGACAGTTATGTCTCTATCCTAGAGAAATCCAAGAGTTAACTACAGGCACTCACTGCCTCCAATTACGCCATGCGAGTTATCAATACTTCCTGAAAACTTTATTTAAAAAATTTCAAAATAATGTTTATGAAATTTCTATAATAATTTTCCAAGTAAAACTTTAGACAATTACTCTTTAAAATGAAAGTTATTATATAGAATATTAATATTGAATAATTTATCCCTTTAAAACAAAAATACTGATTAATCCTTAAATAATAATTAACTTACTATAAACTAACTGAACTAATATTTAAATAAACTTTAAACAATTTTGAAACAACTAAATAATTAATTTTTCTAAAGCATTCTTTAAACACTTTAAAGTTTTCTAATTCATACTTAAAAACCCTTCTTTTTAAAATAAATTAACTTCTCAGAAAAGTATATTTTTCAACTTCTATATAGCCAACACAATATTAATAAATCCTTCTCGGTTTATTTTCAATTTAATTTACGTCCCAATTTCATAAAATTCCCTTTTCACATTTCCTAAAAATAAATCTACCATTTATTTCTAAACCAATTTATCCATCTTCTAATAAATCCTCCTCGTGAATTTATAACTTCAATTTATCCACTGATACTTACTTCACTTTATTTATAACTTCGTTTATAAATTCCATAGTCTCATTTCCTGCTTATAACTGTTTCACAATACTTAATCGATCTTAAAATCGTTTTTTTCTAAATTAAATTCCATTTTTAATATAATTTCTTGAATAACCCAAATATATTCCAAAGCCACTAATTTCAGATCTCACCTCCTTTTTATGATTTAAAATCTTATTTAAATCTAGAACATCAATTTCATGTTTTATTTTCAAATTTCCTTTTATTCTTCCCTATACTATTTTAAATCTCGATTTTAAAAGTAAATCCTCTTATACTTAAACAAAATCGCTTAATTTCTATTATTTAAATACTTTTATTCAAATATTCCAAAATCTCTATCTTTCCATATTCAGAAATTATCAAGTACAATTTTAAAATCAAACTATTTATTTTACCCAAAGTTCAATTCTTTAATTTGTCCACATTTCACTATAAATATTTTTACTTCAAATTTTCCCTTTTAATTCCTTTCTAAATTTTTTAACATTCTTCATTGGTATTTAAGAAAATACCAAAATCTAACAAGTAATTCCATAGCCTCCAATAAATTCAAATCATGCTATAATCTATCACAGATTATCCAATATCTCATATTACTGAATATGAAAATGAATTCGGCATTTTTAAGGAATCCAGTTGGATTCCTCCAACCTGTTTTTCCTGCAACCACAGATGTTAGCACAATATAAAAATACAAATCCCACTTCGAGGGGGAAATCGCAGTATATAGGTGTAACGCCCCACTCCTAGACCCACTCTAGCAAAGAGTATTACGGGGTAATACCGTCTGCTAAAGCGGAGAATGGAGTATAATGTAAGCGACCATGTGTAATCAAGCTATAACTATCTACTGAATACGTCGAAATGTGGTATCTATTTTTTTTTCTCAAGTGGTTCGACATATCCAATAAATATTTATAACGAAATTACAATGGCTAAAGATCTATCGGAACAAACATAATAACTAAATGATAAAATCATCACAAAACAGAATAACATAACAGACACAGAGTCTCAGAACAATACATAGTCAATACAGATCCAAATATATCATAAGTGGGTACAAGCCTCTGCTCATACATGTGAGTCAAAAATATGTACAGATAAGTCTGAATAACAAAGTAGCATAAAGCGGACAATAAGAAAGCTATCTAACAGCATAGCAGATAAGTCTTGAGCGGAAGCACAGAGCAAGCTAAGTCCAGAGACCTAACCTGAAACAACTCGGTCTGACCCGAGCATAAAACACTCTGGTCAGGCTAGCTAAATAATCAGTTAGATAAACTGAGATATAATAATACGGTAACATAGAGGATAAGGTACTTCTCCATAGAGAAGAGCGATGCAAACCACAAAATATAATAGACGATCACATAATCATCAACCAATAATAAACTCTCCAAAGAGATAATCAACACTCAAGTGTTGAGTAAACAATAATGCCTCATATCATCGGCGTAGCAAAAGCTATAAATAGTTGCCCATAAGCGATAACACATAATATGGAATCTAACCATAAATCAATGCCGAAGCAAATATATATCGCCAAAGGCAAAGGGAACATACCCCAAAAGACAATACAACATAGTAAAACACATATCACTCGAGCGGTGACGAAGGACCAACTCCAAAAGTGACATAGAAATCATCAGAAAAATACACGTGCACGACTAGAGTCGTTATCGCCAAGTACTGTAGTTTTGTGGTACCACACGCCCAGGGGCAAAATGCGCGATTGGTGACACCCCGGGGGTAAATGCCCAAAGCCACGCACCAATAATACTGCTCACATGAGCAAAATGTCCAGAGACCGCCAAAAGGCAAATGACCCAAAGGTCCAGTACTGGCCGCCAACAGGCAAATGTGTCGGAAACATCTAGAAAGGAACCCGTAAAGGGTTAACGCAATGTCCCGTACCACTGGTTCACCCTAATCGGTTTACTTACATTCTGCCAACTCCACACTCAAAACAGTAAACAAAAGTTTATCTCATATCATCGATAAACTGCGCCAAAAGGCAAAACGATCAATTGAAATGGTCGAGGATTAACCGGAAAGGAAATACGCTCAATTCCATAGGCCGGGGTTTTTCCCAACTGTTTCTCCACTTCGCTTGAAGTGCACAAAAGTGAATGTGGAATTTCATTCTAGAAAGAAGTTGTGGAAAATGGATTTTTAGTTGGATTTAAATCGCTTTTAAAACGTCCTTTTAAAAATTCTCCTATTATGGAGTAATTAATTTAATAATTAAAGTAATACTAAACAATAGTTTCGAAAGCCATTTCGAGTGAAAAATCCTTTTAAGACATTTTTATGAAGTCCGTGCGTGAAATCCAGAAACAAATCTCAAGAAATCGATAAATCCAAAAAAACCTCAAAAAAAAAAATATTCGTGTTGGAAAAATAGGCCAAATATTGCTGCGAACCCATGTTCGAAAAAATATTTTGATTAGCAAACTGAATCCAAATGTCATGAAAATTTGCAGGAATGTAGTCCGACATTCCTACTTCAAGTTGCAAAAAGAATTGCTCGATTCCGACTTGAAACGAAGGCGCAACGACGTTCCAAAGTCGGACTCAGAAACATGAAATGCAATGTTTTGCACAGCGATCTGGGTTCAACTTTGACAGGAAATTCAAAGGGTCTAATGAACTCAGACGATGACCAAACTTTCCATCTATGGAGTTCATAACTCCATCTTTCCAACGAGACCAAAAATGTCGAATTCCGATAAAGGACGTAGCCGTGGCGGAGTCACAAAGTTGCAACCCCGAACAGAAACAGGGTAATAAAACACAGCCGAAGGAATATTTGCTCAAGCCCAAACGGGCTTTAGGCCTGGAACAGCAGCCCAAGCCCATTCGGGCTAGGTAATTAAATTCTGTTCCATTAAAAAGAATGCAAATGGAATTATCAAAATCGTCAAAATATCATCAAAAATCCGGAGATTACACATTATACTAATTTCACCTCTGCTGTAAAGAATTCATATTTTAATATAACAAACTTCAAAATCAAAAAAATACTTATTGAAGAAAAGTTGTTCTACTAAGTGTAAGCTTTTCAACAATATGAAGTTCATCAAAATCGGACTTAGTATGAATGAGATATGACGATTACAATTCTTAGATTTGTAAATTCACTGTCGCTGTCGTTTATTCTCAAGACAACGACAAATAAATGAGGTTTCGACTCTCTTAACCTCAGAATTTTGCTAGAACACAAAACATGAAAGTTGTAAATTAGTTTCTAAGCTTTTCAGAAAGTCCAAAATCATTCAATACTTACTAGCAGCTCAAAAGTTATGACCAAAATAGTTTCAGTTTCATCCACAGAGCTAATATGTGTATCGCTCTCGGAAAGATAGTACAAAAATCAATTTTTTACATAGTTAACCTCAAAATTACAGAAATCTTACTAATCAAAAATTGTAGCATATGTTTTATGCTTTCTGAAACATCCGAAGTTATCTAATTCGGATAAAAAACGAGAGAGATACAGGCAAAACAATATAAGATTGAAACTCAACATAACTTGTTAAAGACAGAATTGGTCTTCTGTCTTCGAACGCATTTCAGTTCATCTAAATGGCAAAATATCAAAATATAACCTGAAGAAAAAGTGTTCCTTATTGAATCTAGTTTGCAGCATAGAAAATCTGACCAAAAAAAGATGGGAAACGTGTAACTTATGGCCAACACAATTCGCAGGGCTGAGATTGTTGTTGCTGTCAATTTACTCTCGGGATAGCAACAAACAAGCACGATTTTGATCTAATAAATGGCAAAATTTCGGAAAAATCTGTACATGGAACTTATAGAACTATGTCTACACTTTCCAGAACATTCAAAATTATTGAATTCGGCTGAGATATGAAGAAGTTTTGCCTGATTTCGTTTCAGCTACAATTCCAAAACGAAAAATACAGAAATGATCTTTAAATTTTTTTTGGCAAACCTCTCATTAGCATCAAGTAAAAAGGGATTTAGCCAGCAATCTTACCGCAACCAATGCAAGAAAATATGCACAAACACTTGGTGTGCACTCCAAAAGCTAGAGAGAGGAGATCAAGAGGCTTCATAACAAAAATAAACCAAAACCCATGTATTGAAAATTAATTTTAGAAATTAGAATGAAGATTAGGGAGTGATTAGAGAAGGATTGCTTTACCTTTTAGCTTGTATTAACCTAGATTAGCTATGTGGAGAGGAAAATGGATCTTCTACCAAATGGAGGCCATTAGTTAGGTTTTTAGGAGGTGTTTAGGGTTTGAGGAAATTATGAAGAGGAGGGTTAGGGTTTAGGATGGTTTTAAGATAATATATAGAGGTGGGTAATGGGTTTGGTTTCACTAATTGACCCAATAAGAGAAGTGGCATCCTAATGTTCACTAAAACTATTTAATGCTTCATTGGCCAACTAAAACCCACCATTATAAAACCACCCTTTTTTTCAAATAACTTTATTTTAAACAAGTTAACCTATCCAAAAAAAATCCATTTTTTAGCTCCATTTAAATTAAAATCATAATTTTAATTTATTATTCGGTAATTGCAATCCCGGATTATTACAGTCTCCCCCCTTAAGAAAATTGCGTCCCCGCAATTTCTTAAATATGGAAGTCGTCTATAACCTCTAATCCATCGAAGAAACAACAGAAGATAAATATAGATGCTCACCCGTACCCGAAGATGAAAGAAAACCAGGATAAGTACGCTCGATAAATTCTCTGGTCTCCCAAGTGCAGTCCTTCGGATTGGGTGACCATTGAATTTTCATAAGCGAAACCTCTTTGTTTCGAAGGCGTCTGACCTCCGAATCAAGCACACGGAGTGGTTGCTGCTCTCAAGATAGATCGGGTGAAATCTCCAAATCTGGCATGATATGCGGCTCGATAATAGAATCAGGATCGCGCACACACTTGCGAAGCTGAGAGACATGGAACACATCATGTATTCCAGAGAAATGAGCATGTAGAGCCACGCGATAAGCAACAGGGCCAATGCGTTCCGTGATAGGAAATGGTCTGACATAGCGAGGAGCCAATTTCCCTGTAGAACTGAAATGCACAACCCCCTTCATAGAAGATATCCGAATATAGACAAGATCACCAATGGAGAACTCAAGAGGCTTCCTACGGTTGTCCGCGTAGGATTTCTGGCAGTCCTGCGCCTCTTTCATTCTCTGACGGATAAGAGTAATCATCTCATAAGATTCTCGAACTGAATCTGGACCATGAATGAGTTTCTCGCCAGATTCTAACCAACACGAAGGAGAGCGACATGGCCTTCCGTAAAGAGCTTCGAAAGGAGCCATGCCAATACTGGACTGATAGCTGTTGTTGTAGGAGAACTCCACAAGTGGTAAGTGGTCCTTCCAACTACCCCCGAAATCAAGAATACAACAGCGAAGAAGATCCTCCAATACACGATTCACCCTCTCAGTCCGACCTTCTGTCTGAGGGTGATAAGCAGTAGAAAAGTTCAGCTTTGTGCCCAAAGCTGACTCTAGACACTTCCAGAAGTGGATAGTGAACAAAGCGTCTCGATCACAAACGATAGAGCTAGGAATGCCATGAAGTCGGACGACTTCTTTCACATAGAGCTTGGCCAACTGAGGTGCAGTCCGAGTGTACTTAATCGGAATAAAATGAGCCGATTTGGTCAAGCGATCAACAATAACCCAGATAGAAGTATGGCCTGACCTCGATCGAGGTAGACCGTCGATGAAATCCATAGGTATCTGATCCCATTTCCACAATGGAATCTCAAGAGGCTGAAGAAGACCGGATGGACGCTGATGCTCGGCCTTGATCTGTTGACAAGTCATGCAACTGCTCACATAACTTGCAACATCTCTCTTCAAACCTTCCCAATAATATAACCGACACATATCGGCATACATCTTACTTGAACCGGGATGAATGGTGTACTTAGTGCGATGACACTCGTCCAGAATGTCACGCCTAAGCGATAAATCAGATGGTACCAATATACGGTTCTTCCTACGAAGACACCGATGAGAATCAATAGAATAATTTAGCAAAGCCTCATCACTGGATCCCGACTCAAGAAGATGGATAAGATGCAACAAGTCTGGATCCTGCCGCTGAGCACGGGCAATGCGATCCAGTAAAATAGGTCGAGCTTCCAAACTGGACAATAAGACTGGAGAATCAGAAGACGGAGCTCGATCTCGAATATCGCACACAAAAAGAGTCTTAAGATTATCCCACTCGGCTATCATCATAGAAACTACTGCCGAGTGTTTGTGACTGAGCGCATCAGCCACACGATTACCCTTGCCAGGGGTATACCGAATGTCTAAGTCCTATGAGGCGAGAAACTCAAGCCATCGCTGCTATCTCATATTGAGATCCTTCTGGCTGAACAGATACTTCAGTGACTTGTGATCGGTGTACAGAATGAAACGTTCGCCCAATAGATAATGACGCCACGTCTTCAAGGCAAAGACGATGGCTGCTAACTCAAGATCATGAGTAGGATAGCGAACCTCATTCGGACGCAGTTGCCTAGAAGCATAAGCAACTACCCAATCCTTCTGCATAAGCACAGCACCGAGCCCGCTTCTACAAGCATCGGTGTAGACAACAAGATCATGGTTTCCCTCTGGAACCACTAGAATATGAGCATGAGTGAGAAGTTCCTTCAGTCGCTAAAAGGAAGCTTGACACTTATCTGACCAGATAAAGCGAACACCCTTATGAGTCAGGCTCGTAAGCGGAAGAACAACATGAGAGAAATTCTTGATGAAACGACGGTAATAACCTGCGAGACCAAGGAAGCTGCAAATCTCATGCACATTCTTAGGCAGCTTCCAGTTCTGAATGGCTTCGATCTTGGAAGGATCGACAGATATGCCCTCATAAGATACCACATGGCCTAAGAACTTGACCTTGCTCTTCTAAAAATGACACTTGGAGAATTTGGCGTTAAGCTGATGCAGACGAAGTGTATCCAAGATGATCCTCAAATGATGAGTATGCTCTGCCTCGGATTTAGAATAAATCAAAATATCATCGATGAAAACCAGAACGAACTTATCGAGATATTCTCGGAATACTCGATTCATCAAATCGAAGAAGAATGCTGGTGCGTTCGTCAAGCCAAATTGCATGACCAACCACTCAAAGGAACCATAACGAGTGCGGAAAGGAGTAAGCGGAACGCTATCTTCTGTGACTCGGAGCTGATGAAATCCGGTGGCGAGGTCGAGCTGGGAAAAGACCTTTGCACCGTTTAACTGATCGAACACATCGTCAATCCGTGGCAAGGGATAACGATTTCTGATGGTCACCTCATTAAGCTTACGATCGATGCAAAGCCTAAGGGAGCCATCGGGCTTCTTAACGAAGACCACTACAGCACCCCATGGGGAAGAACTGGACCAAATAAACTGCTTCGCCTCGAGCTCAATCAACTGCTTTTTGAGTTCCTCATTCTCTTTAGTAGACATCCTCGTGGGAGGACGACTAATTGGATGAGTGCCTGGAATGAGATCAATGCAGAACTCAATAGCCCGCTTCAGCGGTAGGCTCGATGCTGATTCGAAGATATCGGGGAAATCCTGAACAACTGGAATACGAGATATGTCCATATCATCATCTCGTGAATCAATAGCAAATAGAGTAGCTTCGAAAATTTCAACATCCCGAAGAACAAGAGCTAATGGAGCGGACGAGTCAGGATGACGAAGAAATAGTACACGCTCTGAACAAATAATCTTGGCGTCGTACTGAACTAGCCAATCCATACCGAGAATCATATCAAAATCCAAATGAGCCATAACGTGCAGATTCGCATGAAAAGAAAAACCACATAGATCGATGTCAACATTCTCACATAAAAGGCTGAGGGTCGTGTATCCACCAATCGGATTCACAATCCTCAGAGAGGTAATCATACAAGAAACATCCAGAGACAAAATATCAACTAGTTTCTTTGATACGAATAAGTGAGAAGCACCCGTATCAAAGAGAACTCTAATTGATCTACCATGAAACAGAATAGAGCCTTCAAGAACGGAAGGATGCGTACCTCAAGGCTGAGCAGAATCAGTAGAAGCCTTGGCAGCATTAAGCTTGCCGGGCTTAGCACTAGCAGGAGCAACTGGACAAGTAGTAATGCGGTGACCCTCCCTTTTGCAATAGCGGCAAAAGAGGGTTTTGGGACACTCCCTAATCATGTGATCCGGAGAATTGCAGTTGAAACACTTCCTCACGAGATGTGTTCCACTGGGCTGAGACCGAGTCTGAGGCTGAGTGTGAGCCTGAAGCTGAGCGGTAGTGTTGCCAGTCTTCTTCTTCTTAAAGAACTAGGACTTCTGAAAAGGGCCACACTTCTGGTTGGAGTTCTTGGGGCCTCCACCATCATCACTATCCTTCTCCATCTCGACTGACTCAAGATGAAGTGCCGCATCTACAAGCTCATCAAATGGAAGCTTGAGCTGCTTCTTCAGATACTTCTTCAGACCTTCCACAAACTTGAGGTTCTTGTTGTGTGGTGTGCTGATGAAGTCGAGGCCATACTTGGACAGGGCCTCAAAATAAGAAACATAGTCTGAAACGGAGGACTTTCCTTGCTTAAGATCAATAAAGCGGCGGCAAGGGAGTTCTTCTCAGACTCTGGGACGAACTTGAGCAAAAAGCGCTCACGAAAATGATCCCAAGTAAGTGTGGTCTCATCAGTCTCAGAGATAAGGAGCTCGTACCAATCCAAGGCACGGCTCTGAAGCGGACTGGAAGCAACAAGAACACGGTCATGGTCTGAGATAGCCATGCCAGTAAAAACACGCTCGCATACACGAATCCAAGCCTGGACCTAAAGAATAGTCTCGGAGCCACTGAACGGCTTCTCTCCGAGATGAGTAAAATCACTGCAGAGACGCGCAAAGGCTGACTTGCGTGGAACCTCAGTAACTGGAGCTAGTGACTGAGTATGAGACTGAGAATTCCGAACCAGCTCCATAATCCGGTCGGTGGTCATATACACGCCCTTCGGCTGAGAGTTGCTGGGCTGCCCAGCTGTATCGGTCTGACGAGTGGTTCTCCCCTTTCCAGACATACTGAAAGTTAAAAGAAGATAGAGTTATGCACGATTTAATGATAGATAATTCATTAAGGAATACTACGGAATATAAACGAATCCCTACATATATTCCTAACTTATCTATCAAAAGACACAAGGAAGAGATTTGTTTAATTTGGACCATATCAATATGTATTGTACTACGTGTCTGTCCTGTGTTTATTATGCTTAGTCCTGAACCTTGCTCTGATACCAACTGTAACGCCCCACTCCTAGACCCACTCTAGCAAAGAGTGTTACGGGGTAATACCGTCTGCTAAAGCGGAGAATGGAGTATAATGGAAGCGACCATGTGTAATCAAGCTATAACTATCTACTGAATACGTCGAAATGTGGTGTCATTTTTTTCTTTCAAATAACTTTATTTTAAAGAAATTAGCCTATCCAAAAAAAAATCCATTTTTTAGCTCCGTTTAAATTAAAATCATAATTTTAATTTGTTATTCGGTAATTGCAATCCCGAGTTGTTACAATAGGGTCATCTGCTATTAATGGGGGCACATGTGGTCTCATCCGCTATATATACGCGGGGATATCAATCACTCCAATATACACACACACATACACACACTATGATATATAATATCACATTCAACTGATAATAATTTATCAATCCAATCAATCAATCAACAATTAATTTTAACCATTTAAAATAAATTACGGTATTCCAAAATTGAGTGAGATTAACTCACTTTGTTTTTTAATCGACGCTTTCGCATTCAGTTTCCATTCAATTCGGATACTTTTGAAATTATCTGAAAATTTCTATGACCCCTAGACTCAACAAAGATTACTCCATAGTAGAGATCTTTCTATTTTGGACCCAACGCATTTTGTCTCGTTCGAATTCGATCTAAAATGGGCAAGTTATAAAATTTATAATATTACATAATTAGTATAAAAATTATATTTTCCCAATCACAGTAAATATTTAATTAAGCTTATTAGAAAAAACATAGCCGCCTAAATCATCCTCTTCCCCAAATAACATTGACCGCATCTCCCCCTCCTTTGATCACGCCTTACCACCGCCACAGGCCAGCAAAGGTCACCACTTCCCCTCTACCAAACCCCTAGCCCTCCATGATTCCAACGAGGCTCACACAGCCTCCCGATTCTTCCTCTTCCTCTGTGAAAACCCAAAAATTTCCCTCCATTCATAACCTGCTCATCGCCGCCACATTGGACGTCGCACTACCAGACTCTGGTCGAAGGTGCGCCTGACCCTCCCTTATTATTTTCCTTAAGACAATATGTAACAACCTGCATATTTTACGATTTAATATTTAAATATTTCATCGTTAGTCGGATTATAGTCCGAAAAGCTACTTTTTGCAAACGGTCGAATTAGGACTCGAGACCACCCCTATTGAGTTCAAAATGACGTTTGTGACCTTTTTGAGTATAAACATTGATATGTTTGGAGTTAGTAGAATTTTGCTACTTTATCACTTTGGGCTTTGGTTTGGGTTTGAGCCCTATATCCTAACACAAGCCCTAGCTCCACCCCCACTTATCTTCATTCACTTCATTTTCCTAACACTCTCAAGCTCTAGATAAAAATGGTGGAGGAGAAAAAGAATTAGGAAATCCTATGCCTAGTTCCATTTGAAAAATCCAAGCTTTAACTCCAAATTCAGAGAAGAAGCTTTGGTAAGCTTTCTCTTCATCTTCTCCAACTCGTTCACTTTTCAATCTCAGAAATTCCCAAACCTAACTTAGAAAATGTTTCTCTTTTAAGCTTAGATTCAAGCTTGTTGGGTTGGAATTGAAGAGTGATTTTCCTTGCCATTGCTCTATAGCTTCTTCTTCATTTGTTTTGGGTTTAAAGGTGAGATTTTTATCTCACATCTATGTCTATATCTATCCTTGTTGTTAGATATGAATTCCTAACACTTATTCATGTACATTTGCTTTTGATTTGGATTGCTTTGGTGAATATTCCAATTTTTGGTGTTTTGAAAGCAAAATGTATGAAAAATTCTTATATGGGTATTTGGAAATTGATATTCAAGGCGTATCGAAGAGCCATTAAGGCTGGGTTGTCGCTTGGCAGAAATCCTTAGTCGTCATCGCTCGTCCGATCGCTTTTGGTAATTATTTTGGCCATTATTGGCCTGGGTTCAGAAAAGTGCCTGAGCAACAGTTTCAGATATCTGAAAACCTTATTTCAGACGTCTGAATACTGGGAATTTTTATTCCCCAGTATTCAAACGTCTGAGTCAAAGGTTCTAGACGTCTGAATTGTTTCGAATTGAACCAGAGAAGAAATATGCTAAAAATTGGCATTTTCAGATGTCTGAATTTATAATTTCAGACGTCTGAATTATGTTCTGGAAAATATTTTATTTTCCAGATTCAGACGTCTTCTGGAAACTTCAGACGTCTGAATCTGCTTGTTTTTTCCTATTTTGCCTATTTAGCTTGAGTTTCCAAATTTAATCGATTTGTGTTGATTCCAATTTGTTGTTATCATTTATTATCGACTTTGATGACATTTTCTTCGGGATTTTTGGAACATCCACCTTGATGGATTCGGTATCGATTTCTTTGGATTCAATTCACGTCTTCGAATGTGAATTTTGGTGATTGATTGTTTCTGCAATCATTTTTGTGATTTGTCACTTTAAAAATATAAAGGTTTCAATACTAGTAGTAAATATCAAAACTCTTTTATCAAAACGATTTCAACACTATTTTATTACAAAGCTCGTTTCTTAAACCGTTTTCCAATCTGCTAGTATATACAAACCTTTACCTCACTCGTATGAGAAATCTAATTAAACGGCTTAGCAAAACAAGTGGTATGAAACGCTTGCGTTTACCTCGTCGGTTAATTCTTCGACTTGTTCGATTGAACCTCTTGTGACAATTTTCGAATGGAGATCCACAATTTGTTCGTAAATACTTAAGTTAAGCCAGTGGTTATGGGACATGAAGCTAAACTCATTTATTTACTAGCTTAATGTAGTTGACACTTCTCGATGACCATTGATGATCATTTTATGTGATTTAGACTAGCTATATGCTATGTTTCTTTGTCCACGTAGGGGACAGTACCTCGTTTTATTGAGTTTCGTCTCATTTCTTTTATAAGCTAACGACCTATGTATTATTTGGAGTTTCGACTCAACTTTTGTGGGCTAGCCACCCATATTCTTTTATGGAGTTCGGTTCATCGGACGTACCTTTGTACTACGTCGTTGTTCCGGCTTATCAGGATCAGCGGGCGTACCGTTGTACTACGCTGTTGTTTCGAATTATTTGAGTTTCTGGTTCCTCGGGCGTACCGATATTGTACTACGTCGTTGCACCGGCTCTATGGTTAGCGACCATGGGATAGCGTCCCGTTTGTGACACACATGTTGGTGAGTTTTCATGCTCCCGTTTTGTGATTGGCCTCCCCCTTTTGCGATTTCTGGATTTCTAATTGATGATTTCTATAATTTGTATTTCACTAGATTTTATGATTGGCAGCGATATGATGTCAATATTTGTGATTTGGTGAATAAAATAAAGAATATGACATTCTTTTTGATGTTATGAGACTCTTGAGATATTGTATGATTTTGGTTGATTTTCTAATGTATACTTTTTATAGTATCACATTATTGTTACCATACGTTTTTGTTATATCTCATATTCTATCTCATATTTATCTGATATTTATAGCTAGACTGATCTGTTTATTATTTTCTTATTAAATAATACTCGGGTCAGACCGAGATGTTACATGTGCTTCTGTTTGACTCCTCATCTGGGAGTATTATCTGACTTTTGGCTAACTACATTAGATTGGTAGTTTTTGTTGTTATACACTCGAGATATAGACTCATTGATGTATACTTATTCTTTTGTCCAACACTTGTATCTATTCTTTTGTGATATTGTGGTTCTTGTTTGACCACTACTCTGATGTACACTTTTATGTGTTATATTCATATCTGTTTCCTCCTTTGTGATATGAACATCTGTGACTGATTTGTGTTATGCTTATTTCTATATTTGTTTCCGAAGATCATATAGCCACTGTGAAGTAGCTTTGAGTTTGTATCGGCATGTCGGATTTCCTCTTGAAAAGAAATGCATATTATACTATCTGACATACCGGTGCTCGCATAAAGTAATTACACGGATGGTCGCTCCTCAATAGCCTTATTCTTCATGCTAATTGACGGCATTACCCGGTAGTATCCTTGGCTAGCGTGAGTATAGAGGTGGGGCGTAACACAATATTTCCCCAAACTTCACCAAATTGCCGAATCGATCGAAGAACACTCGCCAAACATCACCAGACTTTGGCCACCCCAGCAATCCACCACCATCTCCACCGTTCATTGTCCACATTACGTCGTCGCGCATAAATCTCCTTCAAGAATCGAAGGCCATATCGGCCTGTGGTGGCACGATGGAATGGTGGCCGTTGGATGAGGCTTCGTTTATACAAGAGGAAGAACGAACCCTTTTATTATATTTTTTCCCTCTGTTTAATTTTGGCCATTATTATTATTATTTTTTCTTCTTTGCTTTCATTGTTTTTGTGAAAAGAATAGGGGGGAAAACTTGATTTAAAATAAAGGCAGCATGTCATTATAGAAGAAGGAAAGAATGGCTCCATGAAAAAAGTGTGACAGCCCAGTCTAGTCAAATACATATGTATATTATTTAAATTTAAATCGTCTCGGATTCCTAGCTTAAAATCTTAACCTCCTATCGAGGCGTGCGGCTAGGCATTCACAATGTTATACACCTATTCCAAACGCAATGGAAAATATTTCGAGCCCTAATTCGATCGTATGGAGAAGATAGCATTTTGGAACCAATTATTATATTGAATTTTCAATATAAATTCCAACGCGTTTATATCACGTACGACCAAAAGATAACTCCAAAATCAAATTTGAAATCCGATAATAATACACTATCATAGATCCAATGGTACTGGTTTCACCGAATTCCAAGACGTGCCTCTAAAGGCTATTTTTAAATGTTAATTCGAACGATATATTTTTAAAACTGAACAAATCTCTTTTAAATTCCATTTAAAAAGTTTTAATATCTTCAATATTACTTATATAAATTTTATAAGCCTTTAAATTATTTTTAACAAGCTTAAAATTCCAGATTCAATAATTTACCCAATTTTCAATTACTAAAGTAAATAACTGAATTATCAAATAAATAGATATATTTGAAATCCAAGTTAAAAATATACTTTTAAATATTTAAAATCAATTAAATATCCCAATTTCAAATATCCAAATTCCGAGTCGTTACATCCGCTGTGCACTCTTATAAAACATAACAAAACTTAACTACAACATTAAACCATCCAAAATAAAAAATAAAAAAAAATTATTGGTTGGGCCAACTCCTTTCATCCTTGTTACTCCAACTATTTTATTATAAGCTCTAAAGAATTAAGTGAAAAGTAATTATTTAATTTCAAAATCACAAATATGTCTCTGGATGATTACTCTACAGTATTCATCCTATATATATACACATGATATATTTTCTTTATTATAGAAATTATCCAGCACTCTCCTAAGGGACAGAGACTTCTAACTCTTATGTAAGGTCTATGACTCGTGTCTCATAAATACAATGTATTGTATGGGCTTGCTCTGATACCATTTCATGACACCCCACCTCTATACCCATAATAACTAAGAGTATTACAGAGTAATACTGTCGGATAAATATGAAGAATGATGCTAAATGAGGTACATATGTAAATATTCTCTTAGACTAACATCGGTACGTATTAAAACATCAAATAAACATTTAATCTATGCGTACACAGTATCGGTACAATGAAATTGACACGCGTGCCCCCATGATAGGACAATACACAATATATACAATGAATAGTAGAGAACACGGTGTCATTCACAGTGATAATATATAATATATATAATACAATAATATTATAAAAATACAATGCAACCTAACTGTCAATTATATTACATATAGTATATTAATATCATACAATATCTTGTAATCATCCTAATATAATACTTCTCTAAGCCCAAAGTGATCAAATGCTAGTAGTATCGTCCATATACCTGAAATGTCTTAGACTGACCCAAGTATTATAAAAGACACACAGATCAGACTAGGTCTAATCAAAGGCCATAAATAAGGGTTATAACGTGCATAAGTATCATAATCAAAGATACGCAAATCATCCCTAGTATGTCGAGTTAGATAAATAATTATTGAAATGTTTGTTTGAAATATCTATATAATACAATAGATAATTATCAAAGTATCATGCCTCACAAATAACTTGATTTCATATAGAGCAACCAACACTTATATCAAAAAAATGTCATCACCCATATAGAAATACATCAAATCTGAAAATCATAGAATCAATATAAATGGGTGAATCATATATATTAAGTATCAACATCAAACCCAGAATAATTAGCAATGAGACATCCTCAAGTGAAGTCAGGCAGTAATGAAGCATAGCCCACTATCTCTCTCAATCTCATACTATAAAATATCAATATCAAATCAATAAGAAAGATTTGAGCTAGCTCATAACAATATCCAAATATAATCAACAATAAGTAGACCGTCTGCATAAGAAGAATACGTGGTTGATCATAATCTGGACACAGTCTCAAGTATAACCTCATCCATACATAACATATGTCTAACCACTACCCACATACATCCACATATACCGGAACCAGACGAGAGACTGACAGTAAGTCTGCTTCCTCCAGAAACCACATGTGGTCCATATTACACGACTCTCATCGGCTACCGTTACCTCTCCCCTCTTGGTATCGTGACAATGACATACCATAGGCTTGACAACGCGTAGCCTCTTCGGTCATAAGTAATGACATATGCCCCTATGATAACTGACTACTGGCCTATGCCACATAAGGGGCAACCTATACCAATATCGTGATGTACATCGAATATCATAAACAACAACAGTGTTGTGGATCTGGGATGTGACCCTACGATAAGGCTGTCAGGGTGGACATACTGGCCAATCTAGTTCACTCTCGAAATATAAAGGGAGTTGGACAAGAGTAGACAAACATATAATGTATACTAACTATGCAACTAACAAGTAGCCTCCTTACATGCTCACCTCAGCGAGTCACACACATCACATACCCCGTATGAGTGTCATTTATGAGCGAAGAATAACTAAATAAATAACACAACAATGTTCCATACCACCATGTTTTACTAGTTCATTTGTTCAGTGCTCACACATTACACTCGCCCTGATTTATTCTATATAATGATTCCAAAGAATAACTGGAAAAATGTTATTCAAAGTCTCATACCAGATGGTATCACTAAACCGTTTATTCTAATTTCTCATCACACAGAATAAGTAATAATAGATCAAACAAAAAGGATGTCACACCATATCATAATAAAATACCAAATAAACTCAACTTAATAGTGAATCATTCATATCATAGGAATCATTATAAAGCAAATAAGAAATTAAGAATTAGAGACTATAATAAAAATAGCCTATTGCAAATAAATAGTGCAAGAGCACTAGAGTTTAATTATATTAAATATAAACTAACTTATATAATATAGTTTACTTTACGTTTTACATTTACAAGACTATATAAATAATTAAAGTAAAAAGTATGTACTGTATATTTTTACCAACACACTAAATAAAATAATACGCATGGGCTAAAGTGAACTCACCGTAATTGCAACAAGTATAACGACCAGTAAATGTATAATAACATGGTAGTACAGGGTCAAAACTTATTATATCATTAACTATAGAATCGATATAATTAAAAAGCTTTTATACAAAAATAAATCGTTGGTTTACACATATTAATATCATAATTGTAAGGTTCTTTTGGATTGTTTAATTCATAGTATAATTAATTTATGGATAAATTTTGTATTTAGGCCAAATTTGTACACAAAATACAAGAACAGCCACATTGCAAACTATTTACAAAACTAGACCAGTTTTCGCCATATTAGACGCCATGTATGCTGGTGGCATCTCAAATGCCGCCAGTACAGGTGTATTGAGCAAAAATACACCGACGACATTTGAGATGCCGCCAGTATGCGGCATCTCAAATGCCGCCTATTTTTTGCCCTCTGTAAATTTGCAGCCCTTTCCATCCATACTCTCTCACTCTCCCTTCTCTCAATCTCTCTTCACTAAAAACCCAAACCCACCCCCCAATTAAGAAAAAATCAAATTTTCAAATAAACAACTACCTAAATCTAGCAAGAATTTGAATTGTGGCTTCATCATCGTCTCAAGCACATCCTGTACGTATGAAATCTATCGATTTTGTCTGTAATTGTAATTTTTCAAAATTAGGGTTTAGGGCTAAAATTGTTCTACAATTGCAAATTTATGGTTGTATAGTACAATGAAGTTGAGTAGTCACCTATAGCATCTATTTAATTGTTTTGTTATTGTGTGCAATGGAGTTGTATAATTGCAAATCTATGGTTGTACACCCAATGAAGTTGACTATGATTATGTAATGTTATTTGTGGTAGAATATGACGAAATGGCGTCTGGATCGATCGATCCTTGTATGCTTTACCTCTAACCTCAACATCGCATAAACAACATCGATATGATGGAGGTACAAAGTCATATAATTTGTCATTACTTCTGCAAAGTGTTGGTAATTGAAATGATTGCTTTCATTTGTTATCATTTATCGACATGGGGTTGAGCTGGACGACTTCATTGACCATTCATCCACTTTAAAGCTCGTCACGTCAGTGCATCTAGGCGTGTTGAAATTGTTAAACAGAGCTGGATTTGGTGTTGTCAATAAGTTGGGATATACATAGCTCGACCGAAACCTTTTGATGGCTTTGATCGATAGATGGCGACCAAAGACGTGTACATTTCACCTTAGAGTATGCGAGATAACAATCACTTTGAAAGACGTAGCTATATTGCTTGGATTGCCAATTAACGAGGATCCCATCCTCAATCCACATTTTCCAAGAAATTGTATGGAATTGTATGATCCCTTGCTCGGATTTGCTCCTCCAGAAGACGTGAGGTGGGGAAATGAGTCGATAGTAGCCACGTGGTTTAGGAAGAAGTTGGTCGGTGATATTCCCCATCGTGCCTCTCCTTTGCAGATAGCCCAGCGCATCTGCACTATTATGTTACACATCATCACGCAACATCTTTTTTGTGATCGATCGAAAACAAGAGTGGCCCTTTAATGGCTTCCATTGTTAGAAGACTTCTATTCATGTCGGCAATACTCATGGGGTAGTGCGATGCTAGCTTTCACCTATACGGAGCTTACGAGAGTTGCTTTGGTCGAACAATGATCCGTCGAAGGTTGTATGACTCTACTTCAGGTACATACACAGCCTTTCGTTGTTGCATATTTGAGTTTGCCGTAAAATCATAACTAAAATTAAGTTTCACACTTACAGCTTTAGTCATGGACCTACCTTCCCGTTGGTCGTATTTCTATGAAGACGCAAATAATTGACAATACAAAGCCATATGGAGCGAGGTAAAACAGTGCTGTTAATTTTGTTGTATCGACACAGTAAATTTGAATACTTCTTATACCAAGTTGCTATTACAGGTGGATTGGCCCGAAGAATATAAAAATGACCCCCAGACGCAATCTAGCCTTCTGTCAGAACGAGTTTGATGTCTTGAATTACAATGCAGTAACATGGAATTCATATTCCGAGGTAGACCTTCAGGCTCTTCCGGCTCTTTGTACAATGGAAAGGCCGTTATAGCGGGCAAGACTTATGATCTTTTTGTGTGGAGATTTTGCATACCATCTGCCAATCAGAGTAATGAGATGGTTTGGTCTTTGACAACACCTATCGTATCTTGCTCCATATTACACACTTCCATATCACGAAGATGAGTTTGAAATGATGATTGAGTTACGGAACAACTGTTTCATAACTGGAGATGACGAGAACGAAGTAATTCCGACAAATGAGGAGTATCTTAGCTGGTATTGGAATATCACTCGTCGTTATGTGCTACGAAGACGAGCAGAAGAACGCGAGCAAGAGGAGGCGCGAGCAAGAGGTGGCACTTACACTCCATGAGCTCCACTAGAACAGAATGTGGTACGTATTAATATTGACAAATTGTATAGTACTTATGAAACTCATAATGGTTTGTGTTATATGCAGGTAGATTGTCACGCTCCGAATTTCAGCGTTCGAAAATCGACACCCGTACTTCACTTGTACTTGAATGCCGCAGATTCAACCGTTGAAATCCGATTCGTGCCGGAGCTTATAATACATTGAGTACAACAATACAGCGGAAGAAAAAGAATATATATCACTGATACAACAATAAATACAATATCCGATATAATATGAATTCCAACAATATCAGAGATAAATATACAACAGCGGAATAGGATAACAACAACAAGGATGGTCTAGACTTTGCAACCATCGACGGCGGAAAGATGACCAAAAATAGAGTCTTTTAAGTGGGAAAGCGGGAATCAAACAAACTGAGTCTTCAATGCCAAAGCTCCAATGCTCCAAACTCGAACCACCATCATTGCTGAACTTCTAGCAAATGCGATCCAAACATCGATTGCCAAACGAAAGACTTCAAAAACTATCGAATCTACACCTACTATTTGATTATCTGAAAAACCCAACTCTAGAGTGTCCGTGTGGAAAATTGTGAGCACCCAGAGTTTAGAAAGGGAACAATAAACTCCAGATCAGTCATGGGACTGGTATGAACAAACAAAAACAGTTTATCTTTGAAACAACAACAAAAGCATTTAATAATTGAAATCCGCAATGCTTTTTGGAAAATGAAACTACCATAAGGCCTCCAGCCACACACACAATGCAAGCTCACAATTAGAGGAGATTTCTCCTTATGATAGTCAAACATGCTTGATATGTAAAATCCTTTTGATATTATTATTAGTGCACGGTGCAGAAAAATCTTTCGAAAGTATAATATTAATCTTAGCCAGCATACAACCATTATTATATGCCTACTATAGCTACCATCTAAGCAGTGATGACCACTATAAGTAAATGACAGATTATACAAATAAAACCGTCCAAGGCGCGTATTGGAGATTGGATTTCTAACAAATGGTCAGGCTAAGGAACTACCTTACCGAATGGAACGCCTCTGGAGGGACGCCCCCAAGAACCAAAACGGTTCCCTACCAACAGAAGGCCGGGTTACCCCTGCCCGGAAGTAACCCTACAAGTAAGCCATCCTCGATCGTTACCGAACTTTGTCCCGGGATTCACCAACAAATAGCAACAACCACACAGTTAAATATCCGGGCTCAATACCATGATATCACTTTTGTCCAAAAGGAAATGGACATACCCTAGGGGTGTGACCCCTAAAATCCTTGCCGCAACATTCCTGTTTCGACCATTTTCGGGTTGTGAGGCTCGACGAAGTCTCGTCCACAAAGCTACGCTTTTCACAAAAGCCATGCTTCGATCAATAAATGATCAGCAGCACTTCGTATGCCACATTACCAAATTGGAAATGTTTCACTTGTACCATAAACTACATAATCTCTGATCTCGTACGTCTCAGAGAAGGGTGTTAAGCTAAGAGAATAAATTCTACGCCACCAAAAAGAAATGTATTTGATAGAAACCAGCTTTACATCTCAAAGTGTAATGTCAGACAGACATCCATACAAGTCCGTTCCGGGTTCGAACAGAACTGAAGGCACTTGACAAAGAAGCCCTTGCAAATCCGGATAATCCCTAATCACGTCTGGATTCCCCATCACAAAGGATGATATAAATCTCTATACCGGGGATCGGTCAGTGTAGAGACATTCGACGTGTTATCCTTTCGCTTTCGAAAATATCCGGTCTTCACCACCGGTCTTCAATTGAAACCCATAACGTCGTATCATTATTCAGAATGGGTTTTATGACACAAAGGTCCTTTCCCGACTAAATCGAATAATGAGCGCAATATTTAAAAACATATGGATATTGGAATTTCAGTAAATCACAACTTATTACCCGAAAACCTTTCTTTCAAATGGTTTAAACAAATGACCATTTTCAAATCTTTAAACAAAAATATTTACTTCACGAAGTTCACCAATCTTTCACAAATATTCATTTATAGCCCTTCAAAACAATTCCATTTCAATCCCAAATCTTTTATACAAAAGATACACCTTTAAGACCCTCTTATTTTGGAACCAAAGTTCACTAATCTTTAACCAAGATTCATTAATAGCTTTCAAAAAAAAATTCATTTCAAACTTGAAATCTTTTCAACACAAATTTGGAAACCCTTTTCTTTATATGAAAGCTATTATTATTGGAAAACAATCCTTTTCGTTTCGAAAAAAATCCGATCACATTTGCACAAGTTAAAGCCCCTCAAGTATAACTTGGATTAAATTCAAATTCCCAAAACAATACTTTTAAAATGGTTTAAAACCTATATAGGCACATTTATAACTTGTATAACCTTTTTAAACCATAATTTCCAAACATAGAATTCAATTTTAAATTTTGAATTCAAATTTAAATCAAATTATTTAAATTTCAATACTTTATCAAGTTATTCAAAATAACTTTTATCTTTAAAACTCCTTTTCAAACGCTTTTCATATTTATCCCAATTCCATTTTCAAAACCATTTGGTTTCAAAATTCATCTTTAAAATTATTTTCAAAAATCCACGACTTAACCAATTTCTCGTGCAATTCCATATTTGTGTGTATAAGGTGTTGTCCAGGGGGTTTACACAATAGTGCAACATCATCAATCATCATAGATTTAAGCACATCCATATCGATAAGCGGTATATTTCTATAACGCTTATCTTCTATTCACAAATTCACAGATAAATAATATACATCTGTCACAAATAAAAATAAATTACATTCATCACAGCTCGAATCAAATTATTCATAACACAAAACATTACACATAGAGATATCAAACAATTCAAAGCATTTCATACAATTCAAACATCCATAAGTAAGTTCTAAATTAAATTAATTACTTATGAATAAATCACTAATCCTGATTAATTAACATTAATTAATCACAAATCTTAATCATTAAATAACCTTTAATCATTTATTAATAACCTTTAATTAATCAAACTTTAATCATTAAATAATTAATCTTAATTATTTAATTATCCGTTAGTTAATTACCTTTAATTAATAAATTACTTAACCCTTAATTAATTGCCATTTAATTTATTATCCTTAATTAATTACAAGAATCAATTAACCCTTAATCTATTACCCTTAATTAATTACAATATTTAATCAACTTCTAAATAAATTTTATCGATTAATTCTTAAATTAATTACACTAAGTCATTAATTCTTAATTACTTCACTAAGTAATTATCCTTCTTATTAATTACACAAGGTAATTAAACCCAAAACTATTTCCGATCTTCAATTAATTACATCCAGTAATTATCCATCAATTACTTCACTGAGTAATTATACTTTATAAATTACACTAAGTAATTACATTAAACCCATCATCCAGTGATTATTTTAAATTAATTTAACTAATTAATTGACTTAAACTAATTACATTAATTTAATTAATTACATTAAGTAATTAATCCCTTTAATTACTTTCATTAAGTAATTATACTTAAACAATTCCATAAATGATTATCCTAAATTAATTAATCTAATTAATTATTAAAATTAATCAAATTAATTAATAATTTAATAATCCTTAGTTAATGATCTTTCATTAACTATTAACAATTCTATAATTACTTTCCTTAAATAATTATGCTTTAGTTAACCATTATTAATTTCAAATTAATTAACCTTTTAAGTAATTAACTTTCAACCCTTAATTACTTAATTTATTAATCTTTAATGATTAATTAATTAAAATAATTAATTACTCTGAATTTACCTTATTAATTTAATGAATCCCAAATTATTAAATCTTAATTAACTTAAGATAAAATTATCCTCATTAATGACATATTTACCATTTACAAATGCATTTGAAACCTTTTACTTTTAAATTTCCTTAAAATTTCATTTCATATTTTAGATTTAAAAATGATTCAAATTTAACTTTAACAACATTTAAAACTATTTAAAAACCTTTTTAAATCAAATGTTAAAGAACACTTATCTATTAAAGAAATTTATAAGATTTAAAAACCAAATTATTTAAATTTCAAAATCTTGTTTTTATTTTTAAAACTTTATTTATTTTCAAAACCAAGATACAAAATTTATTTCGACCCTAACTTAAAATCTTGATCTTCCATTTTAAACATGATTATTATTTCATAAATCATGTTTTTACCTTTGTTCTGCAATTTGGTTTCTGCTTTCATTAGATTTAAAACTTAAATCTGGACCCAAAATTCCTACAGAACAAACCCGAGCCTAACATTATGGATCCCCTAGATCCTACTTGAGCTACTCACGAATGAATCACGCAATCATCCAATCTTCGAGTCGAACACGTAAAACCCACGCACCAGATCCGAGCAACATCACTATCTTCCCCGATCTCAAACAAAACCTGTCACTAATGCACACGCATGCACATGCACGGTGGCTCCGACCACCTACGGTCATCTCTCCGACCATAGACAAACCAAAACCGACCTCTCCTACACAATCGTCTCCCCAGAACGACAGTTCCAATCTCGAATCAAAAGCGAACCCATTATCCCATTCATGGAAACAGACATCATCAGAAAAACAACCACCGCCGATGATCTAGACCCCGATAAACCTCGCCGATCACGCCGCAGACTCGCCTCGACTTCCAGCAATGATCCCCCCATCGCGAACGCCTCCGATCCATCCAAGACTTCGCCATTACCCCGAGAATATCGACCACCCAAACACCATACAAAACCCTAAATCGCCATCCCCTGGCCACTACGGCCATCAGAAAAATCTTAACCTAATTTTCCTGAGACCATCCATCTACCAGCCACCTTCGACCACAACCTCGGCGCCGATCACCATGTCGATCGCCAGAAAATGGCAATAAACCCAAAAACCTCCAATTCCGATTATCTCAGGAATTACCAAACTAAAATTTTTGATATTAGCACCTAAATTCAAGTTTTTGGTTAAGATTTCAGTTAATATACCTGACTTGATAAATTAAGATGCTTAAATTTTCACTTATCTTAAGCATCATTTGTCCTTTTTTGTTTCTAGTGAGATTTCAAGTTTATTTTAACTTAAATAAAATTTTATAACCTACCCTATAATTAAACAAACAAGTTTTGTTAAGAACCTTTGTCCTAACAGAGATTAGATCAGGAGGAAATGAATTTTTTTTTTTAAATATTGAGTTTGAAATAAGGAACATGGAACACTGATACAACAGCATGCATACCTTTACATTCATATATACACAGCAGATTGCACTTATATATACACACAATACATATTCATTCCAGAAATTAGCATGCAACTAGACTATTCAAATACTTAAGCTTTTTAAAGAAAAGTGTTACTCACCATAACAAAATAAAGAATAGAGCACTTTATTTTGAAATAGCTTTTTGAAACTTTAAACTTGCATGTTGAAAATGCTTCTGATTTGAAACTGGAATGCTAGGTTCTTGGAACTAGTTGTAGAGATGGTTTAAGACTTAGTTTTGAAACAAAAATGAAATCTGCTTTGGTTTTGAGCTTGCTTTTGTTTAGTCTCAGGTTTGCTTGCATAAGACAAATTCTAGGTTGAAGAAAAATGCTTGCAGGTTTTTGAGTTTGATTTGCAAATTTTGATACAGGTTGTTGAATTGATTTCTGGTTTGTGAAATTCTGATTATCAGACTTTGTTTTGAGAATTTTTTTTACAGCTGCAATTTATTAGCTTTTGAATTTAGGAAAAAGAATTGATGAGAAGAAAAGCATATGTATTTATATAGTTAAAGTGTGGTTTATTAAGAATAAAAGAAAAATTTAAAATTTTAAGGTGACACTTGTTTTAAAATTTAACATTTGTCATTTACTCTAGTTCATTAACTAACACTTATTACTGATGTATCTTAATTCAATTACACTTGTCATCATGTAATTTATATTTATTTTTAAATGTTAATAAAAGCTTTATACTTAGTTTATTATTTTATAAGTACTTATCCAAATATATATATATATATATAAATTACTTTTAAAGAAAATATTATAAAACCAATCATATACAAAATAAAATCTTATTCATATATTTTAAAATTCAAAACATTTTCAAATATCTATCTTTTTTGAATTTCAAATTTAAATCCAAATTGCAATTCAAATTAAATTTAAAAATCCAATTTAAAGTCATCTTAAATATACATATATAATCAACACACATATGTATGTATATTAAAGAATTTGACTTTAAACAATTGTTTTGAAAATCATTTGTATTTAATTCAAAGTATAACTTTCAAATTATATGTATATTAAAATTAGAAAACAAATTATTATTAATTTTAAAATATAGTTTTAAATCCGATTTATATTTCAACACATTTGTATTTGAATTTCAAATCCAAATTCTACATTAAAAAATCAATTTATATACATATATAATAAATAAACAAATATCTTGTTTTATTTGAAAAAAAGTCAAATAAATTCACAATTTAATCCAAAAATTATATTAATTACTAATTTAATTCAAATTTATCCCCAAAAATTTAAATAAATTACCAATTCAAATTTAACTCGAAACCGGGGTCGTTACATAGATGGTATGTATCATGTATTGGATATAGTCGATGAGCTTGCGGAGGAGGTTCCTTAAAAGAGCAAGGTGAATTGCTTCTCTATCAAAAAAATCCTACTATCCTGTTTGTCGAAGAACAAGATGTCAAGGCCCATCACACCTCCGTCACCTCCTCCTCCTGCCGTGCCACTACTTATCGAGGATATTGCCCCTCCCGCATCGTATGAGGACATAATTGCAATCCCACCGGTGCCCTTACCAAAGAGAAAGTATGAAAGAAGGAAGAAAATTGAGGGCGCGAGTCCCGAAACGATATCTTCCCAGCATACACAATCCGTCGGACCATCACAACCTCCAACGGAAGGGACGCAAGAGGGGGGCAGTGAATAGCTGCCACTGGAAGAGGAGGAATTCATGCTCAAGCCGAGAAGATCGAAGAGGAAAACTATAACAGCCCAACTTTTTTTTTACAAGTATTTTTCACTTGTATTTTTTTTTTTAAAAAAAAAAACTTTGGGGTTTATTTAAAGTGACTAAAAAAAACAATTGACCAAATTTTTAATAATAAGATCTCTGAAATTTTGACATGGTTAATAATTAACTTTAATTTGGAAATTTGGGGTTTTGTCGAAGATGGTAAATAACTTAATTTCTAGCCAAATCAAGTTTTAATTAAGAAAACATTAATAGCTTAGGTGGTTAAGACATCTGGGCTATTCACGACAGGTCACGAGTTTGAGTCTCAGCATGGTCAGAATTTCTAATTTTTTTTAGTATATAAATGAACTAGGAAATTACGCCTTAAAAAAGGCGCCTAAATTTAGGGAATAAATACCGTATATATATATATATATGTATGTATGTATGTATATATATATATAAGATTATATATAAGAAAACGTATAGAACTTTAATCCGTTATTTTTCTCTTTCTAGAAAAATTTACTTCCCAATTTATATACATATATAATTTGATTTAAATCATTTCCTTAAAATACTAAATATGGAAAGTTAAAGTGTGAAACGGTTAAATTTGTCAAAAGACAACTCCATTTGAATTTTAATAAAAGAAATTTTGTATATATATATATAATATGTGAAAACCAATTAAGTTTGTTAAGTAATAATTTTGAAGAATTTAGTGTATTAATGAACTGTTGGATTTCGCGTTTAAAGGACGCGTAAAAATCTATGGTAGGTAACGGAATAAAACGTATAAACTTAAAAATGTTATTTTTATAGAAAATTTTGATGTTCTGTATTACGTCAGTTTGATGTATTGTAAAAAAATCATATTTTTAATATTTTTGGATATAAAATATCAGTCAGTGATTTTATAGCAAACGTTATTTTGTTTTAACGGACAGTTTGGTTTTTTTTTTAATAAATTTATATACGTTTCATTCCTAAAGCCTTACATAATTTTTGCCATTTCATTTATTGCAATCAAACTAAAAATCAAGATTGATAAACTAGAAATGAATCACACATATAAGTAACGTCCAAATCTGTTTATCCTCTGTTTCAAGCAGTACTACACAAAATCAAGTTCCTCAATCACGCATAAATATTGAAATCAAAGCTTCTCATAAAATTTGCAGTAATCGCATGCATTAATTTCAATTGGCAGTTTTAAATCTCGCAAGCCATATTCCCACAATCAACGCATGTTTTAATAAATATGGGTAACGTTCAAACATTTATAACTGAGAATCGATATCACACATATAAAGATCAAATCAAATTGCTAACCGTGGTCCCTAAAAATCACCTCTTCTATTGCCTAGTCAGTTCGAAATTTTAGTGCTTATTATCTTCCTAAAGTAACGCATGCTTTTAACACAAATTTCTCATAACGTTCAGCTTAATTTCTCCTGCTAATTATATCACGTATAAATTACCTACAATCAATGCATGCACTTTAAAGACTGAAACGTGCATATCCTATATTCTCCCATTCTCTGCTTCCAACAGCTCTACCAAAATCAAGTACATGAATCTCGCAATTCATTGAATAAATCAAACCATTTATCACGCTTGCCATTTTTTTCCTCTGCTTTAATCACGTATCTATATTCACAATTTATGTCAATATAACTGATGCTTGCTTGCCCTTTGATCAATATTCCCTTAAGTAACGTTCACGCATTCATGTTAACAACTTTATATCTGTGTAACTGACATGCTATATCAGTGGTTCTTTCATCACGCAAGAAGATCTCAATCAAACCTTTTCGAACATATTCTTTTGTTCAAAACTGGAAATGTGTTTTGCCTTTTCTTTTCTCAGCAATAAAATCACGTATTCATATCTTTCGTCTCTAATAGCTTCAAGTCTTCAACTGATTGCTCTCCCTCCCCATTGATCTTGCAGCAGTTCAAATCTTTTTAATTTTTGCAACGTTCGAACTTTATCTATTCCTTTGAACTGATGAGGAAATTTCGCAGTCATATCAACCAAATTTATATCAATAAAACTGATGCTTTTACCTCTCCTTTAATTCGCACTGCCTATATATATACCCACCTCACCAGTTTCTTTCTCCGCATCTAAATATCTCTGCCTTCCCCTTCCTCGTACGTTCAAGATCCATCAGGTAATAAGTCTTATTGTTTTTTTTCCTTCCAGTTTTCCTTCCTCTTTCTCTTGATGTTGTTCTATCTGTGCCTTGCTCGGCCACACTACTATTTATTCACTTTGTCTTTCTATGAGACTCTTATCATCTGCCTTGAACTAAACATATGGGATCTGGATATGTTGAACTGTTTTTGTTTTGGAAAGTTAGGTCTAGAAACAGAGAGGAAGTGAGATCTTGTGTGTGTGTTATAGGCTTAACTCTCGACACATAGGTAGTGGAATGTTGTGCAAATTTGTATATGGGAACTGTGTTGATGTCATGCCAGGTAAGTTGTAGGGCCTGGGAGTTATTTTGGGAACAGATCTGTCGAAGAAAAAAAAATATACTTGAGGTATAAATTGCGTGAACATAAGATGGTCTGGAGTTGTTTGAGAGGAGTAGGAAGGGCAGTGTTGTCAAAATATTTAAGAAAGAGGGATGGGTTCATTTAGTAAGGATCTGATGATGCTTAGTTTTTTTGTTTTGTTGTTGCGTGAATATGTGTTGGCAGGGATGTTAGACAGGGTTGTGCATTGGTGTCACCGTGTACGTGTATCACAGTCACAAATATTTAGAAGCATGCATTTGTTTTGTATCTGGTTAGGAGTTGTTTTGGTTCGTGTAGAGGTCTGATAGGAACAGTGAGAAACCCTTTTTGCATGTTTGAGTTGGATGTTAACAAGGCCTAGAGAGTTTTCTTTCATTTGCAAAAAAAAAAAAAAAAAGAAAAAGAAAACAAGGGGTGAGGATGGGAAAGAGGTAGGCTAGGACTGTGAGTTCAGTTAGTCTGCATATATGTAACCTTCATATGATAGAGGAAGCAGAGAATAAGGAGGAGAGGAGATGTACACATTCAGTAGATGCTTTGATTTAGTCGCATGATTTTACTCGAAGTCGTTGCATAAAATTCTCGAAGTCTTTATATTTTGTCCCGAAGATTTGTTGCGTTTTTCTCGAAGAAATTCCATGGTTAGCTCGAAGAAGTGGGGTTGTGGCGCGTGTAGCTGATGATGAATTCCTGTCTGATTGTAAGTTTGTAAAGCCTGCAAGTTTAAATTTAGACTGTAAAGAAATATTGTAAGAACTTAGGTTGATTTGCAGTAGTAGATGATATTTTTAGTAGTTGGATCCAGGTAAAAGGAAAAGAAAATAATGAATGAAAGTGGCAGAAGAGATGTAAGTATGTGGAAATGTTGGCGTGAGTGCGTGTACGCGAGTAAGTGTAATGGAATGTGCACGTGTACATGTACCCCGGCATAATAAGAAAACTCCACCATTTTGCCTTAGTTTGTCTTTAGGAAATTTTATCATGGTTATAGTGTTGCACAGTTCGTGTGTTTGGAAATGTTTTGGTTGTTGTACACGGTAGAGTGGTCGAGCAAGTCAAACAAAAAATTCTCTCCCTACTTTTAAATTTTTCTTTGACCGTAAATTCTAAAGTCGCGTATTCAATATTTTGAATCTTGTTCTAGATTTAAATCTAAGCTTGACATCCGAGGGATTTTGATCGTTACTCTCTGTAGTTCTTTTCCGGTGAATCATCGTTTTGAAATTTAAAATCTTTCTGCAGCCATCAGGTGAGTATTTCTCACCAGACATACGTATTTATATTTTGGTAAATTATTGCAAGTGTATGTGTAAAATTGTATTTCACTATTATCTGTCTGTATTGTAATATAGAATGATGGACCCCATTTAAATTGACACCTCATCAGTATTATCTGTTATATTATTTCTGCAGTTATGTTATTGTTTATTTACTGCTTAAATCACCACTGCAAGTTCCCTGTTATTATAGATGGTATGGGCTGAAATGATAGGCCTAATTGATTATTATTGTTCACTTGTTCTGTTAACTGCTGTAAATTGTCTTGGGATTGCGGGTTCGAAATGATAGAACCCGGGGTTGTGTAAATATCGGATTGAAATGATATAAATCCGTTTCACTTGACCTAGGCTAGAAAATCTTATACAGGCCCGTGGTTTATATATTATTTTTTGAAATGATTTTAAATTATTTAAATTTAGAAATTTGATGATATTCTAATTTAAATTATATAAAGGATTTTTATGAGATTTACAATGATTTAAAAGGGGTTAAATAAATAAATGTTGAGTTAAAATTTTGGAATATAACTTGTTTAGAAATTCTATATTTTTGGAAAGGAAAAGATTTCAATACAGAAATAATAAATAATAAGTTATATTTGAAATTTGATGTTTAGCTAAAAGTCTACTACAACATTTAATTGCTGTCTTTTGAAACTTGACTATTTTAAACCCATAACTTTAGATAGCATTTCCTAGATGCTGTAGAAGTGAAATTGATTTAAAATTGATTTATTTAAAATTTCATCTCTATTTTGGGAATACGTTAAGATTTGGAATTTAAATATGAAATTGCTAATAAAGTAAGAAGTTGAGTTTGGAAAGTTTTAAAAGAAGAAAATTGATTTCTATTCTTTTGATAAAAGCAATAAATTCCAAATTTAATTGAATAAATTGAAATGGTATATTTTCAAAGGAAATGTTTTAAATCAAGGATTTGAAATTAAAGGTATTTGAAATATATATATTGATTTGAAAAATATAAATACCATTTTTCAAACTATAACCACGGGTTATAATAACGTTTGGTTGGCAAAGAGACCGGGATCGGATATCTGGCATACTCTCTGTCGATACCGAAAACCACTTTGACTAACCGTGTACGCGGTGGAGATTCCAGAATGAAGTAGGATGGTGGTGACGGTTTCTTTAAGGTAAATACGTGGACCCGACTCCCGTGAGTTGGCATAAGGTGGCTAAAACAGGAGCGATTCTCGGATTAATGAGGTAGCACCTCTGATCGAACGCACTTCTTCGTATGCCATTCTATTACTCTTGTGATTGTTTTGGTGCGCACCTTTGATTTGGGAGTGTTGTTCGAGGTGGGCGGTAACTGCGGCTACGCGTTTCCACCGGTCCGGATAGCAATTGGTATATCTACCCTGGCATTGCCTAGTTGTGCCGTGTCACCTACCCTAGCGAGCCTACTACGAGTTTCTATTTGTGTCGTACCTATGGAGTATCCTCTGGTAGCTTCCCGATCAGGAGGTATTACGGTACTGTATAGACTATTGGCATTATTTGTGTTAAGGGGAATATTGGGTCACTCCTTAACGCTATTTAAAAGTAAGTTTATTTTATATATAGACACTATTATAATAGCGCAATATACTACATAGTAAATAGTTTAACGGATCCTTAGAGGATGGGCGATCCCAAACATCCTTTAAGTTACTTGCTTTATATTACAGTACACTTGATTTAGCTTACATTATATAAGTATGTATGTCCTGACTCGAGTGTTTTGTTTATTTGTACGCTCGGGTCAGCCTGAGTTGCAGCTACAGCTTTCTTTCCGGAGCTAGGACCACTCATAGATCACTCTTGCTAGTTGGAAGCTTTTTCATCTTTATCTATTTTGTAATTCAAAGCATTAAAGACTTTATATTTGCTTATGGCTTAAAATTGTATCGAAGTTTATAAACAATGTATTTCTGTTTGGTAAAAGTTTCAGTGGCTTCATGAACCACTGTGATATTTTATATTCCGCTGTGAGATTCTAATATCTGTGTCTGTGATTCTGTGATTAATTATTTACTGCATATTCTGAGTTCTGCCAAATTTATTTTTTACAACGCGGTATTTTGAACAATTCAAGTCCGACATGTGCGGATGCGAATGGTTGAAAACACCGGGTCGTTACATCTTCACTCACAATTACTAGAAGCTTTTATGTTTGTTAAATAAATTTTAGAAATGAATAGAAATTTATTTATGAGCTTTGGCTCTAGGCAAAACTTAGAATGTATGGTAAATTTGATTTACAGAATCACTTTCATTCGAGCTTGAATCTCTTCCTTTTTGAATTTTGGAACGTTCCCTGCGGTTCCGAAGTTCATTCGTGTCCCTCACTATTTATTTTTCTTTCGATTCGGGAGTATCCCATAACTCCACTTAGGATGATCTTTATAGTGAATTGGCGGTTTCGCCAATATTCTAATATAGCGGTGAAACTCCTTTACAACTAGCATTGATTCACCGGAGATTTATATTTAACCATCGGATCTTCTGATTCCAACTTATCTTTAAATCAAAATTCTCTTTAATTTGAGTCCTTCAAAATTTGAATCTCTATCCTTGTTTGAAAAATTATTCCTATTTGGGAAAAATCTAATATTATATATAAGTATAATTTTCAAAATTTAACTAGTTGTTTAGAGATAATAGTGTTTGGTTTTATTTATTGTTTTGTAAACCATTGGTTTTGTCTTATATAAATAATTGAATATAAACATGGTTATAAATTTATTTGGAAAAAGAAATGAATTTAAAACAAGAATTTAAGAATTTAATAGTTTCAAACCTTGTGTTTAAAGTCTTAAAAGGATATATTATTATTTAAATTATTTTCAAATATAAATTTGTTTCCAAAGAATTTTAAAGTTTTAAAAATCAGTGCTCTTCTCTTTGTCGCTAGAAAATAATTTCGGGGATGAGTACAACATCATCGACATTCATTTTCGAGTATCGAAGTAAAGAGACCACGATGTAGTTTTGCTTCAAAAATTTAATTAATTTGAATTTCTAAAATATGACTTAATTTATAATATATATAGATATATGATTTAAATTTGATTTGACATATACTATATGTATGTATTTATTTATCTCTAAAGGGTTTGAAGTTAATTGGAAATTTAATTCATAAATTTATGTTAAAAGGTGATTCTAATGATAAAATAAAGTCAAATTTGGAATGAATATTTAAACTTGAATAATATAGTTGGAAAATTTTACTTGTATAAATTGCATGCCAATATAACTTACCTAAATCATTCAGAAATTAACTATGTAATTGGATAATGTATAATATAAAAGGATTTTATAAATAAAAATTTGAGTGGTTATAATAAATGTTATACACTTAAAGTTTCAGTTACAACAAGACAAATAGAGGTAAATAGAAATAAAATAATAATTGAATAATATACAATATCAAATGGTGTTAAAGGAAATTTAGAAATATATTGGAATAGTTATATTAAATATAATCTACTTAATATGTGCGATAAGATATATTAAGCAGAATATATTTAATAATAATCTGGAATAAAGAAAATTAAATTTGTTGAATAAAAGATGATTATTATAAATGACTATACAAATTTCTGATTTTAGAAAATAATTGGATAATAAGATAATTAATTTGGAAATAGTTAAGATTGATTTAACTTCTGTAAAAATCAAATGAATTAAATCAATTATTGAATATTAATTTAAATTGAATTTATATAGTTTAGATATTGAGAAAAATATTTGACATAGATGAGAAAAATATTGAGAAAAATAAATTTAATTATAGTTTGGAATAAAGAAGAAACTAAATGGGGAATTTAGTTTATTTTGGGAAATGGTAAATTTACTTTAACAATTAAGTTAAATTACCATTTCAAATTTGGATTAAAATTAAACATTTTAAATTAGAATGTTAAAGAAAAAAATGAATGATTTTTCTTTTTTTAGTGTAGGGATATTATACAAGTAAATATGTAAATAAATAAATGTTAAAATTATAATTATAAATAGATGAAATCAATGATTAATTTAAAATTGAATTTTTATTGTTTAGATTAATGATTCTAATTTAAGTTTCAATTTAGTTTTATTTCAGGTTGTTTCTATTCACCTACCTTCTTCCTTTTCGAGGACGAAAAGTTCTGAGTGGGGGAGAGTGTAACAGCCCAACTTTTTTTTACAAGTATTTTTCACTTGTATTTTTTTTAAAAAAAAAACTTTGGGGTTTATTTAAAGTGACTAAAAAAACAATTGACCAAATTTTTAATAATAAGATCTCTGAAATTTTGACATGGTTAATAATTAACTTTAATTTGGAAATTTGGGGTTTTGTCGAAGATGGTAAATAACTTAATTTCTAGCCAAATCAAGTTTTAATTAAGAAAACATTAATAGCTTAGGTGGTTAAGACATTTGGGCTATTCACGGCAGGTTACGAGTTCGAGTCTCAGCATGGTCAGAATTTCTAATTTTTTTTAGTATATAAATGAACTAGGAAATTACGCCTTAAAAAAGGCGCCTAAATTTAGGGAATAAATACCGTATATATATATATATATATATATATATATATATATATGTATATATATATATAAGATTATATATAAGAAAACGTATAGAACTTTAATCCGTTATTTTTCTCTTTCCAGAAAAATTTACTTCCCAATTTATATACATATATAATTTGATTTAAATCATTTCCTTAAAATACTAAATATGGAAAGTTAAAGTGTGAAACGGTTAAATTTGTTAAAAGACAACTCCATTTGAATTTTAATAAAAGAAATTTTGTATATATATATAATATGTGAAAACCAATTAAGTTTGTTAAGTAATAATTTTGAAGAATTTAGTGTATTAATGAACTGTTGGATTTCGCGTTTAAAGGACGCGTAAAAATCTATGGTAGGTAACGGAATAAAACGTATAAACTTAAAAATGTTATTTTTATAGAAATTTTTGATGTTCTGTATTACGTCAGTTTGATGTATTGTAAAAAAATCATATTTTTAATATTTTTGGATATAAAATATCAGTCAGTGATTTTATAGCAAACGTTATTTTGTTTTAACGGACAGTTTGGTTTTTTTTTAAATAAATTTATATACGTTTCATTCCTAAAGCCTTACATAATTTTTGCCATTTCATTTATTGCAATCAAACTAAAAATCAAGATTGATAAACTAGAAATGAATCACACATATAAGTAACGTCCAAATCTGTTTATCCTCTGTTTCAAGCAGTACTACACAAAATCAAGTTCCTCAATCACGCATAAATATTGAAATCAAAGCTTCTCATAAAATTTGCAGTAATCGCATGCATTAATTTCAATTGGTAGTTTTAAATCTCGCAAGCCATATTCCCACAATCAACGCATGTTTTAATAAATATGGGTAACGTTCAAACATTTATAACTGAGAATCGATATCACACATATAAAGATCAAATCAAATTGCTAACCGTGGTCCCTAAAAATCACCTCTTCTATTGCCTAGTCAGTTCGAAATTTTAGTGCTTATTATCTTCCTAAAGTAACGCATGCTTTTAACACAAATTTCTCATAACGTTCAGATTTATTTCTCCTGCTAATTATATCACGTATAAATTACCTACAATCAATGCATGCACTTTAAAGACTGAAACGTGCATATCCTATATTCTCCCATTCTCTGCTTCCAACAGCTCTACCAAAATCAAGTACATGAATCTCGCAATTCATTGAATAAATCAAACCATTTATCACGCTTGCCATTTTTTTTCCTCTGCTTTAATCACGTATCTATATTCACAATTTATGTCAATATAACTGATGCTTGCTTGCCCTTTGATCAATATTCCCTTAAGTAACGTTCACGCATTCATGTTAACAACTTTATATCTGTGTAACTGACATGCTATATCAGTGGTTCTTTCATCACGCAAGAAGATCTCAATCAAACCTTTTCGAACATATTCTTTTGTTCAAAACTGGAAATGTGTTTTGCCTTTTCTTTTCTCAGCAATAAAATCACGTATTCATATCTTTCGTCTCTAATAGCTTCAAGTCTTCAACTGATTGCTCTCCCTCCCCATTGATCTTGCAGCAGTTCAAATCTTTTTAATTTTTGCAACGTTCGAACTTTATCTATTCCTTTGAACTGATGAGGAAATTTCGCAGTCATATCAACCAAATTTATATCAATAAAACTGATGCTTTTACCTCTCCTTTAATTCGCACTGCCTATATATATACCCACCTCACCAGTTTCTTTCTCCGCATCTAAATATCTCTGCCTTCCCCTTCCTCGTACGTTCAAGATCCATCAGGTAATAAGTCTTATTGTTTTTTTTCCTTCCAGTTTTCCTTCCTCTTTCTCTTGATGTTGTTCTATCTGTGCCTTGCTCGGCCACACTACTATTTATTCACTTTGTCTTTCTATGAGACTCTTATCATCTGCCTTGAACTAAACATATGGGATCTGGATATGTTGAACTGTTTTTGTTTTGGAAAGTTAGGTCTAGAAACAGAGAGGAAGTGAGATCTTGTGTGTGTGTTATAGGCTTAACTCTCGACACATAGGTAGTGGAATGTTGTGCAAATTTGTATATGGGAACTGTGTTGATGTCATGCCAGGTAAGTTGTAGGGCCTGGGAGTTATTTTGGGAACAGATCTGTCGAAGAAAAAAAAAATATACTTGAGGTATAAATTGCGTGAACATAAGATGGTCTGGAGTTGTTTGAGAGGAGTAGGAAGGGCAGTGTTGTCAAAATATTTAAGAAAGAGGGATGGGTTCATTTAGTAAGGATCTGATGATGCTTAGTTCTTTTGTTTTGTTGTTGCGTGAATATGTGTTGGCAGGGATGTTAGACTGGGTTGTGCATTGGTGTCACCGTGTACGTGTATCACAGTCACAAATATTTAGAAGCATGCATTTGTTTTGTATCTGGTTAGGAGTTGTTTTGGTTCGTGTAGAGGTCTGATAGGAACAGTGAGAAACCCTTTTTGCATGTTTGAGTTGGATGTTAACAAGGCCTAGAGAGTTTTCTTTCATTTGCAAAAAAAAAGAAAAAAAAGAAAAAAAAGAAAAAAAAGAAAAAAAAAACAAGGGGTGAGGATGGGAAAGAGGTAGGCTAGGACTGTGAGTTCAGTTAGTCTGCATATATGTAACCTTCATATGATAGAGGAAGCAGAGAATAAGGAGGAGAGGAGATGTACACATTCAGTAGATGCTTTGATTTAGTCGCATGATTTTACTCGAAGTCGTTGCATAAAATTCTCGAAGTCTTTATATTTTGTCCCGAAGATTTGTTGCATTTTTCTCGAAGAAATTCCATGGTTAGCTCGAAGAAGTGGGGTTGTGGCGCGTGTAGCTGATGATGAATTCCTGTCTGATTGTAAGTTTGTAAAGCCTGCAAGTTTAAATTTAGACTGTAAAGAAATATTGTAAGAACTTAGGTTGATTTGCAGTAGTAGATGATATTTTTAGTAGTTGGATCCAGGTAAAAGGAAAAGAAAATAATGAATGAAAGTGGCAGAAGAGATGTAAGTATGTGGAAATGTTGGCGTGAGTGCGTGTACGCGAGTAAGTGTAATGGAAGTGTGCACGTGTACATGTACCCCGGCATAATAAGAAAACTCCACCATTTTGCCTTAGTTTGTCTTTAGGAAATTTTATCATGGTTATAGTGTTAGCACAGTTCGTGTGTTTGGAAATGTTTTGGTTGTTGTACACGTTAGAGTGGTCGAGCAAGTCAAACAAAAAATTCTCTCCCTACTTTTAAATTTTTCTTTGACCGTAAATTCTAAAGTCGCGTATTCAATATTTTGAATCTTGTTCTAGATTTAAATCTAAGCTTGACATCCGAGGGATTTTGATCGTTACTCTCTGTAGTTCTTTTCCGGTGAATCATCGTTTTGAAATTTAAAATCTTTCTGCAGCCATCAGGTGAGTATTTCTCACCAGACATACGTATTTATATTTTGGTAAATTATTGCAAGTGTATGTGTAAAATTGTATTTCACTATTATCTGTCTGTAGTGTAATATAGAATGATGGACCCCATTTAAATTGACACCTCATCAGTATTATCTGTTATATTATTTCTGCAGTTATGTTATTGTTTATTTACTGCTTAAATCACCACTGCAAGTTCCCTGTTATTATAGATGGTATGGGCTGAAATGATAGGCCTAATTGATTATTATTGTTCACTTGTTCTGTTAACTGCTGTAAATTGTCTTGGGATTGCGGGTTCGAAATGATAGAACCCGGGGTTGTGTAAATATCGGATTGAAATGATATAAATCCGTTTCACTTGACCTAGGCTAGAAAATCTTATACAGGCCCGTGGTTTATATATTATTTTTTGAAATGATTTTAAATTATTTAAATTTAGAAATTTGATGATATTCTAATTTAAATTATATAAAGGATTTTTATGAGATTTACAATGATTTAAAAGGGGTTAAATAAATAAATGTTGAGTTAAAATTTTGGAATATAACTTGTTTAGAAATTCTATATTTTTGGAAAGGAAAAGATTTCAATACAGAAATAATAAATAATAAGTTATATTTGAAATTTGATGTTTAGCTAAAAGTCTACTACAGCATTTAATTGCTGTCTTTTGAAACTTGACTATTTTAAACCCATAACTTTAGATAGCATTTCCTAGATGCTGTAGAAGTGAAATTGATTTAAAATTGATTTATTTAAAATTTCATCTCTATTTTGGGAATACGTTAAGATTTGGAATTTAAATATGAAATTTCTAATAAAGTAAGAAGTTGAGTTTGGAAAGTTTTAAAAGAAGAAAATTGATTTCTATTCTTTTGATAAAAGCAATAAATTCCAAATTTAATTGAATAAATTGAAATGGTATATTTTCAAAGGAAATGTTTTAAATCAAGGATTTGAAATTAAAGGTATTTGAAATATATATATTGATTTGAAAAATATAAATACCATTTTTCAAACTATAACCACGGGTTATAATAACGTTTGGTTGGCAAAGAGACCGGGATCGGATATCTGGCATACTCTCTGTCGATACCGAAAACCACTTTGACTAACCGTGTACGCGGTGGAGATTCCAGAATGAAGTAGGATGGTGGTGACGGTTTCTTTAAGGTAAATACGTGGACCCGACTCCCGTGAGTTGGCATAAGGTGGCTAAAACAGGAGCGATTCTCGGATTAATGAGGTAGCACCTCTGATCGAACGCACTTCTTCGTATGCCATTCTATTACTCTTGTGATTGTTTTGGTGCGCACCTTTGATTTGGGAGTGTTGTTCGAGGTGGGCGGTAACTGCGGCTACGCGTTTCCACCGGTCCGGATAGCAATTGGTATATCTACCCTGGCATTGCCTAGTTGTGCCGTGTCACCTACCCTAGCGAGCCTACTACGAGTTTCTATTTGTGTCGTACCTATGGAGTATCCTCTGGTAGCTTCCCGATCAGGAGGTATTACGGTACTGTATAGACTATTGGCATTATTTGTGTTAAGGGGAATATTGGGTCACTCCTTAACGCTATTTAAAAGTAAGTTTATTTTATATATAGACACTATTATAATAGCGCAATATACTACATAGTAAATAGTTTGACGGATCCTTAGAGGATGGGCGATCCCAAGCATCCTTTAAGTTACTTGCTTTATATTACAGTACACTTGATTTAGCTTACATTATATAAGTATGTATGTCCTGACTCGAGTGTTTTGTTTATTTGTACGCTCGGGTTAGCCTGAGTTGCAGCTACAGCTTTCTTTCCGGAGCTAGGACCACTCATAGATCACTCTTGCTAGTTGGAAGCTTTTTCATCTTTATCTATTTTGTAATTCAAAGCATTAAAGACTTTATATTTGCTTATGGCTTAAAATTGTATCGAAGTTTATAAACAATGTATTTCTGTTTGGTAAAAGTTTCAGTGGCTTCATGAACCACTGTGATATTTTATATTCCGCTGTGAGATTCTGATATCTGTGTCTGTGATTCTGTGATTAATTATTTACTGCATATTCTGAGTTCTGCCAAATTTATTTTTTACAACGCGGTATTTTGAACAATTCAAGTCCGACATGTGCGGATGCGAATGGTTGAAAACACCGGGTCGTTACAAAAACTCCTCGGGAATTAAAAATTTGAGATGAAATTTTAGACTAATCGTAGTGGACCGTGGTTTCTATTTGTTGACTATAGCATCGGTTGACTGTAGTGTTGATTGATCGTTTGTGTGGCACATTGGCTACAGTGTTGATTGATCATGGTTTCTCTTTGTTCGTTTGTGATGTTTGGTTGTTAACAAATGTATACTATTATTTGTCACTATGATTGTAGAAGTGACTCTAGTATTTCAATTTTGGTGTGAATGTTATTGATTGTAGACTTGTATTTGTTGATGCTGAATGTAGTCATGAGCTCATAAATTTGTAGTAGTCAATGTTTAGAAATTTGTTTATATTGGTGTCGAAATATTGATGCCGTATTTTCGATTTGTAGTTTCTCTGAGTAAGTAACAGAGCGACATTTGAAATGCCGCATGGGGCAGCATTTGAATTCTGCAAGGGGGGCATTTAAAACGCCGCATGGGGCATCATTTGAAATGTCGATACCTGCGGCATTTCGGATGTCGCGGTCCCGTTTCCTCAGGCGTCATTTCAAATACTGAAGTGTGGTGTGCATCTGCTATAGGTTTGGCAAGCATGTAGACTGACTTTTGAAAATAAAAGAGTTCAGCCAGGCATAACATACTTCGAACATATAAATATTATTTCGAATAATGCTTCAATAAGTTTGTGCAATTGTTTTAGATATTTATTCATCATACAACAAGTTTCTAATATCATAACGTTACATTTCAAATATCCTTCAACGATCTATGTGGCCACAACATCGAATACTTGTACCCGTGAACCAGCAATTCGTTTCGGTATTCAAGGTTCAACTTTTCCAAACGACTAACCTCCGCTTGCAACTCTAAAGCATATTCCACCCCTCTAGGACACAGTGGTGGATCGAACCACTTAAAAAAATTGCAGCATTCAACCTGATGCGGTCGAATCTTATGATCGTTCTATCCAGCGCAGCGGTAGAAACGACGTCTAGCGTTCCTATCGTTTCACCAAACGACTATTTCGCATTCCTCTCCACAATCACAAACCACACATGTAGCATGGGAGCTTGAGCTTGCACAATTTTACCGACCAAAGACACCTAAAAGACGTGCATGGAGCGATTGTTAGACTGGTCTGTCAACCGCGGCTTCTCCACGTGATGTTCCACTATCAACAACCGGGGATTCTTCTTCGAATTGTGTCTCTGGTACAAAATCAACTTCAAGGTCGGCGCCACTTGAAATCCCCTTTCCTCTATTTTGTTCGAATTTGTTGTACATCTTCGTCATTATTACGTCATTAATTTCCCAATTGTCCATTATACACCTATAGATACAATCAAATAATACATCGAGAAAACAATTGTTGAAATTGAACGAGAAAAGTATAATACTTACCTTTGACGCAGCAATGTTGAATTGAAATATGGGGAGGGGTAGTTGCAAATTGTTAAAATTGAATGAGAATAATATAGCAATATGAAACCTAGAGCTTTTGATGAAATAAATTTGATAAAGTTAGGGTGTGGATGGGGTAATTGCAATAACTTAGCGAAAATATAGGCAACAGAGCGACTTTTCAAATGTTGCCATGGTGCAGCATCTCAAATGACGCCCACAGTGTCATTTCAAATGCTGCCCCATGCGGCATTTCAAATGCCACACATAAGCAGCACTAGAAATGTCGCTTTGTTAGTTACTCACCAATGTATTCAAATTTGTGATTAAGTACACAATAAACTTTGAATACACTCTGCGTTAGAATGTTAACGATAAAATAAATAAGTGTCGAATAAACTTTGCATACAATATCAGATTACATAAACAATTGTTCTTGGACAAACTAGAATACATTCCAATTAGGATTACAAATAAAATAAAACAAAAACATTAAGTTTCTGTATTGCAACGATTTTTTTTATGACCAAGAACACCACATTTGCTGCACCTATTTCCTTTAGTGGTCTGCATCTCATCCATTGTACCTTTAATTCTAGTTAAACGTGGACGTCCTAGTTGTCTTATAGCTACTGGAGGTAGGACCAATTGACCGTCACTTGAACTTCAATAGCGTTTATCTCATACTGGGTGAAATTCGGGGGTGTAAGCTGTTAGGTATTTCTCTGTGGAATACCATGTTGAGGTGAAGTCGTGATGGGCTCTATTTGCTCCATTGGAAACCGTTGAGCAAGCGGCCATAACATGCATACACGGTAGGTGCTCTAAAAGAGGGATGTTGCACATACAAGAGCAACTGTTACCATTGATTAGTCCTTTGAACTCGTCACCAAAATAGTGCACAACTTGCCGCTCAGATTAACTAAATCGAATTATTCTTGTATGCCTAGCTTTGTTAGCTTTTTCGGCAATTTTGGCTTCCCACTTTAGAGTAAGAGGGGAAGGCAGTTTCGCTGCCGCTTCTCTTCGTTGACAAAAATAATCAACCGACCTAAAAAAGATGCATGCAACTAAAGCTTTTACATCGAACACCATTGAAACTTTCTATGTAGTTAGTGGTCATGACATGAAATCGCCCGCAATCATCTTTACACAATGCCCAATTCTCCTCGTTCACACCCAAACTCCTTTCTATCGAATTGTGAACCCTGATGCTTATAGTTTTGATTTCTTCATGTATTCTGATGTACTCGGCTTCTTCCGCAATACAAGCTGCAGCATAATAAAGTCTGGTTAATCATTTTTCTCAAAACCCTATAGCTTGAAAATTAGCTTTAACATGTCTAGCACAAAATCTATGTTTATGTGGCAAACACCATTTCGATTCCAAGGATGATGGTATTCCTTTCATTCGATCCGAAATAAAGGTAATTCATTGATTGTTAACACTATAAATGAACCGCCGCATGCAGGCAAAAAACCACCCCAACTATCCCTGGATTCAGACTCTACAATTGCGTACGCTAAAGGGTATAGGTGATCATCATCATCAACAGCAATGGCCACAAGTAGTGTCCCTTTATATTTTCCATACAAATGTGTCCCATCAATACATAATAACGGACGACAATGAACAAATCCTTCAGTACAAGGTCCAAAGGCCCAAAAAGCTCGATTGAAGACTCCATAATCATCGGTCGTAAACGTGTCCGACACTTCCCGAGTTCGATCTAGTTATTTCAGCAAAATATTGCCTTAGACTGCTATATGACTCCGCCCAACCGCCATAAATTCTTTCCACCGCCTTACTCAAAGCTCTCTAAGTCTTCATATAACTAATTTTCATGAAGAACTGTTCTTTCATCAAAACTTGTATCGTCCCGGCTGTAATATTCCGATCGGCTTTCACAAAAGATATATTTTTGCCCTACAAAGTTGGACGTCGTCTATTTGTGAGTGGAGTACATCGTTCGGTTAACACAATTGTGTTCGCTAGGGTATTTCCTTACAATCCATCAGTTATGCTCTAATTTTTTTGAGACAATAGCATGAATTCTCCACGGACAGTTTGCATCTATATTACAGACGACGATGTATTTGATTTTATTTGATTTTTTTGCTTTAAAAGTAACGACATGCAAAATCGACAATTCGCTCAAATGTTGTAACAACTTGGCTTTCGTCTCGAAAATCAAACAAACTTTAAATCCATTCTGAACGCTTATAGTTGAAAACATCTCATTGTTGAACTCAAGATTTGCAACGATTGACATTGCCATAATTTGTGCGTTGCACAAATCATCATCCAAAGGAACTTCCATTTCCAGCTCATCACTGTCTTCGAAATATTGTCTTCAACCGGAAAATCATATTTCAAAGGATCATATTTCACTTGCATACTACCTATCCATGACATGTCGGTCTTAACTATGTTCACTAAATGCATACTATTTACAAGGGGTTCATTATTGACATCTTCACATTCATCCCCGTCCATCTAAGTATCAATATCTTCGTTGTTTTCATTTACGCTTATATACTCCAAATTGGAATTAGATTGCATAGGAATATCGTTCGCAGGGAATCTGCTATTCAAATATACATATTACTTTAAAACCAATACCATAATTGCTACCTACCAAATTTTGATTCTTCATGATACATACCTCTGACTAAGATCATATAACTCGGAAGGAGTTGGATACATAAATTGAGACATATGACAGTGTGATGGTCCAGCAGGACTAGGCGGTGTTGGTCGACAAGGAAGATGACTGCATATACAGCGAAAAAACTGTTAAGTAGCGCACAACTATCAAATTAATACAATCTAAATTTCATAAATAAACGTTTCACCTTTCGAGCAAATGTGTAAAGCTGTCTTGACTTTGATAGGGGTACATATACTTAACGAACTGTAGATAAGTCATACACGGAGGATATCCACATAAACCTTGTTGTTGACTGTACATCGCTGTCATAGTCGGACTAATTACTTTCGGAGATGCATTTCCGCGACTGATACTTACTGCTTTAACCGCTCTTCGGTGCTCCTCAATAACACTGTTAACCTTTTGTTCTCGTACGGGTTCTTCTACTTGCAAGCGTCTAATTTTTCCAACAAACAGCTCAATTGATTTCGATGTCGTCGAAAACATTAGCTCCACACCATCATCATCGGCTATTTTAATAGCTTTCGATCCTGAGTCCGTCGGCCAGTTACACAATAACTCTATGTTAAATTCTTCATATTTTATCTTGATAGCTTTATAAATCGATTCTTTCAGGTGCACCAAATTACAACCTTTCAACACTTTAGTTGGCTTATACGAGCCACCGACATGTTTTCCACAATTAAGTTCATCAACAATCAATTCGTCATCGAAATAACAGATCGTTGGTACACAGTTGGGAGCTACTCTACAATTTATTCAGTCAACTAGTTACCTATTATCATTTTTTACCAAACAGCAAATGAGAAAAAAAAATCAAACTAGGATTTCCAAAAAACGTATCTGCTATAGCTAATTTTTTGTTCAAGAGGAAGAATTAGAAGTTGCTTCTCATTTGTAGCTGAATCCAATCAAGATTCAACTATAGTATGCAAATATTTTAACTGTTTGGAGTTTAGAATTTTTGTAGATCTAAGAATACTTTGGAAGAAGGCAAACATAAAAATGTGGCTGTCTTATAAAACAGCAGATAATAGCGGCATTTGAGATGCCGCCAACACAGGTGACGCCAACGTGGCGAAAACTGGTCTAGTTTTATAAATAGTTTGCAATGTGATCTATTATTGTAATTTGTTTAAAAATTTGGCCTAAATACAAAATTTATCCATAATTTATATATTAAATATCAAAATAAAATGTGTCTAAATGCTCAGCACATGGCCCGTAAACAAGGAATACCACTAATATAATCAAGGCATTAAAATATGTATGTGGCTATGTGAACAAATCATGCACTCTAAGAAATATATTCAAACAAAATTGGTACAAGCTAAATATATAAATTTTTACTTGGAACAAGAAAACAAAATGAAAAGTGAACTCATATATAGAACATACTATTCTATACTCAAGACAAAGAACAGAGTAGAAAAAATGGATTACTCTCTCACACTTATACGTTGTCAAATAAATATAGAATAAAGATAGGAAAGTCAGTTCATAATGGTAAATTGGAATGCTCATAGAGACAAATGAAATGGGAATGTATTGTAAAAAATGGTGACAGCATGTTGAATCATAATGCACTAGTCCAACTACATGCAACTATAATACTTAAAGGAAGTGAAGTAAAACTCAATAAATATACAATTTAGATAAATAAGCAAACAGTTTTAAAAAAATATTTAAATATATTTATACATGAATAGAGCAAAGAAGGATATTAGGATATGAAAAAAAATAAGACAATAAATGCACATACATGCAACATATATCTATGGATGTGATAAATCTTAAGTATGTTTAACTTTATTTGTTCTAAGTGTAATAATAGTAATATATATGTAAGTAAAAATATTCTCATTCTAAATATAAAATTACACGTAAATATATACAGGAAGTGATACTACTGATAATGATTGAATAATATATGATAGTATAAATAAAGTATTAGTTCAAGTATTAAGTTCTAATACTAATGTTAATGTAGCTTATACAACAACAAAAGATTGGTTAAATATTTGGATTGAAATAAAAGTATAAAACAATGCAGTGTTGGTCATTGAGAACCTGGAGATCAACAGAGTAGGTATATGGGTATAAACGGGAATTAGTACAAGGATATGCAGGCAGTTTCTCTAATGGTACATATTCACAACACACTTAAACATACACTGACATAAGCACATTACAAGCCATAGGAATGCTTGCATAAAGGAAGGAGAACTGTTACGTACGCAAGAGAGAAGTGAGGCGCAATCGCACTGACCACTCGTCGACTAGTCATCATCCCCACTCGACCGGTTGCAGTCGACCTGTGATGATGCACTGGTCGACCGGTGCCAGTTCAAAGACATGATGCTGTGTTGTTGTTGTTATTATTATTATTATTATTATTATTATTCATTTTTTCCTATTCTTGGTTTATTCGATTTCAATGCATAAAGGAGCGAATTCAGACATGCAACACTTTACATTTCATTTGCAACAATAAAAACTGAACCGACATAGATTTCGTGTGCCAAAGGACTCACCTAGAAGTCGCGTCCATGCCTCTTCACTGCCTTTCTCTCTTTGATATTGAGTATGCACGCACATGACAAATCGACACCACAGCAAGCAAATCTCATACCATAGATGCACGTTATCATGGAGATGAATATATCTTAGTCTGAAGATTTTAGGTAATTTAATTGATTTGTTTTCAATATTCGGAGTGGTGATGTACCGTAGGTTTTGGCTTCAAGAAGAAAAGTTACATCGTGGGGTGAGACATAATTGAACAAAATAAAGAAAGAAAAAAAATCCAGATTTAAGAACTTGGGCTTGGTACTAACTTTTGGGCTAAGCAAGTGAGAACATATATAGTGTAACGACCCGTAAAATTCGTGGATTTAATTTGGTTGAATTAATGAGTTTTGTAATTAAATTTAGTAGAAAAAAAAACTTTACAAGCAAATATTGAAATGAACGCTAAATTAAAATATATGAATGGTGACATAAAACTTATTTACTAGCAATTTGAATAAATTTCATTTAAATGGAATTAACTAATATGTTAATGTAAATTAAGAAAATATTGGAATAAATGATAATTCCATTCATACTTGTAAGCAGTTATTATAAGTTGCATGTTGAAATGGTTGATTGAATTGGAATTTAAAATTTAATTTAAATGAAAAAAATATAAAGGTTTTGAATAACGAAAATTTAGGAAATAAGGTTTGAACAAGTTGATAAGTAATAACCAAAATAAGGGAATAGTATTAATGTAAATAAAGTTGAAACAAATTGGATATAGAGAAATAAATGTAAGCATAATAAATTAATTAATGTGGATTTCAATAAATGGTAATTGAATAAAAGTCAACGTTCCCTAAGTAATCATATTACTTGCTGGAAAGTAATACGTAATTGATTGAATGTGATTACGAAATATAAAATTTGTGTATACACGGGATTTTTAACGGTGATTGTTAAGTAATAAACCTATAAAGGCTTGTAAAGGAAATAGGTAACAATCTATATGTTGTTTATTTCATTTACTATGTTAAACTAAAATCTGGGAATCAGATCTCAATTAAGGGAAATTAAGTTGTACGTTAATTTGAAATAAAATCTAATAAATATTACATTGATATGCAATGTAGTACAAATGATTATGGATTGTCAAATTTGGTAAAAAGGGATTGGACTAAGGAAATTTTGTTAATTTAGTTTAAAACCTTAATTTATATGCGTAATTGACAAGATTAACATTTTAATATAACTGTTGATACAAATCTAAGATGTATATAGAAGTATCAGTGTAATGAAATGTAAACAAATGTTAAATATGCGTATATGATAAAGATTGTTTGAATAAAAAGAATGGGAATCAACATTTAATTATTTATTTTAATTTAAATTACGATAATATGATTTATTGCAATTAAATGGATTTAATATTTAAAAATTACGTAAATATAAATTTAGATGAAATTTGGAGATATTTACGCAATAGAGTATGCATCCAATGGTAGTCTCATCTATTGGATGCTAATAGATTGAATAATTAAATGAAAGTCAATTAAAAGGAATTTTTGCAAATTTAATTTATAATTTGCGAATATAATGAAATTGAAATATAACGCTGAAATGAATAAGTTTGTTAACTCTAAATTTACATCTAGATTTGGTTTAACTAATACGAGGGATTAAGAAAATAAAAGTGATAAAGATTGTCAATTTCAGAATTTAAATAGGAAATTTGATTTAATCAATTTATTGTAAATTTATTTAATTAATATAAAAAATAGCCATTTTGGCCACTGACTCGGATTTCGAAGAAACAAGTTTTATCGGATCCGTAACGGTGAATTATAATAGTGTTTCAAGTTTCGTGGCGATCGGACTTGTCGTTTGATCGTACGGACTTGAAACGCCTTGAAATTTATGCAATTGAAATAAATTGAAATCAATTTGAACACATTGATTTCAACATAACTTCTCCATACGATAGAATTTGGACGCGAAACCTTTTCCATTGCGTTTAGAATATTTTAAAACACCAATTTTGATATATGGGTTTACCCAATTCCGTTCCGAGGTCAGATCGGGCTTTTTGGGCCACGTTAGCGCTAGCACGTAGATCTATCTACCCGATTCATATATTTTTCAACTTTATCTATAAATACCCTACTAAACCCTAGCCTCCGCCTATTCATATTTGTCTACGTATAAATTTCATCAGCTCCTCCTCTTCTTCCAATGGCTGCAAACCCTAAATCCAATTTCAAAATTCAAAAATCAAATCCAAAGCTTAAAATTTAAAATCCTCAGAAAATTCTGGAAAAAATATATATCGAACATCTCGACGATACGAATCAGCGTCTGCTGTTTGTTTTTCGAAATTGCGCTTCGATCAGTGGAAAATCATGGTCAAAGGTCAAAATTTCGAAACCCATATGGTGATTTGGGCAGCAACCGAGAAATTCCTTTCTAGTTATCGAAGAGCTCGACAAGGGGAAGCTAACGCTGGTAGTCGGGAGGGCTAATTCGATCGGAGGCGCTCGAATTTGGCGATTTAGGGTTTCGAAAACCCTAAAAGGGGCGGCGGCGGCCACCTGGGGGTGCCGCGGTGGTGTCGGTCGGTAGAGGGGGAGATGGGGGTCTTGTCGATGGCGGCGGCTCGTTGATAACTAGCCGTAGGCTCGTCGAAATCTCGGTCAAAATTTGGTCAAAATGTGAGAATTGGGTTTTCACGGGCTCGGGTTCCTTCGCGTACCGGAGAAGATGATTGTAGCTTTTGATGACGTGGCTATTTAATATGGGTTAGTTTTATTTTAATTTTATTTTTGTTTTCAAACGATTTAAATCTAATAACATTCGCATACGAACTCAATTTCACGCGCGATTTTTTTTGTTAGGGTCGTAATGAAATTCCGGATCTATTGACGCTGGTTTGGACAAATTTAGAGACTGTCCAATTTTTGAGTTTAAATTGAATTTGAATTCAATTTAAATTCAAAAGGTGAGTGTTTTAACCCACTCACAACTTCTAAGTTTTCTTATATTTGTTAAATTGATTTAAGATATGAGTAGAAATTTATTTATGACTGTTTTGCATATTTTATTCATCATCTCAGTTAAATCGCATTTATTTAATTTAACTATTAATTAATTAATTTTATTATTGCATATAAATTGACAGTTAAAATTTATTTATTTTGCATATAAACTGCTAATTAAACAGTTATTTATTTATTTATTTATTTATTTTGAACATAAACTCTTGGTTGATACCTGTTATATTTTATATGCTCTATTGATGTTTGTTTAAATTGATGATGATTGCAATAAATTGGTTGATGATTGATATTGGGTGAATGGATGATGTGTTCTATATATTATAAACTGCAAGTTATTATGCATTTTCATTTCATTCGGGATTGCGGTTTGAAATGATATACAATCGTATTTTTATTTTTAATTGCGGATTGAAATGATAAATATCTATATCACTTGACCATAGGATAGAAAATTTTATACAGACACCGTCGGTCTATATATAATTGTTTTGAAAATGATTTCTATGGTTTGGGTAGGATACGGTTTAATAAATGTTAAATTTCGATATTATGTAAATATTATTTTATATATATACATATATAGTTAAATTTTTGAATTTAAGCTATGTATAAATCTGTTAAATAAAATATATAAGTTGAATAATGGAGTTTGATAATTTATAATATATGGTCAAGTATAGGTTTAAGATATGGTATATATATAGAGTTTTAATGATTTAAACCAATTAAGATTGGAAGATAAATTGGAAATTTATTGGGAATTGAGCTTATTTAAAAATTTAACTCCATAAGTGATGTAAACTTATTTAAATTTGGAAATTTAAAGGTATGATATTTATAACTGGATTTTTATTCAAGATAAATTAAATGAATATTTCTAGTATAAATAAATTGAAGGAAATATTTAGTTGTTAGTAATTTGAGTTTATTTTTAATGATTTTGGATTCATTATAAACTAAATAACAGGACAATAAATTGTTGAATAGAAATTTCCAACCTTAGTTTTGAAATTGTTAATTACTCAAAATTTGAAATATATTGGAATCGAAGTGTTTTATTGAAACTGGAAGTGAATCTAAAAATTTATGGGTTTAGACTTAATTTGAATTGAATAATGGTAAAGGCATGGAATTTTTTTTATACTTTATAAAGTAATTTAAAATCAACTATTTCACATACTGTTGAATATCCAAACCATTTAAGTTTTGAAAGTTATGGTTTTAAAGCTACAAATTTCGTAGTTTTATGTTTGAAAGTTATAATTCAAATTTTTGGTTTAGAATTATTATAAAATTCAAAGTAATATGATTTTGGAAAAGAAATATATTTGAAATAAAATAATATTATATTAATTTGTATTTTACAAAAATAATATCAAATGAGTTTGTTTTTAAATGGATATCGTATTTATATGGTTTTGAAACAGATATTATATTCTGGTTTTGAAAGTAAAATTATTTTTAAATGACCGCAGTGTTATAATAACGTTTGGGTGTTAAAGAGACCGGGATCGGAAGTTGTCATACTCTCTGCCAACTCCGAAAACCACTTTAACAACCGTGCACGCGGTGGAGATTCCAGAATGAAGTAGGTTGGTGGCGGCGTTTCCTGTAAGGTAAATACGTGGACCCAACTCCCGTGAGTTGGCATAAGGTGGCTAAAATAGGAGCGATCGACGGGTCAATGAGGTAGCGCCTCTGATCGGACACTTCCCTTCGATACTATACTCTGACTTTGGATTGATTCGGTAGCCACCTTCACTTTTTATTTCTTTGATTTGGGGGAGTTTGTTCGAGGTGGGCGGTAGCTGCGCGCTACGCGTTACCACCGACCCGGAAGCGTAATTGGTATATCTACCCTGACATTACCTAGTTGTGCCGTGTCACCTACCCTATCGCGCCTTGTACGAGTTTGGATTTCTCCCGTAGCCCGTGTGGTATCCTCTGGTGGCTTTCCGATCAAGAGGGACTATGATATTGGATGGACTACTGGGACTATTACGTGTTAAGGTGGAAAATGTAAAGCCTTAACGCTATTTAAAAGTATGTTTATTTTACTATAGACACTATTATAATAGCGAAATATACTACATAGTAAATAGTTTAACGGATCCTCAGGAGATGTAAATCCCAAGCATCTCTTGAGTTACTGCACTCATATTTATTTCTATTGATTTAACTTACATAAGATCTTTTAGTTCTGACTCGAGTGTTTTGTCTTTTCAAATTCTCTCGGGCCAGTCCGAGCATTTCAGGATCGAAGAATTTAGCGCTGGAGGATGAAGACGGAGATTTCTATTATTATTATTTATTATATTCCACTACACTCATATTGTTCCGCTGTATTGTTATTGGTATGTGTAACTCTGATATGTATTATATAAATAGAATCAAATGTTTTTGTAAACGGATTTATAAACTGTATATTTGATTTTCATATTTTATCCTTCCGCTGTGAGATTCTGTTTTCTTTTTATTTCTTTCTTGTTTTTCTTATTTACCCCATGACAATCTGCCCTTCCTTATGGTTTGAATTGGCACGTGTGTCGATTTAAAGCGTGCGAAAAGGCGGGACGTTACATATAAATGTTTGTATTTTCTTTTAGGGGCCGGCACAAAACGGTGACACAAAAGATCCGGACCATTGTATTTTTTTGTCTTTATGGAAAAGGTGGAATTCAGGGGCAATCCAATGGTAAAGATTTTTTGTATCACCAACCGTGTCTATATTTTGTGTCTAAATAGACTTTTCCATATACTCTTTAAATTAAATTCCAGTCCATTAATTAAATACAAATTTCCATTTTAAAATAGTCTATTTTACTAAGTATTAAATTTCAATTACGTTACTTTTATAGAATATTATTTTCATACTTTTAACTTATTCAAATATAAATATTACATTCTCACAATTTGAACTCTCTTGTTAAATAATTTCAAAACCAATTTTTCAAAATAATTTCCAAATTCAAATCTAATCAATTGAATTACTATTATTATCTTAAACTAAGTACCACTTAAAATTGGGGTTGTTACAACTTTGGGCTTACCAAATGACCCAAAAGTCCACGACCGACCAAACTCCATTTTCTTTGGCCTACGGATTAGAGACCATGATTCCAACTGAATTGAAGCTCCCTTTTCATCGAAGAATTCACTACAATCCTAAAATTAATGAGGCTAACTTGGGTCCCTTGATTTGGTCGATGAGAAATGAGAAGAAGCTGATTTGAGGGTAGTTGCTCACCAAAAAAGAGTAGCATGACAATTCAACGCGAAAAACCTCACCTTTGATGTAGGTGTCCTTCTTTTGAAATGGGTCTTTCCTAGCTAGTCTGGTGGCACTAAGACTAAACTGGGAAGGTCCCTATGTGATAGAACATATTCTTGGAGATGGAACTTCAAGTTGGCAACCGTTGATGGAATCTCAATTCCAAGAGCATGGAATAGTGAACACTTGAGATGCTATTTCACATTGACGTATTCCTATAAAAAGTTAACTAGACTCTGATGTAGTAAGACAGATTCTGCCATTCTTGTGTTTAGAAATAGAATTGTCTTTGGAAATCGATGGGATTGTATTCTTGAAAGCCTAACTTTGTACAGTATTAGTAATGACAATACTGAACATTTTTTTTGGAAACACTAATATCATGGAACCTAAAGATAGGTGTTGGTAAACTCTGTTGACCCATAATCAGGTCATTGGATTATAATCAAACTAGGATCAATCACACAATTCAACCCCATGCATCTAATCTTCGACCAATACCCAGGGATAGGCAAGGTTTGAAATTGGCACCGTAGATTGGCACCAACTAACTCCATGAATCTATGATCGGATTGTTGAAATTTAATCGTGCCGGGATCGATCAGACGATTCTCCCCATACATTTGATCTTTGACTGATGCTCGGAGATAAGCATGGTCTAAGGTTAATGCTCAAAGATAGGCCTCTAAAGCACCAGGTCTCGAAGAAAGGAAACCGACATGTGACTGAAGCATTTTTACATTTGACTACACTTATAGCCCAACGAGTCATGCTTGGCTAGTGAAGGGTGATGTTGGTAAATGAACAGTTTTGATCCACATTCGAAGATAGACAGGGTCAAAGATGGATGTCCAAAGATAGACATCTAGATTTCTATTTCCCAGAGATAGTAAACAATGTGGAGCTAGTAGCTTTTGTGATTGCAAACTTGTTTATGTCAAATGGAACCAAATGAGAAACAAGATAGGCCACGAAGTTGGCTAGATCATCATAGTTTTATTTAGCCAAGAAAGAAATACTTAGGTATCGACAAAATTTTCGTACATATAGAATTTTGGTGAGTAATAGATTTGCATTGTTTCAGATATGATTATCCTAAACCAAATTAATCAAAGTATATAGGCGAACAAGCACAAAGATAGAAAAACAAAATGATGAAAATCTGAAGAAAAAAAAGAAACTTTATTCACATCTAACTAATGAAAACAAAAGTGAGGGCCATACCTTTACAACAACGGCCTATGTACACATGCCAAAAAATGAAAAAAAAAGCATTGCATAAGAAAATGATATATAACCATGCTTCTTCCTCCTTCTAGTCTTCCTCTTGGCTTGCGGAGAGGTTGAAGCATGTCATTTTTTAGATGTAAATCCTCCCTCCCGATAGACGGCCCTAAGGATTCTCCTTCCAGTTGTAATCACTTTCTAGGGATGTTGGGGCCTCAGCCTCAATGCCAGCCATTATAGGAGAAGAAATTGGAAAAACGAGTGACGATATCGGCAAAGCTACCGAGAGTGGGGGTGGAATGTCATCAACATCTTTCACTTTCTTACTATTCTTCATTGTAGTTAATAAGTAGTTTGTAATTATAACATTGAACAGTCCAGAACCATGGTCCTTATCCCCTATGATAGTTAAATATTCAATGCCTTACGTCATATTTGGATCGTCCATAACCTCTTCATTCAGTGCGTTAATCTTTTTGGCATCCTGACCTAGAGCGGACCCATTTGAAGAGGTTGGAATTGAAGGTGGGGCAGAGATGATGCTAGATTCAATCATTAAAGCTTGAGTGCTTGAGGATATATTCACTTCTGGTAAAGGGGTAATGGCAAGTGGACCCGCAACTTTAGAAAGTGAAAAATAAAGATTAGAAATATCAACCGGTGTCATCCATACCTTGAACACATGAGAAACTAATGATATACCTCCAAAAGAAACAAAAGTTGTTTGAGAAGGAGCCCCCACTTTGACTTTACTCTATAGTGGGGATATAATAGACATCATTAGGGCGGACTTGACAGCGTGTACACGTAGCAGACCGGGATTTTCGACACCGAAAATCGACATCTATATATGTCCACTACATAGACTGCCGAGTAGTCGAGTGTGGGAAAGACCATTTCATTAGGGGTGAAAAAAAAGAAACCAAAACACAGAATCTCGTAATCGCAGCGGAACAAAAAAAAATAACAACGGATTTTTATGTAAAAGAATCTGTAACTGGTTAATACTTACAGTCATCAGAGCACACAATCATTACATCAAATCTAGACAGTTATAACAACTTGTCCTCATACAATGGAAATATCCAAGCACGTGATATACGTCTGAACTCCTCCAGCTCGTCTTATGAGTTTCATAGCATTTAACCTGAACCTGTAATACTCGGTCTGACCCGAGCATTGTAATAAAATAACATCCGAGTCAGTCTAGAAAACCAGCGTGAGAAAACACACTCAAATTGAATTATTAACTTTTTAAAACCCTTTTGAAAACAAAGGTATCTCGTAAGGCCATGTCACAAATAAACACAACGGGTTTTTACCTTACGATAAACAAAACAATTTTTTATCAAAATCATCTGATATTATAATATTGTCTATAAAAAGTAAATAGAATATAGTTGAAATGCTTGCATCTCACGTTCCAGCATAGTTGGAACAATTAAAACCGTACAACGCTTATTGGAGAATGGATTCCATCGAATGATTGGGCCACTGGGGTACTGCCCGTCAGAGTACACCTTTAGAACAATGTACCGAGGACCACTTCGGGATCCCCTACTACACAAGACTGACCTACCCTTAACCTGGATAGACCGAATAAGATTACCCCGCGGTTGGGATTGGCAACTTCCACACAACCGAAAAAAGGAACTCTAAATAAGGGTAACCTTACCCTACTTAGGTGCTACCCACTTAGCATTGCTATATCTCCACTGTTTTATTCTTTCTCCAGTTGATAAGGTTCGAGGCTAAGCATTACCTTTTAAAGAACATATTCACTTAGAATGCTCATCGTCCTTCAATGACGATGTTTTGATAGAATTCGTCCATGCAAGTTGTCTTGGGTCTGGACAAACCGAATCACCGTCTTCATCATCATCATGGTATATATTCTTTATGTTCAAATCGAATCGAAGTGGTTTTCTGATAATTAAATCCGATCCCAGTCTCTTCGAAACATTTAACGAAATTGGCCAAAATTTGATAGTCGGTTATTTAACTATCAATGCACGTCCATAAACAATCATCAGGCCTTATTATAAATTATCCAAAAATTTTCTCAAAATATCTTTATAAGATATTACTTCCTCAACCTTTGAAAAAAAGTTTTCAAATCCTTTTTACTTACACGGAACATTTTCACCCTTTCCCAATCCTTGGAAAGTTTTCTTCACTTCATTGGATATTCAACACTTAGAAAATATTCCTTTCATCTCCTTCTTCTTTTCTCAAAAATCAATTACAACTTTGTAAATTTTCCAACTCATTTCACACGAGTCTTATAAATTCCGGAATTCCTTAATTAATTCCCTTAATATTTTTCAATACCAATTATACTTACTTATAAACTTGATTTCCTTTGTACTTCTTTATGAATTCTATTTTCATTCTTCGAAGTTCTCTTCTATTTAAATTCTTCGCAAATTTTCTTGCTTTTCTTTCCAATTCACCGTATGAATTTCCTTATAAAACATATTCATTGAAAACCCATTTTTTTGGCTTTCGAGAAGGTTAATAACTAAATTTAAACATTTCAAAGCTCTCTCTCTCTATATATAATAAGTATTTTAAACAAAATAATAATAACATATTTTTAATACACATTCAAATAATTATTTAAAATATCGAAACATCTTTTATAATATCACTTTCCAAAGAAGATTTAAAAGTTAGTATTCTATTTAAAATAAATATCAAGTATTAAAAAATTCATTTCGGAAGTATTCAATACAAACAACTTTGAAATTTCATAGTTTAATAAATAAAAGTTTCCTTTTTAAAATTTAAAAACTAACTTATCTAAAAATTTATTTTCAAGTCCAAATACCCAAATTTCCAGTCTATAACCCCTCTCTATTTTCAATCACATATCTTTAATTCGGGTCTCTAAACCATCTTCATCAAAAATAGTATCCATCGAAAACCCATTTTCCCGGCTTCCGAGAAGGTTTGTAAATGAGTTTAAACATTTCAAAACTCCCTATATAAATATATATAAGTATTTTAAAGAAAATAATAATAACATATTTTTAAGACATATTCGGATAATTATTTAAAATATTGAAACACCTTTTATAATATCATCTTCCAGAGCAGATTTAAAAGTTTGTATTCTATTTAAAATAAATATCAAGTATTTAAAAATTCATTTCGTAAGTATTCAATACTAACTACCTTTAATATTACATAGTTTAATAAATAAAAGTTTCCTTTTTAAAATTTAAAACCTAACTTATTTAAAAATTTATTTTTAAATATGGATACCCAAATTTCCAGTCTATAACCCCTCTCGATTTTCAATCACGTCTCTTCCATTTCGGTCTCCTAAACCATCTTCATTAAAAATAGTATCTACTATTTTCCTCACCCTATTTCCATATTCCTATATAAATTCTTTCCATAAATTTGTATTCCAAATTTATCACCCAATATCACTTTCCTTCATTTGTAAACTTCGTTTATAAAATTTTCAGTTACTCCTTTGAGTTTCACTAAAAATAATCTCATTAATAAAATTCCATTTTATAAATTCAATTCCTTTAAAATCCATTTATTTTTGCCCATCTAATTCGAATTCAACCCTTTTTCCCGAATATCATTTTGAAATCCAGTCTTTAAAAATTCCTTTATATAATTTATTTTAAACTTTCTATTTAAAATATTTTCCTGCAAATTTTTGTATGGCCAAAAACCTATTTTTGCTTAATCGAATCAGTCTCTTTAAAATACCCAATTCTTGATGTATATATTTTTAACTTAAAAATCTCTTTTTAATTCCTTAGATTTTTAAAATAATATTTTTGGTATCCAAATTAATTTCCATGCCATTATAACCTATAAAATTTCCATCAGACGAAAATCCAGCAGATTATTCATTCACATCAGATATATATATATATATATATATATATATATATATATAACGCTAAATATTTTTAAGGAATCCAGTTGGACCCCTCCAACCTGTTTTTCCTACATTCACAGATGTTAGACAACAATAAATATACCAATCCCACTTTGAGGGGGATATCGTGGTATATAGGGTCATCCGCTATTATGCAGAGCGCATAGGGTCTCATCCGCTAAAATATGCAGGATTATCACTCCAAATACTAATATATCTTTACAACTGTATTTAATTAGTCGTCCAACATATAATTATAAATTTATCAACCAATCGAGCATCAAATGATTTAAATTTAGCTTTTAAAATTCTAAAATGATAATCCAATCGAGTGAGAGATTCTCACCATGATTTGTTGTTGCCGAAAATCCAGAAACTAAATTTTCTAGAATCCAACTGACTCCAACAATCCCGACTACTTCCTATGTAAAGATTTTGCTGAAAAGAAACCACTACACTTGTTTAATTCGCAGTTTACTTCGTATGAAACATTATGCAGTTTTATAAGCATCCTTTTTTAATTAAATAAATTTTATTTAAATTAATTGAAAATGTTGACAGTAAATTACCTTCTCAACTCGCTCGGCATCCACCCATCAACCTACTGCTACCACCTCTAGCATGTACAAAGAGTCGCTGCTCGTGACCTCCCCTGTTCCACTGCGATGAACATCAGACATAAACCCCCCTTCGTTCAATCCCCACATTGTCGTCCCAGCAAACTCGCCCACCGTCCCTTCATCGCACCCTACCAGATAGTCGTGACTGCCTTCGACCTTCGACCAGAACCTCTCACGTGCAACTCACAATAGCTACCTTGCCTACAAACTCGACCATGCTCGCTTATGAATCCACAGCAGCCACGCATATGCAGGTTTCCTCTCGACTTCGACAAACCAAACTTGACTTCGACACGAGTTGCCCAGCCACTCTTCGCCGCGCCTGAGTTCGGCCCCTAACATCGCAACTTTTGATTGCGAGATTTCCCACTTTTTTTATAAGCGAACGAACTGATTCGTTCATTTTTTTATTAAAACCGGTTGATTTTTGAAAAGAAGAAGGGATGGTGGTATGTGATTTAAGGATGTTGGGTAGTGTGTTTGGATAGGCAAAGTCACAGTGAAGAGACATAATGGCAGTTGAAAAGGGAGATTGACAAATTAATATATTAATTTAATTTCAAAATATCTAGATATACGCAATCCAAGATTTCGAATCCCTATCGAGGCGTGCCGCTAGGTGTTCATAATGTTATACTCCTATTCCGAACACAATGGAAAAGGTTCCAAGTCCTAATTCGATCCTATGGAGAAGATAGCTTTTTGGACATAATTATTATACTGAATTTCGATATAAATTTCAGCATGTTTATGTTCCGTATGACCAAACGATAACTCCAAAAGCCACGAAGTTTTGAAATCTGATAATAATACACTATTAGGGATCCAATGGAATTAGTTTCTTCGAATTTCGTGACTGTGCCTCGAAAAGCTATTTTTAAATGTCAATTTAAACGATATATTTTTAAAACTTAACAAATCACTCTTAAATTCATATTTAAAACTTACACTGTCTTCAGTATTATTAATAATTTTATAATATTTTAAATTATTTTTATCAAGCTTAAAACTCTAGGTTCACTATTTTAACCAGTATTCAATTATAACTTTAATAATTAAATTATTCAATAAATTGCTATATTTAAATTCTGAATTTATTTTATAAATTAAACCCAAATTTTCATATTCGAAATCAATCTATAATTCCAATTCAATAATTAAAACCATTTAAACATCCCAAAAAAAGTTGAAAAATTCGGGTCGTTACATTCCTTCTTCCTTAAAAGAATTTCGTCCTTGAAATTTCTAAGGCAGGAAAATGCTCCGAACCCATTAACTTATTAAACCCACTTAGTGAAAGCTCGATCTTTCACTTCTCAATCCTTTATCTTCATTCAAACAATTTATTTTCTATTCTGAACGAAAATCATTTATTTCCATCCCGAACCCGAAACTAAATTTTCGCTAACAAATTTTTTTTCAAAAATTTTCTAACACCCTAAATTTTTGAATTTTTTTGGCAGAATCTCTCTTTTACGGAGAGACTTTTGTAATATGACAAGAGAGATAAATATATATACATCAATCCACACGGTCAGAAAAAAAAACATATATCAATATTTATATTTTTCGTAGTATTTAATCCAAAAACATACCTTATTTAGCGTTTTAAGCATTATTTAGCAAGCATTTACTTCATATGCAAACACGTAACCCCAATGTAGCCAAACAATCCCTCTGGGTACCTATACTTACTCAATTTAAACCCGTGAGTACCAAAACATGAAATTTAATAATATTTCATTCATTTAAGTAGTTAAACACATAGATTTCATAACAATGCATGCTAACATATATTCATAAGCAATTTATGAGGTTCGGATACTAATTTAATTGCTTTCAAATAATCCATATACTATTTCATTTAATCTGAAATGATTTGCAACCCAATTTGCTTAAATTCAATTCACATTTGTACCAAAAAATTAATATTCATTCCAGATTGATTAAAAATCAATTTATTCACTTTTATTTATTTATAGAATTTCATATACTTCCATTTATGCCGAACAACCATTTTTTATGCAAATTCAGTGCTATTCATTTAATAGAATAACCATTATAGTTTATAACTATTTTAAATTGATTCCAACCCAATTTATATTTAATTTTATTCTATTTCCAATTGATGCTTCATCAATTTAGTTGCATCCAATTCATTTTTACTCTCTTTATATTCAAATCTAGCTATTTGAATTTGATTTCTATTCAATCACAAATTAATGAATTAGTTCATTCATTTAATCCACTTATATTTTAATTCCATACTCAAATCCACTTATTTAATATCTCAAGCCATATCAATTTATTTACATTTCAATTTAAATTATATATAACTTGGGTTGTCACGATTTTAAACTATTTCCATTTTACGCGACACATTTTCAATTGTTATTTAATTTGTTCACCATCTAAGTTGAATTTTATTTGTAATTCAAGTTTCATTTCCAAACTCCATTTTTAACGCACCATCTAGATTTATTCAACCCAGTTAATTTCCATTTTATATCATATTAACTAATTAATTATCTAATTAATACATTTCCACCTTATAATTCAATATCTAAATTTTTTCTTTCAGAAATCACTTCAAGCCAATTTAATCGAGTTCAATTTTATTTTATTATTCAAGTTTGGGTTTTTATTTTGGGTTTTCTATTTCAATTTTCAATTTATAAGTCACACAACTCATTTCTCATATCTCCACCAATTCCATACTCTAATATATTCACATTTTAATTTTACTCGAGACTATACGTTTAATTTTAGTCTAAGTATATTTTTATCCAATTCATCTCATTTTTTCATAAGCCATTCCAATTTATTTTAAACTTCATACCATTCCTTTTAAGCAATTTAATTAATTTAACTTGCATAAGTCAAACCCAATTTGTACATTCCACTTTATCAAGTCACTAATTCCTTTTTATTGTTGCCATCGCTTCATTTATTTATTCCATTTGCTTTGCTTAAACTTTAGTTTTATCCGTTTTAACTTTACTCGGGTTAAAATTTAATTCGGAAATCCAATTTCCATACTTTCCTTATTTACAATCATTTTCAATTTATAAGTTTATAACTTATTTTCCGATGATCTTTAAATTATTTAAACAAGGATTCTAGAATTCAAACACCCAGCATTTTTTTCCAAATCATTTTGAAATCTAAAATATTCCTGAAATCACACTTTTACATTTTAAACAAAACCTGGTTTTTATCCAAAACAAACTCCATTTGGAATTTCCAAATCAACACTGGTTTGCCCAACAAATGTAAATAAATCAATTACGGTAGTAATCCGTAACTTAGAAACTCGAAAATGAATACTGATGATGCCGCGCAGTCATCACCAGATTATTTTCCAACAACTGAAGTGAGTTCAGTGCTATATCTCTTCCAACATCCATTGTAAAACAACTTTTCGACAATATTCAAAAATAGTAGTCTAATTATTATTTTCCCCCACAACTTTGAAAAATATTATTTTTAAATTTTCTAGGATTTGAATTTCCAAATTTCAGTTTAAATCTAGTTTTAATTATAATCCATTTGTATAATTTACGGTTAAACAAATTTCCATTTGGTTTTATAAATTATTTCAATTTTATAATCCTATCCGATTATAATAACAACCAACACACCAATATACTATAATAGTTTCTAGAAAAATTTATTTCCCTTATACCGAAAAATATAATTTGGGTAAAATAATTTCATTTACCCACTTCAAAACAATACTGTGTCAAATTGCTCTATTAAAGTGCTTAGAAACCCCTATTGGTACAGTTGTGCGGACTGTTCCGACCAGAGTTCATAAGCCCCTCAACAAATCAATCAACACAATATAAAAGCATTTTTATATTTACTAACAAATATGCGCTCATATCTATTAATACTTTCAAACTCATTCTAGAGTATTACTAACTCTATCTCTAATAAGTAATCCACACCAGAGCCATGGTTCTCGCTTAACCTTCAGCTTTGATACCAACTGTAACCGACATGGATTTTCGACCTCGAAAATCGACATCCATATATGTCCACTACATAGACTGCCGAGTAGTCGAGTATCGAAAATACCAGTTCATTAGGGGTGAAGAAGAAAAAGGTAGAAGAAAAAAATGAAACAACAACATAGAATCTCACAATCGCAGCGGAACAAAATATAATATATAACAATAGATTTTTATACAAAAGAATTTGCAACTGCTTAATACTTACAATCATCGGAGTACACAATCATTACATCAAATCTGGACATATTTAACAACTTATCCTCATACGGCGGAAATATCCAAGTACGTGATATAAGTCTGAACTCCTCCAACTCATCTTCTAAGTTCCATAGCATTTAACCTAAATCTGTAATACTTGGTCTGACCCGAGCATTGTAATAAAATAACACCTGAGTCAGTCTACAAAACCAGCGTGAGTAAACACACTCAAATTGAATTATTAACTTTGCAATATCCTTTTGAAAACAAAGGTATCTCATAAGACCACGCCACAAATAAACACAACGGGTTTTTACCTTACAATAACCAAAACAATTTTTATCACAATCATCTGATATTATAATACTTTCTATAGAAACTAAATAGAATATAGCTGAAATGCTTGAATCTCACGTTTCGGCATAGTTGGGCATAATCAAAACCATATGGCACTTATTGGATAATGGAATACATATAATGATTAGGCTACTAGGGTACGGTCCGTCACAGTACACCTCTAGAATAATGTATCGAGGACCACTCTAGGATCCTCTGCTACAAAAGACTGGCCTACCCCTAACCTGGATAGAACAAATAAGATCACCCCACGGTTAGGATCAGTAACTGCCACACAGCCGAAAAAAAGGACTCTAAATAGGGATAACCTTACCTTACTTGGGTGCTACCCACTTTGCCTTGCTGCATCTCCCATGTTTTAGTCATTCCCCTGTTGATGAGCCTCGAGGCTAAGCGTTACCTTTTAAAGAACACATTCACTTAGAATGCTCATCATCCTTCAAGAACGATGTTTTGATAGCATTCGTCCATACAAGTTTTCCTGGGTCTGGACAAACCGAATCACCGTCTTCATCATCTTCATGGTATTCAATTGTTACGTTCAAGCCAGATCGAAGTGATTTTCGGATAATTAAATACGATCCCGGTCTCTTCAAAACGATTAACAAAATTGGCCAAAATTTTATAATCGGTTTTTTAACTATCAATGCACATCCATAAATAATCATCAGGCCTTATTATAAATTTTCCAAAATTTATCTAAAAATATCTTTATAAGATATTACTTTCAGTTCGTCAACCTTTGAAAAATAGTTTTCAAATCCTTTTTAGTTACACGGAACATTTACACCCTTTCCAAATACTTAGAATATATTCTTCACTTCATTTGATATTCAACACTTGGAAAATATTCCTCTTATATCCTTTTTCTTTTCTCAAAAATCATTTACAACTTTATTTGTAAATTTCCCAACTCGTTTCACACGAGTTCTATAAATTCTGGAATTCCTTAATTAATTCCCTTAATATTTTCAAAACCAATTATACTTACTTATAAACTCGATTCCTTTTGTACTTCTTTATGAATTCTTTTTTCATTCTTCGAAGTTCACTTTTATTTAACTTTTTCGAAAATTTTCTTGCTTTTCTTTCCAATTCCCTTTAAGAATTTCCTTATAAATCATATCCATTGAAAACCCATTTTCCCGGCTTCCGAGAAGGTTTATAAATAAGTTTAAACATTTCAAAACTCCCTCTATATATATATAAATAAGTATTTTAAATAAAATAATAATAACAACATATTTTTAAGACATATTCGAATAATTATTTCAAATATTGAAACACCTTTTATAATATCACCTTCCAGAGTAGATTTAAAAGTTAGTATTCTATTTAAAATAAATATCAAGTATTTAAAAATTCATTTTGGAAGTATTCAATACTAACTAACTTTAATATTACATAGTTTAATAAGTAAAAGTTTCCTTTTTAAAATTTAAAACCTAACTTATTTAAAAATTTATTTTCAATTATGGATACCCAAATTTCCAGTCTATAACCCCTCTCGATTTTCAATCACATCTCTTCCATTCCGGTCTCCTAAACCATCTTCATTAAAAATAGTATCTACTATTTTCTCACCCTATTTCTATATTCCAATGTAAATTCTTTCCATAAAATTTATATTCCAAATTTATCACCCAATATCACTTTCCTTCATTTGTAAACTTCATTTATAAAATTTTCTATAACTCCTTTGAGTTTAACTAAAAATAATCTCATTAATAAAATTTCATTTTATAAATTCAATTACTTTAAAATCCATTTATTTTTGCCCATCTATTTTCTATATCGATTTCAACCCTTTTTCTCGAATATCATTTTTAAATCCGTCTTTAAAAATTCCTTTATATAATTTAATTTATTTTAAACTTTCTATTTAAAATATTTTCCTGCATAATTTTGTATGACCAAAAACCTATTTTTGATTAATTAAATCAGTCCCTTTAAAATAACTAACTCTCAATGTATATATTTTTAACTTAAAAATATCTTTTTAATTCGTTTGATTTTTAAAATAATATTTTTGGTATTCAAAATCTATTTCCATGCCATTATAACCTTTAACATTTCCATCATACAAAAATCTAGCAGATTATTCATTCACATCAAATATTTTTACATATATATAAACACTAAATATTTTTAAGGAATCCAGTTGGATCCCTCTAATCAGCTTTTCCTGCATCCACGGATGTTAGACAACAATAAAAATTCCAATCTCACTTCGAGGGGGATATCGCGGTGTATAAGGTCATCCGCTTTTATATGGGGCGCATAGGGTCTCATCCGCTATAATATGCAGGAATATCACTCCAAATACTAATATTTATACTACTATATACAATTAGTCATCCAACAGATAATTATAAATTTATCGACTAATCGAGCATCCAATGGTTTAAAATTAGCATTTAAAATTTTAAAATGGTAATCCAATCGAGGGAGAGATTCTCATCTTGATTTAATGTTGCCGAATATCCAGAATTGAAATTTTCTAGAATCTAAGCGACTCTAACAATTCCGACTACTTCCTATGTAAAGATTTTGCTAACTAGAAACCACTGCACTTGTTTTATTCCTAGTTGACCTCGTATGAAACGTTATACAATTTTATAAGCATCCTTTTTTAATTAAATAAATTTTGTAATGATCCGGTATTTTGAACCATTATCGTCCATATATGTCAGACTTGACTTTCTCAAAATAGCGGATCGTTAATTTTATATTTGGAGAAATTCAACATATACAGTAAATAAATCAATCACAGAATCACAAACACAAAGTAATATAACAATAAGCAGCGGGACAGATAAATAGTAGTTCATGAAGCTAATGTATAAACAACAGAGTTTGCAGTAAAATACAATAGAATATCTCCAATACAATGTAGTCTCGAATACAAATAGATGACAAGTCTGACAAAACAACCAGATAGCTGAAAGCTGAATAGATACAGATGCATCTCCAAGTGAAGCTCCAAATCCAAAGATGAGTTTCAAATGTTGTGACACTCAGTCTGACCCGAGCATAAAGCAAAACACAAAACACTCGAGTTAGGATTAACATTCTTATATAGAAAATTCAACTCAAGTGAAATGTCAACTGAAATACAAGTAACTTAAAGGATGTTTTGGGATTTTCATCCTCTAAGGATCCATGGAACTATCTACTACGTAGTAAGATACGCTATTATAATATGTCAATAGTAAAGCAAACTATTAAAATAGCGTTAAGACGTTACCCATATCCCCCTTAACACATTTTATATAATGTCGTAGTCTATACAGATATTGTAAACTCTACTCACAAGTAAGCTATCCAGGAGCACTCCATGGTACGACACAAAACAAACTCATAGAAGGTGCGATGGGGTATGTGATAAGGCAGTCGAGGCAATGCCAGGGTCGATATACCGTTTACATATCCGGACTGGTGGTAACACATAACAGCTACTACCGTCCACCTCGTGACACACTCCCAAATCAAAGGTGCACCCAATCAAATCACAAAAGCAATAGAATGGTATCAAAGAAATGTGTCCAATCGGAGGAATGACGTCACTTGGCCCAACATGGCTCCTATTTTAGCCACATCGAGCTAACTCACGGGAGTCAGGGCTACATAAATACCATATAGAATCATCAGCAAACCATCTTACATCTTTCTGGAATCTCCACTATGTACACAGTTGTTAAAGTGATTTTCGGTATTAGCAGAGAGTATGACAATATTCTATCCCGGTCTCTTTAACAACTAAATGCTTATTGCACACCATGGTCATTTCATTTCAAATAATTCAAAATATCTTATTCATTTCAAAACCATATCAATTTCGACATCATTATTCACTTTAAATAATATGCATTTCCAGAATCGCGACACTTTAAAAGTTATAACACTTTTGAAATCATAACTCCTTGGAAATCAAAATGGACTTAAACAGTTTAGATATTGAAAATAATATATATTAAAATGGTTATAAATTAAAATAATTTATATATTAAAATAATTGATATAATAAAATAATTTATGTATTAAAATAGTTTATATATTAAAAATACTTTGTATAATAAAATAGTTTCCTCCAATTTCACAAATCAATTCAAATAATCTTAAATTCCAAAATTCAATTTAAAACAAGTCCAGTTTAAACATATCAATTTAAAGTTCAAAGATCCAAGTTTAAATATTCCAACATTTACAATATAGATTTATGTTTAACATTTAACTTTAATTTTTATTCAAATTGGAAAATATTCACTTAACCATTTAAATAAAAAATTATTTAAATCCTAATTTATATATTTAAATGAATAATAAATATTCAATCTCAGTTTTATTTAAAAATTGAGAATATTCATTTAATCACTTATTATCAAATCAATTTGTAAACCAAAAATTTCAAAATTTCAAAATCAATAAGTTCAAATAAATTCTTATTTAAATTCAATCATTAACCAATTCCAAGTCCACATTAATTTACCTGCCCAACCTTTATTATTGAAGTTATAAAATCTATTTTTAAAAGGTTAATATAAATTTAATTAAATACTTAAACATATTATAGACAAATTTAATTAATTTTATTAAATTAAATCTTATCATTTAATTTATTTATTATATTAAATCTTTGTTTATTTTTTTAATTAATAGAATTATCTTAGAATTACATTTTCGAAACTAACTTATAAATTTAAATTTTTTGAAACATATAAATTTTAAAAATCAAAAAATTTATACACATATTAAATAACATTATACTTCTTGTATTTTAAAAAAATCAATACTTATTTAAACCCATATATTTCCTTTCAAAACTTTGAAAATCATTTTTCAAAATATAGACCAATGGTGTCCCTATATAATTTTCTATTCTATGGTCAATTGATATAGATATTTATCATTTCAATCCCCAATTTGAATATTTACAAGTATATATAATTTCAACCCACAATCCTAAAGTTTTAAAATCAATTAAACTCGGATAGGTTTATCATTTCAACCCATAATGATTTTCCCCTATTCTAGAATATCGTTCGAGTATGTATCATTTCAACCCATAGGGAATTCTAAATTAACAGGTAACTTACGGAGTGAGAACAAATATGATGATAATATCACATATCAAAAGCGGGCATATATCATCAGTGATAAATAAAATAAAATATGTAGGGCAGGAAATGGTGTCATGTATCACAGGTGAACAATTGCAGATAATGGCATATCATATTTAACAATTAAATAATTAGCAATTCAAATTTAACTACATATTTCAATTGTCGTTTCAAGTGAAATCAAATTTACTAACTATAAGAATGTTAGTCATGAGTGATTGCTCACCTTTCGAGGCTAGAGAGAATAGGACAAGCACACGGAATAAATCACGAATTCTGCAATCGATAAATCCAAACAACAAATCTCAAAGCGAAGTAAGCTTAACACGAATTTGACGGACCAGGTTGGTAGATAGGAATCGACGAGAACAAATAAAAATAATTTGATATAAACGGAAAATAGATAGTATATTATTATTATTCCTTTATACAAATCAATATTTATTAAAATCCTTACCTTATAATAAAACCACACTCCTGAACATAGATACATATAGACTAACAGCTCATATATAACTTATAAAATTTATATACATGCAACAAAATATGTATGTATGTGGCTTCTCAACAAATATATATGCAGACAATATTTTTATATATCCAAACACCTATATATGTTAGATATGTATATGCAAACAAACATATATGGCTACTCAGACAACATATCCAGACTATATACAAATGTATGCAAACATGATATATAAATACATATATGCAAATTTGACATATAAACAAATAATATATATACCTCAACAAATTGTATAATTCTCAAATCATCATATATGAATACCATTATAATAAAAGAGAAGTGCAGCATGGAAGCTCGGCAACAAAGCAGGGAACGTGAGCAATAGGAAGGTGACGAGCAGATGGATTTCAATGCACACGTGAAATATATATATATATATATATATATATATATATATATCTTTTTTCTTTTTTTTCCTTTTTTTGGAATATGCTATAAAACCCATGTACTGAAAACATATATAATATGTAACATAAGATAAACTTCATATATACCTACATTTATAAACTGCAACATGTATAAATATATGCTTTTACATTCTCCTTTTAAGATGCCAGCTATCATATAATCTATCGTATTCACTCTACTATATATATATATTTAAGCTATTTAAATACCATATATGCAGATTAAAGATATATATGCAGACACTGTATAATATACATATGCAGGCAAAATATATAAGCATACATACATACATACATACATACATACATACATACATACATACATATATATATATATATATATATGTCGACTCTATGCTAATATATATACTACTCTAACATAATTATGCAGATTATATGTGTACACAAAATGCAGTCAAATATATATATATATATGCTAACATTTATACAAACTGGCATATTGTATATACAACCGACATATTATATTATATACATATATAAGGTAAAAGAAAGTTGCAAGTTTCTATATATATAAAAAAAACATGTATAATCAATTATATAAAATCATATATAAACAGAGGGGGAAGGCTACCAGGTTGGTGGTGTCCGGCCATCATGTCATTGTGGCGTGGAAAAATGCGGAAGGGTCAGATCATGTCGTTCTCCACTATATGTGGTAGGATGACATGACAGAGGGAGGGCCGGAGAGAGGAGGATCGACGGAAAAATGGAGGTGGTTGCGCTCAACGAGGTGGAGGCGGTGGAGATCCCTGGGCCGAAGGGTTTGGGAAGTGGCACGAGCAAGGAAGAGGGGTCGATTTGGTTGGCTGACGTGGCGCAGGTCGAGGGAATGGGACGTGGCAGTGTTTTGCGGTCAGCTGAAGGGTGGTTTCATTGTGGAGTAGGCGGAGGAAGCAAGGTGGGTTGTGGGATGCGGCTTCGGCCATGGAGATGAAGAAGAAAGGCATAGAGAGGTTGTGAGCAAAGGAAAATGAACAGGCTCTGAGCTAAAATATGAACACGCTTATATCAAACTTCATATATAGTTTATAACATGAGTTGGCTATAGGAGGAAAATAGAAAGGCACGCGGCGAACAAGAAGGTTTTTTCGGAAAGCAAGAGGTAAGCCAATTATGATTATATAAAAAATTATTTTCGCAAAATGAAGGAATAGATAAAGTCAAGAAGCAAAGGGGAAGACAGAACAAACCGAAATAAATATTGAAATGGAAATACAAAAAGTCACATATTCTATTTTTTGGGAATAATAAAGGTTACGGCTGTTGGTTGGTGTATGGTGGAAATCGAAGGACACTAGAACCCCATAGGGCATGAAACGAGCATCGATACAGTTATCGTTTTTCGTAGATTCTGTCGTGTACCGGACTCCGAAACACGCAAATGAATACACGGTGGAGATCAACACAACAGGATGAACAGAGCAGTATACAAGTATCAGCGATACAGTCATCCTATCAAAAGTCAGTATTCGCTACAAAACTGCTGCAAATTTTTCGAAAATAAAATAAACGGGACTGAAGAAGTCCAAATTTGATGAAACAAATCGTGATGTCTCACTCAAAAAATAGTTTACAAATTTATTGTGTAAAAATATTTAGGTTTGGAGAATATTTTGTTTTCATCAAATTAACTGATTATAAATTGAAAATTGCACAACAGGATTTACTTTCATATTTTCCATTAAAAATTTACAAGTTGCTATGTTAAAATAGATGCATTCCAAATATCAAATTTTCATTGTTAAATTTTAAAATTAAATTTCAAGCAAAATTCCAGTTAATTACATTATAAAACCGTTAAAATTTATGAGTCATTACACTCTCCCCCACTCAAAACTTTTCATCCCAAAAAAGAAACGAGATAGGAGATTAAAAACATCTGAAAGAAATGATTGATTGAAATACCAAATACAGCGATTAATTTGAAACCATATAAACTTCATTTATTTTAACATTGGTTTATATTCAATTAATTGATTCCAATTCATTTTATTTAATCAATCAAATTTATTGTGTTCACATTTGATTGATTTCATTTCCATATATTTTTATTCAATTGATTTGTTTGAAATTTATTAACATTTACTACAAAAATTTTCACAGCAAAGTTTGTTTTATTTTACTCATTTATTAAATCTATTTGATCAACCATTAAGTACACCTCAACATTTAACTTCAACTACTCTTAAGTTCATATTTATTTATTTAGATAGCATTTCCCTTTTATTATTCAATTTATTTCACGGACATATCTTGCAATATGGGTTAAGTGTATAACATTTATTATAATCTCCCAAATTTTTATTTAAAGATTCCCTAACAAAATTCATTTTGGACATCTTATTTATTATTATATATTATTCAATTACATTCAAACTTTTCCCAGTTAAGTTCTATTAATGTTTCCAAGTGGAATTGAACACTGTACAAATTTCCTGTTATTTCTAGTATTTTTATTAAGCAAGATCTAATTTGGCCAATTTATTACCTAAGTTTTCTGTTGTATAAACTCAATTACACAATCACTCTAACATTTAACTTTTTTTTTTAAAGATTTTAGGTAAGTTATATATTAGAATGCAACTGATTATTATACAAATAAATTTTATCCTAGTTCAACTATTTCGAGTTATTATAAATCCATTTCTCTTTTTAGATTTTCAATTATTCAAAAAATTTACTGCATTTTTATAATTGAAACCATTTCTTAATATAAAGTTAAGAGTTAAATTTTCGGTTTCACTTCAACTATTTGAAATACACACACACACACACACACACACACATATATTTTATAAATCAAATTACACACAAGAAGATTAAATCAAAATCCATTTTTCTTAAAAAATCCATATTTTCCTAAAACAAAAGTGTAGCAAAGCTACTAAGTGGTCTCTCCAGTTTGAGACTCGAAAATGAATGTCGATGATGCTGCAGTCATCACCGAAAATTATTTTCCAGTGATAAAGAGGAGAGCACTTACTTACTTCTTATAAAACTCTTTGGAAACAACTTATATTCTAAATACTTTCAACTAACATAAAATTAAAAACTTTGAATAACAAATTTGAAAACACCGAAAATTTGAATTCCCAAATTCTTAATTTAGATTCATTTAAAATTCCAAATCAATTTATAAACCATGTTTTATAATTCCATTTATTTATATCATATTGCAGCAGTCAATGATTTACAAAACAATAAATGATAATCAAATATTATCATTTCTAACAACCAATTCATTTAACTATTTAATTTCAGAAAATTGTACCTTTATATGTATAAAATATAATCATACAAATTTATTTCATTTACCAAATTTGAAAACAATATTGTGTCAGTTTTTCTCTGTTCAATTGTTTTGGAATTTCTATCGATAGTGTTAGCTCGACGAATCGATCGAAACCCAAAACTCAAACTTAACAACTCAAAGAACACAATATAAACATTTTTATATTAATTACAAATACACTCCGTCATTCGATGACTCTCGAATGGGTTTTAAAACAGGATGAAGATTCAAATTTAGAGGGATCTTAATCAGAGAAATAAAATCAAGAAGATAGGCTCAAAAGGAAGATAAAATAATTATTTTACAAAAGAGATGGGATGGATAAACTAATATTAATCGCGGGTGACCTTAACCGGGTCAACCGAGACTTAGCGAAGGTGTGAATGTCGCCAATGAGAACCAGGACAACAAGTCAAGCTCTAGGGATAAGATCGATGCGGAATTTAATTTCTCATCGAGGAGGCGGAGAAATGACTTCACCCTATATTAGGATAATCTTCGAATATCGAGGTGGAGTCAAGAATACTAGGCAATCGACGTTTTGATCAAAAAAGAATTACCCGGGTCATCTACTAGAGAAACACTTGGGCATTGCAAGAGATAATAGCGTCAAACCGAGGATACAGAATTCTTTGGTGAATCGATGCTTATTGTAAATGAGTTTCACCCCTTTACAAATCATACTAGGATTGTCAGAACCGCTGATGGGATTTACTCGTGGATACAGATAAAACTGTTAATTGAGGTGATGAGATAAGATCAATTTATTACAAAGTTCAACAGAAGTGGAGCTATGGGAATGCTCCAGTATCTTGAAGAACATGAACAGGAAAGGACAAGAATGGATTTCAGAATAAGGTAGGGTTCCAAAGTTTGAAAGAAATCCGAATGAAAGAGGTAGAAATTCAAAATCGAACGATGGTGATTCTGTAATTAATTTTTACTCCATATGCTAAGTTTTGCCTAAACCTGGCTCTGATACCAACTGTAACGACCCGGTATTTTGAACCATTCGCATCCACATATGTCAGACTTGAATTTCCCAAAATAGCATATTTTTAATTTTATATTTGGCAAAACCCAACATATACAGTAAGTAAATCACTCACAAAATTACAGACACAGAGTAATATAACAATAAGCAGCGGGATAGATAAATAGTAGTTCATGAAGCTATTATATAAACAACAAAGTTTGCAATAAAATACAACAGAATATCTCCAACACAATATAGTCTCGAATACAAACAGATGACAAGTTTGACAAAACAACTGGATAGTTGAATGTTGAATAGATATAGATGGATCTCCAGGTGAAGCTCCAACTCCAAAGGTGAGTCTCAAATGCCATGACACTTAGTCTGACCCGAGCATAAAGCAAAACACAAAACACTTGAGTCAGGATTAACATTCTTATATAGTAAATTCAACTCCAGTGAAATGTCTACTGAGATACAAGTAACTTAAAGAATGTTTGGAATTTCCATCCTCTAAGGATCCGTAGAACTATTTACTATGTAGTAAGATACGCTATTAGAATATGTCTTTAGTAAAGTAAACTACTAAAATAGCGTTAAGGTGTTACCCGTATTCCCCTTAAAACATTTTATATAATGCCACAGTCTATACAGATACTGTAAACTCCACTCGTAAGTGGGCTATCAGGGAGCACTGCATAGGTACGACACAAAACAAACTCGTAGAAGGCGCGATAGGGCATGTGACAAGGCACTCGAGGCAATGCCAGGGTAGATATACCGTGCTTTTTGGAAAATGATACAGCCATAAGGCCTTCCGCCACACACACGATGCAAGCGCACACCTGGAGGAGATTTCTCCTTATGACAGTCAAAAATGCTTGATACACGAAACCGATTTGATATTATTATTAGTGCATAGTGGAAAATTTTCGAAAGTATAATATTAGTCTTAGCCAGCATAGGTACTATTATACTATGCCTACTATAGCTACCACCTGAGGTGGTAGGTTATACAACTGCAATCGTAAAGGGCTCGTATTGGATGATTGGATTTCCAACAAATGGTCAGGCAAAGGAACTTCCTAGGCCACATGGGAACGCCTCTGGAGTTGGGTTTTTCAGATAATCAAATAGTAGGTGTAGATTTGGTAGGCTTCAGTCTTTGGAATCTTCTTCAATCTTTGGATGGATGACCTTGCTTAGTACAACTTGATGGGAGTTCGAGCTAGCTTTGGATTGGAGATGGAGTTTTTGGAATTTGAAATTGAAGACATTGTCTTTCCACTGTTGTTGTCTCTGTTATTGTCTTGTATCTATCTTTGATATATTGATAGTTAGTTGTATCAAATGTTGTATCAAATACTATTGTATATCAACGATATTATTCTTTTTCTTCCGCTGTGTTGTTGTACTTAATGTGTTATAAGCTCTGGTGAAACAGATTCGATGTTTTAATCTACGACATTTGAATATAGTTGATGTACAATTAACATTTAATTATTGAATTAATCAACTTTAATTAATTAATCATCCTTTCATTAAATAATTAACCCCTAATTATTTATCCTTAATTAATTAGGGGTTAATTATTTAATGGTTAAAGGATGATTAATTAATTAAAGTTGATTAATTTAATAATTAAAGGTTAATTAATTTATTATTTTGCATATCCAGACTGGTGGTAACACATAGTAGCTACTACCGCCCACCTCGTGGCATACTCCCAAATCAAAGGTGCACCCAATCAAATCACAAAAGCAATATAATGGTATCGAAGAAATGTGTCCGATTGAAGGAATGACCTCACTTGGCCCAGCATTGCTCTTATTTTAGCCACATCAAGCTGATTCACGGGAGTCAGGACTACGTAAACACCATATAGAATCGTCACCAAACCATCCTACTTCATTCTGGAATCTCCACCACATACACAGTTGTTAAAGTGGTATTCGGTATTGGCATAGAGTATGACAATATCCGATCCCGATCTCTTTAACAACCAAATGCTTGTTTCACACCATAGTCATTTCATTTCAAATAGTTCAAAATATCTTATTATTTCAAAACCATATCAATTTCAATATCATTATTCACTTTAAATAATATGCATTTCCAGAATCACAGCACTTTAAAAACTATAACACTTTTGAAATCATAACACTTTAGACTTAAACAGTTTAGATATTGAAAATAGTATATATTAAAATAGTTATAAATTAAAATAGTTTATATATTAAAATAATTTATATATTAAAATAGTTTATATTTTGAAAATACTTTATATAATAAAATAGTTTCCTCCGATTTCATAAATCGATTCAAATAATCTAGAATTCTAAAATTCAATTTAAATCAATTCCAGTTTAACCATCTCAACTTAAAGTTCAAAGATTCAAGTTTAAATATTCAAACATTTATAATATAGATTTATGTTTCAACATTTAACTTAAATTTTTATTCATATTGGAAAATATTCACTTAACCATTTTAATAACAATTTATTTAAATCAAAATTAATTATTCAATCTTAATTTTATTTAGAAATTGAGAATATTCGATTAATCACTTTTTATCGAATCAAGTTATTAACCAAAATTTTCAAAATCTCAAAATCAACAAGTTCAGACAAATTCTTATTTAAATTTGATTACTAACCAATTCCAAGTCAACATTAATTTATCTGCCCAACCTTTATTATTGAAGTTATAAAATCTTTTTTTAAAATATTAATATAAATTTAAGTAAATACTTAAGCATATTATATACAAATTTAATTAAATCTTATTATTAAATTTATTTTTTATATTAAATCTATTTTTATATATTTTTTAAAATAATAAAATTATAAGTAAAGTCTTAAAATTACATTTTCAAAACTAACTTATAAATTTAAAATTTTCAAAACATATAAATTTTAAAAATCAAAAAATTTGGACATATATATAAAATAACATTATACTTCTTGTATTTAAAAAACATCAGTATTTATTAAAACTCATATTTTCCTTTCAAAACTTTTCCTATAGTCAAGTGATATGGATATTTATCATTACAATCCACAATTTAAATATTTACGGGTATATATCATTTATACCCGCAATCCCAAAATTTAAAAATCAATGAAAATCGCTTGGGTTTATCACTTCAACCCATAACGATTTTTCCCTATTCTAGAATATCATTCGAGCATGTATCATTTCAACCCATAGGGAATTCTAAATTAACAGGGAACTTACAGAGTGAGAACAAATATGATGATAATATAACATATCAATAGCGGGCATATATCATCAGTGATAAATAAAATAAAATATATATAGCAGGATATGGTATCATATATCACGGGTGAACAATTGTAGATAATGGCATATCATATTTAACAATTAAATAACTAGCAATTCAAATTTAACTACATATTTCAATTGTCGTTTCAAGTGAAATCAAATTTACTAACTATAAGAATTCTAATCATGAGTGATTGCTCACCTTTCGAGACCAGAGAGAATAGGACAAGCACACGGAATAAATCACGAATTCTGCAATCGATAAATCCAAACAACAAATCTCAAAGCAAAGTAAGCTTAACGCGGATTTGACGAACAAAGCTGGTAGATAGGAATCGATGAAAACAAATCAAAACAACTTGATATAAAATGAAAATAGATAGTATATTATTATTATTCCTCTATAGAAATGAATATTTATTAAAATCCTTTCCTTATAATAAAACCACAACTCCTGAATATACTTACATATAGACTAACAACTCATATATAATTATAAAATTGATATATGTGCAACAAAATATGTATATATGCGGCTTCTCAACAAATATATGCGTAGACAATGTTTTTATATATCCAAACAACTATATATGTAAGCTATGTATATGCAAACAAACATATATGGCTACTCAGACAACATATGCAGATAATATACAAATGTATGCAGACGTGATATATAAATACACATATGCAGATTTGACATGTAAACAAACAATATATATACCTTAAAAAAAATCGTATTATACTCAAATCATCATATATGAATACCTTTATGATAAAAGAGGAGTGCAACATGGAAACTCGGCAACAAAGCAGGGAACGTGAGTAGTAGAAGGTGACGAGCAGATGGATTTCAATGCACACGTGAATATATATATTTTCTTTTCTTTTCCTTTATTCTTTTTTTTTCCTTTTTTGAATGCTTTAAAACACATGTACTGAAAACATATATAATGTATAACTTAAGACAACATTCACATATACCAACATTTATAAACTGCAACATGTATAAATATATGCTTTTACATTCTCCTTTTAAGATGCCAACTATCATATAATCGTATGCACTCGACAATCCATATACATACGTACACACACATATATGTATATTTAAGCTATTTAAATACCGTATATACAGATTAAAGATATATATGCAGACAGTATATAATAACATATGCAGGCAAAATATATATGCATATATATATATATATATATATATATATATATATATATATATATATATGTGTGTGTGTGTGCGCGCGCGCGCGCGCCAACTCTACGCCAATATATGTATACTACTCTAACATAAATATGAAGATTATATATGTACATAAAATGCAGTCAAATATATGTGTGTGTATATATCTAGTATTAACTAACATTTATATAAACTGACATATTACGTATACAACAAACATATTATATTACATACATATATGAGGTAAAAGAAAGTTGCAAGTTTCCAGATATCGAAAATAATACATATATAATCAATTATATAAAATCTATATAAACAGAGGAGGAAGGCTACCAGGTTGGTGGTGTTCGGCCAACATGTCGTTGCGGCGTGGAAAATGGGGAAGGGTCAGTCATGTCGTTCTTGGCTACAGGTGGCAGGATGATGGGGCAGAGAGATGGTCGGAGAGAGGTGGATTGGTAGAAAAATGGAGGTGGTTGCGCTCAACGAGGTGGAGGCGGTGGAGAGTCGTGGGTCGAAGGGTTTGGGAAGTGGCACGAGCAAGGAGGAGGGGCGGATCCGGTTGGCTGACGTGGTGCATGTCGAGGGAATGGGACACGGGTGTGTTATGTGGTTGGTTGAAGGGTGGTTTCGTTGTGGAGCAGGCGGAGGAAGCTAGGTGGCTTGTGGGATGTGGCTTCGGCCGTGGGGACGAAGAAGGAAGGCATAGAGAGGTTGTGAGCAAAGGAAAATGAACGGGCTCTGAGCTAAAATATAAACAATCTTACTTTATATATAGTTTATAATATGAGTTGGTTACAGGAGGAAAATAGAAAGGCATGCGGGAACAAGAAGGTTTTTCTAGAAAGAAAGAGGTAAGCCAATTATGATTATATAAAAAAATTCTTTCACAAAATGAAGGAATAGATAAAGTCAAGAAACTACAGGGAAGACAGAGCGAATCGAAATAAATATTGAAACAGAAATACCAAAAGTCACGTATTCCATTTTTTTAGGAATGATAAAGGTTACGGCTGTAGGTTAGTGTACGGTGGAAATTGAATGGACACTAGAACCCCATAAGCCATGAAACGGACACCGATATGGTTACCGTTTTTCGTAGATTCTGTCGCGTCGCGGACTCCAAAACACATAAATGAATATACGGTGGAGATCAGCATGATGAGATTAACAGAACGATCTACAGATATCAATGATATGGTTATCCTATCAAAAGTCAGCATTCGCTGCAAAATTTCTGCAAATTTGCCGAAAATAAGATAAACGGGACTAAAGATGTCCAAATTTGACGAAACGAATCATGACGTATCACTTAGAAAAAAGTTTACAAATCTATTGTGTAAAAATACTCAGGTTTGAAAAATATTTTATTTTCATTAAATTAAAAGATTATAAATTGAAAATTACGCAACAAATTTTACTTTCATATTTCCCAATTAAAATTGACCAGTTGCTATGTTAAAATAGACGTATTCCAAAAATCAATTTTTCATTGTTAAATTTTAAAATTAAATTTCAAGCACAATTCCAGTTAATTACGTTATAAAACCGTTAAAATTTACGGGTCGTTACAAATTTTATTTAAATTAATCGTAAATGTTGACAGCAAATTACCCTCTCAACTCGATCGGCATCCACCCATCGACCTACTGCTGCCACCCCTAGCGTGCATAAACAGTCGGTGCTAGTGACCTCCTCTGTTCCACTGCAATGAACATCAGGCACAAACCCTAGTCGCCCTTTCGTTCAATCCCCACATCATCGTCCCAACAAACTCGCCCACCGTACCTTCGTCGTTCCCCACCAGATAGTCGTGATTGCCTCAGACCTTCCACTAGAACCTCGCACGTGCAACCCACAGTAGCTACGCTTACCTACGAACTCGACCGCGCTCGCCTACAAACCCACGGCAGCCATGCGCAAGCAGGCTTCCTCTCGACTTCGGCAAATCAAACTTGGCTACACGAGTTGCCCAACCACCCATCACCGTGCCTGAGTTCGACCCCTAGCATCGCGACTTTTGATTGCGTGATTTCCTACTTCTTTTATAAGCAAACAAACTGATTCATTCTTTTTTTATAACAGCCGATTGATTTTTGAAAAGAAGAAGGGATAAGGGTACGTGACCTAAGGATGCTTGGTAGCGTGTTTGGGCAGGCAAAGTCATAGTGAAGAGATAGAATGGCAGCTGAAAAGGGAGATTGACAAGTTAATATATTAATTTAATTTCAAAATATCTCGATATACGCAACCTAAAATTTTGAATCCCTATGAGGTATGCCGCTAGGCATTCATAATGTTGTACCCCTATTCCGAACACAGTGGAAAAGGTTTCGAGTCCTAATTCGATCCTATGGAGAAGATAGCATTTTGGACCCAATAATTAAGCTGAATTTCGATATAAATTTCAGCATGTTTATATTCCATATCACCAAACGATAACTCAAAAAGATATGAAGTTTTGAAATCCAATAATAATACACTATTACGGATCTAATGGAACTGGTTTCATCGAATTCCGAGACTGTGCCTCAGAAAGCTATTTTTAAATATCAATTTAAATGATATATTTTTACAACTAAACAACTCACTCTTAAATTCGTATTTAAAAGTTGCACTGTCTTCAGTATTATTAATAATTTTATAAGCTTTTAAATTATTTTTATCAAGCTTAAAACTCCAGATTCACTATTTTAACCAATATTCAATTATAACTTTAATAATTAAATTATTCAATACATTGCTTTATTTAAATTCTGAATTTATTTTATAAATTAAACCCAAATTTTCGTATTCGAAATCAATCTATAATTCAAATTCAATATTTAAAACCATTTAAACATCCCAAAATAAATGTTGAAAAATCCAGGTCGTTACGGTACATGGATCTCGGGATTGTATTGAACGTGAGTTGAGGATGTTGCATAAGTCGCCGCCATTGAAGTTACTATAGCAGTTGAAGTTCTAGAAATCCCAAAAGAAGGAATAACGGGTTCAAAGATGAGAGGTCCAGATGTGATAGAGGCGACGATGCTGAAGTAGCCACTACTAAGTTGGTAGTTTCTACCGAGAGTCTCTAAGAGATAAGAGTTGAAGTTTCACCCAAATCCTTAGAGCTAGATTCAGGAAAGGACTTAGCAAGTACCTAAGCAGAACCAAAGATCTCAGAAGATAATATTACTTGGTCCAAAACAAGAGCATCCAAATCTTTTTCATCTAAGAGGTTGACCTTTATAACTTCTTTATCGACCCCGCCTGAGTGTTCTCTTTCCTATCCAAGAATTTCCTCCCAATCCATAGCAAGTGGTTTAGGATATTTGTCATCAAGTCACTTAAATCTCCAAACTTAGTAATGTTTTCATAGAAGTAAACCAGAGTGGCCTCAATATTGGACTTGATTTTTTTCTTTATGGTGGCCGCGTTGGTTTCTACATCCTTCGTTCCCATCTGGCATCGAGCACTTTACCCATATATTCTTTGGTCGTACTCATAGCATCACACTTTTCTTTCTTCTTAGCCTCCAATGTAGTCTCCTTAGTAAAATCTTTAAAGTTTGTTCATCAAATATGGTTCGGAGAGCATCCTTTCCTATAATGAAAGTATAACACCTATGATAGACAGACTCGAGTTGGTCGTGTTAATCTTAGATTTATCTTCGAAAGATTTCCTCTTGTCCAATAGCTTCTTTTCTGCAACCATGAGGGAATTCTTGGTCTCCTATAACTCCTTTTCATATTGAGTGATGATCTTCTCATTATCCTTCCTCTCTATCTCCTTCTCCTGGAAGAATAATCGATTGGCCTTGTTAACTTCAGACAAGGCTTGAGAAAACTTCCTCTACATATAGTATTTGTCTTATGAATCGTTCACACAAGCCATGATGTATTGGCCACGTTGACAGGAATATCCTTTAGAGGATATGCAAACTTGACCCTATCGATGTTGAATGTAGGGTATGGTCTTTGTAAAGAAGTAAGATGTGGATTTGAAGTAGATTTTGTAACCACCGTAGAGACGTGAGCGGTAGTCCTTTATCAAGTCTTTGTTTGGAAGACTCAAAAGTTGCAGAACCAGAAGGCCGAACATCTTGTTTTGATTTATGAAAGGATCCTATAGTTTGTGTAAAAGACAACACCGAAATGGGAACATTCGAAGCTTTAGATGAAGGAACAAGTCAGGCTTTAAAGAATATGGATCTGGCTTTTTGGGAGAGGAGAATGAGCATGATGTTGGGAAGAAGATAATTTGCCTAACTTAGAGTGATTGCAAGACTCTCTCTCACTATCATCACACGGACTACGTTCCTCTTCTTGCCATTCCCAGTTTTTCCTCAGACCCCTCATTAAGCCTGATTCATAGGATGATTCACGATTTCGGCACGAACGTTGTGCTTGCAATAACCAGAACTATGGGCATGGAGATTGTCGAAAATATTAGGGAGTGCCATTGTACTTAAAGAAAGCATGACTAAGTTAAGATTTATAAGTCAATGAATGACATATGTAGTGTAAATGTGTGGTGACTTTGGATATCGTGTAAAATTTTAGAGTAGCCTAATGACCACATAGACCATGCTCATGAAGTCAACCGAGTGGAGTTTTCTTCCCTACAGTAGTTGAAGGCATGTCCTTAGCTATGCGAATAAGGAAACCAAGGTTAGGACGACTAAAATTGCCAACGTCATAAGAAGGATATTATCTAGAATGCTCGCAAAAGAACCACAAATATCACCCGTTGGAGGAGCTGGAGTTGCCTCCCAGATTGGAGCCTGATGCAGCTAGAAGACATGACAGGGTGAAATAATCTTTAACCTTGGATGACAAAGGATAAGCGATACTTGTCCACCATTACCCGTCTCCCATACAATTTTGTGATTAAGATTCACATTTTCACCTTCACCCCTATCCTCATTATCTCCATCATCATCATCATCATTATTATCTTCTTCACCTTCATTGTTGTCTTCATTGTCATTATTATCGTCGTTTTCCCTCTAATCAATGGGAGGATCCAGAACTACGAGGGGAACTTCTTGATTTTCAGCAGTTGGAGGATCGACCTCAGCCTTTTAAGTAGGTTTGGCACATCTATAAGCAAAAGGAATGATGCCAAGACTGCAATCATTGTGTAAAAGTCAAAATTTTCATATCCTATCATCTGTTAAAAGATTTTTTTTTTGGTCTTCAACAGGAATGTTTCGAAGAGCTTAGAAAGTGCGTGTTAGAGCAGTGCTACATGCCTCCTTGGGATATTTATAAATTTATGAAATGATTAAGTTAACGATTTAAACGGAATAAAATCCACGAAGATAAAAAGTGACAGTAGAACTTACGTCCTAGTAAGTTCTTCTAAGCGAAGCTAGATGGACAATGCACAAAGAAATATTCATCTTTGAAGTGGCTAAGATTTTCCGAAGACCAACGATCACATGGTAGCCCTGGAATGGTTCCAAATAAGTCAAGGATGGGCTACCTTTTCGCTACTTGAAGCTGAATAAATACCTCATATCCTGTAAGAGAAGCATAACCATTTGGACCAAGCTGGGCAAAGGAAAGCTTCATGAACTAGAGAACAAGCTGAATAAAGTGATTGAAAGAAGGGACTCCCCTGAAAGGCACATATAATGACTACATGCTGTATATCCTTTAGGTGGACCATGGACCTACTAAAAGGGCTATGGAATTAGAACATCCTCAAAATAAATACTGTGCTTATTATTGGAATTAGTCAATAGACAGCGGAGTAATAGGTAAATTTCAAATTTTTTCCACTTTGGATCTTATTAAGTTTATGAAGTCTAAAGTTATTTTGATCTGATCTAAATTAATTTTAAATAAAATAAAATATTTTATTTTACTTATAAATAAGGTTTTATTTTGATGTTATATTTATATTATATAATATATAACATGCATATCATATACATATGTGTTTATGTGCACGTGTAACATAAATAATGTACATGGTTTAATATGCCCGTAAATAAGTGTTGGGATTTACACTACAACGAACATGATAGCCTCTCTATATACATAAGTGCTGTAACACACACACACATACAATGTTTAATGTTTAATGCGATATAAAATATATTTAGAATAGTATGTACATGACGCAGCGGATAATAACAAAACGATATAGATCGATGAAAGTAGCAATCGGTGGATTGATGAATACTGAAATGCCCAAATTCGTTGATCCGAAGATATCGAATTCTAGCTATCCTCGTCATGTTGATCGCGCACGATACCATGAAAGAAGATCTTCAATTCTTCAAGCGTTGATCAAGCGCACTTGATACCGTGAATTGGCTTCAACAATCGTTGAATGGAGCGCACTCGATTAACCGAAAGTGGAGATAGGAGATTACACTCAACTACCAATTTAGATGAAAGCACAAAGCTAACAAACAAGAATTTTATTCAACAATAACCTCCTTACAAATGACCCCACCATGCCTATTTATAGGCTACAACTCAACGCAACAACAAAGTTCTCCGACTCAATATAAGTCGCCACGCGACCTACGACCTAAACAAGGTCGTTAGCGACCTTACGTAACACAGCCCACACGAGTTAAGAATAGTTACAACACACGCGATCTATCAACAGAACACAACGACCTAACACTGGCCGACCTACGACCTATACATATATACCAACAACGACTTACGACCTAAGTACAAAGCGACCCAACACAAGACGACCCACGACTTAAGTATAAACAACTCATTAGAACACAACATATACACATACGGCAGCAGCGACTCAAGAACAGCTTCAAGAAAACTTCACGCGACTTAACCATAGGTCGTTAACGACCTAAGAAATGCGGCATAAGAACGGCGACTTAAGTTGGTAGCATGCGGCATAAGGTCGAACGACCTAAGGGATTGTGTGTTGGAGTGTCTGACTCGTTAACTCGCTCGAGTGTCTGCACGCTTAGCTCGTTAACTCGCGCGCGACCTCCATTATGTCGCGTGTCTCCGGTAAGTCACGAACGACCTAAAACATGTTGCTCCGGTTCACTTAGCTCGCTGGGTTGGACCTTTACACTTCTTAGGTCACTTGAACGACCTGTCTTCCCCCTTGGTCGCTGTCGACCTATCTCCGCTACCCCCGCACTAGGTCGTGAGCGACCTAAAAGTTCCGAGCGACCTAATACCGCGACCTCCTCCAAACGACCTAAAGGTCTTTAACCATTCAACTTCCTTGAGTCTGTAGATCGCGCTGCATCATCCTCTCCCGGTTGACAGAAATTCGACCTCGAATTTTCACCATCTTCTTCCACAACAAGTTCATTTCCACGTTACGGGATTAGGTATTTGACTTTGAAAACATCTGAAGTATGAACATTATTTGGCAATTTCAATTGATACGCATTCTCATTGATTTTCTTCAAAATTTCTATTGGGCCAACCTTTCGCGCCTTCAATTTATTGTACGTTCCCACCGAAAAACGATCTTTCGTCAATACTTCGTAAACCAAATCACCTTCCCTGAAATTTACACTTCTCCGCTTCTTGTCTGCCAGTTGTTTATACTTTTCATTAGATGCAAATAACCGTTCGTGAACTATTCTGTGGCATTCCTGTAACTCATTTGCGAAGTCACTAGCCCGCTTAACAACTCCTTTCTGATATGGTCCTGTTGCCAAATCCAACGGTCCTTTCAGAATTGCAGAGTATACAACTTGAAATGGACCGAAACCTGTGCTTCGATTAATCGCATGGTTGTGAGCAAACTCTGCTTGACACCGTTTCAAATCCCAGCTCTTCAGATATACCTTCACAAGACACCGTAATAAATTTCCCAACGATTTATTTACCACCACTGTTTGCCCATCTGTTTGCGGATGATAAGCGCTACTAAATTTCAACTTCATTTCGACCATCTTCCACAAACTTAACCAAAAATGACTCAGAAAACGAGTATCTCTATCTGACAAGATAGACTTTGGTAACCCATGAAGTCGATAGATCTCTTTGAAGAATAACTGAGCAACACGAACAGCATCTGCCGTCTTCTTGCAATCAATAAAATGTGCCATTTTCGAAAACTGGTCAACCACCACATAAATGGAATCGTTCCCCCTTTGAGTTCTTGGCAACCCCAAAACAAAATCCATACTCACATCAACCCAAGGTTTAGTCGGTACAGGTAATGGCATATATAATCCCGCATTGGTCGCTGTTCCCTTCGAAACTTGACAGATATGACATCTCTCCACAAACCTTTCCACCTCTTTCCTCATTGACGGCCAAAAGTAAGATTGAGAAATCAACTGTAATGTGCGATCCCTTCCTACATGTCCTTCCTCATGCAACTCCTTGATAATCTTCATTCTCAAGCTGCTATCTGGTATACATAATCGATTTCCCTTAAACAGAAAACCATCCACCAACAAAAATTCATCAGAATTGTCCTCCTTGAATCTTTCAACAAATTTCATAAAGTAAGGATCCTCTTCAAGCAGTTCGGGCAATAATTCAAAACCTGTCACTTCTACCTTCATTGTCGTCAATAAATGGCTTCTCCTACTTAAAGCATCAGCTACACGATTTGTTACCCCAGATTTGTGCTTCACAACAAAAGTAAACTGCTGCAAATAGGCAATCCACGATGCATGCCTTGCTAAAATCTTGTCTTGCCCTTGTAAATGCTTCAACGCCTCATGATTAGTATAAAGAACAAACTTTTTCTGAAATAGATAATGTCTCCAGTGCTTGACAGCTTGTACAACAGCATAGAATTCTACATCATATGTACTATATCTCATCTTTTCCCCTGATAACTTCTCACTGAAATATGCAATAGGACGCCCCTTCTGACTCAACACCCCTCCGATCCCAACCTTAGATGCATCAGTGTGTAGCTCAAACAACAACTGAAAGTCTGGTAATACAAGAATTGGTGCTGTCGTCAAAAGTTCCTTGATCCACTCAAAAGCATATCCTGCTTCCTCTGACCATAAAAATTGCTTCCCCTTCATACAATCAGTAACTGGTGCCATCACGCTACTGAAGTGTGGAATGAATCTTCGGTAGAATGATGCCAATCCATGAAAACTTCTAACTTCAGTAATAGTTCTAGGCTGTGGCCAATTTCTAATAGCTTCAACTTTACTTTGATCCACATGGATACCCTTCTAGATACAACATACCCCAAAAATAAAACACTTCGAGTCATGAACACACACTTCTTTGTTGCTGCATAAAATTGTTCCTGTCGTAGTACCATCAACACTTCTCTCAGATGATGCACATGTTCCTCTGAACTTCCACTGTATATCAGAATATCATCGAAATACACCACTACAAATTTCCCAATAAATGGTCTAAAAATCTGATTCATCACTCGCATAAACGTACTTGGTGCATTCGAAAGACCAAACGGCATAACCAGCCATTCATATAATCCTTCCCTGGTTTTAAATGCAGTCTTCCATTCGTCTCCTGGTCTGATTCGAATTTGATGATACCCGCTCTTCAAATCAATATTCGAAAATATAGTAGCCCCGCTCAACTGATCTAGCAAATCATCCAACCTGGGCATCGGAAATATGTACTTCACAGTGATCTTATTCAGCGCCCGACTATCGGTACACATCCTCCACGTTCCATCCTTCTTCGGCACCAACAATGTTGGAACCGCACAAGGACTTAAACTTTCCTGCACACGCCCTTGTTCTAACAATTCTTCTACTTGCCTTCGCAGATCCTCATGTTCCTTTGGACTCATTCGGTAATGTGGCCTATGCGGTAAAACTGCACCTGGCACTAGATCAATTTGATGTTGTATGTCTCTCAACGGTGGTAACTCCGTTGGAAGCTCCTTAGGAAATACATCGTCAAATTCTTCCAGCATTGGTTTCACTTCTTTAGGAATTTCAACCACTTCATTACTTTCTCGCCCAATCAACAAAAACACTTCAGGCTCCTCTTCAACTTCCTTGACAAACTCCTTTAATGATAGCAAAGTTTTCAGCTCTTCAATCTCCTCCAACTTGCTTTCCTTCTATTGTTGCTTCTTGGGAACTAAAGTGATTTTAGTACCTTCAAACATGAAACTGTAACTATTAGCACGACCATCATGTTGTACTGCTCTATCAAACTGCCACGGTCTACCCAACAACAGATGACACACATCCATGTCCACAACGTCACACCAAATTTCATCTTTGTATTTCTTCCCAATTGAAAAATTAACACAAGCCCTTCGACTAACCTTCACTTCACCACCCTTCCTCAACCAAGCTAACTTGTAAGGTATCGGATGTTTCTCAGTCTTCAATGCCAACTTCTTCACAGCCTCGGTAGAAATAATATTATCACAACTTCCAGCATCAATAACAAACTTGCAAACCTTCCCCAGAATAGTGTATGTTGACTGAAAAATGTTGCTCCTCAACCAACTAGAATCATCTTCTTGCTTCGGTGTTAGACAAGACCTCCTCATCATCAAATTACATCCCTCATCTCCGGACAACTCTTCCTCCTCCTCAACAAGTGGTGAATTGGAATATTCAGCTTCTACTTCCTCATCCTCAACCTCAGCTATCATAGCTCGTTTCTTCGGCTTTGAACATTCATTGCTTTTGTGACCCACTTCCTGACAATTATAGCACTTGAAACTGTTATTGACCCTCGCCTTCGTAACCTCCTGTACAACTGGTTTTGCAACAAATTTAGAAACATTGGAACTCCCACTAGCACCCTTCACTTGATTGTTGGAATTTGTAAACACACCACCACCTCGTCTTCCCTGCTTCTCCCAAGCCAACGCCTTTTGGTGTGCTTCCACCACAGATCTTGGATCAAACATATTAACCATATCCTAGATCTGCATTCGCAACCCTCCAACAAATCTTGCAGTCAGCTGTTCCTCTGTCTCCATGATGTCATTTCGAGCAATCAGTTGATAAAATTCGTCAGCATAATCATTAACAGTCTTCGTCCCTTGCCTCAGATTCTGCAACCTCTGATACATGAGTGATTGATAATTGTAAGGTAAAAATGTAGGTTTCATCAGTTTCTTCATCTTCTCCCATGATTCAATCTTTGACTTTCCTATTCTCTCCCTTGTAAGTTTAGTTTGCTGCCACCATGCTAAAGTTCTTCCCCTCAACCTAGTAGCAACCAGATTCACTCTTCTATGCTCAGGAACCTCCTTGAAATCAAAGATCTCTTCAACATTAGACAACCAATCAAGAAATTCTTCAGCTACCATTCCACCCTTGAACTCTGGAATTTCCATCTTCATACCCGATTCCCATCGACGATCATCTTCTATATCCCGATATGAATTTCGAACTTGGTCTCGATCTCGATAATGAATGCTAGCTCTATCACCCTCTTCATCCAACTCAAATGTACGTCTATATCGATCTCGACCATCAACATCCCTTCGATCACGCATGTCTCTTCTACTATGTCTCTCTTCATCACGATATGGCTCATCTTCAAACTCACGTGGAGTTCTTCTCTCTTCATGTCTATATTCATGGTGATCTCTTCTTGATGAAATTGACGTTTCTCTTCTTTCTCTAAAAGATCGTGGCGACACCCTCCTCGCTTCCGTAACCGATGGAGAAACTCTGTTTCCTCCATGGTTCGAGACTAGCGACCTTCTCCTTTGATTCTGATTCAAATCATTCATCAATTTCTCTAACTTTACAATGCCTTCATCAAACTTCTCATTAATGTGTTGTTCCATCTGCTCGGCTTCTTCTCTTCTATACAACGCTTCAACATTTTGATGACGATTAGCTCTCCTTGGTGGCATGATTGAATCAAACACAAATACTTCAACGAATCAACTCACTTCAAATAACTTCAAAATCTCGGCTTAAACAAGCAAGATGATGCACGGCTCAAACTTCAACAAGGTGAACTTCAACTTCAAATTCCTTGGATCCAAGTCTCGGCTTAGCTATGATTGGCTAAGTCTAGCTCTGATACCAAACTGACGCAGCAGATAATAACAAAACGATATAGATCGATGAAAGTAGCAATCGGTGGATTGATGAATACTGAAATGCCCAAATTCGTTGATCCGAAGATACCGAATTCTAGCTATCCTCATCACGTTGATCGCGCACGATACCGTGAAAGAAGATCTTCAATTCTTCAAGCGTTGATCAATCGCACTTGATACCGCGAATCGGCTTCAACAATGGTTGAATCGAGCACACTCGATTAACCGAAAGTAGAGATAGGAGATTACACCCAACTACCAATTTAGATGAATGCACAAAGCTAACAAACAAGAATTTTATTCAATAATAACCTCCTTAAAAATGACCCCACCATGCCTATTTATAGGCTACAACTCAACGCAACAACAAAGTTCTCTGACTCAATATAAGTCGCCACGCGACCTACGACCTAAACAAGGTCGTTAGCGACCTTACATAACACAGCCCACACGAGTTAAGAATAGTTACAACACACGCGAGCTATCAACAGAACACAACGACCTAACACTGGCCGACCTATACATATATACAAACAATGACTTACGACCTAAGTACAAAGCGACTCAACACAAGACGACCCACGACTTAAGTACAAACAACTCTTTACAACACAACATATACACATAGCGACTTACGACTCAAAACATACGGCAGCAGCGACTCAAGAACAGCTTCAAGAAAACTTCATGCGACTTAACCATAGGTCGTTAAGGACCTAAGAAATGCGGCATAAGAACGGCGACTTAAGTTGGTAGCATGCGGCATAGGGTCGAACGACCTAAGGGATTGTGCGCTGGAGTGTCTGACTCGTTAACTCGCTCGAGTGTCTTCATGCTTAGCTCGTTAACTCGCGCGCAACCTTCATTATGTCGCGTGTCTCCGGTAAGTCGCGAACGACCTAAAACATGTTGCTCCGATTCACTTAGCTCGCTGGGTTGGACCTTTACTCTTCTTAGGTCACTTGAACGACCTGTCTTCCCCCTAGGTCGCTGCCGACCTATCTCCGCTACCCCCGCACTAGGTCGTGAGCGACCTAAAATTTTCGAGCAACCTAATACCGCAACCTCCTCCAAACGACCTAAAGTCTTGAACCATTCAACTTCCTTGAGTCTGTAGATCGCGCTGCATCAATATATATATATATATATAATGATGATGATGAAAATAATTATATTTGTTAGTGCGAATATTAATAATTATAAATATAAAATTTTGAATTCAAATTTCAAATCTAGATCTAAATTTTAAAATATTTTCTAGTATCTAATTTAAATCAATAAATTATATTTTGATAGAGAAAAATAATTTATCTTTATTAATAGTTGTAGTACCTTTGGTGTCACAATTTTTTGATTTTAACGTGAACTACCAAAAATGACCTTCTACAAATATTATTAAATATTAACATCACTTAAAAACAGGATTTAACAAACGAGTTATCTTTACCAATTTAAAACGCCCCTTTATGGATATTATCAAAATCTTAATATCACTTAAAAATAAGATCTAACAAATTTTTTATTTTTTTTATTATATAGTAATAGAAAAAAATTCAGACTAATAAAAAATTAAATTCATTCTTTATTAATTAATAATAGAAATAAAAATTCAAACTAACAAAAAAATTAGATGTTGCAATTTGGAAAGTAAAATTTAAACTAACTACATATCATTTCAGTGCAAAAATATGGTTAAATATTTGTGCAAATCATATTTTTTTGAACGAGTTAAACATATACAATTTGAAAAAACAATCCACATGCGAAGTGCATGTCGCCATACTACTCGTATAAATATAAGGAATAAATTTTTTTTGGCAATATGTGCATATATATATATATTAATATTTAAAATCTGAATATAAAGTAACATTATACATTTAAAATATAAATGAATAATACACATACACGTTAATATATATTTTTAGCCTAAAGTATGTTTGATGAAATCTTTAAGTTTTTTAATTTGAAATCCTTATGGTTTTTAGGAAAAAACATTTTTTAATTAAATCATCCATATGTAAATGTTAAAAAAATTTATTTTTTTTGAATAAATTTCATAATCATAAAATTATATTAAAATATATGTACATACATGTTATATAATATTTATTTTATATTACAATAATATGTCATATTTTTAAATGATAATCTACAAATGTATAATTATATGTACGACATTAAATTAATATTTATATATACATATATATTAATGTAAAAAATTATTTATATATATGTAAAAAATTATTTTCGTAAATACTTGTAAGTATATGGTATAACAAAACTTTATATGTAATATATATATTTACATTCATAAGTTAGAAATCAAATTTTGTTTTAAAAACCCCTTTTAAAATCATTATTTAAATTCGAAGTTTTTCTAGTTAAGAGCTATATATGCAAATATATGGAAAAGAAATCGTGTTATATATATATATATATATATATATATATATATATATATATATATATATATTCATGTCCAATGTTGACAACACAAATATATATAGATTCGTAATATCATGATCTAATCAAGCATTTATAATTCAGTATAATTATCAAATAAGTATATGAAATTGTAAATAGATTAGTTAGCTTGAGTATATCCTAATTAGCACACATTGAATGCTGAATTGATCGACTCCGTTTGAATCTAAATTCAAATCCTTATAGAGAGTGTTGTTAGACTAATAGTGCTATGCACCGATGTCCTGTTTTAATTGATTTTGTGTTTTTTGATGCTTGAAATAATAGAGGAAGAGGGGATATGGTTTTGGCCCAATGTGGACCATATGAGATTCCAAAAGAGAGTTCAACAAATAAAGGGTTATGGGTGTTTAAATAATAGAGAAAAAGAGGAGCAAAAAGTGGATTCGGATCCAAAAATATCTCTACTCATTCAAACCCCTTTCTAATCAAATCCAACCCATATTTCCCATCTATGGTTGGCCAAATCAGGTCCTTTTATGGGCCTCCATCATTTCAAGCCCGATCAAATAAAATACATTTAAATCAAATTAAACGTACATTGATATCATTTTTTGTAGAGAAATGAGTAATCTCTATTAAAAGAGGAGAGCACTCGTGTATTTTATTCTACACTAGAAAAAGGAGCTGTGAACATGTCTGACATATAGCAATATCTACCTCATACAAATTGAAAAAAATAAAAGAAACCCTAATCCTAGAGAGGCAAGGTCTATAATAAAATAAGACGACACTATTATCCAAATGAAATGGGTGATCATATCCTTAAAATCGACTGAATCCATCTGTTCCAACGAGCATGTCTAAAGCTGCAAAAATGACTGCACTAAAAGTGTAAGACCAATACATATGTAGACGCACACACATATACGTACTTATATACATTTGTATACACTACAACAAAAATACCCTATTATAATGCCCCTTTTACAATGGGCATTTGCCGCCCGTTGTAATAGAAGGCTATTACAACGGTCCTGGTCCATTCAGGACCGTTGTAATAGATGCCCTATTCAACACCCTTTTTACAATGGGCAATGACTGCCCATTATAATAGAATGCTATTGCAACAGTCCTTTCATGCCCATTGTAATAGATGCCAATTTTACAACATTCACAAAATGCCCGTTGTAATAGATGCCAATTTTATAACGATCACAAAATCCCTGTTGTAAGAGGGTCCAATTTTACAATGCTCATAATGCTTGTTGTAATAGGTGCCAATTTTACAACGGGCTAAAATGCCTATTATAATAGGTGCCAATTTTACAACGGTCATAAAATGCCCGTTTTAACCGATGCCAATTTACAGCGATCATAAAATGCCCGTTGTAATAAATGTTTGTTGCCAATTTTTGACAATCAATAATTAATAATTACAATGCTTTCTTAAAATTAATATTTAATATTTATTAATAGAATAATTATTCATTAATAATATTATCTTAATCATATGTTACTAATTACTAATTATAATATTATATTACTAATTACTAATTAATAATCATAAATAATATTATATTATTTATTACTATTTAATAATTAATCATTAATAATATTATATTAATCATTTATAACTTATAATAATTAATGATCATTAATAAATAATCACTAATCACTAATTATTATATATAATTAATATTCCAACAGGCTTAATTTTACTTTCTAGTTATTAGTAAGTAATATCGAGTAATTAATATTAAATATACAATAATTTATAATTAACAATAAATATTAATAATTTAAGATTAATAATTCTATTAATAATTAATATTAAAAATTAAAAATTAATAATATATACATATTAATTATTAACAGTTAATAATTAACATTAAATTATAATTAATAAATATGAAGTAACATTTAATATTTAGATTTTACTAATTAATAATTACGATTAAATAATAAATTTTCATGATTACTTTCATTAGTTGTAAATTTTTCTTTAATTAATAGTTTCATTATGGTATTAATTAATTAATACTTAATAAGAAATTATTAATTAGGACAAATATTAATTTTATCCAAACAAAAATGAGGTAAGAATAACGTTAAGACCATAAACACTAACAAATGTCGGCACTCAAAATTCATACGTGGAACCCAAAACCGGTTTTCATTCCTACCTGCCCATTGTACTAGATGCTTGTTACAACTACTTTCTTCAGCCCGTTGTAATAGATGTCAACTATTACTACTTTTTTTTGCTAGTTGTAAAGTTATATTTTACAATTTTTATAGTTTACCAGTTCTAGTAAATACCAAATTATGACAACCCTTAATCGATTATCATTATCTTTGGTTGTTATAGATGTCATACGAGGTCCGACCAATATTTTAACAGACTTAATTTTACTTTCCAGTTATTAGTACATAATTATATACAAAGTTTTTCAAAATAAAATACAAACAGAATGCTTTAACAATTAATCCTAACATATTATATAAAAAAATTAAAATTGAAAATTTTGTCTTATGTTAAACATGTGTTTACGTAATAATTTTAGTAGTTTTGTTTGGTATCACCGTAGTAATTTTATTTAATAGGACAATATATTTATTAAAGTTTTTACTTAATTTTTTTTATATTCATAAGTTTTTTTTCAATATATGAGTTTGTTAACGAACAAGAGTTACCAACAATTAAATAGCCGCTAAGTTAAATAGCCATTTAGCACTTTTGTTCGTGAATTTTTTTACCATATACTTCATTAAAATTTAGTTGCCACTTAGTTTCACCTCGTATTCTCTTGTTTTCATTTGTGAACAAGAAAATTTGAATCACTATCCCTACGAAATCTAGGGCAAACGAATCTCTAGTTCATCCCAGTCGACTTCTCTTCAGATTGTAGCCCGATCCAACCGAAAAGCTTGCGAACGAACTCCGTGGTGAAATCGACAAAATCGGTGAAGAGCGATTAGGTATGGTTTGGATTACAATGCAGAACCTTCAATATAAGTATATGTTTGGATTAGAAAGTTTGTGCACAATCTGAAGTTTTGTTAAAAATGTACATCATAACATCAGGTATAAATTGAGTTGAAATGGCGTTGAATAAGATTTTTGTTGGTATTTACTCTTTGATTTTGTACATATTGGGCTGTGGAATACTAAAATTGGCGGAGATTTTACCATCCAAAACCAATTTTATTTCTTCTTTTGGTGTTAGGGTATTTATAAAAGGTTTTGGACTCGTTTTTGGCTTGAGAATATACCTTGTAACCAGATCTGAAGGATTGAGTGAATTTTCATAGAAATATTTAAGTGTATAGGGTAACGTGTTCTTTGTTTTGGGTTTGCTATTGAAATGAAGGGTATATATGGTCTCACTTAAATATTTCAGGTTGGTCATTTGATTTATAATGTTTAGCCTTGCATAGTTTATCTTTTTCTAAATTCAGTTCAACTATTGAACTTTAAGATTAGTATTTCCTTTAGTCTAGCTAAAAATACTTTAGGTATAAGTGTTGTTTATACACATATTCACTGTTTGTTTTTGAGATTTTACATACATGTTTATATGGGGTTGTTAATTTTTAAAAATATTACATATGCTTAATCTGCTAGCATTCCACTAATGGTTTTTGAGATATTAAGTTCTTATTTGTAGGTGCTTTTTTGATTTTATTGTTATTGCCATTTCTTAGTATGTTTTTAGTGGTATTACATATATCTAGTAATTTGAGATATCAAACTAGATGCAAGACCATAGTTTGTATATTTGTTTTTAAGAAGGAAACATTTTTCTTTCGAATTCCACTAAAATTAAAATATTCAAATTAATGAACTTGTTTGTTTAATCATTTTATATAGAGCCCACCTTTTTTTGTTCTCGTTATTTTTATGCGGTCCACTCTATAATTACTTTTCTTTGTAATCCAAAGAAGAATATTTTCTGCAATGTGCATTTATTTTTGGCTTGCTGTTCTATTTTTATATTCTTTGCAGTCACATTCAGTCCCCTACTCATGCATCTTTCTTTTCAATGAAACAAGAAAAAAGGGTAAAAATAACTTGTAATCTCAAATCTTGTCACCATTTCATATTTTTCTTGTTTGTAGTTTCTCCATGTGCCATCGATTTCCTAATTTTTTGGATTTAAGGATGACAACATTATTTTTATTATTAAAATATAGGACCAATTTTCAAAACGGGCTACTTTTCGAATCAATTTCGTGATCAATGTTGGTTTTGAAACTTATTACCAAACAGGGCTGGTTTCTGCCCAGTCAGCAGTCCAGTCACGTTTTTGTAACTACCACCAGAAAGCGCAACTCTTAGTTGCGCATGAGATTATTTTTTTCGAATGCGCAACTGAGAGTTGCACTGAATGGGGATGTTGGTTTTCTCAATTAAGCGCAACTATTAGTTGCGCCTTTTATAGTTTCGTGCAGGTGCAACTCATAGTTGTGCCTACACAGGTTGCTGCTGCTAAAACAGAGGCAGCAGCAACCATCCTCCCCATTCCACCAAAACTCTTTCCAACCTTCAACGCCTCTTCCATGGCCGAGCCCAACAACTCCCATCCCAAATTTTAGCCAATTGCCACCATTTTTTCACAAAATTATCAAATTTCTTCCTCTTTCTTCGATTAAACCAAAGCTACAACAATGGAAGCGAGATTCTCTTCAACACAAATAGATTTTGGTAATTTGTAAACCCTAGTTTTTTTGATAAATTTAAAATTTTCTTATTATTTGGTTGTATTTGCTAGAAATATTGTCAAAGAGCTGTTGTACATCTTAATAATCCAATCTGAAGCGTTGAATCACTAATTGATTGTAAACAATGTGTAAAAATCGGTTTTTTTGCATGAACTTTGAAGAACCGGAAAGCGAACCGGTAGACGGTAGCATGCTTTATATGCAAGATAATCGCTGCTCTAATTTTGAAGAGTTAATGAGGGTAATATTATTCGCCTTGTAATTATAGTAAATTTTTGCACGTTATTTCGCCTTTTGAATTGACTAAAAGATATAATTCTTTGTTTTGCAGAGTGTAAAACCGATGGATTGCCTGGATCATTCGCAAAGTTTTGAAGAATTGATGGAGATGATTGAAGATCAACGGGTTCAACAATTACTACATCAAGTGGGATTCTGGTATTTCATGCAGATTAGATATATCAGATTTGACAGGTCATTACTCACAGTTTTATGCGAAGATGGAGACTGGAGACTTCCACTTTTCATTTTTCCGTTGGAGAAATGACCATTACACTACAAGACGTATCTATTTTGCTTGGCCTTCCCATCGAAGGCGCCTTGTTGAACTACGGTGGTAACGTGGATGCCGATGAGGTTTGTCAACGTTTGCTTGGTGAAATTCCACCTCCAGAAGCGGTGGTCAATAGAAGAGAGTTGAAGGTCAAATGGCTGAATGACCTTATAATCGGCCGGGAGATTTCAGTCGATTCATCTATTGAGGAGATAGAACAGTTCACACAGGCTGTCATATTACTTCTAATCGCATCTCGTCTATTTTCGAACCATTCGAAGGGTAGAGTTAGCGATAAATGGTTGTGCTTGCTAGAGGATTTTGCCACCATTTCTGATTATTCATGGGGTAGCGCTGTTTTGTGCACATTGTACAAGGAGTTGGATAATGTGGCATTAAGAAAGACGAACGGATTAGCAGGTTGCCTAACCCTTCTGCAGGTATGTCGGATTTGACTTATCGGTGTACCAAATTTATGAAATATATTGAAAGACGTTTCTTAACACTCATAATTTGCAGGTATGGTCTTGGACGCGTATTTATGTTGGACGGCCAAATATTAGTGCAACGTTGCTTCGGGATTACCGTACGGGTCAAGGTAAAAGCATCTTGAAATTAGCAGTGAATTTTTTTTGATTTCTGCCAATATTCACACACTATTTTGATTATGACTATAGATGGACCGGAGATAGATGTTAGAGAGATAATCCAACCTGGCATCCTACATTCTATCGCAACGAGCTCGATGTTATGGATGAGCATGCTGTTGACTGGAAGCCATACACGGCTGAGATCGTACAGGATCTCCCACCTATATGTTTGGACGGGGAGCAAAGTTGATACTCCGATTATTTGCTTGCAAAGTGTAGCCATGCACTACCCCGATAGAGTGATGAGGTAATTTGGCATTCATCAGCATATACCGGATCCGGCCGAGCAGATTTTCCCACATGGTTGGAATAGAGCCTTGTACAACATGTATGTCACAAGTGGTTCTACGAAGTTCGACATCACGTTGGTTAGTAGTGGGTAACAGATAATGGACCAATTGCTATTGAGGTAAACGATGACGACGACGTCAATTCTATGTTTTGTATGGGGATGAAAGTAATTGAGCTGTATGTTAAGAAGACGAAGGTGGTACATACAACTGAACAGCGAGCTCAAATCTTTGATTATACCAGTCAACCCGGACCTAGTAATACTGCTGAGCAAAGTCAAACGTATTACCCACACTACTTCTATCAGCCACCGAACATTTACGCACAGGCAGTCGGGTATGCTTTTATGTGCTGTATTAATGTTTTATTCATGTTTTTGGCACTTAACAATCAAATGTTTGCGTATAGGTACGGTGTCATGGCATATCCATCGCAGTCACCCGGGTATGGTTTCCTTTCATATCCATCGTATCCTCCACAGTCAATTCCAACTCCGAATTCAAACGACTGCTTGCATGGACTTCCATATGAAGATGTTGACACCGAGGATATGGAGGGTGGAAATGCTGATATTGAAATTTCCCATTTGGATAGCATGGAAATCGCTGCTTCACTAGACGACGATGAAACATGGATCGATGCTATGAATGTTAACAATAACGTACCTTTAGATGATATTCCAGAGGAAGTTGATGACACCGATGAGCATATCGAGATGGAAGAACTATTAGAAGATGACCAATGCAACGATACAATTATGGAAAGATCTGTTGCGCAAGAATTTCAATCTACCGACGAAATGTTTGGGCTAGAATGTGTGGAGAAATTAAGGCCCTCGAGTTGGTATGATTTTTAAATCGAAGGAATCTTTAATTGAACATATAAGTGAATGGTCGATAAAGTGTTCAGTTTCATTTAAAAACATAAAGTCTCATGCTAGAGAGTTCACTGCTATATGTGATATTGATGCTAATTGTCCATGGCGGCTTCATGGTATTGTGTCTAAAAGCGATCATGCTGGGTGGTGGATGATAAAAAAATACGGTGGTGATCACGCTTGCTCAAATCCAATCGTCAACTCGAACCACAAACAAGCAACAACCAAATTCATCTGCACCAAAGTCCTTCCACATGTTCGTTCGTATCCAAGTTACACTGCAAAATCTATCCAAGAGCTTATGGCACACACTTACAAAATTCAAATAAGCTACATGAGAGCCTGGAAAGGACTTAGCAAAGCAGTGTCTACAATTTTTGGTGATTGGGAGTCTTCGTACAATGATTTGCCTCAGTTTCTTCGTGCTATACAGAAATGCAATCTAGGTACTGTTTATCATGTACATACAGAAGGAGTATAATTCTAGGGGGCTTTCTGGGCATTTGGACCGAGCATTGCAGGTTTCAACCATTGCCGTCCGGTTCTTTCTATTGACGGAACACATCTGTATGGTAAATATCAAGGTACGCTGCTTATGGCCATAGGAGTTGATGCAAACAACTCTCTTTTCCCTTTGGCATTTGCTATTGTAAGGACGGAGTCTGCGGAAACTTGGGGTTGGTTTTTTTCATGCATGGGACACTTAATTCCGTCGTTAAATGCAAGATGCATTACATTCATTTCCGATAGAATGAAAGGAATTCCAACCACCTTGCAAGATTAGTGGAGAAGACCACATCATCATCGCTTCTGCCTACGCCATTTGAAAGCAAATTTTAAAAAAGCTGTTTTTGGTAGCAAGATTTTGCAAAACTTATTTCATGCTTCTGCTGAAGCAAGAGATGAGATAACATACAAAGCACTCAGGGAGCAACTAAAAAATGTGAGTCCTGCTGTTGACAGATGGACTGATAGAAGTCTTCAACATAAGGATGAACAGTGGGCTCTTTACAAGGACAACGGTGAATGGTTCTATATGATGACTCCCAATGCTTCGGAGAGTTTCAATGATTAAAGGTCCAAGATCGTTACCGGTCAAGGCGTTAGTGGCACGTATCTTTCATCGCCTTAATAGATACTTCTACAGAAGACGTACCGATGGAATGGATTATGCATCTTTGCTCACGCTAAATTATGACAAAATGATGGAAAAATATTCAGAAGAAGCACGTAATATGAGCATTAACAGGTTCAGCTTAACGGAGTGGCATGTAACAGACACAAACGCGTGCAATTACACAGTAAATATTACCAATGACAGCTGCAGCTGTTCATGCAATATTCCTATTCTAGCCCATTTTCTATGTTCCCATGTTTTAACTGCAGGCGCACGATGTAGAGGAGGAGCGAACAGAGCTTACCATGATCTTATTTCATCCTGGTTTACGACATACATTTATAGACATAGTTATTCTCCGGTTTTTCATCCAGTGCCCGACAATAGATATTGGGATGTACCTGAAGGCCCTACTATACTCCCGCCACAAATGCGAAGGAATATAGGAAGACCGAGGTCCACAAGAATAAGGGGAGTCATGGACGAAATGGAGGACAGAAGACACGACAGATGTGGACAATGCGGTAACTTGGGTCATAAGAGACGAACGTGTGGAAAGCAATAAATATTTTACCTGTTTCTACTACTTCTGTTATTCGTGAACCGTATAATTTATATTGTTATTCTGTACGCAACTTTGTTATCAAACGATATCTTATGTCAAACATTTAAATTACTTGTTATGTTATGTTCCATTGATTAAATCATCTATTGCATATCCACAACAACAAACCAAGTACAAATAAAACCAAGTAATACAACATTCACTACAACTAAAGCATACATAACTCAATTAAACAAGTTTGATGCAGATCCATTACAGTATAGTTGCACTATCCAATTTACTAGACCCCTTTCCAAATTGGATTTATGGACTGCAAATAGTCTACTTTATGTCGAAGCTGTCTTTTTTCCTTTTCCAAACGTCTTACTTCGGCTTGCATCTCTAGCGCATATTCCACTCCCCTCGGGGTCAAGGGATGATCTAGCCATTTGAAGAAATTACAGCACTCAACACCTTTCGGGTTAGTTATATGATCAAGGTAACCAGCACATCCATAAAACCGACGTCCAACATTTGTTTGAGTCTTGCATACAACTACCTCACAACATCTCCGCAGTGGCAAAGTGGATGTTTATCTTCTCTCACTCGTCCTTCGCCGCTAATTTGTTTTCCTAGTCTTTGACTCGGTTTGTCTGCATAGAATTGATTATCCAAAGCAGATTGAACATCAACATCATTAGCTGTCGGAACTATCTCAAATTGAGCTTCAGGAACTGTTTCAAACTGAGTTTCAGGAACAAATTCATTTTCAGCTTCCATCCGTTCAACATATTGCACCAATACTGCATCTGGAATCTCCCAATTATCCATAATAATTAGTGATAATGTGAGTGAGGTTGAAGGGATTGTTGTAGCTTTGGTTTAATCGAAGAAGGAGGAAGAAATTTGATAATTTTGTGAAAAAATGGTGGCAATTGGCTAAAATTTGGGTTGAGAGTTGTTGGGTTAGGCCGTGGAAGAGGGGTTGAAGGTTGGGAAGAGTTTTGGTGGAATGGGGAGGATGGTTGCTGCTGCCTCTGTTTTAGCAGCAACAACCTGTGCAGGCGCAACTATGAGTTGCGCTTGCACGAAACTATAAAAGGCGTAACTAACAGTTGCGCCTAATTGAAAAAACCAACATCCTCATTCAGCGCAACTCTTAGTTGCGCATTCGAAAAAAATAATCCCATGCGCAACTAAGAGTTGCGCTTTCTGGTGGCAGTTACAAAAACGTGACTGGGCAGAAACCAGCCCAGTTTGGTAATAAGTTTCACAACCAACGTCGATCGCGAAATTGATTTGAAAAGTAGCCCATTTTGAAAATTTGTCCTTAAAATATATATAAGACGTCTGGAAAGAAAATTCCCCGCCTTCGTGCATGCTTATATGTAGATATATACCTAACACATTAACATACTGCTACATATACAATATTATGTGTATATCAGTTAATTGTTAGTTTACAAAAAAGAGAAGAAAAACATACATGTAAAAGTAAAACAAATCTATTGTTTTCCTTTTGTTGCTATTTGTCGCTGTCCTATAGTACCATCAATTAATTAAAGATATCTAGATATATGAATATGATTCTTTAACAGTGCATTATCATAAGCTTATTTTGATTTTTTTCTTTTCTTTTTAAAGTTTAATGTTTATTTGTTTTACCCTATATCTTTTTTGATTCCAGAATACATAAACTGTAAATGAAGCTGTGTTTTTTTATATAGATTTGGTGTCTTGCCATATTTTGTATATTTTTATTATTTTGAAGGTTGGCAAAATTATATACATAAAACGTTAACAGCTTATGGACCTTTGTGCATACTATTTTATTGTGTTTTATAGATCATTTCATTTTTTCTGACACCCTACTCCTTCTGAAGGGCGTCATAGTTGGAAAACCATATTATGACCTCCCGCTATAACCATTACAGTTGCTGTTAGCATCTCAATGGTGTCATAGTTGGTGTCCTTTCATCCAAAGCTATTCTATATAGTTTCCTGACAATCAGGTTGGTTGGTCCAAACATTATTGCATTTGAAAAGTCTGTTGTGACTTAAGACTATTTCATTTTTTTGAGTTAAATGAAAGCATGGGTGTGAGCACTTGTGAATGATTAATGGATGTGTTGCATGTGACTCAAGATTCAAGTCTGTTGGTCTAAAAATATCATTATTCTATCTTCTACGATATAGGATCAAATTAGGTTTCTCCTATAACAAGGTTATCAATTAAATGATCTTGTAAGAATTTCTATCTCTTGTGAACTTGTCATATTGAAAAAATGATAAAACATGTCCAATAAGTGGGTATCGATTGCATGTGATTTATCATCCATCATATTGGCATAATTCATTTATTATGCATTCATTTCCCCTTAATAATTGGTGACTGTTTTGATCATCTTTGAATTATTAATTGATAATCTAATGTTGAATTCAACATGAGTCAACTTATTTAGGCAAAAAGAAACATTTAATATGTTATAATACAGTCATTACATGCATAACTTTATGAAATTGCGCAATTTCGTCATTAGAAAAATTCATATTTTTGTTGGGCATAACGTCTTTCCATTAGGTTCTAACATTAAAGGATTATCAAGATGGACAAAGCATGGATCCACTACCAAGGTTTTGTCAATTTTGATTATCTGTTTTATAATTGTAATTATTAGGGTTGATTATTGATCTCTTTATATGTCGTAGAATGTCTGAAGAATACAGGCAAGCTATTCATAATTTTGTATATAAGCATACAGTAAGGAAGGGAAATCCAGAAAAAATTATTTTCCCTCGTTCAAAATGTAGGAACCTTATTCGTCAGCTGTCAAGGGATGTTGTATGACACTTGGTTTGTTTTGAAATTGACCCAACATATGATGTATGAATTTTTCACAGGGAAGAACGCCCTTCAGAAAATGAAGGCGATGAAGTGAAAAATACACATAGAATGTACTTAGACATAAAAATATGCAATCATGAAATGGAAGACCATGCTAGTGTAAGACATGGGTTAGGAGTAAGGAGATGATAGAAAATTTTGAAATTCCTTTGTACCATGGTTGTGCAAGCCACACAAAGTTGTCAGCTACAATACTTCTTTACAAGCACAAGGCTTGAAATGGTGTATCTGACACGGCATTTACGGAACTTCTTAATCTTCTCAAAGATATGCTGCTTATGGAAAACATGCTTCCTGATTCGATGTATGCAAAAAATAAGCTGCTTAAATCATTTGGTTTAGGCTATTGATAAATACATGCATGTGTAAATGATTGTTGTCTTTTTAGGAAAGAGCTTGCATATAGTGATATTTGTCCAAAATGTGGAAAATCTAATTGGAAAAAAACAAGAAAAAGGAAGATAGAAAGCAAACAAAAGTACCTACAAAGGTCTTGAGATACTTTCCAATAATACCAAGACCGAAAAGAATGTTTATGTCTGCAGAAACATCAGAGCAATTAAGATGGCATAGCAATCATAATAGTGAAGATGGTAAATTATGTCATCCAGTAGATTCTTCTCAGTTGGCTACAATTGATAGGATGTATCCTTCCTTTGTATCCGATCCAAGAAATTTAAGGCTTGGTCTTGCAAGTGATGGCTTTAATCCATTTGGGGATTAGAACTGTACATATAGTTATTGGCCAACATTTCTTGTTGCGTACAACTTCGCTCCGTGGCTTTGTATGCGAAAAGATAGAACGATGTTATCTTTATTAATTCCTGGACCACGAAAATTAAGGAATGATATTGTTGTGTATGTACAACAACTTATTGAAGATTTTAAAAAATTATAGGATAAAGGGGTGAAGGCATATGATGCATACACTTGCAATGAATTTAGATTAAATGCAGCTCTAACGTGGATGAGAAATGATTTTCTAGCTTACGAAAATTTAGCAGGTTGCACCATAAAGGGTAAGAAGGCATGTCCTATTTGTGGCGTTAATACATGCTCAATATGGTTACCATTTAGTAAGAAGTGTGCATATTTAGGCCATAGGTGATTCCTTGATCCTAATCATGAATATCGCCAATGAAAAATATTGTTTGATGAAACCATAGAGAATAGACTAAGGCCTCCAATACAAACGGTGCTCAAGTCTTTGATATTTTCAAAGATATTTGTAGTGATTGGGGGAAAAACCAGAGGAGGAAAAGAAAGATAAAGAGAAAGAGAAAGAAAAAAAGGAAGAGAAAAAAGGAGATGAGAAGAAAAAAGGAGATGAGAAGAAAAAAGGAAGTCAAATGTGGAAGAAGTCTATTTCTTCGATTTGCCTTATTGGCAGGTAAATTTAATTAGAAAGAAAATTGCTTCTTCTTTTCTATCTATATAATCATTATTTTATTATTGATTAGTTATAGTCTATTTTTGATTTTCTTAGGTACTTCCTTTGCATCACAATATAGATGTAATGCATGTTGAAAATAATAATTGTGAAAGTATTCTTCGTACGTTACTTGATATTAAAGGAAAATCAAAAGATGGCATTAATTCATGTAAAAATCTAGAAGTATTGAGTATTAGGAAAAAGTTACTTCCTATAGACATGGGAAGCAAAGCATTACTTCCAACTGCCCCATGCACCTTAACTGATCCAAAAAAGGAGATCTTTTACAATAGAATCAGGAATTTGAAAGTACTTGATGGGTATAGTTCAAATATTGGAAATTGTTTTCCAAAACAAAACAAAATTTTAAGTCTGAAGTCCCAAGATTATCATGGTTTGATGTAACAACTATTGTCTATATCACCGAGAGGACTTCTACCTAAAGGGATAAGGAATGCATTACTACGACTATGTTCTTTTTACAACGACATTTTCCAAGGAGTTCTTGATAAAGGTAAATTAGAATCCATCGAGAATTAGGTCGCATTAACACTATAAAAGAGAGATTTTTTCCTCCTTTTTTGACATCATGATTCACTTGACAATACATTTAGTGAGGGAAGTAAGAATTCGCAAGTCAGTACAATATCGGTGGATGTATCCATTTGAGAGGTTAAATTCGACATTAGTACTTATAGTAGTTAATAATATATGTGCTTATGAAAATATTTTACTTATGCATCTTGATTATAGATACATGGGAACACTAAAGGTGTATGTTAAAAATCAAGCGCGGCCTGAAGGGTGCATAATTGAGTGCTATTCTGCCGATGAATGCATGGAGTATTGTGCTGGATATATTAATGGTGCACTAGAAATCGGGCAAAGGAAAAAACAAAAATGAAGTGGGACAAAGTGATTCCAGACTCAAGGGGCATCCTATTTTTCAAAGGAAAACCTATGGTAGTCACTAAGGAGGTGATTGATGCTATTCATCGGTATGTGTCGTTTAATACCGAGAAAGTAGAGCCTTATATAAAGTAAGCATAAGTTCAATTCAATTATTTTGTCTAAAAGAAGTTAGATTTTGACTCGTATGTTTACGTATATAAAATGCACAATGAGGAACTGAAACATTTGCATCCCCGACTTTCACGAGATGATTTGGAACACTGCATTCAAAGACTTTTAGTCATTGGTTTAATAAAAGGTCGATAGTGTTATATCTTCTGAGATGGATAAGTTCGACATAGAAGTATATGTTATATATATATATATATAACATTATGCTTTTCCAGGTTAAAGATGATAGAAAAACATCTGATGTTTGTGAACTAATAAATTAGCTTTCACATGGACCTCGCCATCATGTAATTTCTTATACTGGCTATATAATTAATGGTCGCCATTTTCATACCAAAGACAATGATAAATCTACACAAAATAGTGGTGTTTCCATGAGGCAAGTACTGCTCGCATAGATGGATCCCTTGAGAAAGTAATATATAATGCTGTTTAGTGTGAAATTTTGTTGTTTAACTACCGCCAATTTCAAATTGCCTTTTTTAAGTGTGATCGGGAAAATATTGATTGTGGAATTAAGGACGAAGATGGATTTACGTTAGCAATTAAATCAATTCCAAAATCAATTTGTAAGCTACCCTTTCATCTTGGTAACTTAAGCCATACAAGTATTTTTTTGTAGAGAAAGTAGTTTTTCAAATTGGTATATTGTGCTAAGAGCAGCCCCTAGAGGTTTTTATGAGTTGAAAAGCTATGATGAGGAGGAAGAGTCAACTATGAAACTGGTAGATGAGTCACAACTTGATGATAGAGATGTCGATGATGGGGATGAAAGTTATATAAGGAAGGATTGTGATGGTGTTTTGTATGATATGAGCATCCATTATTGATATTTTTGTTACACGTAGTTATATTCTTAAAGAGTGTAATTGTACATAGTTTTATACATAATTATATTAATTAATCAGCCATGAACTTTTGATTTGTAACTTGGGAAAAAAATAATCTTTCTTTTGCAAAGTATTTCTATTGTATATTATGATTTTCATATTTTACAATGATGACCAATTAGTATGATGTTCTAATTATTTGTATATATATATTATGATTTTTTTCTAGGTTCCTTTCTTAACAGAAGATAGTTGAACTTGAAGCATCAATGGGTAAAATGGAGCAAGATTAAGGAGAGGTAAAATATTAAAATTTTAATATGCACTCTTTCATTACAGATTTTAGGATCAATTTAACTTCTAATATGCACTTCAATTTTCATTATTATGTATGTGTCATTCAAAGGTGTTAGCAAACAAATTAAAATTTATTATAGGAAGTTTTAATGTACATTAACCCTTCCAATCAACATATTAAACCTTTTATTTTTATAAATGAATGAATATTGCTTTTATACAGAGTTTGATACATAAAATCTCAGATAAATCTTCTTCCAATATGAGATTTATTTTTATATTTTTCATTCATTTAATTCTCTCGGTAGATTTCTAATCCATAATTTGTGCTTTCAGTTTCGAAATTATTGTAGAAAGTATAAAAATCTTAGTTTTCCTTGCATATTGGTAATTAGATGGGTAATTTATAATTATTTGATCATTAGTAACATGTAGTTACGAACTGGACATGCTAAGGAGAAAACTAAAATTGGAAAAAGGTACTGAATACATCTTCAAAATCCAGTATTTAGTTGAATTTGTTGGAGTATTTAGTTGAACACTATCATACTTTTTTTACTTTATATTAAAAGACCATGGTATGTGTAACTTTCTTAGTAACCCTTCAACCAGTCATGAAAGCACCAGTATTATTCATCCCATAGTTACTTAGTCTGAACACAAATTGCATATATTTCCTATATAGCCTCTAGTATATGTTTTCAACTTTCCATGGTCCATTCTCATACAAAGTACAATATTATTGTGAAATAGGTGGCAATGTGCATTTTCTTTGACTTTTATGCATTTAATATAGTTTTATTTGTAGGATCGATTTCAGCCTGGGGGGGGGGGGGTGAATAGGGTGATAGTGTAAATTATAAAAATTAATCGCGGAAGCTTATCAATTTATTTCAATTCAGATCACAGAATAGCAGCATAGATATCGCAGAATAAAAGAATAAAACAGAACAACACAGAATTTACCCAGCTTCGGCAAAACCCTGCCTACGTGCTGCCCCTAAGGTTTCTACTAGAAATTAGATAGTCCCTCGCTTACACACGTAAACTCGCTATACCCGCTATTAACTAATCTAACTCTACGCTCAAAACCTTGCCACAACTCAACTACCAAGTTGCGAATTCTCAAGCTATGCCACGTAGCTTGTCTCCTAGTCACACGACTAGAAATTTAAACGGTTTCGAAAAGTAAAAACAGAAAACAATTAAACAACAATTAAAAAACACTTAAACCCTAATTAACAATAAACCTAAAAACTAAAGCCCTTTTAAAATGAATAAAGCCGGCCCCCTTTTATTTCACTCTAGCCCGTTGTCTTCTTTAGATTATTTTGCTATGTGAAAACAATTGTAGGCCTGCTTCCTTTCTTAGTTATGAAATTAGGGCTTTGCTTTCGTTCTCTCTACTCTGTAAATTAGGGCTTGAAGTCGCCGGCTTTAATTCGATCGATCCAGTGATGTTTTGCGTGTCGCCTTGATCGATTGATTCCTCGTTGCTTACGCGGCTGCTTCGTTGATCGAATTCCTTTCTTACTTCGGTATGTAATTATACGCTTTTGCTTTTACTGATTTTATGCTTGCTTGATTTCGATGGATTTTAGATTGCCGATGATGATGGTTTATATAGGGTCTGTAACCCTAGATTTGCGTTCGTTCAAATATATATTTGAATTTATCTCGGCCGATCGTTTATGCTTGGATGCTTGCGATTTTGATTGACTTTTTCATATGCGTATAATTTTGTTACTTGCTTCCCACGGCTTGGTTGACACGGTTTTGATTATTGACTCGTTCAATATTGACTTCGGCCATTTTTTTTTGATTTTGTGAGTTTCTGGCTTTGGCTTGAATTTATCTCGAACTTGCATCCTTCTTGCGGCTTGAATTTGTTTCAATGTGTTGTTTACCCTGCTACGTATCACTGCATTTTAATCACTGGTTGTGTTCTGGTAGTACTCGAGTCTCTGTTGATGCCAGTACCTTGATCATATTGTCTTCATATACTGGTGACATGTGCATTTCCCTTTATTGCTGCACTTCAACCTGTAACTTGAACTTCACTGTCCGCTGTAGTTTGAACTGTGCATTTGGACTTGAATCTGTAACCTTCCTCATGTATACACATGCATATGTATGTGTGTGTGTATGCTTGTGTTGGTTCATTGGTTTACTGGTATGGTTTGTATATTACTGCTATATATGCATTGTGCTTGCCTGTTGCACTCTGGTCTGTCCACTGCAGTTTGTGTCTTGCCACTGACTTGCTGCCTTCATGTACATGTCGAACCGATCGGTTGCATCTGTGGTTTGTATATGTGTAGTTGTTATTGCCAGTTGCCTCTGGTTTTGTTGATCTTGCCTTGTATCACAACCTACTGCATATTCCTCCTGTAGCATGCTTGTTGTTGCATGCTTGTCTGTATTTACTTGGTGCATTGCTGTCATGTTGGTTCAAATTGCACTTGGTCTTTGTTGCATGCTTTGTACTTCATTTGAGGTTGTCTCCACCTTCTGGTATGCTGCAGCTTGGTCTTTGTTTTGATTCATTTCGTGATGATGTTGATTTCATGTTGCTATTGCATTATGTTGGTCTGACTCGAATTTGATATTTGAGCTTCAGTAGTTGTACTCTGGTTGGTCATTGTTGCATTACTGTATCAAGTGGTAGTTGCTATATGCCTTTGTGCTTACTGTACTTGGTTAAATTCATTGCTGAGTTGATCATGTTTCTGGTTTTGTTTGCATTGTTGGTTCATCACTTTGTTTTTGGGTTGATGTACATGTGGTTTTGTGGCACTGCTTGCAGTCATATTGAATTGAGTTTGTTCATGTTCCATCGACTTGTTTTGTACTGGTTTGAGGCTTGAGTTGCATATCTGGATTGTATCTAATCTGGACATATGTGAGTTTGAAGTTGTTGTCTCATTTGTTGCTGTGTTGGCTTGATGGTTCCTGTTGCACTTCACCTGTGATATTCTGTCCGGATACATTTAACTTAGTTGTATTTGAACATTTTTGATTTTGGTCGAGGCTGCATATATGTATGAGCTGGTACACGTTTGTATACATTGACTGGCTTGCTCCTGACCAGTTTATTAAAGTTGTATATTCGAACTGCACTTGTGTTGAATCCAGTTTCACAACTCGGTTTTGACCTTGTGCTCGTGTCGTGATTTTCAATGTATTGCACGTGAGTTGAACCCGGTATTACATTTGGGTTTGACCTGTGCTCACCTGTCCCTGTAGCATTATCAAGTGTATATCGGTGTGCACGGCCTTGTGGCATATACAGTGATACACTGTGTATGTCACAAGTTGTTCGTGTATGACGAATTCAAATATGAATGATGATGAACAACCCAAATAACGGAGGCAAATATTATTTTCAAAATTCATCTTTTATTTTATATTGCAAAAATATTTTATTTTCAATTTTACCGCGTTAGTGGATATTTTTGCAGATTGCTCAGATGCTGGATTCTAACTGGAAAGAAGTTGAAGATAAAAATACGAGTGTGAGTGATATGTAGTGAGGTTCTGAATGTAAATTGAATTGTAATTAGAAATTGTATGTAATTGAATTTGTATAGTTATAGTGAGAGCTTGAAATTGTACTATTCAAAATTGTAATAAATATTTGTTTGAATAAAATATTCGTTTGAATTCAAATTCCGTGTTATTTATTTTATTCAGCAAATATTTATTTAATCTGTGAAAATAAAATAGTATATTAACAAATACATTTAAATGAATGTATATATGTTTATTATCATCAAACAAAAATCATATAAGCGCATATTCAACATTATTGTCGATTATCAAATTGTACTAGAATTTATTTTGACCGTGTATGCTAATTTCAGATATCAAAGGTAGCAACGAGACATTCAAATAGGAAATCTCTAGTTGCAGTCGCAGCTTTACAAGCAAAAGATAAGACTGATGGTGTGAAAATCAATGAAACAAGGCATATTGATGTAGCTCATCCTCTTCAAAGTTTAAACAACAATGTTAGAAGATCCCCTCGGAAGCGTACCGAAATGCAGCCTCCACCTGAAAAAATCCAGTCTCCAAATCACAATCTTGGCCCTAATTCAACCGGATCTCCAAATATCACTCCCATAAACATAGACCCACTCATCGCCATGGATGGCTTGAACAATCCAAGTTCTATTGATGGTATTCAACAAGAGACGGCAAGGAAGAAAAGAGGGAAGACGATGATGAAAACGTTTCTTTGACGCTGAATGAGAAGGCTGAAGTTGAATTCAACGATCGAGGTCAACCAATAGACTCCAACTCTACGCACATATCATTCTATCTTGGTAACTTAGCAAGGGAGATGGTACCTTTGACCATTTTAGAGTGCAAAAAAGTTGAAGTTGACTTAAAGAAAGATTTATGGACTTGTATTCAGGTACCAAATATGCCGGGAACATTTGTTATGAGAAGATTTAGATGAGTTTCAACCTTTTTAAAAGAAAATCAAATTTTTATGAGAACACAATAAACTTACAGAGACAGTCAAAATTTCAAAGAGAAAAAACATTTATAATGATGGTTATTATGATGGTAACTATCATTATTAGTGTGCTTCTTGAGTTCAGATTGTTTAACCATGTGTTTACTTCCTTATTGTCGTTGTTTATTGACATTATTGTCGAGTTTGCCTATTGTTCTATTTCGAGTGCATTACCATTTTCAGGCATGTTTTTTGTGTGTATGATTTGAAATCAAGAGTGTGTTCCTTTTAAATAGAGAGGAGAAGAGGCAAGTAAATGACAAAATGTTCTGAGAAATCCATGAACTAGTCAGACTTTGGTTGATTAATAAGTTAGATGTGAAACTTACCAAGGTTAATATTCTTGCGTTACCGAGTAAGGAATAGACAACACTAGGCTACAAGTTATAGCTAGTATCAAACAAACTTACAGAACGATTTAGCATTGATGAACACTTTTGCAAACAGACATCCTCATCAACAAACAAAAAATAATAATCAGTCATGAATTATTAAATACAAATTTACATATTGATCGTGGTTGACTTCAAGGATAAAAATCAATCAAATGTGGATGAATAAATTTTTGTGTATCCGAAGAAAAGAATTACTAAATTTTGGTTGAAAATTTCATATTTTCATGTTCAGAATAAATTTGTCTCACTTTATTCCCTTTTCAATACTATTAAATTGCTTTTATATTTTAGATTGTAACATTGATTTTATAAGCCTTAACCTTTGCATTAATTACAGTTAAAGGATTTGTCAAACAATGCATTTTATGCGCAAAATACAGATCAACATGAATAAGACATGGTAGTATTACTCTATCTCCAAATTGATGTGTCTTCAGTTCCCATTAAATTCAGCTCATTCATTTTTGATGTTGGTCCAACAATTTAATATTTATTTTTTTATAAATAATAAATAAACTGGATTTAAGTGGGAATACAGTGTTGGAATTCCTATTGAATGAAAATATACATAAGTCCCATGTCGCCAAAAATTACTAAGCTATACTAGTATATATGGCTTTGCAACGAAGGGGTTGGGGCCTAGGGGCACCCAAATGTATGCTTCGTTGTGACGAGGGAGATCATGCATCACCACCACACACGAACGCGCCGTCGCCGTCCGTCTGACCGGGTCGGGCCGGGTTTGGATCTTATATGATCCTATTTTTACTGCAAAACTAGGTCGGGTTTTATGACAGTTGCAGGCTAAACGAACAGGTGCGGATCTGTTCGGAAGCGGAAATGGAATGACTGAAGAGGCGCGACCCATGGGCGAACAAAAGCGGGTGCGACCCATTAGACGCGAGTGGGTGCGGCCCGACTGAAGAGGCACGACCAAAAATAAGCAGGCGCGATGCAAGCGGATACAAGTAGCAGGCGGGTGCGACCTGTTAACGAACAGTAGTAATTAAAGGCAACGGGTGTGACCCGTCAAGCGGACGCGACTGTTTGAAGGGATGCGGATGAAATTATAAACAGAAGAGAATCCTGATCACATTCAACTCCAATTCTAATTTCTTCTGCTTCTTCATTTCTACTGCTCTATACAATATATCACAGAGTTGACATACTTATTATAATCTCGTGCAGATTACGTCTTTCGTATCTTGGGAGACTTTAAATAAAGTCTTAAGGAAATTGTTACGACAGGCCTCAAACGGAATTTCCTTCTTCAAACCGGTTAGGTTTATAATTGATTTATATATTTATTTATATATATCATTTTCGTTTCTATGTTGTACTATTTCTTTAAATAGTTTAACGTTTGATCTATCGCTATAGTTATTATTACTATAGTTGTTAGTTTGTGTTTGTAATTTAATTACGACATACCTATTGCTTAATTTAGCTAATACCGACTTCCATAGTAGTGGAAATCTGATTGATAAACTTGTGAGACAAGTTTATAATTGATTATTCTCTGTTTTGGTATACTAGACGTATAACATCTTAAGACTTTCCTCTTTTTTGCTAAAACAGAGATGGCAACAGTTGAATTATCAACAAAGGCTACTACACACAACAGCCCCGATCCTTTTAAAGGAGATGGTGACAATTTTCTAACATGGCAGAATCAGATGTTATTTTATCTCACCACACTCGGTCTGTGATGGTATCTCGAGGAGGAGGAACCGATTCCTGCACCAGGCAAGGAATCAGATGTTAATATGTGGAAGCATTCAGATTTTCTATGGAGAAACTATATTCTGAATTGTCTCGACAAGGCGCTATACAAAGTATATCGGCCTCTAAAGACAACAAAAGCACTTTGGAATGCATTTGAGTATAAGATGAAGAATATCGGTCTTAAGAAATTTATTGTAGACAAATTCATGGACTACAAGATGATTGACTCCAAACTGGTGACTGCTCAATTACATGAACTGCAAATCATCATTCATGAACTCGAAGCGGAAGGTCATAAGGTTAGAGAATCATTTTTGGTTGAAGCCATCACGGGAAAACTGCCGCCGTCATGGAGAGATTACCGCAATTATCTAAGGCATAAGAAGACGGAAATCTCTTTATAGGATCTCATGGTCCGATTGAAAATTGAGACAGATAACCGTGGAATTACAAAACAAAGCGAGGAGACATTTGTGGATGAAGGTTCAAAGACCAAAAAATAAAAAGAAGAATTTCCAGAAGAAAAGGAAAGCTCCAGACAACAAACCAAAAGACAACAAACGAAACAATTAATGGCGAGTGTTGGGTTTGTGGAAAGGTTGGACATGCCGCTAGAGATTGCAGACTCAAAAAGGACTGCAAAAAAGAGGCAGATATAGCAGACAACATGGAAGTAGACGAGTCCAACTTCTTGGCAGTTGTATCTGAATGCAATTTGGTTCAGAATTCTAATCAATGGTGGGTAGACACAGGCTCTACTCGTCATGTCTGCTTTGATAAATCCATGTTTTCTACACAACAGAAATTCGATCATGAAGAAAAACTCTATATGGGTAATTTTGCAGTATCCATGATCGAAGGCAATGGCACAGTTCTCCTAAAATTTACTTCTGGAAAAACTGTCAAGTTGAATGACGTGCTCCACGTTCCAGACATACGCAAGAATCTAATCTTCGGTGTAGTGCTATCAAAGAAAGGATTCAAAATGGTGTTCGAGTCAGACAAGATGGTTCTATCCAAGGCTGGAATGTATATCGGAAGGGGATATTTATGTGATGGCCTATTTAAGGCAAATGTAGCCATTATCAACAATAAAACTATGTATTTTGATTATGCTATTAATAAAATTGAAGTTTCTTACTTGCTTGAGCATGAAATTTACTATGGCATGATAGATTGGGACACATAAATTTTCGAAAAATGAAAACATTACCAAAATTGGGATTAATTCCGAAATTCCAAGTAGGTAAGAACTACAAATGTGAGACATGTGTAGAAGCAAAAATGTTTAAAAAACCATTTCAATCTGTTGATAGAAGCACCAAACCACTAGGTTTGGTTCATACAGATTTATGTGATTTTAAATCATTACCTACAAGAGGTGGGAAAAAGTACTTTATCACTTTTATTGATGACTATACACAATATTGCTATGTATATCTTTTAAATAGTAAGGATGAAGCAATTACATCGTTTATGAAGTACAAAGCTGAGGTAGAAAATCAGTTAAATAAAAAGATCAAGATATTGAGATCTGATCGAGGTGAAGAATATAAATCACCATTTGAACAATATGTGTCGAAAATGCTATAATTCATCAAATAACAGCTCCATATTCACCACAAAAAAATGGTGAAGCCGAGAGGAAAAATAGAACGTTAAAAGACATGATTAATGCCATGCTTTTAACCTCTGGTCTACCGACGAACTTGTAGGGGGGAAGCCTTAAATATGTCTAATTACATATTAAGCAAAGTCCCTCACAATAAAACAGGAACAATTCCATATGAGTTATGGAAAGGACACAAACCAAGTTTTAAATACCTCAAAGTGTGGGGGTGCTTGGCAAAAGTTTCAGTTCCGCCTCCCAAGAAAGTCAAAGTTGGACCAAAAACAGTAGATTGTTACTATTAGGGCCAGTCCAAAATAGTAGTACCTATAGATTTTTGGTATTCTAGTATGATATAGCTGATAGTCATGTAAATACAATAATGGAATCTAGAGATGCCTCATTCTTTGAATACGTGTTTCCACACAAAACGAATGAAGGGAATAATGTCCCTAAAAGGACAAGAGAAGAATCAAGCAATTCACATAAAGATGAAACTCATCATGAGATTGAGGAAGTTGAACCAAGAAGAAGCGTAAGCACTAGGACTTCCAAGACATTTGGTTCGAATTTTTTCACATATGTGTTAGAACACGAACCTCAAACGTACAAGGAAGCAATGTCATCTTCTTAATCTTCTTATTGGAAGGAAGCAATCCAAAGTGGGATTGGTTCAATTCTAAGTAATAAAACTTGGGAAATTGTTAATATTCCACCTGGAATAAAACCTATTGGCTATAAATGGATTTTCAAGAAGAAAATGAAAGCAGATGGCTCTGTCGACAAGTATAAAGCCAGATTAGTAGCCAAAGGATATCGTCAAAAAGAAGGAGTAGACTTCTTTGATATATATTCGTCGGTAACAAAAATAACCTCTATAAGAATGCTAATAGCAATTGCATCGATTTATAATCTAGAAATTCATCAAATGGATGTAAAGACAGCATTCTTAAATGGAGATCTCTATGAGGAGATCTACATGGAGCAACATGAAGGTTTTGTTTCCAAAGGAAATGAAAATTAAGTCTGTAGATTAGTAAAATCATTATATGGACTAAAACAAGCTCTAAAACAATGGCACGCAAAATTTGGTAGTGTAATAATGAGAAATGGTTTTCGTACAAATGAATGCGACAAGTATGTTTATTATAAACAAATTGGACAATCATATGTGATGATTTGTTTATATGTAGACAATATGTTAATATTTGGTCCAAATACTCAGGTAATAGAGACCATAAAGAAGATGTTAATTAGCAATTTCGATATGAAAGACTTAGGAGTTGCAGACGTTATTTTAGGAATCAAAATAATAAGAACACTTAATGGAATTGAATTATGTCAGTCACACTATGTAGACAAAGTGATTGAAAAATTTCAGAATTTTGGGATTAAAGGAGTAAGAACACCTTTTAATCCATCATAAGCACTGCATTAAAACACTAATGAGAGTGTAATGCAATTGGAATACTCTTGTGTAATAGGATGTCTCATGTATCTCATGAATTGCACAAGACCAGATATAGCTTATGCAGTAAGTCGACTGAGCAAGTATACACGCAATCCATGAAAGGAACACTGTAAAGCACTAATGAGAGTGCTTGGATATTTAAAAAATACCACAAATTTTTCCTTACATTATGGAAAATATCCTGCCGTCTTAGAAGGATATGGTGATGCAAATTGGATTGCAGATTCAGAGGAATCAAAATCAACAAGTGGTTATGTTTTTACCTTAGCAGGGACAGCAGTGTCATGGAAATCTACTAAACAAACATGCATAGCTCGATCCACTATAGAATCAGAGTTCATTGCTTTAGATAAAGCGGGCGAAGAAGCAGAATGGCTTTGTCACTTTTTAGAAGATATTCTGTTTTCGCCTAAACCTGTACCGGCCATATGCATACACTGTGATAACCAAACTGTGCTAAGTAGAGCGCACAACTTTGTGTATAATGGAAAGTCACGACATATTTGTCGACGCCATAACACAGTTATGAGTTACTCTAAAATGGAACTATTTCCATAGATTATGTGAGAAAAAATGATAACCTAGCGGATCCATTTACTAAAGGTTTATCAGGAGAGAAAATTGACTGCGCATTGAGGGGAATGAGTTTAAAAGCCTAAACCACCAAGAGTTATCTTATACGGAAACCTATCCTAGCGACCGGAGATCCCACGGACTAGGATCAATAGGCAAACCAGTTCTGAATAACTCAAGACTTAATGCATTTACATGGACATAGTCCAACTCCATTCCTATGGCGCAAAATATAAATGCATGCTTACAAAAGTATTTAAAGGTTAAAACTATGTTTTTTAATGATGACCATATCTTGAAAATAACAAGTAGGGTATATGTAGGATACTCTTAATGGTTGCGGTCACTATGTTAGTGTGAGCTGGGTCGGCTCTATGAGAATATTAAAAGCTTTTATTCTCTAAAAACACTCGCAGAACCAAAATGAACACAACCAAGAGATTGGATGTGAAGGGAATCAATGCTTCGTAAAGCTTATTGTCTGGATATACAATAAAGGCCGACGGTTCAAGATGAAATAATCCACTGATTAGCCAAGTAGATCCGATAAGTTTTAACTAAGGAAAGTTCAAAGTAAAATATCTACTTATCCACGATAAAGCATTATTCCATATGTACTCTGTGATATTTTACTTTGTGTGGGGGATATGTATATTATCATTCATGTGAGGGATTGTTGGAATTCCTATTGAATGAAAATATACATAAGTTCCACATCGCCAAAAATTACTAAGCTATACTAGTATATGTATGGCTTTGCAATGAAGGGGTTGGGGCCTAGGGGCACCCAAATGTGTGCTTAGTTGTAAGGAGGGAGATCATGAATCACCACCATACACGTTCGTGCGCCGCCGCCGTTCGTCCGACCGAACCGAACCGGGCCGGGCTCGGGTTCGTGTTTGGGTTTGAATCTAATATGATCCTATTTTTACTGCAAAACTGAGCTGGGTTTTTTGACAGTTGCAGGCTAAACTAACAGGTGAGGATCTGTTCGGAAGCGGAAGTGGAATGACTGAAGAGGCGCGACCCATGGGCCAACAGAAGCGGGTGTGACCCGTTAGACGTGAGCGGGTGCGGCCCGACTGAAGAGGCACGATCAAACATAAGCAGACACGACGTGAGCAGATACAAGTAGCAGACGGGTGCGACCTGTTAACGAACTGTAGCGATTAAAGGCAACGAGTGCGACCCATCAAGCAGATGCGACTTTTTGAAGGGATGCGGACAAAATTATAAATATGAGAGAATCCTGTCTATTCCAATTCTAATTTCTTCTACTTCTTCTTTTCTACTGCTCTATACAATATATCACAGAGTTGATATACTCATTACAATCTCGTGCAGATTACGTCTATTGTATCTTGAGACACTTTAAATAAAGTCTTATGGAAATTGTTACGACAAACCTCAGACGGAATTTCCTTCTTCAAAGCGATTAGGTTTATAATTGATTTATATATATCATTTTCGTTTCTACGTTGTACTATTTCTTTAAATAGTATAACGTTTGATCTATCACTATAGTTATTATTATTATAGTTGTTAGTTTGTGGTTGTAATTTAATTATGACACACCTATCGCTTAATTTAGCTAATACAGACTTCCAGAGTAGTGGAAATCTGATTGATAAACTTGTGAGACGAGTTTATAATTGATTATTCTCTGCTTTGATATACTAGATGTATAACATACAAGACAAACGAGAGTGGAAGTTTTTTTACCATGTTGTAGGATGAATTCATGCAAATAAGAATAATGTTAAGCAAATGAACTATATTCAAGAATTAAAATAATCCAAAAATCTATCTGATCTCTCTTTAACTTCTAAGGCTTTGAAATCAACTCTCGTTTCTCCCACAATCTTAAAATTATTGCTATCCTCGAAACTAAATTTAATCTCTCTTTAACTTCTAGGGCAGCTACTTATGTGAACCCTAACTGGAAGTATCTCATAACCTATCTAATGCTGAATATGGTAGGATTTTAATCCTATTTGATCCAGCTGCATATTCCATATCCTCTGTTCTTACTTCAAGGCAATACATCCACACTAAAATCATCTGCCATATATCCAAATTATCTTTCTATCTTACTTTTATTTATACAGACAATTCTACTGCTTCATGACAAAAACTTTTTGATTTCTTGCCTTTTCTCAGGAAAGAATCGCACCCATGGCTGGTCATGGGTGATTTTAACAGTTGCTATCAGCTTGATGATAAATTTGGCGGCCAACCTTTATTCCCAAAGCATATCCTACTGTTAAGTGTTGCCATATCTGATTCTGACCTTCTCAAGCTTCATTCTTCTGGAGCAAGATATTCATGGAATAATAAAAGTAGGAGTGGAAACAGAACTTTCTCCACAATCGATCATGCCTTCATTAATTTCAAAGCCCTCACTTGCTGGCCTAATCTCTTGGCCAATCTTATCCATCCCATCCTCTCTGATCACTCCCTTTTGATTCTTTCAAATGGTCCCTATATTAAAAATGTAAAAAGAAGTTTTAAATTTTTTAATGACCGGACACTCTCCTCTGAATTCAAACCAATTGTGGGTAAAGCTTGGTCCACATATTGTTATGGTAACCCTATGTTTATTCTTTGCAGGAATCTCAATTTTGTTAAAAAGTACTTGAGGACATGGACAGCTGAAAAGTATGGTGATGGTTCCAAACAAACTACTATTTTGAAGACTATGTATAAACAAGCACAGGAGTTTATGATGAACAACCCCCATGATCCGGTCGCTGCTGAGGAGGAGGGCAAACTTTGTGTGCTTCTCAACAAAGCCCTTGATATTGAAAGTGGAATGAAACAATAACGGTTGCACTGTAAGTGGCTTAAATTTGGTGATCGTAACACTGAGTTTTTTCATTCCTCGATCAAAATAAAGCAAGCTAAAGAGAATATTCAAACTATTCTTACTCCTGACGGTTCTATAATCTCCTCCCCTGAGCAAATTGATGTTGCTTTCATTGATTATTTTGAAAACTTACTAGGTAACTCCTCTAGTTTTTCCCCTGAACTTGATATGTTAAATGAAATCTCCCTACCAGCCATTTCCGGTTTGCAAGCTGAGTTGCTTGTTAAATAGGCTACTGATGACGAAATAAAGCAATCTCTTTTTGCCATGAATAGAAAATCGAGTGGTGGTCCTGAAGGCTTCAACGTTCACTTCTATGTTAGTTGCTGGGACATTGTTCATGTTGATTTTTGCAAAGCTGTGCACAATTTTTTTTAATAAATGCACTCTCCTTTCAGAAGTAAACTCTACAAATATTGCTCTTATCCCTAAATGTCATGAAGCTAACTCTGTTTCTTCCTTTAGACCTATTTCATGCTGTAATGTGGTGTACAAGTGTATATCGAAAATTATTGCTTCTAGGCTGTTGCTTGTCCTCCCTCATATTATTTCAAACAACCAAGTAGCCTTCCTTCCCAACTGTTCAATCTTTGACAATATTCTTCTTGCTCAAGATCTTCTATGTGGGTATGTGAGATCTAATGCATCTCCATCTGCTATGTTAAATTTAGACATCACGAAAGCGTACGACTCCATACACTGGTCCTCAATAGTTCGGATCATGGCATTAATGAATTTTCCAAAGCCATTTGCTGGTTGGGTGTACGAATGTATATCAACTCCTAGTTTCTCCATTGTTCTGAATGGTCGACCTGTTGGATATTTCAAGAGCAGGCAAGGAATTAGGCAGGGTGATCCAATCTCACCCTACTTGTTTCTTCTTGTGATGGAAGTCCTAACTACATACATTAATACCAAGTTCTCTTTTGGTCTGATCAGGTACCACCCAAAATGTAAGCTCACAAATGTTGCTACTCTTATGTTTGCTGATGATATAATGATTTTTACAAAGCCTCACCTCCCCTCAATTCAGTGTGTTATAAATACTTTGTCTGATTTTTTTAAGATGACTGGTTTGCAACTCAATTGTTCCATGTATGGTATATCTTTTGCGGGGATATCCACTGAACTTTCAACTACACTAATGCAACTTACTGGTCTTCAAAGTATGGTCACTGATATGACTTATCTTGGCCTCCCGCTATTAACCTCTAGACTGAAGGCTGCTAATTGCCTACCACTCTACTCTAAAATTGTTAATTTGTTTGATAAGTGGTCCAATCGATTCTTGTCTCAGGCTGGAAGGCTTGTGCTAATCAAATCTGTTGCATTTTCCATGATTGTTTATTGGTCTAAAGCTTTTATTCTCCCAATCAAGCTGTTGTATCTAGTTAGAGGTGCAAAGCTCAGATTTTTTTGGAGGGTTCCATTAATAACAGGAAACCACTGCCATGCTCTTACAGTCTCATGGAAAAGGACTTGAAATCTGGTGGTTTGAGAGTTATGAATATTGTCAATTGGAATATTGCTGCTTTCAGTACTCATTTGAACTCTATAATTGCCAGGAAGAATTCAAGTTGGGTTAAGTGGGTATGGGCATACTGTAACGACCCTGAAATTCAGACCCAGTTTAAAAATTTTAAAATCGCTTATTTTATGTAGAAATTTGAATTTTCACAAACAATTCCCGTTGCCATCCAAACTTCACATTTGGAATGCGTCTAGATAGACATAGGCGTGCGCCAAATTTCGTTGAAAAATATTGAAGTAAATTACGCTCATCGCATTTGCATTTTAGTTTAAATCTTTTGTATAAATTTTCTATTGTCCGAACTCGAATATTTTCTTGATGTTGCATAAGAAAAATATTCTGAACTTGACGGCGCATTTCGTTTCGTCAAATTTTGCTTTTAAGTGCTAGCTAAAATGTTCGCTCGTGCAAATGGTTCAATAAGATTTACCACTTTGCAAACGGTGTCGAACCATCAATATCTTTATACCGTTGTGTCCGTCTCGACGCGCTGATCACAACGGTATATTTATTTGTGTCAATCGGAGTTCGGCGTTGAAAATTATAATTGTTAACGGAGTACAAACTGGTCCGTTACGCAGCGCAAACCGGTACCCAACTTTTCCAACGTTCAAAATTCTAGGAGCTTTGACCCTTCAGAAACCAAACAGCCGTCACCTTTACAGAAGACATCATTGCTTGGCCTGGGGACTCTAAACCCTTCTGTGTATATATCTCTGCAATCCCCTCCCTGCTTTAATTACTCAGCTCATTTATTGCTCACTGTATCTCCTGCTTCTCTCTGGTACGTGATAGCTCTGCACTCCCTTTCTTCTTTCTCTTCATATTTTTCTTTTTTCTTTTTCTTTTTCTTCTTCATTCTTCAACATGAAACTGCCCATGCACAACCAATGCCACCTCCACACTACACCGCCCCACCGTCAGTAGCTCCAACTTGCCCAGACCCCGCCAGCCTCGTCCAGACCCCGCCAGCGTCGTACAGACCTCGCCAGCTTTGCCCAGACCCCGCCAGCTTTTCCCAGACCCGCCAGCCTCGTCCAGACCCGCCAGCTTTGCCCAGACTCCGCCAGCCTCGCCCAGACCCGCCAGCTTCGTCCAGACTCGCCAGCTTTGCTCAGACCCCGCCAGCCTCGTCCAGACCCCGCCAGCGTCGTACAGACCCCGCCAGCTTTGCCCAGACCCCGCCAGCTTTGCCCAGAACCCGCCAGCCTCGTCCAGACCCGCCAGCTTCGCCCAGACCCCGCCAGCTTCGCCCAGACCCCGCCAGCTTTCGTCCAGACCCCGCCAGCTTCGCCCACACCCACCAGCCTTCACCCGCCAGCCTTCGTCCAGACCCACCCGCCTTCGCCCAGACCCACCAGTCTTCACACGCCGCAGCCACCCTGTCGAACCCGCAACCCACTCCCGTCCCATGTTTGCAACGTCCACCTACGCCTACTCCGCCAATTTCACCGAGCACATAGCTTTATGTATTTGATAGTTGTAATAATCTCTGTTTACATATATATTATAAATTGTTACTGTTTTGTTTTGTTTGTGAGTTGAGTTTAGCTAGTTGTATTTGTTTAAAAGAAATTTGAGCAGTGATTCGTATATACAGTATATTTATGAATACGGGTTACAAGATCTCAGGTGTGTTTATTTGTTTGACAGCATCCACTCCGGAACCTCAGCCCTAGGCTCTATCCGTCTTATCGAAACCTATCTTGCTTCGTTGATCGGTATGGTTAACATATATATATTCAATTGATATATATTGCAATAAACAAATGGTTGAATTATTTAATTGTTTGAATTGCAGTTTGTGTCGTTTTGCATCGTGCTTGTTCGCGCCTTTTTTCTAGTCGTCTTTGGGCTTCGCCGTCATCTTCTTCAACCACGCAAGGTGAATATTTTATTCACGACTCAATCTATTATGCTATGATAATCAAGTGATAAATTGTTGTTTATGTTAATTTGGATGTTAAATTGTTGATTTTTAGAATTGTTGAAATAAGGATTGCAAATCACTATGCAAGTTAAAAATTTAATATTGTTAGTTCACGACAAACAAGTGTGACACTAAAATTTGTTATGTGATGATTGAATTTGGTTGTTAATGTAAGTGAATTTGAATATGAAATTGAAATTGATATAGGATAGTCGACAAAATTTAAATTGGACTATATATGTTGAACTTGACCCCTTAACTGTTAAATCAACCGTCGCGTAGAAATAGCATTAACTGCACTTTGAACCATTGTATGTATGATTGATGTAGAAATGTGATAATAGACACCAAGTGAAACCATAAGATAATAATCTTTAATCTACATGAAACGATAGTGTAGATTCTAGGAATAATTATACTAATTTGCATAAATAACAAATGTAAGTTAATACGATTATTTCGGGATTATTTAATAAATTGTTAAATTGTTATGTATGGTTGCTATTGCTTGTTTATTTACTTTGACACCATCCCAGTTATCACACTGCAAGTTCCCTTTGCTATGCTTTGTTTTATATTGAATGATATTGGGTTGAAATGATAAATACCCATTTAAACAACTTGGCCTAGGATAGAAAATAAAAGTAAGAAACCCGATTGGTCAACAAACCATTTTCGAAATTGAAATATATTTTAAATTAAGGAATGAACTTAACAATTTGTTGGAAATTTAAATAACGAACTTAGGGGATTTAAGTTGAAATAAATCAATGGATTTAAAATTTGAAACGGATTAATAAACTTACCCAATTGGATAAAATGAATTGAAATTTAATTGAAATAAGATTTAGGAGCAAGTAAGTTTTAAAATTTAATAATTTAAAGATTTAAAGATTTGTTAGCTCTAGTTTTAAACTCAGGCTTTAATTAAATAGATTTGAACTTGTTATAAGTTAAATTGAGATTTAGGAAATTTTGACTTACTAAGTTAGTGAATCCAAATTAGGGATAATTTAAATTTAAATGATTTTAAATTTAACGAATTAACCAAATCAGGACATTGTAAATGGAAATGGACTTCTTTGATTAGAAATTTAATTGAATCGGTAAATAAAACAAATGAAGTTTTGGAAAAGGAGAATTTAGTTAATAAAGTTAATTTAATCAAATTTATGATAACTATGGATGAAATCATGAAGTGACATGAATTGAACTTGTTTTAATGATTTAACTAAGTTCACCATTAAATTGAATTCGTTGATTTTGAACTAAATTTAATAAGCGACCTTAGACTTTATTAAGTCGAACTTGAATACTAAATTTTAAATTGTAACTCAATGTTTGAACCAAAAATTGCATTCGGAAATATGTTTAAAATATCTAAAATTTAATTGAATCGTGAAATGTCAAATTTTGGAAGTCAAATTTGCACCTTGACTTTTGGACTTTGATTTGTTTTAACGTTAATTTAACCAACCATCGGGTAATAAATATGTAGTTATTAAAGAGACCGAGATCGGGAATGGACATACTCTCTGTGATACCGAAAACCACTTTAATAACTATTATGCGCGAAGTGTTGATCCAGAATGAAGTGGATGGTTTGATGAACGCGTTGACTGAAGAAAGAGAACGATATTGGATGACCCCTGATATGACTAAAACAGGAGCCGCGCCGGGCCATTGAGGATCGCCACCTCTAGCGGACACGCTTCTTCGATACCATATCTATTACTTTTGTGATTCGATTTGGGTGCACCCTTGATTTGGGAGTGTTGTTTCGCGGTGTTGAGATAGTAGCTACTATGCTCAACATCAGTCCGGATCACGCAACTACTAGTATCCTAATTGGTATTGCCTCATGTACCTTGTCATACTGATTATCCTATTCGCGACCACTACGTTTTGATTTGTACCTTGAGTATATGGATTTCCCTCTGGTGACTTCCGGTTTTGGGGAAACTACGGTCTTGTATATGCTTTTGGGAATATAAAATGTGTTAAGGGGAATTATGGTAACGCCTTAACGCTATTTTAATATTCTATTTTACTGATTAGACATTACCTACATACCGTATTCTATTGTATATATAGATAGTTTATCGGATCCTTAGAGATGTTATTTTATTCATCTTTGAGTTATGAACTTTATTTCCTGCATTGATTATCCTGTATAAGATTTTGAGTTCTGACTCGAGTGTTTCTTTTTGTATATGCTCGGGTCAGTCTGAAGCTATCCAGTTTGCTGATCAAGGTTGGTTGAAGACGCTGAAGACTTAGCATTTATCTTTATCTGTCTATTTTGATGTCCGTGTCTGTTGGACATTTATGTATTTCCTTGCGGTCACCTTTTGCATAGACATTGTTGTACTATATGTAGTAGCTTCATGAACTGCTATTATGACGATGTATTTCCGCTGCATTATTCTGTGACTGTTCTGTGACTGTGATGTTGTATTGATTCTCATTTACATTTATGTATTTATAATCCCATAATGATTCGTGTTTTGTATTATTTAAATTGACATGTGAGGATTATTGTCAAATTTAAATGGTCCAAATATACGGGTTGTTACACATACAGAATTGGTAGGTCTAATTTCTGGACTATGCCGGCTCCTCATACTTGTAGTTGGACATGGAAAAAGATTCTTGGTTTGCGTGAAACACTACTTCCCCTCATTGTTCATAGAATGGCTAACTCTTCTGCTGTTAAGTTTTGGTTTGATCCGTGGGTTGCCAATGGTGTGTTATTGCATAAACTTCTCAGCAATCAACAAATGATTCAATCTGGTATTCCCTATGATGCCTTTGCTGTTGATTATATTAACAATGGTTACTTGCAACTTCCCTACTCCTCTAATCAAGTGATCAGGTCATATTGGAATGAAATCCAAGGTAAACTCTACCCTGCTGTTGATGTTGATGCTGTGCATTGGAATGCAAAACCACACACTGTCTCTCTTGTTTACAAACATTTGCAAACTTACAGTAGCCTAGATTTTAAATGGTGTGATGTCATTTGGTCTGTTGATTCTACACCAAAGGACAAACTGATGCTATGGAAAGTTGTCCAGAATGCCTTGTTAACTAAAAGCAGGTTGATGGAGATGGGTTTTGATACTGGTTTGACCTGCCTCTTCTGTGATAATGCAACAGAGACCACGCACCATTTGTTTCTGCAATGTACCTATACTATGATGCTTTTTGACAAAATGATGCAAGTTGCTGGTTGTAATTTGCTGTCCACGCTCAGGGCTGTGGATCTTGATATTATTTATAAAGCTACTAGGCGGCGTACTATGAAAGCTAGATGCATTACTATCTGCCTGAAGAAATACATGTCAATTTTGTGGCTAGAAAGAAACTTGATTTGTTTTGAAATTAAGAGGAGGGATGGGAATGTGTTATGGGAAGTTTTGAAGAAAGATATCTATCAAGCTATGATGTTAATCCCATCTTTACCTACTGGTTTCAGTGATGTGTGGAGATAGTTGGGTGTCTTGGTTTTTTGTTCTTCTCTAGATTGCTCAGTTTGCTTGTTTTCTAATTTTATTTTTCTCTTGTTTATCCCTATGTGCATTCCCTTGCTTGTTTCCAATCTTCGAACAAGCTTTGTATTTTATTGTTTTGTTGCAATAAAATCAGGTAGGGGCCCTGTTAACCCCGCTAGCCTTTGCTAAAAAAAAATCCAAAAAGAATAATCAATAACAATATGTACAATAATTCTTCTTCTTCTATTTCACTTTCAAATTTTACACCATTTGTCATTGTAAATAACAAACATTTCAAAAAAATTCTAAGTTGTAAGATGAACCACTAATATACAATAACACATATCTAATCATTGTCACATATGCAGCTAGTAAGCACCATGGCAAAATAGATGCCAACCAATGCCATATAGAGCTTCTTTTTGGTAACTTGCATAGCTAAATTAGTTTCACAAATCACATATATAGCAGCAAGATCTACCATGCAAAAGAGTAAAATTTAAAGCAAACAACACGTAAGAACATGATCTCAGACTGACTAGTAGCAACATAATAATCACTGAAGCGAACAAGCACAAAGCACTTAAAATACTGAACAATCTATAGTTGTTAGGGTCTGTATCTTTCATGACTGGATGGTCGGCGGCATGACCATCCTTGTTATCTTGCCTGAACCCACTTGGCAGGTAGACTGCAAGCTGAATAGAGAATTTATCATCAGAGTGACGATCATTATTGTAACGACCCTTAAATTTCTAATTATTTTATTTGTTTTATTAATATATTTAATTGAAATTTTGTGAAATTTTAAATAATAAAATTTTGAACTTTAAATTTGATATTTGGAATACGTCTAATTAAACATAGCAAATGGTAAATTTTTATCTGATAATATAAAAGTTTATTTTATTGTAATTTTATTTCAGTTCAAATCAGTTAAAAAGTAATGATAATAAAATATTTTTCGAACCTAAATATTTTTATTCAATAAATTTGTAAATCCTCTTTTGAGTGAGACATCATATTTCATTTCTCTAAATTTTGACTGTTATTGCTCCGTTTATCTTATTGCTGGTAAATTAGCAGCATTTTTCGATACCGATATCAACTTTTGATACGATGGTCATACCACTGATATTTTTAAACCATTTTGATCGTCTCGTCGTGCTAATTTCCATGGTATATTCAATTCTGTGTTTCGAAGTCCGATACGTAGCGGAATTCGTGATAACAATTTCGTATCGATATCGGTTTTAAAATCTTTTGGTTCTCCACTGACCATTTGTTTGTTCCAACGATCAGAAATGAATGGATCTTGCTTTTGTCAATTCTCTGAATTCCTTTATGACTTTTGCTATTTCCATCTATTCACTTTTGGCTTTTACCATTCCTACATTTTTGGATACAACGTTGGTTCGTTTTACTGTCACAAACTATACCTGCTTGCACATTACCACCTCTTCCCATTCTCTTTACATTTTGTTCCAAAAAAAGAATATACAACTACTTTTCTTTAGAAGCAACTCTAGCTGTGCCTTCCTCTTTCTTCCATAGGCCACGCCATTGGCCGATCTTCCTCTCTAGCTTGCTTATTTTTCTGAAGCCTGCATCGTTCATCCAGAGCTTCATAAATCGCCTTCCCTCTCTTGCACTAGCTCCAGCCATCAAACCCTCCGCCAGCAACTCCTCAGCCTCAGCAGAACTTTGCCATGCCAAGTCCTCCTTCCCAGTTCCCGTCCAACACTCCACGCCAAACTAGATGCCGCATCCTCCTTCCTTCACCAAGGCTGTCTCGCTTCTTATATATGTAGATGTTCAAGGTATATATAAAGTATAAAATATCAATTTTTTTGTTATATACGTATATATGTATATTAATTTTCGAAATAATATATATACGTTAAGTGTTTTGTTATGTGGATATTAATGTCAGCTTTTCCTAGGATAAATTGTTAGTATATATATATGGATTACAATGATATATATATGTATATATATATATATATATATATATTGTTATTTATATCAAAGTTATATATCTATTTATATATACTATAGTATAAATGTGTTTGGGATATATATATTGTCTGGAGGTTGGTATAGTATATGGATAGATTTATATATAGTATAGATGTTGTTATATATATTTTGGTTATTTAATCTTAGCTTTTATATATGTTGTATATATACAAGGTTAGCTGTTTGAACATATATACATGCTTTATCTATATACTATACTTTTACTGTATATGTTTACATAAACGCTTATTTTATTTATAGGAATATACATTTGTGTTTAGATTTTATTTTATATACATGCAGTATACTTATATATATTGAAGCCGGTTCAGTGAAGCAAACTTTTGGTAATGTGTTTATATATATATATATATATTGTGGTTAGGAAAGCGTGTTGCCTATATATATGAAAGGCAGAGAAATTATCGAAATTATAACACTATCTACAATAGTTATATATTTTATACATATATAATAATAAATATAGTAATATGTATGTATAGTTTATACGTATTATGTACAGGTAATACGTATTATAAAGCAAGATTTACTACATGTTACAAATATTGTAAAGTTATATATATTTGATGTGCCAAAAGTAATATATATATTTGTTATTAAAATATTGTTTTAATGAGTCTACATGGTATATAAATGTATATTAGTAATACAAACACGTTGTTGTATGTAGATATAATATTGCTTCAGTGTTTATGATCTATTGAATACATATAGTTTATATGGAGGCTTGTTCGTATGCTGGTATATTTGTTTCCTGGGTAGATATTAACTTATATACTTCTCCGGTCACGTGTGTATATATATATATATATATATATCAGTTATATATTAACTATATAGATTGATATTTTGCTGTTTATAAAAGTATATACATATATATATGAATATTGATTTTTAAATACAAAATATGTACTCTCAATGCATGTAATATAATATAGATAATTTAAATATATATTAATAATAATAGTAATATCAACAAGACTTGTTATATCTAAATGGTTTCGAAATGTTGCATTTGGGCTGTCTTGTTTATACATATATCTTGTTTCAATTATATCAAAACTGATTTTGATTTGTTCTCATTGATTCTGTTACCAGATTTGTTCTTCGAATTCGTGCCAATCCTGCTTTGCTTTGAAATTCGTTCTTCGATTCGTAACTCATTTCAATGTCAAATCTCTCTTGCCTCGAAAGGTGAGCAATCACTCACGATTAATGTTCTTATATTTATTAAATTTGATTTCGATTGAAAACGACAATTGAAATAGCTGCTGTTAGTTATTTCATTACTATATATATGCTATTATTATATCTGTTCACCTATGACATCTGACACCATTATCTGTTATTTATATTTATGATATATGCCTGTTATATTATCATCATTTTTGTTATCACTCTGCAAGTTACCTGTTAGTATAGAATCACTATGGGTTGAAATGATACATATCCAAACAATCTGTAGAATAGGAGAAAATTGTTATGGGTTGAAATAATAGACCCAAGCGATTTTCATCTAAATTGAATTTGGGATTGCAGGTTGAAATGGTATATATCCATATACAGATTTAAATTATGGATTGAAATGATAAATATTCATATCACTTGACCATAGGATAGAAAATTATATACAGACACCGTTGGTCAATATATAAATATTTTGAAAACGATTTCTATGATTTTGGAAGAAATATTTGGTTTTATATAAATATTGATTTCAGATATTATATAAATGTTTATATAGTTAAATTCTTGATTTTAAGCTATGTAAAAATTTGTTGAAATAAGTTAATAATAGTTTGATTTTATTAAATATAATATGGTTAAGTATTTAAATTATATATTAATATAAAGTTTATAATGATTTTAATAAATTAAGGTTTAGAAAATGGATTTGAAATTGATTTGAAATTGTATTTAATTAAGAATTTTATTTAATTAAATCGATTTAAAACTTATTAAATTTTATGTTTTAAAGGATATGATTTTATAACTTGATTTTGGTTTAAGGTGATTAATGAATATTTCAAGTTAAATTTTTATTTAAAAGATACTGAATTTATTTAGTAAATATTTCAAACTAAATAATAGTAAAGTGGATTAAGATATATATGAAACAAATTTAGTTTTGAAATGTTGAATTTTTAAAGCTTTGAAATATATTGAAATTGAAATGGTTTATTGTGGTTCAAATCGAAATTTGAAATCAATATAATTTGAAATGGTTTAATTGAATTGAATTGGTGATTTAAGATTTGACTTGAATTTTGAATTCGAGTTGATTTGGAATTGATTTGTGAAATTTGAGGAGGCTATTTTATAAAGTATTTCTAAGTTATATTTAAAACTATTTTATATTTTACTTTACAAATTATTTTATTATAAATCATTTTAATATAAACTATTTTTAATATATTAACTCTTTTGATATAAACTATTTTAACTTATAACTCTTTTATATAAACTATTTTGCTTTATAAACTATTTTATTATATATACTATTTTAATATCTAAACCGGTGAAGAGGGAAGTATTATGATTTCAAAGTTTATGATTTCAAAGTATTATTATTTATAAATTATGATTTTCCAAAGTGTTATGATCTAAGGTGACTTGATTTCCAAATGTTATATTTTCAAGTGTTTTGGTTTCAAAGTGTTATAACTTTGGAAAGACTATGATTTTGGAAGTGGTTATATTTGAAATGGAAATGATATCGTATTTGGTTTTGAAATGGAAATGATATCGTATTGATATGGTTTTGAAAATGGCAATGATATTTTGGTTTTGAAGTATATACTATTTTGAAATGATCGCGGTGTTATAATAACGTTTGGTTGTTAAAGAGACCGGGATCGGAAGTTGTCATACTCTCTGCCAACTTCGAAAACCACTTTAACAACAGTGTATGCAGTGGAAATTCTAGAATGAAGTAGGATGGTGGCGATGTCCTATTGAGGTATATACATGGACCTGACTCCCGTGAGTTGGCATAAGGTGGCTAAAACATGAGCAATCGACGGGCTAATAAGGTTGCTCCTCTGATTGGACACGCTCCTTCGATACCATTCTATTACTTTGTGATTGATTGGGTGTGCCTCTGATTTTGGGAGTGTGGCTCGAGGTGGGCGGTAATGGCTACTATGTGTTACCACCGGTCCGAAAGTGCAATTGGTATATCTACCATGACATTGTCTAGTTGTGCCGTGTCACCTACCCTAGCACGCCTTGTACAAGTTTTGATTTGTGTCGTACCTTTGGAGTATTTATGGTAGCCTCCCGATCTGGAGGTACGATGGACTGTATAGACTATTGGCACTATATATGTGTTAAAGTGGAAAATGTAAAGCCTTAATGCTATTTTTAAGTAAGTTTATTTTACTTTAGACATTATTATAATGGCATATATTACTATATAGTGATAGTTTAAAGGATCCTTGGAGAACGGTTATCCCAAACATCCTTTGAGTAACTTGTATTTCAGTTGTTATTTCACTTGAGTTGGGTTTATTGATATAAGAATGTTAATCCTGACTCGTTTGTGTTTTGCTTTACGCTCGGGTCAGACTGAGTGATACAACTTTTGAGACTCACCTTTGGAGTTGGAGCTTCGTTTGAGATCCATCTACACCCTTTCAGCTTGCAGTTATTAAGTTAATTCCAGTGATGTATTCTGATCTTGTATCTGACTATTGTATTTGAAACTTCTGTTGTATCTGATTTAACTATGATATATATAGTAGCTTCATGAACTACTATTCTTTTGTTTCCGCTGCATTATTGTTATATTACTCTATGTCTGTGATTCTGTGATTATTTATTTAATGTATATGCTGAGTTTTGCCAAATATAAATTAACTATCCGGTATTTTGAGCAATTCAAATCTGGCTTGTGTGGATGCGAATGGTTGAAAATATCAGGGCTGTTACAATTATGAGTGTGCCCTTTAAGTTCACGTTGTTTAACCACATATTCACTTCTTTATTGCCATGGTTGGGATGTTGTTCTCTATTGGATATGTGTAACGACCAAGAATTTCAATCATTTGAAATTTAGATATTTAATTGATTTTAAATATTCACAAGTAAATTTTATAATTTGAATAACTTGTATTTTAAATATAGCGATTTAATTGAATAATTAAATTGTTAATTTAATATTTGAAATGGTAGAAATAAATGAAATTTGAATTTAATGTGAATAAATTGATTTATAAAGTTGAATTAAATTCTATTTGAATTATAATAATGTTGGTAAACTTTTACAATTGAATTTTAAAGTTAATTTATAGAATTGAATATTTTAATATTTAATTAACGTTTAAAAATATTCATTTTTCACATAGTCTCGAATTTCGATGAAACTAGTTTCATTGGATCCGTAATGTTATATTATTATAGGATTTCAAATTTCATGTCAATCAGACTTACGGTTTGTCCATGGGAAGATGAAATGCATTGAAATCCGTTTAAGTAAATTTTATATTAAATAAGTCGACTCGAAAACCTATCTTCCAAATATGATGGAACTGGCTTCCGATATATATTCCATTTTTTTACAAATAGGGGTAATACATTATAAACGCCAGATGACATGCTTCGTTTGGAGTTCGAAAAATTTTCGGATGAATAGTGTCACGAAATTTTCTATAAGAGGCCAAACTTTTTTCTATTTTTCACAAACCTAGGTCAGAAACCCTAGCCGCCGTTTCTATTTCTATGGCCTAGAATTTTTGATTCTTCCCCCTTCAATCTCTCTCAATCCGCCGACTTTCATTGAAAACTTTCATCTACAACATTGAAGAGCTGATCGAGATCTACGACATGAACGGTAATGGTCAAATATAGTTGAGTAAATCGACGACAATGCTTGTTCAAAGGCTGACCATTCAAGCATGAAAATCGATGCACAGGGGAGACCGAGTTCAATGAGGTTTTGGCCAAAGGTGGGGCTCTCTTTGAGCTTCGAGGCCCTAGCCTCTGATCGTCGTCACAATCAAAGATGAGGTCACGGCTATCAAAATATGGGAACGACGTATGGTTTTCGTTGCCTGGGCATTTTTGTGAGGGAAGAAGAGGAGAAGAACGACCACGATCTTCTTTGATCAAAATGAATGGCACAGATGTGTTGGGTAAATAAAAATAAAACGAAAATGTAAATTAATTTATATAAACTTTAAAATGTCATAACTTCTTCATACAAGGTCGGTTTTTGGCGAAACAAGTTGCGTTGGATTCGTATTGATGTGCATTACATTTTAAAGCTAGTTTGGAGTTGATTAGAGCTAGTTAAATTTTGGGTAAAATTAAACGTCTTTTTAGTTTTATTCGTAATAAAACACTGTAACTGCTATTGGAACCAAAGTGAGTACAACTCACTCTTTCTGTCTCACTTATATTTTTATATAAGTGATAATAAATTTATTTTGTATTGGTTGAGGATTTTTTGGATGATTTATGATATATTATCTGTATATTGATAGGTATTTGGATATATTCCTGCATATTAGAACAGATGAGACCCTATACATTCTTGTGTATGAGCGGACGACCCTTTATACGCGTGTCTGCCTCGAAGGGAACATTGTACATATTTTCTAGTATGTATATTTATTCTAGGTGACAAATTGGAAGGATCCAACTCCATTCCTCAACAATGTTGATTTTATTTACAGATGTTGTGATATATGCTATTATCATGTGATAAATGATGTTTGGATGCCGTGATTGATGTATTTAGTGCTGTTGCAGCATTGGGCCTATCTTTTATAATTTTAAAAATGTTAAAGTGATAATTTCAATTAAAAAGGATTTTCATGTGATTTTGAAAATAGTTGTTTTGTTAATTTTTGAAATGTTAAGGAAATGAATTTATTTTAAATAAATAAATGTTATAATTTTTATGTTATAAAAATTATGATTTTTGGGAAATATAATTAGAAATGTGATTTTTTTTGAAATATGGAGTTAACTATTTTGTAAATAGTTTAAATTGAGATTTTTGATTTATTATAAATGGATTATATTTATATATAAGATTTATAAAATTAAATTTTTATAAATCAAAATAATGGGATTATAAAGGAGTTTTATAAGTGTTAAAATGAAGTATAATTGAATCTTATAAGTAAATAAGGTTTATAAATTGATGAAGTTATAAAGAGAACTAATTTGTAAATAAAGAGATTTATAAGTGAATTAATTTATAATTTATATTTTGGCGTGTAAATGAGATATATATGGAATTGGTAAATAAAGGAATTTTATAAATGGAAGCTTTTATGAAATAGAAATAGTATTTATAAACATTGTTTTATAAATCCAAAATCAATTGAATTTGATAAGTAAATTGTGAAAGCTTATTAAAGGAATTATACTCACGATTTTAGACAGTGGATAATCCTTAAATTAAATGTATAGAAGTGTTGAAATTGGTTAGAGACTTTATTCACGATTTTGGATGGTGAATAATCTTTTAAATTAAATGAATATTTTGGGAAAGTGATCTTTTAAATGGAGTTAAATGGTTGAAGATGTTTTGAAATGTGTGAAGTATCGAATACATAAATATCAACATCCATTGTTGAAATAGACGTTATCGAGAAGTAAGGAAATGTTGGACTATAATATTGCTGTTATAGTAAATGATTTTCGAAATGAGATGTTTCGTATAGTATACAGGATTTATATATCTATCTAATTAACGAATTCCTATACTAATGATTTTGGGTTGTCGTAACGATGTTTTACATAACATTCATTTAACCCAGATAAATATGTTTAAGAGAATGTTTTCCTTAAAGGATAAAATATATACTTAATCATGATTTAAGTATATGTAATATTTTCTAAGTGTTGAAAATAAATTGAGTTGTGAATTACTTATTATTAAATAAGTATATAGAAATGTTTTCCAATATAGAAGTTGAAATGGTTTTGAATTATATCTTTTTAAAAAGATAATTTGAAGTGAATATTTAGCAAGTGATTTAATTAATAAAATATTAACTAAAAGGGCCTAGCGATTGCTTATGGTGCTAGATATTTGTTTGTTTGCTTTGATAGTTAAATAACCGTTGGCCATTATAGTTCCTTGACCGGATGTGGGAACTATTTAGTCGTACATTTAGTACGTAGCCATATGTGTAGGCATGATTGTTGTTTGTGCTAAGGATGTTGATTCGTGTAGTGCGGAGCATTATTCCAATCTACCGAGCTTTCTTCTTGGCCGAAGGATAGCAAGTTGAAAGTTGGAAGACGTGATAAGTCTATGAAACTTAGTTTCTGTGTGAGGTTGAGAAACGCTTTTGCGTTGTTGGTGCAAAGTGACCGGGATTGGTTTATCCGAAAACCACTTCAGACCAACATTTATGCGACGATTGTGTATGTTAGTTGTGATGATATTGATATTTAGGATTTTTATAGTGATGGACTGCTTGTTGATCGTTTGGGGTTAAAATCCAAATATATATCCAGTAGTAGTAGTCTCTTCATTATGAAATATCCAATGCAAGGACTATTCGCTAACAATAATAGGGATTTCCCGATAGGATGTGGTAGGAAAGTACCTTCAGTTTGTCCTGTTCCTAGACAACTTGTATAGATGTTTGTCTGATATTGCATTTCTAAAGATTACGTACGTTGGTTTTTACAAACATACATCGGTGGCGGCGGAGAAAGCAGCTTCTTTTAGCTTAACATCCTGCTTGAGACATACGAGCTTAAGGGTTGTATTTTTTATGGAAGGCAATTAGTAGTTAACGGAAATGGCCATGTGGCATTCAAAGTGATGTGATATGTGAAAGGTAATCTTTACCTCAGACCTCATCTATCAGAAATGACCGAAACAGGGATAGATGCGGCAAGACTAAGTGGGTCATTCCCAATTAGGATATAACCATTCTATTCTAGATATATTTCTTCCCGCTATGATGTTCGGATCGTAAATTAACGTGGTTTGGATGCTATGCGGGCCCTCGAAAAAAGTCGGTAACGACTGGAGGACGATATATTCGGTACTATCTAGTTACAGAGATAGACCGGTCTTGTGTTGATAGAGGTTCCTTTATGACGTTCCTCGGTACATTCCTCTAGAGATGTACTGTCGGAAGGTAGTCCCTTTACCTGGTCATTTGTATGGAAATCCAAACTCCACTACGTGCCTTCCATTTTGATTGTATTATCCATTTTCGTCTATATGTCGGAATTTAATCAATGTAAAAATTTCGGCTATGATTAATATTATTTGTGCAATCGACACTATTATAATATAAGATGATTTGATATGAAAGGTTTTGGTTATCGTAGGCTAAAAACATGTCCGTGTTTATGTGTGGGCATGCCTTACGAGATACTTTTATTTTGAAAGGAAAGTTTGGTAATTTAATATATTCTGTTGAGTGTGTTTCTCACGCTGGTTTACAAGACTGATCAGGGATTTCTTTCCTTTCAATGCTTGGGCCATACCGATTTATATTTGCAGGTTCATATTTGGTGCTTTTGGAGCTTCAGCAGGAAAGCTAGAGATCTTCATTTTCGTATGCACGTATCAGTTTACTATCCACTTTGCTTAGTGAGGTTCGTACATGATAGGTTATTGTATATTATCGCCAATTTTAAGGATAGGTTATTATAACCGCCAGGCTGATAACTAGTGATTGATTGTTGAACTATGATTGATGTATGTATATACAGTTTCTGTTTTGTAAAGATCATTGATATGATATTATATGCTTTCCGCTGCGATGTTAGATTCTGTTTTGTTCTCTCTTTTCTCTTTCTTCTCTTCTCTTCTTCTCTCTTCTTTTCTTTCTCATGACCTTCTGTCAGTCTGTGCTTTTTGGATCGGACATGTGTGGTTTATTGTCGGTTCAAAGGTGCGGATTTGCAGTCGTCACAATATGCTTCCATTTTCAGGCATATTACATTCATTGGCTTGGTACTGAGCTGTATGCCCTGTGTTATTTAAGTGTGTATTGGAGGAGCTGATTGAGTTAGGTTGGCACATAAGCCTAAGTTGATGAAATTATCGAAGTTCATAAACTTTGTTAACTAAGAAATATATAGTAGATGTTGGTTCGTTGTTATTCAATGAAGGTCCCTGTTTAGTTTAAATCAGTTGTTTATTATTGCTTTTTGCATTAAGGCAAGTTCTGTTAGCACTGGTTAAATCATAGGACCCAAATTCCAGTTGAGATGCCAAGATTCAGTTTTTTTATTTTTGTTGTGCAGTCAAGATTCATGGTGGACGAAGCATACAAGGATTTGTTGCTTAAGATGTTGGGAGTATGATGGAGCAAGGCAAAGTCAAGATTAGTTTCCGCTATTAAAGTAGTTTCTACTTTTCCTGACTCTTCTTCTAGATTAGCAATGCTAAAACTGGATACTACGGAAAGTGTTCAAGAGTGGAATGACTTTGTTAAGGAAAAGTCGTCGGAGAAATTTAGGGTAATAATTTGTATTTTATTCATTATAAATTAAAAGGTAAATTATAGTTTATTAATGAATATCTCCTATATAGGAAACTAGCAAAAAATTCAAAGCATCAAGAGATAAAAATACAATTCTACATACAATGAGCAGAAAGGGTTATGCGAGATTTGCATAAGATATGTTAAGGAATGCATGTGCGTTTACATCAATAATATTTTTTTCCTTTAGTTCTTCTTCTTACTATTATTATTTGCAGAAAAAGGAAACTGGAATATAAGATATTAGCAAAGACGAGCTATGGTGCAAAGCCCGTACAAAGAAAAATGGAGACCCACCGAATTCAGTTGTTGTCGATTGCATCGTAAGTTTTATTTGTTCTTTTGAAATATGAGTGTAGATATTTATTAAAAACTCATATGTACTTGACTGTTTTGCATACTTACAAAATTAATGATATTGAAAAATAATATCTATAGAAGTGTATCATATGATGACTATGCATACGTAAAGTCTATTTACATAAAAACATTCACACTCAAAACTTGAAGCTAAAGATCTGATTAGGAATTGAATTCTTGCAAAATTTGTATATGATTTACTTTTTTAATCTTATACTTGTTAGCATCATGCATATGTATTCAAATTGCATATGTTTATTAAATCTCATATATATTCGAAATCATACTGATCCACTATTTATATATATGTGTGTATACAAACATATATTTCATATATTTCAAATCTATGTGTATATTTAAGGTCGTTTCTGTTCAAAGTTGTTCGTGTATTTAAAATTTGTGAACCCTTACGTTGAAAATAAACATGTATCTAGAATTCACATTCATTTAGAATTTGGAAGAATCATTAGAACTGATAATAAGGCATACTCGCAAGATGGATATATGTAATTTTTTTTGAAAACTTCAAGAACAAGTATAGATAATTGAACTTTCTTATTTGGTAATACTTGTTTTAAGTTTTTATGCATATGTTAAAAATAATCCTCATACTTGAAATTAGTAATATACCACGCCATTTTTATTTAAAGTTGAAGACAGTGTTAAGTGTATTCCAAAATCTCTATTATACCTAGAGTCATATGTATAATCAAAATCAACCGTATATAAAACTCTACTCCTTCTCAATAGTGAAGCTAGTATTATACTCTCAAGAACACATTCGTTTGGAATTCTAAATTTTTGTTTTTCATAATCGATAAGAAAACTACAAAATTTTAAGATGCAATACTTTAGAAATTGGTTTTTCAACCATCTTCCGAAAGCACTTTAAAATATGAATTTAATTTTTTTAGATATTTGGAAAATTTCAAACATCAATTCTAGGTTTAAGTCCCTTACCTTGGGTTTTTTATTCTTGGAATGTGATCAATGCTTACAAAGCTATGGTGAAAGCAGATACGGGGTGTTGTTAACGAACAATGCTTTGAAATTTTGTTCCTTCTATAACTTGCTAAATCTAATTATTTATAGAAAAAATCTAAAATGTCAACCAATTATTGATGGATCAAATGTTAATGTACTATATTCCCCTGTTTTGCATAGTCTAAGAATTTTTTTGCCGCACCAGTACGAAACTTTCCACATATAGATTGTTTTTTCAAAGCAAAATGAAAGGAATTTGTTTTTTTGGGTTCATTTATAGCTCAGCTTCCCATGTATAGGATTTATTCTATGTATAATAACCAATTGCTACAAGATAAGAAAATCATTCCAGTTTATAAATGAAGCAGCAAATTATTTCAAAAGTTCCACGCACATTAATTAATTAAATAAATGATAAGAAAAAAAGCTGACCAGACATGAATAGATATAATTAAGAATCTGCAAAGTTTTTTAACTTACGATAATAATACATATTATAAGTATTACTGAGTAGTAATTTGTTAGGATTGCATGCATGAAGAAACTATCTAGTCTACCACTAGTAGAATTACAAATGGAGAGACAGTTACATAGAAATAAGAGACAAGGCATTAAAATAAATCCAACTAGTAAGCTAGTTATAATAGTCGAGATTAATGGAATTATAATTATCACCAATGAGCTTCAGCTCATCTTCCTGCAGAAAAGAGCAAAATTTTGTAAGTATACAAAATTTGACGTCATCTTCGGATATTAGAGCTTGTTCATATTGTTCTTGTTATTAGACTTGCCTTTTATGTCTCAAACTATACCTCAGAATATATCAAATCAAACATTTGGTATCAAAATTTCACTACAAATATTAAATACATTGAACATTGAGGTATAATAGTTTATTCATATTTCATTTTTCTTGAAATTGTCTATTTTAATTTGTAGGCTATGATAAAAGAGCACAGTAGTGCTCAGAGCTCTTATGGAACAACGTCGGTAAGTGGAGATGGGGTGTCACATATTTTTGGGTATGAACATAGAGGAAAGGTGAGAAGACTTGGTTTTGGTGTAGTATCATCTCAAATGGGTGTTTATTCAAGTAATTCAAACAGGTGATTGCATTGGAAAATCAAGTAACTCATTTGGCGGCTAGAGTAGAAGAGCTGACTAATTGGATCATGACAGTAAGTTTATAGTTAATTAGCTATTGTTGATAAATATGTGATATGTGCTTATGAATTACCAAGTCGTCTCTTGTACTTTTACAAAGAAGAAATGATAATGTGGTGGATATGGAGATTCCTCAGGCTCATACATTTGAAGTTAGAATATAAAAATAATCCTAAATAAGTATATGACATTTTTGTTTTCATAAGCATAAATAAGTATATAAACATGTGACATTCCACCATATAAAAGATATTGTGAAGCAGATTTTCTACTTCTTGATACCGATGTTGTATATGCCTTTAAAGTCTCATATATCTTCATTTCATTTTACTGTAGTAACAACTGCTAAGTTTCACATGCTTTTCCCAATGCCTGTTATTAAAATTTTATTGTTTTGTTTTTTCATCAAGTTTTTGCATCCCTCATTGTGAATACTAACAATATTAAGGTGCAAAATTAAGAACAACAATTTTTATGTTTCTATACATCGTTTGAACAAGAGAAGGCAGATCTCACAAAGGGGTTAGATTTAGTGACTGAACTTTAGTTTGCGTATGTAACAATGCATTGGTCTACCCTCTACCTCTACTTATCACCCTTGTCCAAAAATTTCAAAATAGTTTTTATATAATGACTAGTGATTTATGTACCCTAATGGTTGTGGCATATGTTTTTTTGTTCTACTAGAGAGACAACTATGGTGATGTGATTGCTTACTCCTAAAGGCAGATATTTGGCTGTTGTGTTACTGAAATCATGCATCTACTGGACATTCATCAAAACCCTATCAATCTTGGTTATAATGTTTCTTTCAGGTCCCTATCACCATGAGAAATCAAAGCCTTGGACTTGTATTTCAGACGTACCGATCCTAATCCATGTATCAAGTAGTTTAGTTTAGTAAATGGAACCAGATTACCCCCTGATTTTTTTTTGAAAATCAAACTCAGTTAAAGTCACCAAGAATTAAACATGTCCGAAAACCTTAAAAGCTTCCTTTTCAAGATTCAACTATGACTTAACATGCATCATCTTGAAATTATGAGCATATATGAAAGTACAATTACATCCAGCCCTCACGCATTCAATAATCCAATGTAATATGCCGATCAGTTGTAATCATCAAGTTATTATAACCCTATGTTTCCACATTTGTGAGCATAAAATTTTGGCATCTGAAGTAACGGGAAACATTGCTTGTCAATGACAAGCACCTTTGTCTAAGTGGCTAATTGATTCGGCTTTGGTGTAGGATGTCACAAGTTCGAAACTTGTTTTCGAACGTTTATTTGACATGGGATTTGTTGTCCCAATGATTTGTTGTATATAAAGTATCAGTTCAAAAAAAACATTGCTTATTAATTCCCACTTTTTCTCGAATTTCAACTTGCCTTTTCTAACTCATAGCGCTTTAATTTGTTTTCTAGAACTCCCAAACATTATATTGGTTAATGATTCTCCATATATCTACGATTTTGTTAGTCTTATGAAAGCCTCTTTCATTCTAACTGGCTATTATCATTATTATGTTCACTACATGCAGTAGAAACAGTTAAATGTCTGGCATTTTTATCTCTTAAATGACATGAGATGCCAAACCACAAATTAGTGTAATGCAGAACTAAATCAACCATTTTTTTGCTTGTAGTCACACCACAAAAGTAACAATATGCAGGTTCAAGATCAGTAAGATCGAGTTACTATGTATGGTTTGCTGAAAAAAAGTTCAAGCTATTGGGTTGGCAGAAGAATGTAGTTGCAGAGGGAACGATTGCAAGCACTGATCCTGATGCTTCAGTACATTTTGTAAATCTTAGAGCAGATGCTTGGAAAGTATGGGTGAATGTAGCGGTGGAACCAGAATCTTTTTTATTTAGGAAAATTCGGAGATGTCCACTATCAAAGAGGCCGTTGGATCAATCGTCGTGCGACACAAAGACTTCATCTCCTTGATCTAGTATGATAGTACTTAGAACATGATATTTGTAGCTGACTGTTATGTGTTAATGCTTTATGTATTTGGCTATTATGAAACTAGTTATCATGTTTACGTTAGAACTTTGTCAATGTAAACTTATCTAAATTTTTGGAATGCGCTGGAATTTTATGACTAGCTTTTAGTCTTTTCGTATGTGATTTTGGTTGTTTTATGATAATATTTGTTACTTGTTAAATTATTCATTATTGGTATGGATGTACTACATGGATGCTGCTTTAATTTTTTTTTTAAATTTTGCATTTGTTTTACAATGGTCAGGGCATGTTGTTATACGACCTTTTTACAGCGGTCGGTGCATGTTGTCAAAAGGGGTATTGCAACGGTCATTAGCATGTTGTTATACGAGCTTTTTACAATGGTCCATGCATGTTGTCAAAAGGGATTTCGCAATCGTCAATGCATGTTGTGAAACAGGCTATGCAACTTGTATGGTAGTATGTTGCAACGGTTAAAAGCCATTGCACTATCGTGTATTACAATGGTCTATGCCAGTTGTATTATAGTCTATCACAACAGGCTATGCCACTTGTATTATAGGCTATCACAAGCGTCAGAACCCATTGCAAGTTTCAACATTTTACAACGGGCTTAATTGTTGTTATAGAGTCTATTGTAAGGGCCGATGGCCGTTTTAAAAAGATGCATTACAATGGCCTTTTACAATGTTTATTTCCCATTGTAAAATACGGTTGACCTATCACAACGAGGCCGAATACAATGGGAGAATACCCGTTGCGATATTCATATTACAACGGGCATTGCCTGTTGTAAAAATGTTGTTTTGTTGCAGTGACATGAAGTAAAAATACACTAGTCTAATAAAAAATAGAACAAAAAATATTATGATTAAGGCTGAGTAAGAAACAACAAAGGGTATAACAAGATCCAGATTACATAAAAACAAACAAATTAACGAGAATTCTAAGTCATGCCAAATATCCTAATAATAGTGAGGTATCAAATGTGTCATTGATAAAGGTGTCAAAGACACTAAATTTGTTTCATGACTATTTTTCTATTATTGAGAGTAAATATCTTAAAATTTTGAAATAGATGTTATATTCGAAGTTGCAACATTTTAAAATTTAAATAATTTCCTAAATATAATATAGCTTTAGATTAATCAGCACAAATGTCAACTAAAAAAGTATTTAAAGAGGTATGTATTTCTATTTTTAAACATTACATTTTTCTTAACTAAATTAATACGAGATTTAACCTTTTAAGGTGTTCACTAAAACTAATATTGTTATACTTATTATAGGTAGGTTTGAAATCCAAATAACATAAAACAGAACAATTATATATATATTAAATTGTTTGTTGGAGTATTTATATTATTAAAAACTCTTTGATTCCTTTCAAACCATAAATACCAACATATTAAAGTATAAAAATATCAATTACTAATCTATGAAAACCGTTATAACGAAAATTAAGCTTATTCTAAATTATTCATAATTAATATCATTATCAATTATATTGAAGTAAAAATATTAAGACAATTTTTAAGAATATAATTAGTGATATGAAACTCAGAATATAAGTGCAAAATGTTTTCCGTTTCCACATTACAGAAAAACATTTATTATTAATAACTATAGTTTTCTTGTTTAATAGTTCTATAGTATTTAAGTTTCCATGTATAATTAACCATATATATGCTTTAGCTTTGGGTGGAATATCACCTTTTCAAATATCTCTGAATATATTCGGTTTTGTAGCCAAAAAATTAAGAAATTTATAAAAAGAATGCGTCATATAGATTTTATTATTATCATAAAATCATATTTTAATGTCAGTTTTATTATCAATGCTATATAATTCTAAGGTAGCACAAAGTAAGGCGAACTTCGATACTGTATTTCAAGCTAAATTACGATTAACACTAAATTCCTAAGGAAAATTTAAATTTAGTCTATATATTTATGAAATTAATACATTTTTAAAATTACAAATGTCGCGAAGTTCATTAAATTCAACTTTACGGGGAATTACCGATATCCAACTATCATGCCAAAAAGAGGCATTATTCCCCGAATGCACCACATTATTAATTCCTAATTAATCATAATTTTTTATTATTGATTTTCAAAATTGAGAGATATTATTTATATTATTAATATAAATATGTTGTATATTATAGTACCATCATACCATTAATTCGATATTGATTCTTTCCAATTTAAGTTCTCATTATTATTTGTAAATTTCCATATCCATTTTCCTAATAAAGAAGTGTTTAAATTATGTAAATTGATAGTAATACCTAACCCTCCCTCGTCTTTAGATTTACATATAATTTTTCAATTAACTAAACATTTTGAACTATTATTAGAATTATCACCACTCCATAAAAAAATCCCTCATACTTTTATCTATTTTGTCAATTACCTGCAACGACCCGGAATTCTATTAATTTAATTTGAGAATATTTAATTTGTTTTAAATATTTAAATAATAGATTTAATCATTTGACAGATTTTTAAATTTATGATTAATGATGGAAAATTTATCTTTGAAGTTTGTTTACAAAAATATGTAGTTCGACAAAGAACCAAAAATGTGACTGGATAACATTTTCCAAATTTTGACCTTTTATCGAACTAAAAATTTATTAAAGGTGCTAACGCCTTTAGTTATACATTAAAGACAACATTCAAAATGATTAAAGGTAATATAGATAAACATGTATTTTTAAGTAAAATAATAAGATTTTAAAAATATATTTAAAAATATTAAAAAAATGGATTTGGAATCTTAAGTATAAAGTACTAAATCACTCTATTACCCCTCATGTTACCAAAAAAAGCATAAGTTCATTCTATTACCCACCTTGTTTTGTTAAGTATGTTATATTAGAAATTTTGGAAAATAAAAGGGGAAAATATAAATAATAAAATATACTTAACTTTTGATTTTTGAAATAAGGATTCGATGGTTTATGTGTTAGTATGGAGAATGGTATATGGATCCCCTTATGGACAATTGTATTTTATTTTATTTTTATTTTTTGAAAACCCAGAAGGAACCCGGCAGGCCGTTAAAACTGCCGAGGATGGTACTGTAAAGTCGTCTGCTAATCTAAGCCCTCATACCCCTGGGTAAATTTATATAGGATGGGGAAGCGCATGGTAGGAATCAAACTTGGGTCTTTTTACCAGAAGTCAAGCCTCCTTTCCACTGCACTACACCTGCGGACATCTTGTTTTAAGTTTGAAATGATGGCTCAGTAGACAAGTGAAGTAAAGTTTGGTTATAAAATAACAAGTTCAAAAACTTTTCTTTCCACTCCATTCTCCCCTTCCACTCCATTCTCCCCTTCCTTTCTCTGTTTATTTTACATTTATATAAAAAATGGTCGTAGCCTACAAAAATCCAAACTAGTGTTTATACTCTACTATAAATCGTAAAATAAATTGTATTTGACTTCTTTTGGCTAGATCTTCATTTTAATATGGTTGTGGGTTTGTTTGATCTTGGTTTGGGGAAGATTTCGGATTGTACAGTGAAGGGCTAAAAGCTAGGATTTGCTTTTGATGGTGATTTGGGCATCGATCGATCGAACCGAGTGTGGCATGGCGTTTGGCGGGTAGAGTATCATCTATGGGCCAAATTAGTGGTGATGCGGTCAGGTTTGGCTGTGCAACAGTTAGGGTTCGGGAGCACTGCAGGTAGGTCGCGATTAGCAGGGGAGGGTTGAGTTCGTTCTGTTGGGGTAGGGCGCGTTGAGCAAGGGAAGGGAACTTGTTGGCGAGGTTTGCTCACTGTTTTAGTGAAGGGATTGGTGTGCAACGTGCACCGCCATGCACGAAAATGGAGTTACAGGGAAAGTTTAAATTTAAGAAAGGAGGAAGAAGAAGAAGAAGAGGGAGGGGAGTTAGCGAGTCGGTTACACTTTGGTGGGCTAGGCCGTATAGCTTCTGGGTGAGAAACAATGCAAATTAATTTGTTTATAATTATGTATATGTGGGAAAAACATTTCAATATGATATAATGTTCATTTTAAAAAAAGGATTGACATGTGAATTTTTGTGTTGGACTCGTATTGACAAGTACAACATTGCAGTGTAGCTTGTTAAAGTTTTGGTGTTGTACAAAATTATGATATATTAAAATGTGTTGAATTTAATGTTGTTATTTTTAATAATAATGCCGTTAGATTCTTATATCTTAATTAGTGATATTTATTTGGCCAAATAAAATACTGTTAAGTTAAATTGGACCGAATAGATTATTACGGACATTTATTGAGCAGAATAAATCCCCATTTTGTGCTTGGAAAGTAAAAAGTTAATTTGTGTAATTGATCAATATATGGATTAGTTAATATGGCTTAAATGGGAATTAACCATTGTTTGTTAATTGTTGAGTATCAGAAGCTTAGTAGCCTGGCCATATCTAATATAACATTGGCATATGAACCCTTTATGATATGAGAATAAATTGTAGCTTGTTTAAGTGCCACTGCAGTCGCTAAGCTTTGGATTTGATCGATGTTTGAAGTTACAAAAATTATTAATTGAAATTGTTTTAAAGTTAATTATATTTTATTTAATAATATTTAAAATTAATTATGTCTTATTTAGTGATTGTTTTAAAGTTAATTATATTATTTAATAATGTTTTAAAGTCAATCATAGTTTATTTAGTAATTGTTTTAATGATAAAATTATTTAATAATGTTCTAAACTTAATTATATTTTATTTAGTAACGTTTTAAAGTTGATTATTTTATTTAAAAATGTTTAAAATTAATTACTATTTTATTATGATATTTTACGTTAATTATATTTAAGTAAGGGCGTTTTTAAGTTTATTAAAATATTTTAATTAATAAAGTTTACCTTAATTGATTGTATTTTTAATGTTGTTTAAAATTGATTAATTATTTATTTAGGATAAAATAAAGACTAATTAATTATTGAATTAAAATGATTTAGTTGATTAATTATATTAATAAAAAGAGTTAAGGTTGATTAATCACACTAATCATGGTGGTTTAAGTTAATTGCTCAATCAATGAGGTTTAAGTTGATTTTTTGATCTATGAAATTAAAGTTAATTAATTATTATTTACTAATGATATTTTTGTTAACTATTTATTTAATTCCTTTTATTTAAAGTTAATTAGTTAGTGTAATTAATAATGTTTAAAGTTAATTAAATGGTTTAATTAATTGAGAGTAAGTTAATAAAGTGATTTATTAAAAGTGTTTGTAAATAATATTTTATAAATAAAAGGAGATGATTTATAAATCATATTTTATAAATAAAATAGTAAGGATTTATAAATCATATTTTATAAATAAAGGAAATGGAGTTTAAATGCTATTTAATTATAAACAAGTTAAAAAAATTAGTCCATATAGCGATAGCCGCTATGTCTGCAGTTTGAAACTCAGTGATTTCTTTACATGGGAAAAATTACCTGCATTAGATGTTTTTGGAACTCCTTTCAAGTATGATTTAAAATTATTATAAAATCTACTAATAATGGTTTGGAATTATCAATATATTTTAGTAAATATTTAGTAAATGGATTTAAAAGAACTGTTTTGACTAAAAGGAAATGGGATTATAAACAAATATAAATTGTATCAAAGGAGTCTCATGTATAAATTTAGCAATCTATAAGTTGTGTTTATATATAAAAGAATATATTTACAAATGTTATTTATGTAGAAGAAGCTTATAAATACGAAAGGAACTTATAAAAAGGGAGATTTTAAATTAAATAAAAGGAGTTTGAAGGGAATTTGATAAAAGGGATTTATAAAAAGGACTTGTAAATATGGGATGGTTTTATAAAAAGGATAAGCATCTGGGTTTATAGTAAACCATGTTTTAAATGACAGTCATTTTTGACCCAATCTAATATGGTTCGGAAAATATGATATCTTCCTTCGTTTGTGAATATTAAACCATTGAAATAAGTATTCGGCTATATTTTCTAAGTATTTAAAATTGTGTATTGTGAATATATTTTTACCATTAGGGTGTGTGTGTGTGTGTATGAAAAGGGTTTCCAAGTATTTACAAAGTATTTGAATTAATAATATATTAATTAAAGAGGCTTAGTGATTGTTTATGGGCTTAAGCGATATGAAATTAAATCTGTGGTTGTTTGTTGTTTTATTTGATAGTTTTATAACTGACTACCAAATTTGGACCAAAATATAACTCTGGAAATATATAGAAGAATCACATGAGTTACATGGCATAGTCATCTTCGATGATGTTGTACTGTGCGCATAAATCTCGTTTTGTTCTCTTAAGATAAATGATAGGGAGATCCATTCAGTTGAACAGTTAGAGGTAATCCCCGCTCTTATGTATTATTTGATTATTATCAAAAGAACCGTGTTTGAGTTTATCGAAAATTATCAAATGTTGTTTGAAGACACCAGATCAGATATGTTATCCGAAAACCACTTTGGACACACATAAGCGTTTGAATGGAAGACATCTCGAAGATGATTGAAGACAGTGATTTTGAAGTGCAAGGGCTACTTACTACCAATCTAGAGGATGATTCCAAAATGGATGTAGTAATGGTAGTGCTTTCGGTTTCATTTAGACCTAGAACTAACTTGTACAGATGAATGCTGGCATTGCATTTTTGCCTAAAAGGTAGTGTTTGCATTTCAAGATGATCTGCAAAGAGGAAAGGTAAAAGCGTAACCTTTAGAATCGTTAACCGATAAATGAATAAAGCAGGGACATGCCACAAGGCTAAGTGGGTCGCTCCCATTAGGGTATGAGCATCCCTTATCTAGGGTCGATATCTACGTATGTGTCGAGGCCCATCATGATCATTGACCAACCAAAGGGTTTATCATGTTTGGCGCTATCCAGTGAGGGCTAAGGCCTGATCTGAATAGCAAAGGTGCAAATTTAGGCAACCTCTTGTACATTTTACCAAGAAGTGTACGGATTCAGTAGGTTGACCCTTACCCTTTCATAGCTGGAATCCATTTTCCAATACGAGCCTTTAGATTTGATTGTATATCTATTATGCTAGAATTTAATAAATGCAACAATTTAGGCAATAATTATATGTATTTGTATCGTAGACATTATTATAATATCACTGGGTTTTCTATAGTAATGTTTTGGTTATCATAAGGTAAAAACCCATCTGCGTTTATATGCGGCATGGTCATAGGAAATACCTTTATTTTTAGAAGGCTTTGTAACATTAAGTGATCCATTGGTTGTGTTTCTCACGTTAGTTTTACCAAACCGACCGGAGCGTTGTTTTTCTATAATGCTCGGGTCAGCCCGAGCATATTTTTCAGATTTAGCTGGACACTTTGGAGTTTTCAAGGGACAAGCTGGATGCTTACAAGGCGTAATTCCGTATTTCTTTTTTTGTGCTGCGTTGTTATTTTTCTGTATTTTTAGCAATTGCGAGGACAGGTTGTTATAACTATCCGATGGCTGATGATACAATAATTTTACTTTGATGGATATATGTATATTAAAGTTCAAAATTTCTTTTGTAAAGTTCATTTGTATATTATAGATTATTCGTTTCGTTGTGAGATTCTGTTCTATCTTTATTTTTTTTCACCCCAATGGTCCATCTTTTCAACACTTGGATGTTGGGCATATGAATACTACAGATGTATTATTGTCGACTTCCGAGGATCTAAAAGGGGTTTTTTTACATTACCCATTCTGGAAAGTGCTAAAACGACATCCAGTAAACTGGTAATACTAAAACAAAGTTAATAAGAAATATCCTACCTACTCTTGATAATTATCTACCATTCCATTTAGTTAATCATTTTTAATTTTATCAATTATTATTAATCAATCATCTTGTTTGAGTTTAGGCAGTCTTATTAAAAATCCTTATTATTCTTTGGGAAAATTCATAGTTTACAATTAAATGCACAAGCCACTTGATTTTCTGTCCTATCTACATCATTCAAAAGTACCACAGAACTCTCATCAAAGTTAATCTTTAGTCCAGAGAGTAATTCAAAACTATATAATATAAACTTAAGTGCTATAATATGTCTAAGGGTATGTGATGTAAAGAACATTGTATCATCCATAAACTATAGAGTGGAAATGTCATTAATCGTAATTTCAGTTCTTAGATTATACAAAATCCCATTGCTAGAGGCTAATTTGATAATTCTGGAAAAAAATGTCTGCTTCTAAGTTAGACAGAAGACATGATAATAGATCACCTTGTCTAAGTCTATGTTTCGATTGAACTTAATTTCCTAATTAACATTAACCTTAATACTTGAATTTCCAGTTTTAAGTAAAGACTAATCCAACCTAACCATTTAATACAGAAATCCCTACCAATAATAAATCCTAAGAAAATCCCAATCAATTAAATTAAAAGCTTTAGCAAAATCAAGTTTTAAAAGTGCACAAGTGATATTATTTTTACAACAATGATCATTAAATTCTTGAACTACTGCTACCCATTTGTAATATTTCTAACCTTGATAAATGCAATTTGAGCAATATCAATTAATTCATTCATTTTAGTGTTTAACGTATTAGCTAAAACCTTAGAAATTATTTTGAAAGAACAATTTAATGGTGAAATAGGCTTGAAATCTTTTAACTCGTTTGCACCAATTTTATAATGTAATTATATTACATCAGCGAAATTAAACCTATTTAATTATAATGAACCATCATAAAATTTGTTAAAAATATTAATTAAATCATATTTTAAAACACATAAAAAAGTTAATAAATTTTATAGAAAACCCGTCAAGGCCAAGTGATTTATCATTTGACATATCTTGTATAGCCCACAAAATTTCATCTTTGATAAATGAAGAATCATGTCCATCTAAATTTACCCTAGCATTATTAGGATATAATTCATCCTAATTAGTTTGAAACTTATGCTTATTTTTAGCTATAAATATTTCTTTATAATAAGTAGTAAATGCCTCATTTAATTCTTTTTGATAAAAAATCTCAACATTATTAATTAAAATATAATTGATGGTATTACTACATTTTCTACCATTTTCTATTTTATGTAAAAATTAGCATTTATATCAACCTCGTCCATCCATTGAACCTCGTCCATCCATTGAACCCTAGATCTTTGTTTCCACATTACTTGTTCTTATGTTGGAATTTTATTTAATTTGTCATTTAAATTTGGAAGTACATTTTTTCCTCAAATATTTAAATTCTTGTTTTCTTCTAATTTATTCAACTTTAGAATATCGTTTAGTAATTTATCCTTTTCAATTCTAATATTACGAAAAACATCTTTATTCCATTTCTTAAGAAAATTATCTTAGATCTATAATTTTATTTACAAATATTTTAGCTATATATCCAAAAAATTCATTATTATATTGATTCAAAGAAAAACATTTGTTTGCAATTAATTCTGAAAAGTTATTTTCTAACGTTCATATTTTTCCAAGTCTAAATATTTTATTTCTATTACTTTGGTTATTACAAGATAAGATAATTGAACAATGATCCGAGTAAATGCTCGAAAGCCTAACCACTTTACAATCAAGATATTTATCTTCCACTTCATCACTAATAAAAAATATATCTAAAAGAGAGGGTCATATCTTTTTTTTGACCAAGTGCATTGTTCTTTGTTTAATTGTATTTCAATTAAATAACTATAATTATGAATTGATCAAATTCTTCCATCGTAAAAAAAACTCTAAAACGACATGGACTTTTCAACGTATGATTTGGAATATTTAAATGGTTTTAAATATTGAGTTTGTATTATAGATTGATTTTGAATATGGAAATTTGGGTTTTTATATTTGTAAAATAAATTCAGAATTTAAATATAGCGATTTATTGGATAATTTAATTATATAATGAATATTGGGCAAATTAATGTTTCTTGAGTTTTAAGATCAATAAAAATAATTTAAAGGCTTGTAAAATTTGTATTAGTAATAATGAACATAATAAAAGTTTAAAAATTGAATTTAAAACTAATCTGTTCGATTTTAAAAAATAATACCTTGTTTAAATTGACCTTCAAAAAATTAGCCTTCGGAGGCACGGTCTCAGATTTCAACGAAACTAGTTTCGTTGGGTCTGTAATGTTGTATTATTAGAGGATTTCAAATTTCGTAGCTTTTGGAGTTATCGTTTAGCCGTACGAGATATAAACACGTTGAAATTTGTATCGAAAATTTGATAAAATAACTAGGTCCAAAAAGCTATCTTCTCCTTACAATCAAATTTGGACTCAAAACCTCTTTCATTTTGTTCAGAATTAGGGTGTAACATTACAAACGCCTAGCGGCATGCCTCAATAGGAGGTCGAGATTCCACCATATGTAATTAGAGACATTTTGAATAAAAATCTATATAAAAATCTAGTTAAAATCAAATCATGGCTGCCTTCTTCAATTTGAAACGTATACGCTACCCACTACTTTAATTCACGATCCTATCTTTTCATTCAATCGAAAATCACGAATCTTTTGTTTCCTTCCTCTTCTTAAACCAGAAAATCAGAAGTTTTCAAACGGAAAAAAAGGATCGATCTCTCGAATAAAATGAAGACAAGAACCATATTCGTTAAGATCGAGAAGCTTGAAATCATGAAGTGGGGCGTGCATGCACTTGTAATCGAAGCTATGCAGCAATTTGGACATTAGAGGTCGGCAACGTTAGGTACAAAGGAGGGGAAGGCCGCCGCCGTGAGTGGCAATGGGATGTCATGGGGGAGGCATCGTGATTTAATCGTAGTTACTTGTGTCGCGTGCATTCTAGCTGCACGTTCGAGTCAGAGCGTCGGTGGCAGGCGATTGGGCCAGGTCCGGTCAAGCGGTGGGGCGGTTCGAGGTGACGTGCAGGTAGGGTTCGGCTTCGCGATTGAGAGTTTAGGGTTTCTCGATGATTCGCATGTGAAGACTGGATGGTCACGATGGCCAGTTTGTTGGGTAGTTAGGGGTTAGCTTGGGAGGAGGCACTACGATGGGGAACGAAAGACACGAGTTGCTCGGGGCTTTGGCGGTGGATGTCTGTATTTATCGCGCACCTGTGCACATGTATTTGGGATAGAAGGTTAATTTTAAATTTCGATAATTATGAAGTAATTAGTGGGATTTAATTCTATCCAACAATCATTATTATATTAATTCCATATCGTGTTTATTCGAGGTCAGATTCGAACAAACATGTTGCACTGAGCTGCGGGATATGAGCAAAAAGGGTATAATTGGAACGTTCAACAAATTTAAAAAATCAAAGTGAGTTAATCCCACTCAAATTTAGAACACTGCAATTAATTTTAAATAGTTAAAATTAATTACTGGTTGATCGTTAAATTTGATAATTATTGTCAGTTGGATGTGATATTATATATTTAGTAGTACATATATATTGGAGTGATTGATATTCCCGCATAAATAAAGCGGATCAGACCCTATGCGTCCCACATAATAGCGGATGATCCTATATACCATGATATCCCCCTCAAAATGGGATTGGTATTATTTTATATGGTATTAACATCTGTGGATGCATGGAAACAGTTTGGAGGGATCCAACCGGATTCCTCAAATATGTTGTTTATTTCACACACACACACGCACATATATATAGTGATATATGATTTATGTAGAATAATCTATTATAGATTATCGTAGCGATTGGGATTATTGGATGCTTTTGTAGCACTAGCCTTAATTCTGATAATTAAAGTACTATAAATATTTTTTTTAAATGTATGGAATTAAAGGGAATTTGATATAAAAATATATATTAGAATTGGAGTTATTTTAAAGAAATTAAATTAGAAAATATATTTGATTTTTGGGTATACTTAACTATTGCTAGTTTTTAAAATGGAGATTTTAATAATGAATTATAAAAAGGCAATTTATAAACGATATTTTGGATATATAAAAAGGAGATTAAAATCAATGTTAAAAATAGTTTGGAAGTATAAATGGGATTTATAAGAAATAAATTTATATAATGGAATTTTATAAATAAGATTTTTTTTAATAAATAAGTAAACTCAAAGGAGTTATAATTTATAAACGATGTGTATAAATAAGGAAATGATGACCGGTTGATAAATTGGAAATATAGATTTACAATGTGAATTTATATCAAATTATGAAAATAGTTGGGAAATAAATAGTGGAATCGATTTATGAATGTGAGAATGATGATAAAATTGAGATATAATCGATGTGATACGAATCAAGAGGGATTTATAAATTGAAATTGGAAAATGTTGCATTTTTAAATAGATTTTTGCCGAGGAATTAAAATTGTTTTAAAAGGGATTTAAAATTACTATACTATGTAACTAAAATTATTATTTGTAATATTCCATGTAGTTAGTTATTTTAATATTTAATATTTATTGAAATAAATTCTAATTTATAAATCAGCCTTGTAAATTATTAGTTATTTAAAAATGATTTGGAAATGAGTTATCGATTTTATCCAGAATGTTTAATATTTTAAATTTACTTGAAACATATTTTAAAATAAACTATTATCCTTTAAAAATACTTATTTTGTATATATAATTTTAAGAGATTGGAATTTATTTATGAATCCTCTCGAGATTGCGAAAGAAGTTATTTAACAAATAGGATTTTATAAAGGAAAATCTTATAATAAAATTTTTGGAACTTAAGGGAGGTTTTGAAATACAAGGAATAAGAACATCGGTATAGAATCTGAAGTCATAAAGAAGTTATAAATAGAGAGAAGAGATTATAAGTAAATATAATCAAATTTTGAAAAGGAAAAGGAATAAATATGAGGACTTATGAGATAAGTCGCAAAGCATTCTCTTAAGTATTGATATTTGAAGGGATTTTGGAAAAATAAGACTTATAGTATTTTCCTAAGTACAAAAAATGGAGATTTGGGAATATTTCTAAGTGTTTAGATGTTTGGAACTATCCTGTTATGGATTTAGGTATTTCAAAAAAAAATCGTTTTCAAATGATGGAAGGAATTGATATATCTTTTAAAGATATTTTAAAAATAAATATTTTAGGAAAATTTATAGAAAGGCCTAGTGAGTGCTTACGAATGTTTTATTGATAGTTAAATAACTGACTATCAATATTGGCCAAATTCATTAATTGTTTCGAAGAGACCGAGATCAGATTTAATTGTCCGCAAACCATTTCGATGACGTAACAATGAATACCATGAAGATGATGAAGACGGTGATTTGGTTTATCTAGACCTAGGATAGCTTGTATGGATGAATGCTATCAGAACATCATCATTGGAGGATGATGAGCATTCTAGGTAAAATTGTTTTTGAAAGGTAATGCTTAGCCTCGAACCTCATCAATCGAGAATGACAAAAACATGGTGGATGCAGCAAGGCAAAGTGGGTCGCACCCAAGTAGGGTATGTTATCACTTTTCTAGATGTCCTCGGAACTATATTTATCTTAGGTATGGGTATACATGAAAGAAGAAGCGCACGACGATATGGTGGGAACACCCGGCGTGATAACATATTCGGTCTATCCAGGTTAAGGGCAGGCCAGTCTTTTATAGCAGGGGATTCCAGCACGGTCCTGGGTACATTATTCTAGAGGTGTACTATGATTGGCGGTACACCAATGGCCCAGTCATTCGTTGGAGTCCATTTTCCAATACGAGCTTACGGTTTTGTTTGTAGAGCCTAATATGCTGGAATTTAATCAATGTAATAATTTCAGCTATTTGAATAAGTATTTTTACTTAGACACTATTATAATATCAGATGATTTGACAAAAATCGTTTTGATTATCGTAAGGGAAAAACCCATCGTGTTTATGTGTGACGCGGTCTTACGAGATACATTTGCTTTCAAAGGATTTGATAACTTTTGTAATTCAATTTGAGTGTGTTTTCTCACGCTGGTTTTCCAGACTGACCCGGATATTATTTTATTATAATGCTCGGGTCAGGCCAAGTATTACAGATTCAAGATAGAATGCTTTGGAGCTTAAGAGACGAGCTGGATGACAGATCTCCGTACTTGGTTTGTATTTCGCTGTGTAAGGACAAGTTATATAACTGTCCAGTTTGATGTATTGATCGTTGTACTATGATGATTGTAAATATAAAACAGTTACAAATACTTCATATAAAATCCTATTATTATACATTACATTTTGTTCCGCTACGATTGTGAGATTCTATGTTGTCGTTTCTTTTTCTTCTTCTATCTCTTCTACTTATCCTAGTTATTCGCTCATTCATACAATTTTGGTCGAACATGAGTAAATTTTTATCAACTCGGTATTAGAGCTGAAGGTTAAGCGAGAACCTTGGCTCTGGTGGGGATTACTCAATAGAGATAGAGTCAGTAGTACTTTAGAATGAGTTGAGTGTAATAATAGATATCAGAACGTATTTGTTAGTGAATATAAATAGGTTTTATATTGTGTTGATTAATCTGTTGAGTGTTATATAAATTCTTGTCGAATAGTGGGATGCCACTAAATCGATAGGAGTTTATAAACACTTGAATAGAGTAATTCGACACAGTATGGTTTTGAAACGGGTAAATGAAATAATTTTACCCAAATTATATTTTTATATAAAATGAATAATTTTCGAAAATTATTATGGTATATCTGGAGTGTTTGGATGATAATATTTAATCAAAACGAGATTATAAAATCTGGAGTTAGTTATGTATATAAACAAATGGAATTGTATAGGTATGGATTATACCATTGAATTAAAACTAAGACTTGATTTAAAACCAGAATTTGAAAAATTTATGTCCTGGAGATTTTTGGAAGTGTTTTCCAAAATATTTTGAAATAAATAATAGTATTATTGTTTTGGAGAAACTTTTGGATAGAAAAATGTTATTTTTTTAAAAATGGATTTTGGAAAGTGATAATGGCACTGAAATCACTTCAGTCGTTGGAAAATAATATTGGCGATGAATGCACAACATCATCAGTATTCATTTTTGAGTTTCTAGGTGACGGATTGCTGCCGAAATTGATTTGATTCAGATTTGTGGGAAAACAAGTCTTGTTTAAAAAAATTCGAGAGGAATTGTTTTGGATAAAATCAGGTTGACATTAAAATTCGAAGGAGGTAGTTTGTTAAACCAGAAAGCGTATATATAATTGATTCAAATTTATTTGAAGTAAATATTGGGTGTTTAAAAATTCTAGAATCTAGTGGAAGATGATATTTATAAGGAAAGAAGTGTGAAAAAATTGAAATTGGGAATTAAAAATTGAAAGTGAGAAGATTAAGATGGAATTCGACTTAAGCGAAGTTGGATAGATTAAATTTTGGAAAAATTTAATTGATCGACTTTGAATGGAATAAATAGTGTATTAATGAAATGGAGTTAACTTAGCAAAGTAATTCAATTATATAATGAAAATTGGGCAAATAAAAAAAGAATGGTGTGGGTTGAAATTAATTTGAGTATGAATAACTCGAGTTTTGTTTTAAAATGTTTGTTAAAAAGGAATTGAAACTTAAATAAAAAGTAAATTGGATTTGAATCGTATCGAATTGAATTAAACATGTAAATGTGAATTATAAAGTGACTATATGACTATAGGTTATAAAATTTGAACTGGATTGGAAATAATATTGAACTGAAGTAAATATGAATTTTGAATTGTGAAATATTATAAAACCATAAGGCATAAAATTTGAATGAAATAAAACTTAAGTGAAAATTGGAATGGTGAATAAATAAATTGGTATAACTTACAAGATTGAAATTTATGAAATAGGAATATACTTAGGCTATAAATAAATATGTAATCTCGAGTTAAAAATGAAGTGTGAATATATTCAAGTACAGATTTGTGGGAAATTGAAAAAAAGTTATGTGACTTATAAAATTTAAAATTGGAATAGATAAGCCAAAATAAAAAGAGTTTGATGTTTTGGAAATAAAATAAAAATCCAAACTTGAATTATAAAACAAATTTGAACTCGAGTAAATTTAATGAAGTGATTTTTGGAATATAAATCAGATATTGAATTATAAAGTGAAAATGAACTAATTAGATAATTGATTAGTTAATTTGATATAAAATGAACATTAACTGGGTTGAGATGCAAATAAATCCAATTTGATTACGAATGAATTAAATATCTCCTCGGATATTATTTTAATGAATTGAGTTCGGAATTAAAATTGAAGTGAATTGGATGAATAAACTAATTAAATAAATTAGTAAACGGAATGATTGATTGGATAAAAATCAAATCAGAAATTTGAGTTGGAAATTATTTACCAGAAAAACAAACTTAAGTTATGAAGTGAAATAATTTAAAGTAAATAAACTAACTTAAGTAAATATTGTGAATATACGCTTGACACAAATAAATTTGTAAAATGGCCATTAAATGAAATAGCATGGAATGTTTCGGAGCTAGATAAAATGGATTTGAAAGTAATGAAGGTGGATATGAATGAAATGTAAATAAATTTATTGAGAATAAATTTGAAATGGAAGAGACTTAAATATAAATCGAGTTGGAATCAAATAAAAATAGTTATGAACTTATGTCGATATTTTATTAAGCGAATATTCCCAAATTTGCATAGAAAAATTGGTCGGTTGACGCAAACGAAAATAAATTAAAATTCTACGAATGAATGGATAGTGAATAAATTGATTTTTAATCAATTTGGAATGAATATTAATTTGTTTAGTACAAATGTGAACTGAATGTAAGCAAATTGGGTTGTAAATCATTTCAGATTAAATGAAATAGTATATAAGTTGATTGAAAGCAATTAAATTAGTATCAAAACCTTATAAATTGCTTATGATATAAGTTTAGCATGCTAATGTATGAAACTTATGTCTTTACACTAGTTAAATAAATGAACTGTCATGGAATTTCTAAAATTTTAGTACTTATGTATTTAAATTGAGTAAGTACAGGTACCCGAAGGCTGTCGGGCTAGATTTGGGTTTCGTAATTGCATATGAAATAAACTTGCTTTCTTAATAATGCTTAAAAATGATAAATAAGGAACATTTTCAGATTAAATATTGCGAAAATATAAATATTGAAATATATATATATATATGTTTTGTTTTCCGACCATGTGGGTCGGTGTATATATTTATATCTCTTGTTATATTGCGAAAGGCTCTCTGTATAAGGGAGACTCTACCAAAAATTTCAAAAATATAGGGTGTTAGAATTTTTTAAAATTATTCGAAATTTTTTGTTAACGGAAATCAATTTTGAATTTATAATCAAAATAAAGGATTCGAAAATAGAATTGAGAAATAATTGTTTTGGTTGGGACTAAAAAATTAGAAAAGTGAAATATCGAATTTTCACTAAGTGGGTTTTAATAAGTTAATTGGTTTGGAGTATTTTCCTGCCGTTGCAATTTCGAGGACGAAATTCTTTTAACGGGGAAGGAATGTAACGACCTGAATTTTTTGACGTTTGATTTGGAATATTTAAATGGTTTTAAATATTAAACTTTAATTATAAATTTATTTTGAATATGGAAATTTGGATTGTTATTTATAAAAATAAATTCAAAATTTAAATATAGTGATTTATTGGATAATTTAATCATTGAATTTTATAATTGAATATTAGGTAAATTAGTGTATCTTGAGTTTTAAGATCAATAAAAATAACTTAAAACTTGTAAAATTTTTAATAATAATAATGAAGATAATAATAGTTTAAAATTTTAATTTAAAAGTGATCCGTTCGATTTAAAAAAAATAGCTTGTTTAAATTGACTTTAAAAATAGCCTTTTGAGGCACAGTCTTGGATTTTGACGAAACCGGTTCCATTAGGTCCATGATATTGTATTATTTTCAGATTTAAAATTTCGTAGCTTTTGGAGTTATCATTTAGCCGTATGAGATATAAACACGCTGACATTTATATCAAAAATTTAATAAAATAATTAGGTGCAATAAGCTATCTTCTCCATACGATCGAATTTGGACTCGAAACCTCTTTCATTGTGTTCGAAATATGGGTATAACATTACAAACGCCTAGCGGCATACCTCGATAGGAGGTCGAGATTTCATTATCTATAATTAGAGATTTTTGGAATAAAAATCTACATAAAAATCTAATCAAAATCAAATCGTAGCCACCGTCTTCAATTTGAAACTTATACGATACCCACTACTTTAAGTCACGATCTGTCTTTTCGTTCAATCGAAAATCACAGATCTTTTGTCTCCCCCATCTTCTTAAACATAAAATAGGTCATCAAATGAAAAAAAAAGCATCGATCTTTCGAATAAAATGAAGACTGGAACCGTATTCGTTGAAGATTGAGAAGCTTGGAATCATGAAATGGGGCGCGCACAGACTTGTAATTGAGGCGACGCTGCAATTTGGACATTAGGTGTCGGCGACGCTCGGTATAAAGGAGCGGAAGGCCGATACCGCGATTTGCAATGGGATTTCGTGGGGGAGGCATCGCAATTCAATCGTGGTTACTGGTGTCGCATGCATTTTAACGGCATGTTCGAGTCGGAGCACCAGTGGCAGGCGATTGGGCCAGGTCCGGTCAAGCGGTAGGGTGGTTCGAGGTGACATGCAGGCTGGGTTCGGCTTCGCGATTGAGAGGCTAGGGTTTCTCGATGATTCGCACGTGAAGACTGGATGGTCGCGATGGCCAGTTTGTCAGGCAGTTTGAGGTTAGCTTGGGAGGAGGCACTACGATGGGGAACGAAGGACATGAGTTGCTCGGGGCTTTGGCTGTGGATGTTTGTTTTTGTCGCACGCCTGTGCACATGTCTTTGGGATAGAATGTTAATTTTTAATTTTGATAATTATCAAGTAATTAGTGGGATTTAATTTTATCCAACAATTGTTATTTTATAAAATCCATATCGTGTTTATACTAGGTCAGATTCGAACAAAAAAGTTGCACTAAGCTGCGGGAACTGAGCAAAAAGGGTATAATTGGAACGTTTAGCAAATTTAAAAAATCAATGTGAGTCAATCCCACTCAAATTTAGAACACTGCAATTAATTTAAATAGTTAAAATTAATTGTTGGTTGATCGTTAAATTTGATAATTATTGTGAGTTGGATGTGATATTATATATTGAGTAGCGTGTGTGTGTGTGTGTGTGTATATATATATATATATATATATATATATATATATATATATATATTGGAGTGATTGATATTCCCACATATATAAAGCGGATGAGACCCTACGTGCCCTGCATAATAGCGGATGACCCTATATACCGCGATATCCCCGTCGAAGTGGGATTGGTATCATTTTATATGTTATTAACATCTGTGGATGCAAAGAAATAGATTGGAGAGATCCAACCAAATTCCTCAAATATGTTGTTTATTTTTTCACACACACACACATACATATATATATACATATATATATATAGTGATATACGATTTATGTAGAATAATCTAGATAGATTATTGTAGTGATTGGAATTATTGGATGCTTCTGTAGTAGTGGCCTGAATTCTGATAATTTAAATACTATAAATATATTTTCAAAATGTACGGAATTAAAGATAATTTAATATATATATATATATATATATATATATATATATATATATTGGAATTGGAGTTATTTTAAAGAAATTAATTTAGATTTTTGGGTATACTTAACTACTGCGAGTTTTTAAAATAGAAATTTTAATAATGAATTATACAAAGGAAATATATAAAAGATAATTTGGAAATATAAAAAGGAGATTAAAAACAATATTAAAAATAGATTGGAAGTATAAATGGGATTATAATAAATGAATTTATATAATGGTATTTTACAAATAAGTGAAAATGAAAGGAGTTATGAATTTATAAATGATGTGTATAAATAAGGAAATGACGGTTAGTTGAGAAATTGGAAATATAGATTTACATTGTGAATTTATATGAAATTATGAAAATCAGTGGGAAAGAAATAGTGGAATCTATTTTTGAATGTGAGAATGGTGATAAAATTGAGATATAATCGATGTGATACGAATCGAAAGTGATTTATAAATTGAAATTGGAAATTGTTGGATTTTTAAATAGATTTTTGTCAATAAATTAATTTTTTTAAAAGGGATTTAAAACTACTATACTATGTAACTAAAATTACTATTTATAATATTCCGTATAGTTAGTTATTTTAATATTTAATATTTATTGAAATAAATTCTAATTTATAAATCAGCTTTGTAAATTATTAGTTATTTCAAAATGTTTTGGAAATGAGTTATCGATATTATCTAGAATATTTGATATTTTAAATTTACTTGAAACATATTTTAAAACAAACTATTATCCTTTAAAAATACTTATTTTGTATATTTAGTTTTAAAAGATTGGAATTTATTTATAAATCCTCTCGAGATTGAGAACGAAGTTATTTAACGCATAAGATTTTATAATAGAAAATCTTATAATAAATTTTTTGGAACTTAAGGGAGGTTTTGAAATATTAGAAATAAGAACTTCGGGTTGAAACTGAAGTCATAAAGAAGTTATAAATAGATAGAAGAGATTATAAGTAATATAATCAAATTTTGAAAAGGAAGAGGAATAAATGTAAATTCCGAATACTTATGTGATAAGTCATGAAGCATTCTCTTAAGTATTGATATTTGAAAGGATTTTGGAAAAATAAGACTTATAATATTTTCCTAAATATAGAAAATGGAAATTTGGGAATATTTCTATGTGTTTGAGATATTTGGAAGCATCCTAATATGGAATTAGGTATTTGAAAAAAAAATTGTTTTCAAATGTTGGAAGGAATTGATATATCTTTTAAAGATACTTTAAAAATAAATATTTTGGGAAAATTTATAGAAAGGCCTAGCGACTGCTTATGGATGTTTTATTGATAGTTAAATAACCGATTATCAATATTGTCCAATTTCGTAAATCGTTTCGAAGAGATCGAAATCAGATTTAATTGTCCGAAAATCACTTCGATCCGGTTTGAACATAATGAATGAATACTATGTAGATGAAGAAGGCAGTGATTCGGTTTATCCAGACCTAGGACTACTTGTATGGATGAATGCTATCAGAATATCGTCATTGGAGGATGATGAGCATTCTAAGTAAAATTGTTCTTGAAAGGTAACGCTTAGCTTCGAACCTCATCAACCGAGAATGACCAAAACATGGAAGATGCAGCAAGGCTGAGGGGGTCACACCCAAGTAGGGTATGTTATCACTTTCTAGATGTCCTCGGAACCCTATTTATCTTAGATATGGGTATACATGAAAGAAGAAGCGCTCGACGGTAAGGGTGGAAACACCCAGGTGATAATATATTCGCTCTATCCAGGTTAGGGGTAGGTTTGTCTTGTATAGCAGGTTATCCTGGCGCGGTCCTCGGTACATTGTTATAGAGGTGTACTATGATGGGCAGTACTCCAGTGGCCTTGTCATTCGTTGGAATCCATTCTCCAATACGAGCTTACGGTTTTGTTTGTAGAGCCTAGTATGTTGGAATTTAATTAATGCAACAATTTCAGCTATTTGAATAAGTATTTGTAATTGGACACTATTATAATATCATATGATTTGATAAAAATCATTTTGGTTAACGTCAGGGAAAAACCCGTCGTGTTTATATGTGACGTGGTCTTACGACATACCTTTGATCTCAAAGGATTTGATAACTTTAATAATTCAATTTGATTGTGTTTTCTCACGCTGGTTTTCTAGACCGACTCGAGCGTTATTTTATTATAATGCTTGGGTCAGACCGAGTATTATAGATTCAGGATAAGATGCTATGGAGCTTAGGAGATGGGCTGGATGACAAAGACCTATCTCCATACCAGGCTTATATTCCACTGTGTAAGGACAAGTTATATAACTATCCAGTTTGATGTATTGATCGTTGTACTCTAATGATTGTAAATATAATATAGTTAGAGATACTTCGTACAAAAATCTGTTATTATATATTATATTTTATTCGACTACGACTGTGAGAGTCTGTGTTGTTGTTTTTTCTTCTTCTACTTTTCTTCTTACCCTATTTGTTCGTTCTTTCGTACAATTTGGGTTGAACATGAGTGAATTTTTATCAACTCAAAGGATACAAGACTGCGGGTCGCTACAATCTCCTTCTTTAGAAGTTAATTCTCCTAAAAATTTAGTGACATTGAAATCCCCACTCATCACCCAAGGACCTGGAGAGATTGATTTAAACTCTAGACACTCATTCCAAAGAACCCTATGATCTAATTTAGAATTGGACTGTAAACATTAGAAACATTTAGAAACGAGCCATGTAATGACCTGCAAATTTACCACTTTGATAAATAATTTTTACCTTTGAATAAAAGTTTGATAATAGAAATAATATTGTTTTGAGTAATAAAAAGTAATAGTAATCTTATTTTGATTAAGTATTTATAAAGATATTTTCCTCGAAATCTAAATCGATAAATTGGCTTGTTTTATCAATAACTAGCTCTACAATCATAAAACGTCATTCATGGAGCTAGATACATACACTTATTTTTATAATTAAACAAGAATACGAAATAAACTCAATTGGGTTGTTTTTGGAAATAAAATGTGTTTTTGACATTGTTAGTAATCCTTTAAATATGATAATTAATTTATTTAATTTAAGTTGAGACTTAATGATTGAATAATTATTATATTTATTCAAATAATGATTTTAAAAAGGTTATAATTAATTTTTAATTGTTATAAAGTGATAATAAATCATTTATAATAGTTTTATACGGAGACATATTTGATTTGAAAATATAAGGAAAAATCAATATCGCTTTATCGGTATAATAGCATTTTTGCAAATAATTGTTAGTATACATGTGACGACCCGCCCTTCTACTCCCAGAAAGACGTATCATCATTAAGAAAAGAAAGGGATAGAAGTAGAAAAGAAAAGAAAGAAAGAGATAACAACATCAGAATCTCACAGCGGAACGGAACAAATATAATACATCACATAACTATTACATTTTTACATATATCAGAGTTATGCAATATCATACACATGACAGTCATATATACATCTGTCACTACATACATCCAAAATACAACATACATCAACTAACACAGCGGAACTAGGTAGATATATATATACGTCTGGAACTCCTACTCTAAGCTCTTCCAGAAACCAAAATCCAAAACCTATCACTTGGCTACTTATAAAAATTTGAGTACCCAAGAGTTTATGAAAAACAAAAATAAACTCCGGGTCAGACATGGGTCTGGTATGTATAAACGGTTTAAGGTTGTTTAACTTTGAAAACATTTGAAAATAAAGGTATCACGTAAGACTCCCCACACATAAATACGGGTAAGTTTTTACCTTACGCTAACCAAAACATTTTAATAGGAAATCCAGTGATATTATAATAGTGTCTAGGGTTTTCAAGTAAAATACAGAAATAGCTGAAATGCTTACATCTCACATTTTAACATAGTTGGGCACAATCAAAACGTACGGCTCTTATTGGAAATTGGATTCCATACAATGGCAGAGCTAATGGGGTACCGCCCGTCACAGTACGCGGCCTAGATCAACGTATCGAGGAGCCACCCTAACTCCCCTGCAACACAAGGCTGGAACCATTCCTTACTGAACAGTCCCGAACAAGATAACCCCGCGGTTGTAGCTAGCAACCGTTTACACAGTCGAAATAAAAAGGGACTTCTAGACAGGGGTATATCTCATCCTGCTTGGGCATGACCAACCTAACCTTGCAACACATCCCCTGTTTTAGCCATTATTGGTTGATGAGGCTTGAGGCTGCGATTACCTTTATAGAACAATCTCTTAGAATGCTCATCGTCCGCCTTACGATGTGCTGAAAGCATTCAATCCATACAAGTTCGTTCCGGGTTCGAACGAAACCAAAGGCATTATCTCGTTACACTCATTTTGGAATCACCCTCAGAGTTAACGACAACAACCCTTGCATTCTGAAAACACCATCTCGATCTTCACTTGAGCATTCACGACCTAACGTTTAATTTGGATCGATGTGGTTTTCGGATAATCATAAATGGCACCCGATCCCGGTCTCATCGAAATCCAAACGTCATTTTAAAGGTCAAGTTGTTCAATAGTTTAAACAGTTTTAAATTCAACAATTTGAATTCACATAACATTTATCACAGATGAATCATACACAATCATCATAGATATATCAAGGCATATCATAGAACGTCACAGAATATCACCAAATAGATATCACAAATAAGATATTCTACTTATACAACATTCATAAGCAATCATCTTAAATTCTTATCGTAATTATTTAATTTAAATCAATTACATAAGAATTAATCACTTAGCCCTGTTCAATTAATCATTAATTATCAATTAATTACTTATTCCATTTCAAAATTTTTAATTAATTATTTCTTAATCAATTATTAAATCTTAATTACTTAATTAATTACCCTTAATTATTAATTAATAAAACTTAATTACCCATTTGTTAATCACTAATTACTTAATTAATCAATTATTAATCCTTAATTAAATTACTTAATTAGTTATCTATTAATCATATATTAATTAACTTGAAGTAGTTAAATTACAATTTATTTATCACTTAAGCATTAATTAATCCAAATTCTAATTACAATTAAAATGTAATTCTTAATCACTTTCTAAAATGATTTATTAATATTAATTATTCATCTTAATCAACATTTCAAAGTATTCTTTAATTTTTGAAAATCAATTTATTACTAACTACAAAACTTAATGTTAATTAGTTTATACTTAACTAAATTAATTTCTTAATTAAAATGATTCATTAAGAGTTTAAACATTGTTATTAACTAAAATCATTAAACTTGTATCAAAGTCTTAATTTAAATTATTGAACATTTATTAAGTTTACTGTGTTTAAACTTGTATCAAAGTCTTAATTTAAATTATTGAACATTTATTAACATTTATTAAGTTTACTGTATTTAAATCATTAAACTTGTTATTAACTAAAATCATTAAAGAGTTTAAACATTGTTATTCATTCGAGTCTCACCACCTATTCCCCCGAGTCACCTCTCTCCCTCTCGCACTCTTCTTCTTCTCCCTTTTTCTTTTTATTCCAGTAAGTTTAAATTCAACTTAAGTACAGATTAATGCATCAGGTCATCACTCTCGAACTCGACCTAAAACATGAAGCAACCACTAAGACAACTCAAGCAACGACTCGAGTAACGACTCGTGACCCAAGACATCAACGCCACTGATACACATCACCAATGCCGTACACGTGCACGGCGGCGCGACCAAGCTCCGACGAACTACAACATCATCGGCAAGTTGCAAATCCTTCACAAACTCGAAATCCCATTTCGAATCGCCTTCAACAATTCGAAATCGAAAAAGGCCTTCTTGCTCGAACCTGAAGCTTATCCAAATCAACATAACCGCCTCGCCTCCATCACTCCGACCACTAGAGATGCCCAGAATTCATCTACACCACAACAATGCAACAAGCTTCCATCCTCCATAATCTCGTGACACTCGATCACGTGAAGGCGACATACGTGCCTTGTTACAGACATGACCAAAAAATTATAACAAAACCCTAAAATGATCTTGTTTCTTAAATTCACGCAATGGAAAAATTATTGCTCATTTTTCTCGAGTTCATAGTCGTTTACACTTGCTTCAATTCATGTTTCAACATTTTTAAATTGGTTCGACCATCTGAAATTGGAAAAATGTAGTTTTTGTTCAAATACAAAATGCTCTTAGAATTCAAAGCTAAAAATCTTCATTTTTGTTTTAAAAATCATAAATTTCAGTAAGGATTCAAGATATAAACTTGAATTATCTTCTTGTAACAATCGAATTTATCAATTAATTACTTGATTTCCTGTAAAACAGTATTACAGTTGTAACAACCCGCATATTTAACGATTTTATATTTAAATGTTTTATTTAAATATAGCGTCGTTAGTCGTATTTAGGTCCGAAATGTTACTTTTTGCAAATGGCCGAATTAGGACTCGAAACCACCTCCATTGAGTCCAAAATGGCGTTTGCGATCTTTTTGAGTATAATCTTTGATATGTTTGGAGTAATTTGAATTTGGCTACTTTTTCTAATTGGGTTTTGGGTTTGGGTTCAGCCCACTAGCTAACTGAATACCCTAATTCAGCCCTCTCCTCTCCATTCACTCATTTTCTATTCTAAAACTCAAGCTAAAACTGAAAATGGGGGAAAGGAAGAGGAATTAGAAATTCCAAGCCCTAGTTTCTTCTTGCAACTTGATTTCTTACTCCAAAATCAAAGAAAAGCTATTGGTAAGCCCTCTCTTCATCTTCTCCAATTCTTCTCCTCTTTAATTTCAGAAAGTTTCCTAAACCTAACTTAGGAAATATGTGTTTTATTCTTAGACTGAAGCTTGTAGAGTTGAAATGTAGAGTAGTTAGTCTCCTTCTTGTGTTTGAGCTTCTTCTTCTTTGTTTTGAGATAAAAGGTGAGTTTTGAACTCACATCTACTTCTCTTGATATTATTGATATAAGGTGAGATTTTTATCTCACATCTATGCTTATATCTATCTTTGATTGTTGGGTATGGATTCCTAACACTTGTTCATGTGCACTTGCTTTTGGTTTGGATTGAATTGGTGAATATCTAAATCTTTAGTGTTTTGGGTTCAATTCTTTAAAGATCCTAACTTTGACGTTTGAATATGTTTTTGGTGACGAATCGGAGAGCCAATGGAGCTGAGTGATATATTGGAAAAAGCTCCTTAGGTCCATTGCTCGACCGGTTGCGTTTTGGAAGAGTTTGCACTTCGATGAAATATGGCAGGAACTGCAGAAAGTTGCAGTTCGGCCGCCGAACCCTCTGGGTCGGTCGACCGACCTGCTACCCCGAGCACTTTTCTGCTTCTGGCCAGCCACCTAGCCCTGTAGCCCGCCGACCGACCTGCTGCTGTTTTTGCCTATTTTTGCCATTTTGTGTGTTTTCCAAATTTTATTGATTCAAGTTGGTTCTTAGTGGTTGTTATTGCATCTTTGGCTTTGATAACTTATTTTTGACTTCATTCACGGGTTTTTATAAAATATATTTGAAATTGTATTAAAAGCTTGCTTCTCTAATTTATAAATTCTATTTAAAACGCACACACTATTTCGCACTTCGAGCGGAGTGGAAGGGAGATTAAATGGTTAGGTAAAACATGGACCATGAATCCAGGCGTTTATTTTTCCGATTAATCCCCGACCTATTTGATTGATTGTTTTGACCTTTTGGTCTGTTTTACCAATGAGATGAGGTAGACTTTGTACTGCTTTGAGTGTGAAATTAACTAACGGATACTAAACTGTTTAGTGCGAACGAGTGGTTATGGGACTCAAGTTACCACTTTTCGGATTCCTTTTTGAGAGTTATGACACATTCTGCCAGTTAGTGGTGTCCAGTATTGGGCCTCCGGACCTTCACCACTACGGTTTGTTGCCTTTGGGATAGTGTCTTCGGACAGTCTCCTTCAGGTTTGTTGCCTTCGGGTATGTTGCCTTCGGGTCTGTTGCCTTCGGGTTTGTACCTTCGGGTTTGTGCCTTCGGGTTTTTTTCCCTATTGTATCACTTTCGGAGTTAGGTCTTTATGAGCCGCTCGAGTGATATTTGGGTTTGGAGTCTTCTGGCTCATGGATCCTTGTTTATACAGTACTGAGCTCGAGCAAATTTTATGATGTTTCATTGATATGTATATTCCCTAGGTATCGCAATTCGGTGTTGGTCTTTTTGAGCCGCACGATATGTAGCGATTACCTTGTGGAACTTGTGCTACCTTCATTGGTATTTGTTATTGCCTTTTTGGCTTGTTTTGGGATATTCGTATCCTTTGTTTGTTGTGTTGCCGATGATATGAGGCTTGTTATGATATGATTCATCTTTTGTTAGATGCAATTGTTATCTCTTTTAGAGATATTTGTTATACATTGTGACCTTGCATGTAACAACCCGCATATTTGTCGATTTTTATATTTAAATATTTTATTTAAATATTTTATCGATACTCGGAATTTAGTCCGAAAAGCTACTTTTTGCATACGGTCGAATTAGGACTCGGGACCACTACCATTGAGTTTAAAATGCCGTTTGCGACCTTTTTGAGTATAAGCTTCGATATGTTTGGAGTAAGTTGACTTTTGCTACTTTTTACTTAGGGCTTTGGTTTGGGCTGAGCCCATTAACCCCACTTAACTCAGTTCCAACCCTCTCCTCTTCATTCACTTCTTTTCTATTTTCCTAATACTCAAGCTTTTATGTTAATGGAGAGTGGAAGAGGAAATTAAAACTCCAAGCCCTAGTTTTCTTTTGCAAATCAAGCTCTAGCTCCAAACTAATAGAAGAACCCATTAGTAAGCTTCTCTTCTTCTTCTCCAACTCATTCTCTCTTTGATTTCAGAAATTCCTAAACCTAATTTTGGGAATGTTCTTCTTTTAAAGCTTAGAATCAAGCTTATTGAGTTGGATTTGAAGAGTGGTTGATTCTCCTTTGCTTTCAAGCTTCTTTATCCAATTTCCTGGGTTCAAAGGTGAGATTTTTATCTCACATCTATGCTTATATTTATCTTCGATTGTTAGGTATGAATTCCTAATACTTATTCGTGTGAATTTGCTTTTGGTTTGGATTGATTTGGTGAATATTCCAATTTTTGGTGTTTTGGGTTCAATCCTATAAAAATCATAACTTTGATGTTTGAACATGTGTTTGGTGATGCATCGAGGAGCATATATGGCCGGGTAGTTGATTGGCATAATCCCTTAGTGCCGTTGCTCGAGAGAATGCAATTTGGTCGAGGTTGGACCTCAATTGGATGGACTGGGAGGGGACTGGCAACAAGTCCGATCGACCGAGCCCTGCGGCCGGCCGACCGACCTGCTGCCAAGTGCATAAGCACTTCTCTGTTTAAGGTTCGATCGACCGAGTACAGGGTTCGGCCGACCAACCTGCTTACCGAGGAATTTTGAGAACAGGGTCCGGTCGACCGAGCTCTGTAGCCGGCCGACCGACCTGTTGCACTTTTGCCTATTTCGCCTAGTTGTTTGAATTTCCAACTTTAATCGATTCGTGTTGTTTCCTATGTGTTGTTATCATTTGTTATGACTTTGATGACTCCTTTTTAGGGATTTTTGAATATACATTTTGATGGATTCTTTATCGGTTTCGTTGGATTTTTATTCACATCTTCGTATGTGAATTTTAGTGATTGATTGTTCCTACAATCTTCTTCGTGATTTGTCACTTTAAAAATATAAAGGTTTCTATACTAGTAGTAAATATCAAACTCTTTCTCCAAATGATTTCAACACTATTTTAGTACAAATCTCGCTTCTTAAATCGTTTTCCAATCTATTAGTATATACAAACCTTTACCTCACTCGTATGAGAAATCTAATTAAACGACTTAGTAAAATGAGTGGTATGAAACGCTTACGTTTACTTCGTCGGTTAATTCTTGGACTTGTTCGATTGAATCCCTTATGACAATTTTATAGTGGAGATCTACAGTTTGTTCGTAAATATTTAAGTTAAGCAAGTGGTTATGGGACATGAAGCTAAACTCATATATTTACTAGCTTAGTGTAGTTGACACTTCTCGTTGATCATGACGATCATCTTTGTGATTTAGACTAGCAATGTGCGATGTCTCTTTGTCTGCGAGGGAGACTAAACCCCGTTTTGTGGAGTTTCGACTCAAATTGGTGGGGCAGCAACCCATGGTCTTCGGGCCGTTTGTGGAGCTTCGGCTCAATTTGTGATGGTTAGCAACCATGGAATTAGTGTTCCGTTTGTGATACACATGTTGGCGAGCTTTATGCTCCCGTTTGTGATAGGCCTCCCCCTCTCTGTGATTTCTGGATTTCTTGAGATGATTTCTAGAATTTGTGTTTCACCAATTTTCGTGATTTCCATCGATAAGCTTTATCGATATTTGTGCATTGGTGAATTTGTGCGTCATTGACTTTTGTGATTTCTGGATTTTGTGTGTTGAATTCTGGAATTTGTGTGTCATTGACTTTTGTGATTGACATTGATATTATCGTCAATATTTATGGTTTGGTGAACTAAATTAGGAGTATGACGTTTCTGTGATTCTTGTGTAGATTTTGTGACATTGAATAATCCCTTGATGATTTTCAACTGCTTATATATCACAGCTTAGCATTGTGATTATTATGTGTTTAGTCATATCTCTTATTCTATATCGTGTCATCTGATATTTATAGTTAGACTGATCCGTTTATTATTTTCTTATCAAATAATACTCGGGTCAGACTGAGATGTTACAGGTGCTTCTGCTTGACTTCTCCCCAGGGATTCATTACTCTGACTTTTGGCAAACTACTTAGATTAGTAGTTTATTTTGTTGTATACACTTGAGATATAGACTCATAGTTGTATTCTTTTGTATAGCACGTGTTGCTATTCTTCGGTATTATTGTGGATCTTTTTGACCACTACTCTGATATACACTTTCATGTGTTAGTTATATATTCATATCTTCTTCCGCCTTTGTGATATGAATTATCTGTGACTGATTTGTGTTATGCTTATTTCTATATTTGTTTCCGAAGATTATTATAGCCACTGTGTAGTAGCTTTGTGTTTGTATCGGTATGTCGGATTTCCTCTTGAAATAAAATGCATGTTATACTATCTGACATATCGGTGCTCGCGCAAAGCAATTACATGGATGGTCGCTCCTCAACAGCCTTATTCTCCGTGCTAGTTGACAGCATTACACTGTAGTGTTCTTGTCTAGCGTGGGTATAGAGGTGGGGCGTCACAGCTTGGTATCAGAGCCAAACTTCGGAACAATATGGAATATTATAACAAGGATCATCGTCCTAAGTCCATCTTAGGAGTCGTGCTTTAGGATTTAATTCGAGTCTACGTACCGATTCATCCTATTTTCCCTATGATTCTTTGTTTATCTATCAAGATTGCTTGATATTCAATTTGGTGAATAACCTTTTTCTTCTTTTTCTTTCTTCCTAAAGGAAGAGAAATGTCTAGACCAGGCCGCCCCAGAGCCGTGCCATCTAGCACTCCACCCCAGGATGGAGTTTTTATGACTGCTCAACAGCTTCTTGATTTAGTGACAAATGCCCAAGCAGCTGAAGCTAACCCGGAACCTACTCACCCAAAGTCGGGATTTGCACGCTTATGTAGCGATTACACTAATTTGGGTGGGGAGCCATTCAAAGGTTCCGAAACTATTATTGAAGTACAGGCTTGGCTAAGGTCATGCGATCGAATCTTTTCTCGCATGAATCTTATTGATCTTCACCGAGTTCAGGTGGCCTCTAATATGCTCCGAGAAAGAGCATTGGACTGGTACGAGCTTCTTATTTCTGAGATTAATGAAGCGGATCTCACCTGGGAGCAATTCCGGGAACGCTTCGAGTTGAAATTCGTACCAGAAGCTGAGAGGTGACTTTGGCTCGCCGTTTTATAGACCTTGTTCAAGGTGAATCTTCCGTGGCAGATTATGTCGCGTCTTTTGAATCTCTCTCCAAATATGGGGTTGAATACATCAACACCCCATTGAAGAAAAATCAGAGGTTCGTCTATGGCTTAAACAAAAATCTCAAGAAGCCATTACTTCTAAAATTAGAAGTTTCTTTCGACCAACTCATTGATATCGCTCTTCGTCTTGAAGAGGCGGATAAGGAGAATGATGTTGAAGTGGTGGGTTCCAAACCAAACTTCAACAACAAGAAAAGGCCAAACAAATTCAAAGGCCCTTATCCCAATAAGAAGGGGAAGCAAGCAACCTCTGTGGCAAAGACTTCTTCCTTTGGTCGTGGGGAATGCTATAATTGTGGTTCGAAGGACCATTATGCGAACAAGTGCCCAAAGTCTCTCTCTTGTTGCTACTGCAAAGTTCCCGGTCATGTTATATCTTCATGCCCCAAGCTTCAGGGCAAGGAGGGAAAGTTAAATGTTGCTCAAGCCCCTGGCAACACATCTCATGGCCAAGGTATTTCTCATTCTATTCTGGATGGAATTATTTTATTTCGTGATCATCCTATTCGAGTTCTTTTTGATACGGGTGCGTCCCATTCTTTTGTAACAAAAGAACTTGTTGATACTTTTTCTTTGGATGTTTTGTGTTTAATGACTTCTTTGAGAATTGTGAATCCGGTTGGTGGATCCGCAACAATCAGTTATTGTGTAAAGATGTCGAGATTATTTTGTGTGATTTTCCTTTCCCAGCCGATTTGCATGTCATGCGTTATTTAGGCTTTGGAATGATTTTGGGAATGTATTGGCTTAATCGTTATGAAGCTCACATCCTATGTCCTGAGCGGACTATTTATCTTCGACATCCACTATCTGTTAATCAGGTTTCTGTTATTCTTAAAGATTCGGATTCTGCTTTGGTTGCATCTTTATATTCTTTAAACCCTCGTGATGACGATGATGATGATGAGGGTGATATTATTTCTCTTATTCACGTCGTTCGTGAATTTTCCGATATATTTGAGCCCGTTTTAGGATTACCACCTAAGCGAGCAATTGAGTTCAGAATTAATCTCATTCCTGGAGCTCAACCTATCACTCGCCCTCCTTATCGTATGTCCAATAAAGAAAACGAGGAGATGCGCAAACAATTATCCGAATTGGAGACGAAGCAATTTATTCGCTCTAGTTCCTCGCCTTGGGGAGCTTCGGCTATTTTCGTGAAGAAATCCGATGGTACACTTAGGCTTTGCGTTGACTACGGCAAGCTTAATGATCTTACTATCAAAAATAAATATCTTTATCTCGGATTGATGATCTATTCGATCAACTTACTGGTGCTAGAGTCTTTTCATAATTAGACTTAGCTACTGGATTTCATCAGCTTCGTATTGCAGAGGATAGCATTCCTTTGACATCGTTCCATACTCGTTATGGATCTTATGAATGGCTTGTTATGCCATTTGGTCTAACAATTGCTCCGGCTTATTTCGTTGACCTTATGAATCGAGTTTTCAAAGATTTTCTCGACCGGTTTGTTCTCATCTTTATTGATGATATTCTTGTGTATTCAAAAACCAAGGAGGAGCATGAGAAGCATCTTCGGATTGTGTTGGAAACTCTTAGGAGTAATCGTTTGAAAGCAAAATTTTATAAATGCCATTTTTGGCAATCTCTTGTGAAGTTTCTCGGTCATATTATTTCCGAATCCGGAATTTCCATGGATCCTTCAAAGATTGAAGCGATTCAAGATTGGAAGGGACCGGAGAGTGTGACAGAGATTCGTAGTTTTCTTGGATTGGCGGGTTATTACCGGCGTTTTATCAAAGACTTTTCTATGATTGCCGTGCCTCTCACTAGCTTAACGAAGAAAGGTGTTAAATACATTTGGTCGGACAAATGTGAAACGTCTTTTCGAAAATTAAAAGAACTTCTTTCTGGTGCTCCTATTCTTGTTATTCCCGAGGGGAATCAGGATTTCGTTGTTTATACCGATGCCAGTCGCGTTGGTTTGGGTGCCGTTCTTATGCAAAAATAACGTGTTATTGCTTATGCTTCAAGGCAATTAAAGCTTGCCAAGACTAGATATGCCACTCATGATTTAGAACTCGCGGCTATTGTTTTCGCTCTTCGGATTTGGCGTCATTATCTTTTAGGAGAGAAATTTTTTCTTTATACCGATCATAAGTCCTTGAAGTATTTATTCTCTCAAAAGGAACTTAATTTGCGTCAACAGCGTTGGCTCGAATTTCTTGCACCATATGATCTTGATATTCTTTATACTCCCGGTAAGGGTAATCGTGTTGCCGATGCTCTTAGCCGTAAACAACAAGCTGTTGTTTCTATGATGATATCCGAATGGAATGATCTCGAGATCTTATCCACTTGTGAGATTCGAGACCGCGTATCCGATTTATGCTCATCATTTGTTTTATGTAGCCTTGAGGCTCATCCTTCTCTTTTAGACCGCATTCTTGAAGCTCAAAGGCTAGATCCCGAATTGGCTCTTCTTGGCCAAAATATTAAGGATAGGATTGATATTGAAGGTTTGAAGGACTTTGATACCGATTCTCGTGGCGGCATTCGGAAATTTGGTAGACTTATCGTGCCAAATATTAGTGATCTTCGTAAAGATATTTTAGAAGATTCACATTGTTCTAAATTTACCATTCATCCCGGTAGTAGTAAAATGTACGCGGATATGAAGCGACTTTATTATTGGGAGGGAATGAAACTTGACATCGCTAACTTCGTTAAGCGTTGCATGACTTGCCAACTCATTAAGGCCGAACATCAAAGGCCCGGTGGGTTATTACAACCTTTAGAAATTCCAATTTGGAAGTGGGACCAAATTTCCATGGATTTTATAGATGGCCTTCCCCGTTCTCATTCGGGTCATGATAGCTTATGGGTGATTGTTGATAGGCTTACTAAATCTGCCCATTTTATTCCCGTTCGGTCTAACCGAACTGTCCCTCTTTTGGCCAAGCTCTTTATCAAAGAGATTATCAAATTTCATGGGGTTCCTACTTCTATTGTTAGCGATCGTGATCCATTGTTTACTAGTGGATTTTGGAAGAGTCTTCAAAAAGCTTTGGGAACGAAGCTTAATTTTAGCACTGCTTATCATTCCCAGTCCAATGGACAAACTGAGCGTGTGAATTAAACTCTTGAAGATCTTCTTCGTTCTTGTGTGCTTGATTTTGGTGGAAGTTGGGAAGATCATATTTCACTTATTGAATTTTCCTATAATAATAGCTTCCAATCTAGTATTGGTATGGCACCTTTCGAGGCACTCTATGGAAGGCCATGCCGATCTCCTTCTTGTTGGCTTGAGGCCGGTGAGAAGCTGGTTTTAGGTCCAGATTTTATTCGGGATTCCACTGAGAAAATTGATCTTATTCGACATAGAATGAAAGAATCCCAGAGTAGACAAAAATCCTATGCCGATAACCGAAGAAGGAAGTTAGAATTTTCTGTGGGAGATCTTGTGTTCATTCGTGTTTCACCTATGAAAGGTGTTGTACGTTTCAGTCGATCGGGAAAATTAGCGCCTCGATATATTGGGCCATTTCCTATCACTGAACGTATTGGTTCCGTGGCTTATCGCCTTTTATTACCGGCTCAATTTTCTGCTATCCATGACGTGTTTCACGTTTCTCAACTTCGGAAGTGTCTTCGAGATTCCGATTCTATTCTTGAGCTCGGTGTTGTGGAAGAAATTGAAGTTTCGCCTAATTTAATTTATGAGCAGCATCCTATTCGAATTATTGCTTCGGAGGTCAAACGTCTTCGAAATAAAGATGTTCCGCTTGTGAAAGTTCAATGGTCTTCAAATCCTAAGGATTGCTCTTGGGAGTCTAGAGAGTTCATCGAGCAATCACATCCGGACTTACTTTCCCGTGCTCTTTGTGGTGAACTTCTTATTTCAAACTTCTTTTGTGTTGAATATGCATTTATGGTTGTTACTATATATCTTCTTCTTAAATATTGCGAGGACGCAATTTTTTTAAGGAGGGGAGTCTGTAACAACCCGCATATTTGTCGATTTTTATATTTAAATATTTTATTTAAATATTGTATCGATACTCGGAATTTAGTCCGAAAAACTACTTTTTGCATACGGTCGAATTAGGACTCGGGACCACTCCCATTGAGTTTAAAATGCCGTTTGCGACCTTTTTGAGTATAAGCTTCGATATGTTTGGAGTAAGTTGATTTTTGCTACTTTTTACTTAGGGCTTTGGTTTGGGCTGAGCCCATTAACCCCACTTAACTCAGTTCCAACCCTCTCCTCTTCATTCACTTCTTTTCTATTTTCCTAATACTCAAGCTTTTATGTTAATGGAGAGTGGAAGAGGAAATTAAAACTCCAATCCCTAGTTTTCTTTTGCAAATCAAGCTCTAGCTCCAAACTAATAGAAGAACCCATTAGTAAGCTTCTCTTCTTCTTCTCCAACTCATTCTCTCTTTGATTTCAGAAATTCCTAAACCTAATTTTGGGAATGTTCTTCTTTTAAAGCTTAGAATCAAGCTTATTGAGTTGGATTTGAAGAGTGGTTGATTCTCCTTTGCTTTCAAGCTTCTTTTTCCCATTCTTTGGGTTCAAAGGTGAGATTTTTATCTCACATCTATGCTTATATTTATCTTCGATTGTTAGATATGAATTCCTAACACTTATTCGTGTGAATTTGCTTTTGGTTTGGATTGATTTGGTGAATATTCCCATTTTTGGTGTTTTGGGTTCAATCCTTTAAAAATCATAACTTTGATGTTTGAACATGTGTTTGGTGATGCATAGAGGAGCATATAGGGCCGGGTAGTTGATTGGCATAATCCATTAGTGCCGTTGCTCGAGAGAATGCAATTTGATCGAGGTTGGACCTCAATTGGATGGACTGGGAGGGGACTGGCAACATGTCCGGTCGACCGAGCCCTGCTGCCGGCCGTCCGACCTGCTGCCAAGTGCATAAGCACTTCTCTGTTTAAGGTTCGGTCGACCGAGTACAGGGTTCGGCCGACCGACTTGCTTCCCGAGGAATTTTGAGAACAGGGTCCGGTCGACCGAGCTCTGTAGCCGGCCGACCGACCTGTTGCACTTTTGCCTATTTCGCCTAGTTGTTTGAATTTCCAACTTTAATCGATTCGTGTTGTTTCCTATGTGTTGTTATCATTTGTTATGAATTTGATGACTCTTTTTTAGGGATTTTTGAATATCCATTTTGATGGATTCTTTATCGGTTTCATTGGATTTTTATTCACATCTTCGTATGTGAATTTTAGTGATTGATTGTTCCTACAATCTTCTTCGTGATTTGTCACTTTAAAAATATAAAGGTTTCTATACTAGTAGTAAATATCAAAACTCTTTCTCCAAATGATTTCAACACTATTTTAGTACAAAGCTCGCTTCTTAAACCGTTTTCCAATCTATTAGTATATACAAACCTTTACCTCACTCGTATGAGAAATCTAATTAAACGACTTAGTAAAACGAGTGTTATGAAACGCTTGCGTTTACTTCGTCGGTTAATTCTTGGACTTGTTCGATTGAATCCCTTGTGACAATTTTATAGTGGAGATCTACAGTTTGTTCATAAATATTTAAGTTAAGCAAGTGGTTATGGGACATGAAGCTAAACTCATATATTTACTAGCTTAGTGTAATTGACACTTCTCGTTGATCATGACGATCATCTTTGTGATTTAGACTAGCAATGTGCGATGTCTCTTTGTCTGCGAGGGAGACTAAACCCCGTTTTGTGGAGTTTCGACTCAAATTGGTGGGGTAGCAACCCATGGTCTTCGGGCCGTTTGTGGAGCTTCGGCTCAATTTGTGATGGTTAGCAACCATGGAATTAGCGTTCCATTTGTGATACACGTGTTGGCGAGCTTTATTGTCCCGTTTGTGATAGGCCTCCCCCTCTCTGTGATTTCTGGATTTCTTGAGATGATTTCTAGAATTTGTGTTTCACTAATTTTCGTGATTTCCATCGATAAGCTTTATCGATATTTGTGCATTGGTGAATTTGTGCGTCATTGACTTTTGTGATTTCTGGATTTCGTGTGTTGAATTCTGGAATTTGTGTGTCATTGACTTTTGTGATTGACATTGATATTATCGTCAATATTTATGGTTTGGTGAACTAAATTAGGAGTATGACGTTTCTGTGATTCTTGTGTAGATTTTGTGACATTGAATAATCCCTTGATGATTTTCAACTGCTTATATATCACAGCTTGGCATTGTGATTATTATGTGTTTAGTCATATCTCTTATTCTATATCGTGTCATCTGATATTTATAGTTAGACTGATCCGTTTATTATTTTCTTATCAAATAATACTCGGGTCAGACCGAGATGTTACAGGTGCTTCTGCTTGACTTCTCCCCAGGGATTCATTACTCTGACTTTTGGCAAACTACTTAGATTAGTAGTTTATTTTGTTGTATACACTTGAGATATAGACTCATAGTTGTATTCTTTTGTATAGCACGTGTTGCTATTCTTCTATATTATTGTGGATCTTTTTGACCACTACTCTGATATACACTTTCATGTGTTAGTTATATATTCATATCTTCTTCCGCCTTTGTGATATGAATTATCTGTGACTGATTTGTGTTATGCTTATTTCTATATTTGTTTCCGAAGATTATTATAGCCACTGTGTAGTAGCTTTGTGTTTGTATCGGTATGTCGGATTTCCTCTTGAAATAAAATGCATGTTATACTATCTGACATATCGGTGCTCGCGCAAAGCAATTACATGGATGGTCGCTCCTCAACAGCCTTATTCTCTGTGCTAGTTGACAGCATTACACCGTAGTGTTCTTGTCTAGCGTGGGTATAAAGGTGGGGCGTCACATTGCAGGTTATTGTTGTTCAGTTTATCTAACTTATTTGTTTGGCTAGACTGAACCATGTATTTTATACTCAGGTCATACCGAGTTGTTTCAGGTTAGGTGCTTTTAGACATAGCCTATTTTGCTTCCGCAGGGACTATCTAGCTTGTTCCTTTTTGTTAAAGCTTTTTTTGTAGTCCTTTTTATTGTAACTCTGATATATGTATTATTTTGAATTCGTCTGTATATTGTGGTTTGCTATACCACGTGACGTGTATCAGTTTGTAAACTCTAATATGTATCAATATATGTGTATATGATGATCAACTGTTCTGTGATGTATATTACATTTGAGTTGTTATATTCTGTTCTGATAGATCCTCCAACCACCTATGGTTTTGTTTTAAGTATTCATTGGGTATGTCGACCTGCTTGGCATGTCTATTGTCGATGTATTCAATAGATAGTCAGAGCAAGGCTATAGATGGTCGCTCCTAACCAGCCTTATTCTCCGTGTTATTTGACGGCATTACCCTGTAATGTCCTTGGCTAGCATGGGTATAGAGGTGGGACGTCACAACAGTAGTATACTTTTACAAATATGGTTAAACACCTTCTAAAAATCTTAATCTAAGTTTAAATCTCTTGTTTGATTGAAAAATTAAAACTTAAGAATGATTGGCAGAAAATAAATGTGAGTTTTGAAAAATAATATCCACCCTGTAACAATTAAACAGAGAAGCATATAGCAACACATGTCTATATTCAAGATCAAAACACATACAAACCAGATTTTCAATAAATCTTGAACTGTTTTAAACTAAATTTGAAGCTTTCAAATTGATGTTTACTCACCTGAAAAATACTTTTGAACAGAGAATAATTTCTGTATTATGAAAGTTGCAGTTTGAATCTATATTGAGTGCTTTTCTGTTTTGAATTCTTGTCAGTTTTTAGTTTGAATTAAAATTGAGTTTACTTCTTTTTCTTGTTTATGTTTTATCTGGTTTTGCCAATTTGTTCCTGAACGAACTAATAGTAAGATATATACATATATAGAAGAAGAGAACATGATGTTTAAGGGTAGGTTGTAACTAGTTTAGTTGTTTTCTTCTTTTATTTTAACTTGACAGATTTCTATAAACATTTTGAATTGACAAAATGTTGGCTGAGCTGATGGCAATAAATGCCTTGTTTCTTAATATGTTTACATATTATAATTATGTTTGGCTATGTATAGATATTTGTATAAAAATATACACTTTGCAGGTAGGTTTTTGACTTGTATATGAAGATAATTTGTATAAAGGTGTTTGTCTTAGCTTGAATAATTCATATACATGTTTTGTCCGGTTTAACTTTATAGATTTAGTCTTGTGAATGAAGATTATTTTGTTTTATCTTTTTATTTTATTTTATGAACATATAGTTTTTAGGTTTTAGTTTATACACTTTGCCTTATTTTAACTTTATACATTTGTGCTTTCAAATTTTCAGTTTATGTTGTATGTACACCAAAATTACCTAATCCTTGTTTTTATTTACATTGTATTTTATATTTTGACTATCAATATTTAAATTAGATTCATGAGTTTACTTATACTTATATTTATATTGATAGAATTTGATGTTATTCCAAACATTACCCTCTATATTGCATTTATATATATATTACCAAATGTTAACAAGGTAAGCATTTTAATTAAATTATACAAGATAAATTTTATTGTAAATATTATTAAGAGATTTATTTTAAATTTTCAAAAGTCATATTCATTTTAAATGATAAGTTTACATTTTATTTAATTGGATTAAATATTTATTAAAATAAAAAGGCAAAAATCCAGGGTCGTTACATTCCTCCACCCCTAAAAGAATTTCGTCCTCGAAATTTAAAACAAAATATAATTCAAAAGCTATATATCAACCATTCAACATACATATCATTCATACATTATCAAACAACCAAACAATCTATCCTAATAAACATCACTAGCTATCCAGACACAAATCTGGATAAGCTTTCCTAAAACTATCCAGAGTTTCCTAGGTGCAATCTCTGGGATGCTCGCTCCATTGCATTTTGACAAGCTACACTACCTTACTCCTGAGTTGCCTCTCGTCTTGATCAACAATCCGAACTGGACTCCTGACCACAGTCACATTCGGCTCGACCTCCAAATGTTCTTGGAATACTAGTTCTACAACTAATGATGGATCATGAACAAATTTTCTTAGATGGGATACATGGAATACATTATGAATTCCAAACATCCACTCTGGCAATTCAATCCTGTAAGCTACCGCACCAACCCTTTCCAATGTCCGAAATGGACCAATATATCTCCGAGCAAGTTTTCCCGTCTTTCCGAATCTAACAGCTCCTTTAATCGAGGAAACTTTGACAAAGACTAAATCTCCGATCTCAAATTCCAGTGGTCTCCTTCTCTTATCTGCATACTTCTTCTGACGGTCCTGAGAAGCTCTCGTCCTTTTCCTGATAAGATCAACTTTGCAGATGCTTCACGAATCAAATCTAGCCCAGCACAAGACGATCTTTCGATTCTAACCAACGGGATGGGGATCTACATGGTCTTCCATATAAAGCTTCATAAGGAGCCATCTTTATACTAGCTTGGTAAATGTTATTATATGAGAATTCTACCAGATGAAGATGGTCTTCCCAAGATCCACAAAAATCCAAAACACAAGCTCGCAACATATCCTCTTGAATTTGGTTCAGCCTCTCCGTCAGTCCATCTGTCTGAGGATGATAGGCTGTACTCAATCACAACTTGTTCCCATAGCTGATTGCAGAGCCTCCCAAAATTTGCTGGTAAAGATAGGATCACGATCACTTACTATGCTAACAGGAACACCATGCAATCTGACTATCTCCCTCAAGAAAATCTCTGCTAGAGAAACTGCAGTACGAGTTGCCTTAACGGGTATACAATGGGCACTCTTAGTTAAACGATCCACAATAACCCATATACCATCGTTTCCTTTCTCGGTTCTTGGCAAACAATCGATGAAATCCATCGAAATCATTTTCCATTTCCATTCTGGGATTTCCAAAGGTTGCAACAAACTGGCCGACTTCTGCTGATCTCCTTTCACTTGCTGACTGATAGCACAATTATTAACGAAAGCAGCTACATCCCTCTTCATGCTCGGCCACCAGAAAATTCTTCTTATATCTTTATACATCTTAGAGATTCCTAGGTGGATATCCAGTTTAGAGCGATGAGACTCAGATAAGACTTCGTGCCTCAATCCATCTATATTTGGTACATACAAACGACCATTAATCCTCAAAACACCTTGATCATCCACCTTGAAATCCGAATATCGACCATCCTTAGTTCCAAGAATTAGCTCCTCAAAAGATCTTTCCTCCATTTGCTTACTTATGATTCTGTCCTGGAGAAATGGAACGACTTCCAAAAGAGACAAAACTGCATTCCTGCTAAGAGCATCATCCACAACATTCGCCTTTCCCGGGGTATACAGAATATCCAAATCATATGATGCCAGAAACTAGACCCATCGCTGCTGCCTCAGATTAAGATCTTTTTGAGAGAAAAGATATTTCAACGGTTTGTGATCAGTGAATAACTCAAACTTCTCTCCCAAGAGATAGTGTCTCCAAATCTTCAAAGCAAAAACAATGGCTAACAACCCAAGATTGTGCGTAGCGTAGTTCCTTTCATGTGGCATTAATTGCCGACTCGCATACGCAATTACTCTTCCATTCTGCATCAAAACTGCTCTCCATCCAACTATACAAGCATCTGTATAAACTTCAAATTTTCTCTTTCCATCCGGAATAGCTAGCATTGGTGCACTGGTTAGCCTCGTTTTCAATTCCCGGAAAGCTTCTTCACACTGGAGTGTCCATTTGAATTTAGCTCCTTTCCTTATCAACTTAGTCAAATGTGAAGAAATCTTGCAATAATCTTTGATAAACTTTCTATAGTAGCCAGTTAATCCCAGAAAAAACTGTGAACTTCCATCGGTGACTTCGGTTGCTTCCATTCCAGAATAGTCTCGACCTTCGCTGGATCTACAGAGATACCTTCACCAGAAACAACGTGCCCTTAAAATTTAACTTTCGATTTCCAAAAATGGCACTTAGAGAACTTCGACTTCAAAACATGCCTCCTCAATGTCTCCAAAACTATCCTCAAATGCTGCTTATGCTCTTCTTTAGACTTAGAATAGACCAGAATATCATCAATGAACACCAGAACAAACTTATTCAATACATCCCGAAAGACTTGGCTCATCAGATCAACACATAACCTTAGCGATCCATCCGGTTTAGTGACAAACACCGCCGCAGAACCCCAACAAGAAAAATTGGGCCTAATCAACCCCTTCTTCAAAAGATCCTGAGTTTACTTAACTAACTCTTATCTCTCTCTAGGAGCCATCCTCCTACTAGGCTGAATCACCGACACTGCTCCTGGAATCAAATCAATATGAAACTCGATCACCCGATGGGGAGGCAGACACTTAACCTCCTCGAATACATCAGGGAGATCTTGGACCACATCGATATCTTTAACCTTATCTTGAGAAGTCTCAATTCCGTGTAAAAGACTATTCAAGTGAATTCCAGAATCAACACAGGATACTCTAGCAATCCTACCCAAATCGGTTTCCAACGAAACTGTTCTCTCATCACAATTCAGAACAACCTTATACTTATCAAGCCAATCCATCGAAGAAATGGAACCACTATGCTACTTCTGAAATTACCTCAAGAAAGACTGCTAACCAGAAAATCTCCTTGATGACACACAGAACACTCAGAGATGCACTGCTGACCCCACTCCCCAAAGACTTCCTATCCAAGCTCTTCGAGAAACTTGGACCTCGAACCAAACAGAAACACCCTACTGAACTTAGCCACACACCGAAGTAGACATACTTCCTTAACTTGTTCCAAAGAAACATCTTCGGAGACATCCATAGTCACTGTGTCTCATCACACAGCTACTACATCCTGAGGTATCAAGATATCATGACTTGCTTCTGTCCCACCGACAGATCCAACTCTAGCTCTGTGATATCCCAGAAATTGGGCAATATAAATTTAATAATTTGTGTTATAAATTTAATTTGATTTGATATTTTTGATAATAAAATTTGAATTGATTTAATAATCTTCTTTTAATAAATATTTAAATTGGAAGATTGTATCTTTTTAAAGCTAATTAATTATTTTCTGTTTATAATATATATATATATATATATATATATATAATTGTATATATTATAAATATATAAACTTTGGTTTGGAATTTAGTTAATGAATCAATGTTCTAATTTTAATTTATATTTGGTAAATTGGAAATTTGATTTAAATTTAAGATATAACTTTTCAAAGTAATTCAAATAAATAATTATATGGTTTATATTAAAGGAAAATCTTATTTGTTTAGATTTATATTTAATTAGCTTAAAGATGAATTTAAAATTTGAATAACATTAAAAGCTTTGTTTTATTTTTAAAAAAAAAATATTGTTTGAATTTATATATATATAAGAATTTAAAATAAAAATTACAAATGATCTTAATTAGTTTATAATCTCTTTTATAAATTATTTAATATTGTTTAATTTGTTATTTTCAAATGATAATGATAATACTTAGTTTTTATAAACATAAATAAATTTTGTTAGAAATAGGATTTGTTATTTTTAATTTTAATAAAAGTTATATATGCATATGTATAACTTGATTTTTCAGTTGGAGTTTTATAATTTAATTTGATTTTGAATTGAATGTTTGAAAATTTAAAAGGATAAATACATAGAAATATTTGAACAAACTTATATTCATAATTTGTTTGTTTCATTTCTTTTTAATAAATTAAAATTGTAAGAAACTCATTTATATACATAAGAATAATAAATTAAGGTTTTAAAGTATTTACAAATAATTTAAATTAAAACTAAAATATTCTTAATACATGTGTAAGTTTCTTAAGATTTAAAGACATGTGTTAAGCCCTTAATCAAACCAAGTGACAAATGTTAGAAACTAAAACAAGTGTCCCCTTTAATTTTAATTTTCTTTAATTAAATTAAATACTTGTTTATGTAAACATTTCTTCTCATCTCATTTTCTTTTTGCAATTTTTCTTCAAAACTTGAGAAGATCTTTAGCCATGAAAATCTGAAAACTTAATCTTCATTCAAAATAAAATTTTGTTCAAACTAAAGATCTGTAGTTCCCCCTCACAAACAAATCTGAAAACCAGCATTCCTCTCACCCAAAAACAATCTGAAAATCATTTGCACATCCTCAAGCCTGAAAAGAAAATCATGTATAAACCTGTAGCTCTTCAAATCATCAAACTAAAGTGCAATTCATAAACCTGAAACCAATTTGCTACTCAAAGGACCTGCATACATTATTTTGGAAGCCTGCATATTTGCTAGAAAGCATACAATCAAGCATGCATAGGGATTTAAGGCATTTGCAGTAAAATAAGGGTTAAGTTTACAAAATAAAAGGAGTAATTTGAAGTTTAAAGCAGGCATACAATTGGAATTGGAAGCACGCATCAGGAAAAACATTTTCAGAAAATAAGTTGCTCTGCTCAGGGAAATCTGTGAGTAACAATTTTTTTTTCTAACTAAACTTAAGTAATAAATTAGTTGCTTGCTATTTCTAAAATTAAGTGTGTTTGCATGTCATATTTTAATGTTTATTACTGGTATAACATATGAGTTTGTAGTTATACATGTTGCTATGAATTTATCTTTCTGTAACTCAAGTTATAGATTTAGGAATTGCTTAAAAATATTTACTCCATTTAAATTGATGTATGTTAAGTTTTAACATTTAAATCAAAACATGGCCGTTAACCTTGTTTACAGTTTAAATTTTATTTAATATGAAAATTTTCTGTAATGGTATTTGTAAATTCAGAGAATACAGAACATTTTTTTTAAGTAAGAATTTAATTATTTAGAATTCTTTGATTTAAGATATTAAACCAATTTCATAAACTAAAACTTGAATTCTAAAACTAGATTCAGGAAATTTAGTTTAAATTTAAAAGAGCATCACTGGTTTGTCTGGAAATGGGGTTTTAGGTTGGGATTTTCACTCCAGAAGATCGGAGTGGCCATGGTCTGTTTCAGTGATGAAGTGATGATCATGTTTCAGAAAAAAAATGGAAGATAATGGATTTATGGAGTGAAGCAGTAGAAATTTGGGATTGAAGTTGGTAAGCCCTAGTTTTCAATGTTGATCAGTAAATTGATCACCGCGACTCGAATAAGTGATCGAGCACTTCCTAATTTGAACGAGAGGGAGATGAGGCGTGGAAGTGGATGTGGCCGGCGGCGTTGACTCTCTGATGATCAAAATTTGGAGATTGAGGCGGTTGCAGTTCAACCCATTTTGTTCCAGATTCGAACTCAATGCTCGGTTTTTGATATGGGGTTTTTGCAGTTGGATTGAAGGTAGATTTGAAGTGTGGTGATGATCGGTGACTCGCTCGTAGGGTCGCGAGAGGCCGGAGGTGGCGAGGGGGTTGGTGCAGGTGCACGACGTACTTGGTATCAGCTGTTGTTTTGGGGGATGTAGGGTACTCGAGTTTGGTTTCGGGTTGCATCGTGATATGCTCGAAGGAATGGGGATTGGGACTCGAAGGAGTTGAGTTGTGGTCTCGGGTGAGGTTGACAGTTCCAGGTTTGTATAAAACCTGTCAATTGTTAGTTTGAAAGATTTTAGAATGAAAAGTTACTCGAGTTTTACTCGAGATTATTTAGTATCTTACTCGAGCGAATTATGGGTAGCTCGAGTTAGTTTGTTCAAGTTTAAAACTTTACCTATTTCCCAAATTTAAACTTGAATTTAAAAGTATAAAGCAAAGATTTAAATTAAGTTTTAAATCTAATTTTAAATTATAGATTCAAGATTTAATTTGAATCATAACTAGATATAAATAAGTTTTAAATTCGAATTTTGTTTAAAATAACTTTAAAGGGATTTATTGTTCAAAAATGATTTTTAAAGAAATTTAAATTTAAATTGGAATTTGAATATGTAAAGAAATGTTTTAAATAAAGTTTAAACTGATTCAAATCTGATTTTGAATCTTTGATTTAAAATAAATTCAAGTTTTAGAGATTTAAGTATTTTAACAGTTTTGAATGATAATGTAAAATTTGAATGTTTGAATTTAAAAAGAATTTGTTTTAAATCTTGTAAAATTTTCTTTTATAAGTATTATTTATCATATAATGTATAAGTTTTAAATTGGTTTTAAAACTTGTTGAAATTAAATTATAGTTTAATGATTTGTTATACATTTAATTATTAGGATAATTAAATGAGTAATTAATTTATTTTAATAAATTAATGAATGAATAATTACTTAAAGTAATTAAAGGTTTAATCTTAAAAGTTTAGGATTAATTATTCTTAGAATAATTAACTTGCAATTATGAATCATTAATTAATAAGATTGTTTTTAATTAATGATTAATAGTTAATTAATCAAGTAATAATGAATTAATTAAGTTTTAATTAACACTTAATTATTTAATTAGGGATTAATTAATGGGTTAATTAATGATTAATTAATCTGTAATTAATAATGATTAAAATAAGTTAATTACTTTAGAAAAATAATGAATGAATTGTTAATAGTTAATGAAGGTCATTAACTAAGAATTATTTAATAATTAATTAATGTGATTAATTTTAATAATTAATTGGATTAATTGATTTAAAGATAATCATTTGTGTAAATCGTTAAGTATAATTACCTATGAAAGTAATTAAGATTGTAATTAATTAAGTTTAATTTGATTAGATTAAGTTAATTAATTCAGTTTAATTAATTTAGAATAATCACTTGAAGATTTGTGAAGTATAATTACTTAATGTAATTAAATGAAGAGAATTACTTAGGGAAGTAATTAATGGGTAATTAGTGGATGTAATTAATTAAAGTTGATTTATTAATGAAAGTAAATTGAGTATAATTACTTTGTGAATTAATCAAGGGATTAATTAGAGATAATTAATTATGGGGTAATTAATTTATTTAGTAAAGTAATTAAGGGTAGATAATTATTGAATGAGGTTAATCAAAGGTGATTAACAATTTTGGTTTAAATTAAGATTAATTAATTTAAGTAAGGTAATTAATTAAAATGTAATTAGAGATGATTAATTAAGATAATTAATGATGTAATTAAGATTGATTAATTAAGATTAATTAATTAATAATAAGTGATTAAAGGTAATTAATTAATATAATTAATTAAGGATTAATGTAATTAATTATAGTTAATTAATTTGTAAAGTAATGTAATTAATTATAGTTAATTAATTTGTAATGTAATCAACTAAATCATACGACTTGGAGGTGTTTGCCTATTTTTTGTGCAAACATTTTTGGTGCTTTCACTGAGAACAGGAGCTTGAAGCTTCAGCTTCTCCCACTTAACCCTTTTCCTATCAGCATCGTTCATTGCTTGGAAAACATGCCTCCCAGACGGAAGAAAGATGCTAACAAAGGAAAGAACATCGCAACTAGTAGTATTCCATATCCAGTGATCAAAGATCAAGACAATCGTCCGGTTCCAATAGCAAATGGAAATCAGGCAAATCCGACTGCCCCTGCTACGGAACAACCAATTACAAAGATGGATCTGGATAGGGTTGTGGCTGAAGTAACTAACCGCTTTGCATCTCAACAAGAAGCCTTGGTGGACCAACTCATGTCACGCTTAAGGGATGCTGAAGAATCCAACCGCAACACTGAATCATGGAGCGAGTCCCGGTCTAGAGGATCTGGGAGACGACAAAGGTCTTTCTTCTTCGAAGAGGCTAACAACAGAAACAACAATGGTAAGAGCCGAGCCCGGATTCAGCCCGAATTCCGACCCGTGGAAACACTTGGAACCGAACCCAACGGGGGAGGTACCGGGCAGGGGTCGGATGTAGCCAAGCCTGCCATGCTACCTAACCATGGAAACACCAATAGACGGGGTCGAGCTGGAGTCCAGCCCAAAGTTGGACCCGAGGAAGTCCTGAGAACAGAACCCAACAGGGGAAGATCAAGGCAAGGGCCAACTATGGCTGACCCCAGCGTGCCCCCGGAAGACCAGAGGCAGCCATTGGAGAATGTTAGGTGTGATAGACGATACCATCCCTACAGGTAATCTAGACGGAATCAATCTCGCAGGGTTGAACCAAACTCATTTCTATCTGCTCCAAGTTCTGATGAAAGGATTGCGCGATTGTTCAGAGAGTGCAACCAACGGGACCAAATGGATCGGGGGATAGGCGCTAAGGTAACCAGCCCCTTCACCCGCAATATCGAAACTGCCATCACCCCCCGGGAATGGAAAATGCCAACAATGGAACCTTACAAGGGAACCTTTGACCCCGTTGTACACTTGCAGAGATACACAACATATGCTCATGAGCGGAGCAACAGAGGGAGTGTTTTGTAAATGCTTCCCACTATTCTTGGCAGATCTAGCTACCTCCTGGTTCTGCCATCTACCCCAAGGATCCATCAACTCATGGGAAATGTTGAAAGAAAAGTTCATCAGCCAGCTCCGCATTCATGTGGAACAACCCAAGGACGCTTATTCCCTATCTAATATCAGACAGAAGCCCGGAGAGACAGTGCAACAATATCTAACCCGATTCAACGCCGCAGCGGCCACAGTCCAATATGCCGATGAGAAACTTATCCTAATGGCCCTCTGCAGTGGTGTGCATCCGGATACTAAATTTTCTAGGAGATTAACGAAAGAAATACCAGCTACCTTACCTGATTTCTTCCATGAAGCCGGGAAGTATATGAGGCTTGAAGATGCTGCCATTGAGAGGCAGTCAGGGCAACAGACTAAGGCAACTCCAGACCGGGTTCCCGTTGCAGCAAAGGATGTTCGAAGAAATGACTCTAAAGACAATGCTAGGGGCAGGAAGGGAGAAAAGTGTTTATATCGGCCAGGACCGAGGTTTGACTCTTACACTCCTTTGAATGAAACAATCGAAAACATCTTCCTGGCCACCCAAGACGAAGTTAGATACAAGCGCCCCCCACACAAGAAGGAATCAGATAACGCAGTTAAGTCTGGAAAGTTCTGCCGCTTCCACGAATCTCATGGGCATGACACAAATGAATGACATCATCTCCAGGACTTAATTGAAGAACACATCAGAAGGAAGAGGCTAGAGCGCTATGTAAAAGGTCAGAACAGGACTCCAACTCCTGCCAATGAGAACCCAGGGCTACCCCTCCCAGAAGTAGGCGGAGGAAATCGCAACACCAGCGGCTCTAGTCAAGAGAAGATAATGGTCCATACCATATCAGGAGGACCACACATCGCCGACAGAAGTTAGGAAGAGATGGAAAGATATGGAAGGTCGCTTAGAAACAATGAAGGCTGCATTAATTCTGTTACAGAAGAACGCCACCCGAAACGGAAAGAGAATGATGACATCACATTCAGTAGGCGTGATCCAGAGGGAAGGCAGTACCCTCACATGGATCCTATGGTCATCTCTGCCTGGTTCGGTCCAGCCAAAGTTTTTCGAATTCTAGTAGACACTGGAAGTTCAGTAAATATCCTATTCAAGCGTGCTTTCGACAAAATGAAGCTGTCAATGAAGGATGTGTCTCCCTGCAACAAACCGCTACATGGTTTCACTGGAGATGCGAAGATGCCCCTCGGGTAACTGGACCTCTTTGTCGAAATAGGAAGTCATCCCTGCTCCGTTGTGCGAAAACAAACATTTGTGCTAATAGAGAACCACTCGGCCTACAACGCCTTTGTGGGAATACCAGCCTTGTCTGACTTCCAAGTTGTCCTAGCCCCGTGGTGCCTGAAGATGAAATTTCCAACAAATAACGGAATAGGAGAAGTAGAGGGAGATCAAGACGCTGCTCGAGACTACTATGTAACTGAACTTCGCAATAACTGCAGGAAGGATAAAGGGAAGGATGTAGAGACTACTCTCTGCAAGAAAAACTTGGAAGCATAGCAACTAAAGAAAGCCCCTCCTCTTCGATATACCAGTGATCCTTTCAATGAATTAGACCCCAGGGACAAAGAGGAGGAGGCCACTGCCGAGCCTGCAGAGGCCATGGAATTTGTATCTGTAGACAAACACGACCCAAGTAGACTGCTGAGAGTCGGGTCTCAGTTAAGAATAGAGTTGAAGGATCAACTCGTCAATTTTCTTCGCCACAACTTGGATGTATTTGCATGGACGCACGCTGACATGACTGGAATCTCCCCAGACGTAGCATGCCACGTACTGAACATCGATCCTTCTCCAACTTAAATGACGCTTGCCCGAAGGATTGCTTCCCACTCCCCTGAATCGATCAACTCGTGGATAGCACAGCCGGGCACGAACTCTTATTTTTTTATGGATGCATACTCAGGATATAACCAGATCCCTATGCACACCCCCGATCAAGACCACACTAGTTTCATCACTGACCGGGGATTTTCCTACTACAGAGTAATGCCTTTTGGACTTAAAAACGCCAGAGCTACTTATCAGTGCCTCGTCAACAAGATGTTTACGGAACTAATAGGACGAACTATGGAAGTTTATGTGGATGACATGTTGGTAAAATAGAGAAAAGCCAACGATCATATAAACCACCTGGACGAGATGTTTCAAGTACTTCGCTAATATGGAATGAAGCTGAATCCTCTAAAGTGCTCCTTCGGAGTATCATCGGGAAAGTTCTTGGGATTCATCGTCCATGCCAGGGGGATTGAAGAAAACCCCGAACAAGTCCGGGCTTTGCAAGATATCAAGATACCATCCACTCGAAGAGAGATGCAAAGCCTAAACGGAAAGGTGGTCGCCCTAAGCAGGTTCATCTCTAAAGCAACCGACAAATGCATCCCTTTCTTCGAAGCTCTAAAGAAACACAAAGGAAAGTTCGAATGGACTGACGAATGCTCGACAGCCTTCCTTAACCTAATCGAACACCTCCAGAGACCATCAGTCCTCTCAACTCCAAATGAAGGAAAAGAACTATACCTATACCTTGCTGTATCGTCCCATGCTTTAAGCGCCGCTTTGGTGAGAGAAGACAACCGCGCGCAGCGGCCCGTATACTTTGTAAGCAAGAGATTTACAGGGGCAGAAGCCAGATACCCTAAACTTGAGAAGCTAGCATACTGTTTGCTAATCACGTCATGGAAACTGCGACAATATTTCCAATCTCATTCCATCAGAGTTTTAACCGGTCAACCGCTAAGGCAGGTACTCCATCGCCCCGACACTTCTGGGCGACTACTTAAATGGTGCATTGAACTAAGTCAATATGATATCACCTACCATCCTCGCACCGCCATCAAGGGACAAGCCATGGCCGTTTTCATTGCTGAATTCACTACCAACGATGGTAAGGATCAATCTGAAATAACAAAAGATATCAAGTGTAATCTCTTTGTAGATGGAGCATCAAACGAACAAGGCTCGGGGGCAAGTTTTGTAATAATCACCCCCAGGGGAAGGAAGCTGCACTATGCCCTAAGATTGGAATTCGCTGCCGCTAACAACGATGCAGAATATGAAGCAGTAATAGCAGGATTAGAACTGACCTTAGAAATTGGAGTCAGTTCTTTATGTCTTCATAGTGATTCTCAACTTATCGTAAACCAAGTACTAGGAGAGTTTCAGACTCGAGGAGAACTGTAACGACCCTAGATTTTAATTTAATTTAAATTGATAATTAAAAGAAATTTTGAATAAAAATTATAAAATTTAATATAAATGGAAGCGAGTTTCCTCGATTCAAATAGAATATATATATATAGTCATATGGATTTGAAATTTTGTATATACGAGAATATATATATGTTTATATTGGATTTTAAATAAATTCTTATATAAATGATTTTGAAAAATAAATATTAAAGTATATACATGGACACAAGTATAAAAATAAATAAATTGATTTAAAAATTTATAAATGATGATAAATTTGAGTTGTATAAAATATATGTGTATATAGAGAAATATAAAACGATAATTTTTAAAGTAAAATTTATTATAATCATTTAAACTAAAAATAGAAGTAAATTTAAGATGCAAGAATAAAGCAAATACATTTAAGTAAGCAAAATAAAAGTATATATATAAATGCATAAGAAAGAACAAAATAGAATATATTGGTACCTATATAAGTTAAAGTTATAACCAATAACAAAACAAATCAAACATAATAAATACAAACAAATATAAATAGTTTTAGTATGTAGCTTGCGAAAGAAAGAAATCAAATAGAATACAAAACAAAAATACATACAAGTATGTACACTTGTAAATGAAAACAAAGCAAGCATGGAAAACAAAAATATAAATAAAAGAATTAAGGCATAAGCTTATAAAAAAAAAAAAAAGTAAAAAAAAAAATACAGTACAATAATATATCAGTATAATATCACTGCATCCTTTTCTTTATAAAGTAACCTTTGATATGAATATGACAGGAAAGTATATATGCATGCACACTTGCAAAATGATGAAGACTAACCAAAGTACATATGAATAGGGGTTAAAATTTGTCTTCAGCCATGACTGTTGTACAATATAAACATCACCCTATACACTACAACATCACCTATAACTTCATTTTTATGAACATCACCTTCTCATCTCAGTTTTGTTCACCATTATAAACTGAAGTATAAAGGCCCTTCTTTAACTCAAACAATCATTCAACATAAAACATTTTTCAAATAAATCAAAGCCTGACAGTTTGAAGCAAAGAAAAGCTTCAGATCAACCAAACTCTAAACTCCTGGATTTAAGCAATGATTTGGAAGGTGAGTGCACATCTGTTTATAAGGTTTTAAACTTGTGTATTACTTTGAAATGCTTGCTGAATAGTTTTAAATAAAACAACTCTGTGTATTTTTGTTGCTCTGGAAAATTTTCTATGCTCTGATCCTTTAAAATGTTATGTACAGAGCAGAGAAAAAAATGGAAACTTCAATGTTTCTTATTGCAAACACTTTAGACTTAGGAGTTTAAGTTAAATAAACCTGTTTAAACTAAAGATCAAAGTTTGGGAACTGTCTGGAGGTTAGCAGTGGGATATACATACTGTGAATCCAAATTTACAGTAGAAAGCAAATGAATGTTTAAAATTCGAATATCATAAACTGTCGATTTGATTTCATTTCTTGAACATACATATAAAGGTAGGAATTTTAAACCAAAAATGATAATTTTTAGGCATGGATTCAAGGAGCAATTTATTTAAGAACTGAAAATACTTTTTCATCAATTCCTGTCAATTTAATCAATAATTAATGCTGAAATTTGTTGTGAAGTTAGATTTTTGATTCGGGCATATGGGAAAAAAGTCAAAGAATTTTTCTAATGCGTAAATTTTGGGGTCGATCCAAAAATAGGGTTTGGGTTCCAGTTTTCTTTGTGTTCTGTAAAAAATTGATTGCGCCACCGTGACGTGATCGAGTGCAGCGTGCTTTTGGGGGGCGGTGAGTGGTCGATAGGGGAAGCTCGTGGCGAAGGCGCGTGCGTTCCAGCACTGTATAGCGGCGGTGCGAGGTGGTTACAGGCTTGGACTTCGGTTCCAGGATGAACTGATTTGCTCGATTTTGGGATGGCTACTGATTGAGTGGTTCTTCGACTTGAGATGGATGTTTGGGTCAGTCACGACTTGCTGGACGTCTCATCGACCATCGGAGTGACGTGGGTGAAATGTGCACATGCACGCGACATAGTTCGTGCCTGTTATTTCTACAGGGTTGGGGAAGAAGGCTCGGCATCAGGGAAAACTCAAAGAGATTCACGAAAAACTCGAAGCAAGTGAGGTAATGTCTCGGGCGTTACTCGAAGCAACTGGGTTTACTCGAAACTAAGGGGGGTCGCGTGTGTTTGCCTGGGGGATTTAAATCGTGAAGTTATTAAGTTCACCTGATGCTGAAACTTAAATAACAAAATAAACTAAAAAAAAAGGGAAAAAGAAGAAAGAAAAAGGAAATAGGAAGAAGGGTGAAGTAACTCAGCTTCAATTCGAATGAAAAGAAAGTTTTCTAATTAATACTTAACAAAGTTTAATAAATCAAGCTAAGATTTTATGACAAGTTTAATTTTTTAAGCAAATACCTAACAAAGTTTTCTAAGTAATACTTTAGCTAAATAACTTAATTTAAGTTAAGTATTTAAGTTAATCAACGTTAAAGCTCTTTATAAATTAAAATAAATAAATTTTCAAAATGAAAGAAGGGTTTAAATTTATAAATTAAGGTTTTAAGTAAATCAATTAAGAGATAGTTAAAGAGTAATTAGAAATCATAGATTTCAAAAATTTGTGCCGAAAGAATTTCAATTCGAAATGAAAATGAGAAAATTTTATGATTAGAAATTAATTGTAATTAAGAACTAATTCAGTTACCATTAACACCTAATTAAATAATTCAGATTTATTAATGGATTATTAATGGTAAATCAACTCTTATAAGTAATGATTAAAGTTAATTAATCAAATGATTAAGATAAGATTACATTTAATGTAAATAAATGTTGATTTATTTGTAAAGGAAAATAATTACTTAATGAAATTAATTAAGGTTAAATGATTATGTAATTTACTGAAGGTTAATTAAATTAACGTGATAAATCAAGATAAATTAAGGTAATTGATTTATTTATCAATATCAAATGATTTGTAATTAATAAATCAGGATTGGGTAATTAATTTATAAGTAATAAATTTACTTGGAAATAAATTAAATTGATTAGGATTAAAAACGATTTAATTAATCCTGCTTATAGATAACTATTGAATTACTCATGAATGGTTGTATTGTATGAGATGCCTTGAATTGATCTTCTTATCTGATCTGTGATATTTTGTTCTGTGAGGTGAGATGTGTATTTATCCATTTATTGATGATATATTTGTATATTATCTGTGAATCTGTGAATGTATGATAAGCGGTATTGTTTATATCGCTTATCAATTATATTTCTGTGTTTTGATCTGTGATGATTGAATGGTTGTGCACTATTGAGTTAAACCCCTGGACCACACCATACACACACAAATATGGATTTCACGAGGAAATCGATTTAAGTCGCAGATTTGTGAAATAGTTAAATTTGAATTTTTAAAATTCAAATGTTTTGGAAATGGAATGTGAATAGAAGTGAAAAGCTTTTGAAATGGAATTTCAAAGATGGAAATTTATTTTGAATAACTGGATTAAGTGTTGGAATTTAAGTACTTTAATTTAAATTTGAATTCAATATTCGAATTGAATTCTGTAATTTGAAATTAGGGATTAATGATATTATACTAGTCATTATGAGTTAAATCATTTTTAAAGTATTATTTTTGGGAATTTAAATTTAACCCAGGGATTTCAACTTGTATAAATGAATCAGATTTTCAAAATGAAAACTGTTGTTTTCAAATGATAAACACTTTTAGATAAGAACTGAGATTCCAGTTAATTAGGGGGATTTCAAGATTGAATAGAGAAATGATTTTCCTAAGTTTTGAATGAATTCTTTTTGAAAGCTATGAATTAAATCTGTTTATTTTTAACAGATTTAAATTGATGATTTGTTTAAATCAAATTGAAATGAAAATTGATTTGGAAAATCTGTGAATGAATCTTTTGTTTAAAAGATTAAAATGTGAAAATTATTTAAACCGTTAATGGTTGTGAAAATGAATCTTTTTGTTTAAAAGATTTGAAATGGTAATTTGTTAAGCCATTTGAAGAAAGTTTTGGGTTTTAAGTTGTGACTTAATTGAAATCCCAATGCCCATATATTTCTTGTAAATATTGCGCTCACTATTCGGTTTAGCCGGGAGAGGACCTTTGTGTCATATATCCCATTCCGAATATGTGATATGTCGTTATGGATAGCATTTGAAGACCGGTGGTGAAGACCGGATATTTTCGAAAACGTAAGGACAACTCGTCGAATGTCTTTGCATCGAATGGTCCCCGGTATAGAGACTCCATATGTGATGGGGAGTCCGAACGTGATTAGTGAATATCCGGATTGCAAGGACTTCTTTGTAAGTGCCTTCAGTTCTGTTCGAACCCAGAACAGACTTGTATGGATTGTATGTCTGACATTACAAATTGAGATATAAAGCCGATTTCTTTCAAATATATTTCTGTTGGTGGCGGAGAATTTATTCTTTTAGCTTAACACCCTTCTCTGAGATGTACGAGCTCAGAGGTTATATAGTTGAAGTTATCAGCGATATATTCCCAATTTGGTAATGTAACATGCTGAGTGTTGCTGAAATGATCATTGTGTTGATTATTGTGATAGGATCGTTTATTTGATCGTCTATCTTGGTGATCATTGTGTTGATCATTTGTTGACCCAAAGCATGGCTTTTGTATAAAGTATGTTTTTGTGGACGTGACTTCGTCGAGCCTCATACCCCGGAAATGGTCAAAACAGGAAAGATGCGGCAAGGTTATGAGGGGTAGCACCCTTTAGGGTATGTACATTTCCTTCTGGATAGCGGTAGTATCATGGTATGGAGCCCAGATATTTAACCTATGTGGTTACTGCGAATTTATTACTTTGTGGTTGTTGGCTATCGGGATCCCGTAAGAAAGGTCGTTTACGATCGGGGAATGGCGTGCTCGTGTCAGTAGTTACCCAGTTAGGGGTAACCCGGCCTTGTGTTGGCAGAGTTCCGGTTTGGTTCTCGGGGATGTCTTTCCAGAGGCATTCTCATGTGGCAATGGGAAGTTCCTTGGCCTGATCATTTGTTGGAAATCCAAAGAAACAATACGAAACTTGTACGGTATTAGTTGTAGAACCTATCATTCACTTATGGTGTCGCAACACTGTTTGGATGGTAGCTATAGTAGGCATACGATAATGGTCGTATGTTGGCTAAGATTTATATTCTACTTTCGAAATGAATTTTTCCTACACTATGCACTAGTAATAATATCAAATGTTCTTTTAATGCGTATCAAGCATATTTGGCTATCATAAGGAGAAATCTCCTCCGATTCTGCGTTTGCATGTGTGTGTGTGCGGGAGGCCTTATGGTAGTCTCATTTTTCAAAAGCATTGCGAATTGACTTTAAAATCTTTTGTTGATTGTTTAAAAGATAAACTGTTTTTGTTGCTCACACCAGTCCCACGACTGATCCGGAGTTTATTGTTTCTTTCCTAAACTCTGGGTGCTCATTATTTTCTACACGAGCAGTCTAGAGTTGGGTTTTACAGATAGTTAGATATAGTGGATTATCTGGAGTTGGTTCAGTCTTTGGACCACACCAGTCTTGTTGAGCTTGGTGATATGTTATGGGGAGTTCGAGCTATTGCTGGATTGATTCTTGGAAATGGAGTTGCAGTTCTCAGAGTTCTCTTTTGAAGACTATCTTAGAGTTATATTGTTCCGCTGCTAGATCTTATCTATTTTTCTTTCCGCTGTTATTTTAATGTATCATATCTCTGATGTATATTGATATCTATTGGATCATCTGTTGTATCAGATATTGTATCAAAGCTGTATATCAATGTATTATTCTTTTATTCCGCTGTGTTGTTTACTTAATGATTGTTATAAGCTCCGGCGAATCGGATTTGAACGGTTGAATCTATGACATTCGAATACGATTTGAAGTATGGATGTCAATTTTTGAGCGGGCAAAACTCCGAGTCGTTACATTTGGTATCAGAGCTAAGGGTTAAACTTTAGCTCAGGAGTGTAACACATTAAGTAGCTCATTAAAGATAGGATGAAGTAAATCCTAGAATGAGTAATCCTTAAGATATCCGTTTGAATTCCTCAGTAAATTCTCTTACTATCCACTGATAGTAAGTATGAGTGCAAAAAAAAAGAGAACGAGATAGAGGACAGGGAAATACGACTATAAATGGTCGATACTCTGTAACAATAGTGGAAACAACTTTCTTATCAATTTTCTTTGATTCGTTCTCAAATTCTTTTGAATTGTATTGATAAAACGATTTTGGTTGAGAACAAATTTTGAATTTCTGTTATAACTTCTTGGGTGGAATAAAATATGAAATATAAACTTTGATGTATTTCTCAACATATAAAACTCTAAACTTAAGATCTTAATATTTGGCTTTTGATTTTAATTGTAGAGAACAAATAGCGTTAGCCGAGGAGGAAAGGTCAGGAGGGTGGGTGATTATGCTTCATCCAGTAGGGTACGAGATGATGAAGGTGAGTCATCAGTTCATAGGGAATTCCCAGTGGAGCCTGTAGTGCAGCCCCAACCACCAGTGGAAGAAGAAAATGATGAAGAGGAATTCGAAGAAGAAAATGAAGACGAATTCAAAGAAGAAAATGAAGAGGAATTCGAAGAAGAAGAGTTCGAGGAAGAATTCGAAGAAGAAGTTGAGGAGGAATTCGAGGAAGAGGGTAAGGCGGAAGAAGAGCCTGACGTGGAGGAAGAGTCCGAAGGTGACGAAGCAATTCATTGGGATTTAGATAATGCCGTGGATGATGATGATCCCATTGAGGACGAGGAGTTAAATGGTGGGTATCTTATTCTGGAAGAATCTGATCCGGAGGAGATTTTTGAGACAGACAATGAGGTTGAAGTGATGGACCTGTCAGGGCCTGAGAGGGAGGGTTCTGAGAGTGAGGATTGGTAGTTGGTCAGTTTGACTCATTTTGGGGTATTTATATAGGTATTTTGGACTTGAGATCGTAGTAAAAGTTGGATATTAGTGGGTTATGTATGACTATAACTCATGTACTAATATTTTGAGTAGTGTTTAATATAAAATATATTATGAATGACCTGAAAATATCCAGTTTGATCTGAAAAGATATTTCTATCTTTCGTCTATCTCTGTATTGTTTTCGTGCCTGCGAATTTCGAGGACGAAATTCTTTTAAGGGGGGAAGTTTGTAACGACCCTAGATTTTAATTTAATTTAAATTGATAATTAAAAGAAATTTTGAATAAAAATTATAAAATTTAATATAAATGGAAGCGAGTTTCCTCGATTCAAATAGAATATATATATATAGTCATATGGATTTGAAATTTTGTATATACGAGAATATATATATGTTTATATTGGATTTTAAATAAATTCTTATATAAATGATTTTGAAAAATAAATATTAAAGTATATACATGGACACAAGTATAAAAATAAATAAATTGATTTAAAAATTTATAAATGATGATAAATTTGAGTTGTATAAAATATATGTGTATATAGAGAAATATAAAACGATAATTTTTAAAGTAAAATTTATTATAATCATTTAAACTAAAAATAGAAGTAAATTTAAGATGCAAGAATAAAGCAAATACATTTAAGTAAGCAAAATAAAAGTATATATATAAATGCATAAGAAAGAACAAAATAGAATATATTGGTACCTATATAAGTTAAAGTTATAACCAATAACAAAACAAATCAAACATAATAAATACAAACAAATATAAATAGTTTTAGTATGTAGCTTGCGAAAGAAAGAAATCAAATAGAATACAAAACAAAAATACATACAAGTATGTACACTTGTAAATGAAAACAAAGCAAGCATGGAAAACAAAAATATAAATAAAAGAATTAAGGCATAAGCTTATAAAAAAAAAAAAAGTAAAAAAAAAAATACAGTACAATAATATATCAGTATAATATCACTGCATCCTTTTCTTTATAAAGTAACCTTTGATATGAATATGACAGGAAAGTATATATGCATGCACACTTGCAAAATGATGAAGACTAACCAAAGTACATATGAATAGGGGTTAAAATTTGTCTTCAGCCATGACTGTTGTACAATATAAACATCACCCTATACACTACAACATCACCTATAACTTCATTTTTATGAACATCACCTTCTCATCTCAGTTTTGTTCACCATTATAAACTGAAGTATAAAGGCCCTTCTTTAACTCAAACAATCATTCAACATAAAACATTTTTCAAATAAATCAAAGCCTGACAGTTTGAAGCAAAGAAAAGCTTCAGATCAACCAAACTCTAACTTGTAAACTCCTGGATTTAAGCAATGATTTGGAAGGTGAGTGCACATCTGTTTATAAGGTTTTAAACTTGTGTATTACTTTGAAATGCTTGCTGAATAGTTTTAAATAAAACAACTCTGTGTATTTTTGTTGCTCTGGAAAATTTTCTATGCTCTGATCCTTTAAAATGTTATGTACAGAGCAGAGAAAAAAATGGAAACTTCAATGTTTCTTATTGCAAACACTTTAGACTTAGGAGTTTAAGTTAAATAAACCTGTTTAAACTAAAGATCAAAGTTTGGGAACTGTCTGGAGGTTAGCAGTGGGATATACATACTGTGAATCCAAATTTACAGTAGAAAGCAAATGAATGTTTAAAATTCGAATATCATAAACTGTCGATTTGATTTCATTTCTTGAACATACATATAAAGGTAGGAATTTTAAACCAAAAATGATAATTTTTAGGCATGGATTCAAGGAGCAATTTATTTAAGAACTGAAAATACTTTTTCATCAATTCCTGTCAATTTAATCAATAATTAATGCTGAAATTTGTTGTGAAGTTAGATTTTTGATTCGGGCATATGGGAAAAAAGTCAAAGAATTTTTCTAATGCGTAAATTTTGGGGTCGATCCAAAAATAGGGTTTGGGTTCCAGTTTTCTTTGTGTTCTGTAAAAAATTGATTGCGCCACCGTGACGTGATCGAGTGCAGCGTGCTTTTGGGGGGCGGTGAGTGGTCGATAGGGGAAGCTCGTGGCGAAGGCGCGTGCGTTCCAGCACTGTATAGCGGCGGTGCGAGGTGGTTACAGGCTTGGACTTCGGTTCCAGGATGAACTGATTTGCTCGATTTTGGGATGGCTACTGATTGAGTGGTTCTTCGACTTGAGATGGATGTTTGGGTCAGTCACGACTTGCTGGACGTCTCATCGACCATCGGAGTGACGTGGGTGAAATGTGCACATGCACGCGACATAGTTCGTGCCTGTTATTTCTACAGGGTTGGGGAAGAAGGCTCGGCATCAGGGAAAACTCAAAGAGATTCACGAAAAACTCGAAGCAAGTGAGGTAATGTCTCGGGCGTTACTCGAAGCAACTGGGTTTACTCGAAACTAAGGGGGGTCGCGTGTGTTTGCCTGGGGGATTTAAATCGTGAAGTTATTAAGTTCACCTGATGCTGAAACTTAAATAACAAAATAAACTAAAAAAAAAGGGAAAAAAAAAGAAAAGAAAAAGGAAATAGGAAGAAGGGTGAAGTAACTCAGCTTCAATTCGAATGAAAAGAAAGTTTTCTAATTAATACTTAACAAAGTTTAATAAATCAAGCTAAGATTTTATGACAAGTTTAATTTTTTAAGCAAATACCTAACAAAGTTTTCTAAGTAATACTTTAGCTAAATAACTTAATTTAAGTTAAGTATTTAAGTTAATCAACGTTAAAGCTCTTTATAAATTAAAATAAATAAATTTTCAAAATGAAAGAAGGGTTTAAATTTATAAATTAAGGTTTTAAGTAAATCAATTAAGAGATAGTTAAAGAGTAATTAGAAATCATAGATTTCAAAAATTTGTGCCGAAAGAATTTCAATTCGAAATGAAAATGAGAAAATTTTATGATTAGAAATTAATTGTAATTAAGAACTAATTCAGTTACCATTAACACCTAATTAAATAATTCAGATTTATTAATGGATTATTAATGGTAAATCAACTCTTATAAGTAATGATTAAAGTTAATTAATCAAATGATTAAGATAAGATTACATTTAATGTAAATAAATGTTGATTTATTTGTAAAGGAAAATAATTACTTAATGAAATTAATTAAGGTTAAATGATTATGTAATTTACTGAAGGTTAATTAAATTAACGTGATAAATCAAGATAAATTAAGGTAATTGATTTATTTATCAATATCAAATGATTTGTAATTAATAAATCAGGATTGGGTAATTAATTTATAAGTAATAAATTTACTTGGAAATAAATTAAATTGATTAGGATTAAAAACGATTTAATTAATCCTGCTTATAGATAACTATTGAATTACTCATGAATGGTTGTATTATATGAGATGCCTTGAATTGATCTTCTTATCTGATCTGTGATATTTTGTTCTGTGAGGTGAGATGTGTATTTATCCATTTATTGATGATATATTTGTATATTATCTGTGAATCTGTGAATGTATGATAAGCGGTATTGTTTATATCGCTTATCAATTATATTTCTGTGTTTTGATCTGTGATGATTGAACGGTTGTGCACTATTGAGTTAAACCCCTGGACCACACCATACACACACAAATATGGATTTCACGAGGAAATCGATTTAAGTCGCAGATTTGTGAAATAGTTAAATTTGAATTTTTAAAATTCAAATGTTTTGGAAATGGAATTGGAATAGAAGTGAAAAGCTTTTGAAATGGAATTTCAAAGATGGAAATTTATTTTGAATAACTGGATTAAGTGTTGGAATTTAAGTACTTTAATTTAAATTTGAATTCAATATTCGAATTGAATTCTGTAATTTGAAATTAGGGATTAATGATATTATACTAGTCATTATGAGTTAAATCATTTTTAAAGTATTATTTTTGGGAATTTAAATTTAACCCAGGGATTTCAACTTGTATAAATGAATCAGATTTTCAAAATGAAAACTGTTGTTTTCAAATGATAAACACTTTTAGATAAGAACTGAGATTCCAGTTAATTAGGGGGATTTCAAGATTGAATAGAGAAATGATTTTCCTAAGTTTTGAATGAACTCTTTTTGAAAGCTATGAATTAAATCTGTTTATTTTTAACAGATTTAAATTGATGATTTGTTTAAATCAAATTGAAATGAAAATTGATTTGGAAAATCTGTGAATGAATCTTTTGTTTAAAAGATTAAAATGTGAAAATTATTTAAACCGTTAATGGTTGTGAAAATGAATCTTTTTGTTTAAAAGATTTGAAATGGTAATTTGTTAAGCCATTTGAAGAAAGTTTTGGGTTTTAAGTTGTGACTTAATTGAAATCCCAATGCCCATATATTTCTTGTAAATATTGCGCTCACTATTCGGTTTAGCCGGGAGAGGACCTTTGTGTCATATATCCCATTCCGAATATGTGATATGTCGTTATGGATAGCATTTGAAGACCGGTGGTGAAGATCGGATATTTTCGAAAACGTAAGGACAACTCGTCGAATGTCTTTGCATCGAATGGTCCCCGGTATAGAGACTCCATATGTGATGGGGAGTCCGAACGTGATTAGTGAATATCCGGATTGCAAGGACTTCTTTGTAAGTGCCTTCAGTTCTGTTCGAACCCAGAACAGACTTGTATGGATTGTATGTCTGACATTACAAATTGAGATATAAAGCCGATTTTTTTCAAATATATTTCTGTTGGTGGCGGAGAATTTATTCTTTTAGCTTAACACCCTTCTCTGAGACGTACGAGCTCAGAGGTTATATAGTTGAAGTTATCAGCGATATATTCCCAATTTGGTAATGTAACATGCTGAGTGTTGCTGAAATGATCATTGTGTTGATTATTGTGATAGGATCGTTTATTTGATCGTCTATCTTGGTGATCATTGTGTTGATCATTTGTTGACCCAAAGCATGGCTTTTGTATAAAGTATGTTTTTGTGGACGTGACTTCGTCGAGCCTCACACCCCGGAAACGGTCAAAACAGGAAAGATGCGGCAAGGTTATGAGGGGTAGCACCCTTTAGGGTATGTACATTTCCTTCTGGATAGAGGTAGTATCATGGTATGGAGCCCAGATATTTAACCTATGTGGTTACTGCGAATTTATTACTTTGTGGTTGTTGGCTATCGGGATCCCGTGAGAAAGGTCGTTTACGATCGGGGAATGGCGTGCTCGTGTCAGTAGTTACCCAGTTAGGGGTAACCCGGCCTTGTGTTGGCAGAGTTCCGGTTTGGTTCTCGGGGATGTCTTTCCAGAGGCATTCTCATGTGGCAATGGGAAGTTCCTTGGCCTGATCATTTGTTGGAAATCCAAAGAAACAATACGAAACTTGTACGGTATTAGTTGTAGAACCTATCATTCACTTATGGTGTCGCAACACTGTTTGGATGGTAGCTATAGTAGGCATACGATAATGGTCGTATGTTGGCTAAGATTTATATTCTACTTTCGAAATGAATTTTTCCTACACTATGCACTAGGAATAATATCAAATGTTCTTTTAATGCGTATCAAGCATATTTGGCTATCATAAGGAGAAATCTCCTCCGATTCTGCGTTTGCATGTGTGTGTGTGCGGGAGGCCTTATGGTAGTCTCATTTTTCAAAAGCATTGCGAATTGACTTTAAAATCTTTTGTTGATTGTTTAAAAGATAAACTGTTTTTGTTGCTCACACCAGTCCCACGACTGATCCGGAGTTTATTGTTTCTTTCCTAAACTCTGGGTGCTCATTATTTTCTACACGAGCAGTCTAGAGTTGGGTTTTACAGATAGTTAGATATAGTGGATTATCTGGAGTTGGTTCAGTCTTTGGACCACACCAGTCTTGTTGAGCTTGGTGATATGTTATGGGGAGTTCGAGCTATTGCTGGATTGATTCTTGGAAATGGAGTTGCAGTTCTCAGAGTTCTCTTTTGAAGACTATCTTAGAGTTATATTGTTCCGCTGCTAGATCTTATCTATTTTTCTTTCCGCTGTTATTTTAATGTATCATATCTCTGATGTATATTGATATCTATTGGATCATCTGTTGTATCAGATATTGTATCAAAGCTGTATATCAATGTATTATTCTTTTATTCCGCTGTGTTGTTTACTTAATGATTGTTATAAGCTCCGGCGAATCGGATTTGAACGGTTGAATCTATGACATTCGAATACGATTTGAAGTATGGATGTCAATTTTTGAGCGGGCAAAACTCCGAGTCGTTACAAGAACGACTCACATCATATCTAAAGAAGACCAAGCTGCTGCTCGATCAATTAGATCATTACTTAGTCAAATACATTCCTCGAGAAGAGAATAGAGAGGCCGACGAACTGGCAAAGCAAGCTAGCATGAAGAACAGCACCATTTTTGGAGCAGTAACCATCTCGAAACAACTAGCCCCAAGTTTCGAGCAAGAAGATCTGATAGCTGCAATCGAAGAAGAAAATTGGATGACTCCTATCCAAAAATATTTACAAGATGGCACACTGCCCGACGGGCGTAACGAAGTTAAGAAAATCTTGAGGAAAGCCTCCCGCTACACAATACAAGAAGGCATCCTCTATCGGCACGGCTTCTCTAAGGTGTGTCGCTGGAAGGGAAGCCAAGGAAATCTTATCCAACATCCATCAAGGAAGTTGTGGAGATCACACTGGTGGACAGACTCTGGCAAAGAAGACGCTCCGATATGCATATTACTGGCCCACTTTAAACAAAGACACCTTAGACTTCGTCAAAAGATGCGACAGATGTCAGAAATTTGCTAAGATTCCTCGACTACCCACAAATGAGATTACTCAAATGACTAACCCTTGGCCCTTTGCGGTATGGGGAATTGACTTGATTGGCGAACTGCCGATGGGCCGAGGCGGAGCCAAATATGCTATAGTGGCAGTCGACTATTTCACCAAATGGTTGGAAGCGAAACCTCTAAATAAAATATCTTCGGCAAAAGTTATTAACTTCTTGATCAAAAATGTTCTATGCAGGTACGGGGTTCCACTCAAAATCATATCGGACAATGGAATTCAGTTTGACAGCGAGGAGTTCGCCGACTGGTGCCAAGAGCACGGAATTGACAAAAGCTTCTCATCTGTGGCTTATCCCCAGGCAAATGGACAAGTCGAAGCTGTCAACAAAATTCATAAAATTCTAATCAAGAAGAAGCTTGAAAAGTCAAAAGGCGCTTGGGTGGATGAACTTCCTATGGCACTTTGGGCCTACCGCATTTCTTTCAGGACATCAACAGGGCATACTCCTTTCTCTTTGGCATACGGATCGAAGGCCATGCTCCCAGTTTAAACTGTAGTGCCATCCCATCGTAGGATCCACTACAACCCAGAAGAGAATGAAGAACTCCTCCACATGTCTTTGGATCTAATCGAAGAAAGAAGAAATGATGTAGCACTCAAAGCAATAGCTCACAAGCAAAAAGTGGCAGCACAATGCAACTCCAAAGTCAAGCACCGCAGCTTACAAGAAGGAGATCTTGTCCTCAAGCGGATCTTCCCGCGCCCCGGAGCGCTGGATCCAATCTGGGACGGACCCTATGTAATTCATAAAGATCTCCACAACGGAGCTTATATTTTGTCAACAATGTACGGAAAGGTGTTCTAGAGGGCATGGAACATCCAACACCTTCTTCGATACTTTTCTTAACTTGTACTGCCCATATGAAGTGAATTAACAAAGAGAATCAGTGGACGTAGTCATTTTCGTGCCGAATCATTTTAAAAATCTTGTCTCTTTTTAACTTGTTCCTTTATATCTTGGTTGCTTGTTAAGCTTTATCCTTTTCTGTTGAACAAAATCTATGTAACGGCATTTCCATTCTGGACACTGCATGGCACAATCTCACCTGGACAAGACCTAACAGGTACTATACGAATCTATGCCCTCGCCAATGAGACACTTTTGCTCAAGCATCCCTCTGCTGCGGGTTAACTCATTTCTCGCGACGGCCCTCAAAGCCAACTGTAATGACCGATTATAAGCCACCGAGGAGGCCGAAAATAGCCTAGGCAGCTCATTACGGCGTTCGGCTCGCCGGCAACCGTGAACTGATTATAAGCCCCAACATAAGGTGTGGCCAGCCGGGGGCAGTTCACAGTTGACGATCGGCACCCGCGCTAGCCGGCCATGGTAAATCGAATAATACCCACGATTACGGGCCATAATGGCCCGGGTAGTTACCGTGCGCGATCTCGGCTCCGATGGGTCTTAAGTGCGGCTGTGGTAAAAAAGAAAACTCCCTGCAGAGGCATAAGATGGGTGACAAATGTCTCCAAGACCCACAGCTAGGGAAAGTGACTACAAAACCCGTTTTCCACGAACTTAAGCACATCGAAGGCCTTCCGTGATTGAAAGTTTTACTATTTCTTATGTTTCCATTTTATTTATAAAAACTCTCCTCCTATCCTCTATAACGATCCCTAACGTATAGGACACAAAATAGGAGACACTCACTAATGGGAATAAGAACTCACAACTAGATGGTGAGTCACTCAGCTGCATTCCATATTCGATTACACAAGGCATTCAAAGCTACCGTCTACAACTAAAACATGAAGGGCGGTACTTTCTTCTCTTGTATACAGATACGTAACCTTAATTTATTCATCGCACTAACATTGCAAGACATGAAATTATATTAAGCAAGAACTTAGCGTCAAACACAATTGAATCACTAACACATGCACAGCTATATTTTATGCAACACATCAAAATAATGACAGCATTCAAACATGACAAAATCAGCTTATGTTAATAAAGTTACATGCCAAGAATCAAGTTGTTCGTTACATAATCACAGCCTGAAAATTACATTAATTGTCTAAGACTAACATAGACAGCAATGTCAAGTAAACTAAAAAATGTTCAGATCAAGCCAAGGAACCGACTGCATCGGGGCTTCGCCTCTATCCTGCTGGCCCCCGAGGTCTACTTAATGCCGGATCAAAACTCCCAGCAAGCTGACCAGAGGTAGTTAGCGCTTCAGAGGTCCCACCTATCCAATTCAAGAGAAGAATTCGTTGAATGAACAATAAGCAACCGAGCTATGAAAAGGCTAAAAGGGAAGACTTATCAGCATCTGTTCCTTGATCATCATCCCCCAACTGCACGCCTACCTCCTCAGCAGCAAGCAGCCGCATGCCCTCCTTCACCGCCACTTTCTCCTCCTTAGTGAATTGGGCCGTGACCACATCCATTCTGAAGGCCATGCCACCCTCCTTATCCGCATCTGCTTTGGCCTCCTCCAGAGCCCGGGGATAAATCCTGGCCATGATCCGGGGGTAATCATCCTTCCAGGATAAGTTGCCCTGCTTCCAAGTACGGAAATACATATCCTGGAGCATCTCATCCATCATCCCCTCGTTCTCCTCAAACTCCCTCATTCGGACCTCAGAAGCCGACAGCTTTGCAACGGCAGCATCCCTCTCCGATCGGTATCGCGAGCGGTCAGCCTGAAGGGATTTCCTCATCGCCTCCATCTCCTCCGTCAGCTTGGCTTGAGCAAGGTCCGCGGCTTCAAGCTTCCCAGATAACTCCTCTACCCGCTCGAGATCCGCTTTCCGAACCTCATCCACCGTTGCAATGGCCATATCGATCCGTTCCTTGCAGATGGCCTCCATTTTCCGCAGCTCGGCTCTGCTAGCCTCTTCCATAGTTTTCTTTAGCCGTATGGAGGCAGCCTCGTGCTGAGAGATCTGGATGGCCTGATCGGCGAGTTGCTTGGCCTGGTCGGCAACCACTAGCCGTAACCTTATGTTGGCACTCCCAATTCCTCCCCAGCCATGACCAGTCGGGCGTGATGCCCCATCAACTTCCTAGTCTCCTCAGCAACCCGGTCGATATTTGCCTTGGCTTCATCCCCCATAGTTACAATCAGAGTAGTAAGCAAATCAAGGTCCATGGACATGCCTCATCAAGCACCATTACCATAGGATTGCGAGGGAGAAGGTGCTCACCAGTAACCTCATCAAAGGAAATATCATGAGAACCCGGGTCCAGATCTGGATGACCCGCAAATGGATTATGAGCCAAGCCGGGACGATCAATATGAGTAACGGTAGGATTCTCTGATGGACGCGGAGAGGGTATGAACTCAGTATCCTCCCCCTTGATATCGTGAATAGGCTGGATTGGAGGCTGAGGTCCAGGTGAAGATTCGAACATGGAGAGCCTTCTCCTTTTCTTTTGAATATCCTCTTCAATAACTCCGAGAAGAGGACGGTAGCTGACTACGTCCCCGGAACGGCTGGCCGAAGGCTTTGGCTTAGCGGAAGCTTTGAGGAGTTTGAATTGTTCGAGACGGTGTCGAATGTCTGATGTCTTGGCCACTTTACCCGCTCCTGGAATAAAAACGAGCATGCATTGAATCATAATTCAAGAAATATATCAAGTGAAAAGAGACGGGAGCTGGCCATGAAATATTCCTAAATACTTATCATAAATGGAGTCGGCAGGAGTCAAAAATTCACCTTGAATCGCCGGAGTTGCCCTGGCTGAAACGTTCTTAGAAGATGGATCGGCACTAGTTCCGGCCTTGTCAGCTTCCTTCATCTCCTCCACCAAGGCCTATCCTTCCTCCAACCCCTCAAAAGCCTGGCGGAAAGCATCATCTGTCCACTCTTGGATCTCCCCTGCTTGCCCAGAAGACAAATCCCTGGCGCCATCACCGCTCTGTCCTTCGCCACCATCACGACGATCACCTTCTCCATCACCTCCGCTCTCCTCCTCGCCTCTTTCCTCCTCTACATTTTCCTCCTCCGGAACATCTGGACGTGTTCTAGGGGAGGGTCCATTGGATTTCTTGAGCTTCTTCCCCACGACGACTGGAGGTATCGAGAAGGGTTTTCTCTTGCTGCTCTTCGTCGTGGTCCCTCCTTTAGCTTTCGCAGCCCTCTCCTCGGTTGTATCTCTCTGCTTGACCACAAACTGACGTGGTAGAATCAAGTTGTGCTGCAGAAGAGTAGCATTCTTGATCGGGTAAGAAGCCGACCTCTCCCTTCCCGAAATGGCTTCTATTTCCACAGCCATCAGAACCAGGCGATCGTTCTCCACGACCACAAAGCCACCTGTCGCTAGCAAGAAATAAAAACACATAAGAGGAAGCATTGCAATCAGAACGGAAGTTATAAATAAGCTTCAACTTACGGTCGGAGGTGAAGCGACGGATAGAAGTAGAGTCATCCTTGACAAAAAACCATTCTTTCTTGAACATGCTGAACTTCGAATATGAGTCCAGGACCAGCTTGAAGGACACGGCCGATTCCAAGCTGATGTATGGAGACCCCTTCTTGTAGCCTCTCAAGTTGTACAAATATCGGATCTCTCGGTTGAAAGGGGGACGCCCGTATTTTCTCTGGAAAATGATGAATAGGCTCACCAGGATAGTGTAAGAGTTGGGCCGAAGCTGGAAAGGGGCCACCTTTAGGTAAGTGATGAAGCTGACTATCCAAGCGTTGATCGGGGGAATGGCCCCACACATACAATGGTACCTACTATAAGAGAAATATCCTTCAGGGGGGTTGTACGGCATCACTCCTTCCCCCGGCAAAAGCATACACGCTCTATCAATCCCAAAGGAGTGAGAGATAACATCAAGCTGCTCCTCTTTGAGGGAGCTAGGAAAGCAGTCAGGAGGAGAGTTCAAGAGCTCCTAAGGGCCATATCTATCCACTAGTGATCTCGGTGTGGGCTCATGTCGCCCTGATTCCAGCTGAACTGAGGGCATGACGGGGGCTCTCTTCTGTCCATAGATTTCTTTTTATCTGATCGAGTTTCCACTTTATGAGACATTTATCTGCAAACACAAAAAAGAACGTCGTTAGACCAGAAGATATAAACATGCAAGTGTATGTAGCCTGGAATTTCACTCATAATTCAAAACATAAAAGAACATTCGGTAGTTCAAGGGCAAAAAGGTCATTCGACATTATACTCCCCAAGATCAAAGTCATCGGGTTCATTCGGTACTTAAGGTTCCCGACCTCATTCGGTAAATCAAAGTAAAAAAAGCCATTCGGCAAGAGAATGTCTCACCTGATTCGGCACTTCAAACGGTTCGTCAAACGGAACTGATTCGCCACTTCAAACGGTTCGGCAAACGGAACTGATTCGCCACTTCAAACGGTTCGGCAATCGGAACTGGTTCGGCACTATAATCAATTCGGCAGTCGAGAATTTGGTCCGGCTATTTCAAAAGGTAAGGAATGAAGGAAGCATAAGGCCCATACTTATAAGCAAATATCAACGACCGGACCAATTGGTTCGGCATTAGAGATCGGATAAGAGCGCTCATGATGAATGACTTAAAACAAAGCACGCCATATATAGGCATATGCCCTATTTTGGGGGGCAAGTGTTGGGCACGTTTCCACCTGCTACCTAACCAACCCCAATTCCTTGCATAGCTGAACCAATCACATTTCCACCAACTACCAGTTCAAACACATTTCCCCTGCTCCACCGGACCAACCTCACCGGACCAAGCTCTACCGGACTAGCCTCACCGGACCAAGCTCCACCGGACCAACCTCACCGATCCAGCCTCCACCGAATCAACCTCCACCGATCCAAAGCCTCACCGGACCAAGCTCCACCGGACCAACCTCACCGATCCAAGGCCTCACCGCTCCAACCACTACCAGACTACTCACCACCGGACCAAGTCCCACCGAACCAAACTCCATCCACTCACAGCCAGACCAAGGCGTACCAGACCAACACTGCCAGGCCAGACTACATCAGCCCAGGCCCACCAACAGCTATATACATCCCAAACCCCTACCCCCAGCCTCACTCTATAAATAGAGGGGCAGGGGTACAACAATGGCAGACAAGTTTGAGAGCTCAAGCACAGATAGAACTTTCAAACAACTTTCAGATACTTGTAATCAAAGCTTCGTACTTGTAATCTGAACAGAAAAGGAGAATAACATATAAAGTGGACGTAGGCACATTCTGGCCGAACCACTATAAATCTGTGTGTCTTTTACAGTTTAGTCCATCTATTTTATATATTTGCATAAATCACCCAAATCACTAAGAACAACATATAATCAACTAAATCATACGACTTGGAGGTGTTTGCCCATTTTTTGTGCAAACAATTAATTAAAAGATGATTACTTGAATGTAATTAAGAATAATTAATCAAGGGTGATTAAGTAAGGTGATTGATTAGTGATTAATTAATTAATTGTAATTAATTAATAACGGTGCAAGTAAAATTTATGTTGATAAAGTAATTAATTTAATTCACTTTAAATTAATTTGAATGATGTAACTAATTTAATTCATTTTAAATTAATTATATTTGGTATGGTAAATCATTGCTTATATGGTTGGATAATGTTGTTTGCCTTGATTGGTTTGATTCTCAGATATGAGATAAATAATGTTAAGTGATGTGGATGCATTGGTTGCATTGTGATGATGATTTGGATTATCTTTTGATAATGATAATATGGATTATCTATTGTGATGATAATGATGATTATTTATTATGAATCTGTGATTATCTATCTGTGTGTATATAGATAATGAAATTGAATTGTTTAAACTTTAAAACAACTTGGCCTTAAAAGACACGCTTTGGATTTCGATGTGACTAGGATCGGGTTCCCATATTTGGATATCTGAAAACCACGTCGATCCAAATTAACGTTAGGTCGTGAATCCAAGTGGAGCAAGTGAAGACTCAAGGTGTAAGAACCATATGTCAGTATAACTCTGTGGGTGATTCCGTAATGAGTTTGACGGAATAGTACTTATAGGTTCGAGATGGTGATTTAGAGTGCAAGGGCTATGGTCGTTGACTCTGAGGGAGATTCCAATATGAGTGCAACGAGATAGTGCCTTCGGTTTCGTTCGAACCCGGAACGAACTTGTATGGATTGAATGCTTTCAGAACATCGTCAGGTGGGCGATGAGCATTCTAAGAGATGTGTTCTCTAAAGGTAATTGTAGCCTCAAGCCTCATAACCCGGGAATGGCTAAAACAGGGGAGGTGCAGCAAGGCTTCGTGGGTATCCCCCACTTGAGAGCGAGATTTACCCCTGTCTAGAAGTCCCTTTTTATTCGGCTGTGTGGGCGGTTGGAACGTATGCCAACTACGGGGTTGTCTTGTTCGGGACTGTCCAGTAAGGGATGGTTCCGGTCTTGTGTTGCAGGGTAGCGGGCGTACTCCTCAGTACGTTGATCTAGGCCACGTACTGTGATGGGCGGTACCCCAGTAGCCCAACCATTGATGGAATCCAAAATCCAATAAGTACCAACGGTTTTGATTGTATTACCCACTTTTGTGGCTAGTAGCTGGAATTTAATAGATGTAACAATTTCGGCTATTTCATATTTATTTGAAAACCCTAGACCTATTTTAATATCATCAGATTTCCTATCAAATGTTTTGGTTAGCGTAAGGTAAAAACTTTTCCATGTTTATGTGTGGGAAGTCTTACGTGATACCTTTCTTTTCAAAAGGTTTTTGAAAGTTAAGCAACTTAACCTGTTACTCACACCAAACCCATGTCTGACCCGGAGTTTATTTTTGTTTTTTCATAAACTCTTGGGTACTCAAATTTTTACGAGTAGCCAAGGGATTCAGGTTAGGATTCAGGTTAGCTTTGACGAATTGTGGAGGAGCAATGGAGCAGGAGGCTTCTGCGTGTAGATATATATAGTATTCCGCTGTGTTGGTATCTCCGAGTCGTTTCTCTGAGTTGTTCTTGTACTGTATAGAGTTGTATAACTAGACAGGTGTTTATAACTTTCTAGTATGTGATGTATATCTGTGTAAATCTGATAGTTGTTGTAATTATGTAATGTTTATGTTATAAATTATTCGTTCCGCTGTTTAGATTCTGATATTGTTTCTTTCTTCTCTTCTTTCTTTTCTCTTTTCTATCCCTTTCTTTCTTAAAAATGATGCGACTTTCTGTGGTAAGAAAGTCGGGTCGTTTCACTTGGTATCAGAGCATTAGGTTGAGTGAATACATAGGCTCTAGAGTGGTGTCTATCTTGGGAGGGCGTATTTGTAATTTTTATATATACAGATATATTTAACTATTTCTACCTATTTGTTGGGATACCCGTACAGGTTTTCCAATATAAGTTATAAAGGTAGATAAGGTAGTGGGGTGTGTAACACGACTACTACCATTGGTTGGTGTTTGAATGTTTGAAGTTGGAAGTGTATCTGTCGAGACTGTAGACCTAATACCGTCTTGAATAAGTTGTGTGCAGAGAGTAAGGATTTTATAGATCTCTGAAGGTAACCTGTTAAGGTTCGGAGTTCATCTTTGAAGTTGGATGAGTAGAGTTTGGATCTGTCGGTTAGCAGAAGAAAATAATGGTATCTTGATACCTCAGGAATTAGTAGCTGTGTGATGAGATGCAGTGACTATGGATGTCTCCGAAGGTTTTTCTTTGGAACAAGTTTAAGGAGGTGTGTCTGCTTCGATGTTGTGGCTGGTTTCAGCAGGATGTGGTGGATGGTTTTGAGACCTGAGTTTCTCGAAGAACTTTGGATCAGGAAGTTTGGCATCGGTGTCAGGAATGCAGCTCGGAGAGCTGACAGAGAGGTCTTAGCTGAGTAGTTTTTGTTGAAGATGGAGTTCAGAAGTAGCAGAGTGAATCCGTTTCTTCAATGGATTGATTAGGCCAGTGTAATCTGTTCTATTGGGTAAAGAGAGGACAGTTTTTCTTTGGAAATTGATCTGGGAAGACCGCAAAAGTGACTTGCGATAGTTGAGTGTTCTCTTGGGTTGTTGGAGAATTTTCTTGATGTCTTCGAGGGAGTCAGAGGTTTTTTTGCATTTGGAGTTTGAGCTTTCTTATCGACTAGAATTCCAAGAGTGGAACTGGTGGTTCAGTATAGTTGAAGGATGGTTCTTAGAGATAGAGTTTGATAAGGCAACTCAGGATTTGGAAGAATTTCTGAGTTTTACTTTATGGATTTTTTTAACCATATTTCTTGAAGGTGATGTCCAGTTGGTGCTTGTGTTTATCAGCATTTTCTTATCTAGTTCGGATCAGAATTGTGCAGCGGAAGCAGTTTGGAAGTGTTTTTGATTGTCTTTTCCGGATTAGAGAAGTAAGCTAGTCTTATGATGTTTATGGAGTAGAGTTGATATTCTTGGTTTGGGATTGATCTTTAGGAGATCATTCTATTGAGTTGTTTTGGTCTAGTTTGTTCCCAAAGATATCAACAAGGGTTGAGCTGATCAGGAGAGTTGAAGGCAGCCCAGGATCATCAGAAGAGTTCTGTGGGTAAGAGATGAAGGAATTTGGATTCCGAAATCGGAGATTTGATTCTGGATAAGTTTTCTTCGATCTAAGGAGCTATAAGATTGTGTAAGACTGGGTAAGTCAGATCCGAGGTGTTTTGGATCTTTTATATGTTCTTGTGAGGATTGGTGTTTGATTTTTAGGGTTGAATTGCCAGTTTGGATAACTGGGATTCGTTGTGTTTCACGTATCTCTGAGGGAGTACGCGTACGATTTATCTCTGGTTGTGGAACCAGCATTTCAGGAGGATGTGATTGTTGTGTCAGACTTGTCTGTAGTCTGATATCCTGTTTAGTTTTGTAGATCTAGTTGGATAAGAATTGATTGTTTAGATTCTATAGAGTGAGTATCCCGATATTTATACCGGGGAAACTCGTGAAAATTCTATCCAGAATTTTTTCTGGATAATTAGGTTTGTTTGGATTGGATGAATTGGTTGCTATGGTTGTTAGCATATGTTTCATATATGCTTGTGTTTTAAAATTAAATCTTAAGATAGATTATTAAATTGCCTTTGTTTTAAATTTCGGAGACGAAATTCTTTTAAGGGGGAAGGAATGTGATATCCCGGAAATTGGGCAGTATAAATTTAATAATCTGTATTATAAATTTAATTTGATTTGATATTTTTGATAATAAAATTTGAATTGATTTAATAATCTTCTTTTAATAAATATTTAAATTGGAAGATTGTATCTTTTTAAAGCTAATTAATTGTTTTTTGTTTATAATATATATATATATATATATATATATAATTGTATATATTGTAAATATATAAACTTTGGTTTGGAATTTAGTAAATGAATCAATGTTCTAATTTTAATTTATATTTGGTAAATTGGAAATTTGATTTAAATTTAACATATAACTTTTCAAAGTAATTCAAATAAATAATTATATGGTTTATATTAAAGGAAAATCTTATTTGTTTAGATTTATATTTAATTAAATTAAAGATGAAATTAAAATTTGAATAACATTAAAAGCTTTGTTTTTTTTAAAACTGTTTGAATTTATATATATAAGAATTTAAAATAAAAATTACAAATGATCTTAATTTGTTTATAATCTCTTTTATAAATTATTTAATATTATCTAATTTGTTATTTTCAAATGATAATGATAATATTTAGTTTTTATAAACATAAATAAATTTTGTTAGAAATAGGATTTGTTATTTTTAATTTTAATAAAAGTTATATATGCATATGTATAACTTGATTTTTCAATTGGAGTTTTATAATTTAATTTGATTTTGAATTGAATCTTTGAAAATTTAAAAGAATAAATACATAGAAATATTTGAATAAGCTTATATTCATAATTTGTTCGTTTCATTTCTTTTTAGTAAATTAAAAATGTATGAAACTCATTTATATACATAAGAATAATAAATTAAGGTTTTAAAGTATTTACAAATAATTTAAATTAAAACTAAAATATTCTTAATACATGTGTAAGTTTCTTAAGACTTAAAGACATGTGTTAAGCCCTTAATCAAACCAAGTGACAAATGTTAGAAACTAAAACAAGTGTCCCCTTTAATTTTAATTTTCTTTAATTAAATTAACTACTTGTTTATGTAAACATTTCTTCTCATCTCATTTTCTTTTTGCAATCTTTCTTCAAAACTTGAGAAGATCTTTAGCCATGAAAATCTGAAAACTTAATCTTCATTCAAAATAAAATTTTGTTCAAAGTAAAAATTTGTAGTTCCCCCTCACAAACAAATCTGAAAACCAGTATTCCTCTCAACCAAAAACAATCTGAAAATCATTTGCACATCATCATGCCTGAAAAGAAAATCATGTATAAACCTCTAGCTCTTCAAATCTTCAACTAAAGTGCAATTCATAAACCTGAAACCAATTTGCTACTCAAAGGACCTGCATACATTATTTTGGAAGCCTGCATATTTGCTGGAAAGCATACAATCAAGCATGCATAGGGATTTAAGGCATTTGCAGTAAATTAAGGGTTAAGTTTACAAAATAAAAGGAGCAATTTGAAGTTTTAAAGCAGGCATGCAATTGGAATTGGAAGCATGCATCAGGAAAAACATTTTCAGAAAATAAGTTGCTCTGCTCAGGGAAATCTGTGAGTAACAATTTTTTTTTCTAACTAAACTTAAGTAATAAATTAGTTGCTTGCTATTTCTAAAATTAAGTGTGTTCGTATGTCATATTTTAATGTTTATTACTGGTATAACATATGAGTTTGTAGTTATACATGTTGCTATGAATTTATCTTTCTGTAACTCAAGTTACAGATTCGGGAATTGCTTAAAAATATTTACTCCATTTAAATTGATGTATGTTAAATTTTAACATTTAAATCAAAACATGGCTATTAACCTTGTTTACAGTTTAAATTCTATTTAATAAGAAAATTTTCTGTGATGGTATTTGTAAATTCAGAGAATACAGAACATTTTTTTAAGTAATAATTTAATTATTTAGAATTCTTTGATTTAAGATATTAAGCCAATTTCATAAACTAAAACTTGAATTCTAAAACTAGATTCAGGAAATTTAGTTTAAATTTAAAAGAGCATCACTGGTTTGTCTGGAAATGAGGTTTTAGGTTGGGATTTTCATTCTAGAAGATCAGAGTGGCCATGGTCTGTTTCAGTGATGAAGTGATGATCATGTTTCAGAAAAAAAATGGAAGATAATGGATTTATGGAGTGGAGCAGTAGAAATTTGGGATTGAAGTTGTTAAGCCCTAGTTTTCAATGTTGATCAGTAAATTGATCACCGCGACTCGAATATGTGATCGAGCACTTCCTAATTTGTACGGGAGAGAGACGAGGCGTGGAAGTGGATGTGGCCGGCGGCATTGACTCTCTGATGATAAAAATTTGGAGATTGAGGCATTTGCAGTTCGACCCATTTTGTTCCAGATTCGAACTCAATGCTCGGTTTTTGATGTGGGGTTTCTACAGTTGGATTGAAGGTAGATTTGAAGTGTGGTGATGATCGGTGACTCGCTCGTAGGGTCGCGAGAGGCCGGAGGTGGCGAGGGGGTTCGTGTAGGTGCACGGCGTACTTGATATCGGCTGTTGTTTTGGGGGATGTAAGGTACTCGAGTTTGGTTTCAGGTTGCATCGTGATATGCTCGAAGGAATGGGGATTGGGACTCGTAGGAGTTGAGTTGTGGTCTCGGGTGAGGTTGACAGTTCCAGGTTTGTATAAAACCTGTCAATTGTTAGTTTGAAAGATTTTAGATTGAAAAGTTACTCGAGTTTTACTCGAGATTATTTAGTATCTTACTCGAGCGAATTATGGGTAGCTCGAGTTAGTTTGTTCAAGTTTAAAACTTGACCTATTTCCCAATTTTAAACTTAAATTTAAAAGTATAAACAAAGATTTGAATTAAGTTTTAAATCTAATTTTAAATTATAGATTCAAGATTTAATTTGAATCATAACTGGATATAAATAAGTTTTAAATTCAAATTTTGTTTAAAATAACTTTAATGGGATTTATTGTTTAAATATGATTTTTAAAGAAATTTGAATTTAAATTGGAATTTGAATATGTAAAGAAATGTTTTAAATAAAATTTAAACTGATTCAAATCTGATTTTGAATCTTTGATTTAAAATAAATTCAAGTTTTATAGATTTAAGTATTTTAACAGTTTTGAATGATAATGTAAAATTTGAATGTTTGAATTTAAAAAGAATTTGTTTTAAATCTTGTAAAAATTTCTTTTATAAGTATTATTTATCATATAATGTATAAGTTTTAAATTGGTTTTAAAACTTGTTGAAATTAAATTATAGTTTAATGATTTGTTATACATTTAATTATTAGGATAATTAAATGAGTAATTAATTTATTTTAATAAATTAATGAATGAATAATTACTTAAAGTAATTAAAGGTTTAATCTTAAAAGTTTAGGATTAATTATTCTTAGAATAATTAACTTGTAATTATGAATCATTAATTAATAAGATTGTTTTTAATTAATGATTAATACTTAATTAATCAAGTAATAATGAATTAATTAAGTTTTAATAAACAATTAATTATTTAATTAGGGATTAATTAATGATTAATTAATCTGTAATTAATAATCATTAAAATAAGTTAATTACTTTAGAGAAATAATGAATGAATTGTTAATAGTTAATGAAGGTCATTAACTGAGGATTATTTAATAATTAATTAATGTGATTAATTTTAATAATTAATTGGATTAATTAATTTAAAGATAATCAATTGTGTAAATTGTTAAGTATAATTGCCTATGAAAATAATTAAGGAATTAATTACTAATTGTAATTAATTAAGTTTAATTTGATTAGATTAAGTTAATTAATCCAGTTTAATTAATTTAGAATTATCACTTGAAGATTTGTGAAGTATAATTACTTAATGTAATTAAATGAAGAGGGTTACTTAGGGAAGTAATTAATGGGTAATTAATGGATGTAATTAATTGAAGTTGATTTATTAATGAAAGTAAATTGAGTATAATTACTTTGTGAATTAATCAAGGGATTAATTGGAGATAATTAATTATGGGGTAATTAATTTATTTAGTAAAGTAATTAAGGGTAGATAATTATTGAATGAGGTTAATCAAAGGTGATTAACAATTTTGGTTTAAACTAAGATTAGTTAATTTAAGTAAGGTAATTAATTAAAATGTAATTAGAGATGACTAATTAAGATAATTAATGATGTAATTAAGATTGATTAATTAAGATTAATTAATTAATAATAAGCGATTAAAGGTAATTAATTAAGGATTAATGTAATTAATTAAAGTTAATTAATTTGTAAAGTAATTAATGTTAATTACTGTATTTGGTTAAGTTTAATTAATTTGTAAAATTAATTAAAAGATGATTACTTGAATGTAATTAAGAATAATTAATCAAGGGTGATTAATTAAGGTGATTGATTAGTGATTAATTAATTAATTAAATGTAATTAATTAATAATGGTGCAAGTAAAATTTATATTGATAAAGTAATTAATTTAATTCACTTTAAATTAATTTGAATGATGTAATTAATTTAATTCATTTTAAATTAATTATATTTGGTATGCTAAATCATTGCTTATATGGTTGGATAATCTTGTTTGCCTTGATTGGTTTGAATCTCAGATATGAGATAAATAATGTTGAGTGATATGGATGCATTGGTTGCATTGTGATGATGATTTGGATTATCTTTTGATAATGATAATATGGATTATCTGTTGTGATGATAATGATGATTATTTATTATGAATCTGTGATTATCTATCTGTGTGTATATAGATAATGAAATTGAATTGTTTAAACTTTAAAACAACTTGGCCTTAAAAGACACGCTTTGGATTTCGATGTGACCGGGATCGGGTTTCCATATTTGGATATCTGAAAACCACATCGATCCAAATTAACGTTAGGTCGTGAATCCAAGTGGAGCAAGTGAAGACTCGAGGTGTAAGAACCATACGTCAGTATAACTTTTTGGGTGATTCCGTAATGAGTTTGATGGAATAGTAATTATAGGTTCGAGATGGTGATTTAGAGTGCAAGGGCTATGGTCGTTGACCCTGAGGGAGATTCCAATATGATTGCAACGAGATAGTGCCTTCGGTTTCGTTCGAACCCGGAACAAACTTGTATGGATTGAATGCTTTCAGAACATCGTCAGGTGGGCGATGAGCATTCTAAGAGATGTGTTCTCTAAAGGTAATCATAGCCTCAAGCCTCATCAACCAGGAATGGCTAAAACAGGGGAGGTGCAGCAAGGCTTCGTGGGTAGCCGCCACTTGAGAGCGAGATTTACCCCTGTCTAGAAGTCCCTTTTTATTCGGTTGTGTGGGAGGTTGGAACGTAGGCCAACTGCGGGGTTGTCTTGTTCGGGACTATCCAGTAAGGGATGGTTCCGGTCTTGTGTTGCAGGGTAGCGGGCGTACTCCTTGGTACGTTGATCTAGGCCACGTACTGTGACGGGCGGTACCCCAGTAGCCCAGCCATTGATGGAATCCAAAATCCAATAAGTGCCAATGGTTTTGATTGTATTACCCACTTTTGTGGCTAGTAGCTGGAATTTAATAGATGTAACAATTTCGGCTATTTCATATTTATTTGAAAACCCTAGACCTATTTTAATATCATCGGATTTCCTATCAAATGTTTTGGTTAGCGTAAGGTAAAAACTTTTCCATGTTTATGTGTGGGAAGTCTTACGTGATACCTTTCTTTTCAAAAGGTTTTTGAAAGTTAAGCAACTTTAACCTGTTACTCACACCAGACCCATGTCTGACCTGGAGTTTATTTTTATTTTTTCATAAACTCTTGGGTACTCAAATTTTTATGAGTAGCCAAGGGATTCAGGTTAGGATTCAGGTTAGCTTTGACGAATTATGGAGGAGCAATGGAGCAGGAGGTTTCTGCGTGTAGATATATATAGTATTCCGCTGTGTTGGTATCTCCGAGTCGTTTCTCTGAGTTGTACTTGTATGTATAGAGTTGTATAACTAGACAGGTGTTTATAACTGTATAGTATGTGATGTATATCTGTGTAACTCTGATAGTTGTTGTAATTATGTAATGTTTATGTTATAAATTATTCGTTCCGCTGTTTAGATTCTAATGTTGTTTCTTTCTTCTCTTCTTTCTTTTCTCTTTTCTATCCCTTTTCTTTCTTAAAAATGATGCGAATTTCTGTGGTAAGAAAGTCGGGTCGTTTCAAGCTCATCCAAACTTACACTTCAAAGATGAACTCTGAACCTTAACAGATTTCCTTCATAGATCGATGAAATCCTTACACCACCCAAAGCTTACTCGAGATGGTAATAGGTGTACAGTCCCGATAGATACACTTCCAACCTCAAACATTCAAACTCCAGCCATTGGTAGTCATGTTACACACACCACTACCCTATCTACCTTTATAATTTATATTAGAAAACCAAAACAGGTAACCCAACAAATAGGTTGAAATAAATATATATTATATATATCAAAATTACAAATACACTCTCTCAAGAAATAAATCACCCAAGAGCCTAGGTATTCACTCAACCTAGCGCTCTGATACCACCTGTGACGACCCGCCCTTCTACTCCCAGAAAGACATATCATCATTAAGAAAAGAAAGGGAAAGAAATAGAAAAGAAAAGAAAGAAAGAGATAATAACATCAGAATCTCATAGCGGAACAGAACAAATATAATACATCACATAACTATTACATAGTTTTACATATATCCAGTTATACAATATCATACACATGACAGTAATATATACATCTGTCACTACATACATCCAAAATACAACATACATCAACTAACACAGCGGAACTAGATAGATATATACATATGTTTGGAACTCCTGTTCCAAGCTCCTCCAGAAACCAAAATTCAAAACCTATCACTTAGCTACTCCTTGGTATGAGTAAACGGTTTAGGGTTGTTTAACTTTGAAAACATTTGAAAATAAAAGTATCACGTAGGACTCCCCACACATAAATACGGGTAAGTTTTTACCTTACGCTAACCAAAACATTTTAATAGGAAATCCAGTGATATTATAATAGTGTCTAGGGTTTTCAAGTAAAATACAGAAATAGCTGAAATGCATACGTCTCACATTCCAACATAGTTAGGCACAGTCAAAACGTATGGCTCTTATTGGAAATTGGATTCCATACAATGATAAGGCTACTGGGGTACCGCCCGTCATAGTACGTGGCCTTGATCAACGTACCGAGGAGCCACCCTAACTCCCCTGCAACACAAGGCCGGAACCATTCCTTACTGAACAGTCCCGAACAAGGTAACCCCACGGTTGTAGCTAGCAACCGTTTACACAACCGAAATAAAAAGGGACTTCTGGACTGGGGTATATCTCATCCTGATTGGGCGTGACCCACATAACCTTGCTGCACATCCCTTGTTTTAGCCATTCTCGGTTGATGAGGCTTCAGGCTGCGATTACCTTTATAGAACATATCTCTAAGAATGCTCATCGTCTGCCTGACGATGTGCTGAAAGCATTCAATCCATACAAGTTCGTTCCAGGTTCGAACGAAACTGAAGGCATTATCTCGTTACACTCATTTTGAAATCACCCTCAGAGTTAACGACAATAACCCTTGCATTCTGAAAATACCATCTCGATCTTCACTTGAGCATTCACGACCTAACGTTTAATTTGGATCGATGTGGTTTTCGGATAATCATAAATGACACCCGATCCCGATCTCATCGAAATCCAAATGCCATTTTAAAGGTCAAGTTGTTCAATAGTTTAAACAGTTTTGAATTCAACAATTTGAATTCACATAACATTTATCACAGATGAATCATACACAATCATCATAGATATATCAAGGCATATCATAGAACATCACAGAATATCACCAAATAGATATCACAAATCAAATATTCTACTTATACAACATTCATAAGCAATCATCTTAAATTATTATTGTAATTATTTAATTTAAATCAATTACTTAAGAATTAATCACTTAACCCTGTTCAATTAATCATTAATTATCAATTAATTACTTATTCCATTTCAAAATATTTAATTAATTATTTCTTAATCAATTATTAAATCTTAATTACTTAATTAATTACCCTTAATCATTAATTAATGACCTTAATTATTAATTAATAAAACTTAATTACCCATTTATCAATCACTAATTACTCAATTAATCAATTATTAATACTTAATTAAATTACTTAGTTAGTTATCTATTAATCATATATTAATTAACTTGAAGTAGTTAAATTACAATTTATTTATCACTTAAGCATTAATTAATCCAAATTCTAATTGCAATTAAAATGTAATTATTCTTAATTACTTTCTAAAATGATTATTAATATTAATTATTCATCTTAATCAACATTTAAAAGTATTCTTTAGCTTTTGAAAATCAATTTATTACTAACTACAAAACTTAATGTTAATTAGTTTATACTTAACTAAATTAATTTCTTAATTAAAATAATTCATTAAGAGTTTAAACATTGTTATTAACTAAAATCATTAAACTTGTATCAAAGTCTTAATTTAAATTATTGAACATTTATTAAGTTTACTGTGTTTAAACTTGTTGAAAATAATTTGTTTAACTTTATTATTATTTTTTAAAAACAATACTGCAGTATGGTAAAAACCCGAGAATCTCCTGTTGAAAACTCGAGTAATACTTCGAGTCTCACCACCTATTCCCCCGAGTTACCTCTCTCCCTCTCGCACTCTTCTTCTTCTCCCCTTTTCTTTTTATTCCAGTAAGTTTAAATTCAACTTAAGTACAGATTAAAGCATCAGGTCATCACTCTCGAACTCAACCTAAAACCCAAAGCAACCACTAAGACAACTCGAGCAACGACTCGAGTAACGACTCGCGACCCTAGACATCAACGCCACTGATACACATCACCGCTGTCGTACACGTGCACAGCGGAGCGACCACGCTCCGATGAACTCCAACATCACCATCAAGTCGAAAATCCTTCAAAAACTCGAAATTCCATTTCGAATCACCTTCAACAATTCGAAATCGAAAAAGGCCTTCTTGCTCGAACATGAAGCTTATCCAAATCAACATAACTGCCTCGCCTTCATCACTCCGACCACCAGAGATGCCCAGAATTCATCCACACCACAACAACGCAACAAGCTTCCATCCTCCAGAACCTCGTGACACTCGATCACGTGAAGGCGACATACGTGCCTTGTTACAGACATGACCAAAAACTTAGAACAAAACCCTAAAATGATCTTGTTTCTTAAATTCATGCAATGCAAAAATTATTGCTCATTTTGCTCGAGTTCATAGTCGTTTACACTTGCTTCAATTCATGTTTCAACATTTTAAATTGGTTCGATTATCTGAAATTGGAAAAAATGTAGTTTTTGTTCAAATACAAATTGCTCTTAGAATTCAAAGCTAAAAATCTTTGTTTTTGTTTTAAAAATCATAAATTTCAGTAAGGATTCAAGATATAAACTTGAATTAGCTTCTTGTAACAATCGAATTTATCAATTAATTACTTGATTTCCTATAAAACAGTATTACAGTAGTATACTTTTACAAAGATGGTTTAAACAACTTCTAAAAATCTTAATCTAAGTTTAAATCTCTTATTTGATTGAAATATTATAACTTAACAATGATTACCAGAAAATAAATGCGAGTTCTGAAAAAAATATCCACCCTATAACAATTAAACAGAGAAGCATATAGCAACACAGGTCTACATTCAAGATCAAAACACATACAAACCAGATTTTCAATAAATCTTGAACTGTTTTAAATTAAACTTGAAGCTTTCAAATTGATGTTTACTCACCTGAAAAATACTGTTGAACAGAGAACAATTTCTGTATTATGAAAGCTGCAGTTTGAATCTGTATTGAGTGCTTTTCTGTTTTGAATTCTTGTTAGTTTTTAGTTTGAATTAAAATTGAGTTTACTTCTTTTTCTTGTTTTTGTTTTCTCTGGTTTTGCCAATTTGTTCCTAAACAAACTAAATAGTAAGATATATACATATATAGAAGAAGAGAACAGGATGTTTAAGGGTAGGTTGTAACTAGTTTAGTTGTTTTCTTCTTTTGTGTTAACTTGACAGATTTTTATAAACATTTTGAATTGAAAAAATGTTGGCTGAGCTGATGGCAATAAATGCCTTGTTTCTTAATATGTCTACATACTATAATTATGTTTGGCTGTGTATAGATATTTGTATAAAACTATACACTTTGCAGGTAGGTTTTTGGTTGGTATATGAAGATAATTTGTATAAAGTTGTTTGTCTTAGCTTGAATAATTCATATACATGTTTTGTCTGGTTTAACTTTATAGATTTAGTCTTGTGAATGAAGATTATTTTGTTTTATCTTTTTATTTTATTTTATGAACATATAGTTTTCAGGTTTTAGTTTATACACTTTGCCTTATTTTAACTTTATACATTTGTGCCTTCAAATTTTCAGTTTATGTTGTATGTACACCAAAATTACTTAATCCTTGTTTTTATTTACATTGTATTTTATATTTTGACTATCAATATTTAAATTAGATTCATGACTTTACTTATACTTTATACTTATATTTATATTGATAGAATTTGATGTTATTCCAAACATTACCTCTATATTGCATTTATATATATATATATATATATATATATATATATATATTACCAAATGTTAACAAGGTAAGCATTTTAATTAAATTATATAAGTTGTAAATATTATTAAGAGATTTATTTTAAATTTTAAAAAGTCATATTCATTTTAAAATGATAAGTTTACATTTTATTTAATTGGATCAAATATTTATTAAAATAAATAGGGCCAAAATCCAGGGTCATTACAATAAATTTATATGGTTTTTAAATAAAATATGAACATTTTAATACATTTAAAATAATAATAAATTTATTTTTAAATTTTGTTTATAAATATATGTACGTTAAAATATAAGTGAAGATGTGACCGGGAATCGGTTCTCCGATCGGCAACGGTTGATCGAACGAAAGTTGTTCGAAATCAATGCAGCATTATTTATATGTCATGTACACAAACGTAACATACAAATGCATCCACTAACATGCACATGAACATATGTATACAAACATACATACTTATACACTCACAAATACATACATAATATAAAAATCTAAGATATATTGTATAAAGGTTCTTCCTTAAGCTTTCTTAAGTCAATTTGTGCGTACATGCAGTGGATGAATATGATGGGCACATGCGGGAAAGGCTATTGTAGGCCTAGGAAGGAGGGGGTGTGTTGGGGAAGCCATGAAGTGATGATGTGTGTATGGCTTTCTTTGCACTCTTACTTTGGTTATAAATAGCTCACCCTCTCATGACATTTTTGTTTACTGTCTTTACTCTATCCTAACTTTCTCAAATCAGATTGAAATGAGGAATTTTTTTTGTTGAAATCCTTTATAATTTCAGTGTCTATAACTTTCTAATTGACCACTTCTTCCCGTTCGAAGATTAGCAATGCTCAAAACTCCATTTTCTCCAAAGCATTTTCGAGCCCAGTTTTAATGGCCGAAAATACCTCATTTTCCTTTGATTATAACTCCTCCAAAATAGATCCAAATGATGTATACCCTTTTCCAACCCATGTGAAATTCAAGTGTCTAAAAATTTCTTGTTTAGAACTTCTACTAGTTTTGAGATTAACTAGGTCAAAATACAACTATTTTATAGTGCATTTTCGGGCTTTATTTTGACGAATCCAAGAATACCTCTTCTTTTCTTGACCATAAATTCCTCGTAACTAGTTCAAATTAGATAATTATTTTTTGAAGCCATAGAGAAAATAATTTCCCACAACTTTCACGTTGACCACATTTCCATATTCAGAGATCCGTGTGTCCATAAACCCAAGAGAAAAGGACCTATTTCTAGGTCTAGTTTTCAGCAAATTCAATAATAATACAAAGTACAACACCTCATTCCCCATGTTTGGCCGAGCACTAGTTTTGGCATGGAATTGCCAAGCATGCTAGGAGGCAAGATGTTGGGGTTTGTGAGCTCGGATCGCGAGTTCGTGAAGTTTAGTAATGATTTAGATGAAGTACTGTGGTGATTTGAATGTTTGTAGGAAGTTTGGGTTGATTATGGTGAGAATTCCTAAAATATATTATTTATATGTTGAATGATGATATGATGTTTGCAAATGGATGTTTAATATGCTTTGATCATTAAGTTTGGCTGTTTAATGTTGTCGTTGAATATATATGCAAGTCACGAATATACACGTCGATAAGCACAAAAGAAATCACTTTCCTTGAATTAATGAAATGGTGTGTATGGAAGTGTTAAACCTCCTTAAAATGGTTTAAAATGAATTTTAAATGTTTTGTAAACATTTAAATATGTTTTGGTAAAGTTTGAAAAGAAATGGGAAATTTAATTAAAAATAAGCGCGTCACCTAACGGAAGTTCACGATTTCACGCTATAAAAGTCAAACAAGTGCAAAAGATGGAATATAGCTTGGAATTCTTTGACATAAGAATTTTCCAAACTATTATATCCATAGTTTTCCAACGAAGAAAGAAAATCGAGATTCCGATGAATAGATTTTAAAATATGAGTAAAACAAGTTTTTGAAAAATCCCGAATTTGTAGTTCGAAATCCTAAACTGGATTTCTTTGAAAATGATGTTTTAAATTGGTTAAAAATGTGAAATAAATCTTACAAATCTTTTCAAATGTTTTAAAAGTTATTTGAGTAATAAAAATGGATTTTCAAATAATACAAAAGTCATTTTGATCAATATAGCTAAAACAACACTTTCCGCAGCACTTTTCTATAGCACTTTTCTATAACTTTTGAAATATAGTTTTAAACTTAACAATTCTTTTCCAAATCTTTTTTAAATGTTTTAGATGATTAATAAAGCATTTTTAAGGAAATATGAAGGATTTATGAAATGATCAAAAATGTTTTAATGGTTTAGAGTCGATCAAATAACTTGACTGCCTTATGGTTGTCAGAGAAATATTGTCTAGCTTGAGTTTGGAAAACCAGTTTCCTGGTCTTCCTGGTTATCCGTACTGGCCCAATAGAAAGGATAGTGAATTTGATTTACTTGGATCGAAATTTTACAAAGGATAAAGAAAGATATTTTTCAATATCTAAACAACTTAGATTTTATAGAGATGATCTTCTTGTACTCGATGTTAAAGCCCGAAGAGCGAACTCGTACTATTCATGGAATTTAAAAGGTGATTTCGCCGTTATTCGGCCCATAGTATTTGTTGAATATGGGGATTGATATTTGGTAGAATTAGATATTTATATAGATTCTGCTCACTTAATATATACTGGTTTTGGATTAACATCCTAGATAACATGGTTTCAACTAAATCAAAAGTATGTGTTTTAAACTAAGAAATCTTTGTTAATATTCAAATGAGATGATTATGAATTAATTTAAATTCCTATACTTAAAATGTATTGGTTTAGATTAATAGTAAACGATGACTTAAATAACATTGTTTTTGATCCATGTTAAAAGTTATGATTTGGAAATCTTTGTTAAGATTTAAATAAATGATTTGGAATATTTTCCAAAGAAAAGATGTAATGCTTTGGAATATAACAAGGGTTTTAGGTAATAAAAGATTTGACGAGAGAGGTTTGATAATCCCGTATATACTGGAAAGAATGTTTTAGAAATATATATCTCCGAGGGAGATTTTTGATAAAAAGAACTTAATCAATTAAAGACTGATTCCCTATTCACAAAACCTCTCTTTATCGATGATTGGATTCGAAGGAACTGGGGTCGGATCTGGATAATCTCTATCCGTAAACCACTTCGAACCAATGTATGCCTTCAAAAAATAAAGATCTGATAGAGGGAATGAAGAATGAAGAATGAAGATTAGGGATTTTCGGGATGAATGGACTGCTTGTTGATAATTCTAGTTAGCTCCCAAATACTAAAGTAGCAGTGGTCCTTTCATTTCTGAAATTCTTTGGGTTGCAAGGACTTCTCGCTACTAATCCTAGGATTAATTCCCGACAGGATGTGGTAGGAGAGTACCTTCGGTTTCGTTCAAACCTAGAACTAACTTGTATGGATAAATGTCTAACATTACATCCTTGAGATATCATCGTTGACTTTAATGAACTTGCATCTGCTTGGTGGCAGAGAAGGCAATCTCTCTTAGCTTAACACCTTTCTCTAATACGTATGAGCTCGGAAGTTATATGTTTGTGGAAGTCAATAGAGATCGATAAAATGGTAGTGTGGCATTCAAAGGAAGATGATGTGCTATGTGAAAGGTAATCGTTACCTTAGGCCTCAAACTCGGAAATGATCAAAACATGGTTAGATGTGGTAAGGCTATGTGGTTCCCCACCATAAGGGTATGATCATCACCTTTTAGATTTACTTCTTCCTGCTATGATGTTTGGGATGTCAATTAATGTGGATGTATGCTACGAGGTACCTCAGATAGGTCAGTAACGACCGGGTCGATGACATATTTGCTACTATCTAAGGAAATGTAGGATGGTCTTGTGTTGGTAGAGGTGCGGATGTTTTGTTGACCTTGGTACATTCCTCTAGAGATGTACTGTCTAAAAGTAGTCCCTTCACTTGGTCATTTGTATGGAATCCATTCTCCAATAAGCGGCTGCCATTTTGTTTGTAGAGCCTAGTATGCTGGAATTTAATAATGTTAACAATTTCGACTAAGGTTAATCAGTTTACTTGAAAATGTTTTCAAAGGCATATCATTAAAAATAACATCCCTTATTTTTATGTAAGAATGTTTTGGTTATCATAAGGTAAAAACATGTTCCGTGTTTATATGCGGCGTTGTCTTATGAGATACCTTTTTGTTTTCGAAATGCATATTTCGAGTTTTCACACCAGTCCCATAAATGATCCAGAGATTATTTTCCCTTTTCCTTAAACCCAAGGCGATCTAATTTTCCCCAAACAACCTAGTAGTCAGGTTTAGCTTTGAAGAAGCTGGATAGAGCTCGAAGCATGGAGTTATAAGATTTTACTGAAGATTTTTATCTATATCCACCACATTCCTATACTATAGTATTCTACAAATTTGCAAGGATAGGAATTTATAACTAACCATGTATAACACTGATAAATGTATTTTAATTTTCGCTGTAATGATTATTTATTGAAATAGCATATTTGAGATTCTGTTCTGTCCTATTTTTCTTTCGTACCTTTAAGAATCCGCTTCTCCGGCACTTGGATTTATGGCATGTGAATACCAAGGATGTATTAATGTCGATTTCTAGGTGTCGAAGAAACGGGACCTTACGACATGGTATCAGAGATTAGGTTGAGCGAATACCTGAGCCAGATAGGGGTATAAGACTCATCAGAGATAGGGATAGTAGTACCTTTAGAAGAGTAACTCATTAGAAATGGGGTCTGTAGTACCCTAGAATGAGTTTGAGAGTATTATATATGAGTGTGTATTTATTAACAAAATAGACAAATGAATTTGGATTTATATGAAATCATTTTACCAAAAAATATATATGTATGTATGTATTTGAAAGGTAAAGAATATTTTGGTAAAATTTTCAAAGAGTTTTCGAAATAATAAAATCTTCTATACATAGAATTTTAAAAGCTATCTTTAGAAACCTCGAAACATTTTCTGAGTATTGAGAAAATCTCTTTACCTAGGAATACACTAGTAATTACCCGTTACTTGTGGCAAAAAGAATGATTAATTGTCTTGTATAAACCATATGGGGAAGTTACACAAATGGGATTCCACTAGAGAGAATTGGGGCAAGAAGGATAGCCTCATAGTTCTCTCTAGCGATGAAGTGGAATAGCCAAAATATCCACCTAGAAATGGTGGGTTTCCGATCGAGGAAGATTATCCCCATAAGATCCAAATGATTTTAGCTTTGAAAATTGGTAAATGAAATAATTTTACCAATGATTATATTTTGAATATAAAGAATATTTTTCAAGTTATATAGTTATTTAAAAAAGAAACGACTATACTCAGTTATTATCATTGATTTATTTGTTATTTAATTTAAAAGTTTAAGTATGAACACCTCGTGAATTTAATTTCACAATTTGAGTATGGGGTATTCGATAAATAATAATGTTGATTTAAGATTAAAGGAATTTATTTAAGATAAATAAATCTTGTGAATACGTTTTATATACGTACTTTTACAAACTGGATTTATAAAATGTGCTTTATAAAGGAATTTGTGGGAATTTAAATTATGATATTTTTGAATGGAATTTCAAATGATTTTTGAAAAATAATAATAATAGTATTATTTCTAAGAAGGGATTTTGAAAACGAAAACAATAAACTTATGGTTAATTAATCCGAGTGGCTCGAAAGTAACTAAAAATGGGCAGGAGATGTGTTCGGCTGGTAATGTTTCTCTTAAGTATTCCCCTTCTTATAAAGTAATTATGTGATACTATTGGTACAGTTCCTTGGTATCATTTTAGAGTAACTCGATCAATATAATTTTCTAAAGTAAAAAGAATAATTTGAATCACTTATTTGACAAATTAATGGTTGTTAATTTTTATCAAAGTGTATTATCTAAATTGATAAGCATGGGTATGCTTTGATCTTTAAAATAAATAGTAAAGTTAATAATCAATGGTTTTTGGTTTGTAGTAAATGATGTTTTTGCAATTTTTTTTTCAACCCTTGAATGACAGTTTGGAAGAAATCTTATGGGTATATTTAGATCTTTAAAAATGAGATTTTAAAGATAACAACAAAAATTGGAATCTTTTATATAAAGATAGAAATGTTATAAGTTAAAATTTATAAAAGAAAAGAGAAGATCATTATAACAATATTTTGGTAGTAAATATTTTAATCTCTACGATTATATTTTAAAGGTAAGAAAAAAGAACTTATTAAATAAATTACGAATATACTTAAAACATTTGAATAAGTATATAAATACTTTTATATGTTAAAACTGGTAAGTAAAGATAATATATATATACGAAGGAAGTTTTAAAAGGAATGTTAAATTGCTAAATGAAGAATGTTTTCACATTTGATATTAGTTAAAGGAAGTTTATGGTAATTTATCAATTTAATGAATTCTTTTGAAAATAGGTTTTCCAGAAACCATTAAGAAATGTTTAGAGATGTATTATAATAAAAAGATTATGTAATATAAAGAAGTATCTTTATAAAAGTTTGATAAAGAATGGAAGATTTATGAAATGTTTTCATAAATTTTTTGAAAGGTTAATAAATACATATGAAGTATATGTCGTCCCACGATTTAATCGAAGACTCGCGTACAAAACTTTGACGTGTTTGACACTTATCCGAAAGAGGATTTATCACTCGATTCTTGACGATAAACATTGATGAGGGTTGTGGTTGAATGCTTGAGTTTTCTATCATAGTTGAGAGTTATGCAAGGAGAACTAAAGTTCTGATAAGAAAGCCTAGTTAGAGTCTACACTAAAGTATCGAGGGATCAATGCTAGTTCGGAAGTAAAGTTGTGGATTTGAATAGTAGATTGAATCAGATATTGCGTACGGGTGATCTGTATACATCGTATAGGTAAAAGTTTAAAAATAAATATTTTGGGAAAAATCTTTGGGTTTTTGTTTTAGGTAATTTTCGGGAACGAAATTCTTTTAAGGAGGGAAGTAGTAACGACCCACAAATTTATCACTTTGATAAATTACATTCACTTTTAAATAAAAAGTTGATAACAAAAATAATATTTTTTTGAGAAATAACAAGTAATAGTAATATTATTTTGAATAAGTATTTATAAAGATATTTTCATCGAAATCTAGATCGATAAAATAGCTTAAAATTGTTTTATCAACAACCGCCTCTATAATCATAAAATGTCACGCATGGAGCTGGATTCATAAAATTATTTTTATAATTAAAAAAGAATATGAAATAAAATCAATTGGGTTGTTTTTGGAAATAAAATGTGTTTTTGACATTGTTAGTAATGCCCTTAAACAAGTAATTGATTTATTTAATTGAAATTGAAATTTAATGATTAAAAAATTATTATAATGATTCAAATAATGATTTTAAAAAGGTTATAATTCATTTTGGATAGTTATAAAGTGATAATAAACCATTTATAATAGTTTTATAAAGAGATATATTTGATTTGAAAATATAAGGAAAAATCAATATCGCTTTATCGGTAACATAGCGATTTTTGTAAATAATTGTTAATATAAATTTATATGGTGTTATAAATAAAATATGATCATTTTAATTCATTTAAAATAATAATAAATTTATTTCAAATTTTCTTTACAAATATATGTACGCTAAAGTATAAGTGAAAATATGACCGGGAATCGGTTCTCCGATCGGCAACGGTTTATCAAACGAAAGTTGTTTGAAATCAATGCAGCGTTGTTTATATGTCATGTACACATATGTAACATGCAAATGCATCCACTAACATGCACATGAACATATGTATACATACATACATACTTATACACTTACAAATACATAAATAATATAAAAATCTAAGATACTTTGTATAAAGCTTCTTCCTTAAGCTTTCTTAAGTCAACTTGTGCATACATGAAGTGGAGGGAAATGATGGGCACATGGGAGAAAGGCTTTTTCTGGCCTAGGAAGGAGGGGAGGTGTGTTGGGGAATCCATGAAGTGATGATGTGTGTATGGCTTCCTTTGCACTCTTCCTTTGGTTATAAATAACTTGCCCTCTCATCACATTTTTCTCTCACTTTCTTCACTCTAGCTTAAATTTCTCTTGTCCAACTGAAATCAAGAATTTATTTTTTTGAAAGGTTTTAGAATTTCAGTGGCTACAACTTTCCAGTTGACCACTTCTTCCCATTTGAAGCTTAACAATGCTCAAAACTCCATTTTCTCCAAAGCATTTTCGAGCCTAGTTTTAATGGCTGAAAATACATCAGTTTCATTCAAGTATAACTCCTCGAAAACAGATCTGATGTAATTCTTTTTTTTCAAACCATGTGAAATTTTAGTGTCTAATATTTAGCACTTCTACTATTTTTGAGTTTAACTAGGTCAAAATACCATATTTTACAGTGCATTTTCGGGCTTTGTTTTGACGAATCCGAGAATACCTCTTCTTCTCTTGGCCATAAATTCCTCATAAATAACCCAAATTAGATGGTTTTTTTCCAAACCATAGAGAAATGAATTTCCTACAACTTTTGTGTTGACCACATTTCCATATTAAGAGATTTGTACGTCCAAAACCCATGAGAAAATGACCTATTTCTAGGTCTAGTTTTTTGTAAATTTCAATAATAATCCAAAGTACTACACCACATTCCCCATGCTTGGCCAAGCACCACTTTTGGCATGGAATGGCCGAGCACACTAGGAGTCAAGGTGTTGGGGTTCGTGAGCTCGGATCGCGAGTTAGTGAAGTTTAGTAATGATTTAGATGAAGTACTGTGGTGATTTAAATCTTGGTAGGAAGTTTGGTTTGATTACGGTGAGAACTCCTAAACTATATTATATTATATGTTGAATTATAATACGATGTTTGCAAATCGATGTTTAATATGCTTTGATTATCAAGTTTGGTTGTTTTATGTTGTTTTTGAATATATATGTGTAAGTCACAAATATACACGTCGATAAGCACAAAGGAAATCACTTTCCTTGAATTGATGAAATGGTGTGTATGAAGTGTTAAAGCTGTTCAAAATGGTTTAAAATGTACTCGAAATGTTTTGTAAACATTTAAAAGTGTTTTGATGAAGTTTGAAAAGAAATGGGAAATTTAGTTAAAATAAGCGCATCGCATAACAGAAGTTCGCGATTTCGTGCTATAAAGTTAAACAAGTGTAAAAGATGAAATATAGCTCGCAATTCTTTGAGATAATAATTTTCTAAACTATTATATCATTAGTTTTCCAACGAAGAAAGAAAATCGAGATTCCGATGAGTAGATTTTGAAATATGAGTAAAACAAGTTTTTAAAAATCCTGAATTTGAAATTCAGAATCCAAAACCGGATTTCTTTGGTTAAAAATGTATAATAAGTGTTATAAATCATTTGAAATGTTTTAAAAGTGATTTAAGTAATAAAAATGGATTTTTAGATAATACAAAAGTCGTTTTGATCAATATAGCTAGAAAAGCACTTTCCACTGCACTTTTCCATAGCACTTTTCTATGACTTTTGAAATATAGTTGTAAACATAACAATTCTTTTGCATATCTTTTATAAATGTTTTAGATGATTAATAAAGTGTTTTAAAGGAAATCTTAAGGATTTATGAAATGATCAAAATGTTTTAATGGTTTAGAGTCGATCAAATAACTTGACCGCCTTGTTGGTGTCAGAGGGATAGTGTCTAGACTTGAGTTTAAAAAGCCAGTTTCCTGCTCTCCCTGGCTATTCGGACTGGCCCGACAGATGGGATGGTGAATTTGATTTACTCGGATCGAAATTTTCCATAGGATAAAGAAAGATATTTTTCAAGATTCAAACAACTTGGATTTTATAGAGATGATCTTCTTGTACTCGGTGTTAAAGCCCAAAGAGGGAACTCGTACTATTCGTGGAATTTGAAAGGTGATTTCGCCGCTATTTCACCTATAGTATTTGTTGATCAAGGGGATTGATATTGAGTGGAATTAGATTATTTGTACAGATTCCGCCCACTTAATATTTACTGGTTTTGGATTAGCATCCTAGATAACATGGTTTTAAATAAATCAGAAGTATGAGTTTTAAACTAAGAAATCTTTGTTAAGATTTAAATGAGAGGATTTGGAGTTAATTTAAATTCCGATTCTTTAAATTTAGTGAATATTAGTCACGCATCCCTAAAACCAAAGTCAATTCAAATAGCATCCTCCATAAAAAAAGTTGTAAAGCGGGTCCCTATAATTATTTTACTGGCAACATTTATTTTTCGTGTTTTTTCGCGCCGGTGTTTAAATTTTTTTTCAAAAAATTGTAGATATTATAACTAGGTTTCCAAAAAAAAGAAATTGCAGACATATCTGCAATTATTGCAGACATATCTGTAAATATCCATATAATTGCAGATATGTCTGCAATTATTTACTGAATAATTGCATTCGATAAACATCTAAATAGTTGTAGATATGTCAACAATTATTCCATATAATTGCAGAAATGTACGCAATTATTCACTGAATATATGCGTTGAATAAAAATCTATATAATTACAGACATGTCTGCAATTATTCCATATATTTGCAGACATGTATGCAATTATTCATTGAATAATAGCACCTTGATTTAGCAATTAAGATATTATGTAAATATCTGCACTTATTCCTTAAAATTGGAAACAAATCTGTAATTTTTAATTGCAGAGGCATGCTATCCAGAATAAGTGCAGACATGTCTGTAATTATTCTCTAAAATTACATACTTGTCTGTAAGTATTCCTGAAACATATCATCTATCATTTTCCCTTTTATTCCTTATTTTTTGATTTTTTTGACATGAATACGAAGATAAATATTAATTGAAATAAGTTTTAAAGTTTGGAAGTTTTTTTGTTTTTTATATGTTTTTTTGATGATTTGCAAAAAATAAGGACCTAATTTACATACTTTTTTCCACTGGGGTTTTTGTGAATTTTGAAACCTATCAAGGATTTGTGCCAAAAGTACCCTAAAATTTATTGGTTTAGATTAATAGTAAATGATGACTTGAATAACATTGTTTTTGATGCATGTTAAAAGTTATGATTTGGAAATCTTTGTTAAGTTTAAATAAATGGTTTGGAATATTTTCCTAAGAAAAGATGAAATGATTTGGATAAAAAGGGTTTTATGTAAACAATGATTTGATGAGAGAAGTTTGAAATTCTGTATATAGCGGAAAGAATGTTTTAGAAATATATATCTCCAAGGGATATTTTTGATAAAAACTAACTTAATCAATTAATGAATGATTCCCTATTCACAAAATCTCTCTTTATCGATGATTGGATTCGAAGGAACCGGGATCTGATCTGGATAATTTGTATCCAAAAACCACTTCGAACCAATGCAAGCGTTCAAAAAATAAAGATCTGTTAGAAAGAATAAAGAATGAAGACTAGGGATTTTCGAGATGAAAGGACTGCTTGTTGATAATTCTGGTTAGCTCCCAAATATTAAAGTAGCAGTGGTCCTTTCATTTCTAGAATTCTTTAGGTTGCAAGGGCTTCTCGCCACTAATCCTAGAGTTAATTCTCGATTAGATGTGGCAGGAGAATTCCTTTGGTTTCTTTTATAACTAGAAGGAACTTTTATGGATGGATGTCCGACATTGCATTCTTAAGATTTCATCGTTGACTTATATGAACATGCATCTGCTTGGTGGCGGAGAAGGCAACTTCTCTTAGCTTAACTCCCTTCTCTGTGACATATGAGCTTGGAGGTTGTATGTTTATGGAAGTCAATAGAGATTAATAGAATGGTAGTGTGGCATTCAAAGGAAGACGATGTGCTATGTGAAAGGTGATCATTACCTCAGGCCTCAGACCCAGAAATGACCGAAACAGGGTAGGATGCGGCAAGGCTATGTAGAACCATTAGGGTATGATCATCCCCTTTTAGATATATTTCTTCCTGCTATGACATTCGGAATGTAGATTAATGTTGATGTATGCTACAAGGAACCTTGGATAGGTCGGTAACGACTGGGGTGATGACATATTCAGTACTATCTAAGGAAAGGTAGGCCGGTATTGTGTTGGCAGAGGTGCAGATGTTCTTTGACCTCGGTACATTCCTCTAGAGATGCATTGTCGGAAGGTAGTCCCTTCACCTGGTCATTTGTATGGAATCCATTCTCCAATAAGCGCCTGCCATTTTGTTTGTAGAGCCTAGTATGTTGGAATTTAATAATGGTAACAATTTCGGCTAATATTAATAAGTTCACTTGCAAATGTTTTCAAAGATATGTCATTAAAAATAATATCCCTTATTTTTATGTAAGAATATTTTGTTTATCATAGGGTAAAAATCCATTCCGTGTTTATGTGCGGCATGGTATTATGAGATACCTTTTTGTTTTCAAAATGCGTATTTGGAGTTCTCGAACCAGTCCCATGACTGACCCAGAGTTTATTTTCCCTTTTCCTTAAACTCTGGGTGCCCTAATTTTCCCCGGGCAGCCTAGTAGTCAGGTTTAGCTTAGAAGAAGCTTTATGAAGCTCGAAGCATGGAATTAGGAGATTTTTACAGAAGATTTTTATCTATTTCCACCACATTTTTGTATTATAGTATTCTACAAATTTGTAAGGATAGGAATTTATAACTATCCATATATAACTCTGATAAATGTATTTTAATTTCCGTTGTAATGATTATTTGTTGAAATAACATACGTGAGATTCTGTTCTGTCTTATTTTTCTTTCTTACCCTTAAGAATCCGCTTCTCCTACACATGGATTTACGGCACGTGAATACTGGGGACGTATTAGTGTCGATTTCTGGTGGTCGAAGAAGTGGGTCCTTACAAGCCATCACCAAGATCGGGAAAAATTAAATGTATCGAATGAGATTTGACAATAGATTGTAAAAATTTGACACGATTTTTTTTCCAACGCACCATTAATCCTCCAGAGCTACCCCTTGTAGGGAGATGAACTTAATGACTAATATAAAGACCCCCTAAACTCCTATAAAATCTATAATCAGGGTGTTCTATTGTTGTTTTATGTAATAAAGCATTATCCACATTTTTATCTTTAAAAAATGATCTAATTTTACTACATTTTCCTAAATCGTGTAAACACCTAACATTGATGTATCTCATGGTACAACTGATCTAACCCGATCTAATTCCTTAATCCTAATATACCCGGTGTCTATTTGAATACCATCAAAAATAAAGCCAGAACTCCTTGCTAAATACTGTATATCATTAGTGAATAAATTACTCAAAGCATATAGACTATATGTACTATAAAATAGAAAATCCATACCTGAGCTAGAGCAATCAGACTCTAGTAACTATTTGACGAAGTTTAGTACTCGTCTCCAATTAGCACACACTCAAACTAGATCCAATCTCTTTGTGCGCTGTGGAATCAACTGCTCTACACACTAAACTAGAGGCAACAGATATATTAGTGGCCGCTCTGCTAGAGCACTCACTCCTCCTCATTAATACTCAAATACTCATCTGATACTCCACCATGAAATATTGAATCTGCGAACCCCATACACTGAACACTACCTTTAACCTGATCACAACATTCCCCATGATTAAAACCCGCATCCTATACATTTATCGTTCCCATGCGCATCTCCATTTTACTAAGTTCCACCTCATTATTCATACCATAACTGTTCAAATTAACATACTCTATACCACCTAGATAGTGGAATATACACTTCAACCAATCTTTGATATATGTGCTAACAATAAGTTTTTTACGTTTTGGATTTTTTTCCTAACTTGTTAGTTCTAAATAAGCAGCCATGCTGATATTACCCCAAGCCATATTTTACAGTGTTTTTCATCATATTGTACCCTATTCATCTCTCTACTTTCAATATTGCTCATCCCTTTATCTATATTGTGTACATTATCATCTCACTAAAGGCATACTTTGAACAAAGCTACACTTTATTTTCAATACTTAAATTGGCTTTAGATTTCTCAATAAAACCATAAGCCATGCTTGTCACAACTGGTGTATGCATATCAATCTAAACAGGAACACTTGCATTAATAATTTATGTATTCTTTCAAAAACCTCATTTTTCTAAAGCCAATGCTCGTCCCACTTCATTTCACTTCACTCCACCTCACTTCACATCACTCATTTTTCTATTATTTCTCCTTATCTATTTCTTGTAAAATTAAAACCGCTCCACCATCCAACTTCAAAAATCAACATCGCTCAAATTATCGACAATTAGCCAAAATTTCCGATTTGAAAGTTATTTTTAACCACCTCTGATATTTTCTAAAAATAGTCGCTTGCCGTTTCGATTAGTGTGGTGGTAGGAATTGTCTAATAACAGTGGTGGTCAAATGATGATGGTTTTTCGACTAACATGAAATGGAAATCAAAGAGTTGCGTTGTGTTCGTAGCAGCAAATGTGATTTTTGGTCATAATTTCAAGATTTTAGGTGGTCAAAGTTGGCCAAAGGTGGAGGATGAACATTTTCGTTCATTTTGGGACATTCGTTGGTGTAGGAGGTTAGGGGAGGAACGATGATGTTGGGAGGAATCTTTAGGCATGGCGAAGGCATTGGGACTGGTCGAAGGAGGAACAGCGGTCGGAGGAGCTAGATCAAGCTTAATTTAGGGTTTAATAACAACCCAGTATTTTATAATTATTTTAATTGAATTTTGATTTAACTTTATTATATTTAATTTAGATAATTTTGTTATTTTAAAATATAAACTTTAATTTTGATATGAATTATCATTCCAAACATGACTAGATAGAATAATTTCCAAAATAATGAATTTTGGTCAACTTTGACTTTTAACTTAAAAATTTAAAAGTTTGAGAATTTGAATTTTATCTTTTATTATGAAAGTAGATAAACTTTTAAGATCACTACTTTTCGTTTCATTGAAATCTGATTTATTATATGAAAGTTATGCCTTTTTAACTATTGTGTGAAATTTGCTGTATTTAAAAAATTGTTTATTTTAAATTATATAAATAATATTTTTTTTGGTCATGTAATGTTCTAATTGATATTTATATGAGTAAAATAACATGTTATGTGTATCTTTTTGGTTTTCAAACATTTTTTTAAGTGTAATTGACATTTTCCAGTGTCAGTTGTATATTTGTTTACAATTTCTAATTTCCAGCTTCAATTAATTTAAGTAGTTCCTTATTTATTTTTATATTTTTCTTAAGAACTTATTTTCTTCTCATTCCCATTTTATTTTTTTCCTCATTTATTTATTTATTTGACTTCTTATTTGGTTTAAAATGATAGAGAAATTTTATAAGGCTAGTGATATTTTATTTGTAATTTTCATGCCCTATTTTTAATTTTTAAACAATTTCTTTAGTCCTTTTTCTATTTTTCTCCAACTTAACTATTTATTTTACTTTACAAATGATAAATAAATTATTTTTATTTCAAATTTTTACTTCATAATATTTTTAAGATGAAGTTGATAATTTTCCAAAGTCAATGGTGATTTATTTGTAATTTTTGAACCCTATTTTGAATTTTAAGCAATTTCCTTAATTCTTTTTATATTTTCTTTAAATTTAATTATTTATTTTCATACTATTTCACCTAGTTTCGATTTTTAAAAGTATTTTCTGAAATTATTTTGGTTCATTTGTTTTAAAGGAAATGGAAATTTGAAGAGGCAAAGACTCTTCCTTTTCTTTTGACTTTTCACTTTCTAGACTTCTCAAATTTTATAACTCCCCATTTATTTCTAGTTTGGCCGTGCAAATTTTGTTCTTAGCTGTGTATCTCATTTACTTTTCACGAAAAAAATTTCCACTTCTCATTCATTCATGGCTAGGAGGAAAAAAAAGGGTAATGGCTCCTTATTTCTCTTGTTTTTCTTCTTATTTTTCAATATTATGCCTTGCTTTCTCATGCTATTTGCTACGCCTCTCCTCCATAGCCGCAGCCACCACTCTCTACACCTCTTACCTGCCATCACCACCATCTATACTTCCATCCATGACCAAGGAAGAGCCCTCCATGATGACCAAACCCATCAAAAATGCAACCAAAGGCCTAAAACTATGCTTATTTGACCACTACTTGTTCATCTCCTTCAACCACCACCCTAACCATCACCATAGCCTCTACCCCTCCTCTGACCTGACCTCTACACACCCCTTTCCACCACTGACCAGTCATGGTGCACCCAGGCCGAGCCATAACCCTAAGGTCGAGCCTTTGTTTTGACCATAAATCACACTATTTGCCTTAAAACTCTTCACATCCTTATATATAATCTTCTCCACCATATTCCACTACCTAGGCCGTGCATACACACGACCAAACCTGAGCCAAAACTTGTTCAAACTAGAGCCAAACACATCCCTAGGCCGTGACGACCCAGGATTTTCACGCATTTAAAATCAGAATATTTAATTGATTTTAATATTCAATAGAGTAATTTTAACTTGAATTACGAATATCACAATTTATTTGATAATTGAATTATTAAAGTAAATAAGAGAAGTTGAGTAAAATGCTGAATTTGAAATGTTAAGCCTGCTGGAAATAATTTGAAGGTTTATAAAATTTATATTGATAACATTGAGGATAATAGAAATTGTAAAATTGAATTTAACAGTGGTTTGTTCAGTTTAAAATTTTATAGTTTAAATTGAATTTAAAAAAAAAAAGCCTTCCGAGACACAGTCTCGGAATTCGACGAAACCAGTTCCATTGGATCCGTAATATTATATTATTATCGGATTTCAAATTTCGGAGCGATTGGAGTTGTTGTGTGAGCGTACGACATATAAACGCACTGAATTTTTATCGAAAACTCAATATAATATACATTATTGACTAGTCAAATCTTGTCACATCGGTTTTATTTCAATCACTATAGCTAGATATTTTCTTCATGCAAAGCTTTCTTTATACGCCACTCTATCTTCCTCTTATATCTTCCCCTAAATTGAAATCTCTCAGTGTGGAAAAATGCCGAGCCTTTCAGAATCGAATTCGCATCTAAAAAAAATAAATTAATTTGGCCGACACCCAGTCAAATTCCTCTCTTCATAATTCGAGCAAGAACCCTTCATTCCAGTCAAATCTCCTCAGCAACCAAATGAAAATCACGTTTTTCATTTTTCTCTGCATTCTCTAAATTGAAATCAACGAATCGAATTCGAAAGAAATTCTCGTTCTAGTTCTTTATCGATCGAAATAATTTTTCTAACGAAATCGCTTTCGGTTGAAAATCAAAATGACCGATTCTATAAATCAATCGTGTTCTTCCCTACAGTCAATTCTCAAAATCGAGCTATGGGACATCAAAGTGATCGACTGCAGCAAGCAATGGAGGCGACTTCGTTTGGGTTAGGGTGAATTGTAGGCAGCTAGGTTTCGCAGTCACCTAGGGTTTCGAGATTTGGGTTTCACGGTTCAGAGGCGTGTGCGTTATGTATGCGTTCGCGAGTGGGTTCGTGATGGCAGCGTGAGTTGTGGCAAGGCCGAGGTAGCTCGGAGTCGCATTCTGATCTTGATTTTTTTTGGGATGATGGGTTCTTCGGCAGTAAGGTAATCTGTTGCTTTTATTTATTTTATATATGAATATAAAAAAAGAAAAAAAAGATTAGTTTAAAACAAATTATTAATTTGGGTTGAATAAATGAATGGAGATTAATTGTTTGACTTATCCAAATAAAAATAAATAGATAAAAAAAATTTATATACCTACATGCAGTCTATAAAATTTTATATGCAGGCAGTTTAGAAGTGTAAATCTACCAGTTTATGTTAATAACGTTTATTAGTGACAAATGTTGTTAATAAACTAATTTAATTTATTTTAGTTACAAAAAATAATAATTTATTTAAGGAGAATTTGTTAATTTAAATTTATTAAACGTTAATAGACTTTTGGTTAACCAAGGATATTAATAAATCGAATAAATATTTATACAAGGTTAAAAATCGAGAAAGATGAAAGCTGGATTGGAATGGATGCTAATAAAATAAAAGGTGAGTTAATCTCTGTAACGATCTCGAATTTCGATTTATTTTAAATTGATAATTAAATTTACTTTTGATTTAAAATTATGAAATTAATCGGTGATTATATAAAATATTAGTTAAGTTATGAATTATTGAAAAAAATGTATTTAAATAAATATTTGAATTGGGATTTAAAAATATTGTAAAGTAAAATAAAATACAAACAAATGTATTACAATAATAATAAATATACTTGTATTGACATACAAGATAAGTATTGATGTTAAAAATAAAACGTTAAATACAAACACATATGTAAATTGGGAAAAATTCTAGAAGTAAATGTTCAAAAATTAAATAAACCTTATAAATGTTAAAGCATAAGTATAAAATAAATTATAACAACATAATAGTTATAGAATTCCATTTATAATTTCAAAGTAACAAAACAAATAGACTAGATGTGAACAAAATTTACACATAAGTATGAACACAAACATAAGGTACCTTTGCATTTAATGCTAGTTTAAACCTAAGTCAATTCGAAATATTATAAAATGTTTTCAGCCTCCATTGAATAAAAGTCTCTTGTACTAGTGATACCACAAACCTGTACACTTCGGCCAGCATATTGTTTTATATATCATGTTCTTGCTTCAAATTTCGTGCATTCAAGTGGAAACAAAAAAAGGCCAAAGTAATTAATGGATGAGATCCTTAGCACACAATATTATCTATCAGCCACCAAAGAAATATGCATAAAACAAAGCAAAGTAGAAGTAAATCTAGGTACAACTAGAAGTATGGGTAAACTTTTTTTATATCAGCCGAAGTCAAGCAAACATTTAATGCAAGCTACCTTAGTACATAATATTTTATCTCTAGCAATGCAGCCTATGACTAAAATAACACTTCAGCCCCAAATGGAACCATTCTCTGATCAAAGAAAAAAAAAATAATAACAATAAAAACATATATTTGTACCTGAAAACGGTGAAATCCAGGCATCACTCCCTGTACAAGCTCTTTTATATCATCTCTTTGCTTTCATTCGTTCAAGGCATAGAAAACCTAAAGGTAAATAAGAAACACTTCCATCTTTACAAAACTTAAATAATGTTTGCAACAACGACAAGCTGATTTGGAGGAAGATCAAAGCAAACATTCTCAGTTTTTATGATCAAAGCCTGTTTCTATAAAAAGCTCTGCCACTTTGCTAAAATCATGTGAGTAACTTTTGTTTATTTAACTCAAATAGTATGATCTGTGCATATATCTGTGAATGAAGATCTTTAATTTAAAAATAGTTATAAGAATGATGTTTGTCATGTATTATCTGAAAATCAAAAAGAATAGGACAAAATAAAAATAAAACAGGCTTCTCTGTTTTATAACTGTGAGTAAACATCAAAGTTAAAGCTTTAAGTTCAATTAAAGCAGTTCATGATTCAAAGATCATATGACATGGTATATACTTTGTTTTGTATGATTTTGTGTTGCTCTGTGCTCACTGTGTTTGTTACAGTTTGAAATTTATCTTTCAAACTTACATAAATTTTTATCTAATCATGGTAATGTTAGAATTCCAAAATATTCAAGATGATTAAATCCTAAACTAAGATTTTTAATACTGTTTAAATAGGTTGCACGAAATGTTATCCCTGGAAACCATGTTTACAGGAAATCAAATAAAAATTTGATAAATCCAACTGAGGTAAAAAGTAAATTCATGTTTATAATTTGAAATATTACTGAGATTCATGATTTTTGAAACCAAAACGAGGATTTTTAACTAAGTATGTCAAGGGCAGATTGAAATTGAATAAAGTTTACAATTTTTTCAATTCCTGTCAATTGATTCATTTATAAATTTTGAAACTTGTTACGAAGCATGTTTGGCCATCTGAGATGATTAGAAAATTGTTGCAAGTTTTTTTTAATACAAGAATTTCTTGATTGAAATGGATTTAGGGCTTGGGTTCCAGTGTGAGTCATGGCTGTAATCGTGGTGAGTTCATCATCACTTCGCGATCGAGCGTCGTGAGCATTTGCGAAATGGAAGGTGGATGTGTTGTCGTCGTGTGGCCGAAGTTTGAGCGACCTCGGTGGTGTGAACGGCGGAGACGAGGCGTTTTTGTCAGTAAGGGTGGTTGCAAGATTTTGGGTCAAACTGCTATATTTCGATTTCGCACTTTTGAAGACGAACTGGGTTTGGTTTTCGAACCTATAGGTGATTTTTGTTTTGCCTGAAGCGTTGGAGTTCGCCAGAGTCAAGTTGCACGGCCGTGCATGCGCACGGCAGCGGTGTTGGCGTCAGTGCCGAGAGGGGGAGTTCTGACTCGGGTCGCGCATGTGGAAAATTGGGATCTGCTTCGAGTTTTATCGAGAGCAGGATGGATGGCCTGTTGCATTTCTTCATGGTTTAATTTAAGTTTAAACTTTAGAAATCTTACTGTTTAGAGAAAAAAAAATGAGAAGAGAAAAGAAACAGGGAAAAGAAGAAGAAGGTGGAATGGGAAGAGAGACGCGGGAAGAACATGGGGGGGAACTCGAGAATTTCTCGAGTAAGGGGCGGTGTTGCCTCGGGTCCACTCTTTAATGGACATGCATAGTTTTGTTTTAAGTATTTTGTATAACCAAGTTAAAAAGCGTTTCATGAATTAACTTATGTCAAAAGATTTGTAATTAATAAATCGAAATTGGATAATTAATCAAATTTGTTTATAATTAATTAATATTAGTAAATCCAAAAATCAACTTAAGGTTAATCAATTGTTTGTAACTAATTAAGGGTAATTAATAAAATGATGATTAATTAATTAATTAAAGATAAATGGTGAATTAAATAATTAAAGATTGGTTATTTAATAATTAAAGGTTGGTGAATTATGATTTAAGGGTTGATTAATTAATTATAAAGGGTTAATTAATGATTAAAGAAAGAATTAAATAAAATGATTTGTAATTAGTTAATATTATTTACCAGGATAAAAATTCATGAGTAATTAATTTGATTTGAATGAATCAAACAATAAATTAATCTTACCTATGGATGTTTGCATTCTATTGGATGATTGTTTTGTTTGATACCCCTGATATGTGATGCTTTGTTTTGAGCTGTGCGACTTATTTATCTGTAATTTATGTATCTGTGATCTGTGACCTGTAAATAAAGATGAGCGTTATAGTTATGCCGCTTATCAACTGTATTTCTATATTTGATATGTGATGATTGAATGATGTGGCACTATTGTGTTAAACCCCTGGACCACACTTATACACACACCAATATGGATTTCACGAGGAAATCGATTAAGTCACAGATAATTTAAATTTAATGTTTTTGAAATTAAAGTTTTAATTTCAAATTGATTTTAAAAATGGATTTGGGTTAAACGGTAAAGCTTTGGAAAAAGGTTTTCACAGATAAAAGCTATTTTGAATAACTCGGTAAAATCTCCAATTTAAATAATTCAATTTGAATTTGAATTCGATATTTGGAATTGAATTCGATGATTTGGAAATTATGGTTAAAGATATTATAAACATGGTTGTATGAATTTAAACCATTTTAAAGGTATGGTTTTGGGAATTTGAATTTAACCCAAGGATTTCAACTCGTATAAATGAATCAGATTTCCAAAATGAAAACTGTTGTTTTCAAATGATAAATACTTGTAGATAAGAACTGAGATTCCAGTTAATTAGGGGAATTTCAAGATTGAATAGAGAAATGATTTTCCTAAGTTATGAATGAATTCTTTTTGAAAGCTATGAATTAAAATCTGTTTATTTTTAACAGATGTAAATTGATGATTTGTTTAAATCAAATTGAAATGAAATTGTTTTGAAGGCTATAAGTTAAATCTTTGATTTAAAGATTTAACGAGTTAATCAAATTGAAATGAAAATTGATTTGAAAAATCTGTGAATGAATCTTTTGTTTAAAAGATTAAAATGTGAAAAAATTGTTCAAACCGTTAAAGGTGGTGAAAATGAATCTTTTTGTTTAAAGATTTAAAATGGTAATTTGTTAAGCCATTTGAAGAAAAGTTTTGGGTAATAAGTTGTGACTTAATTGAAATCCCATTATCCATTTGTTTTGAAATATTTTCGCTCACTATTCGGGTTAACCGGGAAAGGACCATGGGGTCGTATAACCCATTCCGAATATGTGATACGTCGTTGTGAATTGCATTGAAGATCGGTGTTGAAGACCCGGTATTTGCAAGAGTGATAGGATGACCTATCGATTGACTCTGCACCGAGTAGCTACGGTATAGGGTTCTCCATATGTGATGGTGAATCCGATCAGGATTGTGGATATCCGGATTGCAAGGACTTCTTTGTAAGTGCCTTCGGTTTTGTTCGAGCCCGGAACAGACTTGTATGGATTGTATGTCTGACATTACAAGTTGAGATATAAAGCCGATTTCTTTCAAAAATATTTCTGTTGGTGGCGGAGAATTTATTCTTTTAGCTTAACACCCTTCTCTGAGACGTACGAGCTCAGAGGTTATATAGTTGAAGTTATCAGCGATATATTCCTAATTTGGTAATGTGACATGCTGAGTGTTGCTGAAATGATCATTGTGTTGATTATTTGTGATAGGATCGTTTATTTGATCGTCTATCCTTGTGATCATTGTGTTGATCATTTGTTGACCCAAAGCATGACTTTTGTATAAAGTATGTTTTTGTGGACGTGACTTCGTCGAGCCTCACACCCCGTGAATGGTCAAAACAGGAAAGAAGCAGCAAGGTTATGAGGGGTAGCACCCTTTAGGATGTGTCCATTTCCTTCTGGAAAAGGGTGGTATCATGGTATGGAGCCCAGATACTTACTCATGTTGAAAACACTTTGTTATGATTGTGTGAATTGATTACGAGCGCTCGGTGAAAAGGTCCCAAAGGACCGGGGGATGGCATATTCGGTCAGTTGTTACTCAGTTAGGGGTAACCCGGCCTTGTGTTGGTAGAGATCCGGTTTGGTTCTCGGGGATGTCCATCCAGAGGCATTCTCATGTGGCAATGGGAAGTTCCTTGGCCTGATCATTCGTTGGAAATCCAAAGAAACAATACGTGACTTGTACGGTTTTAGTTGTAGGACCTATCATTCACTTATGGTGTCGCAACACTGTTTGGATGTTAGCTATAGTAGGCATACGATAATGGTCGTATGTTGGCTAAGATTTATATTCTACTTTCGAAATGAATTTTTCCTACACTATGCACTAATAATAATATCAAATGTTCTTTTAAATGCGTATCAAGCATCTTTGACTATCATAAGGAGAAATCTCCTCTGATTCTGCGTTTGCATTGTGTGTGTGTGTGCGGGAGGCCTTATGGTAGTCTCATTTTTAAAAGCATTGCGAATTGACTTTAAAAATATTCCTCTATTTTGATTTTAAAGAAAAATAAACTGTTTTTGTTGCTCATACCAGTCCCACGACTGATCCGGAGTTTATCGTTTCTTCCCTAAACTCTGGGTGCTCATTATTTTCTACACGAGCAGTCTAGAGTTGGGTTTTTCAGATAGTCAGATTAGTAGGTTATCTGGAGCTAGTTCAGTCTTTGGATCACACCGGTCTTGCTTATCTTGGTGCATTGTTATGGGGAGTTCGAGCTATTGGTGGAATAGTTCTTGGAAATGGAGTTGCAGTTATTTTTGGAGTTCTCCCTTGAAGACTGTTTTAGAGTTATTTGTTCCACTGCTAGATGTTATCGTTTTCTTTTCCGCTGCTATTTATTGTAGCATATCTCTGATGTATATTGATATCTATTGGATCATCTGTTGTATCAGATATTGTATCAAAGCTATATATCAATGTATTATTCTTTTATTCCGCTGTGTTATTTACTTAATGTTGTTATAAGCTCCGGCGAATCGGATTTGAACGGTCGAATCTATGACATTCGAATACGATATGAAGTATGGATGTCGATTTTCAAGCGGGCAAAATCCGAAATGTTACATTTGGTATGAGAGCTAAGGTTAAACTTTAGCTCAGGAGTGTAACACATTAAGTAACTCATTAGAGATAGGGTGAAGTATCCCTAGAATGAGTAATCCCTAAGATATCCATTCGAATGCCTCAGTAAATTCTCTTACTATCCACCAATAGTAAGTATGAGTGCAAGAAGTGAATGAGATAGGGGAATACGACTATAAATGGTCAATTTCTTGCAGCAGTGGAAACAATCTTATCTCTATCAGTCTCTTTTGTTCAGCGTCTCTTTTCAATTCTTTGATAGTTCCTGGAAGATCCAGGTAGAAAATTCGATATATTAATATGGGACATAAACTCCGATTTGGCCAGAATTGTTGTTTGGATGAATTGGTTGTTTTGGTTGTTATGGTTGATAGGTATACTTTAGTTTTAAACTAAAAATTTTGAAATTGTAACCATATATCTGTCTATTTTTGGGGCCCAATATACTCTACGAATGATTAGTTATCCCTTTGAACTGACCAATGCTCCTGCATATTTCGTAGATTTGATGACCCGAGTATCCTATGTAGTATTGTATGAGTTTGTTCTCATATTATTGATATTCTGATTTGGTAAGCCAAATGCAGAATAGATATCTAGTTTGACACGAAGAATTGTTCTTCTATCTTTCATCTATCTTCGTTATCTCTCTTTGGCGAATTTCGAGGACGAAATTCTTTTAAGGGGGGAAGTCTGTAACGATCTCGAATTTCGATTTATTTTAAATTGATAATTAAATTTACTTTTGATTTAAAATTGTGAAATTAATCGGTGATTATATAAAATATTAGTTAAGTTATGAATTATTGAAAAAAATGTATTTAAATAAATATTTGAATTGGGATTTAAAAATATTGTAAGGTAAAATAAAATACAAACAAATGTATTACAATAATAATAAATATACTTGTATTGACATACAAGATAAGTATTGATGTTAAAAATAAAACGTTAAATACAAACACATATGTAAATTGGGAAAAATTCTAGAAGTAAATGTTCAAAAATTAAATAAACCTTATAAATGTTAAAGCATAAGTATAAAATAAATTATAACAACATAATAGTTATAGAATTCCATTTATAATTTCAAAGTAACAAAACAAATAGACTAGATGTGTACAAAATTTACACATAAGTATGAACACAAACATAAGGTACCTTTGCATTTAATGCTAGTTTAAACCTAAGTCAATTCGAAATATTATAAAATGTTTTCAGCCTCCATTGAATAAAAGTCTCTTGTACTAGTGATACCACAAACCTGTACACTTCGGCCAGCATATTGTTTTATATATCATGTTCTTGCTTCAAATTTCGTGCATTCAAGTGGAAACAAAAAGAGGCCAAAGTAATTAATGGATGAGATCCTTAGCACACAATATTATCTATCAGCCACCAAAGAAATATGCATAAAACAAAGCAAAGTAGAAGTAAATCTAGGTACAAATAGAAGTATGGGTAAACTTTTTTTATATCAGCCGAAGTCAAGCAAACATTTAATGCAAGCTACCTTAGTACATAATATTTTATCTCTAGCAATGCAGCCTATGACTAAAATAACACTTCAGCCCCAAATGGAACCATTCTCTGATCAAAGAAAAAAAAATAATAACAATAAAAACATATATTTGTACCTGAAAACGGTGAAATCCAGGCATCACTCCCTGTACAAGCTCTTTTACATCATCTCTTTGCTTTCATTCGTTCAAGGCATAGAAAACCTAAAGGTAAATAAGAAACACTTCCATCTTTACAAAACTTAAATAATGTTTGCAACAACGACAAGCTAATTTGGAGGAAGATCAAAGCAAACATTCTCAGTTTTTATGATCAAAGCCTGTTTCTATAAAAAGCTCTGCCACTTTGCTAAAATCATGTGAGTAACTTTTGTTTATTTAACTCAAATAGTATGATCTGTGCATATATCTGTGAATGAAGATCTTTAATTTAAAAATAGTTATAAGAATGATATTTGTCATGTATTATCTGAAAATCAAAAAGAATAGGACAAAATAAAAATAAAACAGGCTTCTCTGTTTTATAACTGTGAGTAAACATCAAAGTTAAAGCTTTAAGTTCAATTTAAGCAGTTCATGATTCAAAGATCATATGACATGGTATATACTTTGTTTTGTATGATTTTGTGTTGCTCTGTGCTCACTGTGTTTGTTACAGTTTGAAATTTATCTTTCAAACTTACATAAATTTTTATCTAATCATGGTAATGTTAGAATTCCAAAATATTCAAGACGATTAAATCCTAAACTAAGATTTTTAATACTGTTTAAATAGGTTGCGCGAAATGTTATCCCTGGAAACTATGTTTACAGGAAATCAAATATTACTGAGATTCATGATTTTTGAAACCAAAACGAGGATTTTTAACTAAGTATGTCAAGGGCAGATTGAAATTGAATAAAGTTTACAATTTTTTCAATTCCTGTCAATTGATTCATTTATAAATTTTGAAACTTGTTACGAAGCATGTTTGGCCATCTGAGATGATTAGAAAATTGTTGCAAGTTTTTTTTAATACAAGAATTTCTTGATTGAAATGGATTTAGGGCTTGGGTTCCAGTGTGAGTCATGGCTGTAATCGTGGTGATTTCATCATCACTTCGCGATCGAGCATCGTGAGCATTTGCGAAATGGAAGGTGGATGTGTTGTCGTCGTGTGGCCGAAGTTTGAGCGACCTCGGTGGTGTGAACGGCGAAGACGAGGCGTTTTTGTCAGTAAGGGTGGTTGCAAGATTTTGGGTCAAACTGCTATATTTCGATTTCGCACTTTTGAAGACGAACTGGGTTTGGTTTTCGAACCTATAGGTGATTTTTGTTTTGCCTGAAGCGTTGGAGTTCGCCAGAGTCAAGTTGCGCGGCCGTGCATGTGCACGGCAGCGGTGTTGGCGTCAGTGCCGAGAGGGGGAGTTCTGACTCGGGTCGCGCATGTGGAAAATTGGGATCTGCTTCGAGTTTTATCGAGAGCAGGATGGATGGCCTGTTGCGTTTCTTCATGGTTTAATTTAAGTTTAAACTGTTAGAAATCTTACTGTTTAGAGAAAAAAAAATGAGAAGAGAAAAGAAACAGGGAAAAGAAGAAGAAGGTGGAATGGGAAGAGAGACGCGGGAAGAACACGGGGGGGAACTCGAGAATTTCTCGAGTAAGGGGCGGTGTTGCCTCGGGTCCACTCTTTAATGGACATGCATAGTTTTGTTTTAAGTATTTTGTATAACCAAGTTAAAAAGCGTTTCATGAATTAACTTATGTCAAAAGATTTGTAATTAATAAATCGAAATTGGATAATTAATCAAATTTGTTTATAATTAATTAATATTAGTAAATCCAAAAATCAACTTAAGGTTAATCAATTGTTTGTAACTACTTAAGGGTAATTAATAAAATGATGATTAATTAATTAATTAAAGATAAATGGTGAATTAAATAATTAAAGATTGGTTATTTAATAATTAAAGGTTGGTGAATTATGATTTAAGGGTTGATTAATTAATTATAAAGGGTTAATTAATGATTAAAGAAAGAATTAAACAAAATGATTTGTAATTAGTTAATATTATTTACCAGGATAAAAATTCATGAGTAATTAATTTGATTTGAATGAATCAAACAATAAATTAATCTTACCTATGGATGTTTGCATTCTATTGGATGATTGTTTTGTTTGATACCCCTGATATGTGATGCTTTGTTTTGAGTTGTGCGACTTATTTATCTGTAATTTATGTATCTGTGATCTGTGACCTGTAAATAAAGATGAGCGTTATAGTTATACCGCTTATCAACTGTATTTCTATATTTGATATGTGATGATTGAATGATGTGGCACTATTGTGTTAAACCCCTGGACCACACTTATACACACACCAATATGGATTTCACGAGGAAATCGATTAAGTCACAGATAATTTAAATTTAATGTTTTTGAAATTAAAGTTTTAATTTCAAATTGATTTTAAAAATGGATTTGGGTTAAACGGTAAAGCTTTGGAAAAAGGTTTTCACAGATAAAAGCTATTTTGAATAACTCGGTAAAATCTCCAATTTAAATAATTCAATTTGAATTTGAATTCGATATTTGGAATTGAATTCGATGATTTGGAAATTATGGTTAAAGATATTATAAACATGGTTGTATGAATTTAAACCATTTTAAAAGTATGGTTTTGGGAATTTGAATTTAACCCAAGGATTTCAACTCGTATAAATGAATCAGATTTCCAAAATGAAAACTGTTGTTTTCAAATGATAAATACTTGTAGATAAGAACTGAGATTCCAGTTAATTAGGGGAATTTCAAGATTGAATAGAGAAATGATTTTCCTAAGTTATGAATGAATTCTTTTTGAAAGCTATGAATTAAAATCTGTTTATTTTTAACAGATGTAAATTGATGATTTGTTTAAATCAAATTGAAATGAAATTGTTTTGAAGGCTATAAGTTAAATCTTTGATTTAAAGATTTAACGAGTTAATCAAATTGAAATGAAAATTGATTTGAAAAATCTGTGAATGAATCTTTTGTTTAAAAGATTAAAATGTGAAAAAATTGTTCAAACCGTTAAAGGTTGTGAAAATGAATCTTTTTGTTTAAAGATTTAAAATGGTAATTTGTTAAGCCATTTGAAGAAAAGTTTTGGGTAATAAGTTGTGACTTAATTGAAATCCCATTATCCATTTGTTTTGAAATATTTTCGCTCACTATTCGGGTTAACCGGGAAAGGACCATGGGGTCGTATAACCCATTCCGAATATGTGATACGTCGTTGTGAATTGCATTGAAGATCGGTGTTGAAGACCCGATATTTGCAAGAGCGATAGGATGACCTGTCGATTGACTCTGCACCGAGTAGCTACGGTATAGAGTTCTCCATATGTGATGGTGAATCCGATCAGGATTGTGGATATCCGGATTGCAAGGACTTCTTTGTAAGTGCCTTCGGTTTTGTTCGAGCCCGGAACAGACTTGTATGGATTGTATGTCTGACATTACAAGTTGAGATATAAAGCCGATTTCTTTCAAATATATTTCTGTTGGTGGCGGAGAATTTATTCTTTTAGCTTAACACCCTTCTCTGAGACGTACGAGCTCAGAGGTTATATAGTTGAAGTTATCAGCGATATATTCCCAATTTGGTAATGTGACATGCTGAGTGTTGCTGAAATGATCACTGTGTTGATTATTTGTGATAGGATCGTTTATTTGATCGTCTATCCTTGTGATCATTGTGTTGATCATTTGTTGACCCAAAGCATGGCTTTTGTATAAAGTATGTTTTTGTGGACGTGACTTCGTCGAGCCTCACACCCCGTGAATGGTCAAAACAGGAAAGAAGCAGCAAGGTTATGAGGGGTAGCACCCTTTAGGATGTGTCCATTTCCTTCTGGAAAAGGGTGGTATCATGGTATGGAGCCCAGATACTTACTCATGTTGAAAACACTTTGTTATGATTGTGTGAATTGATTACGAGCGCTCGGTGAAAAGGTCCCAAAGGACCGGGGGATGGCATATTCGGTCAGTTGTTACTCAGTTAGGGGTAACCCGGCCTTGTTGGTAGAGATCCGGTTTGGTTCTCGGGGATGTCCATCCAGAGGCATTCTCATGTGGCAATGGGAAGTTCCTTGGCCTGATCATTCGTTGGAAATCCAAAGAAACAATACGTGACTTGTACGGTTTTAGTTGTAGGACCTATCATTCACTTATGGTGTCGCAAAACTGTTTGGATGTTAGCTATAGTAGGCATACGATAATGGTCGTATGTTGGCTAAGATTTATATTCTACTTTCGAAATGAATTTTTCCTACACTATGCACTAATAATAATATCAAATGTTCTTTTAAATGCGTATCAAGCATCTTTGACTATCATAAGGAGAAATCTCCTCCAATTCTGCGTTTGCATTGTGTGTGTGTGCGGGAGGCCTTATGGTAGTCTCATTTTTAAAAGCATTGCGAATTGACTTTAAAAATATTCCTCTATTTTGATTTTAAAGAAAAATAAACTGTTTTTGTTGCTCATACCAGTCCCACGACTGATCCGGAGTTTATCGTTTCTTCCCTAAACTCTGGGTGCTCATTATTTTCTACACGAGTAGTCTAGAGTTGGGTTTTTCAGATAGTCAGATTAGTATGTTATCTGGAGCTAGTTCAGTCTTTGGATCACACCGGTCTTGCTTATCTTGGTGCATTGTTATGGGAGTTCGAGCTATTGGTGGAATAGTTCTTGGAAATGGAGTTGCAGTTATTTTTGGAGTTCTCCCTTGAAGACTGTTTTAGAGTTATTTGTTCCACTGCTAGATGTTATCGTTTTCTTTTCCGCTGCTATTTATTGTATCATATCTCTGATGTATATTGATATCTATTGGATCATCTGTTGTATCAGATATTGTATCAAAGCTGTATATCAATGTATTATTCTTTTATTCCGCTGTGTTATTTACTTAATGTTGTTATAAGCTCCGGCGAATCGGATTTGAACGGTCGAATCTATGACATTCGAATACGATATGAAGTATGGATGTCGATTTTCAAGCGGGCAAAATCCGAAACGTTACAATCTCACTCAGTTTAGATTTAAATTTAAATTTGAATGATTAAATCTAAATAATTGTTTGAATGATTGGTTTGGTTGATGTACTATAGTATGGTATATTTGGAATTGGTGTATTATATTGTGCTAACGCCTGTGGATGCAGGGAAAACAGGTTGGAGGGATCCAACTGGATCCCTTAACATTTATTTAAATTATTAAACACCCACAGCTGTGATTGATTGATATTCTGTGATGAATTATATTAGAATATTGAATGTTATAGTCTGCTTGAATATTTCGGTACTCTGTTTTATCCAAATATATAGGATTGGACTTTGAAAGGAAATAAAAGAAGTGAACTCTTAAGAAATAATTATAAAGAATGTATATAACTTAAAGTGAATTGGATAAGAATATTAGTGGTTTCAAAATGCTAATTAATAAAATTCTATATATGGAAAGGAATTTTTGAAACAGAAGTTAATGAAGTTTGAAAACTTCAATGATATTATTTAATAAAACAAGCATTTATTTAATATTTAAGATTTGAATTATTGGAAGAAGGATAAGAAGAGATTGGGAAAATCTGAAATTGGTATATTTCAGTTAAAAGATTTAAAATCAAACGGAAAATAATAACAATAATAATAAGTCCGTAACTAATGAATTTTTGAAATAAATTGAGTAATTAAAGAAACTTCAAATAAAATAAATTGGAAATCAATTTTGGGGAAATTGATTTAAGTGATTGAAGTTGGAATTTTCTCTGGATGGCCAAGTACATGCTTTTAAAAGGTAAAATTGCAAATATAAATTAAATGTTTTAAAGTTGTTTTTAAAGAAAGCAAGTTTTGTAAAATTTATTATTTCTATTATCTAAAGTCTAAAGTAAGTATTTGCTTTAATATATTCTAGCAGTAATTATTAAGAAGTAACTTAGTATTTTGTTTTAAAGGTAGGAATCTAGTTTTATATTTTATTAAATAACCTTATTTCAAATATTCATATAGTATGTATTTTTAACAAATTATTAAAGTAATTTTAACTTGAATGTTTTAAAGTATATTTCAAAGTAAAGTGTTTAAATTATTTTAAAATCTAGTTTCGTGCTTGGTGATTTCAATGGAAATAGAAAATATTTGGGAAAGTTTATTCTGAAAAGAAAGATGATTTGAAACTGTTTTCAAGGTTTGGAAATAGAAATATATCCTGTGAAGATATTTTAGAGGCTAATAAATAATTTGGGAAATTATTTATTATTTGATGGTTGCTTCTAAATATTAATTGATAGTTAAATCACCGACTATCAATATTGGACAAATACGTTGATCGTTTCGAAGAGACCGGGATCGAGATTTATTTCTCGAAAACCACTTCGATCCGGTTTGTACGTTTCATGAAAAACGATTTTGGATTCGAAGATCGAGCAGTGAAGTGCAAGGGCTAGTCGCTACTAATCCTGAGGATATTTCCAAAATGGATGTAGTAGGAATAGTGCCTTCGGTTCCGTTCGAACCCGGGACGGACTTGTATGGATGAATGCTTGCGAAACATCGTCAGGTGGACGATGGGCATTCTAAGGGTTATATTCTAAAAAGGTAATGCTTAGCCTCAAGCCTCATCAAATGGGAATGGCTGAAAATCAGGGGTTATGCAGCAAGGCTTCGTGGGTAGCCCCCACTGGAGGGTGAGGCCATCCCTGTCTAGATGTCCCTTTTATTTCGTCTTAGTGGGCGGTTGCTGATCCCAACCGCGGGGTGATCTTGCTCGGGACTGTCCAGTAAGGGATGGTTCCGGTCTTGTGTTGTAGGGGAGTTAGGGTGGCTCCTCAGTACGCTGATCTAGACCAGGTACTGTGACAGGTGGTGCCCCAGTGCCTAGCCATTAGTTGGAATCCATTTTCCCTACGCGCCCGTACGGTTTTGATTGTGCCCAACTATTGCTGAAACGTGAGTGCAAGCATTACAGCTAAATTCTATTTTACTTTCTATAGACACTATTATAATATCAGAGGATTTTAATTAAAATGTCTTAGCTATCGTAAGGTAAAAACCCGACATGTTTATTTGTGGCGTGGTCTTACGAGATGCTTTTGTTTCCAAAAGGATTTTTGAAACTTTAATAATCAACCGAGTGTGATTTTCTCACGCTGGTATTCCAGACTGACTCAGGTGTTATTTAACTGTAATGCTCAGGTCAGACCGAGTATTATAGAATACAGGATATGATGTTGTGGAGCTCAGAAGACGAGGTGGACGACGATACGTACATACGTACTTGTTTATATATATTCCGCTGTGTTGAGTTGTTGTGTATCCTTTTATATGATATTGATGTTGAGCTGTGATTGATGTACTCTGATGATGTAATATATATTTGATCCTTGAGTAAAGATTATTTATTATCTATTATATTTTATTCCGCTGCGGTGGTTAGATTCTGTTGTTGTTTTCTATTTTCTTCTTCTACCTCTTCTTCTTTAACCCAAATGGTTCGTATTTCTATGCAACTTGAGTTGATTATTGTGACTCAAGGGGTATGGATTTGCGGGCTGTTACATAGGCTGTACCAAATAGTAGAGAAGGCAAGGCAAAAGACTGTGTATTCGTATCTCCTTTTATTTCAAAGTTATTTAAATTGAATGTCGTGTTGAACTTTAAATTTATTTGGTTTTGTTTTGGGTTGTAACACAAGATCTATAGCTTGGATCTTGCTCTCCATTCAAAGTCCGTAGTCTTGTCTATTTGCTTTTGATTCCGTGTGTTATTGGTTTGCAATCTCCAACATTTAAAGGTGAGTAAAACTCACACGACATTTATACTTATGCAGTTGTGAAACAACAACAACTGAATGTGTAGAAAAAATATATGATGTTATAACTGCCATGTGATTATTTATATATGATGTTCAACCTGTTAAATTTCATGTCATATCATCTGTTACTGCTATATGTGGTTAACTGTTCATTTATATCTGTTTATCACACTGCAAGTTCCCTGTAGTTTAGGTTCACTATGGGTTGAAATGATACGTACCCGAACGGACATTAGAATAGGGAAAAATCGTTATGGGCTGAAATGATAGGCCTGAACGGTTTTTATTTATTTTATTTCAACTTGGGATTGCGGGTTTGAAATGATAGAACCCGGATTTTTCTTTTAAACTGCAGATTGAAATGATATATATCTATATCACTAGACCTAGGTTAGAAAACTATATACAGGCCCGTGGTTATATTTTATAAAGTATTTTGAATATATTTAATATTTTTAAAAGTGAAAAATTATGAAATTTGATTTAAATTGGATTTTTAATGTTTATATAAAGAAATTTTGGATTTTTCTAGAAGAAAAAAAATGTAATTCAAATGAATGGTAAAAAGTGAATTTTTGAAATATAACTTAAATTTAGAAATTTGGACTTTGGTTTTTAAAATGACATTTAAGTTATATAAATAAAATTTTTAGTGGTTTAAATATATATTTATAATAATTTGATTTAAATAGATTTTTAAAATGCTTTAAATAAAGTATTTATGATTTTGTATAAGTGGGAAATGTTAAACAAATAAATGGTTAAGTTGAATTATTGAAATATAACTTAAAATCTGAAAATTTGGGTTTCGGTTTAAAAAGGGAATTTTAAGTTATATAAATAAAATGGAAATTTAATTATATTTGGAAAATGGTAAATATGATGATTTGGTTAAATTTGAGTTTAAATGAATTAATAAAGTATTATTGATTTTTCTATGTATTAAAATGGTTAAATGAATGAATGCTTAAAAGTGTAATTTTAAAATGAACTTGACCTGGAAATGTGAATTTGGTTTTAATTAAGGGTTTAAGTTAATTTAATAAATTGAAAATTTAGTTTAATTTGTGAAATGATAATTTGAAAATGTAAATGTTAATAAAGTGTAAAATGTAAAAATAGGAAAGTTTACACTTGAAATTATTAAGTGGATTTGTGAAATTTGATTTAATTATAAAATGTCGCTTTATAAAAATCATTAATTAAAAGAGCATTTTAATGAACATCTTGAATGTTAAAATATGATTTTTATAATGTTTAAATGGTTTAAATTGAAATGTTTTCAAGTATTACTTTCAGCACCTTTTTCTGAATGCTGTGAAAGGTTGAAATTTTCAATGTTTATGGTTTTAACTTAATAAATGAACTCATAATGGTTTAAAACTTTGGAAATTGAATACTTGATTTGAAATTATATAAATGAATTATTTTGATTAAAATATAAGCTATTTAAAAGGTGATTTGGAATGATAATAAATGAATGATATCTTTGAATTTAAAAGGGATTTAAAGTTGAATATTTGGATTTGAACTTATATGATGATTTGAAATTGAAGTTTTGAAAGATATGATATTTTGATATATAAAAATGTTTTGAAATGAATTTTTGAAAGATATGATATTTTGATATAATAAATGTTTTGAAATATAGTTTTGAAAGATATGATATTTTGATATTAAAAGTGTTTTGAAATGAAGTTTTGAAAGATATGATATTTTGATATTAAATTGATTTAAAAATGAAGTTTTGAAAGATATGATATTTTGTTAATAAAATGATTTGAAAGGAAGTTTTGAAAGGATATGATACTTTAATATATTAAAATGATTTGAAAGGAATTTTTGAAAGGATATGATAATTTAATATATTGAAATAATTAGAAATGACTTGATATTTATCTTGATAAATATTTGAATTTGAAATATATGGTATGTTGATATACAGAAATGGTTTGGAAATGATTTAATCTTTATTTTGATAAAGATTTGGATTGAAATGATATTTTTTTTTGAAGTACAAAATATTATTATTAAGTTATAACCACGGGTTATAATAACGATTGGTTGGCAAAGAGACCGAAATCGGATATGGGCATACTCTCTGTCGATACCAAAAACCACTTTGACAACCGTGTACGCGATGGAGATTCCAAAATGAAATAGGATGGTGGCGACGTTCTTGAGGTATACTACGTGGACCCAACTACCTTGAGTTGGCATAAGGTGGCTAAAACAGGAGCGGTCTCGGCCAGTTGAGGTCGCACCTCGTAGCGGACGCATTTCTTCGATACCATACTATTACTTGTGATTGTTTGGGCGCCCCTCCTATTTTTGTGGGAATGTGTTCAGTGGTGGGCGTATGTGGCTGCTGCGTTACAACCAGCCCGAGTGTCATAATTGGTATATCTACCTTAGCATTGCCTTGTGTGCCATGTCACCTACCATATCGAGCATTTACTACGAGTTTCTATTTGTGTCGTACCTATGCAGTATCTACTCGTAGTCTCCCGATCAGGAGATATGCAGGTATTGTATAGACTATTGGCATTATTTGTGTTAAGGTGGAAAATGTAAAGCCTTAACGCTATTTAAAAGTATGTTTATTTTACTGTTAGACATTATTATAATAGCGCAATATACTATATAGTAATAGTTTAACGGACCCTTAGAGGATGGGTGGTCCCAAGCATCCTTTAAGTTACTTGTACTTTTACTACAGTTCACTTGAGTTGGTTTACATTGTATAAGTATGTATGTACTGACTCGAGTGTTTGTATTTTTATTTACGCTCGGGTCAGCCTGAGTATTCACAGATTTGGATTTCCTCTTTCTGAAGATTGGAATCGCTGGAGATTATCTGCTTGTCTAGTTTTATCTGTTTCACTTCTAGTAATCCTGTTGATCCCAGTGTTATATTCATCTTGTACTTGGTTATCATACTTAGACTTCTGTTGTACTTTATTTCTTCTGTTTTATCTTATTTAACTCTGATATATTTATATGGTAGCTTTATGAACTACTATTACTTTTACTTCCGCTACACTATTATTACTCTGTGTCTGTGATCTGTGATTATTATTTACTCTATATTCTGAGATTTGCCAAATTTTATTTACAACGCGGTATTTTGAGCAATTCAAGTCCGACATGTGCGGATGCGAATGGTTGAAAATACCTGGCTGTTACATTTGGTATCAGAGCTTTGGCTTTGAGGCAAAACTTAGAATGTTTGGTAAATTTAGTTACAGAATCACTTTCATCCAAACTTGAATCTCTTCCTCTTTGATTCAAATTTCATTTGAATTTTGGAACGTTCCCTGCGGTTCCAAAAATTCATTCATGCCCCTCACTATTCATCTCCTTTTGATTCTGGAGTATCCCATAACTCCACTTCGAATGAGCATTATAGTGAATTGGCGGTCCTGCCAATCTCAAAAATTCATTTGTAAAGGGTGAAACTCCTTTACAATTAGCATCGATTCACCAAAGATTTATATCTATCCTTAGTTTGATGCTAATATCTTTTGTTATTCCAAACTCTATCTCTTAAGATCGAATGTAGATTTACCCCAGAAAAAAATCCACAATGGTCTTATTCTTTAAATCACGGTTGACCCTGTTATGGTTGCCCGTGATTTACTTAAGCTTACCCATCTCCCTACTCTGTTATTTAATCATCTTGTCTTTTGTTTCCTATCTATTCTTCCAAACATTTTGAATTGTACTTGTAAATCTATATTTTTTTTTATATATTGCGTTGTTTGGGTTGTTGATGTTGATTTGGGTTTCCGATCGATTCGTCTGATCAACGCTATCGATAGGATTTCTAAAACACTTTGACAGAACAAACTAACACAATATTATTTTTAAATTTTGGTTAATCAATTAAATTTTGATATATAAGTAAATTTATGGAACTTAATAAATTGATTTAAATTGATTATTTGAAATGATAATACTTGATTTATCATTTATAGTTCTATAAATGAATTTATAAATAGTTGTTTATAAATTGATTTGGGAACTGAAATGAATTTAAAACAAGAAATTTGAGAATTTAATTTCCGATGGTTTCAAACCTTGTGTTTAAGTTTTAAAGTATATTATTTAAAGTATTTTTGAATAAGAATATGTTTCCAAAGAATTTTAAAGTTTAAAAAAATCAGTGCTCTTCACTTTGTCACTGGGAAATAATTTCGGTGATGACTGCAGCATCATCGACATTCATTTTCGAGTTTCGAAGTGAAGAGACCGTTCTGTAGTTCTGCTACAGCTTTGTTTTGGGAAATCATACTGATTTGAGTTTCTATAATATGACTTGATTATAATATATATATATATATATATATAGATATATGATTAAATTTGATTTGATAAATTATGTACATACATTTATTTATCTCTAAATGGATTGAAGAAATCGAAAATTTAATTATTAAATTTTATTTTAAAGAATAATTCAAATTATAAAAAGAAAATCAAAATTTTGGATGAATATTCAAGCATGAAATGATTTAATTGGAAAGTTTTATTTGTATAATACAATTCCAATCAAATACCAGTTACCTTAATTTCAGAAGTTAACATTGTAATTGGATAATATACAATATAAAAAGATTTTATAAATAAAATTTGAGTGGTTAAAATAAATGTAATACACTTATATTTTAGTTATAAAATGATTAACATAGGTAAATAGAATAAAAGGAAAATTGAATAATTTAAAATATAAAATGATGTTAAAGGAACTAAGAATAAGTTAAAGCAGTTATAATAAGTGTAAACATACTTAACATAGGAAAAAAAATATTGAGAGGAGTAAATTTAATTTTTTATTAGGAATAAGGGAGAATTAATTTTATTAAGTACATTTTGAGTATAATAAATGATTTTTCTTCAAATCCATGATTTTAGAAAGTGTTAATTTAAGATGATTGGATAATAAGATAATGAAATTTAAGATAGTTAAGGTTTATTTAACTTGTGTAAAAACAAAATTTCTATTTAAGTTGAAATTTCCATGGTTTCAAACTTATTTCCTTATTTTGTTTTTCAAACTATCTTTTGGTTGTCCTTATTATCCTTATCTTGCTACAGATTGGTATAGACATCTTTCTATAATCTTTGATAATCTTTGGTAATCATTTTGAATCCATTTTTTTCATGCTTGTGTTCTTGATTCTAGGGGATCTTGGAAAGATCATCTCCACCTTGTTAAACTTACCTACAATGACACTTATCAGGTATAATCTCAATCTTCTTGTCACCTTGCCTTAATCTTATTTCATTTCTATCTTTTATGTGCTTTCCCGTACCTCATTCCTTTTCGGGGACGAAAAGTTTTGAGTAGGGGAGAGTGTAACAACCCTGTATTTTGTAATTTTAATTGAATTTTGATTTAACTTTATTATATTTAATTTAGATAATTTTGTTATTTTAAAATATGAACTTTGATTTTGATATGAATTATCATTCCAAACATGACCAGATAGAATAATTTCCAAAATAATGAATTTTGGTCAACTTTGACTTTTAACTTAAAAATTTAAAAGTTTGAGAATATGAATTTTATCTTTTATTATGAAAGTAAATAAAATTTTAAGATCACTACTTTTCATTTTCGTTGAAATCTGATTTATTATGTGAAAGTTATGCCTTTTTAATTATTGTGTGAAATTTGCTGTATTTAACAAAATTGTTTATTTTAAATTATATAAATAATATTTTTTTGGTCATGTAATGTTCTAATTTATATTTATATGATTAGAATAACATGTTATGTGTATCTTTTTGGTTTTCAAACTTTTTTTAAAGTGTAATTGATATTTTCCAGTGTCAGTTGTATATTTGTTTACAATTTCTAATTTCCAACTTCAATTAATTTAAGTAATTCCTTATTTATTTTTATATTTTTCTTAAGAACTTATTTTCTTATCATTCCCATTTTATTTTGTTCCACATTTATTTATTTATTTGACTTCTTATTTGTTTTAAAATGATAGAGAAATTTTATAAGGCTAGTGATATTTTATTTGTAATTTTCATGCCCAGTTTTCAATTTTTAAACAATTTCTTTAGTTCTTTTTCTATTTTTCTCGAATTTAATTATTTATTTTACTTTAGAAATGGTAAATAAATTATTTTTATTTCAAATTTTTACTTCATAATATTTTTAAGATGAAGTTGATAATTTTCCAAAGTCAATGGTGATTTATTTGTAATTTTTGAACCATGTTTTGAATTTTAAGCAATTTCCTTAATTCTTTTTATATTTTCTTTAGATTTAATTATTTATTTTCATACTATTTCACTTGTTTTTGGTTTTTAAAAGTATTTTCTGAAATTATTTTGGTTCATTTGTTTTAAAGGAAATGGAAATTTGAAGAGGCAAAGACTCTTCCTTTTCTTTTGACTTTTCACTTTCTAGACTTTTCAAATTTTATAACTCAACATTTATTTCTAGTTTGGCCATGAAAATTTTGTTCTTAGCCATGTATCTCATTTACTTTTCATGAAAAAGAATTCCACTTCTCATTCATTAAGGACTTGGAGGGAAAAAAAAGGGTAATGGCTCCTTATTTCTCTTCCTTTTCTTCTTATTTTTCCATATTATGGCTTGCTTTCTCATGCTATTTGCTAGGCCTCTCCTCCATAGCCGCAGCCACCACTTCCATGCCATCACCACCACCTATACTTCCAGCCATGACCAAGGCCGAGCCCTCCATCATGACCAAACCCCTCAAAAATGCAACCAAAGGCCTAAAACTATGCGTATTTGACCATTACTTGTTCATCTCCTTCAACCACCACCCTATCCATCACCATAGCCGCCACCACTCCTCTGACCTGACCTCTACACACCCCTTTCCAACATTGACTAGTCATGGTGCACCCAGGCCGAGCCATAATCCCAAGGTCGAGCCTTTGTTTTAACCAAAAATCACACTATTTGCCTTAAAACTCTTCACATTCTTATATATAAACTTCTCCACCATATTCCACTACCTAGGCCGTGCATACACATGACCAAACCCGAGCCAAAACTTGTTCAAACCAGAGCCAAACACATCCCTAGGCCGTACCAAATAGTAGAGAAGGCAAGGTAAAAGACTGTGTATTCGTATCTCCTTTTATTTCAAAGTTATTTAAATTGAATGTTGTATTGAACTTTAAATTTATTTGGTTTTGTTTTGGGTTGTAACACAAGATTTATAGCTTGGATCTCGCTCTCCATTCAAAGTCCGTAGTCTTGTCTATTTTCTTTTGATTCCATGAGTTATTGGTTTGCAGTCTCCAGCATTTAGAGGTGAGTAAAACTCACACGACATTTATACTTATGCAGTTGTTAAACAACAACAACTAAATGTGTAGAAAAAATATATGATGTTATAACTGCCATGTGATTATTTATATATGATGTTCAACCTGTTAAATTTCATGTCGTATCATCTGTTACTGTTATATGTTGTTAACTGTTCATTTATATCTGTTTATCACACTGCAAGTTCCCTGTAGTTTAGGTTCACTATGGGTTGAAATGATACATACCCGAACGGACATTAGAATAGGGAAAAATCATTATGGACTGAAATGATAGGCCTGAACGGTTTTTATTTATTTTATTTTAACTTGGGATTGCGGTTTTGAAATGATAGAACCCGGTTTTTTCTTTTAAATCGCGGATTGAAATAATATATATCTGTATCACATGACCTAGGTTAGAAAACTATATACAAGCCCGTGGTTATATTTTATAAAGTATTTTGAATATATTAAATATTTTTAAAAGTGAAAAATTATGAAATTTGATTTAAATTGGATTTTTAATGTTTATATAAAGAAATTTTGGATTTTTCTAGAAGAAGAAAAATGTAATTCAAATGAATGGTAAAAAGTGAATTTTTGAAATATAACTTAAATTTAGAAATTTGGACCTTGGCTTTTAAAATGACATTTAAGTTATATAAATAAAATTTTAAGTGGTTTAAATGTAAATTTATGATAATTTGATTTAAATAGATTTTTAAAGTGCTTTAAATAAAGGATTTATGATTTTGTATAAGTGGTAAATGTTAAACAAATAAATGGTTAAGTTGAATTATTGAAATATAACTTAAAGTCTAAAAATTTGGGTTTTGGTTTAAAAAGGGAATTTTAAGTTATATAAATAAAATGAAAATTTAATTATATTTGGAAAATGGTAAATATGATGATTTGATTAAATTTTAGTTTAAATAAATTAATAAAGCATTATTGATTTTTCTATGTATTAAAATGGTTAAATGAATGAATGTATAAAAGTGTAATTTTAAAATGAACTTGACCTGGAAATGTGAATTTGGTTTTAATTAAGGGTTTAAGTTAATTTAATAAATTGGAAATTTAGTTTAATTTGTGAAATGATAATTTGAAAATGTAAATGTTAATAAAGTGTTAAATGTAAAAATAGGAAAGTTTACACTTGAATTTATTAAGTGGATTTGTGAAATTTGATTTAATTATAAAATGTTGCTTTATAAAAATCATTAATTAAAAGAGTATTTTAATGAACATCTTTGAATGTTAAAATATGATTTTTATAATGTTTAAATGGTTTAAATTGAAATGTTTTCAAGTATAACTTTCAGCACCTTTTTCTAAATGCTGTGAAAGGTTGAAATTTTCAATGTTTGTGGTTTTAACTTAGTAGATGAACTCATAATGGTTTAAAACTTTGGAAATTGAATACTTGATTTGAAAGTATATAAATGAATTATTTTATATTAAAATATAAGCTATTTAAAAGGTGATTTGGAATGATAATAAATGAATGACATCTTTGAATTTAAAAGGGATTTAAAGTTGAATATTTGGATTTGAACTTATATGATGATTTGAAATTGAAGTTTTGAAAGATATGATATTTTGATATATAAAAATGTTTTGAAATGAAGTTTTGAAAGATATGATATTTTGATATTGAAAATGTTTTGAAATGAAATTTTGAAAGATATGATATTTTGATATCAAAAATGTTTTGAAATGAAGTTTTGAAAGATATGATATTTTGATATTAAAAATGTTTTGAAATGAAGTTTTGAAAGATATGATATTTTGGTATTAAAATGATTTAAAAATGAAGTTTTGAAAGATATGATATTTTGATAATAAAATGATTTGAATGGAAGTTTTGAAAGGATATGATATTTTAATATATTAAAATGATTTGAAAGGAATTTTTAAAAGGATATGATAATTTAATATATTGAAATGGTTAGAAGTGACTTGATATTTATCTTGATAAATATCAAAATTTGAAATATATGGTATGTTGATATACAGATATGGTTTGGAAATGATTTAGTCTTTATTTTGATAAAGATTTGGATTGAAATGATATTTTTTTTTGAAGTATAAAGTATTATTTTTAAGTTATAACCACGGGTTATAATAACGATTGGTTGGCAAAGAGACCGGGATTGGATATGGGCATACACTCTGTCGATACCGAAAACCACTTTGACAACCGTGTACGCGGTGGAGATTCCACAATGAAGTAGGATGGTGGCGACGTTCTTGAGGTATACTACGTGGACCCAACTCTCGTGAGTTGGCATAAGGTGGCTAAAACAGGAGCGGACTTGGGCCAGTTGAGGTCCCATCTCGTAGCAAACGCATTTCTTTGATACCATACCATTATTTGTGATTGTTTGGATGCCCCTTCGATTTTTGTGGGAATGTGTTCCGCGGTGGGCGTATGTGGCTGCTGCGTTACCACCAGCCCGAGTGTCGTAATTGGTATATCTACCCTGGCATTTCCTTGTGTGCCGTGTCACCTACATATCGAGCCCTTACTACGAGTTTCTATTTGTGTCGTACCTATGCAGTATCTTCTTGTAGTCTCCCGATCAGGAGATATGCAGGTATTGTATAGACTATTGGCGTTATTTTTGTTAAGGTGGAAAATGTAAAGCCTTAACGCTATTTAAAAGTATGTTTATTTTACTGTTAGACATTATTATAATAGCGCAATATACTAGAAGTAAATAGTTTAACGGATCCTTAGAGGATGGCCGGTCCCAAGCATCCTTTAAGTTACTTGTACTTTTACTACAGTTCACTTGAGTTGGTTTACATTGTATAAGTATGTATGTACTGACTCGAGCATTTGATTTTTATTTACGCTCGGGTCAGCCTGAGTATTCACAGATTTGGATTTCTTCTTTCTAGAGATTGGAATCGCTGGAGATTATCTGCTTGTTTAGTTTTATCCGTTTCACTTCTAGTTATCCTGTTAATCCTAGTGTTGTATTCATTTTGAACTTGGTTATCATACTTAGACTTCTGTTGTACTTTATTTCTTCTGTTTTATCTTATTTAACTCTAATATATTTATATAGTAGCTTCATGAACTACTATTTCTTTTACTTCCGCTGCACTATTATTACTCTGTGTCTGTGATCTGTGATTATTATTTACTGTATATTCTGAGGTTTGCCAAATTTTATTTACAACGCGGTATTTTGGGCAATTAAAGTTCGACATGTGCGGATGCGAATGGTTAAAAATGCCTGTTTGTTACAAGGCACATGTTATTGGTTCAAATATTAGCATGCTGGAAGTGACAGGGAGCATCAAGTTCATATCATGGGTTGGCTCAAAGTGTGGTAGTAGGTTGGCATGCTGATGGTGGTGATGAGGGCCAAGGATGGCTATGGAGGTAGTGGTCGTGGGTTTGCTCAGAGGTGTGGCAGTGGGTTAGCATGCTGATGGTGGTGGCGATGGGGGCCAAGGATGGCTATGGCGGCGGTGGACGTGGATTTGCCGAGGTAGTTTTATTTTTGAAGCAGGCATGATTTTTCTTGAATTGGGGAATAGGACTATTACAAGTGGGTTGTGTTTAGGGTGTGTGAGTTGGCCTTTGTGTTGTATGGGTGCATATCAAATTTGTTTAATCAATTAATTTAATTAGTTTAATTTAACTAATGTTTAGTAATTAACTCTTATCTTGCTCATACGAGGTCCAATCAAGATGCGGCCTTTTGCATTATGCTTGTAGGAGTGTGTTCCATGCGTTGAAGCTAATTTCATTGAGTTTGGCGTAATTATAATCTTAAGCTAGAATCGTATGCCGTTCGATTTTAGGTCAAATTGGAACACATAAGCAAAAACTGGAACAAATGTGAGTTGACTCACCTTTGGTTTAACATTATATGCTATGTGTTAATATAAATTATTATTTGTATGCTTGGATGTTTTATTATTGGTTGTTTGGTTTGGATGAATTTTCACTTTTGGAAGTGGATAATGTATGAAATGATTTGCATGGATGTTACAAGGAAATTTGGTAGAGGGATGCAACATGATTCCTCACCACTGCTAATCTCAATTTCCTTTATATACTTTCTATATAAATTATTGAGTGCAAGAAGCTTGGTAGCCTGGCCATATTGAATGCGACTTTAATATGTCATGGAAGTTGAATTCTTTTTAGAGCAAAAACCATGATTACATTTGTTAAGTGTTATGGTAGCTCTAGAGGTCATTATAGTATTTCGAAATACTATTATTTTTTATTTTTGATATGAAATTGGTTTTGATTTAAAGGATGATTTTAAATGTGACTTTGAAATTTTTGATGAACTTTTACTGGGAATTGGATTTTGTGTTGAATATGCGCTTTGCGCTATATGATTTTTGTTTGATGATAATAAACATATATACATTCATATAAATGTATTTGGTAATGTACTATTTTGTTTTTCATAGTTTAAATAAATATTTGTTGAATAAAATTAAATTACACAGAATTCGAATTTGAATTCAAATAGAACAAGTTGAACAGATTTTGAATTCAAACAGAAATTTTATTCAAACAAATATTTTGAATAGTATGTATTTGGTTAGATAAGTATCTGTTGAATAAAATTAAATTACACAGAATTCGAATTTGTATTCAAACAGAACAAGTTAAACAGATTTTGAATTCAAATAGAAATTTTTTATTCAAACAAATATTTATTACAATTTTAAATAGTACAATTTCATGCTCTCACTATACATATACATTTTTGATTACAATCACATCACATTTACAGTTAACCTCACTACATATCACTCACACTCGTACTTTGTCTTCAACTGCATTCCGGTTTGAATCCAGCATCTGAATAATCTGCAAAAATATTTTCAAACGCAGTAAAATTGAAAGAGAAATATTTTTGAAATTTGAAAGAAACGATGATTTTGAAAACATTGTTTGCCTCAGTTATTTGGGTTGTTCGTCATCATTTTTGACTGTGCAATATCTGTGCATATCAGTATTTTATCAGGGACAGGTAACTATAAGTGGCTGCAATACACACGTGTACATTCGTATACGTGTGCACTGCCTCGCCAACTTGTGTGCAAAAAATCAAACAAAAGCACAGAAATCAAAAACAAGGTCAAACCCAGGACAGGTTCAACTCAAGGCAAATAGATAAAGCAATTGACTACAAACAGTTCCAGTACAAGCCTGCAGAATGCAAATGGACTTGACCAAGTATACAAATGCAACTGTCAGACCAAAAGGCTGCATGAAGAACCAGAATACAAGTACAGGAGGTAGTTCAATATAAACATGCTCAGGTCAAAGACAACAAGTACAACACTGTACAAGTGCCACAAGCAACATCAACAAGCAGTGCAGACTTAAAGCACCACTAACCAGAATACATAGGCAACATGAAGCAATGCACATGTCATCAAAACATAATGAAGGCTGCAGTGAAGCATGTACATGAGTGGACTGGACTACAACTCGACCAAATGGCCAACATAACATGCAGTGCTGTGCACAAAAGCTACAATGGACTGCACAGATGTATTCAAGTCCAGCAACATGAACACATGAGAATGGACAAGGCACAAATCAAGTTGCAGACTCCAAGTTACAAACTCAAACAGGAATAAAATATGACAATACAATATGGTGCAGAACCAAATGCCACCAAGAATCGGTGCAATGACCAAGAAATGATACAAAACTTCAAATATGCAATGCTCAATATCACTACAAACTGCAGTGGACAGCAAAAATGATCAAATATACACAAATGCAGCCCAATAGACCAAAGTACAACATCAAAGACAGCACTGACTTAAGTATACAAGTGAAACTGCAATAACTCAGTGGACAGAAATGCACAAAAGCTACAATGGATGATCAAACTCAATGGACCAGACTACAAGCACGACAAACATAAACACAGTATCCACAGCAAACAACATGGTGCAGCAACCTACATATATAGTGAAGCAGTGCAAACTCAACAAAACCAAGTGCAACTGTAAAACCAAAATTTCAAGCATACAAAATGCTCAATGCAAACCACAATGTCACCGCAAACAAGTGATGACACAAGCACTTACACAAGATTGCCACCAACATAGCAGCAAGTACATGAATGCAAAATACAGGCAGTTAAGAATATCAAGTCAATGTTACAAAGTTAAACCAAAACCATGGAATCGCATAAACAAACACGATGAAGCATACAGAATAAAATACAATGGCATAGCAAGAGTCACAAGACCATCAAGCAATGAGCAAGTGCAAATCGAGCTCCAGAAATAACAAATGCAGACTCAAATTTCAACAGTGCAGTGAAATGCAGTGGTATGCAGCAGAGAAAATATAAAAGCAATGGTGATGACCGAAGCTAATACAGAGTAGTGGATTCGCATACTCAAAATCAACAGTCGAAGATATGCGTGTGACAAAGTCAAATATCACAAATCACGAAATCAATTCAAAGCCGTGTGAATCAAGCTACTAGAAATACGAAATTGACAAAGTCAGATTAATCCTCAGCATCAAAGCGTAATCGAACGGCAAAGCAAGAATTTTTGAAGCAATCAGTCGAACGCAAAAATAGGAAATCAAATCCTATTAAAACCCTACTCATCATCGGCATTTATATCCATCGAGTTCAAGTATCAATTTAGAAAAGCAAAAGGAGACAGTACATACCGAATTCACAAGCAACGAACTCGATCGAGCAACTGCAAAACGAGCAATAGTCAACCATCAGAGAAGCAGCGAGCTAGGCAACAAATCACAGATCAATTGAAGAAACCGAAGCACTAATTGGAACAAAGAGCCGAAGCCCCAACTGGAACAAAAGGGAACGAAGCCCTAATCAGAACGAAGCCGCCATTATTTCTCACGAACGAGACAAAAGAGGATCGGGTGAAATAAGGAAGTGGGCCGGTCTTAAAAATAAAAGGGGGTTTTGTTTATTTTTAAATTTAAGGCTTCTTTATATTGTTAATTAGTTTTAGGGTTATTGTCTATTGTTTTTAAATTATTGTTTTTTATTTTACGAATCAAAGAGTTAGTAAATCACCACCTAGGTTTAGGTAGTGTCAGATTGTCTATTTTGAATTAGTTCAGTGAGCAGGGTGTGCGAGTTTGCAAAGCTCTATAGGCGGGAGCAGTGTTTGCGAGTGAGCGAAACTCTATAGGCGGGAGCAGGGTGTGCGAGTCTAGTAGAGTGTTTGTGAGCGGGAGCAAAAGGGTCTGCGAGTCTAGTAGAGTGTTTGTAAGCGTGATACTGTTTAATTCTAATAGAAATCTGTGAATGCAGCAGTAGGCAGGGGTTGCCGAAGCTGGGTAAATTTTGTGTGTGATTTACTTTTCAGCATATTTATTTCTGCTATTATATTTCTGTGTTTAATTCGAGAAAATTTGCTATAACCCTATTCACCCCCCCTCTAGGGTTAATCTAGATCCTACAAGTGGTATCAGAGCCCGGTATATTTTTTATTTAACTCTAGAGTCATGAGTCTACAAAATAATGCTTTTTCTGAGGGGCAATCTATTGCTAGGCCACCCATGTTTAACGGGAACGATTATGCTTATTGGAAAGTTAGGATGAGTATTTATCTTAGTTCCGTTGATTATGATGTTTGGGATATTATTGAAACTGGCTATAAACCTCCCACTATAATCGTTGGTGGTACTGAGATTCCTAAACCTAAGGATAGGTGGGATGCTAACGATAAGAAATTGAAAACGACAAATGCTAAAGCCATGAATGCTTTGATATGTGCTCTTGATAAAAATGAATTTAATAGAATTTCTCATTGTACAACAGCACAGGAAATATGGCATACTTTGGAGGTGACACACGAAGGAACTTCTCAAGTCAAGGAGTCTCGGCTAGCCCTATTCAGCAATGAATACGAAAACTTTGTGATGGACGAAGGCGAGAGCATAAAGGATATGTTTAGACGCTTTTCAACCTTGGTATACAATGCTAGAGCGCTTGGGAAGGTATTCACTGAGGTAGAACTTGTGCGGAAGATACTACGAGTTTTACCAATGAACTTTGAGGCAAAAGTCACAACAATCCAAGAATCGAAAGATCTGAGCAAACTAAGCATGGAGGAGTTGATTGGCAACTTGATGACATATGAGCTTGAGTTAAAAGCAAAGGAAGAACGCAACAACTCCGAACCAAAGAAGAAGACGATTTCCTTAAAAAGTAAAGGAGAAAGCGATGAAGAAGATCTAATTGAAGAGCTTGCAATGGCTGTCAATAATCTTAGAAGATGGTCTAGATTCAAGCCACGCAAGAAGAAAACAAAGGGCAATAGGTCAAAAGATTCCGAAAATTCCGATAATGAACTGACATGTTATAACTGCAACAAGCCTGGCCACATCAAACCAAAATGCCCACTTCTCAAAAACAACAAAGAAAAGAAAAAGGCAAAGATGGTATTTGCAGCGACTTGGGATGATGAAGAAGGAGAGGAAGCTTCGGATAGTAGCCCAGAGGAGGCTAACTTGTGTTGCATGGAAAAATCAGAATCAGAAGCAACCTTCGACGAATCTAGTGAGGCAGGTGAGTTTTCTTATAAAGAACTTGTTTTCATGTGTTCTGATCTTACTAAGGTAGTGGATACTCTTGAATCTAAAATTGAAAAACTGAAATCTGATAGGAGAGAATTTGCTCGTGAAAATTTTAGGTTAAAAACTGAACTTGAAAATATTCAAAACCTAGAATGTAAAAAATGTAAGATTTTAGATTCAGAATTATCAAAACTGAGGAATAACTTTGAAAGTCTTGAAAATGAAAACTTGAATCTTAAGGAAACCATCGACACTAGGAGAAAGGATTTTATTAATCGATGCACCTCACTTGTCACTGAAAATTCAACATTAAAAACCGAAGTCCAAAATCTTGAGAAATCTTTGAATAACTTTTCAAGAGGCGAAAAATCTTTCAAAATGTTATTTGGAAATCAAATTTTTGCTAACAATAGAAAAGGACTAGGCTTTGGGAAATCACAAAATAATGATAATGCAAAAAGTAAAAGTGTTTTTGCTCGATCTGAAATAATTGGAAATCATGTTGAAAATCGTAGTTATAGAAACACAAAATCTAATCAAGTCAATTTAATGTGCACGTTTTGTAGAGAATTTGGACATAATCGAAATAATTGTTGGTATAGAACCAAACACGTGAAAACTATACCAATTTGGGTTCCAAAAGGCACAAATACAAAATCTTTGAAAGTCAAACAAATTTGGGTGTCAAAAGGAACATATATAAATAGTTTTGAGTCTCCAAAAACATATTTTTCATATTCTGCCACTAACAACAATGGACCTATAAAAACAAATAGGTCACACAAATCTTTTATCGTGTAGGTGTGGTGGCAGGCTAAGGAACAACAACAGTGTTCTCTGGATTTCGGCTGTTCCAGAAACACAACGGGCGACAAAGCAAAGTTCCTTAGCCTAGTATAAAGGTGACAGAATCACAATGGGCAATCACGAAAAATTATCGTAAAGGTAAAACAGGTAATTGTTTTTAAATGTGATTATCTGCACCATACTCTAAATTAAAATCAGCCAATATTGAGATGAACAAAAGATGATGATTTTGATGCTATGATTTTTTTTTTAAATATTGACTAACCATCTTTAAATAGAATTACTTGGAGTAATTATGATGATTGACTGATTCGGACTTAATTGATATGATTTTTTGACTTGTTCTTATTTATGACATTAATTTGTGCTTAATTGATGACCAATCAGATTTTCAATTTTTGAACTAATTTATATAAATTTGTTCGGTCAAATGTTGGTTACTCATGCTACACGTAGATATATTGGTTCTGACATTTTGATCACTGCTTGTAAATTTGCACGATTTCAAATTCATGAGAAAAAGGATTTTAAGAAATTGTTTTTTTGAAATAATTATGATGTTGATTGACTGTTGATTACTCATGAAAATAATTGTTTATCCTCTGGTTTCTGAAATTAACATCATGATATTTGTTTGAGTGTTAACACGGCTTAAATTCAAAATTCAAAAGAATGATGTTTTGAAATTTTTTGGTGCACATCTCATGGTTTGATTCAACAAGTGAATATTGAGTGAAATTTAAATTCAGATGCGGATTACACTGGTAATATAGTTGATAGAAAAATTATTAGTGTAACGTGATTAATTCTTGAAACATTCATTTGCTGCATCGTTTTTTTTTCAAAGAAAATATCTACATATTTTTCACTTGAAATAATTCTCAAATAGCAGAAAATTTTCTTATAAAACTCCCCTCAAGAAAATCATGTTTGACCATATTTACAGCTTAATCATTTTTGAAAAATTGATTTTATAATTTTTAATTTGATTTTAAATGACAAATTTGACTAATCTGACTCCCTTTGATTATCGAAAAGATAAATAGTGATTGAAAAAGAGATGAGTGTTGATATTTATCATATATTATAACTCGAGAAAGTATAATTAGAAAATTTCTTTAGAATTTCATAACAAGAGTTATAAAAACATTTTGTTGGGTAATAATTCCATGACCATTTCTATTTCTATCATCTTTCTATCGAACATCACTCATCAAGATCATATTTAGTATGTAAATTTGTGGTAGTTTACAAAGGAAATCATTTGTTCTTCAATATCTTTAAATCGGTGAAGGAAATTATTTGTGTTTCAATTTATTATATTCAGCAATTAAAAATAAATATCCAAAGTATTCACTCTCATTTAAAAGTCCTCACGGTCATGCATGGGTGAATTACTTGGATTTTTGATTATGTGCTTCCATGCTCATTTAAAAGTCCTCACGGTTATGCATGTATGGAACACATATTAAAAATAATTGATTTAATAGACAAGTTGATTCTAATCCCATTTAAAAGTCCTCACGGTCATGCGTGGTTAGAAGATACTTGATTTTATTTTTTAAATTAAATTGGAATACTACTAATCTCATTTAAAAGTCCTAACGGTTATGCATGGTTAGTAGATATTCAAATTTCCAGAAATATATATACCACAAATAGACATATCTATATGAATTTTTGATGATTCTATCTCCATCACTTCTGAAAGTGGAATATGCGCTTGACAAGGGTAATTATGATTTTTGTTTGAGTTTTATTGAAATTTGATATTTATATTTAATTGAGTTAAATGTTTGATTCATGTCTATCACTTCATCCCTATTTTTATAACACTGTTATTCTTTTGCTGATAACAAAAGGGGGAGAGAAAAGTTAAGATTTTGTCAAATAGAATCAAGCAAAGGTCAAATAACTTTCAATTTGCATATAGGCTCATTTACATATTTTTATTTGCATGCATATATGTAGGGGGAGCCATATATGTAGGGGGAGTATCACATAAAAAGGAAGCATTCAAATAGGGGGAGCAAATGAAATTATCAAATACATTTAATATATTCAAAATCTTAAATATATGTTTGTTATCATCAAAAGGGGGAGATTGTTGAATATGCGCTTTGCGCTATATGATTTTTGTTTGATGATAATAAACATATATACATTCATATAAATGTATTTGGTAATGTACTATTTTGTTTTTCATAGTTTAAATAAATATTTGTTGAATAAAATTAAATTACACAGAATTCGAATTTGAATTCAAACAGAACAAGTTAAACAGATTTTGAATTCAAACAGAAATTTTATTCAAACAAATATTTTGAATAGTATGTATTTGGTTAGATAAATATCTGTTGAATAAAATTAAATTACACAGAATTCGAATTTGAATTCAAACAGAACAAGTTAAACAGATTTTGAATTCAAATAGAAATTTTTTATTCAAACAAATATTTATTACAATTTTAAATAGTACAATTTCATGCTCTCACTATACATATACATTTTTGATTACAATCACATCACATTTATAGTTAACCTCACTACATATCACTCACACTCGTACTTTTTCTTCAACTGCATTCCGGTTTGAATCCAGCATCTGAATAATCTGCAAAAATATTTTCAAACGTAGTAAAATTGAAAGAGAAATATTTTTGAAATTTGAAAGAAACGATGATTTTGAAAACATTGTTTGCCTCAGTTATTTGGGTTGTTCGTCATCATTTTTGACTGTGCAATATCTGTGCATATCAGTATTTTATCAGGGACAGGTAACTATAAGTGGCTGCAATACACACGTGTACATTCGTATACGTGTGCACTGCCTCGCCAACTTGTGTGCAAAAAATCAAACAAAAGTACAGAAATCAAAAACAAGGTCAAACCCAGGATAGGTTCAACTCAAGGCAAATAGATAAAGCAATTGACTACAAACAGTTCCAGTACAAGCCTGCAGAATGCAAATGGACTCGACCAAGTATACAAATGCAACAGTCAGACCAAAAGGCTGCATGAAGAACCAGAATACAAGTACAGGAGGTAGTTCAATATAAACATGCTCAGGTCAAAGAAAACAAGTACAACACTGTACAAGTGCCACAAGCAACATCAACAAGCAGTGCAGACTCAAAGCACCACTGACCAGAATACATAGGCAACATGAAGCAATGCACATGTCATCAGAACATAATGAAGGCTGCAGTGAAGCATGTACATGAGTGGACTGGACTACAACTCGACCAAATGGCCAACATAACATGCAGTGCTGTGCACAAAAGCTACAATGGACTGCACAGATGTATTCAAGTCCAGCAACATGAATACATGAGAATGGACAAGGCACAAATCAAGTTGCAGACTCCAAGTTACAAACTCAAACAGGAATAAAACATGACAATACAATATGGTGCAGAACCAAATGCCACCAAGAATCGGTGCAATGACCAAGAAATGATACAAGACTTCAAATATGCAATGCTCAATATCACTACAAACTGCAGTGGACAGCAAAAATGATCAAATATACACAAATGCAGCCCAATAGACCAAAGTACAACATCAAAGACAGCACTGACTTAAGTGTACAAGTGAAACTGCAATAACTCAGTGGACAGAAATGCACAAAAGCTACAAGATGATCAAACTCAATGGACCAGACTACAAGCACGACAAACATGAACACAGTATCCACAGCAAACAACATGGTGCAGCAACCTACATATATAGTGAAGCAGTGCAAACTCAACAAAACCAAGTGCAACTGTAAAACCAAAATTTCAAGCATACAAAATGCTCAATGCAAACCACAATGTCACCGCAAACAAGTGATGACACAAGCACTTACACAAGATTGCCACCAACATAGCAGCAAGTACATGAATGCAAAATACAGGCAGTTAAGAATATCAAGTCAATGGTACAAAGTTAAACCAAAACCATGGAATCGCATAAACAAACACGATGAAGCATACAGAATAAAATACAATGGCATAGCAAGAGTCACAAGACCATCAAGCAGTGAGCAAGTGCAAATCGATCTCCAGAAATAACAAATGCAGACTCAAATTTCAACAGTGCAGTGAAATGCAGTGGTATGCAGCAGAGAAAATATAAAAGCAATGGTGATGACCGAAGCTAATACAGAGTAGTGGATTCGCATACTCAAAATCAACAGTCGAAGATATGCGTGTGACAAAGTCAAATATCACAAATCACGAAATCAATTCAAAGCCGTGTGAATCAAGCTACTAGAAATACGAAATTGACAAAGTCAGATTAATCCTCAGCATCAAAGCGTAATCGAACGGCAAAGCAAGAATTTTTGAAGCAATCAGTCGAACGCAAAAATAGGAAATCAAATCCTATTAAAACCCTAATCATCATCGGCATTTATATCCATCGAGTTCAAGTATCAATTTAGAAAAGCAAAAGGAGACAGTACATATCGAATTCACAAGCAACGAACTCGATCGAGCAACTGCAAAATGAGCAATAGTCAACCATCAGAGAAGCAGCGAGCTAGGGCAACAAATCACAGATCAATTGAAGAAACCGAAGCACTAATTGGAACAAAGAGCCGAAGCCCCAACTGGAACAAAAGGGAACGAAGCCCTAATCAGAACGAAGCCGCCATTATTTCTCACGAACGAGACAAAAGAGGATCGGGTGAAATAAGGAAGTGGGCCGGTCTTAAAAAAAAGGGGGTTTTGTTTATTTTTAAATTTAAGGCTTCTTTATATTGTTAATTAGTTTTAGGGTTATTGTCTATTGTTTTTAAATTATTGTTTTTTATTTTACGAATCAAAGAGTTAGTAAATCACCACCTAGGTTTAGGTAGTGTCAGATTGTCTATTTTGAATTAGTTCAGTGAGCAGGGTGTGCGAGTTTGCAAAGCTCTATAGGCGGGAGCAGTGTTTGCGAGTGAGCGAAACTCTATAGGCGGGAGCAGGGTGTGCGAGTCTAGTAGAGTGTTTGTGAGCGGGAGCAAAAGGGTCTGCGAGTCTAGTAGAGTGTTTGTAAGCGTGATACTGTTTAATTCTAATAGAAATCTGTGAATGCAGCAGTAGGCAGGGGTTGCCGAAGCTGGGTAAATTTTGTGTGTGATTTACTTTTCAGCATATTTATTTCTGCTATTATATTTCTGTGTTTAATTCGAGAAAATTTGCTATAACCCTATTCACCCCCCCTCTAGGGTTAATCTAGATCCTACATTTTGAATATCTTTATTTGCTTCAACCTTTTTGTTAGTCTTTTCTAACATACAGGGAAAAGTTTTAAAAGTAACTTTGGGAAGTATCTAAAAAAGTTAATGAAATATTTATTAAACAGAAAAAGAAGTTTATTTTTTATAGTAATGTGATTCTGTTTTTAAAGAAGATAGAAATACTTTTGAATGAATATTAATGAAACGCGTTGTTTAAAAAGAAGTTTTATAATTAAATTTTGGGGTTTATAATAGGAGTTTTATAAATAACTTTAGATATTTAGAAAATGAGTTTTATAAATAATTAAAGATTTATACAAGGAGTTTTGTAAATAATTTTAGAGATTTATAGAAGAAGTTTTATAAATTAATATGGAAATTTATAAAAGGAGTTCTGTGAATAATTTAGAGATTTATAAATGAAGTTTTATAAATAGATAGGAGATTAATAAAAGGAGTTTTATAAATAATTTTATAGATTTATAGAAGGAGATTTATAATAGAAGTTTTATAAATAATTTTAGTGATTTATAATTATAAAAGGAATTGTAAATATGGAATATTTTAGCGATTTATAACTAAAAAAGATATTGTAAATATGGAATAGGTTTACAAAAGGACAAGAGATTTGATTTCCATAAATAATATATATAATTATGGTGGTATGAAAAGTATTCTTTCCATACTTAACACCAAATTTCGAGGTATAGAAACTCGTCTATCTTGATAATTAAGAATATATGTCAATGTAAGGATAGTTTTCTAAATTGTCTGATTCAATTGTTAATCTAAGGATAGTACTATTTGAAATTGGAAAGTGTTGGTAAGTATATTTGGTTTAATTTCCATACGATCGATTTACTTATACCAAAAGAAAGTGGTTTGGGTTTATCGTAAACAATGTTTTAAATACCATTTGTTTTTGGCCGATTTAATTATGAATTTGGAAAAGAGAAAATTTGCTTTATGTTTTTTTAACATACTTATACCATTGAGATAAGTATAGGGATATATTTTCTAAGTATTGAAAGTGTATTATTTTGTGAATATACTTATACCAATGAGATAAGTTTATAGATATTTTTCCAAGCATTAAAGAGTATAAAAAAATAACGAGTTCGTAGTATATATATGTACATCTTTGTAAAAGTATTTTGGGATAAGTATTTACAATGTGATTTTAATTAATGGAAGGATTAATTAAAGTGGTCTAGTAGTTGCTTAGGTGTTTAATTATGCTTGGTTTCTTATTAAATTAAACTTCTGATTTGATTGATTGTTTATTTGATAGTTAAATAACCAACTATCAAATCTTGACCAAATATAACTCTGGAAATATCTAGAATAAACATGAGAATTATATGGTACAATTGTTTGCACAAAAAATGGGCAAACACCTCCAAGTCGTATGATTTAGTTGATTATATGTTGTTCTTAATGATTTGAGTGATTTATGCCAATATATGAAATAGATGGACTAAACTGTAAAAGACACACAGATTTATAGTGGTTCGGCCAGAATGTACCTACGTCCACTTTATATGTTATTCTCCTTTTCTATTCAGATTACAAGTACAAAGCTTTGATTACAAGTAACTGAAAGTTGTTTGAAAGTTCTATCCGTGCTTGAGCTCTCAAACTTGTCCGCCATTGTTGTACTCCTGCCCCTCTATTTATAGAGTGAGGCTGGGGGCAGGGGTCCCGGATGTATATAGCCGTTGGTGGGCCTGGGCTGAAGCAAACTTTGGTTCGGCAAAGTCTTGGTTCGGTAGTAGATGGCTAGAGTTGAGGCCTTGGTCCGGTAGTACTTTGGTTCGATGGGACTTTGGTTTGTGTTGGTTCGGCGTTGAGTTGGTGATCTGGTTCGGTGGCGTTGGACCGGTAGTGCATGGAAATTTGCTGGTTCGGTGGTGTTGGACCGGTAGTGGATGGAAGGTGGCTGGTTCGGTAGTGAATGGAGTGGGTTGGTTCGGTGAAGGTGGATCCGGTAGTAGGTGGGAATAGGATTGGTTTGGCTATGTGGGGAAGGGGGTTGGCTTGGCAATGCATGGAGAGGAGATGGTTCGGCATTGCTTGGAGAGGGACGGTTCGGTAGTGAAAACGTGCCCAACATTTGCCCCCCAAAGTAGGGCATATGCCCGTATATGGCATGCTTTGTTTTAAGACATTCATCCTGGACGCTATCATCCGTTTCTAATGCTGTAACAACCCGCATATTTATCGAGTTTGTATTTAAATATTTTATTTAAATATTAACTCGTTAATCGGATTTTGGTCCGAAAAGCTACTTTTTGCAAACGGTCAAATTAGGACTCGAGACCACTTCCATTGAGTTCGAAATGTCGTTTACAACTTTTTAAGTATAAACATCGATAGGTTTGGAGTTAGTGAAATTTCACTAACTTTTCCCGCTTTGGACTTTGGGTTAGTTTAGCCTATTAAGCCCAAGTTCCAACCCTCTTCTCCTCACTCTTCATAAATTTCCTAACTAATCAAGCTTTGGCATTAATGGTGGAGGGAATGGGAAATTAAAACTCCAAGCACAAATTCAATTGCAAATCCAACATTCAACTCCAAATTCAAGTAGAAGATATTGGATTCAAGCTTTGGATTGCTTCTCCTTGCTTTCAAGCTTCATCTTCATAAACTTTAGTGCAAAGGTGAGATTTTTATCTCACAATTCTAGCCTATAACTATATTGGACTGTTGGGAATGATTCCCTATCATTTTTGCATGCATGTTAGCATTTGGTTTGGATTGGATTGGCAAAAAACTCCAATTTTTAGCGTTTTGTTGAATTTTCTGCACTTGAGTCGTTCTGGCCATTTTTAGTTCGGAGTTAAGTCGTTCGTCCATAGGTCGTGAGTCGGTCACGAGTTAACCCTAGGTCGTTCTGGCCATTTTTAGCTCGTTTGGAGTTAGGTCGTTCACCCTTGAGTCGCTGAGTCGTTGGACCCTTGAGTCGCTGAGTCGTTGGACCCTTGAGTCGCTGAGTCGTTGGACCCTTGAGTCGCTGAGTCGTTGGACCCTTGAGTCGCTGAGTCGTTGGACCCTTGAGTCGCTGAGTCGTTGGACCCTTGAGTCGTTAGGTCGTATGACCCTTGAGTCGTTAGGTCGTATGACCCTTGAGTCGTTAGGTCGTATGACCCTTGAGTCGTTAGGTCGTTAGACCCTTGAGTCCTTAGGTCGTTAGACCTCATTTTATCTTCACTAGGTCGTACCGTTTTGGTCGGGGCGCTGCCCCCTGGACCCCCGCGACCTGACCGGGCAGGTCGAACCCCGTAAGCGGTGGCGTTGCCCCCGCACCCCCACCTTGGGGGGTTGCCACCCCCCTGGACCCCCCCCTCCGTAGGGGATCTTATCTGAAAAACATTGAGCTGATTTCTTGGGATTTTATTCGCATCTCCGTATGCGATCTTTGTGACTGATTGTTTCTACACTTGCTTATGTGTTTTGTCATTTTATAATATAAAGGTTTCAATACTAGAGTAAATATCAAAACTCTTTTAACAAACAATTTCAACTCTATTTTTAATAACAAAGCTCTTTTCTTAAACCGTTTTCCAATCTATTAGTATATACAAGCCTTTACCTCACTCGGATGAGAAATCTAATTAAACGACTTAGTAAAACAAGTGGTATGAAACGCTTGCGTTCACTTCGTCGGTTAATTCTTGGACTTGTTCGATTGAACCTCTTGTGACAATTTTATTAGTGAAGATTTACAGTTTGTTCATAAATATTTAAGTTAAGCAAGTGGTTATGGGACATGAAGCTAAACTTCTATATTTACTAGCTTAGTGTAATTGACACTTCTCGTTGATCTTGATGATCGCTTTATGAATTAGACTAGCAATTGCGCGATGTCTCTTTCATTGCAAGGTTAGACTAGACACCACTTGTGTGATTCCATTCACACATACCTTTCTGCTTTTTGGTTAGTCTTGACCTCAATCTGTGTGACTCCATTCACACATGCGGGGTAGCTCCCCTTGGTCTTCGGACCGTCATGTGATAGGCCTCTTTCCCTTTTTATGATTTCTGGATTTCTCGTGTTGATTTCTGGAATTTATGTCATTGACTTGTTATGAGTACAAGTTTAGGGTATGATGCCCTCTTCGAATCTTTGAGAAGATTCTTGTGATATTGATTATCTCTTATTGATTGATCTTCTGTTGATCATTATTTACATACTTATAGTGGTATGTCGTTATGGATGTTTATGTTTATGCCATATCTTTTATGTTATATCATGTCATCTGATATTTATAGCTAGACTGATCCGTTTATTATTTTCTTAAATAATACTCGGGTCAGACCGAGATGTTACAAGTGCTTCTGCTTGACTTCTTCCCAGGGATTCATCACTCCGACTTTTGGCTAACTGTTTAGATTAACAGTTTTTGTTGTATACACTTGAGATATAGACTCATAGTTGTATTCTTTTGTATAGCACGTGTTGCTATTCTTTTGTATTATCGTGGATCTTACTGACCACTACTCTGATGTACACTTTCATGTGTTAGTTATATATTCATATCTTCTTCCGCTTTTGTGATATGGATATCTGTGACTGATTTGTGATATGATTATTTCTATGTTTGTTTCCGAAGATTATTTATAGCCACCGTGTGATAAGAAATTACATGGATGGTCGCTCCTCAACAGCCTTATTCTCCGTGCTAGTTGACAGCACTACTCCGGAGTGTTCTTGGCTAGCGTGGGTATAGAGGTGGGGCGTCACAAATGCCGAACCAACTGGTCCGGTCATTGATTTTTGCTTATAAACAGGGGCCTAACGCTTTCGTTATTCTTTATCAGCCGAGCCAACCCCTTGATTTTGCCGAATCGAAATCTTATCTTTGCCGGACCAAACGTGTTAGCCGAATCAAATTCCTATCCTTGCCGAACCAGGTGAGACCCTTTTTTGCCGAATGGGTTTTTGTTTTGAACTATCGAATGGACTCGGGAACTTGACTTACCGAATGAACCTTGTGGGTTTTAAGTACCGAATGACAATTTCATACTTGAATTGCCGAATGGAGTGTGTGTCTTGACCACCGAATGAGACTACACTGTATAAGTGCCGAATGAGCCTTATACTTGAATTTTTATGTTTTGAATTACGAGTGAAATTCCGGACTACATATACTTGCATGTTTATATCCTCTGTTTTAATGATATACTTTCTTGTGTTGCAGATAAATGTCTTGCAAAGTGGAAACTCGATCAGAAAAGAGAAAATCTACGGACAGAAGAGAGTCACCTGTGGTGCCCCCAGCCCAGCCAGGACCAGGACGACAGGGACCCACCCCGAGATCACCATTGGACGGATATGGTCCTCAAGAGCTTCTGAACTCTCCTCTTGATTGCTTTCCTAGCTCTCTCAAAGAAGAGTAGCTTGATGTTATCTCCCACTCCTTTGTGATTGATAGAGCACGCATGTTGTTGCCAGGGAAGGGGGTCATGCCATATAATCCCCCTGAAGGATACTTCGCTTATAGTAGGTACCACTGCATGTGTGGGGCCATTCCTCCAATCAATGCTTGGATAGTTAGCTTTGTCACCTATTTGAAGGTGGCCCCTTTCCAGCTCCAGCCCAACTCCTACGCTATCTTGGTGTGCATGTTCGTGATTTTCCAGAGAAAGTACGGGCTCCCCCTTCCAACCGGGAGATTCGGTACGTATATAACTTAGGGGGTTACAAGAAGGGGTCTCCATACATCAGCTTGGAATCGGCCGTGTCCTTCAAGCCGGTCCTGGACTTGTATTCAAAGTTCACCATGTTTAAGAAGGAATGGTTCTTCATCCGGGACGACTCCGTTTCTATTCACCGCTTCACCTTTGGCTGTAAGTTGAAGCTTATTTATAATTTCCGTTCCGACTTAAATGCTTCTTCTCATGTGTCTTTATTTCCTGCTAGCGACAGGTGGCTTTGCGGTCGCGAAGAACGATCATCTAGTTCAGATGGCCGCGGAGATAGAAGCCATTTCGGTAAGGGATAGGTCAGCTTCTTACCTGATCAGGAATGCCACTCTCCTGGGACATAACTTGATTCTACCACATCATTCTGTGGTCAAGAAGAGGGACACGGCTGAGGAAAGGGCTGCTAAATCCAAAGGAGGGGCCACGACAAAGAGTAGCAAGAGAAAACCCTTCTCGGCACCTCCAGTCGTCGGGGGGAAGAAGCTCAAGAAAACTGATGGACCCTCTCCTAGCATGTGCCCAGATGTTCCGGAGGAGGAAGGTGGAGAGGAGGAAAGAGGCGAGGAGGAGAGCGGAGGTGATGGAGAAGGTGATGGTGGTGATGGTGGCGAAGGACAAAGTTGTAGTAGCGTTGGTGCCTTGACCTCTAGGCAAGCAGGTGAGATTCAAGAGTGGACGGATGATGCCTTCCGCCAAGCTTTTGAGGGGTTGGAGGAAGGGTCGGCCTTGGTGGAGAAAACGAAGAAAACTGATAAGGCCGGGACTGGTGCTAGTCCATCTTCTGCGAGCATTTCAGCTAAGGCGACTCCGGTGATTCAAGGTGAATTTTTGACTTCTGCAGACTCCCTTTATGATAAGGACTTAGGAACATTTTATGGCCAGCTCCCGTCCTGAAATGAGATTCAGGACTTATTGCAGTATCCCACTCCCCCTCAGGGTTTGTATAGTAAATGCACCTTCTTACTCCTTTTAACTTTAAGATATTTCTTGAATTATGGATTAGTGTATGCTCGTAACACTTGTTCTTTATTCCAGGGGCAGGCAAGGTGGTCAATACATCAGATGTTCGACACCGCCTCGAACAATTCAAACTCCTCAAAGCTTCCGCTAAACCAAAGCCTCCCACCAACCGTTCCGGGGACGTAGTCGGCTACCGTCCTCTTCTTGGAGTTATTGAAGAGGATATTCAAAAGAGAAAGAGGAGTCGCTCCTTATTCGAACTTTCACCTGGTTCTCAGCCCCCAACCCAACCTATTCACGATATCACGGAGGAGGATACTAAGTTCATACCCTCTCCGCATCCGTCTGAGAATCCTACCGTTACTCAGATTGATCGTCCCCGCTTGGCTCGTAATCCATTTGTTGGTCATCCAGATCTGGATCCAGGTTCTTATGATATTTCTTTTGACGAGGTTACTGGTGAGCACCTTCTCCCCCGCAATCCTATGGTAAATGTGCTTGATGAGGCCAAGTCCCTGGACCTTAATTCGCTTACTACTCGGATTGTAACTATGGGGGATGAGGCCAAGGCAAACATCGATCGGGTGGCTGAGGAGACCAGGAAGCTGATGGCGCATCATTCCCGACTGGTCAAGGCTGGAGAGGAAATCGGAAGTGCTAACATTCGGTTGCGGCTAACGGTTTTCGATCGGGCCAAACAGCTTGCCGATGAGGCCATCTAGATCTCCCAGCATGAGGCGGCCTCTAGACGACTAAAGAAAACCATGGAAGAGGCTAGCAATGCAGATTTGTGAAAGATGGAGGATGTTTGCGAGAAATGAATTGACACGGCCATCGCAACGGTGGATGAGGTTCGGAGAGAGGATCTTGAGCAAGTAGAGGAGTTATCTGGAAGGCTTGAAGCCGCAGGGCTTGCTCAGGCCAAGCTAAAGGAGAAGATGGAGGCGATGAAGAGATCCCTTCAGGCTTACTGCTCGCGATACCGATTGGAGAGGGATGCTGCCTTTGCGAAGTTGTCGGCTTCTGAGGCCCGTATGAGGGAGTTTGAGGAGAACGAGGGGATGATGGATGATATGCTGCAGGATATGTATTTTCGTACTTGGAAGCAGGGCAACCTATACTGGATGGGCGATTACCCCCGGGTCATGGCTAGGATACATCTCCGGGCTTTGGAGGAGGCCAAGGCTGATGCGGATAAAGAGGGTGGCATGGCCTTAAGGATGGATGTGGTTACGGCCCAGTTCACTAAGGAAGAGATAGTGGCGATGAAGGAGGGCATGCGGCTGCTTGCTGCCGAGGAGGTAGGCGTGCAGTTGGAGGATGATGATCATGGAGCAGACGCTGGTAAGTCTTCCCTTTTAATCTTTTCTTAACTTGATTGCTTATCGTTTATCTAATAGATTCTTCTCTCGGATTGGACAGGTGGGACCTCTAGTCAGCATGCTGGGAGTTCTGATCCAGCGGTTAAGTAGACCTTGGGGGGTTGGAAGGATAAAGATGAAGTTATGATGCTGCGGGCTATTTTGACTTGATCCGGACATTTTTTGGACTACTTGACATTCCTGTATATACTAGTGCAAAACATTAATGTACTTTTGGGCTGTAATTATGTCATTTGTAACGAACGACTTTATTTTCAACATGTAATTTTATAACATAAGCTGATTTTGTCATGTTTGAATGTTGTCGTTATTTTGATGTGTTGCATAAAATATAGCTGTGCATGTGCCTGTAATTTAATCGTGTTTGATGTTAAGCTCTTGCTTAAAACAAGATTTTATATCTTGCAATGTTTGTGTGATGTGCGAACAAATTATAGTTACATATTTATGTACAAGAGAAGAAAGTACCGCCCTTCAAGTTTTAGTTGTAGATGGTAGCTTTGAATGCCTTGTGTAATCGAATATGGAATGCAGCTGAGTGACCTGCCATCCAGCTGTGAGTTCTTATTCCTATTAGTGAGTGTCTCCTATTTTGTGTCCTGTACTTTAGGGATCGTTATAGAGGATAGGAGGAGAGTTTTTATAAATAAAATGGAAATATAAGAAATAGTAAAACTTCCAATCACGGAAGGCCTTCGATGTGCTTAAGTTCGTGGCAAACGGGTTTTGTAGTCACTTTCCCTAGCTGTGGGTATCGGAGACATTTGTAACCCATCTTACGCCTCTGCGGGGAGTTTTCTTTTTTACCACAGCCGCACTAAAGACACATCGGAGCCGAGATCGTGCACGGTAACTACCCGGGCCATATGGCCCATAATCGTGGGTATTATTCGATTTACCGTGGCCGGCTAGCGCGGGGGCCGATCGTCAACTGTGAACTGCCCCTGGCTGGCCACACCTTATGTTGGGGCTTATAATCGGTTCACGGTTGTCGGCGAGCCGAACACCGTAATTAGCTGCCTAGGCTATTTTCGGCCTCCTCGGTGGCTTATAATCGGCTCATTACAGTTGGCTTTGAGGGCCGTCGCGAGAAATGAGTTAACCCGCAGCAGAGGGATGCTGGTGCAAAAGTGTCTCATTGGCGAGGGCATAGATTCGTATAGTATCTGCTAGGTCTTGTCCAGGTGAGGTTGTGCCGTGGAGTATCCAGAATGGAAATGCCGTTACACAGGATTTTGTTCAACAAAAAAAGATAAAGCTTAACAAGCAGCCAAGATATAAAGGAACAAGTTAAAAAGAGACAAGATTTTTAAAGTGGTTCGGCACGAAAATGCCTACGTCCACTGACTGTCTTTGTTAATTCACTTCATATGGGCAGTACAAGTTAAGAAAAGTATCGATGAAGGTGTTGGATGTTCCATGCCCTCTGGAACACCTCTCCGTCCACTGTTGACAAAATATAAGCTCCGTTGTGGAGATCTTAATGAACTACATAGGGTCCGTCCCAGATTAGATCTAGCGCTCCAGGGCGCGGAAAGATCTGTTTGAGGACAAGATCTCCTTCTTGTAAGCTGCGGTGCTTGACTTTGGAGTTGTATTGTACTGCCACTTTTTGCTTGTGAGCTGCTGCTTTGAGTGCTGCATCGTTTCTTCTCTCCTCAATTAGATCCAAAGACATGTGGAGGAGTTCTTCGTGCTCTTCTGGGTTGTAGTGGATCCTACGGTGGGAAGGCACTACAATTTCAACTGGGAGTATGGCCTCCGATCCGTATGCCAAAGAGAAAGGAGTATGCCCTGTTGATGTTCTATAAGATGTGCGGTAGGCCCAAAGTGCCGTAGGAAGTTCATCCACCCAAGCGCCTTTTGACTTTTCAAGTTTCTTCTTGACTAGAGTTTTGAGAATTTTGTTGACAGCTTCAACTTGTCCGTTTGCCTGGGGGTAAGCTACAAATGAGAAGCTTTTGTGAATTCCGTGCTCTCGGCACCAGTCGGCGAACTCCTCGCTGTCAAACTGAAGTCCATTGTCCGATATGATTTTGAGTGGGACCCCGTACCTGCATAAAACATTTTTGATCAAGAAGTTAATAACTTCTGCCGAATATATTTTATTTAGAGGCTCCGCTTCCACCCATTTGGTGAAATAGTCAACTGCCATTATGGCATATTTGACTCCGCCTTGGCCCATGGGCAGTTCGCCAATCAAGTCAATTCCCCATATTGTAAAGGGCCAAGGGCTGGTCATTTGAGTAATCTCATTTGTGGGTAGTCGAGGAATCTTAGCAAATTTCTGACATCTGTCGCATCTTTTGACGAAGTCTAAGGCGTCTTTATTTAAAGTGGGCCAGTAATACCCATATAGGAGTATTTTCTTTGCTAGAGTCTGCCCTCCAGTGTGATCTCCGAAACTTCCTTAATGGATGTTGGACAGGACTTCCTTGGTTTCCCTTCCAGCGACACACCTTAATAAGGGGTTAGAGAAGCCGCGCCTATAGAGGATGCCTTCTTGTATTGTGTAGCGGGAAGCTTTCCTCAAGATTTTCTTAACTTCGTTACGCCTGTCGGGTAGTGTGCCATCCTGCAAGTATTTCCGAATAGGAGTCATCCAAGTTTCTTCTTCGATTGTAGCTATCAGATCCTCTTGTTCGAAACTTGGGGCTAGTTGTTTTGAGATGACTACCGTTCCAGAAATGGTGCTTTCTTCATGCTAGCTTGCTTTGCCAGTTCGTCGGCCTCTCGGTTCTCCTCTCGAGGAATGTGTTTGATTAAATAGTGGTCCAATTGATCGAGTAGCAGCTTGGTTTTCTTTAGATATGCTGTGAGTCGTTCCCCTTGAGTCTGGAACTCTCCTAGTACTTGGTTCACGATAAGTTGAGAATCACTATGAAGACATAAAGAACTGACTCCAATTTCAAAGGCAAGTTCTAATCCTACTATTACTGCTTCATATTCTGCATCGTTGTTGGTGGCAACGAATTCCAACCTTAGGGCATAGTGCAGCTTCCTTCCCCTGGGGGTGATTATCACAACACCTGCCCCCGAGCCTTGTTCGTTTGATGCTCCATCTACAAAGAGATTCCACTTGATGTCTTTTGTTATTTCAGATTGATCCTTACCTTCGTTGGCAGTGAATTCGGCAATGAAATCGGTTATGGCTTGTCCCTTGATGGCGGTGCGAGGATGGTAAGTGATATCATATTGACTCAGTTCAATGCACCACTTAAGTAGTCGCCTAGAAGTGTCGGGGCGATGGAGTACCTGCCTTAGCAGTTGATCGGTTAAAACTCTGATGGAATGAGATTGGAAATAGTGTCGCAGTTTCTGTGACATGATTAGCAAACAGTATGCTAGTTTCTCAAGTTTAGGGTATTTGGCTTCTGTCCCTGTAAATCCCTTGCTTGCAAAGTATACGGGCCGCTGCACGCGGTTGTCTTCTCTCACCAAAACGACACTTAAAGCATGGGACGATACATCAAGGTATAGGTATAGTTCTTCGCCTTCATTTGGAGTTGAGAGTACCGGTGGTCTCTGGAGGTGTTCGACTAGGTTAAGGAAGGCTGTCGAGCATTCATCGGTCAAACTCGAACTTTCCTTTGTCTTTCTTTAGAGCTTCGAAGAAAGGGATGCATTTATCGGTTGCTTTAGAGATGAATCTGCTAAGGGCGGCCACCTTTCCATTTAGGCTCTGCATCTCTCTTCGAGCGGATTGTATCTTGATATCTTGCAAAGCGCTAACTTGTTCGGGGTTTGCTTCAATCCCCCTGGCATGGACGATGAATCCTAGGAACTTTCCCGACGATACTCCAAAGGAGCACTTTAGAGGATTCAGCTTCATTCCATATTGGCGAAGTACTCGAAACATCTCATCCAGGTGGCTTACATGATCGTAGGCTTTCCTCGATTTTACCAGCATGTCATCCACATAAACTTCCATAGTTCGTCCTATTAGTTCCGCAAACATCTTGTTGACGAGGCGCTGATAAGTAGCTCCGGCGTTGTTAAGTCCAAAAGGCATTACTCTGTAGCAGTACAATCCTCGGTCAGTGATGAAACTAGTGTGGTCTTGATCGGGGGCGTACATAGGAATCTTGTTATACCCTGAGTATGCGTCCATGAAGGATAAGAGTTCGTGCCCGGCTGTGTTGTCCACGAGTTGATCGATTCGGGGGAGTGGGAAGCAATCCTTCGGGCAAGCGTCATTTAAGTTGGAGAAGTCAATGCATGTTCGCCACTTCCCATTTGCCTTCTTTACTAGTACCGGGTTAGCGATCCACTCTGGGTAGATGGCTTCTCGTAAGAAGTTATTGGCAAGCAGGTTCTTTACTTCTTCCTCGAGGGCTGCTGATCGTTATGCCCTCATTCTTCTCTTTTTCTGCTTTACTGACACTTTGGTAGGTTCGACATTCAGTACGTGGCATGCTACGTCTGGAGAGATTCCAGTCATATCAGCGTGAGTCCATGCAAATACATCCAAGTTGTGGTGGAGAAAATCAACGAGTTGATCCTTTAATTCTTCTTTTAGTTGAGATCCAATTTTCAATAGTCTACTTGAGTCATGTTTGCCTACAGATACAAATTCCATAGCCTCTGCAGGCTCGGCGGTGGCCTCCTCCTCTTTGTCCCTGGGGTCTAATTCATTGAAAGGATCACTGGTATATCGAAGAGGAGGGGCTTTTTTTAGTTGCTATGCTTCTAATCTTTTCATGCAGAGAGTAGTCTCTGCATTTTTTTTCTTTATCCCTTCTATGGTTATTGCGAAGTTCAGTTACATAGCAGTCTCGAGCAGCGTCTTGATCTCCCTCTATTTCTCCTATTCCGTTATCTGTTGGAAATTTCATCTTCAGGCACCATGGGGCTAGGACAATTTGGAAGTCAGACAAGGCTGGTCTTCCCAAAAAGGCGTTGTAGGCCGAGTGATTCTCTATTAGCACAAATATTTGTTTTCGCACAACGGAGCGGGGATGACTTCCTATTTCAACAAAGAGGTCCAGTTGCCCGAGGGGCATCTTCACATCTCCAGTGAAACCATGTAGTGGTTTGTTGCAGGAAGACACATCCTTCATTGACAGCTTCATTTTGTCGAAAGCATGCTTGAATAGGATATTTACTGAGCTTCCAGTGTTTACTAAAATTCGAAAAATTGTGGCTGGACCGAACCAGGCAGAGATGACCATGGGATCCATGCGAGGGTATTGCCTTCCCTCTAGATCACGCCTACTGAATGTGATGTCATCATTTTCTTTCCATTTCCGGTGGCGTTCTTCCATAACAGAATTAACGTAGCCTTCATCGTTTCTAAGTGACTTACCGTATCTTTCCATCTCTGCCCAGCTTCTGTCGGTGATGTGTGGTCCTCCTGATATGGTATGAACCACTATCTTCTCTTGACTAGAGTCGCTGGCATTGCGATTTCCTCCGCCTACTTCTGGGAGGGGTGATAGCCTCGGGCCTTCATTGGCAGGAGCTGGAGTCCTGTTCTGGCTTTTTACATAGCGTTCCAGTCTCTTCCTTCTGATGTGTTCTTCAATTAAGTTTCGAAGATGATGGCATTCGTTGGTGTCATGTCCATGGGATTCGTGGAAGCGGTAGAACTTCCCAGACTTGATTGCGTTATCTGATTCCTTCTTGTGCAGGGGGCGCTTGTATCTAACTTCGTCTTGGGTGGCCAGGAAGATGTTTTTGATTGTTTCATTCAAAGGAGTGTAAGCGTCGAACTTTGGTCCTGGCGATATAAATGCTTTTCTCCCTTCCTGCCCCCAACATTGTCTTTAGAGTCATTTCTTCGAACATCCTTTGCTGCAACGTGAACCCTGTCTGGAGTTGCCTTAGTCTGTTGCCCTGACTTCCTTTCAGTGGCAGCGTCTTCAAGCCTCATATACTTCCCGGCTTCATGGAAGAAATCAGGTAGGGTCGCTGGTTTTTCTTTCGTTAATCTCGTAGCAAGCTTAGTATCCGGATGCACACCACTACAGAGGGCCATTAGGATAAGTTTCTCATTGGCATCTTGGACTGCGGCCGCTGCGGCGTTGAATCGGGTTAGATATTGCTGCACTGTCTCTCCGGGCTTCTGTTTGATATTAGATAGGGAATAAGCGTCCTTGGGTTGTTCCACATGAATGCGGAACTGGCTGATGAACTTTTCTTTCAACATTTCCCATGAGCTGATGGATCCTTGGGGTAGATGGCAGAACCATGAGGTAGCTAGATCTGCCAAGAATAGTGGGAAGCATTTACACAACACTCCCTCTGTTGCTCCGCTCATGAGCATATGCTGTGTGTATCTCTGCAAGTGTACAACGGGGTCAGAGGTTCCCTTGTAAGTTTCCATCGTTGGCATTTTCCATTCCCGGGGGGTGATGGCAGTTTCGATATTGCGAGTGAAGGGGCTGGTTACCCTAGCGCCCCGATCCCTTTGGTCCCGTTGGACGCACTCTCTGAACAATCGCGCCATCCTTTTATCAGAACTTAGAGCAGATAGAAATGAGTTTGGTTCTTCCCTGCGGGATTGATTCCGTCCAGATGACCTGTAGGGATGGCATCGTCTATCACTCCTAACATTCTCCAATGACTGCCTCTGGTCTTCCGGGGGCACGCTGGGGTCAGCCACAGTTGGCCCTTGCCTTGATCTTCCCCTGTTGGGTTCTGTTCTCAGCACTTCCTCGGGTCCAACTTCGGGCTGAACTCCAGCTCGGCCCCGTTTATTGGTGTTTCCATGGTTAGGTAGCATGGCAGGCTCAACTACATCCAATCCCTGCCTGGTACCTCCCCTATTGGGTTCGGTTCCAAGTATTTCCTCGGGTCGGAATTCGGGCTGAGTCCGGACTCGGCTCCAACCATTGTTGTTTCTGTTGTTAGCCTCTTCGAAGAAGAAAGACCTTTGTCGTCTCCCTGATCCTCCAGACCGGGACTCACCCTATGATTCAGTGTTGCGGTTGGATTCTTCAGCATCCCTTAAGCGTGACATGAGTTGGTCCACCAAGGCTTCTTGTTGAGATGCGAAGCGGTTAGTTACTTCAGCCACAACCCTGTCCAGATCCGTCCTTGTAATTGGTTGTTCCATAGCAGGGGCTGTCGGACTTGCCTGATTTCCATTTGCTGTTGGAAGCGGACGATTTTCTTGACCTCTGATCACTGGATCCGGGATACTTCTAGTTGCGATGTTCTTTCCTTTGTTAGCATCTTTCTTCCGTCTGGGAGTCATGTTTTCCAAGCGATGAACGATGCTGATAGGAAAAGGGTTAAGTGGGAGAAGCTGAAGCTTCGAGCTCCTATTTCTCAGTGAAAGCACCAAAAATGTTTGCACAAAAAATGGGCAAACACCTCCAAGTCATATGATTTAGTTGATTATATGTTTTTCTTAATGATTTGAGTGATTTATGCCAATATATGAAATAGATGGACTAAACTGTAAAAGACACACGGATTTATAGTGGTTCGGCCAGAATGTGCCTACGTCCACTTTATATGTTATTCTCCTTTTCTATTCAGATTACAAGTACAAAGCTTTGATTACAAGTAACTGAAAGTTGTTTGAAAGTTCTATCTGTGCTTGAGCTCTCAAACTTGTCCGCCATTGTTATACCCCTGCCCCTCTATTTATAGAGTGAGGCAGGGGGCACGGGTCCTGGATTTATATAGCCGTTGGTGGGCCTGGACTGACGCAATCTGGCCTGGCAACTTTGGTTCGGCAACGTCTTGGTTCGGTAGTAGATGGATGGAGTTGAGGCCTTGGTCTGGTAGTACTTTGGTTCGATTGGACTTTGGTTTGTGTTGGTTCGGCGTTGAGTTGGTGATCTGGTTCGGTGGCGTTGGACCGGTAGTGGATGGAAGGTTGCTGGTTCGGTGGTGTTGGACCGGTAGTGGATGGAAGGTGGCTGGCTCGGTAGTGAATGGAGTGGGTTGGTTCGGTGAAGGTGGATCCGGTAGTAGGTGGGAATAGGATTGGTTTGGCTATGTGGGGAAGGGAGTTGGCTCGGCAATGCATGGAGAGGAGATGGTTCGGCATTGCTTGGAGAGGGACAGTTCGGTAGTGAAAACGTGCCCAACAACAATTATCTTCGATGATGCTATGAACGCATTATGTTCTTCTATGGAAAATGATAAGAAAATTCATCAGCTTAAATAGTTGGAGGTGATCTCAGCTCTTATATATTGTTTGTTTATTTCTAAAGGAACCAAAGCTGAGTTTACAGAATATATCGGTTGGTTTTGAGAGTGCCCGATAAGTGGAGGAGTGTATTTATATGATATGACTTGAAATCATAACAACTTCAAAACCATATACATCTTCTATGCTTTGGGTGAGGTTCCACATTATTAGAGATGTTGATCTATGTAGAGATTTGAGGTCAATTTGATATGCTCGAAGTATGTAGTTTGTAATAACCTAGAGTTTCAAAAAAACACCGCTTTGATTTGCGAATATTTAATTAATTTTAAATATTCAAATAATGGATTTTATAATTAAAATAAAACTCTTTTAAATGATAATTAGTGATGGTGAAATGATTTTCTAAATTTGTTTACAAAAGTATTCAATTCGAAGAAAAATTGAAAATGTGATCAGAATTCTAAATTTTTGACTTTTCGTCCGCTAAAAATTAATGAAAACGTTGTGAACACTTTAGTATAGACATACACATACATTTCCTAATAAGTTAGGATATTATGGTAAAAACATATATACATGTTTACTTAAAAAATATATTAACTTTGATGTGAACTTTTCTTAAGGATTTATAAATAAAAGTAAATATAAATGTCATATTATATCTCATCACTTAAAACATTTAAGTACAAGATGTTTAAATGAATGTTGGTGCATGAAGAAGGGGGGCATGCTCACCTGAGCATTAAGAAGAAGAGGGGGACAAGGTTGGTGGGGTGGCATGTATGTAGTGGTGGGTAGGTACTTTAGGGAATTTCAGTAATTTGGTTATTCCATGTTGTATAAAAACAATTTCCATAGTTTCCTTTTCATTTTGATCATTCCATTTTTCACTTCTTCCTTAAGCACTTCCATGGCTTCCAAAAGAATTCCAAAGTTTTAAATTTTTTTTTTCACTTTTAAAACTCTTAAAAACAATGCTTGACACCTTATTTCCTTTTCCACTCCTTCCTACTACTAAAACAAAGCCACACCACCCTTAAACAACCACTGTCGAACCCCTCTCCCATCTAGACTGAACCCACCTTGGGCCTTAAGGCCTTAAAACTTCATTTTTCTAAGGAAAAGTTAGTTGATTTGGTAGCTTTTTGGTGAGTAAAGCTCACATCTTTAACAAAGTTTTAAAATTTTAACTATTGCTTATATTTGTTGTAAAAATATGATTATTGTTTGGATGATTTGATGTTGATTTGTCTGTGTATCTAAATGCTAGGATGTGGTGTTGTATAAACTTGAAAATGGAAGTTAAAGTTAAGTTAGTTTGAAAGTTATGAATTTTGCCTATGCATGTTAACTATGGCATGTGTATAAGTTTTTGATCTTGACTTGACGTGCTTGTCAACCCAAAAAAATGGATCAACACCCATGATTGAGTGTGAAAGCACTAGCCATATTCTTACAGAGCAATAATATAAAGAATAAATGTGAAAAGAGCATAAATCGTAAAAAGGCAAAAAGATTTTTAAAGTGGTTCGGTCGTTAATGAAGCCTACATCCACTTTATAACTTTCTGTGAATTGACTGCTGTTACAAGATAAATCAGATTATTATATGATTGGATTTTCTTAGTTAGATCAAGTCACAAGTACAAGAGTTCAATGGAGAATAACAATGAATATGATAACCTGGATTTTCGGGCATCAAATAATTGGATAATTATCTGAATTAACTATTGAAATTACTGATTTATAGATTGAACAAATAAAATGTGATAATCTCCTTTATAATTATTTAAAATTGGTAAAATTGCTACAACAATAATAATGTGATATTTTTAAAATATAGTTATAAATAGATAAATAAATTTTAAATAGAATTATTAATTACAAATTGAATATGGGTTTGTTTATATATATATATATATTTGTTTGAGTTGATTATTTTATTAGCTTTTAAATTGAATTTGAATTTGAATTTGAAATTTAAAAGATATATATCTTAAATATATTTTGAAATTTGAAATAGATTATATGTGATTTTATTTAGAATATAATTAGTTTTTATTTTATTTTCTTTAAAGAATTTTATTTTTATAAATTAAGAATTATTTATTAAATAGTAAAGTAAATACAAAAGCTTTATATTAACATTTAAAAATAATTTAAAATTGCATAATTACAAGTGTTAATAGATTAAACCATATTAGTAACAAATGTAAGTGTTGAAAACATGGAAAATAACAAGCGTAATGATTCTAGCATAAATTTAACTAGTGTCACTCATATTTTTGTTATTTTGAGAAATAATAAAAATAAAATCCAAAACTATATAAAACTACATCTCTTACTCTTCCCATTTTTTTTCTTTTATTCAAAACCTCAACCGGCAAGTTAAAATTTAGAGATCGAAAAAAAACAAACCAGGATTCATTTAAAACCTGAAGCTATAAACCATTTCAATATCAAAGCAAAATCAAACTGTCTCAAATTATCAAACCATAAAGGATTCAGTTTCAAAACATAGATTCAACTCAGAAAATCAAGCAGTAGTTTCAAATCTAAGTCTAGATTCAGGAGCTAAAGAAATTTCCAGTTATCAAACCCTTTCCCGATTTTCATAACTTCCTCTGTTCAAACAAGGTGAGTAAACAGCACCTTATGAAGTAGAATCTGTTTCATAATTGGACACATGTGATAAATTTTGAAACATTGTTGGGAAACTGTTGCATGAATGTATAAATGCTTGCATGTCTATATGCAGAGGATTAAATGCAAGCCTGTGTTTAAGATTTAGGTCTCTGTTCTGTTTTCACAGGTTTAATACAAATTTAAAAGAAAATCAAATTCTCTTTACCCAATCACTTTTAGAATTTGATTTCCAAATGAAATATGTGAAAATCAACCAGATTTTATCTTTGAAATTAATTTCATATTAATATATTGAAAAATTATTTCAAAAATAAGAATAGATCAGTAAAAAGCTAAATGTAATCAAAAATTCGAATGTTAGAGAGGCATGTTTCGAATTCATAACTTGATTCACATTTGAAAATCCTGATTTTTGATATAGATTTCAAAATTTTTAGTGATGTGGTTGTTTAAAATTTTTAGGGTTGAACGGAAATGGGCATGACGGCAAATTATGGTGGCTGGGTTGATTTTGAGGTAAGACACATGACATAAAGGAGGAGTAGGGCTTGGGGAACGTGAGAAAAATGTCTTTGGAATTTCTAAATGATCATGAGGGCAGGACGATTGGAAAATAGGGTTTAAGGCATCCTTTGTGTTGCTCCATTAGCGGTCGAGCTGAGTCGAGGAGGAGAAGGGAGGAGGGTGCGCATGTAGAGGAAACGAGTGGTGAAGCTAAGGCAAAGGTAGGGATGAGGTCTGGTGATGGATGGCGGATCAAGGTGGAGTGGCGAGTTAGTTTGTAACTGCCGTTTCTTCGATCAGAAGGGGTGAGTGGTTCGATTTCGAACCACGATCATGGCTTTCGGTTGATGGACGAGGTGAGAAGGTCATGGGTGATGAAAGAAGATGGTCGGCAGCAAAAGGTGGTGGACGTCGGTGACGTTCATGTGCACGGTGTGCACAGGTTTGTGCACAGGAATCATTTTGGTGAAGGAAGAAGATAGGATCGGGTTTGTTTGGGTTTTGACCAGGATTGTTGCTCGAAACGTTATTGGTCTGGTCTCGGGTAGTAGTGATAACAAGTTTAATTTTAAAACTAACAAAATTTTGAGAAAGAAAGGAGGGGTTTCTCGGGAAGGGACTCGAAGTATTAGTCTTGTTTGACCCGAAGGGAAATGTGTGCAGGTTTAAGTTTAAATATTAATAAGTTTGAATTTAGTTTTGGTCCATTTCTTAAAATTAATGCCTTTATATAATAAATGTCTTAAATAATTGTTTTAAGGAAATTATATAATTTGTTTTAACTTGTTAATTTAAATGCTTAGGTTATAATTATCTTAAATTAAATGATTTAATTAAATAAGTTAATTATAAAGATAAATGGTTATGATTATGAAATTAAGAAATTAAACATCTTAAGGTTAATTAAGACCTTGGATAAGTAAGAGTTAATTAAATTTGTAAAGTAATTAAAGAGTAATTGATTAATTTATGATTAGGGATTGATTAATTAATAATTAAGGGTTATAAATTAATTAACTTGAGATTAATTAATTGGAAATAGTGATCAAACAATGTAAGTAATTAGAGATTAATTACTTAAATGATTAATTACTTAATGTAAATAATTAAAGGATTAATTTGGTAAGGGTTAATTAATTTAAGTTGTAATTAAAGGTTAAATAAATTAATAATTAAAGGTTAATTAATTGAGGATAATTAACTAATGTGATAATTATTAATGAAGTAATTGAGGATAAATTACATAAAGTAATTAAAGGATTGATTAATTAAGGAAATAATTAAGGGTTAGTTAATTAATGCATGTGATTAATTAAAGGATAATTAATCAATGTAAGTGATTATATGATAATTAATTTGCGTAATTAATTAAGGATAATTACTGTAAATGGTTAAGGATAATTAATTTGTGAAATTAATTAAAGGTTAATCACTTAATGCAATTAAAGTATAATTAATCAAGGATGATTAATTAAGATGGATAGTTATTGGGTGATAAATTAATTGGTTTGTAATTAATTAATAAGCAGGATTTATAAGTAATTGAAGTAATTAATTTAATTCATTTGTGGTTAACTAAATTAATTGGGGATGGTGTGGTTGATTAATCTTGCTTATGAATGATTGAATGATATTATATGCCTTAGATTAGTTGATATCTCTGGTATGTGATGTGTGATCTATGTGATATAATATGTTGGGTTAAAACAGTGACATCCTGTATTTAAAGTTTGAATTGCATTCGTTTGAATAACTTGGGTTAAGAAAACATGGGATTCGAAGAGACCGGGGTCGGGTATCAGTAAATACCCAAAACCACTTCGATTCTTTATAAATTTAAGTTTAGAAGTAAACAGGCTGGAATGAAATAAGTTAAGTATCATGGATATTTAAACAAGATAATGATTCTTGGATATTGTTTTGAGATAAATGATTGTCTTAAATCAAAGTAGAACTCGTAGAAAAGTACGAATTACCCTAGTAATTCACTTGAGTTATATAGCTTGGTATTTTACATTATATGGGTTTACTCATGCTGGTTTCCAGCCTGACCCGGGTGTTACTTTGATGTAATGCTCGGGTCAGACCGAGTATTACAGATTTTCAGGTGAGGACATTCTGGAGCTCAGGAGGCGAGCTGAATGGCAGGAACATATGGAATGTATTCCGCTGTGATATATTGTAGTTTATCTAGGACAAGTTAATCTTAACTATCCAGTGTTTGTGTAATTGTTGAAACTCTGATGTATTGATGTAAATTAACTAATTCAGAATTCCTTTCTATAACTGCTATTTTATTTGATATTATATTTCGATCCTCTGTGAATGTGAAATCTGTGTTTTGGTGTTTCTGTTTCTTCTTCTTCTTCTTCTATCTCTTTTCTTTTTTCCTATCTATCTTGAATTTTCGGGATCGAAAACTCCGGGTCGTTACATTTGGTATCAGAGCAGAAGGTTAAGTAAGAACCTTGGCTCTGGTGGGTCTACTCATTAAGGATAGGGTCAGTAGTACCATAGAACGAGTTAAGAATATATATATATATATATATGAGAGCGTACTTGTTATTTTCTTATATAAAGGTTTAAACGTGGTTTTAAGAATAAATGACTTTTATATAAGTTTATATTTTAAAATGATATTTCTTTCTGATTATTATATATTAAAGAAATTGGTTATTGATTATCAGAATTAAATAAAAATAACGAGAATCAAGTGATAATAGTAATACAACCAAATTGAATTAAATAAGGATAAGCTAAAAATGGATCCAAACTGAAAGTAATCCAGTAAATGTGTTTTCAGAATAAGTTAATAATGAAATGTTTTAAGGAAGTAACAATTTAAGCAAGTATGACTTGTAAATTTGGAGGATTTAAATTGTGAAGTTTAAATTTGAAATGGGAATTCAAATTGGGTAAGGTTGACTGGATAAAGTAAATTAAATTTAACTTTGGGAAAGTGAAATAAGTTAACAAACAACCTGAATTGGAAATTTCAAGACGAAACTGAAATTTAACTTGGGAAGTTAAATGATTGATTTCCAAATGGGAGTAATGAGTGATCTCAGAATGGGGTTGAGATCTGGAAATTGGAAATAGATGGATTTTTTAAAATAATTTGCATGCTATCATCCTATTGTTATTAATAAATTTTAAACCGTGAATTGGATTTTTTTAAATAAATGAAGAAATGGATTGTGGTAATATATCCATTATAGAGATAAATAAAATTAAACTTAAATTCGAAATTAAGGATATAGAGTCCCAGCGGCCACAATAATGAAACATAGTGCACGGCCACTTATAAAACCGACTAACCGAAGGCCAGGGCAAACATAGTTTCCTTGGCCCCAAAGTTCACTGTGGTCGGACCAGGCAAGAGGGGGCTCCTCCTATCCCTTCGATTTCATCAGGGCTCTGGATTGAGTTTTTAAAAAAAATTGTTTTAAACTCTTACTTGAACCTTGTAATGAGTTAAGTAAAGGAAATTTAAAATAGAGTTTTGAAAATTTGGACTCAAATTTAAATTGTTTAAAAAATTTAGGCTTTTAAATTAAAAGTAAAGGTTAGTTTGATTAAATCAACATTTAAAATATAACTCGAATTTATCTAATTCGAGATGGTTTTAAGTTGAAATTTGAATAGAACTAGTTCAAATTGAATTTGATTTGAATTAATTAGAATTGTGATTGAAGATGGATAAGTTTAAAATTCAAATGGAAAATTTGAATTGGATAAATTTGAAATGAAATTGAAGTTAAACGAGTTCAAATTCAAATTGGTAGTTGATTTGAATTTGGGATGGGAAAGGAAGTTAACTAAATTTGAATTGATATTGAAAATTAATTGGAAATTGGAAATTGATTAGAATTGGGATTAATTCAAATTGGAGTTGAGTCAATTTAATTGGAAGTGGAAATTTATGTTGAATTGATGAGAATGGAGATTGGGAATTGAACAGTTTGGCTCTGGACTATTTTCGAAATAATTGTTTTAATATAAACCTATTTTTCTAAGCTATTTACTATCTACAACCTTTCTTTTTAAAGCCAAACTATTTTATACTTATTTTACAATTATTTTTGGAACTATTTAACAATTTTTCAAATTGTTTTATAAACCAATTACTATTTTTCAACTACTTTATAACAAATTACTAGTTTACAACTATTTTGCAGTTATTTAACTTTTTTATAACTATTTGACTATTTTCCAATTATTTTACACTTACTTAACTATTTTACATCTATTTTACAAACTAATAATTATTTTTCATATACTTATTTATTTTTAACTTTTCAAGCTATTTTCTAAATTTAAGCTGGTCAGAGTTCAAACTGCTTACGATTAAATATCCATTTGAGATAAGAATTAAAGCGATAATCCAAATAGGATTGAAGCAATTGTGAATAAGTGAATGAAAATTAAGATGAATGTGAATAGAAAAAGAGGATTGATTTAGTTTATGATCAATAAAGATAAATACGTAGGATGTACGTATATTATTCTATTCGCATAGTGATTTGATCCAGATTCGAACACAGAATTTCGAGATAGTATATCGATCCGAGTTAGGATTTTCACCCAATTTTCGACGGCGAACCTGGACATGGATTTTTGATTGGTTCTGGATATTCTCTGTCATAGTTATGACTATACAAGGAGAATGACGGTTTCTGATCAAGAATCCAGATCCGAGTCTGCACTAGGAAGTCGGGTGGACGATACTAGTATGAAAGAGAAATTGTGTGATCGAGTGAGCGATCAGATTGATATGGAGTACGGATGATATGTGTACATCGTACTGGTTTGAATGAAACTGATATTGAAAATTTGTGGATAAGAAATGTAAAATGGTTTTTGAAATGAAGAGTATATTTTGTGAAATATATGATGAAATAAAGTGGAAATTGGATATTTCTATAGTAGAAATTTACTTTATGGAAGTAAGTAATATGGTTAATAACTTTATAAAAGAGTAATCAGATTTGAATATTTGATTTGGTGCATAGTAAAGATTATATATGTAACTGTTATGTGAGGTAAATCTCCCCTTGATGAATCTAGCCAGAATAAAAAAGGTTTTTGAATGTATTTGAAGTATAAAAAGGGAATTAATACAAGTTTGAAGTGATCCAAAGATTTTTAGAGTTATATATATCCATATATATATATATATATATATATATATAAAGGATCTTATGAGAAAGATTTTGGGGAAAAGGTTTTTGGAACTTTTGGATTTGGAAAGGCTTTTGATTTTTGGGAAAAATCAATTTTGGAAATTTGAAAAGCCTAGTTTGAGAATTATCGATTTTGGGATAATCAATTTTGAGAAAGGAGATATATATGAGATTCATAGTAGGTGTATGATTTGGAAGATACTATATGTGTATGGTATAAAGTGTTTTGAAAATGTCTCTGAAGAAAAAGGCGCTCCCTTGAAATGAACTTCTTAGGAGTACCATAGGGTGGTACTGCCTTGAGCCCTAAGGAGAGTTCTAAAGTTGATCCTGTGAGGAGTCCGGACAAGCTAGTACCTGAGGGATTATATATAGTGGGTAGCGAAAGTAGAGGGCGCTGATGCCTACAGAGACATTGGGTTATGTTGTGATGACAGTGTAGCTCGATGTCACTGCGATCTACTACGGACCATAGCGGAAGTCGTGTGTGCTGCTGAGAGCCAACGGTCTACGTTTGATTTTGCCGCGATGGCAAAGAAACATCGGTAGACTACGATCTATAAAGACATAGCGAAAGTTGAGAGGCCGTGAGAGCCTAAGGCTACATTGGGACCTGACTGATGTAGTCTGTGACCTATCTGGGAGTGGAGAAGTTTCAATCTTTTGGCAGCGAAAATCGAGCGCGCTGGTACCTACAGTTACATAGACTTTTGCTGTGATGGCAACGTAACCCAGGATGTAACTGCGATCTACAGCGGGTTCTATGGCGTAGTCGAGGGGCGCAGAGTGCCCACAATTATCTATGGATTTTGCCGAGATGGCAACGTAACCATCGGGTTAACTGCGACCATGGATGGGGGTGATGATTTCCAGAGCATTCTCACCAAAGATGTTTCCTCTATTTTCAAAAATGTTTTATGTATTTTCAATAAAATTATTTTCCAAGTGTTTTCACTGGATGTTGAAAATGGTTTACCAAGTACTTAAAGAATTTCAGTTCTACGCCTGATCAACGTATGATCAAATTTCTATGAGAACAAGGATGGACTTGTTGAAACATCGAGTTATAAAAGGTACTTTTATAAAAACCTACTTTAAAATATTATGAACATTTTTAAAAGTGTTTAAAAATAATCAAAGAAAAGTTTATCGGGTTTTAAGTTATTGAATTAATTCTGGCATCGTTCCTTTTCGAGGACGAAAAGATTCTAAGCGGGGAGGAATGTGATAACCCGGATTTTCGAGCATCGGATAATTGGATAATTATCTGAATTAACTATTGAAATTACTTATTTATAGATTTAACAAATAAAATGTGATAATCTCCTTTATAATTATTTAAAATTGGTAAAATTGTTATAATAATAGTAATGTGATGTTTTTTTAAAATATAGTTATAAATAGATAAATAAATTTAAATAGAATTATTAATTACAAATTGAATATGGGTTTGTTTAAATATATATATTTGTTTGAGTTGATTTTTTATTAGATTTTAAATTGAGTTTGAATTTGAATTTGAATTTAAATTTGTAATTCAAAAGATATATATCTTAAATATATTTGAAATTTAAAATATATTATATGTGATTTTATTTAGAATATAATTTATTTTATTTTATTTTCTTTAAAGAATTTTATTTTTATAAATTAAGAATGTATTTATTAAATAGTAAAGTAAATACAAAAGCTTTATATTAAAATTTAAAAATAATTTAAAATTGCATAATTGCAAATGTTAAGAGATTAAACCATATTAGTAACAAATGTAAGTGTTTAAAGCATGGAAAATAACAAGTGTAATAATTCTAGCATAAATTTAACAAGTGTCACTCAATTTTTTTTATTATTTTGAGAAATTAATAAAAATAAAATCCAAAACTATATAATACTACATCTCTTACTCTTCTCATTTTTTCTTTTATTCAAAACCTCAACCATCAAGTTTAAATTTAAAGATCAGAAAAAAAAAACCAGGATTCATTTAAAACCTGAAGCTATAAACCATTTTAATATCAAAGCACAACCAAACTATCTCAAATTGTCAAACCAGAGAGGAATTAGTTTCAAAACATAGATTCAACTCAGAAAATGAAGCCGTAGTTTCAAATTTAAGTCCATATTCAAGAGCTAAAGAAATTTCCATTTATCAAACCCTTTCCAGATTTTCAGAACTTCCACTATTCAAACAAGGTGAGTAAACTACACCTTATGAAGTAGAATCTGTTTCATAATTGGAAATATGTGATAAATTTTGAAACAATGTTGTGAAAATGTTGCATGAATGTATAGATGCTTGCATGTCTACATGTAGAGGATTAAATGCAAGCCTATGTTCAAGGTTTAGGTCTCTGTTCTATTTGCACAGGTTTAATACAAATTTTAAAAAAAATCAAGATCTCTTTACCCAATCACTTTTAGAATTTGATTTCTAAATGAAATATGTAAATATCAACATATTTTATCTTTGAAATTAATTTCATATGAATATATTGAAAAATTATTTCAAAAACAAGAACAGATCGGTAAAAGCTAAATGCAGTCCAAAATTCGAATGTCAGAAAGGCATGTTTCGAATTCATAACTTGATTCACATTTGAAAATCCTGATTTTTGATATAGATTTCAAATTTTTTTAGTGATGTGGTTGTTTAAAATTTGAGGGTTGAACAGAATTGGGCATGACGGCAAATTAGGGTGGCTGGGTTGATTTAGAGGCGAGACACTTGACATGGAGGAGGAGTAGGGATTGGGGAATGTGAGAAAAATGTCTCTAGAATTTCTAAATGATCATGAGGTCAAGACGATTGGAAAATAGGGTTTAAGGCATCGCTTTTTGTGGCTCCATTAGCGGTCGAGCTGAGTCGAAGAGGAGAAGGGAGGAGGGTGCGCATGTAGAGGAAACGAGTGGTGAGGCTAGGGCAAAGGCATGGATGAGGTCCGGTGATGGATGGCGGATCAAGGTGGAGTGGCAAGTTGGTTTGTAACTGCCATTTCTTCAATCATAGGGGGTGAGTGGTTCGATTTCAAACCGGAGTTTCGATCGTGGCTTTCGGTTGATGGACAGGGTGAGAATGTCATGGGTGATGAAAGAAGATGGTTGGCGGCAAAAGGTGGTGGACGTAGGTGACATTCATGTGCACAGATTTGTGCACAGGAACTATTTAGGTGAAGGAAGAAGATATGATCGGGTTTGTTTGGGTTTTGACCTGGGTTGTTGCTCGAAACGTTATTGGTCTGGTCTCGGGTAGTAGTGATAACAAGTTTAATTTTAAAACTAATAAAATTTTGACTAAGAAAGGTGGGGTTTCTCGGGAAGGGACTCGAAGTATTAGTCGGGTTTGACCCGAAGGAAATGTGTACAGGTTCAAGTTTAAATATTAATAAGTTTGAATTTAGTTTCGATCCATTTCTTAAATTTTATGCCTTTATATAATAGATGTCTTAAATAATTGTTTTAAGGAAATTATATAATTTGTTTGAACTTGTTAAGTTAAACGCTTAGGTTATAATTATCTTAAACTACACGATTTAATTAAATAAGTTAATTATAAAGATAAATGGTTTAAATATGATTATGAAATTAAGAAATTAAACATCTTAAGGTTAATTAAGACCTTGGATAATTAAAGGTTAATTCAATTAGTAAAGTAATTAAAGAGTAATTAATTAATTATTAATTAATTTATGATTAGGGATTGATTAATTAATAATTAAGGGTTATAAATTAATTAACTTGAGATTAATTAATTGGAAATTAGTGATCAAACGATGTAAGTAATTAGAGATTAATTACTTAAATGATTAATTACCCAATGTAAGTAATTAAAGGATTAATTTGGTAAGGGTTAATTAATTTAAGTTGTAATTAAAGGTTAAATAAATTAATAATTAAAGGTTAATTAATTGAGGATAATTAACCAATGAGATAATTACTTAATGAAGTAATTAAGGATAAATTACTTAAAGTAAGTAATTAAAGGATTGATTAATTAAGGAAATTAACTAAGGGTTAGTTAATTAATGAATGTGATTAATTAAAGGATAATTAATTAATGTAAGTGATTATAAGATAATTAATTTGAGTAAATAATTAAGTATAATTACTGTAAATGGTTAAGGATAATTAATTTGTGAAATTAATTAAAGGTTAATACTTAATTTAGTTAAAGTATAATTAATCAAGGATGATTAATTAAGATGGATAGTTATTGCATGATAAATTAATTGGTTTGTAATTAATTAATAAGCAGGATTTATAAGTGATTGAAGTAATTAATTTAATTCATTTGTGGTTAATTGAATTAATTAGGGATGGTGTGGTAGATTAATCTTGCTTATGAATGATTGAATGGTACTGTATGCCTTAGATTAGTTGATATCTCTGGTATGTGATGTGTGATGCTATGTGATATAATATGTTGGGTTAAAATAGTGACATCCTATATTTAAAGTTTGAATTTTAATTCGTTTGAATAACTTGAGTTAAGATGACATGGGATTCGAAGAGACTGGGGTCGGGTGTTAGTAAATACCCGAAACCACTTCGATTCTTTATAAATTTGAGTTTAGAAGCAAATAGGCTGGAATGAAATAAGTTAAGTATCATGGATATTTAAACAGGATAATGATTCTTGGATACTGTTTTGAGATAAATCATTGTCTTAAAACAAAATAGAACTCGTAGAAAAGTACGAGTTACCCTAGTAATTCACTGGAGATATATAGCTTGGTATTTCACATTATATGGGTTTACTCACGCTGGTTTCCAGCCTGATCCGGGTGTTACTTTGATGTATGCTCGGGTCAGACCAAGTATTACAGATTTTCAAGTGAGGACGTTCTGGAGCTCAGGAGGCGAGCTGGATTGCAGGAACGTATGGAGTGTATTCCGCTGTGATATATTGTAGTTTATCAAGGACAAGTTAATCTTAACTATCCAGTGTTTGTGTAATTGTTGAAACTCTGATTTATTGATGTAAATTAACTAATTCAAAATTCCTTTGTATAACTGCTATTTTATTTGATATTATATTTTGATCCGCTGCGAATGTGAGAATCTGTGTTTTGGTGTTTCTGTTTCTTCTTTTTCTTCTATCTATTTTCTTTTTTTCCTAACTATCTGGAATTTTCGGGATCGAATACTCCGGGTCGTTACAGTGAACCCTTGTATAACTATTGTATGGGAGGAGAATAGTGAAGAATAATCTCTCCAGAGTTCCAAAGGTCAGTCCAGAAGATCCTCTTTATGATGTAGGTAGGATTCTATTTATAGGTATAGGAGAACAATTAGGCTAGGCCGCTTTGTAGGAAGCCTACACTCGATGATACAAAGGTTCTTCAAAAATTTCATAAAGATCCAACATAATGTGATGGATCGCTAGCGATCCATGTACCTATGTACATAGTAGATTTTTGGGCTTCTTCCTTTGGATTGCACTCCCTGTCTTACATAGGTGCTCCCCATGTATTCTCTTAGCTAGTTTCTTGGTTTGATGACGATTCATGCATAGGGAAAGAGATCAAATTCAAGTTCGAACCAATAGAAAAGATGGATAAACAGAAATAGATAAACATAAAATATAAGAACGAAGTGTACATAATTCAGCAATTGTTGTTTGTGTAATGACCTAGAATTTAACCGCCTCAGAATATAACATTTAAAGTAATTTTAAATATAAAATATATAAGATTTCATGATTTAAATAACATTAGATAGGATTTGCAAAGAGAAAAATACACAAAAATAGGAATAATTGCTTATACCGGTAAGAAGGGACAAAATCTTGATTTCAGAAAAATAAGTTTCAATAGTCAAAAAAATATTTTAATTAATTTATAATTGTTATATTTTTAAATAGCATTGTACAAATTTATTTTTAAATTTGGATTACATGAATAAATAGTTTAACTAAAATGTCAAAATGTGACCGTAAAACATTTTGTCGAAAATCTACGTTTTGTCGATTTAAAGTTTTTGCAATGTTATTGCACCTTTATTTTCTTATATATGAACATATATTCAAATATTATAAGTATTAATTAACTCACTAATCAAGTTTACTTTTACTAAACATACATAGAAAATTGTAGAATACAATTAACAAAAAGTAAGCACGAAAGACAAAAAAAAGTTACAAAAAAAATCAAAAAGTAAACTTCAAATCAAAGCAAACATAATTATTATTATTTACTTAATACTTAAGGGAAAATGACATAGAGTATTGTTTTGAAATGTGATAATAAGGTTGCTTAAAAAGTACGTAAGGTTATATTGGCGAAGGGATATTTTGGTAACTTACACTTCATTTTTTTCTATAAATACAACCACTTCCTTCATTTTCTTTCACACCATTTCCACCTTCTTCTTCCTCCTTGAAGCTCCTTTTAATGGCTTCTTCTTCTCTCTTTTCCTTACTAACTTGTCTTAAAATCATAGCAAATCAATTCCAAACACCCCAAACTTTTCCAAATGCCTTAAAATACCATTAAAACATGGTTTAACATTTAAAAAGTGAAGAAATGATGGAGGAAGGGGTGGAACCCATCAAGGCCGAACCATGTGAGAAAAGGAAGCAAGTTCGGGAACTTGGAGCAAGAGAAAGAGAAGGAAGTGCCACCGATTTCATTCCAAGGAGCTAGGAGCAAATTCAAGGTTTCGCGAAAGCTCTACCAGATTTTCAGGAGTTTGAAAGAAGAGGTCGATAGCACAAAGAAAAAGGAATGGAGTAGAATTTGATTAGTTGAAGTATAAGTGAAGTGTTGTTAGTAGAAATGTTGGTAGGAAGTTAATCTATTTGGTTAAAGGTGAGCACTTAAATCTTAATTTTATTTTATTAAAACTTAAGTTGATAATACATATGTTAAATTAAAAATTAATATGTTGAATATTGGTTAGTATAGGATGATAACTTGGTTGATATTATGGTTGATTATATGGTTGTGAAATGATTGATAACTTGGCTTGATAAATAATATAAGAAATGGTTAGTAATCAACCAAATTAAATTTAATGGAAATTAAATCTATAATAATATGTGTGTGGAGTGATTTAGCCTTTAAATGATTTTAAAAAGGTCAAAAATTATATTATACTATTATAATATGAAATGAAATGGAAAATGAGTTTGAAATATAGAAATATTGTTTAAAATGATTTTGAAATGATTTATAAATGTTTCATAAACATTTAAAAGTGTTTCAGTGATGTTTGGAAAGAAATTTAAAAAAAAAGTCAAAACTAGGCTCGATGCGTAACGGTAGTTCGCGATTTCGCACCGAAAAAGTTAGATAAGTATACAAAGTGGAATATAGCTCGTAATCCTTCGTGATAAGAATTTTCCGAACTATTGTATCCGTAGTTTTCCAACAAAGAAAGAAAATCAAGATTTCATTAAGTAGATTTTGAAATACGTCTACAACAATTTTATAAAAACATCCCGGTTTTGCAGTTCGAAATCCAAAAATGGATTTCTTTAAAAATGATATTTTTATAATGTTTAAATTTACGAAATAAATTCTAAAAATGTTTTAAAATCTTTTGAAGTAAATTAAGTTGAAAGGATGGATTTCCAAATGATATAAAAGTCGTTTTGAAGAATATAGCTTTTTGCATCACTTTTGCAACGCTTTTTAATAACTTATGAATTATAGATTTAAACTCAACAATCCTTTTCAAATCTTTTATAGATATTTTTAAAATAATAATTTAGTGTTTTAAATAATGATTTGGAAGTTTAATAAATCATTTGTAAAATGAAGATTAATAATTGAGTATGCGAAAACGACTAGTACATTTGTCCCCTTGTGTGAGCTAAAGGTAAAACAAGGTGTGTAACTAAGTTTAGGGTTGGAGCAACTAGTTGCCCTAAACTTACCTGGCCTTCATTTTATGTTTTAGGTGAGGGGTGGAATAGAATGAAGGGAAAGCTCGGATACTCTAAAATTTATATTAAATTTTTCCTAAATAAAAGGTGAAATAAAATAGAATTATTCCAAGTTGAAAAAGGTTTAAATAAATCAAATGATTCGATAAATTTCAAAGAAAGGCTATAATGATTCCATATTCACCAAGAGAATATTTTATAAAGATTTATATCAAACAAAGATAGTTGATAAAAGGAAATGCATAAGTCAATCATCAAATCTTCCAATAGTCATTTTTTATCGATGATTAGTACGAAGGAACTAGTATCGGATTTGGGTGATTCCTATCCAAAAAATTGGGATTAGATTTGGGTGATTCCTATTCAAATATCCCTTCAAATTAATTTTCAGAATAAATATATTGAAGACAATGATCGTTGATAACGAAGATCTTTATGATGTAGGAGTACTTGCCATTAGTCCATTCAGGTGAAATTTACCATATCTAGGGTGGCAGTAGTGCTCTGTTATGAAAATCTTCGATTTGCAAGAATATGATTAGAAGTTAAGAAAATAATTGCTTTAAGGAATATCTTAATAAGGTTAGAAATAATATTAACTTTTTCAAACTTAACATAAATAATTTTATCTCTAATAATATTTATATTAATTCCTATTCTAATTGAAATAATGTTCACTTGATGCATTATAATTCTCTTCCTATAATAGGTCCTTAGTCCTGGTTTTCTTATTTGTTTTCCTTTTCAATTTGGTTCATTTTTTCTTAATTTTTTTAGAATTGTTAGTTTTTGTTTCTAGGTTATCCTTTCTTTATTTTTCACTTTGGTTTTTATTCTCACATATATGTATATAAATAGAATTTATATACATATATGTGATTCATTCTAACTTGGTTTACTAGTTTCGTTTCAGGATTTGTTTAGGTAGGTTGCTGGTTTTTCTCTTGACTGGATTGCAGGATAGCTTGCATATTTGTGTAGGTTGGCAGGATAGCTTTTCTCAGCGATTCTGATTGCGTCTGGCTTATCTTTTAGGTCACTCTAGGTCTTCAGAGTGGAGTTCTTCATTTTGGGCCACCTCTTAGAGTTCTTTTTTATTGATCTTCTCTCATTAGAGATCAGTTTTTTCTCTTCTGAGGCGATTTCATAGTGTCATTTTTGTTAGTGTTGTTTTTTAGTATCTTTGGTTTTAGATACCTCTAACACCCTATTATTGGGCGGTGGCCTTGCCGGAGCTCGGTATTGGGGTGTAATGGGCGGTGGCTTTGCCGGAGCTCATTTGAGGGGTATTTATTTCTTTATTTTTCTAGTTGATAGACTAGTCACCTACCAGGCGTGTTGGCAGCTCCATTTTATTTGTTATATATATAGCTTCATGTGTGCTCTCCTCTTTTATTAGAGGATCACACATTTTTTTATCAAAAAAAGTTAAGAAATAAATCTTTGATTAAGATTTAATGAATAATTTGGAAATATTTTCCAAAGAAAGAGATGAAATCATTTGGAATTGTTCCCAAATAAAAAGCGAGGTCTAAATCAACCAAATAATTTGATAAATGAGGCTTAATAATACCATGTAATTATGGAAAGAAAATAGGATAAGTTGAAAAGAATATATCTAAGAAAGATACTTGATTTAAATAAAAGATGAAGTAATTGATTGATGATTGATAATAACATATGAACGTAACATCTTTTTATCGATAATTAGTTTCAAAGGAACCAGGGTCGAATTTGGGTAACTCCTATCCGAAAACCACTTCGAACCAATATATATATAATATATGTTCGCAAGTGAAGACATGTTAAAGATGATGATTACTGAAGACCGAAGATTTTCATAGCAGGAGGACAACTTGTTGACATTCTATGGTAGCTCCCAATATAGAGATATTTATTATAGTAGTGGTCCTGTCGTGTTTGAGATCTTCGGATTACAAGGGCTTCTCGCCTAGTAATGGCCGAGGAAAGTGCCTTCGGTTTTGTTCAGTCCCAGAACGAACTTGTATGCACATATGTCTGACAATGCATTGTTAAGATGACAAATGTTGCTTTTACCAACATACTTCTGTGGTGGCGGAGAAGGCAAATTCTCTTGGCTTAACACCATTCTCAAAGGCATACAAACTCAGAGGTTGTATGTTCGTAAAAGTCAGAAGGTGATTGAAGGAATGACAATGTGGCATTCTAAGTGAATTGTGCTTTGTGAAAAGAAAAGCGTGGCTTTGGGAAAAGAGAAGCTTGGCTTTGTGGAAAGTGTGAGCGTAGCCTCACTAGCATCACATCTCGAAAATGATATGGGAACTGTGTTACATATTTCAAGCTTAGTATGACGAGGGTGGCATATTATCCCTCAAGGTGACTGGCGGCGTATGATCTAGGTCACCAAGGTTTCCAGATAGGACCCTTATTGTATGATATAGTGGCATGTGAGTCCTTGCAAGAGAAGCCACCGGATATCAAGAAGTGTGACAGCATGAGGAATAGTGGTGTGTGAGTCCTTGCACGAAAAACTGTCGGGTTCTGATTGATGTGCGTGGTTATCGAGGTTTCCTGTCATTTTGGAAACCCAAATTCCAATACGAGCTTTATGATTTTCATTGTATTCCTAAAATAGCTATAATGCTTTGCAAACATTTTAGCTACCCCATTTGTATCACATATTCTATCTGGTATATTCCAATGACCTCGTCTAGATATATTATCTTAGACTTAGTTCGGGTATTGATACCTTATTTGAATAAGTTTATTTGAAAGATGTTTTCCAAAATAATGCCATTAAAGATAATATCAAATTATTCAGGTAATAAAAGTGTTTTGGTTATCATAAGGTAAAAACCCGTCCGTATTTATGTTTGGCATGGTCTTATGAGATACCCTTACCTGCCATTATATGGAAATCCAAACTTCAATGCGAGCCTACCATTTTGTTGGGTCTACCTTCCGTACAGTACATTTCTAAAGGATGTACCAAGGATCGACATCTACGAAACCTTTTCATCTGGCAAGTCCGGCCTACCCACAAACCCATCTGGTGGTGGATAGAACCGAATATGATATCACCCCAGTCGTAACCGACCTATCTGTGGCCACAAGCATACACAACATAAATTTAAAATCCAACGTCATAGCAGGAATAAATACATCTAAAAGGGTGATGACCATACCCTAATGGAAGCGAGCCACCAAGCCTTATGTATGCCCTGTATAAGCCATTACCGGTAATGAGGCCTAAGGTAACGTTTACCTTTCACATAGCACATTCCACTTTGAATGCCACATTGTCATTTCCAACAACATACTAATTGATTTTCACAAAAGTACAATCACTGAGCTTGTACGTCTCAGAGAGGGGTGTTAAGTGTAAGAGAGTTACTTCCTACACCACAACCCAGATGCACGTTTGCAAAAACCAATGCACGTGGTTCTTAGAAATGCAATGCCAGACATTCGTCCATACAAGTTGTCCAGGAACATGACAAACCGAAGGAAATCTCCTACCACATCCCATCGGACATTACCCCCAGAATTAGTAGCGAGCTATCCTTTCATCAAAGATTTTTATGACAGAGCACTACTGCTACCATAAGTATATGATAAGGTAATTTCCTAGAGGGTCTAGTGGCAAGCAACCCTGTATCATGAAGATCTTTGTCTTCAACAATCATCATCATAAACCTCCATTTTCAAACACATACATTGGTCCAAAGTGGTTCTGGGATAAATCCGACCCCAGTCTCTCCGAACAAACAACGATAAAAAGGCCAATTATTTGATAGCCGGTTATTTAACTATCAAAGCATGCAAACAAATCTAGCACCATAAGCAATCACAGGGCCATTTAATTAATCTTTATTAATTAAATAAATTTTCAAATATATGCTTCAAATTATCATTAAAAAGATACATCCTCAAAACCATTTCAAATCTTTCTATATCGGAAAACATTTTCATATATTTATATCAACAGTATAAGCATATTCACAAATCACTTCCCTTCCAACACTTAGAAAATATCTTCATATACCTAAATTTGTAATAAGCATATTTATAAATCATTTTGGGGAAGATTCATAATTTTCAAAACACGCTTCGGGTCAAAACGAATGTTGCGTAAAACATCGTTACGACAACCAAAAAACATTATATAGGGATTCGATTAAAAATATGAAAATCTCATATACTATATAAAACATTACCTTTCAGAAATCATTTATTATAACAAAAGTGTAATTGTCCATGCCTTCCCTACTTCACGAAAACGTGTACTACAAGAATAAATGTTGAAATCTATGTTTTTCGATATATATCATTTTAAAACATTCCTCCAAACCATTAAATCAATTTAAAATATTTGCTTCCCAAAACCTTACTACCAAAAGATAATTTATGTTTTATAACATTAACTCCGTCAAAATATTTCTTCCAAAGCTCCTTTAAATAAAAATCCATATTTACATCTCAACATAAATCATCCCCAAATTTATAAAGACTATTTAATAAATCCCCTTTTGATTTTATAAAATTTTTATTTTATAAAATTCTTTTATTTACAAAATTCTCTTTACAAACCCATTCTTTTATGAAACTAATTTTACTATCAAAATCCACTTGTAAATTCATTCCTTTATAAATCCAATATATTTATAAAATCCATTTATAAATCAATTTACTAAATCAACTTTGAAACCATTTACTGTCATTTATAAATTCCGATTAAAATCTATTTCTTTATTTATAAAAATATCACTTTTATAAATCTTTTACATAAACTTATTCAAAAATCTATTTTCAAAGTATTTCTTAAAAGTATATTTTTAAAACATCAAAAATCATAACTTTTTATTTAAAAACAAATTTATTTCTTTTTAAAATTCATCATAAATCATTCAAAAATATTTACTTCCAAAATCACGTCGAAAAGCTTTTCAATTCGAAATCATCAATTTCAATATTTCTAGAATATCAAAAACAAGGGTCGGTGCTACCATAGCACTAAATAAGTCAACTCACATTAAAAACATCATCATGGCATCCATAACATCATATATTATCATATATATGAAAATAAATCAGCGGTGGTGAGGAATCCTGTTGGATTCCTCCACCTTGTTTCCCTGCAACAAATACAACATACGAGAAGAATGAACAATCTCTACTTCCAGGCCAATGAGCGTACAAAGGGCCAACTGCTCATACACGGGAACGTATAGGGTCTCATCCACTCCAATAGGCGGGAATATACCCAAACCAACCAATATATATATGAAATATATCATATATCATCCAAAAAAGCATTAATCATCATAAATATATTTATTCCCACATATACAAAAATATAAGCGAGCCAAAGAGAGTGAGTTTTACTCACTTTGGTTGCATTCACCGTTGCAGCATTTTATTTTGATTAAAATTAAATGATTAACTTTAACCGAAATTTTAACAGCTCCAAATCCATCCAAACTAGCTCTAAAATGTAGTCCTCGACAATACGAATACAACGCAATTTGTTTGGTGTCAAACTGAACTTATACGAATAAGTTACGCATTAATTTGAATTCGATAATTAATATTTAAATTAACTTAAATATAAACTAACTTAATAATTTAACTTTTCACTATAACTCCTTCGTTTCCCACCTTCCTCCCAGGCTTCCACACGCGCATTCTTTCTTTGTTTTTTATATACGCGCTCATACTCGACCACGCTCGAGACAACGACCACCGCCCGTCACCCTATAGCCGCGCCAGCCTCCGCTTGCTCGAATGTCAGAGCTGCGCCTACGCGCATATGCAAACTAGGGTTCGCCGAAGACAAAAACTACCGTCGTTTGGACGCGCCTCGCCGCCATGTCTAACCACCTTAGCCTGTCTCCACCCTTGGATTGAAAGACCTCGAGAAGCTCTACAACTTTGTAGTTGGAACCTTTTTCTAATTGCTTATGGATTGAGAGAGATCGAAGGAAGAAAATCATGAATTTCTAGCCATTGAAAAGAAGGGTGGCGGCTGAGAGAGATAGGCTAGGGTTGTGAATTTTGGTCATCTATTATCGGCAATATAAATTACTATTCACCCAAATATTTTCCGAACTACAAACAAAGCGTGTCGCTTGGCATTCCTAATGTTTTTCCCCTACTTTGAACATAATGGAATATATATCGGAGGCCAATTCCATTGTATATAGAAGATAGGTTTTCAAAATCTAAGTACTCAAATATAAATTACTTAAATAAATTTCTATGCGTTTCAGCTCCGCCTGACCAAATGGTAAGTCCAATCGACATGAAATTTGGAATCCTATGATAATATACTATTACGGATCCAATGAAACTGGTTTCGTACAATTCTGAGATAGTATCCTGAATGGCTCTTTTTTACTCGTCTAATTAAATATTAAAATTTTCAATTTCTATAAATTAACTTTTAATTCAACTTTAAAAGTTTACTAACTTCGTTCTAATTCGAATAGAATATAAATCAAATTAGAATTCATTTTCTTTCTCATCGAATTCGATGTTCAATTATTTAGCCAATTTTATTATTCAAATAACAGTTATATTCAGATTTTAAACTGTTTAACTTATAAACATAACTTTTCAATATATAAATTCAATTAATATTCTAAATTCGAACGACAGAAAAAATGGGTCGTTCATACTTTCCCTCTTAAAATAATTTCTTCCCCGAAATTACTAAGTGGGAAAGATGCCACAACTCTATTAACTTCTCAAAACTATTAGTTGAAATAGATTACCATATTCTCTTAAGTGTTTAACTTTCCCAAAATCAATTAGCTACAAATTTTGTAAAAGAAAATTCAAAGCTCCCGAATTCATTCATAGTTGTTGAGCAATACGATTCCATAAACCAACCAACACATCTCATTTTAAGTTATAACTCAAAAATCAAATTTTCTCAAAAAATTTCTAACATCTTAGATAATGAAAAAATTTGCCAGCGTCTGCTTTGTGCGGCTCGATTATAGTAGGATCACAATATATACATGTATATCACAAATATACATCTCATCTTTTGAGGATGAGGCATCCCGTAGGGAAAAATTATGAAAGTACGATATGTAATCCAAGACATGTACCTTATATATTATTTAGCAAGCATACACGGCTAATATAGCAAGAAAGCGAGCTCCAAATTCAAATCAAACATCGTTTGCACCTACTAAACACTCAATAACCAAATGAGAACATGTATATGGCATATAATATCAATGTATAACATATATTATATAATAATCATATGAAAGTGAAACACATATAACATAAGAAACCATCAAAGAACTAACATCCAACTGACATCCAACAAATTAATTCATTTGTTTACTATTTAGTTTTCATCTAACTAATTCACATTCAAGTTAACTAACAATCTTTTTTTTACATTCATTTTGATTTTGCTACCATTTAATTCTCATCAAATTAGTTTGCATTCATTTACACTCATCACTTCAATTTTTTTACTAATATCCAATTAGTTTACACTACTAATTTACGTTCGTTCTAATTCATTTATTAACATTCACTTTACATTTGTTAATTTTACTTCTAATTCATGTTTAACAACATTTCAACTTATATCCAATTCATTTATATACTTAACTGAATTTCATTATTAACTCAAGTTCATATTTATTCTAATTATTTCACTTAGCTCATTTAATTCATTTCATTTAACTAAAGTTAACCTTCATTTATTTACTTTACATAAATCATTTAACTCATTCATTTCATTAATCTTCGAGTTAAATTTCAATTTCAATTTCATTCTACATTACTAAAATTAGATTTCTTTCCAAACTTCATTTTATATTACTTAAGTTTCATCTTACAATTCAAATTTGGATTTCCATGGCTTAACATTCATATTTTAACAATTTCAAAACCTTGTTTCTAACTTATTATTACTAAATGTGTAACGACTCGTAACTTCGAACAATTTTTAAACAGACATAAATTATAATTGTTCAATAGAATTCTGGTTAGGAATACAAATTATTAAATAACAGATTCTGATAAGTTATATAAAGATGATAACATAAATTTGAATGTAACTGGATGAAAATTTAGTGCATAGTTAATAACATGAATTGAATAATAAAGGAAATTGTAAGCAACAATAAAATGCATGTTTATTTAAGAAAAATAAAATGCGTAATTTAAATGGTAACATACCAAATTGATTTCAAATAACGGAAATGAGGTAAACCATTAAATGGTAAGAGAGGATATCTTATGTTAATGCATTGAACGTTTCAATTCAATATAAATATAATATTACAAACATCTAATAACGACAACAGAAGATACAAATATGATTAGTAACAACAAAGTGGAAATTTATAACCACCATTTAATTTGAAATGTATATTTGAATTAAGTGACATGGAATCTTTAATAAGATAAAGGGTTGCGTTAATTGATATTTAATCTTTCAACCAAGATAAAGTGTAACGATCCGTAACTGTTAACAACTTTAAAATGACAGTATTTTGAATTTAAATAAAAATAAAATTTGAAATTTAAAAATTTGAATTAGTGATGTTGAGTGTTATACTTGACCAAATTCAATAAAATGAAATTTTTTGGGAAAACTAAATTTTTGGCCAAACTTGGTCAAAATTCAAATTTAAGGTAAAATTTGAAAAGTTTTGAAATTTAAATTTTATTGCATGAAAAAAATCTACATAAAATTTTAAGAAGGATTCCATTTTTCTTTTTGTCAAAATTAAATTCCGATTGCTCCCAAAATTTAAATTACTGTGAAAAATTGTCATAAATTTACATTGTATATTTGTGTTTTTGGCAAAGTCTTTTTGGATTTATTTGGTCTAATGTGCTCCTTAGTAAACCAAGAGACTCTAGTCATCCAAAGAGTCATGTGACCATTGCTTTTCCTACATATTGACCTTCTATTCCTTTCTGATTATACCAAGTACGTATAGATAATTCCTCGTTGAGAAGCTTTCTACATACACTTCTCCTTCTTACTCAAATCTACAGAATCCAAAACTCAAAATCACAAATCCAAAAACTCCATCCCTCCTCTCTTAAAAACCCTTCCACTCCTCTCCCATTGTCGCTGCCCTCCACCACCATCCAAGGCCATCTCCTCCCTTCCTCGTCTCGGCCATCATCCACCAAAGCATAGGCCGAAACCATAGCTCCTTCCCTAGGCCATAGCCGAACTAATCACCACTAAAACCCATCATTTTGACCACCACCCAACACCCTAGCCTTAACCGCATACAAACCCTAGCCTTGCCCTCATTGGACGCACCAAAACCCAACCTAAAACCTAAGCCATGCCCTTCCTCCCAAAGCCGAACCCCTTTAGCCCTCTCTTCCTCTTTTAAAAAAACAAACAAAAGTTATATATTTATATTTGTGATCTATCGAATTCAAGTTCATGCTTTGCTTTGGAATTGTTGTTTGGAATTGTTAGCCTTGTTGAGTTTATGATTCAAGTTCAAAGCTTTTGTGTAGTCAAATTCTCTAACCTTGAAAGATGAGCTATTCTCTCACGATTGATAATCTTATGTTAAGTGAATAAACATCAATTAATATGCCATATGAAATGTTGTGATAGTTAGGATTTGATATGGTTTTGTATATGTTTTTGACATGATATATGTTCACTTATGTTCACATATGATTTTGATATGATACGGTTATTGATAATATGATGTTTGCTTATAAGATTGATGTGATGATTTGCATAGGATATATGTCTCATAATGTTAATATGAAGAGTGCTGAGGTGAAAAAAACAAAAATGTTATGTTGATTTAAATTTTGTCGCATATGTTATGTTAAAATATGTTAGTATTGTGTTATGTGAATAAAATATGTGTTATGAATAGAAAAAAGAGAAAAGAAAAAAAAGAAAAAAAAGGAAAAAGAAAAAAAAAGATGGTATGCTTTTAACATAGTGAATAACATAGGTGTTATGTTCGAAATGATTACATATTATATTATGTCATGATAAGAAAATTTTATGTCATATGTTATGTCAAATATGAATATGTGCTATATTTTGTAATAAGTTATGAAAGTTATATGCTATGTTTTGTAATAAGTTATGTAAGTTATATGCTATGTTTTGTAATAAGTTATGTAAGTTATATGCTATGTTTCGTAATTTGTTATGTATGATATATGCTATGTTATGTGATATATTATGAAAGTTATGTGTTGTGATATTCTTTTCTATGTAAATCATGCTACAAGTTCCCTTAGGTTTAGGAAATCATCGTGGGTTGAAATGATATATATAGAATAGGGAAAATCATTGTAGGTTGAAATGATAAACCCAAATGATTTTATTGATTTTCTAAATTTAGGATTGAAGGTTGAAATGATATATACTCGTAAAATTTAAATTGTGGCGGATTGAAATGATAAATATCCGTATAACTTGACCATAGGATGGAAAACTACATACGGACGCCGTCGTTGGTCTGTTTTTAAAGTGATTTCTGAAATTTTGGAAATATGTGTTTTAATAAAATTTGATTTTTTTTAAATTTAATATAAAGATTTTTATTTTAATATATATACATGAATATTTAAAATTTTAAATTATATGTTCTTAAAATTTTAAATTTGTGAGTTAAGTTCTGAAAAATGTAAATTTTATGATTTTACTTATAATTTTATTATATTTAAAATATATAAGATAAGATTTAATATAAAGTAAAATAAATTTAATTATAAGATTTAATTTAGTAAAATTTAATTTAACTAAAATATGTAGATTATGTTTTAAAATATTTAAATAAAATTTAAATTAATATAATAAAAATAGATTTTGTAATAACTTTAATAAATGAGATCTGGAGGAGTAATTTAGAATCAATTTGTAAATTTAAATTGTTTTAAGAATTGAATTCAAATAAGAATTGATTTGAAACTTGTTAATTTTGAGATTTAAAAAAATATTATTTTTTAACTCGTTGTGATTTAAAAATGATTAAGGAAATAGTTTCAAAATTAAATATAGTTGGAGTTAGATATTTAATTTTGATTTTAATTTTTAATTTGAGATTTTTTTAAAGTGATTGTTATAAAATGACCACGGTGTGAAATAAGCGTTTGGTTGTTAAAGAGACTGGGATCGGATATTGTCGTACTCCCTACCACTACCGAAAACCACTTTAACAACTGTGCATGTGGTGGAGAATCCAGAATGAAGTAGGATGGTTTGACAAACGCTACTGAAATGAAGTAAGAGAACGATAATGGATAGCCTTGACTTTTGGGTCATAATTAAAATGACTAAAAGAGGAGCTATACCGTACCAAGTAGGGTCGCTCCCCCTATCGAGCATGCTCCTTCAAAATCATATTTGTTACTTTGTAATTTGATTGGGTGCACTTTTGATTTGGGAATGTGTCTCGAGGTGGGCGGTAGTAGCCGCTATGCATTACTATCAGTCTAGGAGTGCAAAACGGTATTATCCTACCCTAGGCATTGCCTAACGTGCCTTGTCATATTTATCTTGATCGCGCCCACTATGTATTTGGTTTGTATCTTACTTATGGAGTGCTCCGTGAGTATCCCACTGGTTTGGTGGGGCTTAAAGTATCTGTGTAGACTACGGTATTTATATAAAAATGTGTTAAGGGGGATATGGGTAACACCTTAACGCTATTTTAATATTTTACTTCAATGTAGACATTATCTATGTAGCGTACTCTATTATGTATGTAGGTAGTTCCACGGATCCTTAAAGGATGGAATCCCAAACATCCTTAAAGTTATATTGCATTTCATTTGGACATTTCACTTGAGTTGGTTTACTTACATAAGAATGTTAATCCTGACTCGAGTATTTTGTGTCTTGCTTTATGCTCGGGTCAGCCTAAGTAGCATAGCATTTTAGACTCACCTTTAGAGCTTGGAGCTTTGCTTGGAGATCTATCTTTTATCTATTCAGCTTTTCAATTACTCTAGTTATTTCCAGTTATTATTTTTAGAATTGTCCTTTGTTTATGTATTAGAGACTTCCTTGTATTTAGACTTGTGTTGAATTTGCTTTAGACTCTAATGTTTATGTGGTAGCTTCATAAACTACTATTTGTTTATTCTGCTACGTATTATTGTATTACTCCGTGTGTGTGATTTTGTGATTGATTTACTTATTGTATATGCTGAGTTTGACAAATATAATAACAATATATTGTTTTGAGCAATTCAAGTTAAACATTTGTGGTTTATTGTCGATTTGAATGGTTTGAAATAGTGGATCATTACAAAAAATATAAATTATATAACTTAGTTATTTACAATTTCAAATTCATGGTTATATAATCACTTTAAAGCTTAAGTGTATATTCATTTCAAATTCAATTCATTTAACCTTATTTAAGTTGAACTTCAGTTCATGCGGTCCATTTAATTCAATCCACTAACTCCACTTTATATAACTTCACGTAAGTCAAATTCATTTTATATCTTTATCTATGCCACTTTAAATTTGATAAGTTTAAAACCCATTTTCCTTTATTTATTAAACCATAATTGGATTTTAAATTTTAATTCTTGTCTGTCACAACAAATCTTCAATATCAATTTATTAAGGTAGCATACCATCGCACAGAAACTCAAAATGATATTGATGATGCGGCCGTCATTATCCTTATTATTTCCTAACAACTGAAGTGAATTCAATGCTTTAAATTCTTTTAAAATCATTTAAAAGCCATTTCTAATCAAAATACTTCTACATAATAATATAACATCTTCAAACTTTGAAAACAACTGTCAAAATCAATGGGATTCAAATTCTCAAATTCTTAGCTTAAACCCATTTTTTATTTATAACTCATATTTATAAATATACTTATATAGCATCATTTCTATATACGATTATTCAACAGCTGTAAACCATTTTAATTATAACCAATACTTTATAATTCACATTATCAATTCGTTTGCTTATATAATTTATTCTTTTACAATTGTTGTCTTTATTTAGATTATTCAAACAGCTTTTATTAACTTATATGTATTTACATTTTCAAACTGCCAAAAAATCCATGTATATACACTATAATAATTTCAAAAAAATTGTTTCTTTATATATAAAATATAATCGAGGTCAATTTATTTAATTTACCCAATTTAAAAACAATACTACGTCGATATGCCCTGTTCAAGTGTTTAAGAACTCCTATCGATAACGTGGCGTCCCATATACTGATCAGAATTCGTAAGCCACTCAATAGATACATTAACACAATATAAAACTTTTCTATATTACTAACAAATACACGCTCATATATATATATATATATATATATATATATATATATATATATATATATAATACACTCAAACTCAATCTAGGGTGCTACCGACCCTATCTATACTGAGTACATCTCAAAGCCTAGGAATATACTAAACCTAAGCTCTCATACCAAATCTGATGTCCCAAAAATCCGTACCCTTTAGATCGACGATAACCCAGACAAATCTGACCTAAAGCGACTAAAACTTTAGAAAATCAAGAGGAAGAAAGAAGAGAAGAAAGAGAGAAGAAGAAAACCAAACAGAATAATAACAACACAAAATCTCACATCGCAGCGGAATAACATATAATATAATATCAATGATCTTTACAAAAAGAAAACTGTAATATCATACATCAATCATATCAGAATACATGACACAAAATCATCAGTTGGACAGTTATAACAACCTATCCTAAAAAATGCTAATAACATAAACAATAATACAGCGGAATATAAACATGTACGGGAATACGATCTAAAGACTTCTAGATCGCCTGTTGAAGCTCCAAATGCACCAAATCTACATCTGTAAATATACCAGGTTTGACCCGGGTATTGAAAGGGAAGAAAGCCTGGATCAGTCTGGTAAATCAACATGAGAAAACACATCTCAACTGAATTTATTATAAAGTTATAAAAGCGTTCTTTTATCAAAACAAAGGTATCTCGTAAGACACGCCCACACATAAACACAGACAGGCTTTTAACTTACGATAACCAAAACCTTTCATCAAATCATGTTATATTATAATAGTGTTTAGTATACAAATAATATTAATCATAGCCGAAATTGTTACATTATTAAATTCCAGCTTACTAGTCACAAAGTGGGTTCTACAAACAAAATAATAGACATGCATTGGAGTCTGAATTTCCATGCATTGGCAGGTAAAGGACTACCTTCCGTACAGTACATTTCTAGAGGATGTACCGAGGATCAACATCTTCTAAACCTCTGAACCTGGTAATACCGGTCTACCCACAAACCCTTCTAGTGGTGGATAGAACCGAATATGACGTCACCCGGTCGTAACCGACCTATCCGTGGATACAAGCATACACAACATAAATTTAAAACTCGACGTCATAGCGGGAATAAATACATCTAGAAGGATGATGACAATACCCTAATGGGAGCGACCCACTTAGCCTTACAACATGCCCTATTTAAGCCATTATCGGTTGATGAGACTTAAGGTAACGTTTACCTTTCACATAGCACATTCCGCTTTAAATGCCACATTGCCATTCCCAACAATATACTTCCACAAAAATACAACCTCTGAGCTCGTACATCTTGGAGATGGGTGTTAAGTGTATGAGAGTTGTAACGGCCCACCCCAAGACCCACATTAACAAAGAGAATTACTTAGTATTTCTGTCTGCTAATGCGGAGAATAGGGCTGGTTAAGGGTGACCATGATAGTCTTGCATTAGATAAGAACTTAGTATGTCGGTATTTGTACTTTTTTCATTTCATCTCAAGTATTCGACATACTTAATTCCTATTTAATACACTACTATGGTGGCTACAGGATCAATCCAGAAACAAAATATAATAACTACAACCATCGTGAGTCACGGAACTTTAACATAGATAATATATACATACACGTAAATCAAATATTATACAACATATCACAAGTGGTATTCGACCACCATATATATACATACATCCCCCATAAAAGAATATACATCATAAGGTTCCTAAACAAAAGGCTACTACATAAAAACTATCCCATATCCCAAGTCGATGGTGAAGTCCAAAAGGTAAAGCAAGCTAAGAGTCCAACTACCTAACCTGTAACTCGGTCTGACCCGAGTAAAAATACACGGGTCAGGCTAGCTAGAACTTCATATTAGTTTAAGATAAGAGGAATATAAGTGCATAAGAAAATTCTTCCTTTAACTACAAAGGAAGGGTACAAGTATAGTATAATCTCAATGCATGGTATATGTTCACCAGGGGTTGTCTCATGAATATGTTTAATTCAACATAAGTAATCCATACTTAATGGAATTCAACTCAAATGCAAGGAATCATACAAAAGTCATAAGAGAAACTCATCAAAATTCCAATATGAATCTCATGGAATTCAAGAAAGAGTTCAAATCCCACAAAAATGAAATCACCGTATATAACATCTTATGTAGCACTAGGCTATCGATGTAACAAAAATATCTTAAAATAGTGAAATTGTATAAAAATAAAAAACTAAAAAAAACTCAAAAAACCCGGATTGACCAGATCCCTGATTGCAACGCCGAAGTAATGATGCACATGCTAAACTCTTGTCCAGTGCTATTTATAATTTATGTACCTAACCCATGGACCCGAAGGTCATACTCGTGGCGATCGAAGTCACATAACTCATGGCGACCGAAGTCACATAACTCATGATGACCAAAGTCACATAACTCAGATAACGAAGGTCTATAGCACTGGCATACTCATGGATGTATCACAAATTCTTGGAAAGGAACGCGAAAAGTGTTAACGTGCGTCCCACATCACACGCTCGCATTAAACGGTTTACTAACTGCTAGCTAACTCCACATCATAAGTATAAATCTCAAACCTCAAAAATCTCAGAATACTTAGATATCTTGCCTCGTATCATCGGCAAGTGCAAATAAATCTCATAGTGGTTTCTCATAACCCATAATTCCCGAAAACGGAAATCTCATCTCAAGACTCGCCTCGTCTCATCGGTGAGTGAAACAATGTATACAAATGGTTCTCATCGATAATTACCCCTATAATAGGAGATCTCGAACCTCTCAATTCTCCAAATATTGGATAACTCAGATAATTCATATAATTGGAATTATAAATTCAATTGTCAACGCAAAGCAATATACTCAAGAGGTTTCAATCCTACAAGTCCAAAAATTATCCGCAAAAGTAAACTCACATGTCCCATACTACATATTTTTACTAAATCGTTTAATTCTCTTTTTCATACGTCTGAAAAGTGCAAAAAAAATGTATTATTATAAAGAAAATAATTTTTTATAAAAAACAAGCTTTTAAAACTATTTTCAAAATCGTTTGGAAAATAACATTTGAAATTATCTTATTACAGAATGTATAATTTTAATAGCTTTAAATTAATTATAAATACTGTAAAATAATGATTTCGAAATCTTAAAAGAATTCTTCCAAAAATGGTTTAAAAAGCACGTGTAAAGAAACAACAAAAATTCAATGAAATTGTTCATAAAATCGTCATATGAAAATCTCCTAAAAACCCACCAATCTGAAATACAGATAGTGGTAATATTGGTTCTTCCATCTTAGAATCAAGCGGATCAAGAACATCATCGGAAAAAATCCATGTAAAACAATTCAAATGTTCAGCAGGAGCAAAACATGCTCCAATTCAAAGTTCTAAGAAAAATTTCAACTTGTTACAAAGGTTTAAAAGCCTTGAAATTTTACAGGCATAGTGTTACACACTTCTACTTTAAATTAAAAAATAAGGGATACAATCGGAAAAGAAACGAGAGAGATATGATCTCTCAAAGTTGGACTTGCAGCCAGATTTCACTGTCAACGGCTGGAGCAAAACATGCTCCAACTCAAAGTTTGGCAGCACGTTTCCATAGGTTACAGAGGTCAAAATCGCCTGGAATTTTACATACCTAAAGCTCAACAAGTATATTTTAAACTGAAAAAATAATCATGCAATTTAGACAAATTATAAGAAAGTTATGATTTCTCAAAGTTTAACTTTGGCTATGTTTTCACTGTAAAATCTCGGCAAAAACATGCTCCGAATCAAAGTTCGGCAGCATATTTCTATAAGCTATATAGGTTAAAACGACCTAAAATTTAACGTACATAATGCTCAACAGCTATACTTTAAATGCAATAAGAATCACGCAATTTAGACAAGGTATGAGAAAGTTATGATGTCTCAAGGTTGAATCCATGCAGTATTTTCACTGTAAAAATCCGAGCAAAAACATGCTCCAAATCAAAGTTCGGTAGCAAATTTCTGTAAGCTATATAGGTCAAAATGATCTAAAATTTGGTGTGCTTAATCCAAAAAACATGGTCTGCAAAATTAAAAAAAAATCCGATAGCATTTTGTTGCTGGAATAGAGAGATATGACTGCACAAAGTTGCAACTTAAGACAGTTTGCAAAGAAAATCAAAATAGTTCAAAAACGATTTTTTAGCAAATTTTTGATTTCTAATTGCGATTTCTAGCATTGCATGAGCTAGCTATTGTGAGATTGATACTCACCTCAATAAATTAGCAAGAATTTGGGCAATTTCAAGATCAAGTTGAAAGGTTTTGGTGGAGAAACAGCCTTCAAGAACCTGTAACAGCTAAAAGAAGACATGTAGAAGAAACAGAAATTGTTACAGACAGTTTCATCTAAAATTCAAGATTATTGATGAAATCTATCTATTATTGGATGTAAATACCTTTTCTATTCTTGATTTAGATGATTATCTTCTTGAATTAACAGCAAATTTGGGTATAATTTGATTTCAGTTGAGAGAAGCCAATGTTTTTCTTTTTGTTTCTTTTTACTATAAACTTGCTTTTGAGAAAGAGGAAGAAACAATGTACTGTGTTTCTTTCCTTTTCGAAAATCACTAGATAATGGGCTTGAATCCCATCCCTAACCCTATTAAGCCCAAGTGTGTATATATGTTATCTATTTTATGACTATATGCACAAATTCACTTATATGAAAGCCAATAAAATGTATACATCTATTTGTATCAAGATAAAATTCATTTCAACTATAAAAAGTTATTTTTTTATAAATAAAACCTTATTTTTAACAATATTTCACAATTTACACAATTTTAGTATAAAGGCACTATTTTTAATACAATACTTTATACAAAACTCATTTTCTTGCCAAATAAACTACCATAAATAATTTAAAATCTTTTTAATCATCAAAATAATATTTTAAACCATGTTTCACTCTTCTATACCAATAAATACATAATTACTACATATTTCTCCTTTTATATTTAATAAAAGGCTAATATTGACAATAACTACCAATATTAATGCATTGATTCAACTAAAATCCAATAAGTAACTATTTTCACTCCAAATTCTCATAATAAAGTTTTAAAAATCTATTGTCATCAATTTATTTTTTATCTCTATAATTAAATGTTGAAATACATCACTAGATTAATTTATTAACTTTAATTTAACAAAATCCTATTATTTCCAATTTATTAACCAAATCTCCAAATAATAAATTCTAAACCAAATATTTAACTTCAAACACATTGTTTATTTGAAATAAATTTTTTTAACCAAATTATCTTCTTTTCATTTTATTTTCAATATTAAATTATAATTATCGCTATAATTTAATATCATAGGTAATCACCAATACCAGGGTTGTTACAAGAGTTACTTCCTAAACCACCAATAGATGTACGTTTGTAAAAACCAATGTACATGGTTCTTACAAATGCAATGTCAGACATTCGTCCATAAAAGTTGTCCGAAACTATAAAAATCGAAGGAACTCTCCTACCATATTCTGTTCGAGCATTACCTCTAGAATTAGTAGCGAGCAGTCCTTACATTGAAGATTTTCATGATCGGGCACTACTGCCACCATAAGTATATGATATGGCAATTTCCTCGAGGGTCTAGTGGCAAGCAACCCTACATCATGAAGATCTCTGTCTTTAACAATCATTATCATAAACTTGTGCATTTTCAAATGCATATATTGGTCCGAAGTGGTTCTCGGATAAATTCAAACCCAGTCTCTCCGAACCAACAAGGACAAAAAGGACAATTATTTGATAATCGGTTATTTAACTATCAAAGCAAACAAACAAATCTAGCACCATAAACAATCACTGGGCCATTTAATTAATCTTTATTAATTAGATAAATTTCCAAATATTTGCTTCAAATCATCTTTAAAAAGATATATCCTCAAAACCATTTCAAATCTTTCTATATTGGTAAACGTTTCCATATATTTATATCAACTGTATAAGCATATTCACAAATTACTTCACTTTCAACACTTAGAAAATATCTTCATATACTTAAATTCACAATAAGCATATTTACAAATCATTTTGGGAAAGCTTCATATTTTTCAAAACACGCTTCGTTGGGTCAAAATGAATGCTGCGTAAAATATCTTATGACAACCAGAAAACATTATATAGGGATTCGATTAAAAATATGAAAATTCCATATACTATATAAAACATTTCCTTTTGAAAATCATTTACTATAAAAAAAAGTGTTACAGTCCCCTTCCATACTTCTCCAAAACGTGTATTACAAGAACAAATATTGAAATCTATGTTTTCTGACATATATCATATTTTAAAACATTCCTCAAAACCATTAAATCGATTCAAAATATTTACTTTCCGAAACCTTACTACTAAAAGATAATTTACTTTTTAAAACATTAACTCTAGCAAAATATTTCTTCCAAAGCTCCTTTGAATAAAAATCCATATTTACATCTCAACATAAATCATTCTAAAATTTATAAAGACTATTTAATAAATCTCCTTTTGATTTTAAAAACTTCTATTTTATAAAATTCCTTTATTTATAAAATTCTCTTTACAAACCCATTCTTTCATGTAACTAATTTTACTGTCAAAATCCACTCATAAATCCATACCTTTATAAATCAAATTTATTTATAAAGTCCATTTACAAATCTATTTACTAAATCTACTTCGAAACCATTTACTGTCATTTACAAATTCTGATTATAAATCTATTCTTTACTTATAAAATATCACCATTATAAATCTTTTATATAAACCTATTCAAAAATCTATTTCCAAAGTATTTCTCAAAACTATATTTTTAAAACGTTAAAAATCATAACTTTTTATTTAAAAACAAATTTCTTTCCTTTTAAAATAATTCAGAGATCATTAAACATATTTACTTCAAAAATCACGTAGAAAACCTTTTCAATTAAAAACCATCAATTTCAATATTTTCAAAATATCGAAAACAAGGCCCAGTGCTACCATGGCACTAAATTAGTCAAATCACATCAAAAACATCACCATGGCATTCATAACATCATATATATGAAAATAAATCAACCATGGTGAGGAATCATATTGGATCCTTCTAATCCGTTTTCCTATAACAAATACGTTATATGAGAAAAGTGTACAATGTCTGCTTCGTGGCAGACGTGCGTACAAAGGGTCATCCGCTCGTACACAGGAACGTATAGGATGTCATCCGCTCCAATAGGTGGGAATATATCCAAACTAACTAATATATGTGTGTGTGTGTTTGTATAATATCATATATCATCCAAACAAGCATCAATCATCATAAATATATTTATTCCGATTTTTATAAAAATATAAGCAAGCCAAAGAGAGAGAGTTTTACTCACTTTGGTTGCATTTGTCGTTGCAGCGTTTTATTTTGATTAAAATTAAATGAGCATTTAATTTTAACCAAAATTTTCAACAGCTTCAAATCCATCCAAACCAGCTCTAAAATGTAGTACTCGACAATACGAATCCAACGTAATTTGTTTCGTGCAAAACGGACCTTGTATGAATAAGTTACACATTAATTTGCATTTGATTATTAATATTTAAATTAACTTAATATGAACTTATTTACACATTAACGTGCATATGGTCACTAGGGTTCGTCGAATCTAGAAAACTACTGTCATTTGGACACGCCTCACTGCCACGTCGAGCCACCTTAGCCCATCTCCACCGTTGGATTGAAAGATCTCAAGAAGCTCTACAACATCGTTGTTGGGAGTTTTTGCTAATTGCTTACGGATTGAAGAGAGCGAGGGAAGAAAATCTTGAATTTCTGGCCATTGAAAAGAAAGGTGGCGGCTGAGAGAGATAGGCTAGGCTTTTGTGAATCTTGGTCATCTATCTATAGGCAATATAAATTACCATTCAACCAAATATTTTTCGAACTCCAAATGAAGCATGCCACCCGACCTTCCTAATGTTTTACCCCTACTTTGAACACAATGGAATATATAGCGGAGGCCAATTCCATCATATACACAAGATAGGTTTTCAAAATCGAATTATTTGAATTTAAATTACTTAAATAAATTTCTATACGTTTTAGCTTCTCCCGAACAAACGATAAGTCCAATCGACACGAAATTTGGAATCTTATAATAATATACTATTACGAATCCAATGAAACTGGTTTCGTCCAATACTGAGGCAGTGTCCCGAACGACTATTTTTTTACTCGTCTAATTAAATATTAAAATTTCCAATTTCAGTAAATAACTTTTAATTCAACTTTAGAAATTTACTAACTTCATCCTAATTCGAATAGAATATAAATCAACTTAGAATTCGTTTTCATTCTCATTAAATTCAATATTCAATTATTTAGCCAATTCGATTATTCAAATAACAGCTATATTCGAATTTTAAACTTTTTAACTTATAAACTTAAATTTTCAATATTTAAAATCAATTAAATATTCTAAATTTGAACGACTGAAAAACTTGGTCGTTATACGTTATTCCATTCCTACGAGATTTTGTTTTTCTATTCTGTTCTATCTTTATTTTTCTTTCTACCATTAATGATTCACTTGTTCATGTAATTTAGGTAGGACATGTGTGGTTTATTGTCGATTCAAAGGATACGAAAAAATGGGTCGTTACATTTGGTATCAAAGGTTAGATTGAGCGAACATCTAGGTTTTATTGGGGTAAAACTCATTATAGACAAGGTTAGCAATACCTTAGAATGAGTGACTCATTAGAGATAGGGTTAGTAACACCCTAAAATGGGTTTTGAGAGTATTATATACATATACATATACATATATATATATATATATATATATATATATATGACAAGTATTTGTTATTTGATATTGAATGTTTTGTGTTGATTTATCTGTTGAGTGGTTTATAGATTTTTTTGGATGCGTCCTATCATCGTTATCGATAGGGATTTCTAAACACTTAAACTAGACAAACCGACACATTGTTTTAAATGGATTATATTTTAAATATAAAGGAATATCTTTTGAAAAATATAGATATTTGTGTGTGTTAGTTTATGGTTAAGGGAATAATAATATTCATTTATTATTATTTGTTGATTTAATAAACATCATGTGAATCAAATTTCACAATTTGACTGTAAGATGTTTGATAAGAATATGAGGCTAAGGTTAATGTATTTGTATAAGATGTAAAGTAAGCAACTAGCATAAAAATGTACTTTACCAAATAATTTTTTAAAATGTATGAAAGATATGTTATATAAATTTAAGAAACAAAATTTTGGGTATTTTGGAATAGATTTATAAATTCTAAAAGAAAGTAAGTTATTTTTATGAAGGGATTTATAAAATGGATTTTACAAACAAAAATAAAAAACAGTTTTATACAACTAAGGTGAAATAAGTGAAATTATATATAAGTGTAAATTTATAAATTTCATTTATGAGGTAAAAAAGGGATTTTAAAAGATATATAAAAAGCACTAAACTCACTTTAGTCGTTGAGAAATAATTCGGGTGATTACTGCAACATCATCGGTATTCATTTTTGAGTCTCTAAGTGATGAATTGCTACCTTATTAATTTACTATTGATGTTTTGTTTTGATAAATCAAGTTTTGATTGAAAAACTCCAAGTACGATTTGATAAATATTAAAAATAATAATAAAATTTAAACTTATAAATTTAAAAATGGTATTAAAAAAGAGGAATAAGTTTACGCCATATTAATTTGAACAGGAAAGTAAAAACAAAATTTAAAAATGGTTGAACATTTTGGTTAAGCAAACAAAAGGAAATTTGAAATTGAGATATGAAAGAATTAACTTAAGACAAGATAAATGAAAGTGAATTAAATTTGATTTGTAATAAAGTTAGTGAAAAGAGACTCGGATTTGACGTAAATTAGATGAAATTAACTTGTAAACTAATAATAAACATGAGATTATGTTGCATTAAAATGTTTACGAACTTAAGTAAAAAATATTGTGGAATGGATGTAAATATACGATGTTAATTAATTAAACTTCTCTTTGGATTATCCTCTCAGAGCAATTCTTCTATCTTAAATCTGATCAAATTTAATAAGATATTTTGAAAAAAAATTATACAATATAAAGAAGTGTCTTTATAAAAAGTTTTTATTAAGAAATCATTTAAGAATATATTTTATAAAAGTATATTCTTTAAAATGAAGTGTAATTAGAAAAAATAAAATGATGTTTGAGAAAGACGGTTTTGAGAATTCATATTATAATGTTTTGAAAAAGTATAAAAGGGAAAGCTATGTAACATAAAATAAGTTTTGAATTAAATTTATAAGGAGATTTATTAGCAAATAAATTTCAAAGGAATTTTGAAATAAGAATTATAATGGTATTATTCAAAATTAGGGAAGATTGATTTCTTTCGAAAAAAGAATAACAATAGTATTATTTCTAAAAATGGATTTTGAAAACGAAAAACAATCTATAGTTAATCGATCCAAGTGGCTCGAAGGTAACTAACAATGGGAGGTAGATGTGTTCGGATGGTAAATGCTTCTCTTAAGTATTCTCCTTCTCGTTAAGAAACGTGTGATACTACTAGTAGTACACAGTTCCCTTGGTATCATTTTTGAGTTACTCGATCAATATAATCTTCTAACGTTAAAAAGCATAATGCGAATAACTTATTTGAAAAATTAATGGCTGTCAATTTTTAACAAAGTGTATTATATTAATTGATAAGAATGGGTATGCTTTGATCTTTAAAATAAATGTTTTGGCAAATACCTTTTAGTTTTGTTTTAGGGTAATTTCGAGGATCAAATTCTTTTAATGAGGAAGTATGTAACGACCCAAAATTTGACCACCAAAAAATATAACATTTAAAGTGATTTTAAATATAAAATATATAATATTTTATGTTTTAAATAATATTAGATAGGATTTGCAAAGAGAAAAATACACAAAAATAGGAACAATTGCTTATATCGACAAAAAGTGACAAAATCCATGTTTTAAAAATGTAAGTTTCAAAGGCTAAATAAATTATTTTAATTAATTTATAAGTGTTTATATTTTTAGATAGCATTATACAAATTTATTTTCAAATTTATATTACATAAATAAATAGTTTAACTAAAACATCAAAATGTGACCGTAAAACATTTTGTCGAAAATCAACGTTTTGTCGATTTAAAGTTGTCACAACGTTGTTGCACTTTTATTTTCTTATAAATGAACATTTATTAAAATAGTATAAGTATTAATTAATTCCCTTATCAAGTTTACTTTTACTAAACATACTTAGGAAATTCTAGAATATAACTAATAAAAAGTAAGCATAAAAAGACAAAAAATAATACAAAATATAAAAAAGTAAGCATCAAATCAAGGCAAACATAATTAGTATTCTTTACTTAATACTTAAGTGAAAATGAAATAAAGTAATGATTTGAAATGTGATGTTAAATATTGAAAAAAATAAGGTTGCTTAAAAAGTAAGTAATGTTATTTTAGTAATTTGGCAAAGGGATATTTTGGTAACTTACCACTTCATTTTTTCTAAAAATACCAACCACTTCCCTCACTTTCTTTCACACCATTTCCAACTTCTTCCTCCTACTTGAAGCTCTCTTTAATGGCTTCTTCTTCTCTCTTTTTCTTACTCACTTTTCTTAAAATCATATCAAATCAACTCTTAACACCACCAAACTTCGCCAAATACCTTAAAATACCGTTAAAACAAGATTTAGCGTTTACGAAGTGAAGAAATGATAGAAGAAGTGGTGGAACTCATCAAGGCCGAGCCATGTGAGAAAAGGGAGCATGTTCGGGAACTTCGGAGCAAGAGAAAGAGAAGCAAGTGCCACCAATTTCATTCCAAGAAGCTAGGAGCAAATTCAAGGTTCTGTGGAAGCTTTGCCAGATTTTCGAAAGTTTGGAAGAAGAAGTCGATAGCATAAAGCAAAGGAATGTAGTAGAAGTTGATTAGTTGAAGTCGAAGTAAATTGTTGTTAGCAAGAATGTTGGTAGGAAGTTAATCGATTTGGTTAAAGATGAGTCTCAAATCTTAGTGTTATTTTATTAAAACTTAAGTTTATAATGCACGTGTTAAATTAGACATTAATATGTTGAATATTGATTAATATTGGATGATAACTTGGTTGATATTATGGTTGATTATATGGTTGTGAAATGTTTGATAACTTGGTTTGATAAATAATAAAATAAATCTATTAGTAACTAAACGAATTAAATTTCATGGAAATTAAATCCATAATAATATGTGTACGAAGTGATTTAGCCATCAAATGATTTTAAAAAGGTTGAAAATGGTATTTTAATAATATAATATTATAATATGAAATGGAATGAAAAATGAATCTGAAATATGAAAATATTGCTAAAAATGATTTTTAAATGATTTAGAAATGTTTTACAAACATTTAAAACTGTATCAATGAAGTTTGGAAAGAAATTGAAAAATAAGCCAAAACTAGGCGCGTCGCGTAACGGTAGTTCGCGATTTCACGCCACAAAAGTTAAATAGGTATGCAAAGTGGAATATAGCTCGGAATCCTTTGAGATAACAATTTTTTGGACTATAATATCCCTAGTTTTCCAACAAAGAAAGAAAATCAAGATTTCATTAAGTATATTTTGAAATATGTTTAAAACAATTTTATAAACGTGGTTTTGCAATTCGAAATCTAAAACGAGGTTTCTTTAAAAATGATATTTTTAAAATGTTTGAAAAGTGATTTAAGTTGAATGGATGTATTTCTAAATGATATAAAAGTCTTTTGGAAGAATATAGATTTTTGCAACACTTTTTGCAACGCTTTTGCAATACTTTATAATAACTTATGAATTATGGGTTTAAACTCAACAATCCCTTTTCAAATCTTTTATAGATATTTTTAAAAGAATAATTTAGTTTTTTAAATAATTATTTGAAAGTTTAATGAATCATTTCTAAAATGAAGATTAATAATTGAGTATGTGGAAACGACTAGTACATTTGTCCCGTCTGTGAGAGCTAAACGGTAAAACAAGGTGTGTAAGTAGGGTTAAGGATGGAGCAACGAGTGCTTTGAACTTACCTAGCCTTTGTTTTATCTTTTAGACGAGAAGTGGAACATATCAAAGGGAAAGCCAGGATACTCTAGAATTTATTCTAAAGTTTTCCTAAATAAAAGGCGAATTGAAATAGAGTTATTTCAAGTTCAAAAAGTTTTAAATAAATCAAATTATTCGATTAAATTTCAAAGAAAGGTTATAATGATTCCATTTTCACCAGGAGAATATTTAATAAAGGTTTATATCCACTAAAGATAGTTGATAATAGAAAATGCATAAATCGATAATCAAATCTTCGAATAATCATTTTTTATAGATGATTGGTACGAAAGAGTCGGGATCAGATTTAAGTGATGTTTATCCAAAAAACTGGGATCGGATTTGGGTGATTCCTATCCAAAAATCCCATCAAACTAAATTTCGAAATAAATATATTGAAGACAATGATCATTGATGACGAAGATCCATGATGCAGGACTACTTGCCATTAGTCCCTCGAGGTGAAATTTACCATATCAAAGGTGGCAATAGTGCTCTATTATGAAAATCTTCGATTTGCAAGAATATGATTTTAAGTTAAGAAAGATATCTTTGATTAAGATTTATTGAATAATCTGGAAATGTTTCCCCAAGAAAGAGATGAAATGATTTGGAATTATTCCCAAATAAAAAGTGAGGTCAAAATTAACAAATTAATTTGATAAATGAGGCTCAATTATTCCATATACTCTTGGAAAGGAAATGTGATAAATTGAAAAGAATATATCTAGGAAGGATATTTGATTTAAATAAAAGATGAACTAACTGATTGATGATTGGTAATCGCATATGAACTTAACATCTTTTTATCGATAATTAGTTTCGAAGGAACTGGGGTTGGATTTGGGTAACTCCTATCCGAAAATCACTTCGAACCAATGTATACGCTCGCAACTGAAGACGTGTTCAAGATGACGATTATTGAAGATCGAAGATCTTTATAGCTGGCGAATTACTTGTTGACATTCTCTGAGTAGCTCCAGATATAGAGAAATTTATTTTAGCAGTGGTCCTGTCGTGTTTGAAATCTTCGGATTACAAGGGCTTCTCACTTAGTAATGGCCGAGGAAAGTGCCTTCGGTTTCGTTCAGTCCCAGAACAAACTTGTATGGAGGATTATATGACATTCCATTGCTAAGATCACAAATGTTGAATTTTACCAACATACTTCTGTGGTGGCGGAGAAGGAAACTTCTCTTAACTTAACATCCTTCGCAGAGGCATACAAACTCAGAGGTTGTATGTTCGTAAAAGTCAAACGGTGATCGAAGGAATGGCAATGTGGCATTCTATGTGGATTGTGCTTTGTGAAAAGTAAAGTGTGGCTTCGGGAAAACAAAAGCATGGCTTTTGGTAAGTATGAGCGTAGCCTTACTAGTCTCACATCTCGGAAATGATATGGGAACAATGTTACAAATTTCAGGCTTAGTATGACGAGAGTGGTGTATGATCCCTCAAAGTGACAGGCGACGTATGATCTAGATCACCAAGGTGTCAAGATAGGACCCTTGTTGTATAATATAGTAGTATGTCAGTCCTCGCATGAGAAGCCATCGGATATCAAGAAGTGTGGCAATATGAGGAATAGTGGTGTGCGAGTCCTTGCCCAAAAAACCACCTGGTTCCGGTTGCTATGCGTGGTTATCGAGGTTCCCTATCATGATGGAAAATCCAATTCCAATACAAGCTTTGCGGTTTTGATTGTATTCCTAAAATAGATGTAATGCTTTGCAAACATTTCAGCCACCCCTTTTGTGTCACATATTCCGTCTAGTATATTCCACTGACCCAGTCTGGATATATTACCTTAGGCTTACTGTGGGTATTGATACCTTATTTGAATAAGTTTATTTGAAAGATGTTTTCCAAAAGATTGTCATTAAAGATAATATCAAATTATTTTGGTGATAAAAGAGTTTTGGTTATCATAAGGTAAAAACCCGTCCGTATTTATGTGTGGGCGTGGTCTTATAAGATACCATTCTTTTCAAATGTTTTGATAAAATTGTCATTTTAAATTTCGAGCATCTCACGCTAGTTTATCAAGCCTGGTCTGGGTATTTTTAATACGCAGGTTAGATCCGAGTAGTTTCAAGATTTACTGAAGACGCATGGAGTTTCAAGAGGAGAGCTGGAGATCTTCATCATCGTATGGACGTTTGCTATTATCCACTGCATTTTTTGCATTTGTTTTGTTATTTTTCAGCATTTATAAGGGCAAGTGTTATAATTTTCCAGGCCGAATCTAGGTTAGACTCTGATATTATATTTTAAAATTTTCCGCTGTAAAGATTATTTAGTGAAATAATATATGTTATTCCATTCGTGTGAGATTATGTATTTCTATTCTATTCTATCTTTATTTTTCTTTCTACCCTTAATGATCTGCTCGTTCATGTAATTTGAGTTGGACATGTGTGGTTTATTGTCGATTCTAAGGGTACGGAAAAATAGGTCATTACAGGTTGGATTGAACTATGATTATAATCAGATAGGTCTTCGCTTCTTGAACTAAGTTGCATGGAAGGCTATTAAACATGGCAAACATACTTAGAAGAGAGATTGATTCATGATGCAAGAGGCTTGAACGACCTATGAAGCTTCCTCATAAATCACTAGCGATCAATGGGTGATGGATCGCTAGTGATCCATCACCTTTTGGATTTTTGGGTAATTCTTTTTGAGTGCTTATTGCTTGTTCTTTTGGATGCCTTGTTCAAGTTTCTAGTCATTCCGGCAAGTCCCTAAGTTCTAACTTCTATTGAATTCTGCTGGGTTAAAAACCCAGTTAACATTTTCCCATCCAAAGTATGCTTTCTTTGGAAATAAAGTATGCTACGGAACTGGTCATACTTGAATTCCTATTCCCTGAAATCCAGTCAATTATATTAGGCTTACCGTGAAGTATTGTTTTGAGTTTTCAATTTTTATTAAGTTTGAGATGTGGGTCATCATTATTTATGGGAACATACCAATTTTGACTCAGTAATTTCCAAAGGTTTATGAACGGCAAGGGGTTTGAGTTTGAAAAGTTTGAGCAGACGTATTGCTAGCGATCCAATCACTTTGATTTTTTTTCACGGAAACCTTTCCTATTTAGTACTATCTTCGAACCAACCCTTCCTACTTTTGCTCGCTTTATTCTCTTGCGACCCAAACCAACCATGACGTAACATTCTTTTACCATTACCACCATTGATCTCTACTGCCAGAGCCTACTGTCGCTGAACTTTGCTACCTCTGCCATCACCTTGAGCCGAACCCTACCATCAGAATCATCGCTTGATTGGATCCCTACCGACCTTGCAAACCGCTAACCCTAGCATGGATCGCCACGAACCCAAAGCCGAACCCGTTTTCCTTCAATCCAAGGTTGGTGATGATGTGGTTATTATATAGGGTGTGGTTGCCAATGAGTTTAAGGTGATCGAGGAGAATGGTGAAGGAAGCTGGTTGATTGCGATTTATTGGTGGTAAGCAGTGGATTCGTGTCTTGCACTTGACATATTCTACTATCTTCGTCCAATAAATCAAAATCGATTAGCTCATGGCCTAAATGTTTTTGATGAGGCTGTTTACCAAGGACTTGATCATCCTGAATTAGTCTTTATATCACTCTCATGGTGTACCTAAGAATAGAATTAGCTTTTCATATCACTTTAGACAATGGATCTATTATTGATCGTCGACCGATAACGGGTAAGTGTAGGAGGAATAACTTCGATGAATGATATGAAAAACTTTTTCCTTTTTCTGCTGAGAGTGAACTATCTACACAAGATATAGCATTCGTATTGTTCGGGACACCGAGCCCATCTCACATAGATAACTTACATCACTTGCCCCTGTCAACGCTTGGAATCCAGTGAGTTGGCAAAGTCAACATCTTTCCAGAATTCAGATTTTAAACATATGAGGATTTCTAATTAAAAGATACAATTACTTGACCATATTGGATATAAGTTCTGTTATATAGAATGAAGCAACCGTCATCTCGACGTAAATCAAATGGAGGGAGCCTGGCACTTTCAGAAGCATAATCGACATCAGTTATTCCTTAGCAAACGATTCTAGCAATACCTACTTCTTCGACACCACAGGCTCAACATAGTCAATTAGTGCTGATTGGTTCGGTCGTCGATAAAACTCTTTCGAAACTATAGATTTTTACTTAACTCTCCGAAGAGAGCTTCTACTCTCATATCTGCTAAAGTTCTGCACAATATTTGTTTACAGCATGGTATTCTAGAAGGCGATGTGCACCTTCCAGTAAAAAATGTGTTTGCACAAATGCCACCTTCGGGGTACACCGCCTTCCATCGATACATGTGCTTGAATGGTGCAGTGTCCCCATTTAACCGTTTTTTGAGGAACACTCTTTTGAATTTGGGAATAGCCCCATTTTAGATTCATACCAATAGTTATGCAATTTTGACTTGTTTTCATGTTTTGTTAATGCGGAAGTTCAACCATGCCCTAAGCATCGACAACTTGATACTTCCTTTCATTCAAGAATTAAGTGAAATGTCCATCTCATGTGATTATTGAGGCTCAAAGAAATCACAAAATCATGTTGCAACTCCAAATCAACTTATCCCAGTTTAAGACCAAATATTTCTTCGTTAGATGTCCCAAAGGGTTTAATCGTCTTTGGACGATTGGGGATAAGTTTTCACTTTTCTCGTTGAGACTTATTGTGATGGTGTGGCATTTTGATAGACTGGATTCTTCTTACAGTTATTCCAAGGCCAAATATAGATCAAACAATAGACTTTATCTTCCATACTCTGAAGGCCATAGATGCTAGAGAGAAACCGGTCAAACTTTTGCTGACGGACGGGAATTTGTATCGGTACGGATTGTTACATCCCAAGAGGTCTGCAATCACTATTGCGGTTTCATCCCCTATCCATTCTAGGATTACAACACGCTCCACTTCTTCATTGCACAATTCTGAAGAGAGCGGTCTACAAGGAGAAGTAGGTCCATTTGGTGGATCAACTAAGGAAATTCATGAGCTCTTAGTCCGAACATGCCCTCGATCCCGGAGTAAGGGGAAGATGAGTTCAAACAACGAGAAGGCAAGGTTGTGGCGGTCATTGAAAAAGGGAAACATGAAATTTAGAGCGGAAATAACAATGACTCCTTCTTTACTGATGAGGAATTTGATGCGCGTTCCAGCAAAGGAGATCTTGAATCATGTGATCAAACTCCGGGAATAAGTCCCATTCTCTCGGATTCACCTCCCCAAGTGGTTATTGCTAAAGATGCTCCCACAACCACTGAACGACTTTATGGTTCTCCGCCTATGGAAACTGATATCAACTTTGGAGACTTGAGCAACATTTATGTGGATAATACGGAACTCATGAGAGATGACATTCAGTTCGAGGGATTGTATCCTTACTCCAGTTATGTTGTTTCTAAGATAAGCCCGACTTCCACTATAGTCGCTTCCAGACCCGGTTTATAAAGTCCTTTTAGGGCGCCTACGAGATGTTGCATACTTCACTAGGATCACGTGCACTCATATTTGTATTATTTGAGCTCATATTCTGCCACTAAAGTTTCTTCAATTTTTCCTTATATTAGGTACTATAGGAGGCTGTGGACTGTATGAAGATCTTGATCAATTTACAGATGGGAAACGTAAGTCAAAACGGACTTCAAGCCGCCGCCACTCCTGAGAAACTGAGAAAAAATGGAGGAGGAGAAAAGATTGGGAAGCTGAAGCTCATCGTTGGGATGACAGGGACCGAGGAAGAGTTCATAGGGTTAGCTATGAAAAGTGGAAGACTTCCAATGATAGGGAAGAGACATTCAAAAAGTCGAAAATAGATCGTGATCCTTATCCTTCCAAGCACCATACATCTAATCCAGCTCTAGTATCCATTGGAATTGAAGTTCCGTCTTCTACTATTCGGGTCGCTCCATCAACCCAGAGTCCATTAACTTATGTTATGCATGCTTCTTGTTTTTCATGCCCTTGTAGGAGGCCTACTTATATTCTCCCATTAGGTCCACCTAAACTTAAAGTCGCGTTCCCTAGCTTGTTTCTAAAGGGATTTAAATTCGATCGTGACCTGGGTCTGATTTATATGGATTCTTATGTACCCCATCTCTAGGTAATTCAAAGTGAATTCAATCAGGCTGAAGGATGGGAGAAATTATGTATGCAGCTGGCGGATATAAATTGTAACAACTATCAAGAGATTCTTTCTTTCAAGTTAGAAAAGGATGATTACGAAAGGATGCTAACGGAATATGACGTCAGAATTGATCAATTGACAAAAGAGAGAGATGCTGCCATTCGAGATAGTAAGAGCAATGCTAGTTTGCTCAAGAAATTGAAGGAGGCTCATGCAAAGATTGAAACCGTGTTCATAGATGAAATTAAGAAATCCCATGCTGATGAAGTCAAGCTGAAAACGATGCTTAAAACTCAAGATGAGATCATCGAAGCTCAATGGGGAACAATTGCTGCTCATGATGGAACTGTCGAAGCTCATAAGAAAACAATTGCTGAATATGCAGGAATCATGGAATCCACAGACAAAACCATCTCCAACCAGGCTCAAGTGATTTCTTTGCTTCCAAAAAAGTGGCGCAACTCGACATTGAAAAGACCAAAGTCCAAATTGAGAAAGCCGCTGTGACAACGGACTACTTGGAGCTGCAAGATACATTAGAGAGGAAGATGGCAGAGATGGATAACACCTTTTTGAACTTCTACATTAACTCCCTATTGCATCATGGCAGTCTCTGTTATCTGGGCCATAAATTCCCATGTACTCATGCTGTGGTTTGGGAAGAAATCCTAACCCATTTCTAAGATGATGGGGATGTGTACATTGAATAATAGCTGGAGGATGCCTATTTTGACGAAGAATCAAAGAGGGCTTTGGTAGAGGGCCAAGAAATTATTCGGGTTGAAAGGGAGCAGGAAGCCATTGATGTTGGCATAGCTGTAGCTTCTAAAGTACAATCAGAGCCTTTCATTTCTTGGCTTGGCGAATCGTCCAAGCAACTTCATGATCAAACAGAAAACATTTTGGCTTCGATCGATACTGCCTTGTTATTCATCCCTTTAGCACCATTTCGAAGCCCTGGGAACTGCTGAAACTTCATCAAAGATTGTGTGACCATCTAAAGAAGGAAATGATAAGGAGTATGAGGTTGAGATTCATGGCCACACTTTCGATGTGTGTAACTTTCTTGTTTCTCCTGAGTTTCAGGACTTCTGGCTCACGTCGTAAGAACAATATAAACTGAATGCTTTCCTTTTTGATCTTATAGGTCTGTCTTCTTTGCATGTTGAACTGCTAATTTCTCCTATCCTGGGGCCTACTGCTATCTCAATTGCTTCAATGGTTGTTTCTGTAGCTGCTTTAATCACCACGCCCATGTCTGGCTCGCAACCAGGGTTGGAATCTAAGAAGATCGTTGCGTTGCATGGCCTAGATGACCCCTCCGTATCTCTAGAGGGTGATTTAATAATAGCTGACACCCGAGAGTAAACAGAGAAAGCTAGCCAGCCAGGTAAAACTTAGTAGCAAAAAGTGGCAGTTAAGAAGGAGAAGGTAGAGGAGAGAAAGTCTTCAAGGAGCTCCCGCAAGTCCCGCAAGCCCAAGACCTTGGGGGAGTTTTCTAAAGGGGCCAAAGAATAAAAAGAAACATGGGCATAGAGCCTGTAATTGATATCTATGGTAGTGATACAACTACTGGTGGGGATACTGAGGGGAAGAAGAAACTTCTGACCAAAAGAGAGAAAGGAAGTGGTGGCAAGGAGCATTGACTGGCTCGAGTGACAACGGAGCCGAATTTTGTAGCATTTTGATTTGTTCGACATCTATTTTGTACAAGTGCAGAGTCTACACTTATCACTTTTGTTGTTGTACCATCCACACTTTTCTTTTTATTGACCGATATTATGTGGTATGGCTCCCACATTTTGACTTTGTACTGAAAATGTTATGGGAAATCAAAACGATTATTGTTGTCACTTCTATGTTCTTTCTTATTTATCATGTACTTAGCATGTTTTTATATCATGTGTATATGAAACAATTGCTTGTTTTGAAATTTTCATACTTCATATTCTGTGACATGTTTTGTGGTATACGATGCCCTTATTTCCGTGATTTCACGCATTATGTATGCATTTCAGTTTTACAACTACATTTGTTGTGATTGCCAAAATTCTTTGTTTGTTGTAATGAAACTGTGGAGTAGTTTTCCTTTCAACTAATTGTTTTTATGTGTATGCCTCAAACTTCATAGGGTTGTTTACTCCGAACATTTGATAAATGATCAGTTGATCCGTGAGATTCCTTTAATGTATATAGCCAAATTTACTTTGTGGTTCCAATCTTCAGGAACTTGTGACTCAAATGTCAACGATCAAAATTCTTTTCCCATTTCTAGTTTTGTGACATTGCTAGACTTATGTCAATTCTTTTTTATAATGGGAGTTGATCCTTACTAGTCCTACAATAGGAAAATTTCCAGGTGTTGTTAGGACAATACCGGTACCTAGAAAATATTAATGGTTTGCTGATGATGTCGGGGCAATAGCAAGCAGTGCTTGCATGGCTTATGAAATGCATGGCTTTTAAGAGTGCACAACATACGGAATGCGCGGCTTTTGATAGTGCGCGACTAGCGAAGTGCGCAGGTTACAAAATGCATTGCTTTTGAGTTTATGTTGATTTACTTTCGTCAACTTGGTGAGTTAGTGGAGCATGCTTGGGTGTGGTTTCACTTTCCTATGCAGCTAATGAATGATTTTGAGTAGGTTTACTTTCATCATTTCAACGAGTAATTTATATGAACATGTTTTATTGGTTCAAGAAACTATAGAGATTTCATGGATAAAATTGAAAGTAGAGCAAATTCTGCCAATTTACAATGCCCCCAGTGTAGTTGGGCAGCTTATTTGCGATAACGAGAAATACATAGATAAAAGCTAAATAAAGTAATACCGAAGCGAGTTGTTGTTCCGAGAAAGGGGAATCAGAATTCTATAGATCGTGGTCAGCTTGAAAGTACCATCTCTGAGCTTTTACCCGATTGAGTAAGGCCCTTCCCAATTTGGTCTGAATGTTCCTATAGCTAAGTAGATCCATTTCAGGACAAGATCTCCCACTTTGAAATTACAATTGCGGACCTTGGAGTTGAAGTGGCATGTCATCCTTTTCTGGTGTGCTGCGGTCCTTAGCTTGGCTTCCTCCCGTTTCTCGTCGATCAGATCATGTGATTCAAGCAGGAGCCGCTCGTTCTTTTTTGATTAAGGTGTCTTTTTCGATGGAGGAAACTTCCAATTCGACCGGGATCATTGATTCGAATTCATATGCTAGTGAAAATGGTGAGTGCCTAGTTGTTGACCTATGCATCATCGGGTAAGCCCATAGTGCAAGTGGGAGCTCATCAACCAAATTTCATTTAGCTTTCATAATTTGTTTCTTGATGGTGGACTTGATGATTTTGTTCATCGTCTCCACTTACCCATTCGCTTGAGGGTATGCCACTACAGAGAAACTCTTTTCGATGCAGAAATGCTTGCAAAAGAGTATGGATTCAACATTTGTGAATTGAGTTCCGTTATCTGTGATACTATGTCACTCCAAACCTGTAAATAATATTTCTAGTGACAATGTTAATTACTTTCTTAATGGTAATACTAGCTAGCAGTTCCGTTTTGGCCCTTTTTGTAAAGTAATCAACAGCAAAGAGATCATATTTTGCTCATCCTCTAGCAGTTAGGAGCACGCCGATTAGGTCAATTCCCTGGACCGCAAATAGCCATGGGCTAACCATTGATGTAAGTTCTGTAGATGGAGTTCTCTGTATTTTGGTGAACTTTTTGCATTGCATACATCGCCTGGCGTAGTTCGCTGCATCATGGTTGATGGATGGCCAGAAGTAACCGTATCGAAGGACCTGCTTTACTTGAGTCAGCCCTGTAATGTGGTTTCCACAATCGCCTTCGTGGACTTCCCTGAGGATCCTTTTGGCTTTGTTGTTGGTTACACATTTGAGTTGGGGAGTAGAGAATCCCCTCCTATAAAGAGTGCCATCCTACAAGATGAACCGTGGTGCTTTCTGGAGTAGCTTCTTTCACTCGTTCCAATCCCTGAGGAGTGTACCTTTAATTGGATAATATTTGATCGGCGTCATCCATGATTCCTCTTGCTCTACGGTTTCCATAATCCAATTAATATCCATATCATCGATGTTAGGTGATGTAAGCGTTTCGACTGGGTCAGTCCCATAGACTGAGCATCTTCGGAGTTGGCTAATTTGGCTTGGTGATCCGCTTGCATATTCTGTTCCCTCGAAATGTGATTTAAAGTGTAGTGCTCGATATCCTACAACAATTCCCGTGCTTTCTGTAACATACCCTACTTGGAGACCCAGAACTAATGGGTATGGATGCTACAGTCATCCATAGTTATAAATCCCCGGTGACCAAATACAGTAATGTTAGATACATGGACATAACAGAAACACATGGGTATGGAAGATTTTTAAAATTAACAAACAACTTTCTCATTCCATTTCAAAGTATTTCAAATTCATTACATAATCCCACAATTTTTAACCATGTTCAGAGAAAATATAATTATTACAACATACACCAAGCGACATATGAAGATGTCCTCTTGGATGATCAAAATATATAACTAGGCAATTAAACAACTTTTCCTTTACAACGAAACACAGCGGAATCAAAATCGAAAAGAACTCTAAATAGCTATCATGCCTCTTGCACATCTCCGGAAGCTTATTCGTCTAAAGAGATACCTGAATACCTCAATTCTCAAACTATTCAAAATTAATTGAGCACCCGAGATTTTAAGGGGAAACATAAACTTTGAGTCAGACATAAAGCCTAGTGTGAATAATCTACCATCTCAAACCATTTAGATATCTAGTGAGACCATGCTGCATAATGGAATGGGTTTTCCTCTAACTAGTATACCGAAACTTTATAATACCATATATTATGCTCCTGCATCCACAATGATTAAAATATAACATTTCAAAATAATATGATGATATGCAAACAAGTAAATCAATTCTGGATTATCCATCCCCATTCATTTTTGACTACCTGTCTCGGTTATAGTTTCTAAGGTCAATATTAACCTAATAGTTTTCATGGGATAACTATTTACCTATTTAACACTCATGGACTCCCTGTTCAGTTTCATAGTTTTCGTGGGATCACTAAGAACTTATTGCCCCCCGCCAATAACTTCATTGTTTCATGGGTTCTCCCTGAACCTATTGGTATCTCTAATAACTTCTTTCTTATCCTAGTTTTCATAGGTTGACTAGTACACTATTGACTTCTAACAATAACTCAATCTAGATATAGTTTTCATGAGTTCACTACAAACCTATTGGCCACTGCCAATAACTCAATATAATCATATTTTTCATGGGTTTACTATGAACCTATTGGCCCCTGCCAATATCTTTCCTATACATAGTTTTCATAGGTTTACCGTGAACCTGTCCACCTGACAACTTCTTTAATCAATATTTAAGCATCCTACATTCTATTCTATCTTACCTCTAGGATGCAATTCTACTCATTTAGGAGTTAATTCAAATTTATATTCACTATTGAGTCAACCCGGCTGGTTATTCTGCCGACTTCTAACAATAACTCAATCCGGATATAGTTTTCATGATTTCACTACAAACCTATTGGCCACTGCCAATAACTCAATCTAATTATATTTTTCATGGATTTACTATGAACCTATTGGCCCTTGCCAATATCTTTCTTATACATAGTTTTCATAGGTTTATTGTGAACCTGTCCACCTGACAACTTCTTTAATCTATATTTAAGCATCCTACATTCTATTCTATCTGACCTCTTGGATGCAATTCTACTCATTTAGGAGTTAATTCAAATTTATATTCACTACTAGGTCAACCTGGCTGGTTATTCTGCCCTTTTTCACCAAAATACAGTTATTAGTCTGTTACAATGTGAATATACATATATGAAGAAATAAATATAATAATATAATAATACCAACACCTTTGGTTTAATATCCTTGAAATCGTTTTATATAAAACTTAGTCAATCCCTTTAACATGTTAATCAAAGAAAACTTCTTCAAAACTCTATACTTAAATCATTTCAAAACTGTTTTATTATGTCATGGTTTTCCTTTAAAATGAGATTAGGTTATTTGTTTTGAAACTAAGGCTTTCGAAACCTTTAATCATTTCTTTCGAAACCATTGGAAAACTTCCTTTCGAAAGCATTAAAATCTTCTTTTCAAAACTCTAGGCACCTGCCTTTCGAAACACTTCAAAACCTTTCGAATGTCTTAAAGCAATACATATTAACTCTTAGAAGCATAGCTTCGAAACCATTGAAAGTACCCATTTCGAAACCATTGGGTTTATCTTTAAAACATCTTTTGGGTCAAAGTGAATATAAACAAGAGTATCCCTTTCAAAACCATTATTTATCATATAGAAGTTTTTGGAGAAAAACTTAATGGCGTCGGGACCATCCCTTCGAAAGTTTAAACCATATAAGTAAAACATTTAATGGTTAGCTTCGAAACCCCTTTCGAAACCATTGCCTTTGAAACCATTAACCCCTTTGAAAGCTTTTGGAAGTGGCTTATATTTGCAAAACAAAGGATATCTTTTGAAAGCATTAACATCTTCAATTCCTTCGAAAGGCATAAGGTCTGCAGAAGGGTTTCGGCTAGGACGAAACTACCCCTTTTTGAAAACATTAGTTTGGAAACTAAGTAACTCATTCGAAAGCTATACTTTAAACAATAAGGTGGAAACCCCCTTTCGAATGCTATTCAAAAGACCCCTTTCGACACCTTTGAAAGCATTTAGTAAAACAAGCAAGCACATTTATTTAGAAGACATAAAGGATTCATTCCCATGGAAGCTATGTTTTGACACCATGCCTTCCGCCTTTCTCCAATCCACTACTTACCAACGTTGATACCTTGTGTATTAATTTTGGTTTTGTGGGGTTTCGACTTGATTGAAGGTGGAAGATATGAGTCGAAAGGTGCTTCTAAAAGAGGCGGAACCCACTTTTCTAGGTAAAAGCTAATTAATGCCAATAAACGCAATAACTTTATATCGAACTTGCCTATTTGTAAACATTTATTTGGTTGCACTAAACTTTTCAAATTAATTTTCAAATAAAACTTTTGCATAATTTCAGATCTAAATCAAGATTAATTTAACAAATAAGCCCTTTCATTAAGCAAAACAATTAAATCATTTAGGTCCTCCTCGCAAAATAATTTAATTCTCATATTAAATCACTTAGGAAAAATCCCCAAAAATTACAAAAATTCATTTTCAATATGATATCTATCATATAAAAATTCCAGACCAAAATTCTTCATAAAATAATTGAAATTAATTTCTAGACCCAATTAATCATATTTTCCTTTGAAAATTAATATTAAATTTTCCATAGCTTGGAAAGTTACAAAAATTGAAACCCATCTCCAAAATCATATTTTACATGACATATAATTTTTTCATGGCATTCGAAATCAATTATAATCGATTTTACCCTTAAAACCGTAAAAATCATATTTAAACAATTTTGTTTACATCAAACATGATGTAATCTAAGCATATCATCATCCAAATCATCATTAAAATGGATTTAATCTTAAACTCAAAAACCTATGATCATAAAACAAATAGAGATGATATAGATTATTATTCACCTTGATTAGGATAAGGAATTTGAGATTTGATTGAGATTAATCCTTCTTGCTTTAATTCCTTAGCTCTTGATTAACTTTTCCCCTTCCTAGTAATGGTCGGCTCCTCTTATATTTACGTTTTCGTGAAATGATAGTGAACGTGAATGATGGTAAAGCCATGAATACACAAGGGTGCGACTATTTCTGATTAGGCCCTTATGTAATTAATTAGCATATAGGCCATTCTTAAGCCCATTTAAACAATTAAGCACGACCCTTAATTTTATTTTCAAATTTCAATCCCCTTACCACTTTAAGATTTACATTATTCTATTTAATTTATCTAATTAAATCTTCTGAAATATTATAAATTAAGGGTGTAACATTTTGGATAGGTAGAGGGCGAGGTTGCCCCTTGCTTGGTACTCCCTTTTCACTTGGAAGATGACTAGTTGAGAATCACTGTAGATATGCATGGCTTTTATTCCTAATTCTTTAACGATTTCCAATCCTGCCATCAAATCCTCATATTCTGCTTCATCGTTGGTGGCAGGAAATCCCAATCTTAGAGCGTGGCAAACAGATTATCCTTCGGGGTTATTCGGTACTACTCCTACACCTGAATAGGATTCATTTGATGCACCATCATCAAACAACTTCCACTGTGGCACCATGTCCGAAGTGCTATCTTCTTCACCATCCTCCTTGGTAAATTTGACGATGAAATCTGCTTATGCCTATTCGTTGATAGCTCCTCATGGGTGATAAGTGATTTCATATTGGCTTAATTGCCTATGCATGTCCGATGATGATGAAATCTTCCTATGCCTATGCATGTCCGACGAAATCTTCTTTACCATTAACACCTTGATGGTATGAGCCTAGAAGTACAGTCGTGTCTTCCTCGACATGATCAATATACAATAGGTGAGTCTTTCCAACTTCGTATAGTTTTTTTTGGGTCTAGTGAACCGCTTACTGATATAGTAGATGGGTCGTTTGACCCTAGACTCTTCACATACCAATGCTACACTCAGAGCATGGGTCGACACAACAAGATAAACGAATAAATCTTCCTCGTTTATTAACTTGGAAAAGATCAACTAGGTTTCTATATGATGGAGTAATTCTTCAAAGGCCGTCTGGCAGGCTTCATTCCATTCGAAATTCTTCTTTCCCTTCTTCAATGCATTGAAGAACTGTATGCATTTATCAGTCACTCAAAAAATGGATTGGTTCAGCGCTGCGATCTTTCCATTTATACTTTGTAATTCTTTTTTAGTCATGGGGGCTCTGACGTTCCCTAGAGTAGTAATCTCTTCCGGATTAGCTTCAATGCCTCTTGCATTCATAACGAAAACAAGGAATTTGTGAGAATCAACACCGAAAGAGCATTTCAAAAGGTTGAGCTTCATTCCATATTTCTGCAATATTTCAAACATCTCTGTGATATTGTTTAAGTGATTCTCTAATGCATGCAAATTGACAAGCATGTCGCCTACGTATACTTCCATAGTTTTTCTGGTCTGATCTTTGAACATTGTGTTTACTAGCAGTTGGTAGGTTGCACTTGCATTCTTTAGTCTGAAGGGCATGAATCGATTAATAGTATAATCCAAGGTCAGTAATGAAACTAGTATTCTCTTGATTGGGTTCATACATCAAGATTTGGTTGTACCCGGAGTATGCGTCCGTAAACATTAGTAGCTCATGGCCTACCGTGGCATCAATAAGTTGATTGATCTTAGGGAATAGGAAGTTATCCTTTGGGTAGGCTTCAAATCTGAGTAATCAATGCAAGTTCGCCACTTCCCATTAGACTTCTTTATCAAAACCAGATTTGATACCCATACGGGATAGGTTGCATCGGGGATGAAGCTGTTTTCCAATAGCTTATCCACTTCCTCTCTTAAGTACAGCAGACCGTTCAGATCCCAGGGTGCGCCTCTTCTACCTCTCTAGAGTGTACTTGGGATTGATATTAAGTGTGTGACATGCTATCTTCGGCAATATCCAACACATATCGGAAGGCGTCCAAACGAACACATCCAGATAGGCATGAAGGAACTTGACTAATTCTTGTCGCGTCCTAGTTCCAAGATGTTATCCTACTTTCAGTACTCATGTCGGGTCATCCACGTTTACAGGGACAAGCACATTAATCTCTGTCGGTGCTACCCGTTCCTCCCCTGGTCTCTTCTTTCTAGGGTCCATAGCCTTACCGAATCGGATGCGGTTCCCAAGCCAGGGGGCGGTTCTATAGTTTCTATGCCGATGGTGCGCGAACATGGAGAATTTTCTCCATACTCTTCCCCTTTTCTTTCCCTCTTGTTTCACGTAATTTAGCAATGTAGAATTCCCTTACGACACTCTGGTTTCTCTCTATTAGCCCAAATTCATTTTTCGTCGGGAATTTCATGGTGAGACACCATTGTGCGAGGATAATTAAGATATCGGCGAGGGTCGGCTGTCCCGAGAATGCGTTATAGGCCGAGATCTCATCAATTATCATAATGGTTTGGGTTAGAACCACTCTCCGATCTCCTGTTTCGAGTCAACGGGCAAATTGATTATGCCAATAGGTTGTAACGGATGACCATTGAATTCTTGGATTTTGGTTCAGCATGTAGAGACATTCTTTGTGTTAAGCTTCATTTGGTCAAACATATGCTAAGAAAGAATATTTATTGATCCTCCAGTATCAACAAACACGTGACGTACGATAGCGGGTCTAATTCCTATCGTCGCCACCATTGAATCGAAAGTTGGAGCTTCTATTCCTTCACTATCCCACTTTCGAAACATGATGTCGTCATTGAGAATCCTCTGCTTTTTAGGGAGTACTGTCTTCGATTGAAAAGCAAGTTACCTTTGAAGCATGTTTGAGTGAACTAGCATATCTTCCCATCTTGATCCAAATTTTCTATGCCAGATGAGGTCCCCGGAAATAGTATTGATGAGAAGTCTCTATTCAGCTTGTTTGGATCCATCTCTGCTAGATCTAGATTGGTTTCCTTGGGTGTGAAAAGCATGAGGTCCAGTTGGCTGATCGGAATTTTTGGGCTTCTTCACATACTATTGGAGCTTGTATTCTCTAATCAGTTCTTCAATCATGTTCTTTAAATGTCGACATTTGTTTGTGTTATGGCCATAGATATCATGGAAGTGACAGAAATTCCCTAACTTCCTTTGTTGCTCAGACTCTTCTTTCTAAGGTGGCTTTGGGAACTCTTATGTTCCCTAAATTACCAAGTAAATATTCTCCAAGCTGTCGTTCAATGGACCGTGTTCTCCACATTTCAGACCTCTGAGTTTCTCCTCTGTTGCTTTTGTCGGTGTTTTGATACTGGTTTTTCCTTTTGTGGTCTAAATTTTTCTAGCAATTACTTCATAATTTTTGCCGTTTTGATTTCTCACCACATTACTCTGAATCGATTCATTTGGTTGTTGTAACATCCACCTACTTGGAGGCCCAAAATTATTGGCTACGGATGCTTCAGTCATCCATAGTTATTAATCTTTGGCAACCAAATACGGCGGTGTTAGATTGATTGATACACCGAAACACATGAATATGGAAAAATTTAAAACTTCAAACAAGATCACATTCCATATCAAAACGTTTCCAATTCATTACATAATCCCATAATCGTCAACCACGTTCAAAGAAAATATATTAATTACAATATAGGCCAAGAGCGACAGATGAAGATGCCCCTTGGATGATCAGAGTATATATAGGCAATTTAACAACTTTTCCATTACAAATTACATAGTGGAATCAAAAGAAAAGAGAACTCTATATAGTAATAATGCCTGTTGCATGTCTCCGGAAGCTTATTCGTCTAAGGAGGTACTTGAAAACCTCCATTCTCAAACAACTCAAAATCAATTGAGTACTGAGAGTTAAGGGAAAACATAAACTTCGAGTCAGACATAAAGCCTAGTATGAATAATAATCTACCATCTCAAATCATTTAGATATCTAGTAAGACCATGCCGCTTAGCGGAATGAGTTTTCCCTCACTGGTATCCCAAAACCTTTGTAAAACCATATATTGTGCTCCTGCATCCACAATAGTTAAAACATAGTCATTTCAAAATATTATGATGATATGCAAACAAGTCAAATTTGGATTTCATATACCTTGTTTAATTGACTCCCTGTCATATTTATAATTTCTAGGGTCACTATTAACCTATTAGTTTTGATGGGCTAACTAATAACCTTTATATAACACATGGACTCCTCGTCCTATTCCATAGATTTCATGGGTGCACTATGAACTTATTGGCCCCTGTCAATTAACTTAATTAATTCGTGCTTTCCCCTGAACCTATTGGTTACTCCAATAACTTCTCTCTTATCCTAGTTTTCATGGTTTAACTAGGAACCTATTAACAATGGTCAATAACTTAATCCGAACATAATTTTCATGGGTGCACTACAAACCATTTGGCCCTTGCCAACCACTCTTTATAACATAGTTTTCATGGGATCGCTATCAACCAATTAGTAACTCCAATAACTTCCTAATCATAGTTTTAATGGGTGCACTACGAACCTAACTCCCTGACAACTTCCATATTTAGGCATCCTATATTATGGTCTCCCTGAACCCTTAGATGCAATTCTACTCATCCAGGGGTTTAATCAATTTATATTCACTATTGGTTAAACTAGCTAGTTCTTCTACCCTTTTATCCCCAAAATGCAGTTATAGGTCCATTATAATGTGAATATATTTGTATTCGAAGATGCAAAGATAATTTACAAAACAATACCACTCTTGTGGGTTTAATGTCCTTGAAATACTTTTCATATAAAGCATGGTTAATTCCTTTAACCTATAATTTTATCAAGGAAAGCTTCTTCTTAAAATCATTTCAAAACACCTTTAATTTAGCCATGGTTTTTTTGCTTTAAAAGATGAGTTTAGGTTACATAGCCTTTCGAAACCTTTGAAACATTGCTTTTGACCTCCTGGGATACCCTCCTTCGAAAGCATATAAATCTATTCTCAAAACATTAGGTCCCTGCCTTTCGAAGACTTTAAAATTTTCTTTCATACCCTTTCGAATGTATAAAAGCATTAGCATTTAATCACTCAGAAGCATAGCTTCAAAACCCATTGAAAGTACCCCTTTTGAAACCATTAAAAGTAACCTTCCGAAATCATTGAAAGTCCCCTTTTCAAAACCATTGGGTTTATACATAAAATATTGTTTGGGTCAAAGTGAACATAATTGAAAGTACCCTGTTTGAAAGCTATAGGAAGTAGGTTATATTTAAAAAACCAAAAAGTACCTTTCGACTGCATTGGTATATTCAATACCATCGAAAGGCTTAAAGTTACAGAATGGTTTCGATTCGGTCGAAAGTACCCTTCCGAAGCATTAATTTAAGAACTTAGCAATCCTTTAGAAGCTACTACTTTAATAAGGTGACAGCTCTCCTTCAAAAACATGTTTTAAAATACCCTTTCGCAAGATTGGCTTCAAGTTATTCGAAACCTCTTTGTAAACAAGAAAGCGCTTTACTTTTAGAAAACAAACCGAAGATCCTGACCCCTTCGGAAGCTATGTTCGATACCCTACCTTCCACCTTTCTCTAATCCACATACCATGTTTATTGGTTTCGGCTTCATTGGTTTTAACCAGATAGGTTTCGACCATGTTGATAGCGGAAGGTATGAGTCGAAAGGTACTTCTAAAGAAGGCGGAACCAACTTTTTTGGGTACACCTGTTTTAATACTAATTATAGCAATCCCTTTCTAACTAACTTGCCACGTGTAAACAGAAGATGGGTTACTTTAACATTTCAAATTCTTTACTCAAATAACTACAGCTAATTTCAGATCTAAATCATGGTTAAGTTAATCAAATAAGCCCTTCCTCCATTAAGTAAACCCAATATTGCAAAGAAGCACCTCTTCTAAAATAATTTAGTTTGCATAGCAAATCACTTTGGAAAATATTCCTAAAAAATCCAGAAATTTTCTTTAATCATGTTATCTAACATATCAAAATTTTAGTCCCAAATTCTCAATATATTTTCCAAAATAACTTTATAAACCAAAATAATCATATTTTCCAAAATAACTTTATAAACCAAAATAATCATATTTTTCAAGCTACGGAGAGATTGTTATAAACCAAAATAATCACATTCGGCTAAGCCCTGTGTAGCCTAAATTGATCCAAGAAATTCCTGGCTAGCTCGAGAAAGATCGGGGAGGGTGTTTGGTAAACCATATAAAAGAAATTCCTTCCAGATAGATAGTGAAACATCTACAATGAACTTCATCTATTGCCCTTGTACCATCCATATTCCAAAAGTACTTGTACAAGTGCCGTTGAGGGTCAGTGGTTCCATTGTAGGAATGCATAGCTAGTGGCATGGTGAATTTCTTTGGGTACTTTGCCCTTGGGGTACTATCAGTGAAAGGAGTTAGGCTCGGAGCAGAACCCAATCTTCTTCCTTTCTACCCTTGCTTTTTCCATCAAGCGTCTGACCATGTCTGTAATATGACTCACTCGTTTATTCATCCACTGGTCGAATGTCAGTGGTTGAGCCAAGTGTTTGACTTTGCAAATGGTCTTGATTTTTCGTTTGAAGCCTAGGCTCTCTAGTCTTTGGGTGAGTCACTCCTGTAGAGCTCCATTGGTAGGCGGTTGGCCTTAGTTTCATCATTTGAGATCAATTCACCTTCCTTAAGTTGCTCGCCTTCCCCAGAGTCAGTATCAGTTATTAGTATGTCCTCCATGGAGATTTTAGTCCTAAGTTCAAGCTTGTAATAGGCGCTTTTATAGTGGGTGGAGTAGTAGCATTTTCCACCATCTTGATGCCTTGAGCTCCACCATTTACTTCCTTTTGCTTATGTTTTCTGTTTCTTCTACTTGAGCTAGAAACAGAAGAAAGCTCTTGCTCTGTAGCAGCCATGACTTCAGGTGCCATTCTGGGAGTAATTAATGACTGGAGCGCTAAGAGAACATCCATCTTTTCCATAAGAGCCTTCTGGCTGTTTGCCATTTTCTAGTTAATTTCATAAACCATCTGGTTCAATTCTCCCTTAGTCATAACTTCATGCTGAGTGGAGGGTCCTTGCACTTGACCTCTAGTGTTAGTTCTAAGTTTTAGGTTCTTAGGGTTATTGACTTCAATTTGTTGAGGATTTGTTTCCTCTCCAACAATGGTAGCTCCTATGGACCTTCCGGAGGTAGTTCTCTTTCTTCATGGCGCCATCGATTCTCAATAGAAATCTTCTAAGCAAAGATTGAGGATCTAACTTCTGAACCTATCCAGTCTAAAGTAGATAGTTAGATCTACTTTTGAGTTAGGTTATCAGTGAAAGCACCAAAATGTTAACTCAAATAATGGATCAACACCCTAAATTGAGTGTGAAAGTGTGACGACCCGACTTTCTACTCCCAGAAAATCGCATCATCAATTAAGAAAGAAAGGGATAGAAGAAGGAAAGAAAGAAGAGAAAGAAGAAACAACACTAGAATCTCAACATCGGAACGAATAAATTATATTAATAACATAAGTATTTACATAATATACAATATCAATCAGAGATACATAGCATACATATCACATATACTAGACAGTCATAAACTCCTGTCTAGTATTTACAACTCAATACAATCACAACACAGAGAACACACAGCGGAACTATATATCTACAACGCAGAAGCCTCCTGCTCCATTGCTCCTTCATTATTCGTCAAAGCTAACCTAAATCCCTTGGCTACTCGTAAAAATTTGAGTACCCAAGAGTTTAAGAAAACAAAGATAAACTCCGGGTCAGACATGGGTCTGGTGTGAGTAACAGGTTAAGGTTGCTTAACTTTAAAAACCTTTGAAAAGAAAGGTATCACGTAAGACTTCCCACACATAAACATGGAAAAGTTTTTACCTTACGCTAACCAAAACATTTGATAGGAAATCCGATGATATTATAATAGTGTCTAGGGTTTTCAAATAAAATACAGAAATAGCTGGAATGCATACATCTCACGTTCCAACATAGTTGGGCACAACTAATACGTACGGCACTTATTGGATTTTGGATTACATACAATGGATTTTGGATTCCATACAATGGCAGGGCTACTGGGGTACCGCCCGTCACAGTACGTGGCCTAGATCACCGTACCGAGGAGTACGCCCGCTCCCCTGCAACACAAGGCCGGAACCATTCCTTACTGAATAGTTCCAAACAAGACAACCCCGCAGTTGTTTGCAACCAACTGCCCACACAGCCGAATATAAAGGGACTTCTAGACAGGGATCAATCTCGCTCTCCAGTGGGAGCTACCCACGAAGCCTTACTGCACCCCCCTGTTTTAGCCATTCCCAGTTGATGAGGCTTGAGGCTACGATTACCTTTAGAGAACACATCTCTTAGAATGCTCATCGTCCACCTGACGATGTTCTGATAGAATTCAATCCATACAAGTTCGTTCGGGGCTCGAACGAAACCGAAGGCATTATCTCGTTACACTCATTTTGGAATCACCGTCAGAGTTAACGACGATAACCCTTGCACTCTGAATCTTCATCTTGAACCTATAAGAACTAGTTCCGTCAACTCATCACGAAATCACCCTTAGAGTTATACTGACTGTATAGTCCTTACACCTCGAGTCTTCACTCTTCACATAAGATTCACGACCTATCGTTAATTTGGATCGATGTGGTTTTTAGATATCCAGATATGGAAACCCGATCCCGGTCTCATCGAAATCCAAAACGCGTCTTTTAGGTCCAAGTTGTTTTAAAGTTTAAAACAATTCAATTCAATGTTGTCTGTATACACACAGATAGATAATACACAACATCACAATAGATAATCCATATTATCATTCCAAACAGATAATTCATATCATCAACTCAATGCAACCATATCATCCAAATCACACAACATCTTATATCTCATATCTGAGATTTCAACCATTCAGGGTAATAAATATCAATCATCATTCATAAGCAATTACTTATTAAATCACCATTCTATAATTAATTTAAAATGAATTAAATTAATTACTACTTCCTTAATTAATTTAAAGTAAATTAAATTTTACTCATCCATATAAATCTTGCTTACATATCAATTAATAAATCAATTAATTAATTACTCTTAACAAATTACCCAAATTAATCATCTTGATTAATTATCCTTTAATTACCTTTAAGTAATTAACCTCTAATTAATTTCACAATTTAATTATCCCAAACCAAATTCAGTAATTAACCTGCAATTACTTCATTAATTAATTAATTATAATTAATTACATTAATCCTTAATTAATTACATTAATTAATTCCTTCATTGATTAATTGTTCTTAATTAATCCATCTTACTTACATCATTAATTATATAAATTAATGATCTCAAATTATTTATTTAAAATAACTTCAGTAAATTAATTATGAATTATCTCTATTGATTAATCATTCTTGATTAAGTAATTAATTACATTAAATTAATTACATCTCTTAATCATTTTCAAATAACTCAATTATCAAAACCTAAGTTAATTACACTAAGTAATTAATTATTAATTACTTACTTAAGTAATTATTCAACATACAAATTACATATTAATTACACAAAGTAATTAATTTTCAAAACTCCTCCATTATCCACGTATGCTTTAATTAAATTACATCAAGTAATTTATCTTCTTAATTACTTCACTAAGTAATTATTCATTTTTAATTACATTGGTAATTACTTTTCAAATCAATCAATGATTAATTTAAATTAAATAAACTTAATTAATTAATTTAATTAATCAAAATAAAATTTATTAATTACAATTAGTAATTAATTTCCTTAATTACTTTCATTAAGTAATTATACTTAAATAATTCTCAAATGATTATTTTTAAATTAATTAATACAATTAATCATTAAAATTAATCACATTAATTAATTATAAAATAATACTAAGTTAATGACCTTCATTAACCATTAACAAAACTTTAATTACTTTTCCAAAGTAATTAATTGAATTAATCAATATTAATTCTTTATTTATTTAAAAAAACTCATTAATTTATTTCTAATTATTTAATTAATCAAGTGATAATTAAAAACTTAATTGATTATTTATTTCTTGATTGATAAATTCGATTCATTAATTAAATTAATCAAATCTTATTTAATTAATTTCTAATCACACTTTAATCAAGTTTAATTAACTTACTTAATCTTTTTATTAATTAAATAAACCCTTAATTATTTGATTAATACTGTAATTATTAATTAATTAAATTAATTAATTATAAACTTAATTACCTTGATCAGATAATTATTAAGTTCAAAACAATTTAATGAAAATCATTAACCTCATTAATGATTTAATTATCATTATCAAAGTAATTTAAAAACAAATTGCTTTTAAATTTTCCCTAAATTCCATTTTAAATTAAAATTAAATTAAATTTAAAGTTAAACAAGATTTTAAGTATTTAAAAATTCTTTAGTTCTCATTTTTAAAGAACCACTTACCTCTTAAAGCAATTTTAGAAGAATAATTTAACTTTAGCTTATATTCAAATAAATTTAAAATATCTTAAATATTTCAAATGACATTGAAACATTTAAATTCAAATCTTATTTACATTACAACCAAAATTCAAATCATGCTTTCAGATTTAGATTCAAAGATTTAAATTTAAACCCTGTTTTAAATTTTCATTTCATATGTTATAAAGTTCTAAAAATATTCAACTTGAATATAACATTTGAATTTATAACTTATTTTTATTTGAAACTTCAGATTCAACTTCTAATTTGAGTTCAGGATTTAAAACTCAGATTTAACTTAGAAATTTAAATCTTGCTTAAAAATCTTATTTTTCAGATTTAAAAATCACTTAATATAAAAACTGTGCAGGTTTTATTATTTAATTAAATACTTTATTTTATTACTGCAAATTTATTCAGAATCTGGAATTCAAATTTATTTGAATTCATAACTTAAACTTGCTTCAAATCTTATTTTAAATCAGGCTTTGCTTCTCTTTTTAGTTCAAATTCAAACAAACCTGAAACTGTCTGGTTACAGAAACAAGACCTGCAACTAAAAATGTACCCGAGCACATGCAAGTTTTTCTTCGAGTCCTTAGCCCTACTGCTTCGAGTCACATACTCGAACGACTCGAGTCTTTCCCGAGTAAAAATTTCCTGCACACACAAAAGGTTCAATAGAACTTCAACTGCACGGTGCATATGCACCGTGGCTCTGGCCATCTCCGTCCATCCACCAGTGCTTCAACCCATCGCCAATCATATCAAGACAACACAACGACCTTCCAAAATCACCATAATTGCTCGGGTAGAAATCGAGTATGCAAACCCAATCCGGTAGCCCTTCACACCTGGAACACAACATTCCCCACAAACTCCAATCCTGTCAACAACGAATCCTCCGGCCACCATTAGAGCTGCTACTTCGGCCACAATCTCGTCATGGACCCAGCTACGTATTCCCAAGGCGGCTTCACACTCGAACAAACATTTAGACAGAAAAGGTCCAATTCACATACTTGAACATAACAAGGGTTACAGACTTATTTTCCTCACTGCTGCTAACCCATTGATTAATCCATTAAGTTGATAATTCTCCTGAAATGCTTAAACTCTCAACAACAAACAGAAGAAATTTCAAACTTCCAAGATTCCAAAATCAACAGCATTTCCCAAATTCAACTTCCCAGTTCCTCACAGAACTGCTCCCAAAATCCTTAATTAAAAATTATGAAACTAGTTTCAAAAATCATGTTTTTTTTTATGGATCCAGTTTGCAATTCTAGATTAGAAATTTAACAGTTGGTGTTCTACCTCATTTTAAAAAAAAATGTTTTTGCTGTATTATTGTTTGCAGAGGTAAACAGACTCAATTATTAACTTTCTTAAAATTTAAACATGGTTCCATGTTGAATAACAATCTTGCTTGATAATTCAAGTTCTTTTCAATACAAGATCAAGTAAATAAGGGATTTATATTTCATTCAGGACCTAGGAGCATCACAGAGTAAAATTTATATAAACACAGCATACATTCAGTAATAATCATATCAAATTTTCATCTGTATATTCATGCATATCAATTCATTTTAGATATAATAACATGCAACCAGATTTTGTTAGAAGAAATTTAGAAGTTACTCGCCTTAAATCTAAAGAACAGAGCCTTCAAACTTTAAAGTTTAGAGTAGTTTGTCAACTGATTTTAATTGTTGCAGGAGTATGATTCTTCAATTCTTGATAAATATGCAGACTTGAAATTACTTGCATTTGAACTCATGACCAAAACCATATGCATGCTAGTGATATTCCAGAGATGAAAATGCAGGTCATTTTGATAAAAATGCAGGCTTCATTTTGATTTGCTCAAATTTGCAGTGATCTTCAGGTAAAAATGCAGACTTGATAATGATTTGCAGTAACTTTGAAATTGCATGTTGATGTTCTTGTTACAGGTTTTGGTTTTGAGAGGAGTTACAGATCGTAGAGTTTGCTTTTGAAATGAATTTGCAAATTTTGTTTTTTTTGAGGGATTTTTAGTTTTTTTAAGTGAAATGTTTTCTCTTGATTTTCAACTAGCTTTTAATTTTAAAAAGAGAATGAAGTGAAAAATGAGAAATGTTTTTAAAAGAACTGAAATAAAATTAAATTAAAATAAAGAAAAGATTAAAATTGAATGACACTTGTCATTTTGTTTAATTCACTACTTAACACGTGTAGTTTGATTTGTTAATATGTTAACACTTGTCTTTATTTAACTAAGTTATATTTTTAAATATTTATAAAGAGTTTTCTTTAATTCATTTTATGTTTGAATGAATATATATGATTTTCTTATTTTAAGAAAATGTAAATATAACAAATTATAAATTAAAACTTGTACAAATGTTTTAAAGAATCAATTAATTTGATTTTCAAAAACAATTTCAATTCAAATTAAACTTTTGAATTCCAAATTAAATTCAATTTATTCAATTTAAAAATGAAGACTCTATTTTCCTTATTTTAATTCCTTTTATATTTATGGAAAATAGTATATTTATTAATATGGCTTAAAATAACTAATTAACAAATTTTATATGATTTATAAAGAAATTATAAATCACTTTTATTATCAAATGAATTTAAATCATAGGCTATTTTATATTTAGACTTATATAAAATATACTCAAATCATATTACTCAAATAATATTTAAAAAGAAATAAAATCAATTTTATTTAAATTTAAAACAAAAATTAAGCTAAGACAAATTTTAAACAATTTCATTTATTTTAAATATTATCAAACCATATAGTTATTAATTTAAATAGATTTTTAAATGCTTAATATTAATTTAAGACATAATTTCCTAATTACTCAATATTTTATTAGAATTTAAAAACAAAACTTTATTTATTTATTTTCATGTAAGTTAAATCCCAAAACAAAGATAAACTATAATATATATACAAATATATATATACATTATAATTTAAACATTTATTTTAGCTTTTTAAAAGACAAATCACAAATTAAATATTTATTAAATCTGATTATTAAACCAAAACATATTTTATTAATCAATATTGTCAATATCAATTTAATTTTATATAAAGATTATTAAATTGATATTGTCAAAAATTCTGGGATATCACAGAAAGCACCAGCCTTGTTCTTACAGAGCAATAATATAGTGAATAAATGTAAAAAGAGTAGAAATAGTAAAAAGACAAGAAGACTTTTATACTTGTTTGGCTGTTAATGAAGCCTATGTCCAATTTATAACTTTCAATTAACTGATTGCTGTTACAAGTTGAATCGAATTACAATACGCTTGAATTTTCTAAATTAGATCAAATCACAAGTATAAGAGTTCACTGGAGAATCACAATGAAACCCTAGATGGTTATTGTTTGGGAGGAGAAGAGTGAAGAATAATATCTCCAGAGTTCCAGCAGCCAATCCAGAAGATCCCCTTTACGTTGTAGGTACGATTGCATTTGTAGGCATAGGAGAGAAATTGACTAGGCCGCTTTGCCAAAATCCTACACTCGGTGATACAAAGAATCTTTGGAAATTTCATAAAGATCCAATATAATGTGATGGATCACTAGAGATCCATAGGGCATGGATCGCTAGCGATCCATGTACCTAGGAAATTTTTAGCCTTCTTCCTTTAGGTTGCACTCCCTGTCTTATATAGGTGCTTTCCATGTAATTTTGTAGCTATTTTCCTTGTTTTGATGATGATTCACGCATAGGTTGGATTGAACTATGACTAGAATAAGATAGATCTTCGTTTCTCAAACTAGGTTGCTTCGAAGGCAAGAAACTTGGCAAGTGTACTTAGAAGAAAAATTGATTCATGATGCAAGAGGCTTGAATGACCCATGAAGCTTTCTTATGGATTGCTAGCGATCCATGGGTGATGGATCGCTAGCGATCCATCCCTTTAATGGATTTTTGGGTAATTCTTTTTGAGTGCTTTTGGCTTGTTCTTTTGGATGCCCTTTTCAAGTTTCAAGTCATTATGGCATAGTCCCTAGGTTCTAACTCCTAATGAATTTTGCTGGGTTGAAACTTGTTTACACTTGATTTTTTCTTTAGTGCAACATCAAAATCCCTTGTTTAGACTAGTTTACATTTGGTCTTTTTATGAAAAGTTTATAAAGTTTCTAACTTTACTTTTTTTGATTTTCAAAAATTTTATTCAAGTTATAAAGTGGGTTAAAGTATAAAAGATAATGATTTTAAAGCTATTTAACATATCAAACATGTTTTGGAAATTACAGGCCATATAGCGATAGTCGCCATGGATGCAGTTCGTAAAAACAAACTCTTTTTGCAAATTAATTTTTTTCATCTTAGGATATTGTTGAAAAGTGTTTTCAAAAACATATTATAAGCAATAAAAAGTATTTATTTATTTAACGAGTATTTGTAATTAAGTAAGTTAATTAGTACTTAATCGTTTATTAATATAGGAAATGTGTACATAATTATAAGTTAAGTAAGTTAATTACAATTAGTTAATTAGTTAAAGGTTAATTATTATTTAATTGCCATTTAATTTTTAATCAAGGATTAATTACTATTTGTTTATTAAAGATTAATTATTAATTAATTACTTATTTATAAAATGGTTCAATTGTTAATTAATCACTAATTAAGTTAGGATTTATTTAAGACTTAATTAAGTTTTAATTATTATTAAATAAAGTTTAATTTATCATTTGACTATTGAACGAGGATTAATTATGACTAAATTATTTATTTAAAAGATAATTATTATTTATTTAAAAGTTAGTTATTGATTTAGTTTTAAAAGTTTAATCCTTATTAAATAAAGAGTTTAAGTGTTTTTAAATTATTGAATACAAGTTTTCATTCTTTAGACCACTTTTGGTTTTTTTTAAAGCAACTATCTTTTAAAAAATATTTCAGTTCCATGGGATTTCTATTTCGATTAACCTTAGGTAAACTAAACTAAATATGAATCCTAATGACATCTATATAGAAGAATAAAACACCATTCTACGAATTAAGTTATATTTGTAGGATCTAGATTAACCCTAGAGGGGGGGTGAATAGGGTTATAGCAAATTTTCTCAAATTAAACACAAAAACAAACTGCAGAAAGGTAAATATGCTGAACAGTAAATCACACACAAAATTTACCCAGCTTCGCAACCCCTGCCTACTGCTGCATTTCCAGATTTCTATTAGAATTAAACAGTCTCCCGCTTACAAACACTCTAACAGACTCAAAAACCCTGCTACCGCCTATAGAGTTTTGCAAACTCGCAAACCCTGCTTACTGAACTAATTATAACTAGACAATTTGACACTACCTAAATCCTAGGTGGTGATTTACCAAGATTTGATTAAAAAACAGACTTGAAAAATAAGAGCAAAAGTAACTAAAAAACTTGAGTACAACTTTCTTTTTTCTTTTGCCCTTAAACAAACAACCCGACCCCAAAAGAAAACACGGCCCGCTACCCTCTTTTGTTATCTGATGCAATTTAGGGTTTCTGAAAGATGTCGGCTTTGTCTCTGTTTCTCAAAATTAGGGCTTTCTCAGATTCGATTCTCTGGTTTGTGTGTTGCTTTGCTCGACCGAGTGTCTTGCTCGCTGCTTCTCTGATGATCGAATGCTTGCTTCACTTGCGGTCGTTCGCAGCTGCTCCTCTGTTGATCGAGTTCGGTAGATTGTGGTATGTAATCTCTTCCCTTTCTTTGCTGGTTTAATGCTTGCTTGAACTCGATTGATTGATGATTTTACCGATGAGGACTGTGGGTTTATATTTGGATTTGATTCTATTTTTCCACCCCTGCCGATGATGATTTGGGGTTGTATTTATATGGACTTCGTCGCTTTCCTATTTCTCGATTGCTTGATATTTGTGACTTACTTGATGCACACGGTTTTTACTCTGAAGCGTTCGATTTTTCCTTGGTTGATACGGCAGAAACTTTCCTGTTTTATTTGGATTTGACTTTTGACTTTTTCCATTTTTATACTGCGTTGATTATTTTGCGTCTGTATTGTTATTCTTCGACTTGTTTAACATCTTGATTCCCACTGCTTCGGCCATCTTTGTGTTCATCCTTGTGAGCTTCGTCTCTGGCCATCTTCTCTTGTTGGTTTAACCTGTCTTTGTGTTCTGGTCATTGCTTGCATCACAGTCTGGTTGCTTTGTGTAGTTGCCACTATCTTCTTTGTACACTGATGCAAGGTTATTGTTGCGCACTACTGGTCTATGTTCATGTTGGCACTGGATTTTGCTGTAGTCTTCATTGTTGTGGCCTGGTCGATAATTATGATATATGCATTACATCACTGGTCTTTGCATCCATTCTGGTTGGTCTGACCTGAACTTGATTCACTTGAACTTTTGTGTAGTTGGTATCTTTACTTGAATTGCATTTAGCTCGGTGGTTGTTACTGCATTCATTTTGTTGTGCACTGATTTGAACTTCTTGCTTGTTTCAGTTGCTTAGTGCATTAGTTTGTACTGAACTGGTTTGGTGTCTCACTTCCATTTTGGGTTTGCATCTGATTAGTGAGTTGCATTTGTGAACATCGTCGGGTCTTGTTGTATTTGCATTGTACCATGCTGTGTAGAACTTGTACAACTCTGGTTATGCTTTCTACTTGGTTCTGAAATATTCCAACCCGATGCATTTGGACTTCAGCATACTTGAGTCTTGTTGTCTGTTGTTGTTCATTCTACTGGTATCACTTGTCCATTCATATTGTCGCTTTGATGTGTGGTCAGACCAGGTGTATTTGATAGCCTTGGTCATTGTTGTTGTATTTGGACTTGTACTCTTGATCATTCACTGTTGCCTTGTATCAATGCTCAGCCATGTTGCATACATGTTTTCCTGTGTTCATGCTTTCATGCATTGTTGAGTTTGTGGTCACTTTGTACTTCTGGTCTTTGTTTGGTTCTTGATCATTTCATGTTGATTTTTGAAATTTCACTTGAGTTGAATCCAGTTTCAAAACTCGGGTTTGACCTTGTGCTCGTGTCGTGATTTTATTTATATTGCACCTGAGTTGAACCCGTCCTTTTATTTTGGGTTTGACCTTGTGCTCACCTGTCCCTGTAACATTATCAAGTGTATATCAGTGTGCACGACCTTGTGGCATGTACAGTGATACACTGTGCATGTCACATTGTTCGTGTATGATGAATTCAAATGTAAATGATGTCGAACAACCCAAATAACTGAGGCAAATAATATTTTCAAAATCCATATTTTATTTTATATTGCAAAAATATTTCTTTTTCAATTTTACCGCGTTAGTGAATATTTTTTGCAGATTGCTCAGATGCTGGATTCTAACTGGAATGAAGTTGAAGATAAACTACGAGTGTGAGTTATATGTAGTGAGGAATTTATGTAAATTGAATTGTGATGTAATTAGAATCAAAATTGTATATGTATAGTGAGAGCTTGAATTTGTACAATTCAAAATTGTAATAAATACTTGTTTGAATAAAATTTATGTTTGAATTCAAATTCTGTGTAATTTATTTTATTCAACAAATATTTATTTAATCTATGAAAAATAAAATAGTACATTAACAAATAAATTTAAATGAATATATATATATATATATATATATGTTTATTATCAACAAACAAAAATCATATAAGCGCATATTCAACAATCTCCCCCTTTTGATGATAACAAACATATATTTAAGATTTTGAGTGTGTTAAATGTATTTGATCAATGATATACTCTAATTGCTCCCCCTATTTAAATGCTTCCTCTCTACACGATGCTCCCCCTACATATATGCATACAAATAGAAATGTACAAATGAGCCTAGATGCAAATGGAAAATTATTTGACCTTTGCTTGATTTTATTTGACAAAATCTTAACTTTTCTCTCCCCACTTTTGTTATGAGCAAAAATAATAGTGTTATAGAAAATAGAGATAAAGTGATCGATATTAATCCAACATTAAAACTCAATTTGAATATAAATATTAAACTTCAATAAAAATCAAACAAAAATCATAACTACCCCTATCAGGCACATATTCCACTTTTAGAATGATGGTAATGATGTCATCATATAAAACCATACAGTTGCATCTACTTGTGGTACATTTATATCAGGGATTTGAATATCTACTAATCATGCATAACCGTTAGGACTTTTAAATGAGATTAGTAGTATTCCAATTTATTTTTTAAAAAAAAAAATGAATTCAAGTATCTTCTAATCACACACAACCGTGAGGACTTTTAAATGGGATTAGAATCAACTTGTTTATTTAATAAATCAATTTTGATATGTGTTCCATACATGCATAACCATGAGGAGTTTTAAATGAGCATGGAAGCATATAACAAATTCCAAGTAATTCACCCATGCATAACCGTGAGGACTTTTAAATGAGAGTGAATACTTTGGTATTTATTTTATTTTTACTAAAATGTAGAATGAAAAACAAATGATCCCTGATTATAGTACCACATATCGACAAACTATATTAAATTTTTTGATAATCAATGGTCGATAGAAATATGATAGATATAGAAATGGTCATGGAATCTTTACCCAACAAAAAGTTTTTATAACTCTTGTTTGAATTCCTAAAGAAATTTTCCAAATATACTGTCTTGAGTAATGTATGTTAAATATCAACACTTATCACCTTTTCAATCACTATTTATCTTTTTGATAATTAGTAGGGAGTCGAATTAGTCAAAATTTGTCATTTAAGATCAAATAATTTTTTCAAAATGACTAATCTGAAAATAGGGTCAAAAAATGATTTTCTCGAAGAGGTTATATGAGAAAAAAATTCTGCTATTTGAAAATTACTTGTAATGAAAAATATGCAGATATTTTCTTTGAAAAACGATGCAGTTACTAAATGTCTGACCATAAATCACATTCAACTAGTAAGTTTTCTGTCAACTAGATTACCAGTATGATCTACATCTGAATTTCTCTTTCACTTCAAAACATCACTAATTAAATTTGATAGACTAGACCATGAAGAGTGCATAAAAACTCAAACAGCATTTTAAATGGCATTCTCTTGAATTTGGATTGAAGCCGTGTAAATAATCAGAAAACCGTGAATATAGAGTTAGCCGTATTATAACAAAAAATATTATCATCCAACAAAACACTATTTTTAATCCAAACTAATATATATGAAGTAAATCCAAGAATCTAGAGAATATAATTGGCCAACTATGTTGAACAAGTCAGAATCAAAATCATCATCTTTAGAACATCTCAATATTGGCTGATTTCATTCAGAATACGGTGCAGATTATCACATTTAATATATCGATCAAATAAATATACCTTCACCTGTTTTACCTTTACGATAATTTTTCGTGGTTGCCCATTGTGATTCTGTCACCTTTGTACTAGGCTAAGGAGCTTTTGCTTTGTTGCCCGTTGTGTTTCTGGAATAGCCAAAATCCAGAGAACACTGTTGTTGTTCCTTAGCCTGCCACCATACCTACACGATGAAAGATTTTTGTGACCTATTGGTTTTTATAGGTCCATGAATGTTAGTGGTAGAAGCATTGTGAATAGACAATCCCTTTGGAACCCAAACTTGTTTAGTCCTTTTATTCTTTTTCCAATAGACATGAAATTTGTTTGTAGAATTCTTAGGAGCCCAAACTTGTATAAATTTTTTGTTCTTGTTCCAATTACTATAATTTTCAACACGATGTCCAATCATTTCACATCCAGCAAAGTCACTCTTACCTTTTGCATTATCATCAGCTTGTGTTTTCCCAAAGCCTAGTCCTTTTCTGTTGTTAGCAAAAATTTGATTTCCCAATAACATGTTGAATGATTTTTCTCCTCTTGAAAAGTTATTTAGAGATTTCTCAAGATTTTGGACTTTGGTTTTTAGTGTTGTGTTTTCAGTTACAAGTGAGGTGCATCTATTTATAAAATCCTTTTTCCTAGTTTCAATGGTTTCCTTAAGACTCAAGTTTTCTTTTTCAAGATTCTCAAAGCTATTCTTAAGTCTTGATAATTCTGAATCTAAAATTTTACATTTTTTACAGTCTAGGTTTTGAATATTCTCAAAGCTAACCTAGAATTTTCATGGACAAGTTCTCTCCTATCAGATTTCAGTTTTTCAATTTTAGATTCAAGAGTATCAACTATTTTAGTAAGATCACAACACATCAAACCAAGTTCTTTATAAGAATAGTCACCTCCCTCACTAGATTCCTCTGAGCTTGCTTCTGAATCTGATTTTGCCATAAGACACAAGTTAGCCTCCTCTGAGCTATTATTCGAAACTTCCTCTCCTTCTTCATCATCCCAAGTCGCTGCAAAGGCCTTCTTCTTCTTTTTCTTTTCTTTGTTGTTTTTGAGAAGTGGGCATTGTTATTTGAAGTGGCCAGGCTTCTTGCAGTTAAAGCACGTCAGTTCATTATCGGTATTGTCAGAATCTTTTGGCCTATTACCACTTGTTTTCTTCTTGTGTGGCCTGAATCTTGACCGTTTTCTAAAATTATTGACAGCCATTGTAAGCTCTTCAATTGGATCTTCTTCTTCTTCATCGCTCTCTTCTTTTCTCTTTAAGGCAATCATCTTCTTCTTTGATTCGGAGTTGTTGCGTTCCTCCTTTGTTTTTAGCTCAAGCTCATATGTCATCAAGTTGCCGATCAACTCCTCCATGCTTAGCTTACTCAGATCTTTCGATTCTTGTATTGCCATGACTTTTTCCTCAAAGCTCATTGGTAAGACTCGTAGCACCTTCCTCACAAGCTACCTCGGTGAATACCTTCCCTAATACTCTAGCATTGTACACCAAAGTTGAAAAGCGTCCAAACATGTCCTTTATGCTCTCGCCTTTGTCCATCACAAAGTTCTCATATTCATTGCTGAATAGGGCTAGACGAGACTCCTTGACTTGAGAAGTTCCTTCATGTGTCACCTCCAAGGTATGCCAAATTTCTTGTGCAGTTTTACAATGAGAAATTCTATTAAATTCAGTCTTATCAAGAACACAGATCAAAGCATTCATTGCTTTAGCATTTGTGGTTTTTAATTTCTTATCGTTAGCATCCCATCTATCCTTAGGTTTAGGAATCTCAGTATCACCAACAGTTATAGTGGGAGATTTATAGCCAGTTTCAATAATGTCCCAAACATCATAATCAACAGAACTAAGATAAATACCCATCCTAACTTTCAAATAAGCATAATCATTCCCATTAAACATGGGTGGCCTAGCAATAGATTGCCCCTCATAAAAAGCATTATTTGGTGGATTCATGACTCTAGAGTTAAAGAAAAAATCCATGCTCTGATACCACTTGTAGGATCTAGATTAACCCCAGAGGGGGGTGAATAGGGTTATAGCAAATTTTCTCAAATTAAACACAAAAACAAACCGCAGAAAAGTAAATATGCTGAACAGTAAATCACACACAAAATTTACCCAGCTTCGGCAACCCCTGCCTACTACTGCATTCCAGATTTCTATTAGAATTAAACAGTCTCCCGCTTACAAACACTCTAACAGACTCAAAAACCCTGCTACCACCTATAGAGTTTTGCAAACTCGCAAACCCTACTTACTGAACTAATTCTAACTAGACAATCTGACACTACCTAAATCCTATGTAGTGATTTACCAAGATTTGATTAAAAAACAGACTTGAAAAATAAGAGCAAAAATAACTAAAAAACTTGAGTACAACTTTCTTTTTTCTTTTTCCCTTAAACAAACAACCCGACCCCAAAAGAAAACACGGCCCACTTCCCTCTTTTGTTATCTGATGCAATTTAGGGTTTCTGAAAGATGTCGGCTTTGTCTCTGTTTCTCAAAATTAGGGCTTTCTCAGATTCGATTCTCTGGTTTGTGTGTTTCTTTGCTCGACGGAGTGTGTTGCTCGCTGCTTCTCTGATGATCGACTGCTTGCTTCACTTGCGATCGTTCGCAGCTGCTCCTCTATTGATCGAGTTCGATAGATTGTGGTATGTAATCTCTTCCCTTTCGTTGCTGGTTTAATGCTTGCTTGAACTCGATTGATTGATGATTTTACTGATGACGACTGTGGGTTTATATTTGGATTTGATTCAATTTTTCCACCCCTGCCGATGATGATTTGGGGTTGTATTTGTATGGACTTCGTCACTTTCCTATTTCTCGATTGCCTGATATTTGTGACTTACTTGATGCACACGGTTTTTACTCTGAAGCGTTCGATTTTTCCTTGGTTGATACGGCAGAAACTTTCCTGTTTTATTTGGATTTGACTTCTGACTTTTTCCATTTTTGTACTGCGTTGATTATTTTGCGTCTGCATTGTTATTCTTCGACTTGTTTGACATCTTGATTCCCACGGCTTCGGCCATCTTTGTGTTCATCCCTATGAGCTTCGTCTCTGGCCATCTTCTCTGGTTGGTTTAACCTGTCTTTGTGTTTTGGTCATTGCTTACATCACAGTCTGGTTGCTTTGTGTAGTTGCCACTATCTTCTTTGTACACTGATGCAAGGTTATTGTTGCGCACTACTGGTCTCTGTTCATGTTGGCATTGGATTTTGTTGTAGTCTTCATTGTTGTGGCCTGGTCAATAATTATGATATATGCATTGCATCACTGGTCTTTGCATCCGTTCTGGTTGGTCTGACCTGAATTCGATTCACTTGAACTTTTGTGTAGTTGGTATCTTTACTTGAATTGCATTTAGCTCGGTGGTTGTTACTGCATTCATTTTGTTGTGCACTGATTTGAACTTCTGGCTTGTTTCAGTTGCTTAGTGCATTAGTTTGTACTGAACTGGTTTAGTGTCTCACTTCCATTTTGAGTTTGCATCTGATTAGTGAGTTGCATTTGTGAACATCGCCAGGTCTTGTTGTATTTGCATTGTACCATGCTGTGTCGAACTTGTACAACTCTGGTTACGTATTGTAGTTGGTTCTGAAGTATTCCAACCTGATGCATTTGGACTTGAGCATACTTGAGTCTTGTTGTCTGCTGTTGCTCATTCTACTGGTATCACTTGTCCATTCATATTGTCGCTTTGATGTGTGGTCAGACCAGGTGTATTTGATAGCCTTGGTCTTTGTTGTTGTATTTGGACTTGTACCCTTGATCATTCACTATTGCCTTGTAACAATGCTCAGCCATGTTGCATACATGTTTTCCTGTGTTCATGCTTTCATGCATTGTTGAGTTTGTGGTCACTTTGTACTTCTGGTCTTTGTTTGCTCTTGATCATTTCATGTTGATTTTTGAAATTTCACTTGATTTGAATCCAGTTTCAAAACTCGGGTTTGACCTTGTGCTTGTGTCGTGATTTTATTTATATTGCACCTGAGTTGAACCCGTCCTTTTATTTTGGGTTTGACCTTGTGCTCACCTGTCCCTGTAACATTATCAAGTGTATATCAGTGTGCACGACCTTGTGGCATGTACAGTGATACACTGTGCATGTCACATTGTTCGTGTATGATGAATTCAAATGTAAATGATGTCGAACAACCCAAATAACTGAGGCAAATAATATTTTCAAAATCCATATTTTATTTTATATTGCAAAAATATTTCTTTTTCAATTTTACCGCGTTAGTGAATATTTTTTGCAGATTGCTCAGATGCTGGATTCTAACTGGAATGAAGTTGAAGATAAACTACGAGTGTGAGTTATATGTAGTGAGGAATTTATGTAAATTGAATTGTGATGTAATTAGAATCAAAATTGTATATGTATAGTGAGAGCTTGAATTTGTACAATTCAAAATTGTAATAAATACTTGTTTGAATAAAATTTATGTTTGAATTCAAATTCTGTGTAATTTATTTTATTCAACAAATATTTATTTAATCTATGAAAAATAAAATAGTACATTAACAAATAAATTTAAATGAATATATATATATATATATATATATATATATATGTTTATTATCAACAAACAAAAATCATATAAGCGCATATTCAACAATCTCCCCCTTTTGATGATAACAAACATATATTTAAGATTTTGAGTGTGTTAAATGTATTTGATCAATGATATACTCTAATTGCTCCCCCTATTTAAATGCTTCCTCTCTACACGATGCTCCCCCTACATATATGCATACAAATAGAAATGTACAAATGAGCCTAGATGCAAATGGAAAATTATTTGACCTTTGCTTGATTTTATTTGACAAAATCTTAACTTTTCTCTCCCCACTTTTGTTATGAGCAAAAATAATAGTGTTATAGAAAATAGAGATAAAGTGATCGATATTAATCCAACATTAAAACTCAATTTGAATATAAATATTAAACTTCAATAAAAATCAAACAAAAATCATAACTACCCCTATCAGGCACATATTCCACTTTTAGAATGATGGTAATGATGTCATCATATAAAACCATACAGTTGCATCTACTTGTGGTACATTTATATCAGGGATTTGAATATCTACTAATCATGCATAACCGTTAGGACTTTTAAATGAGATTAGTAGTATTCCAATTTATTTTTAAAAAAAAAAAATGAATTCAAGTATCTTCTAATCACACACAACCGTGAGGACTTTTAAATGGGATTAGAATCAACTTGTTTATTTAATAAATCAATTTTGATATGTGTTCCATACATGCATAACCATGAGGAGTTTTAAATGAGCATGGAAGCATATAACAAATTCCAAGTAATTCACCCATGCATAACCGTGAGGACTTTTAAATGAGAGTGAATACTTTGGTATTTATTTTATTTTTACTAAAATGTAGAATGAAAAACAAATGATCCCTGATTATAGTACCACATATCGACAAACTATATTAAATTTTTTGATAATCAATGGTCGATAGAAATATGATAGATATAGAAATGGTCATGGAATCTTTACCCAACAAAAAGTTTTTATAACTCTTGTTTGAATTCCTAAAGAAATTTTCCAAATATACTGTCTTGAGTAATGTATGTTAAATATCAACACTTATCACCTTTTCAATCACTATTTATCTTTTTGATAATTAGTAGGGAGTCGAATTAGTCAAAATTTGTCATTTAAGATCAAATAATTTTTTCAAAATGACTAATCTGAAAATAGGGTCAAAAATGATTTTCTCGAAGAGGTTATATGAGAAAAAATTTCTGCTATTTGAAAATTACTTGTAATGAAAAATATGCAGATATTTTCTTTGAAAAACGATGCAGTTACTAAATGTCTGACCATAAATCACATTCAACTAGTAAGTTTTCTGTCAACTAGATTACCAGTATGATCTACATCTGAATTTCTCTTTCACTTCAAAACATCACTAATTAAATTTGATAGACTAGACCATGAAGAGTGCATAAAAACTCAAACAGCATTTTAAATGGCATTCTCTTGAATTTGGATTGAAGCCGTGTAAATAATCAGAAAACCGTGAATATAGAGTTAGCCGTATTATAACCAAAAATATTATCATCCAACAAAACACTATTTTTAATCCAAACTAATATATATGAAGTAAATCCAAGAATCTAGAGAATATAATTGGCCAACTATGTTGAACAAGTCAGAATCAAAATCATCATCTTTAGAACATCTCAATATTGGCTGATTTCATTCAGAATACGGTGCAGATTATCACATTTAATATATCGATCAAATAAATATACCTTCACCTGTTTTACCTTTACGATAATTTTTCGTGGTTGCCCATTGTGATTCTGTCACCTTTGTACTAGGCTAAGGAGCTTTTGCTTTGTTGCCCGTTGTGTTTCTGGAATAGCCAAAATCCAGAGAACACTGTTGTTGTTCCTTAGCCTGCCACCATACCTACACGATGAAAGATTTTTGTGACCTATTGGTTTTTATAGGTCCATGAATGTTAGTGGTAGAAGCATTGTGAATAGACAATCCCTTTGGAACCCAAACTTTTTTAGTCCTTTTATTCTTTTTCCAATAGACATGAAATTTGTTTGTAGAATTCTTAGGAGCCCAAACTTGTATAAATTTTTTGTTCTTGTTCCAATTACTATAATTTTCAACACGATGTCCAATCATTTCACATCCAGCAAAGTCACTCTTACCTTTTGCATTATCATCAGCTTGTGTTTTCCCAAAGCCTAGTCCTTTTCTGTTGTTAGCAAAAATTTGATTTCCCAATAACATGTTGAATGATTTTTCTCCTCTTGAAAAGTTATTTAGAGATTTATCAAGATTTTGGACTTTGGTTTTTAGTGTTGTGTTTTCAGTTACAAGTGAGGTGCATCTATTTATAAAATCCTTTTTCCTAGTTTCAATGGTTTCCTTAAGACTCAAGTTTTCTTTTTCAAGATTCTCAAAGCTATTCTTAAGTCTTGATAATTCTGAATCTAAAATTTTACATTTTTTACAGTCTAGGTTTTGAATATTCTCAAAGCTAACCTAGAATTTTCATGGACAAGTTCTCTCCTATCAGATTTCAGTTTTTCAATTTTAGATTCAAGAGTATCAACTATTTTAGTAAGATCACAACACATCAAACCAAGTTCTTTATAAGAATAGTCACCTCCCTCACTAGATTCCTCTGAGCTTGCTTCTGAATCTGATTTTGCCATAAGACACAAGTTAGCCTCCTCTGAGCTATTATTCGAAACTTCCTCTCCTTCTTCATCATCCCAAGTCGCTGCAAAGGCCTTCTTCTTCTTTTTCTTTTCTTTGTTGTTTTTGAGAAGTGGGCATTGTTATTTGAAGTGGCCAGGCTTCTTGCAGTTAAAGCACGTCAGTTCATTATCGGTATTGTCAGAATCTTTTGGCCTATTACCACTTGTTTTCTTCTTGTGTGGCCTGAATCTTGACCGTTTTCTAAAATTATTGACAGCCATTGTAAGCTCTTCAATTGGATCTTCTTCTTCTTCATCGCTCTCTTCTTTTCTCTTTAAGGCAATCAACTTCTTCTTTGATTCGGAGTTGTTGCGTTCCTCCTTTGTTTTTAGCTCAAGCTCATATGTCATCAAGTTGCCGATCAACTCCTCCATGCTTAGCTTACTCAGATCTTTCGATTCTTGTATTGCCATGACTTTTTCCTCAAAGCTCATTGGTAAGACTCGTAGCACCTTCCTCACAAGCTACCTCGGTGAATACCTTCCCTAATACTCTAGCATTGTACACCAAAGTTGAAAAGCGTCCAAACATGTCCTTTATGCTCTCGCCTTTGTCCATCACAAAGTTCTCATATTCATTGCTGAATAGGGCTAGACGAGACTCCTTGACTTGAGAAGTTCCTTCATGTGTCACCTCCAAGGTATGCCAGTTTCAAAACTCGGGTTTGACCTTGTGCTTGTGTCGTGATTTTATTTATATTGCACCTGAGTTGAACCCGTCCTTTTATTTTGGGTTTGACCTTGTGCTCACCTGTCCCTGTAACATTATCAAGTGTATATCGGTGTGCACGGCCTTGTGGCATGTACAGTGATACACTGTGCATGTCACATTGTTCATGTATGATGAATTCAAATGTAAATGATGTCGAACAACCTAAATAACTGAGGCAAATAATATTTTCAAAATCCATATTTTATTTTATATTGCAAAAATATTTCTTTTTCAATTTTACCGCGTTAGTGAATATTTTTTGCAGATTGCTCAGATGCTGGATTCTAACTGGAATGAAGTTGAAGATAAACTACGAGTGTGAGTTATATGTAGTGAGGAATTTATGTAAATTGAATTGTGATGTAATTAGGATCAAAATTGTATATGTATTCTGAGAGCTCGAATTTGTACTATTCAAAATTGTAATAAATATTTGTTTGAATAAAATTTCTGTTTGAATTCAAATTCTATGTAATTTATTTTATTCAACAAATATTTATTTAATCTATGAAAAATAAAATAGTACGTTAACAAATACATTTAAATGAATATATATATATATATGTTTATTATCATCAAACAAAAATCATATAAGTGCATATTCAACAATATTGGACAACTGTTTGGTAGAATAAATCACTGTTCTGCCATAATTCACGAAGTAGAATATGTTGACATCTATTTAAGCAGAATATAATCCCAGTTTTGCTATTTTGGTAACTTGGACATTTATATATATGTCGATTGGTTGTTACTGGTCGATCCCTTTTACATAATTAATTTCTATGTAAATGCCCATATTATAGCTTGGGAATTTAAAATCAATTAAATGAGAACCATTGTGTTCACTAAGCCTCTTTCTAATTTTGTGAAGTCAAATATTTAATTTTATTCTTTTTAACAATGGTTTAAAATTTATTACCATTTTAAATAAGATATTTAAAAGAAGATTAAGCAATTATTTTTAAAGGCATTTGCAGTAATTTAATACTTTTTAAATGGTTGCTTAAAAAAGTTATTTTGTTAATGTGGTTTAAAGGTAATTAAACGAAGGATGTTTCAAATAATAACTTATTTATTAAAAGGTATTTTAAATAATTGATTATTTATCAAAGGAACTTTACTGAATTAGTTTTATTAAAGGATTTTTATAAATTGAAAAGAGATCTTGAAGTATGGAAAAATGTTTTATAAATGATTTCAGATATTTGAAAAAGAGTTTTATAAATGATTTTGGATAGTTGATAAAAAGAAGTTTTATAAATGGTTTTGGGTATTTGTAAAAGGGTTTTATAAATGATTTTGGAGATTTGTAAAGAATTTCTATTAATGGATTCGAAGTTTTGGGTAAAGAAAATATTATGTACAAAAGAGATTTATTAAAAGGATGCATTGAAGGTAATTATAAAAGAAATAGAGATTTGATTTCCTTAAACTGACCTTCTATATTATGGTGGTATGGAACATTCATTCCACACTTAACACTGAATGAACTATGTTTAGGGTTATCCTTATCTCCGTTTCTTTTTAAATAAGTTTGTTTGACCCTTAAATATGATTTTGAAATAAGGGATCTTTCACAATATTTTGTGAATATGCTTATTCTAGTGAGATAAGTAAATGAATATTTTGATAAATATTTTGGAAAGAGATTTAAATAAATGAAAGATTTATTTTGGGATTTAGTGGTTACTCTGTAAATAATTAAATCTCTGGATTGCTGTTAGATTTTGTATTTGATATATTAATAATCAACTACCAATTTTTGGCTAGTTTTGACATAGGAAGTAAATAAAAGCTTCGCATGTTCATACGGATTGACTTCCTAAGGAAGAATTCATTCGGTGAAATGTCTCTAGCTTTAAGGGATATATTAAAGATCCCTTTGGGACTTTGGTATAGTCTGCTTACTTCTGAAAGAACTAGGAATGAGTCAACCAAAAATTATCGGTTGTTGGTTCGGAGAGATTGGGATCAGATATGTTATCTGAAAACCACTTCGAACTAGCATAAGCATTCGAATGGTAGACAACTTGATGATGTTTCGAGAATGGAGTTCTTTGAAGTGTAATGGCTACTTGTATTAATCCTGGGGGTGATTCCAAAATGGATGTAGTTGAGGTAGTGCCTTCGGTTTTGTTCAAACCTAGAACGAACGTGTATGGATGAATGATGGCATTGCATTTCTTCCTATAGGGCAGTGCTAGCATTCCAAGTGGGAATTGCTAAAGGGAGGTGAATCATTACCTTATGAGCCTCACTCCCCGGAAAAGGTTAAAACATGGTAGATGCACCATGGCTATATCGGTCGCTCCCAGAAGGGTATATTATCACCTTTCTAGATTATCATATTATGGATTTGGTTGTGCATGAAAGTTCTCTATAAAAGTTGGAAACAACCAGGGTGATAACATATTCGATACTACCTAGCAAGGGGTAGGCCGATCTGTGTTGGTGGAGGTCAAATGGTTTTCGTCCTCAGGTACATTTTATCTAGAGATGTACCTTTTTCAGAAGGTAGTTCCTTACCCTTCCATTTATTGAAATCCATTCTCCAATAAGCACCTTCTGTTTTTGATTTTATACTTATCATTGTTGTGATGTACATAAATCACAGCTGATTATTGGTATTTTAAAACTCATAGACATTGTTATAATATCATTGGATTTTGTAGTATAAAATGTTTTGGTTATTGTAAGATAAAAACCCATTCGTGTTTATGTGTGGCGTGGTCTTACGAGATACCTTTTATTCTAAAAGGGTTTTCAAATATAGAAATCACTATGATTGTTTTGGTTGAGCTTTCTCATGCTGGTTTACTAGACTAATACAGGTGTAATTTTCTTATAATGCTTGGGTCAGTCCGAGCATATTTTCTAGATTTAACCGGATGCTTTAGAGCTTTCAGGAGACGAGCTGGATTCTCCAAGTCGTATTCAGTTCTTTATATTCTTTCACTTTTCTGTTTGTTTTGTTCTTATCCGTATTTATTAGAATTGTAAGGATAGGCTATTATAACTATCTAGATTGATAATAGATTATGTACTCTGATGTTGTGGATAATAAAGATAATTTCATTTTGTGAAGATCATGTGTATATTGTATACTTCTCGTCACGATGTGAGATTCTGTTCTATCTTTTCTTTCTTTAACCACAAATGACCTATCTTTCGGATACTTAAATGATCGGCATATGAATACCGAGGATGTGTTAAGTGTCATCTTTAGGTGTAAGAAACATAGATCGCTCCATCGTGGTATCAAAGCTTAGGTTGAGCGAACAACTATGCCTTGGTAGGGTAAACTCATTATAGACACGGTTAGTAATGCAGTAAAATAAGTAATTCACTAATTATAGGATTAGTAACATCAAAAATGAGTATGAGTGTATAGAAAGGGTGCATATTTACTAGTGATATAAAAATGTTTTATATTGTGTAGATTTATCTGTTGAGTGGACTATGAATTCTAGTCGGTACAAAAGGTACAACTTTATCGATATGGGTTTTTAAACACTTAAACAAGGCAAACCGACACAGTATTGTTTTGAAGTTGGTAAATTGAAATTATTTTACCTAGATTACATTTTATATGTGGAAAGAATAAATGTTAGAAATTAGTATAGTTATATATGGCATGATTGCCTGCTAGAATGATAATATTCAATTATTATCAATTATTGTTGATTAGTTATGGTCGCCTAGTCTTGAGCATTTTCTATGGTTCATAGATTTATCTGCAATCTTTATTTTCTTGAAGCACATGTTGGGTAGATAGTATGTAACGACTTGGCATTTCGAACCATTCAAATCGACAATCATCCACACATGTCAAACTTGAATTTCTCAAAACAACAGATTGTTAGTTTATATTTGGCAAAATATAGCATATACAATAAGTAAATCAATCACAAAATCACAGACACAGAGTAATGTAACAATAAGCAACCGAATAGATAAATAGTAGTTCATGAAGCTACCATATGAACAACAGAGTTTGAAACAAAATACAACACAAAATATCAAATAAAAGTAGTCACAAATACAAAAGCTATAGATAAGTCTGACCATAAACAATCGGGAACAACTGAGATAACTGCAAAGCTGAATAGATAAGAGACAGATCTTCAAGCAAAGCTTCAAACTCTGAAGGTGAGTCAAATGCTGTGACACTTAGTCTGACCTGAGCATAAAGCAAAACACAAAACACTTGATTCAGGATTAACGTTCCTATGTTAGTAAAACAACTCAAGTGAAATGTCCAAGTGAAATACAAATAACTTAAAGGATGTTTGGGATTTCCATCCTCTAAGGATCCATGGAACTATCTCCTATGTAGTAATATACACTATTATAATATGCCTATCAGTAAAGTAAAGTATTAAAATAGCATTAAGGCATTACCTATATCCCCCATAACACATTTTATATATTCCCGTAGTCTATACAGTACTGTAAGCTCCACCAAAATGGTGGTTTACTCAGAGGGCACTCCATAGGTACGGTACAAACCAAACTAGTAGAAGAAGGCATGTGACAAGGCACGCGAGGTAATGCCAGGGTACTATTTTACCGTTTGCAATCCCAGACTGGTGGTAACGCATAGCAGCTACTACCGCCTACCTCGAGACACACTCCCGAATCAAAGGTGCGTGATAGGGGATGCTACACCACTTGGCCTAGTATAGCTCTTTTTTTTAGCCACATCAAGCTGACTCACGGGAGCCAGGGTTGCGTTAATACCTCATATAGATTTGTCGCCAAACCATCCTACTTCGTTTTGGAATCTCCACCACATACACAATTGTTTAAGTGGTTTTCGGTATCGGCAGAGAGTATGACAATATCTGATCCCGGTCTCTTTAATAACCAAATGCTTATTTCACACCGTGGTCATTTTATATTTCAAACAGTTTACACTTCATATCAAAATATCATAACCCTTTAAAATAAAAACACCTTTGAAATCATATTCACTTTCAAAATCGTATCACTTTCAAAATCATTTTCACCGCTAAAATCATAACCACACAATAGTTTATATATTAAAATAGTTTATATTTAAAAATAGTTTATATATTAAAATAGTTTATATTTAAAAACAGTTTATATATAAAAATAATTTATATATAAATATTGTTTATATTTAAAAATAGTTTATATATTAAAATAGTTTATATTTAAAAATAGTTTATATTTAAAAATAGGTTATAGATTAAAATACTTTATATATTAAAATAGTTTTTATATATATTTAAAAGTGTTTATATTGAAATAGTTTCAAACAAGAATTGTTTCCTTCAGTTCCACAAATCAATTCAAATCAACTTTAGTTCCAAAAATTCAATTTAAATCAAAATATCAGTTTGAAAATTTTTCAAATTAAAAGGATAAAGGTTGAATTCAAATTCTCATTTAAAAATAATTATACCTCGATTTCAAATCCAGGTCAAAATTACAAATTTAAACCACTTCCAATTCAATACATGTCAATATTCACACAATTTACAATAACTTAATTTGATAAATTTCATTTATATTTCAAAATTCAACTTTAATCCTATTTAAATTTCAAAATATCCAGTTAACCATTTTTAATAACATTTAAATAAAACATCAAATTACAAATCTAAATCGAAATTAAATATTCAATAACAATTTTATTTAAATTTGAAATATCCATTTAAATCACCCTTATCAAAATCAAGTTACTAAGTTATAAAATCGTATCTTTAAAATATTAGTATCAAAGAGTTTCAAATCAACCCTTATTTAACTTAAATTGGAAATCAATTCTTATTTAAAATTCAATTTTAAACCAATTAAATTACAAATCAATTTCATTTCATCTTTCCATCCTTAATGTAACATTCCTGAAAATTTACTAAGTTTAATTTGGCAATTAAATTAATTTTTGAAAATAAATTATGAATTAATTAGGCATTTCTAGAATAAATAAATAATTTTTGATTATAAATAGAAATTTAATTTGAAATTTAAGCATAAGTATTTTACAAATAAATATTGGATTTCCAAATAAAATGTATTAAAAATAAAATAGAAATTAAAATCTTGAGATTAATAAAAAGTTAAAGATAGTTTGTTTTCTAAATTTTCAATTATATTAAAATTTGGAAGATGTAATAAATTTCAAAAGATTTATTTTTAAGATTTAATTCTCTTATATAAATAAATGTGACAATTTGTTAATATGAAATCAAATTTGTTTTTTTAAATCCTTCTTTTCTTTTAAAAAGTTGTACAAAAATAAATGATAAAAAATGTGTGAATGTAAATTGTATAAATATATAAGTATATAAATATGTTGAACTAAATTAAAGATTGAATGTGAAGAAAAAAACAATGGAGACAAGATTTTATTTGTGTAAATATAGATATAAAAGAAAACACAACACATACATAAATAAAAGAAAGATGTATTTATTTAAATGGGAAACATAATATAAAGTTATATTTAAGTGTTATTAACATGAAAATGTAAAATGAAAACTTATGTACATGAAAGACTGAAGTAAATATGGTATAAGATTTATTTTAAAATTCTTCTGTCTTTGTAAAATTTTAAATGATAAAAACATACATCAAAAGAGATGGAGTAAGGCAATCAATATGCATTGGGATTTCATAATCATTTGTTTTTACACATGGCGTTCAATATATTTAATTGAATAAAATAATAGAATTAAAAATTATAGAAATTTAGAGCTCCCCCATATGTAATAATTTAACTTCTCACCAAATCTCTGAAATAAAGTAACAATAGATTGAGAATCACATATCTCAATGTCAAAGAAAAAATCAAACTTACAAAGCCTGAAAACAGAAACCAGATCAAAGAAAGAAATGGAAAAAAAATGAAAAACAAATCTGTTCAAAAAGAAAGGAAAAAGAAAAAAAGGATCAACCCAGAGCAATGCAAAGCTTCAGTTTTAAAAAAAAAGGGCAGATCAGATTCAAGTTTTAAATCTGGAATGAACAGCAATCAAAGCAGTTTTCAGAAGCTAAAACATAGTTCAACTCAAACCGGGATGTTTAAAAATCTGGATCAAGGCAAAGATCAGAGTTTCTCAAATCTAGAAGTAAAACAAAGCTTCAGCTTAAAAGTTTTCAAAGTTCAAACCCATAGTAAAGAAGAAAAATTAAAATCTAGAAATCAAAACCTGAGAAATTTGAGCAAAAGAAAACAAGTGCAAGATCAACTCAGGTGAATTAAGTTAAGTAAAATTCTTTTAAAAGATTTGGATTTGAAGTAGTTAATCAGCAATGAAGCAAAGGAATTTAAATAATTGTATTAAACAGTTGCAGGGAACAAATCAAAGTTCAGACCCAAAAAAAATCAAGTTTCCAGGCTTGAGTACTTCTCTGCTTCTTCCCATCAATGTGAGCAAACCATCAAACCCTGATTTTAACTTGATGTTTTCTGAAGTATAATATGAAATATGGTTGAACGATAGTGTGAACTTGCCTGCATGTTTGAATATATAGATTGAATTGTGCATACATGAATGTTGTTCTGGATTTTACAGGTTTTAGACCTGTTAAAGTAAATAAAATATAAAAGAAAATCTAAAGCCTACTTCTCTGATTCAATTTCAGGCTTCGTGATCTGAATGAAATGGGTTTGCATCATCAAGAACTAGGGGCTAGAAATTTTTTGAGAATTTTTTTTAGTATTATCTGGAAATTCAAAATATACAGAGAAAGAATCATATAAATGTTAAAACTTGATAATCGTAATATGTTGTTTTGATATTATAATTCGATTTGTATTAGAAAGATATGATTTTTAAAAATCATTTCACTATTTTTAAGTGTATAATCATCAAGAAATTTTAGGTTAAACAGAAATCACATTTTTGTCAAAACCAAATCAACGGCGAACTTTTGTGGGTCAGGCCTTACGTCGAAGGTGGTTCGAGTGTCATAGATCATCATAAAAATGATCAGGAAAATTCAAGCTCGCTTGGATGGCCGTACGAAATAGATTTAGGGTTTAAGCTTTGATTTTGATTATCGGTTTTGTTTGAACTCGTGCGTCATAAAGGAAGCATCGGGGGTGATCGGACCAGTTTAGGTTGGAACGTGGGTCGGTGGAGCGGCTCTAGGTGGATGGCCAAGTTCACCGGTGATCGGGATCACCGGCGGCGAGGCAATTTGTAGAATTAGGTTCGAATGCCTGGGAGGTCGAACAACTCGTTTTTTGATTTTGGGATTGGGTGGAAGTCGAGGAGGTCGGAATCGAGGGAGGGGGTCAATGCTGACTCGATGGTGAAGGCAGTGGTGGCCAGAACACCCGCGGTAGATGGTGCAGGTGTATACGTGTTTGTGTGTGTTAGTTGGTTGGGCGTTAGGAAGAGGGAGGTGATGGTCTCGAGTTCGTTCTCGGGGTTGTACTTGGGACGTTTTGAAATTAGCTTGGGGATCTTGGAAGTAAACTCGGGTTGTTAATAAGATATCAAGTTTTTGAAGATTAAATAAAAACAGACATAAAAAAGGGAAGAAGAAAAAGAAAGGAGAGGTGCTAGGGAGAAACTCCGGGAAGTATCAAGGCGAGGATCAGGTATTTTTGAATTGGGCTCGGAGTTTTTGACATTTTTTCTCGAGTAAACTCGGGTTGTATTTGTTACAGTAACTAAGTTTCAAAATTTTAAAGGAAAATAAGATTCTAGCAATTTTTTTTTCAAAAAAAACACAATGAATGAAGTTTTCAAAGCAATTGTAAAGAAATTGACCAATGTTAATATTAACAAGCTTTTAAATAGATTTGCCAAAATTTAAAAATGTTGAAGTTAAAATGTAAAAAAATTGTGTGTTCAAAAGTAACTTTACAATAGGTTAATTTCTAAATATTTTCAAAAGTGATTTAATGATGAAATAAATGCTTAATGTAATTGATTAGAGATAATTACTAAATGGAAGTAATTAAGGTAATCAATTTGAGGATGATAATTAATTTAATTAAGAGTCAATTAATTAAAAGGATAATTACATTAATTAAGGATCAATGATTAATGGTTAATTAACTTATGATTGAAAGATAATTAAATGAGGTACTTAATTAAGGGTTAATTAATTATGTAATTAACTTAAGAATGATTCATTTATGGTAATTAATTAATGTTAATTAATCAGGATTACTGACTAATCTAATTTAAGTTAATCAGATGATTAATTGATCTCACTTATGAATGTTTTGATTGAATTGGATGCTTTGAATTGTTTGATATCCCTGATTGTGATGCTCTGTTTTGATTTAAGCCGTGTTTAGTGTAATTTATTATTTGTGATATATATCTGTGATCTATGAATCAAATATAAGCGTTATAGTTTTTATACCGCTTATCAAATATAAGCGATATAGTTTATACTGCTTATCAAATATATTGTTGTATTTGAATCTGTGCTGATTGTTGATGTGGCACTTTTATTGTGTAAAACCCCTGGACCATGCTTAAAAACACACAAATATGGATTGCACGTGAAAATGGGTTAAGTTATAGATTTTGAAATAGTTTTAAAGATTGAATTTTTGAATCCTAAATAGTTTTGGAATTAGAATCAGATGGGTTGCTGAAAAAGGACCGGTTGTTGGAGTTCAAGGCGGAGAGCGTTGGCTTTCGGTCAGGAAGGAGAATCTGAGACGTGGGATTGTGCTCAGGCGGAGGCATGAGGCGGGTTTGGTGGGTTGAATGCGGCAGTCTCGATGGCTGAAGGGTACGTAGACTTTTCTGGTTGGGTAAAGCGGAGGCCAAGGCAACACAAGCCTGGTTGGTGCTGCGGGGAAAACATGGTGGCGTTAGGCGGAGGTTATGGGTAGAAGCTGTCAGTGGTGATGTCCGGCAGAGAGGAGGGGTGCGCCGTTTGGTGTGGTGGTGGGTTAAATGGATCGGCTCGGTGGAGAGGGTTTGATGAGAGGACGAGCATGTTAAGCACAAAGAAGGGATGAACATCTTCCATAAAACAATACGAATGCAAACTTACATTATATTTTCTCCTTTGCATAACTTTATATGTAATATTATTAAACTGATGGAAATGAAGGGAGAGAGCAGAGAATCGAAAAGAATGAATGAACAAGCAATGTTATAAATTAAATACAAGGAATACTAAAATTCATGTAAGTTGATTTAGAGAAAAATAAATTTTAATGACAATTGGTTATCACGGATGTCCAATTGAAAGGTCCAGGAAACCAAAAGTTAAAATTTGGGTACCAATACCGCTAATTGTTTTGCCAATTTCGCCTTGCACCCGATACCAAAATGCATAAGTGAATATATTGCGAAGATTGGCACGATGAGGCAAACAAAATGGTACATGTATATAAGTGATACGATCATGTTATCAAAAGTCGATATTTCACCGCCAAGATGCTGCTAAACCATCGAAAATAATATAAACGAAGTTAGAGCAGTCCAAATTTGGTGAAACTAAATATGACATCTCACTCAAAAAATAATTTACATTCTTATTATATATAAAATATTCAGGTTTCGTGAATGTTTTATTTCTATAAAATACTAACTAATTTAAATTTAAATAAAATTACACAACAAAATAAACTTCCATATTCTCTGATGAAAGTTTGATATTTTCTATGTCTAAATAGATGTATTCCAAATATCAAATTTTTATTTTAAAATTTTAATATATATTTTCAAGAAAAAAATTTAGTTAATTATATTATAAAAATCGTTAAAAATTCCGGGTCGTTACATAGTATTTGTGGGAACACTGTAACGAACACCTTGTAAATTAGGTTTCACAGTTCGACTATAAGGTGTTCGGCGATACATTTGGTTAAAATTGAATTTTAATATAAGGTATTTATTAAAAAGAAATATTTCAGGTGTTTTATAAAGAGTTGATTTGATAAATCAGAGTTATAAAATATGTTTTCATTAAAAGGAATTTTGGAGAATTTAAAATCTTGGTGTCTTCGAAAAGGATTTCAAATGTTTCTGAAAAAGGTTGATAACAGTATTACTAGAAAATATTTTAAAGTACAAATATTTTGAAAAGGAATTTGAGAATAAGATTTTTCTTTAATAGTTTGAGGAATGAGTCTTGATCTATTTTGTGATGATCTGAATAATCTTCTAAGTGACAATCAGATGTTTGCTTAGGCAAATATGATTGTGCACTTAGTAAATTATTCTCTTTGTCGTTGTACGATCGAAACGATTTCGAATCTGAATGAATCCAAAGTAAGTGGTTGATAAATACTTTATTGTAAACTATTTTGCTAGAAATATGTATAATATTTTTTCAAAAAGGGGTTTGAGAAGAAGAAGTATTTTATAATTATCTAGTTTGAGTGACTCGAAAGTGTGTAAAAATGGGCAGGAGATGTGTTCGGATGGTAAACACTTCTCTTTGAGTATTACCCTTCTTGGTAAAGGGATATATGAAATTATTTGGTGGTACCATGTTCCTTGATATCCTTTTTGAGTTACTCGAGCTATATGAATATTTTCTGTGGGTAAAAATAAAGTATCATTTCAAAAAGTTCAAGAAATAAAGTGTCATTTCAAAAGGTTCTTAAACAAAATCCGAATATTTGGCTCCTAAGTTTTCAAAATAAAAAGGTATTTTGATTAAAGAGTGGGTTAATAAATGAAGTTTTTAATCGAGCTACATTTAATAAGTTGGCTTAATGAACTTTTTTTGTTAAACCATGTCTTTTGACTTTAACATCTTGGATGTGAAAATCATTTGATGTTATTAAGCAGGCTAATAAACATTTTTACCTTAAAGGTGTTTAAGAAAAAGTAGACTCTAGGACGGAGTTTGGATACCAGCATCCTACTGTTCTTAGCTGCTTATCAGACCAAATGGGTAAAGAAGTCGTGTTGGTCGACTCAGTTCTAGAACCCAGAATTATTTTAGGCCTATAACTGAATAGAATGATTTGAATAGAATTAAAAAATCGGATGTTTCGTATATACTCTTAGGATGTAGGAGAGTATTATGCAAATAATAAGGTAAAATGATTTTATGAAAGGTTTCATAAATAAGTTGTAACATTCTTGTTTGAACCTAAGCTTAAATTTTCATAAAATGCTTTCACGAATCTTTTTGGGAGTGTGAAGAGCAGTTGGGTTGTAAGAACCTTTAGATGAGTACGTATTCTGCATATAGATTCTCTTTCTCACGTAGTTCTCGATCCATGATTCGAGTACATGACTTGCGGTGTCCAACACTGTTCCAAATAAGGATTTATCACTCGATTTTTGATGGTGAACACTTAGTGAGAGTACTTAATGTGGTACAATTTTTTTTTCTATCATAATATATGGCTGTGTAAGAAGAACAGAGGTTTTTAATTAAGAATCCTGATCAGAATCCGCACTAGGAAGTCAGGCGGGAAATACTATTTCAGAAGTAAGGCTATGTATTCGAGTGGGTGATTGAATCATATTTAACATAAGAATGATGTTTGTACATCATACGGGTAGATGATAGCGTTAAGTGTGTTTGGGTTAGGGTTGAGGTAAAATTTAGGGGCTGAAAATATTTTAATGGGAGGAGAGTGTAACCACTCGGAATTTCACCGCTTTGATTTGCGAATATTTAATTTATTTTAAATATTGAATTAATGGATTTTATAGTTAAATAAAAATATTTTAAATAATAACTAGTGATAGTGAAATGGTTTTCCAAATTTAGTTAGATATATAGTTCGAAGAAAAATCGAAAATGTGACCGGAATTCGATTTTAGAATTTTCGACTTGTCATCGGCTAAATGTTATCGAATACATTGTAAACACTTTAGAATAGGCATACATGTACATTTCTTAATGAGTTAGGATATTATGGTAAACACATATATACATATTTACTTAAGAAAATATATTAACTTTGATGTGACATTTTCCTAAGGATTTATAAATAAAAGTAAATATAAATGTCATATTATATCTCATCACTTAAAACATTCAAGTACAAGATATTTAAATGCTTGTTGGTGCATGAAGAAGGGAGGACATGCTCATGTGAGCATCAAGGAGATGAGGGGGACAAGGTTGGTGAGGTGGCATGCACGTAGTGGAGGGTAAGTACTTTAGGGCATTTTAGTAATTTGGTTATTCCATGTTGCATAAAAACAATTCCTATAATTTTCCTGTAAAACCAAATATTTTATAACATTATTTAGAATAATTAATTGGGTAAGTTAAATAAAATAATGTGAAGATTAAAAGGTTGAGATTTGATTAACAAAGGGTAGTCGTGCCAAGTTAGCGTGTCAATTAAAATGAAATAACCTATGTTAATGTGTTAGGATATGAGAAGGGCAATATGGGAAATAGGTAAGGCTTATACCCTAAACCCTTAAGAATCTAAGTCATGTTCATTTTAATTTTACCCAAACTAAAATTTCCTAAGGCTGGCCGCCATCATTATTCTCAAGAAGAACATTAAAGCTAGGATTCAAGGGAAGGGAAACAATTTACAAAATCAACATCAAATCTCATATCTATAATCTCAAAGCTAAGGTGAATAATAACTACATCCCAATTTCTTTTAGTTTTCGATTTTAAGGTTAGGCCCGTAATGATTTTGCAAGTATATGCCATGTTTTAATGACTAAAATTATATATATATATATATATATATATATATATATATATATATATATATGTTGTTGATGGATTATATATGTTCATGATAGTGTTGTGATATGTTTGACATGAAAACCCTATTTAATGACATCCAAATGCCTTGAAAATTTAAATATAGGTCAGAAATGATGTTTTAGAGACGGGTCTCGATTTTCATGATTTTTGGAATTAATATGAATTTTATATTAATTTTCTAGTAAAGGAAATTTTTTATTGGGTTATAAATTATTTAGGGATAAAATAATGATTTTTTGGGTTTCAAATTTTTATATGTTGGAAAACATATTAAAATAGGTTTTTTGGAATTTTTCTAGACTTTTCTTAAGTGTTTTTATGAATATATAAGACTATTTAAGGTTTGGGAATTAAATGTTTTATATATATAATTAAGGAAAAATTGGTATTTTGTAAAATAAAATGATTATTTACTTTTAAAAACAGTGGCAGCACATTTCTGAAAAGTGATTGTTAACCAACGAGATTTTGACAAACAAAGGCAGTTTAGTTGAAAAGATTTCCTTTTTAAATTAATACAAAGAAATCACAATTTTTACATGTTTCACCTTTACGGTAATAAACATTTTGACCTAGACCTTCCGACAAGGTCGAGAGGTTCAAAGCTATCGACAAGGTCAAACCAATGCATATGGTATCAAGCTACTTGATACATAATGAATTGGACAGAGTCGAAGGGTTCTAAGTTGAAGGGTTGATGACCAAAGAGGTTGGGGTATTTTTGTTTTATAAACCAAAAGCTTTCACCTGCTTTGCTTTCGAACAAAAGCTTCTGAATAAGAGCTTTCGACTTGGTTGCTTTCGGCCAGTCAAATGTTTAAAGTAAGGGTTTTAAACCTTTCGGCATAGTCGAGAGTTTATTGTTGTTCTAACACTATTCAGTTTTGAAACTCTTCGACATAGTCGAAGAGTTGCTGCTGCTTTATAAATGTTTTGTTTTGAACTTTGCGACAAAGACGAAAGGTTTACTTGTTTTAAAAACTAGTCGCTTCTCCATTCTTTGAAATGGAAGCTTTTGACTTAATTGATTTACCCTTGTTTAATAAATTGAAGTAAAACCCAATGCTTTTGAAAGAGTTGTTTTGAACGATATGTTTAAAGTTTTCAAAGCAGAGCTTTCGGCAAAGTCGAAAGGTTGCTTCCAATGGTTTCGAAAGGTTTAGTTCAATAGTTTCAAAAGGTTTATTGAATGGTTTTGAAAGGTTGTAGTTAAATGATTTTGAAAGGTTTAGTTCAGTGGTTTCAAAACGTTTATTGAATGGTTTCAAAAGGTTTTAGTTGAATGATTTCGAAAGGTTTAATTCAATGGATTTGAAAGGTTTAAATGGAAGGTTTTCCAAGGTTTTCTACAGCAATGTTTAAAGGGTTTTAAAGAAGGATGTCCAAAGTTTAATTGCTTTCGAATGGTTTGATTTTCAATGGGTTTGAAAGGATTGGAGAATGGTTTCGAAAGGTTTGAGGAATGATTTCGGATGGTTTGATATTGGTTTTGAAAGAGACGATTTCAATGATTTAGAATGAGGTTCTTTCAAATGTTAAATGTTTTCATCAACTAAATTTGAGTAATATATATATATATATATATATATATATATATATATATATATATATGACATGGTGATATGATTTTGTGTAAAGTATAAAGATTATATACTTTTCCTTGTTCAAGTTTGATTTAAAGGTTTTAAATCATTTTGAAAATGTTTTCAAGGAAAATTATGGAGGGGATCCTTAAGTGAAAATGACTCAGATATTAGAAAACCAAATGGGACCGGTATGGGGTCGTACCCTATACATTAGCTAATAGCCCCAGCTAATTGTTGTCCAAAATTCCAGTGTGTAGGACTTTCTCATAGGTAGACTAAAATTATAGCCACACACCAAAAGAAATATATGTTTGTATACATATAGGTTGTTGGTGAGCCCGGAAAACCATTAGGATTGGGAAGACCTAGGAGGTGACTAAGTTAGGGACAGACAGTCTAGAAGCAAAATATTTAACAGATAGTTAAGTACAGACCATCCAAATGGGAAATGTTTAACAGATATTTAGGGATAGATAATCCAAAAGAAGAAAATCTAACAAGTGTTAGGTTAATTTTGATTATATTTTCTGGTAGGCCCGAGTCAGCCAAAGGTCAAAAGTTATCCAAACAAAACTTGTGTGTTTGAACAGATAATTCATTATTACCTGATATTGATGTATGTTTACATAATGATTGCCTTACAGTATTTAACCATTGTAGATATTGGAGCACAACATATGGTTTTCTGAAAGGTTTTGCAAAGATATGTTTTAAAAGGATGTTAGTGGGGAGAAACCTGCTCCGCTAAGCGGCGTAGTTTCACTTAACATATTTATTCCAGGATGTATAATTTTATTCACACCAGGCTTTATGTCTGACTCGAAGTTTATGTTTTCCTCTTAAACTTTTGAGTGCTCAAAAATTTATTTGAGTAGGTTGAGGAGTTAAGGTCTTTTCAAGTTTAGTAGAATGACGAATAAAGCTATCAAAGGCATGCAAGAGGCAAATAAATAGCTATTTAGGTGTTGCAGTACTATGTTTTATTGTATTTCCGTAGTGTTCGTATTATGTCTACTATGACAATATAAATTTGATCATTCAAGGGATATCTTTAGATACCTCTCTTGGTGTAGTTTGTATTAAGTATATTTTATCCATGCCTCAGAACGTATTATTGGGATTATGTATTAAGAATATGGAACATCTGTTTTAAATGTAATGGAGAAAAGTTTTTTGAAATATATGTTTTGTTTCATATTCAAGTGCTTCTGATACTATAGATACCATTAACAAAGTCGTCTTTAGTCACCAAAAGCTAATACTGTAGATGACTGCAACATCTATAGCGCTTAGTTTTGGGCCTCTAGATAGGGGATGTTACAACTTGTTATCGGAGCATGGTTTATGAAATAATTTAACTAAAAATGGTTTTCTAAAACATAATCCTTAGAAATAGAGTTAAGATCGGGGTATGGGATAAGGTTATATTAACATACTTGTATTTTCTATATATATATTAGTATACACCATCTCTCTAGATTCCTACCTTAGTTAGGCTGTTCATTTGTATCTCACGATGTTTGAATACAAATATGGAAGGAAGAAGAGGTAGAGTAAATCTTGAAACAAAGAGATATGTCTGTCTTGGAGTATGCAAGGAAGTTTGAGGAGTTGGCTCGATATGGGTATGCTTTGGTAGACACCATGATCAGGAGGAATGAAAAGTTTATAAGGGGCTTGAGGCCAGAATTGATAAGTGCCACTTTGCCGCATTTGAGAGATCCAGGCGATGTAGTGGTTGAAATGGCATTAAGGAAAGAAGAGACGTTGCCTTGCTTGAGGAAGAAGATGAAGAAGGCCGAGATGGGACGGGGCCAAAAAGGAAGTTTTTCTAGAACATGAATGCTCGGAAAGGGGGGGCACAGAAGAAAAGAAAGACTGAAATGGTTTGCTACAAATGCGACTAGAAGGGACACTATGCTAATGAGTGTCGAACCAGTAAGGGAAAAGGAAAAGAGGCCGGTGGAAAGAAGAATGTTAGATATTTTAATTGTGATCTGATTGGTCATTACAAGAACAAGTGCCCAAAGCCTGCAAGAGATGGAAGGGGGCAAGTTTATGCTTTGGAGCACACAACCTCAAGGCCAGTTGTGCAGGACAAAGGGAAGGCTGTTTTGGGAGGCTCGCTGCAGATTCACGTTATGTCTATTAGCATTCTATTTGATACTGGAGCATTTAATTCTTTCATTTCTCAATTTTTGGTAGATAGGCTTAAACTAGAACCCTCGTACTTAGTTACTTCCTTAAGGGTTGCAAATCCGATAGGAGGGTATGCAACACTTGGGATAAGGTATGACCATTTAGAGTTTGATTTGCTATGCTATAATTTTGATTACTGTTTGCATATGTTTGACTTTATGGGATTTGGGTTATCCTTGGGATGGATTGGTTAAGTAAATATGATGCTATGATATTTTGCCATGATTGGAAATTATCACTTAGTCACTTGGATTATAATGATCGAATAGTTGATATAGTAGAGAACTCTAGTTGTGAAGTGAATGCTCTTTTGGGTATGGAGTTGGAGGATGAGTTTCATTGAGTCTTTGTTATTAGAGAATTTGCTGATGTATTTGAGACGGCAGTTGGACTGCCACCAAAACGAGCCATAGAGTTTTGGATGGATTTGGTGCCTGGAGCAGAGCCGGTGAGTAGGCAGCCGAGCAGGATGACCCCCACTAAGATGAGAGAGTTAAGGTGCAGTCGGTGGATTTGGAAGGCAATAGTTTTATCCGACAAAGTAGTTCACCATGGGGGGATGCCACAGTATTTACGAAGAAGCCGGACGGATCATTGAGGCTAAGTGTCGATTATTGTAAGTTGAATGAAAAGGCGATAAAAATCGATATCCATTGCCAAGAATTGATGATTTGTTCGATCATTTAAGTGGAGCCACGGTATTCTCTTAATTGGATTTGGCGATGGGATTTCATCAACTTAGAGTGGCAGACGATAGCATTACTTTGACGAAGTTTAGGTCAAGATATGGATCGTACGAATGGTTAGTTTTGCCGTTCGGACTAACTAATGCACCGGTAATCTATGTGGATCCGATGAATTGAATTTTTCGAGAGCACTTGGATAGATTTATGTTGGTCTTCATAGATGAAATTTTGATATACCCTAAGGAAGTCAAGGAGCATGAAGTTCATCTTAGAGTTGTGCTCGAAACATTGAGGAAGCATCAGTTGAAGGCTAAGTTTTCAAAGCGTCATTTTTGGAAGAAGGAAGTGAAGTTCCTTAGTTACGTCTTCCCAGAGAAAGGATTGTCTGTAGATCCAACTAAGATTAAGGCGGTGAATAATTGGAAGAGACCCGAGACAGCGACCGAGATTAAGAGCTTTCTTGGATTGGCTGGATACTATCTGAGGTTTATTAAAAGATTTTTCGTGGATAACTGCACCGATGACTAAGCTTATGCGAAAAGATGTGAAGTTCGTATGGACTGATAAGTGTGAGGAAACATTCCAGAGCTTGAAAAACTTATTGACCATGCACCGGTGTTAGTGGTTCCAGAGGGGAATCAATATTTGGTTGTCTATACTGATGCGTATGGAACTGGATTGGGAGCTGTGTTGATGCAAAGAGGTAACATTTTTGCTTACGCTTCTAGACAGCTCAGATCACATGAAGTTAGGTATCCTACGCATGATTTGGAGTTAGTTGCCGTTATATGTGCTTTGAAGCTTTGGAGACATTATCTTTTAGAGAGTGATTTGAGATTTATACTGACCATAAGTCGTTGAAGTACTTGTTCTCTCGAAGGAGCTGAACATGAGACAGCAGAGATGGTTGGATTTTATTGCTGCTTAATATTTTGGAATTGAGTACACGCCCAGAAAAGGAAACAAGGTGGCGGATGCACTCAGTCGAAAACATCAAAATGCAGTATTAGCTAGGATTGAGGAGTGGAAAGATTTGGAAGCATTATCAGCTTGTAGTGTGTAGTTTAGATCTGAGGTAGGTTCCAGTGCAGGAAGTGCTATGTTGTGTCATTTAGAAGCTCGACTAGTAATGATTGAGAAGACAACTTCTAAACAGGAGGAGGATCCAGTTTTGGCTGAATGGATCAGAAGGTTGAGGAAAGGAATGGAGAGCGATGATCTAAAGGATTTCAGTCTTGACCAAAATGGGTGGTTGAGGAAGAAAGGAAGGTTGTGTGTTCCGAATGTAGGAGACATAAGGAAGGAAGTTTTGGATGAGTGTCATCGTTCGAAGTTCACTATCCATCTAGGAGGAATGAAGATGTATCAGGATATGAAGAGAAGTTTCTTCTAGGAATATGAAATGGGACGTTGGTTTGTGTGTTAAGTCGTGCTTGAATTGCCAATAGGCAAAGGCTGAACACTAGAAGCCTAGTGGATTGCTTCAACCGTTAGAAGTTCTGTTGTGGAAATGAGATTCCATCTCTACGGATTTTATTGATGGGTTGTCAAGGTCTAGAAGAGGAAAAGAAATCATATGGGTCATTGTAGATAGATTGACTAAGAGTGCCCATTTCATTCCGATAAAGTCAACTAGGACGGCACCTATTTTGGCGAAGATATTTATGAAGAATGTAGTTAGGCTGCATGAGATTTCTAGTAGTATTGTCAGTGATAGAGATTCTTTATTTACTAGTGAGTTTTGAAAAAGTCTATAGGAAGCATTAGGAACCAGCTCAACATGAGCACCGCTTACCATCCACGAACTGATGGACAAACGGAAAGACTTTACAAAATCTTGGAGGATTTGTTAAGAGCTTGTGTATTGGATTTTGGAGGATCATGGGAGGACCATCTCCATCTAGTCAAGTTCTCATATAATAATAGTTATTAGACTAGTATTGGGATGGCACCATTCTAAGCTTTGTATGTAAGACCATGCATGTCTCATATATGTTGGTTAGAGACCGGGGATAGATTAGTTCTTGATCAGGACTTGGTGAAGGAAGCTGCAAAGAAGATTGAGTTGATTCGAACTAGGATAAAGGAAGCTCATTCTAGGCTAAAAAGTTATGCTGATAGAAGAAGGAAGGACTTGGAATTTTCTGATGGAGATTATGTGTTTATTAAGGTTTCACCGATGAAGGGTGTGATTAGATTCGGAAAGTCGGGGAAGTTAGCACCTAGATTCGTTAGACCATTCCGTATTGTTGAGAGAATCGAGAAACTCACTTATACAGTAGAGTTACTGAGTAGTTTGGATGGAGTCCATGATGTTTCCATGCTTCTCATCTTAGGAAATGTGTTAGGGATGCGTAGACTACTATAACACTTACGATGTTAGAGGATTTAGTAGTAGAACCAGATTTGACCATAGTTAGAAAGCCGATTCAGATTGTGGTTAGAGATAAGAAGAAGTTTAGGAACAAGACAGCCAAGTTAGTAAAGGTTTAGTGGAGAGACAATGCTAGAGGCTGTACTTGGGAGACCGAGAGCAGAGTTAGAGATGCTTATCCTTATTTGTTTGATGGTCTGTTTTACCTTTGGTTGTTTTGATTCTGTACCTTATTGTAATTTTGAGGACAAAATTCTTTAAGGTGGGGAGTCTGTAACACCCCATATTTTTATAACATTATTTAGAATAATTAATTAGGTAAATTAAGTAAAATAATGTGAAGATCAAAAGGTTGAGATTTGATTAACAATGGGTAGTCGTGCCATGTTAATGTTTTAATTAAAATGAAATAACCTAGGTTAATGTGTTAGGATATGAGAAAGGAAATATGGGAAATACATAAGACTTATACCCTAAACCCTTAGGAATGTAACTCACGTTCATTTTCATTTTACCCGAACTAAAATTTCCTAAGGCCGACCACCATTATTGTTCTCAAGAAGAAGAGTAAAGGTAGGATTCAAGGGAAGTTAAACAATCAACTAAATCAACATGAAATCTCATATCTATAATCTCGAAACTAAGGTGAATAATTACTACATCCCAATTTCTTCTAGTTTTCGGTTTCAAGATTAGACCGAAATAATTTTGCAAGTATATGCCATGTTTTGATGATTATAATTATATATATAAGTTGTTGATGGATTATATATGCTCATGTTAGTTTTGTGATATGATTGACATGAAAACCCTATTTAATGATATCCAAATGCCTTGAAAATTTAAATATAAGTCAGAAATGATATTATAGAGATGGTTTTTGATTTTCATTATTTTTGGAGTTAATATGGATTTTATATTAATTTTCTAGTGAAGGAAATTGTTTATTGGGTTATAAATTATTTACGACTAAAATAATGATTATCTCGACTTGAAATTTTTATAAGTTGGAAAACATATTAAAATAGATTTAATAGAATTTTTCCATATTTTTCCAAAGTGTTTTTGTGAATATATAAGATTATTTAAGGTATGGGAATTAAATGTCTATATTTAATTAAGAAGAAAGGGGAATTTTGTAAAATAAAATGATTATTTAATTTTGAAAATAGCGGTAGTACATTTTTGAAAAGTTATTGTCAACCAAAGAGAATTTTACAAACAAAGGCAAGTTGGTTGAAAAGATTTTCTTCTAAAATTAAAACAAAGAAATCACAATTTTTACATGTTTCGGCCTTTGCGGCAATAAACCTTCCAACCCAGACCTTCCGACAAGGTCAAGAGGTTCAAAGCTTTCGACATGGTCAAACCAATGCATATGGTATCAAGCTACTTGGAACGTAATGAATTGGATAGAGTCAAAGGATTCTAAGTCGAAGGATTTATGGGCAAAGAGGTTCTGGTATGTTTTTTTATAAACCAAAAGCTTTCACCTACTTTTCTTTCGAATAAGAGCTTTCAACTTGGTTGCTTTCAAACATGCCAGGTGTTTAAAGTAAGGGTTTTAAACCTTTCGGCATAGTCGAGAGGTTACTATTGTTCTAACACTATTCTGTTTTGAAATCTTTCGACATAGTCAAAGGGTTTCTGCCGCTTTATAAATATTTTATTTTGAACCTTTCGACAAAGAGGAAAGGTTTACTTGTTTTAAAAACTAGCCACTTCTACTTGCTTTCTAAAGGAAGCTTTTGACATAGGTGATTCACCCTTGTTTTATAAATAGAAGTAAAACCCAAAGCTTTCGAAAGAGTGCTTTAAAGGATATGTTTAAAGTTTTTGAAGCCATCTTTCGACAAAGTCGAAAGATTGCTTCCAATGGTTTTGAAAGGTTTAGTTCAATTGTTTAGAAAGGTTTATTGAATGGTTTCGAAAGGTTTTAGTTAAATTATTTCAAAACGTTTAGTTCAGTGGTTTCAAAAGATTTATTGAATGGTTTCAAGAGGTTTTAGTTGAATGATTTCAAAAGGTTTAATTCAATGGATTCGAAAGATTTAAATGGAAGGTTTTTCAGGTTTTCTAAAGCAATGTTTTAAAGTGGTTTTAAAGAAGGATGTCCAAAGTTTTATAGCTTTCGAAAGGTTAGCTTTTCAATTGATTCGAAAGGATTGGAGAATGGTTTTGAAAGGTTTGAGGAATGATTTCGAAAGGTTTGATACTGGTTTTGAAAGAGATGATTTCAAAGCTTTAGAAAGAGATTCTTTTAAATGGTAGGGTTTTGTCACAGGTAGTCTAAAATTATGGTTACACACCGAAAGGAATATATGTTTGTATATAGATAGGTTATTGGTGAGCCCAAAAAACCATTAGTATCGGGAAGACCTAGGAGATGATTAAGTTTGGGGCATACAATCCAGAAGTGAAGTATTTAACCGATAGTAAAGGACAGACCGTCTAAATGGGAAATGTTTAACAGACAGTTAGGGATAGATAATCCAGAAGAAGAAAATCTAATAGGTGTGAGGTTAATTTTGATTATATTTTCTGGTAGGCCCGAGTCAGCCAAAGGTCAAAAGTCAGCCAAACAAAACTTGTGTATTTGAACAGATAATTCATTATTACATGATATTTATGTTTACATAATGGTTGCCTTACGGTATTTAACCATTGTAGATGTTGGAGCAAAACATATGGTTTTATGAAAGGTTTTGCAAATATATGTTTTAAAAGGATGTTAGTGAGGGGTACCCGTTCCGCTAAGCGGCGTAGTCTCACTTAACATAATTATTCCAGGATGTATAATATTATTCACACTAGGCTTTATGTCTGACTCGAAGTTTACGTTTTCCCCTTAAACTCTCGGGTGCTCATTATTAATTTGAGTAGGTTAAGGGGTTAAGGTCTTTTCAGGTTTAGTAGGATGACGAATAAAGCTACCGGAGACATGTAGGAGGCAGATAGATGGCTATATAGGTTTTGTAGTTTTATGTTTTGTTGTATTTCCGCTGTATTTATATTAAGTCTACTATGACTATATAACACTGATCATCCAAGGGGATATCTTCATGTACCACTCTTGGCATATTTTGTATTAAGTATATTTTCTCTGTGCCTCGGAGCATATTGGGATTATGTATAAAGAGTATGGAACATCTGTTTTAAATGCAATGGAGAAAATTGTTTTGAAATCTGTGTTTTGTTTCATATTCAAGTGCTTTTGATATTATAGATACCATTGACACACCTGTATTTTGTCGTAGGAAGCTAATACTATAGATGATTGCAACATCTACAGCATTTAGTTTTGGGCCTCTAGATAGGGGATGTTACATTCCTTTTCATTTTTATCATTCCTATTTTCATTTTTATAAACTTCATCTTCTTTCTTAAGCACTTCCAGGGCTTCCAAAGGGATTCTAAAGTTTTGAAATTTTGTTTTTCACTTTCAAAACACTTAAAAACATTTCTTAAACACCTTCTTTCCTTTTCTACTTCTTCCTACTACTAAAACAAAGCCACATGGCCTTTAAATAACCGTAGCCGAACCCCGCTCCTTTCTAGGCCAAACCCACCTTGGGCCTTAAGGCCTTAAAAACTTTATTTTTCTAAGGAAAAGCAAAGGTTCTAGGTCCAATTAAAGTTGTAATGTAAAGTTGGTTGACTTGGTAGTTTTTTGGTGTGTATAGCTCACATCTTTAACTAAGTTTCAAAACTTTAATTATTTCTTATAGTTTTTGCAAAAATATGATATTGTTTGGATATATTTGATGTTCATTTACATATGTATATATGTGCTTAGATATGGTGTTGTATTACCCGGAAAATGGAAGTTAAAGTTAAGTTAGTTAGAAAGTTAGTAATTTTGCTTGTGTATGTTGATTATGGCGTGTGCATATGTTTGTGATCTTGATTTTGATATGCTAGACTAATGAAAAGTTAGTACTTGATTTGTGCTTTAGTGCGGCATCGAAATCCGTTGCTTATACTTGTTTACACTTAGGTGTTTTTATGAAAAGTTTATAAAGTTTCTAACTTTACTTTTTTTTGTTTTCAAAAAATTTATTCAAGTTATAAAGTGGGTTAAAGTATAAAATATAATGATTTTAAAGTTATCTGATATGTTAAACATGTTTTAGAAATTATGTGTCATATAGTGATAGTCGCTATGGATGCAATTCGTAAAAACAACTCTTTTTGCAAATTAAAATTTGTTTTCATCTCAGTATATTTTTGAATTATTTTTTCAAAAACATATTATAAGTATTAAAAGGTAATTATTATTTATTATTTAATTACTTTTAATTAATTAAGTTAATTGGTATTTATTTATTTAGTAATAAAGGAAATTTGTACATAATTATAAATTAAGTTAATTATAATTAGTTAATTAGTTAAATTTTAACTATTATTTAATTATTAGTTAATTATTAATCAGGGGTTAATTATTATTATTTATTAAATGTTAGTTTTAATTAATTACTTATTTATAAAAATGTTTAATTGTTAATTAATTACTACTTAAGTCAAGATTTAATTAAGACTTAATTAATTTTTAATTATTATTAAATAAAACCTTAATTTATTATTTAACTATTAATTAAAGATTAAATATGATTTAATTATTTATTTAAAACATATTTATTATTTGTTTAAAAGTTAATTATTGATTTAATTTTAATTAGAGGTTAATCCTTATTAAATAAAGAGTTTAAATGTTATTAAATTATTGAACAAATTTTTTTAATCTTTCTAGATTATTGAATAGAAGTTTTCAATCCTTATTAAAGGGTAGATGCGGTTGGGCTATATGGATCGCTCCTATAATGTTGTGTCATCACCTTTCTATATTATCATATTTGGATTTGGTTGTGCATGAGAGCTCTCTCTATAAAGGTTGGGAACAAACAGGGGTGATTAGACATATTTCGAGTTACCTAGTAAAGAGGTAGGTCGGTTCTGTGTTGGTAGAGGTCAAAAGGTTTTCGTCCTCAGGTATATTTTATCTAGAGGTGTACAATTTTCGAAAGGTAGTCCCTTACCTAGCCATTTGTTGGAATCCATTCTCCAATAATTGCCTTCGTTTTTTGATTGTATATCTATTATTGTTGTGTTATACACACATCATAACTACTAGATTGTAGGTATTTTAAGACTCGTAGACATTATTGTAATGTCACGATTTTATAATATAAAATGTTTTGGTTGTCGTTAGGTAAAATCTTGTCCATGTTTATGTGCGGCGTGGTGTCATGAGATACCTTTTATTTTAAAATGGTTTTCAAATGTAGAAATCAATATGATTGTTTTGATTAAACTTTCTCACACTAGTTTACTAGACTGATCTGGGTGTTATTTTCTTATAATGCTGGATCAGTACGAGCTTATTTTCCAGATTTAGCTGATGCTTCGGAGCTTTCAGGAGACGAGCTGAATTCTCCAAGGTGTACTCACATACCTTATATTCTACCACTATTTTGTTTTTTTGTTCTTGTCTATATTTATCTGCAATTGTAAGAATACGCTATTATAACAATCCAAGCCGATAATAGGTTAGTGTACTCGGATGTTGTAAATAATAAAGATATTTCTTATTATAAATATCTTGTTTATATTGTATATTTATCATCATAATGTGAGCTTATGTTCTATCTTTTCTTTCTTTAACCCTAAATGACATGTCTTTCGAACATTTAAATGATCGGCACATGAATACAGAAGATATATTAAGTGTCGTCTTTAGGTGTAAGAAAGGCAGACTGTTATATAGTTCTTCGTCATCTATTCAAGATGTGAGAATCAATGTGTGGTTTTGAGTTCTATTGAGATATGAGAACCCATGTGTGGTTTTGAGATCTATTCGAGTAGTGACTAGTGTATTGGATTGTCGGCCATAGCCCCACCTGTGGATATGACTATAAGTAGAGATAGGATGCATAGCCAGCGGGTTTAGCTAACCCAAGGGTAAAGGCGACCCCACCCTAAAGATTCCTACAGTTATGCATGCATGAGTGGTGCACTCAGCCCCACAGAGGGAAGAGGGCCAGCTACGTATTTCCTATGTACGTCATCTCGGGTTGTATGTTGCTTCAGAAGGATACTATGATCCTTATGCAGGAAGACTATTCTCGAGGTACTAAGGGAACCTCCGTAGAATCCCACATAATTAATGAATGTGCTTTAGCGGTTTTGATTGCACACCTATTATTGTTGTGATGTACATTCATATGCATTTCAACTATCTGCTTAACTATATTTCACACCTTAGACAATATTATAACATTACTGGATTTTCTCATAAAGTTGTTTGGTTATCAGAAGGTAAAAAACCTGTTTGTGTTTATGTATGACGTGTTCTAATGAGATACCTTTATTTTGAAACGTTTTATAACATTAAAATTCATTTGATTTGTTTTTGTCAGGTTGGTTTACCATATTGATATGGTCGCATTTTCTTATAATGCTCGGGTCAACCCAAGCATATTTCTGGATTTAGTTATGGATGCATTGGTGCTTTAGGAGATGAGCTAGATGCTTTGGTACAGATTTCTAGATTAGTTTTTTTCAGGCTTTTGGAAAGTATGAGCGTAGCCTTACTAGTCTCATATCTCGAAAATGGTATGGGAACTATGTTACATATGTCAGGCTTAGTATGACGAGAGTGGCGTATGATCCCTCAAAGTGACGGGCAGCGTATGATCTAGGTCACCAAGGTGTCAAGATGGGAACCTTATTGTATGATATAGTAGGGTGTTAGTCCTTGCATGAGAAGCCACCAGATATCAATAAGTGTGGCAATATGAGGAATAGCGGTGTGTGAGTCCTTGCCCGAAAAACCACCTGGTTTCGGTTGCTATGCGTGGTTATCGATGTTCCCTATCATGTTGGAAAATCCAATTCAGTACAAGCTTTATGGTTTTGACTATATTCCTAAAATAGCTGTAATGCTTTGCAAACATTTCAGCCACCCCTTATGTATCACATATTCCATCTGGTATATTTCCTTGACCTAGTCTGGATCTATTACCATAGACTTACTCCGGGTATTGATACCTTATTTGAATAAGTTTACTTGAAAGATGTTTTCCAAAAAATTGTCATTAAAGATAATATCAAATTATTTTGGCGATAAAAGTGTTTTGGTTATCATAAGGTAAAAACCAGTCCGTATTTATGTGTGGGCGTGGTCTTATAAGATACCCTTCTTTTCAAAGGTTTTGATAAAATTGTCATTTTAAATTTCGAGCATCTCACGCTAGTTTATCAAGCCTGATCTTGGTATTTTTAATACTCGGGTTAGATCCGAGTAGTTTCAAGATTAACTGAAGACGCATGGAGTTTTCAGAGAAGAGCTGGAGATCTTCATCATCATATGGATGTTTTCTATTATCCATTGCATTTATTGCATTTATTTTGTCCTTCCAAAGCTGAATATACAGCTATAATATCTTGTCCTTCCAAAGCTGAATATACAGCTTACACTGCACAATGGAAATACGAATCTACGGCAATACGCCTCGTCATCCAGCTTGTCTTCTGAGCTCCACAGCCATCCATCCAGAATCTATACTCTATAATACTCGGTCTGACCCAAGCATTATTGTTAAATAACATCTGAGTCAGTCTGGAAAACCAGCGTGAGAAAACACACTCTATTTGAATTATTAAAGTTTCAAAATCATTTTAAAATCAAAGGTATCTCGTAAGACCACGCCATAAATAAACATGTCGGGTTTTTACCTTACGATAACCAAAACATTTTTATCAAATCCATCTGATATTATAATAGTGTCTATAGAAATTAAAATAGAATCTAGCTAAAATGCTTGCATCTCACGTTTCTGCATAGTTGGGCACAATCAAAACCGTATAGGTGCTTATTGGAGATTGGATTCCATACAACGACAGGGCTATTGGGGTACCACCCGTCACAGTATGTGGTCTAGATCACCATACCGAGGATCCACCCTGATCCCCTACATCACAAGACCGGAGCTACCCCTTACAAGATAGCCCGAATAAGTTCACCACGTGGTTGGGATTAGCAACCGCCCACACAGCCGAAATAAAGGGACATCTAGACAGGGGTCACCTTACGCTAATTGGTTGCTTGCCCCTTAGTCTTGTGCACCTTCCCTATATTATGCATTCTCGGTTGATGAGGCTCGAGGCTATGCGTTACCTTTTTAGCACACATTCACTTATAATGCTCATCGTCCTCCTAACGATGTTCTGAAAGCATTTATCCATACAAGTCCGTTCCAGGTTCGAATGGAACCGAAGGCACTACTCCTACTACATCCAATTTGGAATCACACTCAAGACTAGTAGCTATTAGCCCTTGCACTACACTACTCCATCTTTGACTCCGATCTCTTGTCTTCCTCACGAAAACGTTCAAACCGGATCGAAGTGGTTTTCGGGAAATTAATTCCAATCCCGATTTGTTCGAAACGATCAGCGCATTTGCCAATGTTGATAGTCAGTTATTTAACTATCAAATAATTCATCAGATTTAAATAATTTCCAAATTATTTATTAGTCTCAAAATATCTTTGCAGGATATATTTCCACTCTTCAACCCTTTTGGAAAAAAAAAGTTTCAAATCACTTTTCTCTTTTGGAAGAAAATTCCCACCCAATTGTTTTATTTCCACTAAAAATGGCCAAGCCTTAATATTTATATTTTTAAAATAATTTAAATCACGTTATCCAAAAATATGTATATTCTTTAAACATTTTAAATTAAAAACTATTTAAACGCTTATAATACTTTAAAAAACTTGAAATAAAACTATTTAAAACCCTTTATTAAAATATATACTTATCTCTCATGTAAACTTAAGCCAAACAAATCTTAAAATAAAAGTTAAAAACTTTAGCCAAACTATCTTTAAAAAAATAAAACTACTTTACAAAATATAAATATTAATAATTATCTTTTTAAATAATAATACCAATTAACCTTTTAAAATGATTACTACTATAACTAATTTTTTAAAATATTTACCTAAATAATTTAAACAACTTAAATAATAATTCTCAAAAAATATTCTTTTATACAGCTTTAAAATTTTTAACTTAACTTAAAAATCTGCTTGAAAAAGTACTTGGATTTCAGGGAAATACACTTTTCTTTCACACCTTTAAGAATAAACCACAATTTATTTCTAAACAAATCACACGTTTCTATAAAAATTCCCACCGTGAATTTATACTTCCAAATATCCGCTGATATCCTTTTCACTTTATAAACCCAGTTTATAAATTCCATGATCTCATTGCCCTTTTAAAACACAGTTTCAAATACTAAATCGATTTCTAAATTAACTCCATTTTAAAATAAAATCCTTTACTTACTCAATTTATTTCAAAATCCATTAATTTCAGACTTAACTTCCTTATTATAAATTTAAAATCTTATTGAAACTTAAAATACCAGTTTCATACTTTCCAAATTTCTTCTTTATCTTTTCCAAACAAATTTAAATCTTGAATTTAAAATAAATTCTTCATTCCCTTAAATAACAACACTTAAGTTTTAAAAATAATTATTCCTATTTATTCAGAATCTTCTTTCCCATACTGTGAATTTATTTATTAGAATTCAAAAATCAACTTTTATTCTTTCCTAATTCATTTATCCCAACCTCTATAATTATTTACTTAAGAATTTTCCTTTTTTATTTCCTTTCAAAAATCTAATCTATATATTTTTAATAACTCAGCATACCTAATTATATTCAATCAAACCATAGCATCAAATATTTACAATTACTAATATAATTTATCACAGATTATCATATAAACCATATCACAGAATATTTCAAAAAATAATTTTGAGGAATCCAGTTGGATCCCTCCAACATGTTTCCCTACATCCACAGATTTTAGCACAATATAAAAATACCAATCCCACTTCAAGGTGGGATATTGCGGTATATGTAGTCATCCGCTATTATACGGGGCGTATAGGGTCTCATCCGCTATATAATGTGGGAAATCAATCACTCTAATATATATGCACTACTATATATAATATACCGCATCCAATCAAATCAATCATTAAACCAAAAATTTAAGTCTAACTATTTGTAACGACCCAACTTCCAAACTCCAGGAAGTCGCATCGCTAATAAGAAAGAAAGGGATAGAAAAGAGAAAAGAAAGGAAAGAAAGAACAGACAACATTAGAATCTCACAGCGGAATCGAATTGTAACATTCCGCCTTTTTCGCACGCTTAAAACCGACACACATGTCGATTCAAACCATACGGAAGGGCGGATTGTTATGGGTAAATAAGAAAAAAAAATAGAGAAGAAATAAACAAAATAGAATCTCACAGCGGAAGGATAAAATATAATAATAAAATATACAGTTTATAAAACTGTTTACAAAACTTTTGATTCTTCTTTATACAATTTAATATCAGAGTTCACATACCAATAAATACCAATGCAGCGGAACAATGTGAGTGTGGTGCAATAGTATAAATAATAATAATACAAATCTTCGTCTTCATCCTCCAAAGCTAAATTTTCAAATCCTGACACGCTCGGACTGACCCGAGCGAATTTGAAAAGACAAAAACACTCGAGTCAGAACTAAAAGATCTTATGTAAGTTAAATTAACAGAAATAAGTATGAGTGCAGTAACTCAAGAGATGCTCGGGATTTACATCTCCTAAGGATCCGTTAAACTATTTACTATGTAGTATATTGCGCTATTATAATAATGTCTAATTGTAAAATTAACTTACTTTTTAATAGCGTTAAGGGGTTACCCATATAGCCCTTAACACAGAATATATTCCCATAGTCTATACAGTACCGTAATCTCCCCCGTACTGGGCGTCATCAGAGGGCACTCCATAGGTATGGTACAAAACAAAACTCGTATAAGGCGCGCTAGGGTAGGTGACACGGCACAACAAGGCAATGCCAGGGTAGATATACCAATTGCTATCCGGGATGATGGAAACGCATAGCCGCAGCTACCGCCCACCTCGAACAAACTCCCCCAAAAATCAAAGTAAAAGTGGCCACTGAAATAATCCAAAGTCAAAGTATAATATCGAAGAGGAGTGTCCGATCAGAGGAATGACCTCATTGGCCCGAGAATCGCTCCTATTTTAGCCACCTTATGTCAACTCACGGGAGTCGGGTCCACGTATTTACCTTGCAGGAAACGCCTCCACCAACCTACTTCATTCTGGAATCTCCACCGCGTACACGGTTAGTCAAAGTGGTTTTCGGTATCGACAGAGAGTATGTCCATATCCGATCCCGGTTTCTTTGCCAACCCATCGTTATTATAACACCGCGGTCATTTAAAAATAGTTTATACTTAAAAACCAGAATAAAAATTTCCATTTCAAAAACTATGAATACGATATCATTTTAAAACCCAAAACAATATGATATCATTTTATCCAAATATAATTCTTTTCCAAAAATCATACTGCTTTAAAATCTATAATATCTGGAAACCAAACATTTGAATTATACTTTCAAAGCATAATATTTCGAAAATTCATAGTTTTAAAACCATAACTTCTAAAACTTGAATGGTTTGGATATTCAACGGTATATAAAATAAATGGTTTGACTTTAAGGTTACTTTTTAAAGAAAAATAATTTCCAAGGCTTTACAAATATATTTCTTTATTTAAAGTCTAAACCATAATTTAAATATCACTTTCAAGTTCCAAAACCATTTCAATGTCTATATATATATATATATATATATATATATATATATATATATATATCCATTTGGAGTATTAATATTTCAAAACTAACGTTGGAATTTTATTCTTTCAACAAATCAATTGTTCTATTATTTAGTCTTGAATATTCACATAAAAATCCATAAATACAACTCCTATTTCTAGAAATTTAATATTTCCTTAAATTTAATTATACTAGAATATTCATTTAAATTTATCTTGGAAAAACTCCAGTTATAAATATCATACCTTAAAATTTCCAAACTTAAACATATAATATAAATTATCAAATTCCATTTTCTCAATTTTTCCATTTTTATTTAACAGATTTATACACAGCCTAAATTCAAAAAATTTAACTTCATATGTATATATGTAGAAGAATAATATTTATAAAATATCAAAACTTAAAAATTTTTATAAACCGTATCCCATCCAAACCATAGAAATCACTTTAACATATTTTATATATAGACCACGGTGCCTGTATATAATTTTCTATCCTATGGTCAAGTGATACGGATGTTTATCATTTCAATCTGCAAATTAAAAATAAAAATTTGCGGTTGTATATCATTTCAAACCACAATCCCGAATGGAACGAAAATGCATGATAACTTGTAGTTTAATGATATAAAATAAAACATCCATTCATCCATCATCATCCATCATCCAAATCACAATCATCATCCAATAACAAAACAATATCAATATATATCCGATAATATATAACAGGTAATAACTGGCAGTTATATTCAAAAATAAATTTAACAACTATTAAACTAACAGTTTATCTGCAAATAAATAACTATAACTGTCAATTTATATGCAGTAATAAAATTTAAATGAATAGTTATATTAAATAAATGCGATTTAACAGATATGATGAATAAACATGCCAAACAGTCATAAATAAATCTCTACTCATATCTAAAATAAATTTAACAAACATAAAAACTTTTAGAAGTTGTGAGTGGGTTAAAACACTCACCTTTTTGAATTTAAATCGAATTTATATCTGATTTAACCCCAAAATTCGATGGTCTCCAAATCAGTCCAAACCAGCGTCAACAGATCTGAAATTTAATTACGATCCTAACAAAAGAAATTTCGCGTGAATCGGAGATCGTATGAAAAAGATATTCAATATAAACGATTTGAAAACAAAATAAAATAAAAATAAAAAAAACCTAAATAGAGCCACGTCATATCCTTCTCCCTCCCCTTTCTCACGCGTTTTCTCCTACAGGCCGCGTGCAAATTACAGAACCCATCAAGCTCCAGTCTCCTCCCCTTTGACCGTGAATCACGACCACCTCGAGCCTCAAATGCACAAACATAAACTGCGCGTAGATTCGTATTGATGAAAACTACAACACAAATTTTTTTTGGAATTTTTTGGGAACTTTGAATTTTTATCTGATTTGAATTTTGAATTTGGATCTAGAATTGCATCCATTGAGGAAGAGACAGAGTTGAAGAAATAAATGTACATCAAAAGAGAATAGAATGGAGGCCAGGGTTTATAATCATCTATTTATAGATAGACGCAAAAGAATAGGTGCGCACGAATTTTAACGTGCAAACGGAAGTGGTCCCAAAAGATAAAAAAATATTAATTACACACGTTACGGATTTAGGAAATAAATAAATTCCTTATCATTTACATTTTATTTTAAATGTATTTAAAAATGTAAATCAAGACGTTTCGTTTACGTTTCAAAATATATCCACAATTTTATTAATTTCTCCACTTCCTTATATTTAGAAATTATAAATTAAGTTTTAAGGATGCACTAACATTTGTTCATGGTTTCACCTTATTATCCTCAAATTCCATTTAATTTTCAATAATTACAATTGTTGAATGTTGATACTTTAATTAAATTTATACATCTTGCTTTCTATAATCTATATCAACAAATGGTCCAATTATAAATAGAATTAGCATTAACTTCATCTTATAGAATTAACTACTCCAATTACAAAACAAATCTACGCTAACTGCACGATTTAAGTCAATTAATTGTAATTGAGTCTACATTAAATGTTATAAATTATAAATTGGAACCTAAATAAATTCGCTTATTGATTTAAAATCTTTCTATTCAGTAAATAGACACTTTTATGGGTATGAATAACATTTGAATTATAATACATGTCATTAGTGCATGCTTCATTTCTTATAAACTCCCCTTTATTAACTAGAACACATTAACCAAAACAAAATAATTAATTTAGATTTATTTCAATCGATTGCCATTTTTAACTTAACATACTCAAAATGGTTAACCTAAATAATTGTTACCCTTTTACATTCAAATTCACTTACAACCATCATTACAACAATGTTGCCATAGATTTAGATTTAATTAAATAAATTAGAAAAATGGGTAATGTTTTGTAATTATCACTAATGCCAAATATATATGCATTAATTACTACTTATTATTATGAATTCATTTATTAATTTACTAGTTGCCTTTGTCTTCTTATATCCTATTTACTACCAAACTTTCTATTTAGTTATAGTTTATCAATATATATATATATATATATATATATATATATATATATATATATATATATATACCTAGGCAAATCAAGTTCTTGTCTTTTCTGTTATTTCAATTAAATCGGGTATGCACAAATAAATTGTTTATTAACTTATTCTTACAAAATTATTTACATGCATTCAGTTACACCTAATTTAATGCATTGATTTTCATTTATAAATTAAAGGTTTTTTTTTTTCCTTTAAAAGCTTTTATTACTAACCATACTCCAACCTCTACAGGACATTGATTTATTAAATTTGCACTTATTATGCATACTTTTAGCAACTCATATATACTTTGCGTCTATTCCCCAAATTTCACATTCTATTGTTGCGTAAATTTGCATTGATTACTATTTATTATTATTGCTTTACTGATAAATTAGATATTTGCATTGGTTTTGCTTATGCTAAATTAATTTCCCATAATAAATAAGGTTTCAAAACAATCAATAACATTTCCTTAGCCCAATCCCCGTTTACCAATTATTTTCCTTCAATAATTCATGTTGCTATAAATACGTACATTTACACTTTATAGTTATTCTAATATACCTATTCCAACACTCTTAACCCTTATCTTTACGTTCACCCACTTGTAATATTAATTATATTTATTACAATTCAATGTTGGCATTTATTACTATTAATTTATACAATGTTTATTGCCCTTATTTCAATTTCTTCCTTTTTCAGTTGCTACTTTACTATTCACAGTTTCTTTGGTATACTCCTTTCCTATATAATCCAATATACACAAATTCCAATTAAATCCAATTATTACCTTTAAATAAAACATAACATTCGAATACCTCTTATTAAATTGGAATGTTTCATTTAAGTTTATAAATGATCCACTTGTATTAACATAAATTTTTATTTTCAAATTTATTCCCATTTACGGTTAATCAATGTTATTTTACATTAACCAATTTTAATATTCACCTTTTATTTCACATCTTCAAAGTATATCTAGGAAAAATCTTTCCACCACTTAATTTACTGAATCTTATGCAGTCTTACTATAAATAGGTTTTAAATTACCATTAATGTACATTCAATTACTATCCAAAGTATTTATTCATAAATCAATTCGATATATACGTTTGTTTCCTTCTATTTGATTTATACCTATTATACGTTTTCCTAAATCCTGTTTCATTACCTTCATTAAATGGTTATCGCATTGAGATCAAATTTATTAGCTTATATCGCATTATTACCATTAATTGAAATTGGCTTACAAATTCTTTTTTTCAATACTCTAAATAAATAACATATTATTCCATAGTTAATCTTGTTTTCACATATTGCATTCAAAAATTAAACCACAATATTTACATTATTTTATTGAATTGGAAATCTCATTTTAAATTGTTAACTTTTAATAAGAACAAATGGCAACACCAAATTCCTAACATTCATTTTATTAAAAATTATGGAAAATTTGACAAATTTAGTTAACGAAATTTTCGGGTCGTTACACGAATAAATTATAATATATCACATAAAACTTTACATAGTATCATATACATCAGAGTTAAACAGCTAATACAACACAAAACTAGACAGTTATAAACATCTGTCTAGCAATTACAATCCAAGTACATCAGAGAAAACAGATACAACTCTAACACAGCGGAACCACTACATATATCTACACGCTGAAGCCTCCTGCTCCATTATCTCCTCCAGAACTCTTCAAAGCAATCCTAAAACACTTGACTACTCATACGTAATATGAGTACCCAAGAGTTTAATAAAACAGAAAATAAACACTCAGGTCAGACAGGGGTCTGGTGTGAGTAAACGGGGATAAAAGTTGCTTAACTTTAGAAAATCCTTTGAAAACAAAAGGTATCACGTAAGACTTCCCACACATAAACATGGAAAAGTTTTTACCTTACGCTAACCAAAACATTTGATAGGAAATCCAGTGATATTATAATAGTGTCTAGGGTTTTCAAGTAAATAAGAAATAGCCGAAATTGTTAAATTCATTAAATTCCAGCTACTAGCCACAAAAGTGGGTAATACAAACAAATCCGTAGGGTCACGTAGGGAAAATGGGTTTCCATCAATGGCAGGGCTACTGGGGTACCGCCCGTCACAGTACATGGCCTAGATCACCGTACCGAGGAGTACTCCCACTCCCCTACAACACAAAGCCGGACCCGTTCCTTACTGAACAGTTCCGAACAAGACCACCCCGCAGATTGGTCGTCACCAACTGCCACACAACCGAATATAAAGGGACCTCTAGACAGGGATAAATCTTGCTCTCAAGTGGGTGCTACCCACGAAGCTTTGCTGCACCTCCCTTGTTTTAGCCATTCCCGGTTGATGAGGCTTGAGGTTACGATTACCTTTATAGGACATATAAATCTTAGAATGCTCATCGTCCACCTGACGATGTTCTGAAAGCATTCAATCCATACAAGTTCGTTCCGGGTTCGAACGAAACCAAAGGCATTATCTCGTTACACTCGTATTGGAATCACCCTCAGAGTTAACGACGATAACCCTTGCACTCTAAATCACCATCTCGAATCTATAAGTACTATTCCGTCAACTCATTACGGAATCACCCACAGAGTTATACTGACGTATAGCCCTTCGAGTCTTCACCTGCTCCACTTGGATTAACGACCTAACGTTTAATTGGAATCGATGTGGTTTTCAGATATCCAAATATGGAAACCCGATCCCGGTCTCATCGAAACCAAACGCCATCTTAATGTCCAAGTTATACTTAAGGGTTTTAAACAATTAACTCATTTCATTATTATCTAATTCTCACAGATAGATAAACTACATCTCACAATAGATAATCACATTCATACCATAAACAGATAATCTGTATCATCCATAAACAGATAATCATCACAACCAAATAATCCATCACAAACCATCATACTTAAACCAAGCATCCATATCATATAGATATGACTAATCTCATTATTGAGATCACAACCATTCAATCAATAACATCCATAAGCAATGATTTACTAACCAACAATTATAATTAATTTAAAATGAATTAAATTAATTACAACCATCCCTAATTAATTTAAAATAAATTAAATTAATTACTCATTTAAATCCTGCTTAAAATCCATTAATTAATTAACACAGTTAATTAATCCCTTCCTAAGTATTTAACTTGATTAAACAACTTTGATTAATCATTTACTAATTACAATAAGTAATTAGTCCTTAATTAATTTCATAAATTAATTAACCTTAATCATAAGTAATTAACATTTAATTACTCATTTATTAATTATAATTAATTATATTTGTCCTTAGTTAATTACAATTAATTAATCACTTAATTTAACTTAATCAAACAATCCTTAATTACATCATTAATTATAATAATTAATGATCTCTAATATTTAAATAAATTTCTTAATTAAAATTAATTACGTTTAGTAATTAATCTAATTATTAATCACCTTGATTAATAATTCAATTTAGTAATTAACTATCTTTAATAACTCACTAATCAAATTAATTATCCAATAATTAATCATTAATTAATTACTAAAGTAATTATCCAAATTACTAATTACATTCCAGTAATTATCAGTATTACTTCTCTAAGTAATCCTGCTCCACTAATTGCATTAAGTAATTACATTCTTAAAATCATCAAATGATTTATTTAAATTAATTAGACTAAATTAATTAACTTAATTAAATCACATATCAAAATTAATTACAATAAGTAATTAATTCCTTAATTACTTTAGCTATTTAATTATACTTAACAAATTACAATTAATTAGATTCAATTAATCAATCTAGTTAATTATCAAAATTAAATTACATTAATTAATCACTAAATTATCCTTAGATAATTATCACCATTTATTAATTAACATTTCATTAATTATATACTTAAGAAAATTTGAATTAGATTAATTATAAATAAATCATTTCCAATTAAAATTAATCTAAACTATTATTTAAAAGTCAAATAATTAAGTAAAATCCTTAATTATTTTAAATATTTCAAAATAATTTAATTACTTATTAAATGACCCATTTAAATTCAAAATGTATTAAACAATACATTTCTAAATTTAAATTCAAATTCTATTTAAAAATTTGATATTTAAAATGTTTAATCATTAAACATTAATTCAAATTAAAATAATTATAAACCTTACAACAAAATGAATGTTAAGGGACATTCATTACCAAATATAAAGAAAGATTTAAATTGATTATTTCAATTTCCAAATTTAAATTAAACACTTCATATTTTAATTCAAATACTAAAGGAAACAAATTCTTTCAAGTTTTAAAACTTATTTGAAATCTATTTTTCGTTTTCAAATCTATCTTTAAAACATTTGAATATGTTCATCATTTTTAAATCTATAAACTGTTTTGAAATTTAAAAATGGTTTTCAAAGAAACTTGAAACAGTTTTAACTTAATTTCAAAAACAAATTTAAATCTTCCTTAAACCATTTAAATCTGTTTCAAAATTTAAAAATTTACAAAACAGTTTGAATAGAAATCTGGGTTTTAAAGAATAAACCTGAACTGTTTAAATTTTGACTTAAACCCATATTTAAATCTTGTTTAAATTTTTAAGATTTTCATTTAAAAAAAAATGAATTCAAAATTACATTTAAATTCAGATTCAAGTTACACTTGAATCAATTCCTGCACTAAATTTAATTTCATTCATCATTTTAAAAACTGCAAAATAACTTTCAGGTTTAAAACCTGAAACTGTTTTTAAACTTAACTTAAAACTGAATTTAAAACTTGTTTAAATTTAAAAGTTTCATTTTTAAAAACTTTTGAACTCAAAAATACATTTGAATTCAGTTTAATCTTACATTTGAATCAATTTACAATTATTTAAAATATGAGTTCATTCAAAGTTTTAAAAACTGTAAAATTACAGATTCTAAAACCTGCAACCAAATACCCGAGTAACCCCATCATATACTTCGAGTTCCTAAGCTACCTGCTCCGAGCCAAAAACAAAATCACCCGAGTTTTACTTCGAGTAAAATACTCTGCACATCCAAATGAGTTCACCAGACATCCAATATGTACGGTGCATATGCACCACCATCTTGGCGAACTCCGGCCACTCCAACCTAACTCTCCAAGTCACTGACCATCACCTCATATGATCACGACCATCTAAATCCCCACATCAACTAGAAAGCAAAAAGGGAAAATCAACTGCAACCTGAAACTCACAACAACCCATAAACCAACCCTGTCAACATCACAAAATCTCATCTCCGACCATCATCAACCCTGAGACTCCGGCAAATGATCCATCTACATCCCCTCTACAAATTCCCAAAACCCTACTCCATTCGATGCATTGCAGAAAGCATGTGCAGAATCCCAAACTTCATCACTGCAATACTAAGTTTGAAACCTGGAAAAACCAATCCCCTCTCTTCTCTCTCTCTGATCACTAACTTTCCAATTTTACCTTATTCTTATATCAATATTTCACCTACAGGAAGTATCTTAATACCTAAAATTTTCTAACTTAACAGATACCTTTAAAATTCCCATTTTTGTCCAAAACTAAAATGCTAATGCCACAGTTCATGTAAAAAGGTGAAATTTGTTTTAAATTTTCTGATTTATAACATATATTCATGTTATAATCTTGTAATTAATAATTAATGATGTTTATATTTTTGTTTATTTGAAATACCTGCTGCTGCATTTGCTTCAGAAGCAACAAATTTTTCAAAACAACTGATTATGACTTAAGAACATAATTTATTATTAAACAATCATTATTTGTTGCTCATATTAATTCCTAACAGAGAATTAAACAAGTGAATAAGGTTTTCTATTAAACTTAGTTTAAACAGCAAACTATAAATCAGGATTACTGTAATCCCATACACATATATATTTATAATATATTCACACATCATATTGATCTCAAATAAAATCATACAAGCATACACAATTTTACATGTTCACATGCGTCAGACAGGTTCAAACTTTTGCATTAAGGTTCTCACAAAAATAAATAACAGAGCAGTTTTGGTTTAAAACAGTTTGAAAAACATAAGCTCTGTAGTTTATGTTGATTTTGATTTTTAAAGGAAACTGTTTTTAAAAGAAGAAGTTTACTCACTTTTAAAATTTAAAGAATGCAGAAAACAATTTGATGCAGATCCCATTTTCCATAGATGCAAATCTGAAGTTGAAGTTGCTTGACTTGTTGATGTATGCATGCAGACCCAAGACTTCATAAGCTCAGATTTTAGGTTGAAGTTGAGCTCCAGATTTGATGTTGTACTTTGTTATTCAGATATGCAGATCTATTTTCAAATGCACAGATATGCAGATTGAAGTTGTTCTTCAATTTGCAGTTTGGGATTTTGAAGAGAAAGATTGCAGGTTTGAAGATGAATGCAGATTTTAGTCTGCAGATTTATAAACATGCATTTGTTTTGAAAAGATTTATTGAAGATTGGTTTTGATCTTTACTGAAATTTGATTTTCAGGTTTTTAAATGAGAAAATGTTTTACCCAAATGTATTTGTTATGTTTTATTGTCTTGTTAATATATTTTAAATAAAAAGGTTTTTAAATCAATGCCACTTGTTATGTTAATTTGTTAGGTGATTACAAGTGTCTACTTATTAGTTTAAAAATTTAACACATGTACATTTCAATAAAAAGAGAATTCTAAATTTATGAATGTATTTAAATTTGTCATAAACCATTACTAATTTGTTTTAAAATGTTTCTAAATGATTTATTAACATTAGCCTCTAAATAAATACATATACACTTTTTATAAAACTATACATTTACATTTTAATGTTTGCTTAATTATTTAAAAAAAAATTCTTAATGAAACTAAATTTCAAAAGAAAAGATTTTTAAAAGAAAAGAAAGGTTGAATTCAATTTTATTTCAAAAGTTTTAAATCAAATGTTATACTTAAACAAGAATGAACTAAGTCTTATTTTAAAAGAAAAACAATTTTAAAATAAAACAAAACAAAGTAAACTTTTATTATAAAACAAAATTAAACTATATTTATTCTTATAAACAAATAAATACTTACTTTCATTTTTATGAAAATTATAAGATAGATCTTTTAAAACAAACTTTTAAAAAGTTTACAATACTAATTTAAATTAACTTAAGTCAATTTACAAATTATATATAATAATTAGAAAATATCATTTATTTAATATAAATTAAAATTAAAACCAAATCCTCTACTTACAATGTATAAACATTTATACATTATAAATAAAATATTTTTAAATCAGTTTAGAAAGATGTATTTATTACTTAAATATTTTTAACTTTGAAAAGAATATCATTAAACAAACTAAATAATTATAATTTTCAAAAGAGATTCTCTGTTTGAATTAATTATTACATCGATATTTCACATTTTAAAATAATTATCAATGAAATTATTAAATAATTATTGCCTAAATTTCCGGGACATCACATTCCTTCCCCCTTAAAAGAATTTCGTCCCCGGAATTTAAAAGCAAAGGTAATTTAATAATCCCATACAGATTTTAAATTTAAAAAGAGCAATCATATACTATCAACCAAATACTAGCAACCATAGAAATCAATTCAAACAAACAATTCTAATTATCCAGACAAATATTCTGGATAAGATTCCCTAGAGTTTCCCAGGTACAAATACCGGGACACTCGCCCTACAAAATCTAAACTAGCTACACTACACAGATCTAGAGCTCCTATATATCTAGATCTACAAATCTAAACAGAATACAGGACTACAAACAAGTCCTGATCAATTCCCAAATCTCTCAGAACTACTGATTCTAAAATCAGAGATAAACCATACACGTACTCACTCAGAGATACGTGAAAACAAAACAAATTCCAGCTATCCGAACTGGCAATTCAATCCTGTAGAACAAACACTTAATCCTTAAGAGAAGACAGAAAGATCCAATATTCATATCCACAGATTTCTCATATCGATCCTAGGCTGCCTTCAACCTTCTAGATCAATCAAAATCCACCACACAAACTCTTCTACACAAACATCAGAAGACTCCAGACATACTACTCTATCCGGAAAACAAACAGATCCCTAAACAAACAAGTCTCCAGATTCAAAATGAATTTCCTGTAGAAATCCTCTGATCCAAGACAAAATTCAAATTCCCAAAGAATCGATGTTGCTTCTATTCTGGAATAGCTGCCACCATGCTTCCACTGCGCAACTCTGAATCGAGAATGCTGTTGATGAACACAAGTATAAACTTGATCAACTTATCCCGGAAACATTTGTTCATCAAATTCCATAAATCTCAATGACCTATCTGATTCAGTCACAAACATTACAGCAAAAATTCAACCAGAAAATTGGACCCAATAAATCTTGCCAACTTAAACAGATCTCTTCCTCAAAGAGCCTTCCTACTAATCTGATCCACCGGTAAAACTTAACTCCTTTGAAGATATCCAGAAAATACCAAACCACTTCGATAACTCAAACATCCATTAGAGATGCTTCAATCCAAACAAAGCTTACTCAGAGAACTACCAAATCATCGCAAGTCATTTTTGCGATCCCACTCAGTTCAGATTCCGAGAAATCGTTCTTACTTCAATAATCAGAACAGCTAAAGTGTAACGAGACGAATTTTGCCCGCTCGAAAATCGACATCCATACTTCATATCGTATTCGAATGCCATAGATTCGACCGTTCAAATCCGATTCGCCGGAGCTTATAACAACATTAAGTAAATAACACAGCGGAATAAAAGAATAATACATTGATATACAGCTTTGATACAATATCTGATACAACAGATGATCCAATAGATATCAATATACATCAGAGATATGATACAATAGATTGCAGCGGAAAAGAAAATAGATGATATCCAGCAGCGGAACAATATAACTCTAAGATAGTCTTCAAACGAGAACTCCGAGAACTGCAACTCCATCTCCAAGAATCAATCCAGCAATAGCTCGAACTCCCAATAACGATGCACAAAGATAAGCAAGTATAGTCCATATCCAAAGATTGAACTAGCTCCAGAAAATTCAGTGAACCTAACTATCTGAAATAACCCAACTCTAGACTGCTCGTGTAGAAAATAATGAGCACCCAGAGTTTAGGAAAGAAAACAATAAACTCCGGATCAGTCGTGAGACTGGTGTGAGCAACGAAAACAGTTTATCTTTTAAAACCAAACAACGAAATATTTAAAAATCAATTCGCAATGCTTTTTAGAAATGAGACTACCATAAGGCCTCCCGCACACACACACAATGCAAATGCAGAATCGGAGGAGATTTTTCCTTATGATAGTCAAAGATGCTTGATACGCATTAAAAAGAAACATTTGATATTATTACTAGTGCATAGTGTGGGAAAAATTATTTCGAAAGTAAAGATATAAATCTTAGCCAAAATAGACATTTCGAACTATGCCTACTATAGCTACCATCCAAACAGTGGGGCGCCACCATAAGTAGATGGCAGGTAATACAACTAATACCGTACAAGGCTCATATTGGATGAATGGATTTTCCAACAAATGGTCAGGCCAAGGAACTTCCCATTGCCACATGGAAACGCCTCTGGAAGGACGCCCCGAGAACCCAACTGGATCTCTGCCAAACAAGGCCGGCTACCCCCCTTCCCGGGGAATAAAAAACCTCAGATATACCACTCCCGGTCCTTTGGGACCTTTAAACGAGAGCTCTCTAACCAACATCACACAATGATAAATAAAGTGTTTCAACATGAGTAAGTATCTGGGCTCCATACCATGATACTACCCTTTTCCAGAAGGAATGGTCATACCCTAGGGAAGCTATCCCTGAAAACCTTGCCGCACAATTCCTGTTTCGACCATTACCGGTTTGTGAGGCTCGACGAAGTCTCGTCCGCAAAGCCACGCTTTATACAAAAGCTATGCTTTGGGTCAACAAATGATCATAGAAATGATCACAAAGATAAAAGATCAAACAAATGATCATATCACAAACGATCAACACAATGATCATTTCACAGCAACACTCAACATGCCACATTACCAAGATGAGAATATATCGCTGATAACCTTCAACTACATAACCTCTGAGCTCGTACGTCTCAGAGAAGGGTGTTAAGCTAAGAGAATAAATTCTCCGCCACCAACAGAAATACTTTTGAAAGAAATCGGCTTTATATCTCAATTTGTAATGTCAGACATACTATCCATACAAGTCTGTTCCGGGATCGAACAGAACCGAAGGCACTTACAAAGAAGTCCTTGCAATCCGAATATTCACAATCCCGATCGGATTTCCCATCACTTAGGGAGCCTCTATACCGGCGCGACTCGGTGCAGAAACAATCGATAGGACATCCTATCGCTTTCGCAAATACCCGGTCTTCACCACCGGTCTTCAAATGCTATCCATAACGTCGAATCACATTTTCGGAATGGGTTATACGACCCAAAGGTCCTTTCCCGGCTAAACCGAATAGTGAGCGAAAATATTTAAAACATATGGATATGGGATTTCAATTAAGTCATAACTTAATAATTCAAAACTTTCTTTCAAATGGTTTAAATCAATTACCATTTCAAATCTTTTAAACAAAAAAATTATTTCAAAAATTTCACCTACTTTCACAAATATTCATTCCCAGATTTCAAAACAATTCCGTTTCAAAAAGGATTAATTCTTTTAAATCTTTAAATCAAAGATATGTTTCATAGCTTTCAAATCGTTCCCAAATATTCATTTTCAAAATTCATTTCCGAATATCCATTTATAACTTGGAAAACTATCTTAGATTAAACTTGAAATCCCTTTTTATATAATTTGAAATTCGTTTCTCCTATGAAAGCTTTTTATTATTTAGAAACAACAGTCTTATTTCAAAAAAAAACTCTATTTCATTTATACAAGTTACAATCTTTGGGTTAATTCAAATTCCCAAAAATAATACTTTAAAAATGATTTAACTCATATATAACTAGTATAATATCGTTAATCCCTAGTTTCAAATTACAGAATTCAATTTCAATATTGAATTCAAATTTAAATCAAAGTATTTAAATTCTAAAACTTAATCAAGTAATTTGAAATAAATTTCCATCTTTGAAATTCCATTTCAAAAAGCTTTTCATGTTAAATCCAATCCATTTCAAACCATTTGAATTTAAAAATTCAAATTCAAACTATTTTCAAAAATCTGTGACTTAATCGGTTTCCTCGTGAAATCCATATTTGTGTGTGTATGGTGTGGTCCAAGGGTTTAACACAATAGTGCAACATCATTCAATCATCATAGATCAAAACACAGAAATATAGTTGATAAGCGATATAACTATAAAGCTTATCGCTCATTCACAGATTCACAGATAATATATAGGTGTATCATCAATAAATGAATAAATTTTATACAGCTCAATCCACGGAATAAAATATCACAGATCAGATAGGACAATCAATTCAAGGCATTTCATACAATATAATCATTCATAAGTAAGGTCAAGCATTCAATAATCATTTATAAACAGGATTGTTTAATCCTAATTAATTCAATTTATCTCCAATTAAATTAATTACTTATGAATTTATTATCCAATTCTGATTTATTAATTCCAAATCATTTGATATAAATTAATTTATCAAACACTTTAATTTCTTAAATTATTCTTAATCAATCATATTAATTAAATTAACTTTTGAACCAATTATATAATTAATTAACTCTAATAAATAAAAATATCCAAAATTAATCACAATTATTAATTAATTCTTTAATTAATAAATTAAACTAACCCCTTAACCACAATTATACCCAAATTGTTGATTATCATTTTATTAATTACATTCGGTAATATCAATTAATTACTTTTCTAAGTAATTATATTTTCTAAAATATTCAGGTGATTATTCTGAATTAATTAACTTAAGTGATAAATCTGAACTAATCCAATTAACTCACTTAATTAAATTTAATAATTAATTCTTTAATTATTGTCATTAAGTAATTACACTTCACAATTCCATAAATGATTATTATTAAATTAATCAATCTAATTCATTGTTCTCAAATTCGCTTTTCAATTCCATTTTTAAATTCAAGATTGAAATGAATTCTTATTTATCTTTAAATAAGTTTAAAATAGAATTTTCTAACATTCTAAATTTACATGTTAAAGAACAATTTATTATAAAGGAAATTCTTAAAGAGCTAAAAAAAAAACTAGAATTCAAACTTGCTTGAATTCAGATTTAAGCTTGTTTCAAACTTTTGTTTTAAACTTGCTTTGTTTTTTTTATTTAAGTTCAGTCTTTAATTTCAAAACTTTATATTGACAGGTTTCAAAAATCTGAAACCTGTGACCTAAGTTTACTCGAGACAAGCTAACATTGCCCCGAGTCCAAAACCATATTTCTTCGAGCGAAACCTGAAGTAACTCGAGTAAAACTCGAGAGAATCAAACCAGACACTTAAAACCTCACAGGCTCAACTCCACTTGCCTGTGCACCTACACAGTCGCAATCGACGATGTCGATCATCACCGATGATCACCGCAAGTCACAAACCACCCTCGCATCCCACCACGATCATCCAAACCACCTAGTCACCTCGAAAACGAAATCGAGTCACCCATTCAAAACTGGAAACCACGAACTGGAAACACCCTCAACCCTGAAACCACCTCGTACCATCGCTACACAGTAACAGAACCCCCGCGCCTTCGCCACGAGCTTCCCCTATCGAACACTCACCGCCACCGATCAACCCTATCTGGTCCGATGCGACATAGGTTGCACCCTTGCCTCGAGAATCAATCGGCAAAAACATAGGGATAAAAACCTAAATCGTTCTCGTCCCCAAAATCCTTACATTAGAAATTTTTTTCAGTATTTTTCCTAGATTCGAAAGTGATCAAACTAACTCCTCAACAAATTTCAACAGTTAAAATTTGTTGAACTAACAGAGATTGGTAAAAGTGTATTTTTAGTTCATCCACAGTTTGCTGTTGATATACTTAATGAAAAAATACAATTTTTGGTTTAAAAATCTTACTTTTCAGTAAGCATTCAAGATAGGTATTCGAATTTGCAAATCGTTAGGTTCGAATTTTATTAAATTTTGAAATTTTCACTGTAGAACTTGAGTTGTTCATCCTGTATATGTTTACCCTTCATGAAACTATTTTTATATTACAATTCATACTTAGACACATTTATTTTGTTTTGAAACTAAAGCCTAATATTGATTATAAAACAAGAAATTGAATTTTTCTTTTCTTTGTTGGGTTGTACTCTGTAGAATAAACAGAGAAGAACAGGTACTAGCATATGTATATACAACCAAACAAATAGCCATATGGATTTAATTTAAATTTCTATATGTTACTCACTGATTTCTAGAAGAAGAACATAGGGCTGCTATGGCTTGAACTGCTGTGAAAAATTGCAAGTTGAAGCCTTTTGGTTCTCTGGTTGTTGATTGAATTATTGTCTAAATTTTGAATCTTTGTTTAAGTTTAAGACAGTATTACTTTAGACATTACTTAGCTTTTGGAGGAATGAACTGAAATGAATGGAAGGCTGCTATATAGGAAGAGTTGTACAAGGATATACATTATTTTGTACAGGGTGATGTTCTTGTACAACATAGGACAGAGATACATTTCTATATGGAGGCTGAAAATCTTGTATCGTGGCTGATGTATCTTGCTTTTGTGCTAGTGTACTGGTTATATTAAATGCATGAGTCCTTGATTATAAGCTTATACTATTTGAATCATGTATGTACATATGTGAAGCAACCGTTTCATCCCAAGCCTGCGTACTTGTCCTTGTTTCAGCTGAGAGATTGTTTTATTTTAGCATTTTGTTTATTTACTTACTTTTCATATTTGTTTTATGCTTTGTATTCTTTTTTTGTTGCTTTGTTTTAAATTATGTATGTAGTTAGTTTGTGGATATTTTGCTTTGTTTATGTTCATGCAGTATTGTACTTTGCTTTAGTTTTGTTTGAATACTTTTATTTGCATTGCCTAGCTTGTATTTGTATTTGTTTGTATTTTTTTTTCTTTTGTTTAGTTTACTTTGTATTGCAAATAATTTTCTATTTTAATTATGTTTGTATGCATACATTTGTTTGTAATTTATTTTATTTAAGTGTATTTGAGTGTATTTCTTATTTAATTCCAAGTAAATTTTTTTATTATCTTCTTTTGCTTTTTATTTATTCTATAACTTTGTTTGTACATAGATGTTTAATATGTTTGTTTGGTTCCATACTTAACTTTTATTTATCACTATTTATAACTCAAATATTTATTTTACTTCTATTTTTAGTTTAAATATTTATCATGAATTTTACTTTAATAATTATTGTTTTATATTTTTCTATATACACATACATATATAGTATTTAAATTCAAATCAAATATATATATCTATATATATATATATAATTTTAAATTTACTCATATATGCTCAAATACATACATATAAAATATTAAAGTTTAAATGATTTATACAGAATTTATCTGTATTTGGGGAAACTCGCTTAAATTTCCAATTAGCTATACAATTTAAATTAAAAATTATATAAATTATCAATTTAAATTTATATAAAATTCGGGGTCGTTACATAAAGCCTTCAAAAGGAGAAACTAGTGGTCCACCTCTTAACCACTAACATTACTCCCAACTGAGCTTCCAGAAGAAAAGGACAAGCTACACCATATGCCCAGACTACTGACAGAAGAATCGCAGAGATTTCTGAACCACCGAAGAACAGGCTACTCACTGCTGCTACTGCTGCCAAAACTTCCTTATCCAAAAGCTCATCGAACCTCCAAGCTACACCAGCTACTTCACAATGGAGCCTTCCAGATAGACAGATATCTCTCAGGAAACTTGCTCCTAAACCAGTCTCAAACTCTGCCAAACTGAGTCTCAGACTCAAAAACAGACAGAACTCCTTCCTAAGGTTGCCAAAATACCATTGTTGGCTTCAAAACTTCCAACTGATCCAAACTCAAGAAAATCCACTCACACGAGTGCTATCAAACTTACAATCCAAAGATAAACTCCGAATCTTGAAAAGATTTCCTTCAGAGATTGGTGAAATCCTTCACACCAACTGCAGAACTACTCAAGATGCCCAATACTGCCCTAGCAGATCACTTCCAACCTCAAACACTCGAACTCCAACCATTTGTAGTTGTGTTACACACACCACTACCCTATCTACCTTTATTACTTATATTGGAAAACCTGAACAGGTAACCCAACAAACAGGTAGAAATAATAATATTTATATATACTCAAAATTACAATTACGCTCTCTCAAGAAGGACACCACTCTAGAGTCTAGGTATTCGCTCAACCTAGAGCTCTGATAGCACAATGTAACGACCCAACTTCCAAACTCCAGGAAGTCGCATCGCTAAGAAGAAAGAAAGGGATAGAAAAGAGAAAAGAAAGGAAAGAAAGAACAGACAACATCAGATTCTCACAGCGGAATCGAATAAATTATAATATATCACATAAAACTTTACATAGTATCATATACATCAGAGTTAAATAGCTAATACAACACAAAACTAGACAGATATAAACATCTGTCTAGCAATTACAATCCAAGTACATCAGAGAAAATAGATACAACTCTAACACAGCGGAACCACTACATATATCTACACGCTGAAGCCTCCTACTCCATTATCTCCTCCAGAACTCGTCAAAGCAATCCTGAAACACTTGACTACTCATACGTAATATGAGTACCCAAGAGTTTAATAAAACAGAAAATAGACATTCAGGTCAGACAGGGGTCTGGTGTGAGTAAACGGGGATAAAAGTTGCTTAACTTTAGAAAATCCTTTGAGAAAAAAAGGTATCACGTAAGACTTCCCACACATAAACATGGAAAAGTTTTTACCTTACGCTAACCAAAACATTTGATAGGAAATCCAGTGATATTATAATAGTGTCTAGGGTTTTCAAGTAAATAAGAAATAGCCGAAATTGTTACATTCATTAAATTCCAGCTACTAGCCACAAAAGTGGGTAATACAAACAAAACCGTAGGGTCACGTAGGGAAAATGGGTTTCCATTAATGGCAGGGCTACTGGGGTACCGTCCGTCACAGTACGTGGCCTAGATCACCGTACCGAGGAGTACTCCCACTCCCCGGCAACACAAAGCCGGACACGTTCCTTACTGAACAGTTCCGAACAAGACCACCCCGCAGATTGGTCGTCACCAACTGCCACACAACCGAATATAAAGGGACCTCTAGACAGGGATAAATCTTGCTCTCAAGTGGGTGCTACCCATGAAGCTTTGCTGCACCTCCCCTGTTTTAGCCATTCCCGGTTGATGGGGGTTGAGGTTACGATTACCTTTATAGGACATATAAATCTTAGAATGCTCATCGTCCACCTGACGATGTTCTGAAAACATTCAATCCATACAAGTTCGTTCCGGGTTTGAACGAAACCGAAGGCATTATCTCGTTACACTCGTATTGGAATCACCCTCAGAGTTAACGACGATAACCCTTGCACTCTAAATCACCATCTCGAATCTATAAGTACTATTCCGTCAACTCATTACGGAATCACCTCCAGAGTTATACTGACGTATAGCCCTTACACCTTGAGTCTTCACCTACTCCACTTGGATTAACGACCTAACGTTTAATTGGAATCGATGTGGTTTTCGGATATCCAAATATGGAAACCCGATCCCGGTCTCATCGAAACCAAACACCATCTTAATGTCCAAGTTATACTTAAGGGTTTTAAACAATTAACTCATTTCATTGTTATCTAATTCTCACAGATAGATAAACTACATCTCACAATAGATAATCACATTCATATCATAAACAGATAATCTGTATCATCCATAAACAAATAATTATCACAACCAAATAATCCATCACAAACCATCATACTTAAACCAACCATCCATATCATATAGATACGACTAATCTCATTATTGAGATCACAACCATTCAATCAATAACATCCATAAGCAATGATTTACTAACCAACAGTTATAATTAATTTAAAATGAATTAAATTAATTACAACCAGCCCTAATTAATTTAAAATAAATTAAATTAATTACTCATTTAAATCCTGCTTAAAATCCATTAATTAATTAACCCAGTTAATTAATCACTTCCTAAGTATTTAACTTGATTAAACAACTTTGATTAATCATTTACTAATTACAATAAGTAATTAGTCCTTAATTAATTTCACAAATTAATTAACCTTAATCATAAGTAATTAACATTTAATTACTCATTTATTAATTATAATTAATTATATTTGTCCTTAATTAATTACAATTAATTAATCACTTAATTTAACTTAATCAAACAATCCTTAATTACATCATTAATTATAATAATTAATGATCTCTAATATTTAAATAAATTTCTTAATTAAAATTAATTACATTTAGTAATTAATCTAATTATTAATCACCTTGATTAATAATTCAATTTAGTAATTAACTATCTTTAATTACTCATTAATCAAATTAATTATCCAATAATTAATCATTAATTAATTCCTTAATTAATTACTAAAGTAATTATCCAAATTACTAATTACATTCTAGTAATTATCCGTATTACTTCTCTAAGTAATCCTACTCCACTAATTACATTAAGTAATTACATTCTTAAAATCATCAAATGATTTATTTAAATTAATTAAACTAAATTAATTAACTTAATTAACTTACATATCAAAATTAATTACAATAAGTAATTAATTCCTTAATTACTTTAACTATTTAATTATACTTAACAAATTACAATTAATTAGATTCAATTAATCAATCTAGTTAATTATCAAAATTAAATTACATTAATTAATTACTAAATTATCCTTAGATAATTATCACCATTTATTAATTAACATTTCATTAATTATATACTTAAGAAAATTTGAATTAGATTAATTATAAATAAATCATTTCCAATTAAAATTAATCTAAACCATTATTTAAAAGTCAAATAATTAAGTAAAATCCTTAATTATTTTAAATATTTCAAAATAATTTAATTACTTATTAAATGACCCATTTAAATTCAAAATGTATTAAACAATACATTTCTAAATTTAAATTCAAATTCTATTTAAAAATTTGATATTTAAAATGTTTAATCATTCAACATTAATTCAAATTAAAATAATTATAAACCTTACAACAAAATGAATGTTAAAGAACATTCATTACCAAATATAAAGAAAGATTTAAATTGATTATTTCAATTTCCAAATTTAAATTAAACACTTCATATTTTAATTCAAATACTAAAGGAAACAAATTCTTTCAAGTTTTAAAACTTATTTGAAATCAATTTTTCATTTTCAAATCTATCTTTAAAACATTTGAATATGTTCATCGTTTTTAAATCTATAAACTGTTTTGAAATTTAAAACTGGTTTTCAAAGAAACTTGAAACAGTTTTAACTTAATTTCGAAAACAAATTTAAATCTTCCTTAAACCATTTAAATTTGTTTCAAAATTTAAAAATTTACAAAACAGTTTGAATAGAAATCTGGGTTTTAAAGAATAAACCTGAATTATTTAAATCTTGACTTAAACCCATATTTAAATCTTGTTTAAATTTTTAAGATTTTCATTTTTTAAAAAAAAATGAATTCAAAATTACACTTAAATTCAGATTCAAGTTGCACTTGAATCAATTCCTACACTAAATTTAATTTCATTCATCATTTTAAAAACTGCAAAATAACTTTCAGGTTTAAAACCTGAAACTGTTTTTAAACTTAACTTAAAACTGAATTTAAAACTTGTTTAAATTTAAAAGTTTCATTTTTAAAAACTTTTGAACTCAAAACTACATTTGAATTCAGTTTAATCTTACATTTGAATCAATTTACAATTTTTTAAAATATGAGTTCATTCAAAGTTTTAAAAACTGTAAAATTACAGATTCTAAAACCTGCAACCAAATACCCGAGTAACCCCAACATATACTTCGAGTTCCTAAGCTACCTGCTCCGAGTCAAAAACAAAATCACCCGAGTTTTACTTCGAGTAAAATACTCTGCACATCCAAATGAGTTCACCAGACATCCAATATGTACGGTGCATATGCACCGCCATCTTGGCGAACTCCAGCCACTCCAACCTAACTCTCAAAGTCACTGACCATCACCTCATATGATCACGACCATCTAAATCCCCACATCAACTTGAAATCGAAAAGGGAAAATCAACTGCAACCTGAAACTCACAACAATCCATAAACCAACCCTGTCAACATCACAAAATCTCATCTCCGACCATCATCAACCCTGAGACTCCGGCAAATGATCCATCTACATCCCCTCTACAAATTCCCAATACCCTACTCCATTCGATGCATTGCAGAAAGCATGTGCAGAATCCCAAACTCTGCAATACTAAGTTTGAAACCTGGAAAACCCAATCCCCTCTCTTCTCTCTTTCACTGATCACTAACTTTCCAATTTTACCTTATTCTTATATCAATATTTCACCTACAGGAAGTATCTTAATACCTAAAATTTTCTAACTTAACAGATACCTTTAAAATTCCCATTTCTGTCCAAAACTAAAATGCTAATGCCACAGTTCATGTAAAAAGGTGAAATTTGTTTTAAATTTTCTGATTTATAACATATATTCATGTTATAATCTTGTAATTAATAATTAATGATGTTTGTATTTTTGTTTATTTGAAATACCTGCTGCTGTATTTGCTTCAGAAGCAACAAATTTTTCAAAACAACTGATTATGACTTAAGAACATAATTTATTATTAAACAATCATTATTTGTTGATCATATTAATTCCTAACAGAGAATTAAACAAGTGAATAAGGTTTTCTATTAAACTTAGTTTAAACAGCAAACTACAAATCAGGATTACTGTCATCCCATACATACATACATACATAGATATATATATATATATATATATATATATATATATATATATATTTTGACACATCATATTGATCTCAAATAAACTCATACAAGCATACACAATTTTACATGTTCACATGCATTAGACAGGTTCAAACTTTTGCATTGAGGTTCTCACAAAAATAAATAACAGAGCAGTTTTGGTTTAAAACAGTTTGAAAAACATAAGCTCTGTAGTTTATGTTGATTTTGATTTTTAAAGGAAACTGTTTTTAAAAGAAGAAGTTTACTCACTTTTAAAATTTGAAGAATGCAGAAAACAATTTGATGCAGATCCCATTTTCCAGAGATGCAAATCTAAAGTTGAAGTTGCTTGACTTGTTGATGTATGCATGCAGACCCAAGACTTCATAAGATCAGATTTTAGGTTGAAGTTGAGCTCCAGATTTGATGTTGTACTTTGTTATTCAGATATGCAGATCTATTTTCAAATGCATAGATATGCAGATTGAAGTTGTTCTTCAATTTGCAGTTTGGGATTTTGAGGAGAAAGATTGCAGGTTTGAAGATGAATGCAGATTTTAGTCTGCAAATTCATAAACATGCATTTGTTTTGAAAAGATTTATTGAAGATTGGTTTTGATCTTTACTGAAATTTGATTTTCAGGTTTTTAAATGAGAAAATGTTTTACCCAAATGTATTTATTATGTTTTATTGTCTTGTTAATATATTTTAAATAAAAAGGTTTTTAAATCAATGCTACTTGTTATATTAATTTGTTAGGTGATTACAAGTGTCTACTTATTAGTTTAAAAATTTAACACATGTACATTTCAATAAAAAGAGAATTCTAAATTTATGAATGTATTTAAATTTGTCATAAACCATTACTAATTTGTTTTAAAATGTTTCTAAATGATTTATTAACATTAGCCTCTAAATAAATACATATACACTTTTTATAAAACTATACATTTACATTTTAATGTTTGCTTAATTATTATTTTTAAAAAATAATATTCTTTATGAACCTAAATTTCAAAAGAAAAGATTTTTAAAAGAAAAGAAAGGTTGAATTCAATTTTATTTCAAAAGGTCTAAATCAAATGTTATACTTAAACAAGAATGAACTAAGTCTTATTTTAAAAGAAAAACAATTTTAAAATAAAACAAAACAAAGTAAACTTTTATTATAAAACAAAATTAAACTATATTTATTCTTATAAACAAATAAATACTTGCTTTCATTTCTATGAAAATTATAAGATAGATCTTTTAAAACAAACTTTTAAAAAGTTTACAATACGAATTTAAATTAATTTAAGTCAATTTACAAATTATATATAATAATTAGAAAATATCCTTTATTTAATATAAATTAAAATTAAAACCAAATCCTCTATTTACAATGTATAAACATTTATACATTATAAATAAAATATTTTTAAATCAGTTTAGAAAGATGTATTTATTACTTAAATATTTTTAACTTTGAAAAGAATATCATTAAACAAACTAAATAATTATAATTTTCAAAAGAGAATCTCTATTTGAATTAATTATTACATCAATATTTCACATTTTAAAATAATTTTCAATGAAATTATTAAATAATTATTGCCTAAATTTCCGGGACATCACATTCCTCCCCCCTTAAAAGAATTTCGTCCTCGAAATTTAAAAGCAAAGGTAATTTAATAATCCCATACAGATTTTAAATTTAAAAAGAGCAATCATATACTATCAACCAAATACTAGCAACCATAGCAACCAATTCAAACAAACAATTCCAATTATCCAGACAAAAATTCTGGATAAGATTCCCTAGAGTTTCCCAGGTACAAATACCGGGACACTCGCCCTACAAAATCTAAACTAGCTACACTACACAGGTCTAGAGCTCCTATATATCTAGATCTACAAATCTAAACAGAATACAGGACTACAGACAAGTCCTGATCAATTCCCAAATCTCTCAAAACTACTGATTGTAAAATCAGAGATAAACCATACACGTACTCCCTCAGAGATACGTTAAAACAAAACAAATTCCAGCTATCCGAACTGTCAATTCAATCCTGTAGAACAAACACTTAATCCTTAAGAGAAGACAGAAAGATCCAATACTCATATCCACACATTTCTCATATCGATCCTGGGCTGCCTTCAACCTTCTAGATCAATCAAAATCCACCACACAAACTCTTCTACATAAACATCAGAAGACTCCGGACATACTACTCTATCCGGAAAACAAACAGATGCCAAAAACAAACAAGTCTCCAAATTCAAAATGAATTTCCTATAGAAATCCTCTGATCCAAGAAAAAATTCAAATTCCCAAAGAATCGATGTTGCTTCTATTCTGGAATAGCTGCCACCATGCTTCCACTGCACAACTCTGATTCGAGAATGTTGTTGATGAACACAAGTATAAACTTGATCAACTTATCCCGGAAACATTTGTTCATCAAATTCCATAAATCTCAGTGACCTATCCGATTGAGTCACAAACATTACAGCAAAAATTCAACCAGAAAATTGGACCCAATAAATCTTGCCAACTTAAACAGATCTCTTCCTCAAAGAGCCTTCCTACTAATCTGATCCACCGGTAAAACTTAACTCCTTCGAAGATATACTGAAAATACCAAACCACTTCGATAACTCAAACATCCATTAGAGATGCTTCAATCCAAACAAAGCTTACTCAGAGAACTACCGAATCATTGCAAGTCACTTTTGCGATCCCACTCAGTTCAGATTCCAAGAAATCGTTCTTACTTCAATAATCAGAACAGCTAAAGCCTTTAAAAGAAGAAACTAGTGGTCCACCTCTTAACCACTAACATTACTCCCAACTGAGCTTCCAGAAGAAAAGGACAAGCTACACCATATGCCCGGACTACTGACAGAAGAATCACAGAGATTTCTGGAGCACCGAAGAACAGACCACTCACTGCTGCTACTGCTGCCAAAACTTCCTTATCCAAAAGCTCATCGAACCTCCAAGCTACACCGGCTACTTCACAATGGAGCCTTCCAGATAGACAGATATCACTCAGGAAACTTGCTCCTAAACCAAGCTCAAACTCTGCCAAACTGAGTCTCAGACTCAAAAACAGACACAATGAAGAAGATAGCTTTTTGGAAAAGGTCTCCTAAACCTATTCCGATCGCAATGGAAAAGATTTTGAGTCCTAATTCGATCGTATGGAGAAGATAGCTTTTTGGACCCAGTATATATTGAATTTTCGACATAGATTTCAGCGCATTTATCTACCGTACGGCCGAATAATCACTCCAAACACTACGAAAATTGAAACCCGATGATGATACACTATTACGGATCCAATGGAACTAATTTCGTCGAAATCCAAGACTGTGCCTTGGAAGGCTATTTTTAAATTCAATTTAAACTATGTATTTTTAAAACTGAACAAAACATTCCCAAATTCAAATTTTAAAACTTCTATTATCTCCAGTATTATAAATATAAATTTCCCAAGCCTTTGAAATATTTTCAACTAGCTAAAAACCCAAGATTCAACATTTTAACCAATTTTCAATTATTAAATTAAATAATTTAATTGCCAAATAAATAGTGATATTTGAAATTCAAGTTAAATTACCTTTCAAATATTTAAAATAAATTAAATATTTCAATTTCAAATATCCAAAAATTTTGGGTCGTCACAACTTCGAACCAACATGAGCATTCGAATGGTAGACAGATGCTTTAAGAGCGGAGTTCTTTGAAGTGCAATCGCTGCTTGTATTAATCCTGGGGGTGATTCCAAAATGGATGTAGTTGAGGTAGTGCCTTCGGTTTTGTTCAGACCTAGAATGAACGTGTATGGATGAATGATGGCATTGCATTTTTGCCTATAAGGCAGTGCTAGCATTCCAAGTGGGAATTGCTAAAGGGAGCTAAATCATTACCTTATGAGCCTCACACCCCGGAAATGGTTAAAACAGGGTAGATGCAGCAGGGCTATGTCGATCGCTCACATAAGGGTATGTTATCACCTTTCTAGATTATCATATTATGGATTTGGTTATGCATGAAAGTTCCCTATAAAAGTTGGAAACAACCGAGGTGATAACATATTCGGTACTACCTAGTAAGTGGTAGGCCGATTCTGTGTTGATGGAGGTCAAATGGTTTTCGTCCTCAGGTACATTTTATCTAGAGGTGTACCTTTTTGGAAGGTAGTCCCTTACCATTTAATTTGTTGAAATCCATTCTCTAATAAGCAGCTTTTGTTTTTTGATTTTATACTTATTATTGTTGTGATGTACACACATCACAACTGATTATTGGTATTTTAAAACCCCTAGACATTGTTATAATATCATTGGATTTGTTAGTATAAAATGTTTTGATTATTGTAAGGTAAAAATCTATCCGTGTTTATGTGTGGCTTGGTCTTACTAGATACCTTTTATTCTAAAAGGTTTTTCAAATATAGAAATCACTATGATTGTTTTGATTGAGCTTTCTCATGCTGGTTTACTAGACTAATACATGTGTGATTTTCTTATAATGCTTTGGTCAGCCCAAGCTTATTTTCTAGATTTAACTGGATGCTTTGGAGCTTTCAAGAGACGAGTTGGATTCTCCAAGTTATATTCAGTACCTTATATTCTTTCACTTTTCTATTTGTTTTGTTCTTATCTGTATTCATTAGAAATTGTATGGATAGGCTATTATAACTATCTAGGTTGATAATAGATTATGTACTCTGATGTTGTGTATAATAAAGATAAATTCATTTTGTAAAGATCATCTGTATATTGTATACTTCTCGTCGTGATGTGAGATTCTGTTCTATCTTTTCTTTCATTAACCCCAAATGACCTATCTTTCGGATACTTAAATGATCAACACATGAATACTGAGGATATGTTTAGTGTCATCTTTAGGTGTAAGAAAGGCAGATCGTTCCAACATAGTATCGGAGCTTAGGTTGAGCGATCACCTATGCCTTGGTAGGGTAAACTCATTATAGATACAGTTAGTAATGCAGTAAAATAAGTAATTCATTAAAGATAGGATTAGTAACATCCTAAAATGAGTATGAGTGTATACAAAGGGTGCGTATTTACTAGTGATATAAACATGTTTTATATTGTGTAGATTTATGTGTTGAGTTGTTTATGAATTCTAGTCGGTACAAAAGGTACAACTGTATTGATAGGGTTTTTAAACACTTAAACAAGGCAAACCGACACAGTATTGTTTTAAAGTTGGTTAATTGAAATAATTTTACCTAGATTACATTTTATATGTGGAAAGAATAAATTTTAGAAACTAATATAGTTATATATGGCATGATTGACTGCTGGAATGATAATATTCAATTATTATCAATTATTGTTGATTAATTATGGTCGCCCCGTCTTAAGCATTTGCTATGGCTCATAGATTTAACTGCAAATTTTATTTTCTTAAAGCGCATGTTGGGTAGATAGTATGTAACTACCTGGCATTTCAAACCATTCAAATCGACAATCATTCACACATGTCAAACTTGAATTTCTCAAAACAACAGATTGTTTGTGACGCCCCACCTCTATACCCACACTAGATAAGGACAATACGGTGTAATGCTGCCAACTAGCATAGAGAATAAGGCTGTTGAGGAGCGACTATCCGTGTAATTGCTTTGTGCGAGCACCGATATGCCAGATAAAATATAACATGCGAAATCCGACATACCGACACAAACTCAAAGCTACTACACAGAGGCTATATATAATCTTCAGAAACAAATATAGAAATAAACATAACATAAATCAGTCACAGGCAATTCATATCACAAAGGCGGAAATAGATATGAATATTACACATAAATGTGTATATCAGAGTAGTGATCTAACAAGATCTACAATATCACAAAAGAATAGATACAAGAGAGTCAATAACTTAGATGTATACAACAAAAACTACCAAACTAAAGTAGTTAGCCAAAAGATCAGATGATGGTCCGATAAGGAGTCAAGCAGAAGCACCTGTAACATCACGGTCTGGCCCGAGTATTATTTAAGAAGAAAATAATAAACGGATCAGTCTAGCTATAATTATCAGATAAAATGAGATATAAGAAGAGACGTAATAAAAACGTATGATAACCAAAAATGTCATACAACGACAAGTATACATTAGAAAATCCACAAAAGTCATACAATATCTCAAGAATCTCATAGCATTAAAAAGAATATCATATTCTTTATTTACTTCACCAAGCCACAATAAATGACATACATATCAATGCCAATCGTAAAAGTTGGTGAAACATAAATTCCATACATCATCAATTAGAAATCCAGAAATCACAAGAAAAAGAGGATGGCCAATCCCAAGCGGGAGCATGAAAACTCACCAACACATGTATTACAAACAATTCGGAACATCGATGCAGTACAAACGGTACGTCCAATGAATCGAAAAGCCGAGACATCGATGTAGTACAAACGGTACATCCAATGAATCGAAACACAAAACAATTCGGAACATTGACGCAGTGCAAACGGTACGTCCAATGAATCGAAAAGCCGAGACATCGATGTAGTACAAACGGTACATCCAATGAATCGAAACAAAAAACAATTCGGAACATCGACGCAGTACAAACGGTACGTCCAATGAATTGAAAAGCCAAGACATCGATGTAGTACAAATGGTACATCCAATGAATCGAAACACAAAACAATTCGGAACATCGACGCAGTACAAACGGTACGTCTAATGAATTGAAAAGCCGAGACATCGATGTAGTGCAAACGGTACATCCAATGAATCGAAACACATTAAAAGTACATGGGTCGCTAGCCTACAAAGAAATGAGACGAAGCTCAATAAATTGAGGTACAGTCCTCCACGTCGACAAAGAGACATCGCACATTGCTAGTCTAAACCATAAAATGATCATCATCGATCATCAAGAAGTGTCAATTACAGTAAGCTAGTAAATATATGAGTTTAGCTTCATGTCCCATAACCACTAGCTTAACTTAAATATTTACGAACAAATTGTAGATCTCCACTAGAAAATTGTCACAAGAGTTTCAATCGAACAAGTCTAAGAATTAACCGACGAAGTAAACGCAAGCGTTTCATACCACTTGTTTTACTAAGCCGTTTAATTAGATTTCTCATACAAGTGAGGTAAAGGTTTGTATATACTAGTAGATTGGTAAATGGTTTTAAGAAACGAGCTTTGTAAAAATAGTGTTGAAATTGTTTTGAAGAAAGGGTTTTGATATTCACTACTAGTATTAAAAACCATTATATTTTAAAGTGACAAATCATAGAAGTGATTGTAGAAACAATCAATCATAAAAATTCACATATAAAGACGTGAATAAAATCCAAAGAAATCGATATCAAATCCAACAAAATGGATATTTCCAAAAATTAAAAAATAGAAGTCATCAAAGTCGAATGAATGATAACAACAACTTGGATAATCACAAATCGATAAAAGTTGGATACACGAGCAAAATAGGAAAATCAAAGTGAAGCAAGCAGGTGGGTCGACCGGCCCAGATGGTCAGTCGACTGGTACAGAACCTGGAAACTCCCGGGTTTCCAGGTCGGTCGACTGACACATCAGGTCGGTCGACCGATATGGGGACAGAAAGTTTTCTGCCTCCTGGTTCGGTCGACCGGCCTACTGTGTCGGCCGACCGTACCTGCTTCCAGAGCAGAATCAACCTAGCCCCCTTATGGGGCAAAACCCAAAACACGCGACGGAGGCGAACAAGCGAGCAACGATGACTAGCGAGTTACGCCAAGCGACAACCCAACCTTGTATGGCCCTCCGAAACACCCCGCAATCACATTCAAACATCCATAAGAGGATTTTCACAAAAATTGGACTTAAAAACCAAAAATCGGAATATTCACCAATTCAATCCTAATCAAGAGCGAATGCACATGAAAAAGTGTTAGGAACTCATACCTAACAATCAAAGATAGTTATAGACATAGAAATGAGGTAAAATATCACCTTTGAACCCGAAAACAATGAATGAGAAGATTGAAGACAAGGAAAGATCAACCACACTTCAATCTCAACACAAGAAGCTTGAATCTAAGCTTAAAAGAGAAACATTTCCCAAATTAGGTTTAGTAATTTTCTGAAATTAAAGAGAGAAAGAGTTGGAGAAGATGAAGAGAAGGCTTACCAATGGCTTCTCTTTGATTTGGGAGCAAGAATTTGAGTTTGCAAATGAACTAGGGCTTAGGAATTTCTAATTCCTCTTCCTTTCCCCCATTTTCAGTTTTAGCTTGCGTTTGAGGAGTAAGGATGAGTGAATGGAGAGGAGAGGGATGAGTTAGAGTATAAGTGGGGTTAATGGGCTGAAACCCAACCCAAAGCCCTATAGAAAAAGTAGCAAAAATCAACTTACTCCGAACATATCAAAGCTTATACTCAAAAAGGTCGCAAACGGCATTTTAAACTCAATGGAAGTGGTCTCGAGTCCCAATTCGACTGTTTGCAAAAAGTAACTTTTCGGACTAAATCCGACGAACAATGAAATATTTAAATAAAATATTTAAATATACAATCGATAAATATGCGGGTTGTTACAGGCTCCCCTCCTTAAAGAAATTGCATCCTTGCAATACTTAAGAAGAAAATAAAGAGTAACAACCATAAAAGCATATCAACACAAAAGCAATATGAAATAGGAAGTTCACCATAAAGAGCATGAAAGAGTAAGCTTGAACGGGATCGATCGATGAATTCCCAGGATTCCCAAGGGCAATCCTTAGGATCTGAGAACCATTGAACTTTCACAAGAAGAACATCTTTATTCCAAAGGTGCTCAACCTCCGAAGCAATGATGTGAATGGAATGTTGCTCATAAGTCAAATCTGGTGAAACTTCAATTTCCTCGATAACACCAGGCTCAAGAATAAAAATCGAAATCCTTAAGGCATTTCCATAAAATAAAGACGTGAGAAAACGTAGTGAATAACAGAAAATTGAGCAGGTGCAACGACGCAGTATAAAAACAGTATGCCCGAGAAACTAGAAACTCGAATAATTTGGAACAACGGCGTAGTACAATAATGGTACGCCAGATGAACCAAACTCGAATAATTTCGGAACACCGACGTAGTACAAATACGGTACGTCCAATGAACCGAACACCATAAAAGAACCTCGGACACAAGTCCATAAAAGGAATGAGATAAAGCTCAATAAAACGAAGTATATACAAACGTTCGATGAACTTGATAAAAAGATAATTCCATTCAGACATCATCAAGAATCAACCACTTGTTGCTTACGACTAAACGCATTGGCAACACGATTTCCCTTCCGAGAATAAAAGAATATCAAGATCATAAGATGCCAGGAAATCGAGTCAACATGAAGTTCCTTATGAGAAAATAAATATTCCAAAGATTTATGATCGAGGTGGAGACCAAATTTCTCCCCCAAAAACGATGATGCCAAACTCTAAAAGCGAAAACAACAGCCGCGAGCACTAGATCATGAGTGGCATACCTAGTCTCTATCGGCTTCAATGATTTAGAAACAAAAGTGATAGCACGTTCTCTTTTGCAAGAGGACGACATCCCAACCAATACAGTTAGCATTGGTACAAAAGATAAAGTCTTGGTTCCCCTCGAGAATCACAAGAATAAGAGAATCGGAAAAGAGTTCTTTTAAATAATCTACTTTCCCGAAAAGCTAAAACTTTTAAAATTACAATTAACTTATGTAATCATTTTTCTAGAAAATTTTACTTATTCAAGTGAAATTTACTGTGTTTGATTGTCTCGTCAAAGCGTTTAGGAAATTCCTCTCGATAACGTTGATCAAGCGCATCGACCATAATTCTTAAAACACTAAATGGGCAATACAATCACAAAATCATCTTCTATATGATAAAAATATCTCTTAAAATTTTTTTTACGAATATTCTTTGTTCATTTAAGATCAAAATCCAATTGTACTTATAAATAAATCTTATGAAAAAGATTTGCAAAATTTTAATTTTCTATTTTCATCCAAAATCAATAAACAAAAATGGAATTATCGAGATATTCATAGAATACTCGATTTATAAAATGGATGAAACAAGATGGGCAAACTAAATGACATAATAAGTCATTCATAAGAATCATAACGAATGCGGAATACGGTAAGTGGAATGCTAACTTCAGCAACTTGTAGCAAATAAAAATCAGTGGCAAGGTCGAACTAAAAAGACCCTAACACCACTCAAAAGATTGCTTAGGCGATAATCCTAAGACAAGATCAAAAATACCAAAAAATTCCACAAACTACCCGAATGAGAGAAATAACACTTTACTCAACATGAGGGCTTAAAGAATAAAGTGATCCATCAAATTGGAATCGAAATCACAAAGAAAAATAGATATCTGCTTAACGGATTAAGAATGTCGAAGATGAATAGTTCACTCGAAAAATAGGATATGGGCTTCATAATGATTAAGCCAATCCTTTCACACAAATCAATTCCGAAGCTTAAGTAACGCATAACATGGAAATCAGTTCAGAAAGAATAATCACATAAAATAATTTCGACATCAATAAAAAGCAAATTGAGTGTTGCGGATCCACTAATCCGGACTCGCAATTCCTAAAGAAGTCAACAAGCCCAAAAACATTTAAAGCAAAGGAATCAACTAGTTCTTTTGATATAAAATAGCGAGTTGAAACCCATATCAAAAAAAAAGAACTCGAAAAGGAAAATCATAAAACAAATGTCATCAAGGATAGAATGGCTACCTTGACTAAGAGAAGAGTTGCTAGGGGCTTGCACAATATTTAGCTTTCTCATGTCCTTGTTCAAAAGTTTGGGACATGCAGATAAAAGATGACCCGGTTTTTTGCAACAGCGACATGAATGGGGTTTCAAACACATATTTGGATAGTGTTCCATAGAATTACAATTATAGCATTCTCCACGATTAGGGATTGGAGTCTTTGCTACAAAAGTAGTTTGCTTCACTCTCTTATTGGGAAAGGCTCTTGAACTTAATATGCCTCTTCTTGGAAATCCCAATAGCACTAACACTTCCTTTACCAACCTCTTCATATCGAAGAGTGATATCCACAAGCTGATTGAAAGGAACTTCAAATTTCAAAGGTAAAATCTTTTCGGGGTTCTTACCCAAAGCACAGATAAACCTCTGATTCTTTACAGGATCCAAAAGTTGTTGGGCAGACATGAATGCGCCATCCAGATAAGGGCTACTGGATTGACCAGTGCTAGGACTGCTAAATCTAACCATTTCTTCTTCTTTGAGAAAGAAAGAAGCAGAAAAGTTACTCTCAAAATAAATATCAAGCAATCTTGATAGATAAAACAAGGAATCATAAAGAAAATAGGATGAATCGGTACAAAGACTCGAATTAAATCCTAAAGCACGACTCCTAAGAAAGACTTAGGACGATGATCCTTGCTAGATTATTCTACACTGTTCCGAAGTTTGGCTCTGATACCAAGCTGTGACGCCCCACCTCTATACCCACACTAGATAAGGACACTACGGTGTAATGCCGTCAACTAGCATGGAGAATAAAGCTGTTGAGGAGCGACCATCCGTGTAACTGCTTTGTGCGAGCACCGATATGCCAGATAAAATATAACATGTGAAACCTGACATACCGAAACAAACTCAAAGCTACTACACAGAGGCTATATATAATCTTCGGAAACAAATATAGAAATAAACATAAAATAATTCAGTCACAGGAAATTCATATCACAAAGGCGTAAATAGATATGAATATTACATATAAAAGTGTATAACAGAGTAGTGGTCTAACAAGATCCACAATATCACAAAAGAATAGATACAAGAGCAAGATAAACGAATATGTGTACATCAAGGAGTCAATAACTTAGATGTATACAACAAAAACTACCAAACTAAAGTAGTTAGCCAAAAGATCAGATGATGGTCCGATAAGGAGTCAAGCAGAAGCACCTGTAACATCTCGGTCTGACCCGAGTATTATTTAAGAAGAAAATAATAAAAGGATCAGTCTAGCTATAATTATCAGATAAAATGAGATATAAGAAGAGACGTAATAAAAACGTATGATAACCAAAAATGTCATACTACGACAAGTATACATTAGAAAATCCACAAAAGTCATACAATATCTCAAGAATCTCATAGCATCAAAAAGAATATCATATTCTTTATTTACTTCACCAAGCCACAATAAATGACATACATATCAATGCCAATCGTAAAAGTTGGTGAAACGTAAATTCCAGAAATCATCAATTAGAAATCTAGACATCACAAGAAAAAGAGGATGGCCAATCCCAAGCGGAAGCATGAAAACTCACCAACACGTGTATCACAAACAATTCGGAACATCGATGAAGTACAAACGGTACGTCCAATGAATCAAAAAGCCAAGACTTCGATGTAATACAAACGGTACATCCAATGAATCGAAACACAAAATAATTCGAAACATCGACGCAGAGCAAACGGTACGTCCAATGAATCGAAAAGCCGAGACATCGATGTAGTACAAACGGTACATCCAATGAATCGAAACACAAAACAATTCGGAACATCAACGCAGTACAAACGGTACGTCCAATGAATCGAAAAGCCGAGACATCGATGTAGTACAAACGGTACATCCAATGAATCGAAACACAAAACAATTCGGAACATCGATGCAGTACAAACGGTACGTCCAATGAATCGAAAAGCCAAGACATCGATGTTGTACAAATGGTACATCCAATGAATCGAAACACAATACAATTCGGAACATCGACGTAGTACAAACGGTACGTCCAATGAATCGAAGAGCCGAGACATTGATTGTGACACCCCACCTCTATACCCACGCTAGCCAAGAACATTACTGAGAATGCTGTCAACTAGCACGGAGAATAAGGCTGTTGAGGAGCGACCATCCGTGTAATTGCTTTGCGCGAGCATCGATATGTCAGATGGTATATCATGCAATATTTTATCAAGAGGAAATCCGACATACCGACAGAAACTCAAAGCTACTACACAGTGGCTATAATATCTTCGGAAACAAATACAGAAATAAACATAACATAAATCAGTCACAGATAATTCACATCACAAAGGCGGAACAAGATATGAATATTACACATAAAAGTGTACATCAGAGTAGTGGTCAGAAAGATCCACAATAATACAAAAGAATAGCAACACGTGCTATACAAAAGAATACATCAATGAGTCGATATCTCAAGAGTATACAACAAAAACTACTAATCTAAGTAGTAAGCAAAAGGTCAGAGTAATGGATCCCTGGAGAGAAGTCAAGCAGAAGCACCTGTAACATCTCGGTCTGACCTGAGTATTATTTAATAAGAAAATAATAAACGGATCAGTCTAACTATAAATATCAGATGAAACGATATAGAATGAGAGATATGACTAAACACATAATAATCACAATGCCAAGCTGTGATATATATATAAGTAATTGAGAATCAACAAGAGATTAATCAATATCACCAAACCTACACAAGAATCAAAGGAAATGTCATACTCCTTATTTCGTTCACCAAACCATAAATATTGACGATTATATCAATGTCAATCACAAAAGTCCATGACACACGAATTCACCAATACACAAATATTGATAAAACTTATCAATGGAAATCACGAAAATCGGTGAAGCATAAATTCTAGAAATCATCTCAAGAAATCCAGTTAATGACACACGAATTCACCTATGCACAAGAATTAATAAATCATATCAATAGAAATCACAAAAATAGGTGAAGAAGAAAATTCCAGAATTCGACACACGAAATCCAGAAATCACACAAAATAGGGGGGAGGCCTATCACACGAACGGGAGCATGAAAACTCACCAACATATGTATCACACGAACGAGACGCTATCTCATGGTAGCTAGCCATTAATTTTTGACACAAGAACGGCCCGAAGACCATGGGTCGCTACCCCACATATGTGAGTTGAAACTCACACAAACGGGATTTAGTCTCCCTCGTAGACAAAGAGACATCGCACATTGCTAGTCTAAATCACAAAAATGATCGTCATGATCATCAAGAAGTGTCAATTACACTAATCTAGTAAATATATGAGTTTAGCTTCATGTCCCATAACCACTTGCTTAACTTAAATATTTACGAACAAACTGTAGATCTCCACTAGAAAATTGTCATAAGAAGTTCAATCGAACAAGTCCAAGAATTAACCGATGAAGTAAACGCAAGCGTTTCATACCACTTGTTTTACTAAGTCGTTTAATTAGATTTCTCATACGAGTGAGGTAAAGGTTTATATATACTAATAGATTGGAAAACAGTTTTATAAACGAATTTGGTATTAAAATAGTATTGAAATCGTTTGAGGAAAGAGTTTTGATATTTACTACTAGTATAGAAAACCTTTATATTTTTAAAGTGACAAAACACAAAGAAGATTGTAGGAACAATCAATCACTAAAATTCACATACGAAGACGTGAATAAAATCCAAAGAAACCGATAAAGAATCCATCGAAATGGATATTCAAAAATCCCTAAAAAGGAGTCATCAAAGGCATAATAAATGATAACAACAAATAGGATCATCACGAATCGATTTAAATTGGAATTCTCAAGCAAATAGGCAAGCAGGCAAAACACTGCTGATTCAGACGTCGGAAACAAGTGGTTCAGACGTCTGAATCTGGAAATATAAAAATTTCCAAAACACAATTCAGACGTCTGAATCAAGTGTTTCAGACGTCTGAAATAGGCACTTCTTAGCCTATTTCTTTTCTGGTTCCAAATGAACCAATTCTGACGTCTGAAACCCTATATTCAGACGTCTGAATCTGGGAATAGAAATCTTCCCAGACAATATTCAGACGTCTGAATATCCCGTTTCAGACGTCTGAATCTGGGGTTCAGGGCATTCCCTGAACCTAGGCCAAAAATGGCCAAACGAATATCGGAAACGATCGAACGAGCAAATAGCGATGACTAAGGAATTGCGTCTAACGACAACCCAGCCTAAACGGCTCTTCGATACGCCTCAAATATCAATGTCCAAATATCCATAATAGGATTTTCATAAATTAGACCAAAACACCAAAAATTTGAATATACACGAAATCAATCCAAACCAAAATCAATTGCACATGAATAAGTGTTAGGAATTCATACCTAACAATCGCAGATAATTATAGACAAAGATGTGAGATAAAAATCTCAGCTTTTTACAAAATCAAACAAGAAGAAGCTTGAAAGAAAATGGAGAATCAACCTCTCTTCAACACAACCCAAATGAGCTTGAATCTATGCTCAAAACAAGAACATTTCCAAAATTAGGTTTAGGAATTTCTGAAATTGGTAAGAGAATAAGTTGCAGAAGAAGAAGAGAATGCTTACCAATGGGTTCTCTTGAATTTGGAGCTAGGAATTTGAGGTTGCAAGAGGAACTAGGGTTTTGGAGTTTTAATTTCCAATCTCTCCCACCATTATTGCCTTAGAACTGAAAAGAGAAGATAATGAGGGTGAATGGGGAGGAGTGGCTCAGTTTTGAGTATAAGTTTAAACATAGGGCTGAACCCAAACCCAAACCCAAAGTGAAAAGTAGCAAAAATCAACTTTCTCCAATCATATCGAAGCTTATACTCAAAAAGGTCGAAAACGGCATTTTAAACTCAATGGGAGTGGTCCCGAGTTCTAATTCGACCGTATGCAAAAAGTAGCTTTTCGGACTAAATTTCGAGTATTGATAAAATATTTAAATAAAATATTTAAATATAAAATCGATAAATATGCAGGTTGTTACATTGATGTAGTACAAACGGCACATCCAATGAATCGAAACACATTAAAAGTACATGGGTCACTAGCCCACAAAGAAATGAGACGAAGCTCAATAAAATGAGGTATGGTCCTCCACGTCGATAAAGAGACATCGCACATTGCTAGTCTAAACCTCAAAATGATCATAATCGATCATCAAGAAGTGTCAATTACAGTAAGCTAGTAAATATATGAGTTTAGCTTCATGTCCCATAACCACTAGCTTAACATAAATATTTACGAACAAATTGTAGATCTCCACTAGAAAATTGTCACAAGAGTTTAAATCGAACAAGTCTAAGAATTAACCGACGAAGTAAACGCAAGCGTTTCATACCACTTGTTTTACTAAGTCGTTTAATTACATTTCTAATACGAGTGAGGTAAAGGTTTGTATATAAAAGTAGATTGATAAACGGTTTTAAGAAACGAGCTTTGTAAAAATAGTGTTGAAATCGTTTTGAAGAAAGGGTTTTGATATTCACTACTAGTATTAAAAAACTTTATATTTTAAAGTGACAAATCATAGAAGTGATTGTAGAAACAATCAATCATAAAAATTCACATACGAAGACGTGAATAAAATCCAAAGAAATCGATGTCAAATCCAACAAAATGGATATTTCCAACAATTCAAAAATAGAAGTCATCAAAGTCGAATGAATGATATAAACAACTCGGATAATCACAAATCGATAAAAGTTGGATTCACGAGCAAAATAGGCAAATCAAAGTGAAGCAAGCAGGTCGGTCGACCGGCCCAGATGGTCGGTCGACTGGTACAGAATTTGGAAACTACCGGGTTTCCAGGTCGGTCGACGGACACATCAGGTCGGTCGACTGATATGGGGACAGAAAGTTTTCTGCCCCCTGGTTCCATCGAACGGCCTACTGTGTCAGTCGACCGAACCTGCTTCCAGAGCAGAATCAGCCGAGGCAAAACCCAAAACACGCGACGGAGGCGAACGAGCGAGCAACGACGACTAGGGAATTACGCCAAGCGACAACCAAGCCTTGTATGGCCCTCCGAAACACCCCGCAATCACATTCAAACATCCATAAGAGGATTTTCACAAAAATTGGACTTAAAAACCAAAAATCGGAATATTCACCAATTCAATCCAAATCAAGAGCAAATGCACATGAAAAAGTGTTAGAAAGTCATACCTAACAATCAAAGATAGTTATAGACATAGATGTGAGGTAAAAATCTCACCTTTGAACCCGAAAAAAATGAATGAGAAGCTTGAAGACAAGGAAAGATCAACCACACTTCAATCTCAACACAAGAAGCTTGAATCTAAGCTTAAAAGAGAAACATTTCCCAAATTAGGTTTAGTAATTTTTTGAAATTAAAGAGAGAAAGAGTTGGAGAAGATGAAGAGAAGGCTTACCAATGGCTTCTCTTTGATTTTGGAGCAAGAATTTGAGTTTGCAAAGGAACTAGGGCTTAGGAATTTCTAATTCCTCTTCCTTTCCCCCATTTTCAGTTTTAGCTTGAGTTTGATGAGTGGGGATGAGTGAATGGAGAGGGGAGGGCTGAGTTAGAGTATAAGTGGGGTTAATGGGCTGAAACCCAACCCAAAGCCCTATAGAAAAAGTAGCAAAAATCAAATTACTCCGAACATATCGAAGCTTATACTCAAAAAGGTCGCAAACGGCATTTTAAACTCAATGGAAGTGGTCTCGAGTCCCAATTCGACTGTTTGCAAAAAGTAACTTTTCGGACTAAAATCCGAGGAACGATGAAATATTTAAATAAAATATTTAAATATACAATCGATAAATATGCAGGTTGTTACATTGTTAGTATATATTTGGAAAAACATAGCATATACAGTAAATAAATTAATCATAAAATCACAGACACAGAGTAATATAACAATAAGCAACTGAACAGATAAATAGTAGTTCATGAAGTTACTATATGAACGACGGAGTTTGAAATGAAATACAACATAAAATATCAAATACAATGTAGTCTCAAATACAAAAGCTACAGATAAGTCTGACAATAAACAACTGGGAACAACTGAGATAACTGCAAAGCTGAATAGATAAGAGACGGATCTTCCAGCAAAGCTTCATACTTCGAAGGTGAGTCAAATGTTGTGACACTCTTCTGACCAGGGCATAAAGCAAAACACAAAACACTTGAGTCGGGATTAACGTTTTTATGTTAGTAAAAAAAATCAAGTGAAATGTCCAAGTGAAATACAAATGCATAAAAGATGTTTTGGATTTCCATCCTTTAAGGATCCATGGAACTACCTACTATGTAGTAATATACGCTATTATAATATGTCTATCAGTAAAGTAAAGTATTAAAATAGCGTTAAGGCATTATCCATATCCCCCTTACACATTTTATATATTCCCGTAGTGTATATAGTACTGTAAGCTCCACTAAAACGGTGGTTTACTCAGAGGGCACTCCATAGGTACGGTATAAACCAAACTAGTAAAAGGCATCATAAGGCATGTGACAAGCCACACAAGGTAATGCCAGGGTAGGATTCTACCATTTGCAATCCCAGACTGGTGGTAACGCATAGCAGCAACTACTGCCTACCTCGAGACACATCCCAAATCAAAGGTGCACCCAATCGAATCACAAAGTAATAGAATGGTATCGAAGAAATGTGCCCAATAGGGGAGTGCGACCCCACTTGGCCCGATATAGCTCTTTTTTTTAGCCACGTCAAGCTGACTCACAAGAGCCATGGTTGCGTTAATACCTCATATAGATTTGTCGCCAAACCATCCTACTTCGTTTTGGAATCTCCCTCACATACACAGTTGTTAAAGTGGTTTTCAGTATTGGCAGAGAGTATGACAATATCTGATCTCAGTCTCTTTAATAACCAAATGCTTATTTCACACCGTGGTCATTTTATATATCACACAGTTTATACTTCATATCAAAATATCATAATCCTTAAAAATAAAATCACTTTTGAAATCATATTCACTTTCGAAATCGTATCACTTTCAAAATCATTTTCACCTCAAAAATCATAACCACACAATAGTTTATATATTAAAATAGTTTTTATTTAAAAATAGTTTATATATTAAAATAGTTTATATTTTAAAAGAGTTCATATATAAAAATAATTTATATTTAAAATTGTTTATATTTAAAAATAGTTTATATATTAAAATAGTTTATATTTAAAAATAGTTTATATTTAAAAATAGTTTATATTTAAAAATAGGTTATGGATTAAAATAGTTTATATATTAAAATAGTTTTTATATATATTTAAAAGAGTTTGTATTGAAATAGTTTTAAACTAGAATTGTTTCCTCCAATTCCACAAATCAAATCAAATAAACTTTAATTCCAAAATTTCAACTTAAATCAAAATCTCAGTTCAACAAATTTTCAAATTAAAAGGTTAAAGATTTAATTCAAATTCTCATTTAAAAACTATTATATCTCGATTTCAAATCCAGGTTAGAATTACAAATTTAAACCACTTTCAATTCAATACATGTCAATATTCAAACAATTTACAATAACTTAATTTGATGAATATCATTTATATTTCAAAATTCAACTTTAATCCTATTTATATTTCAAAATATCTTGTTAATCATTTTTAATAACATTTAAATAAAACCTCAAATTACAAATCTAAATCAAAATTAAATATCCAATAACAATTTCAGTTAAATTTGAAATATCCCTTTAAACCACCCTTATCAAAATCAAGTTATTAAGTTATAAAATCGTATCTTTAAAATCTTAGTATCAATGAGTTTCAAATCAACCCTTTTGTAACTTAAATTGAAAATCAATTCTTATTTAAAATTCAATTTTCAAACCAATTAAAATACAAATCAATTTCAATTCATCTTTCCATCCTTAATTTATTAAAGTTATAAATCTAATTTATTTATATTTTAAACTTATTATATATAAATTAAAGTTAAATTAAATTCTTATTAAATTTTATTATATTAATCATTATTAAATTACATCTTTTTCTTATTAAATCTATTTTAAATCTTATTTGATATATTTTAAAATAATAAAGTTATACGAAAAATTTATAATGTGCATTTCAAAACTTAACTTATAATTTTAAAATTTCCAAAACATATAATTTAAAAATCGAAAATTTACATATATATTTAAATTAAAATATCTTTGTATTATATTCTAAAATCAACACACATTTATTTCTCCATTTCAAAAATACGGAAATTATTTAAAATAGACTAACAGTGTTCGTATATAATTTCTATCCTATGGTCCAATGATACAGATATTTATCATTTCAATCCACAATTTATATTTAATATTTACGGGTATATATATCATTTTAACCCGCAATCCTAAAACTCAAAATCAATAAAATCATCAAGGTTTATCATTTCAACCCATAATGATTTTCTCCTAATTTATAATATCGTTCGGGCATGTATCATTTCAACCCATACGGAATTTCTAAACTAACATGGAACTTGTAGAGTGAGAACAAATATGATAATAATATAACATATCAACAACCGGCATATATCATCAGTAACAAATTTAAATGTAATATATATACAACAGGTTATGATGTCATATGTCATAGGTGAACAATTTCAGATAATGGAATATCTTATTTAACAATCAAATAGCTAAACAGTTCAAATTCAGCAGCATATTTCAATTTTCATTTCATATGAAATTGATTTACTAAATATAAGAATGTAAATCGTCAGTGATTGCTCACTTTTCGAGGCTAGAGAAATTAAACAACATGATAACCTACGAATTGAATCACGAACTCTATGACAAATCCAAAGCAAAGCAAAGTGAAGCAAGCACGATCTAGAACTCGATTGATCCAATGATACCAATATACATAGCTATATATTTTTTAAAAATTTAAATTTAAAACATGTATTTAAAAATAATTTTTTTATAATATATATAATTGAAAATCAACATTAAATTTAAAACACATATATGATAAAATCAAATTCTTTGTATATATATTTGAAAATTACCATTTCTTAAATACATCTAATAAAAATCAAAATATCTACATATGTCTAAAAATCAATATATATATATATATATATATATATATATATATATATATTATATTTTGAATATCAATATTTCTAAAAGAAATCAATATTCTTTTCTATATATGTATATAAGCTGCTTAAAATCATACACTGACTATATACATAATCAACAAAATATACGTAGGATTTTTCATAAAACATATGCAGACCAATGTACTTTGAAATTATACTTTAAAATGTATGTTAGGTAAACAGAAATATACTATGCTAACCGAAAAGCTGATAGGAAGAACAAAGCAAGATTTCGATGCAATGGTCAGAGCTATCCAGGCGGCTATTGCTATGCAGGCTCGACGAACTATCGCGTGGCGATGGGGAAAAAAGGTAGCTAGAGGGTCTCGGCTATGATAGTGAGGAGGATGGTAGAGGGGAAGATCAGAGAGAGGTCGGTGGGGAAAACTGGGTGGGTTATTGAAAAAGGAGCGGTTGTTGGATTTCAAGGTAGAGAGGGTTATCTTTCGGTCAGGGAAGGGAATCTGAGACATGGGATTGTGCTCAGGCGGAGACTTGAGGAGGGTTTGGTGGGTTGAATGCGGTAGTCTCGATGGCTGAAGGGTGCGTAAGCAGTTTTGGCTGGGTAAAACGAAGGCCAAAATGGCACGAGCCTGGTTGGTGTTGTGGGGAAAACATGGTGGCGTTAGGCGGAGGTTATGGGTAGAGGCTGTCAGTTGTGATGTTCGGCAGAGAGGAGGGGTGCGCCATTTGGCGGCGTGGTGGGTTAAATGGATCGGCTCGGTAGAGAGGGTTTGATGAGAGGACGAGTATGTTAAGCACAAAGAAGAGATGAACAGCTTCTAGAAAACAGTACGAATGCAAACTTACTGTAACAACCCCAAATTTTGACCTCGAAAATTCGACACTAATACGTCCACTGTAAAAGTGCCGAGAAATCGAACGTCGAAAATTCCAGATTTTTAGTGTAAAGAAGAAAAGGGGGTAGAAGAAGAACAAAAATCAACAGCATCTCACATTCGCAGCGGATTTAAATATAATATTAAATAATAGCATTTACAAAGAAAGCTGTAATTGTTAATTTTATAACAATACATCAAAGTATAATTATTAATACATAAACTGGACAGTTGTACAACTTGTCCCAGACTATAATCAAATCAAACTCAAATACACAGTGATAAACTCCATACGTTACTGCCATCCAGTTCGCCTCCTGAACTCCAAAACGTCCTAACCTGAAAATTTGTAATAATCAGTCTGACCCGAGCATTACATCAAAGTAACACCCGGGTCAGGCTAGAAACCAGCGTGAGTAAACCCATAAAATTTGAAGTACAAAATTATAAGACTTATTTGAAAACCTGGGGTAACTCGTACATCACAACGAGTTCATAACCTGTTAAAACCAATTCTTATTTCACAAATCGATCCCTAAGTACCACTACATAGTTTCAATGGTCCAGTTTACTTGAATAATTCTATTCCAGCCTATTGATTTCACATATCAAATCTATAAAGAATTATTGTAGATTACAAATCGAAGTGGTTTCGGGTATTTACCAGTACCCGACCCCGGACTCTCGAATACAATGTTATTCTTTAAGCCAAATGTTTAAGTTTAAACAATACAATTTATATTCAGGATTTCATATTGACACAACAATTCATCTCACATAAATAACCCACAATATAACAGCTTAACCAAAGTATTTCATATCATAAGGCATCATAAATCACATATCAGAGATATCAATAATCCAAGGCATTCAATTATGGTTTATTACTCATAAGCAGGATTAATTAATCATTTAATTTCTAATTAATTTAATTTTGATCACCAAATACCTTAAATTAATTACCCTTAAATCCTACTTAATTACTTAACCTAGTTTAATTAACAATAGTTAATTAACCAATGTTAATTATTTTCAGTAATTAACTTTTCCTTAATTACTTGTATTAATTAGTAATCCTTACTTAATACATTAATTAATTATCCTTAATTAATTACATGGATTATTTAACCTTAATTAATTACATTTATTAATTCACCCTTAGTTGTCAATTAATTAACCTTTAATTACTTATTAAATAATTCTTTAATTATCAATCAATTAATTAATTTAAAGATAAATCATTTATTAATTAACCTCTTAATTATTATTTAAAATCTTATTTAACAAACTTTAGGAATAAATTATCATTAATCTATTAACTTAAGATTTTAAGTTAAATTAATGATAAAAACATTTTATCTTCTCGATTACTACTTAATTACATAATTGGTTAAGTTTTAAAAAACTTAAGATTTAACTTAATCTAATTTAAAATAAATTACATATCTTTACTTAACCAAGCTTTTTAATAAACAATTATTATTTGAAAGAAATAGTTTAAGAAATTAGTTTTAAAACTTGATTATATTAAACTTAAAAACTTGTTATTCTCCATCATTTAACCCGAGTAAAACCTGAGCATTCCCGCACCCAACCCGAGTCACCATCTCTCTTTTCTTTTCCTTTTTAAACTTTTGTTTAAATTTTGAACTGTTATAAGTTGTAAAACCCTCGTGTACAACACGAAAACGAACCCAAGACAATTCTTCCCTTGTGCAAGACTAACCCCGAGACTTCTTTTCACCATCCCAATACAAAGCTCTGATACACAGAGACACCACGTGCACGTGCACGACTGTTCGCCGACGATCTGGCCACCCATACCACTATCGACAAGTCGTCATCGACCTACCCTTTCGATCCCGACCACCCAAACTAAGAATCAGGCTCGAAATCGAAATCGAACTCAACTCACCGAACCTGCAACAGAAACAGGTTGCCAAAAAAAGCCTCGACTCGCCTATTCCAATCATCGAAGTCCTTACCACCACGTCCACAGCTTCGCCGATGAGCCATGCTTCCATTCCCCCAACTTCAGTCATGTCTGATGCTCCCTTGACAACGCAAAAGCCTCGGCTTCAATGTCGACCCAAATGAGCTGTTAAACCCTAAAACTCCTTCGACCAGCCGCCATGGTGGCTTAAAAATCCAATGACTATTTTTACTGAAATCACCTACCTCCAGGCTAGCTTCACCCATGAACTCGAGGCCCTAGACCTCGTCGATCATCAGAAAATGATCAAAACACAATTTTCGTTCAATATGCAATTTCACTTGAAATACAAGCTTAAAAATCATGATTCATTTTCTAAAAATCGTAGGTTTTGAAAACACAACAGATTATATTCATGAATCAACCAATTACTAAAATCGAGATTTCGATATAATTTAAGTTTCACTATACTTCTTTCTTTAGGTTTAAACTAGCTTCAGGTTCTTATTGAAAATAATTTTAAAATCTACATCTTGTTATTACTAACAGGTTTTGTTTATAAATCAAATCCTAAAGAGAATTAGGGGAAGAGCAATTTGATATTGAACATAGTTTAAACTAAAAGAACTAAGAACAGAGCAAACACTATTGTTCCAGACATGCATACAAACGTCCACATACATATATACATGCATTCATATTTAAACCATCATGCAAACACTAATCACACTTAACTTTAAGTAATTTCTGCATGTATCATAATTTACCAGATTTAAACTTTTTAAAAAATAGTTTGTTTGCTCACCTGTTTTTAGAGGACAAAGAACAGGGTTTATTCCTGGAATCTTGATTCTGAAGCTAAAAGTTGATTTGAATCTACTATGTTTGAGTTGAAATCTGAATTCACTTGATCTTAGCTTGCTTAAACTCATATTGGAAAGGCGCTTGAAGAAATTGAAGCTGTTGTTGTTTGATTTTTATATTTTTTTTCCTGGTTTGTTATCTCAAGTTTAGTTTGAAAATGAACAGATCAAAGAAAAAAATGAGAAAGGAGTGGAGATAATTATATAGCCTATTTATCTTTTATTTATTATTTTAAAAACTAAAAGAAAATAATGACACTTGTTAAATTGTATACACTTGTAAATTGTATGTAACAATAGGTTTACATTTGTAATTTGCATGAACTAAATTGTTTTATATGTTTATATATATTTATATTATAATTTCAATTTTTTTTTATTTTTTTTTATGTCTTATGTGTTTGTATTTAAACATTCTCTCCTATTTATATATCTATAATTTAAAAGAAAATGATATAAAACTAATTATATACTAAAAATAATCATATATACATATTAATTTTAAATCCAATTTATTTCCAAGATGTTTACAATTGCGTTTCAAACCCAAATTTTATTTGAAAATCTACTTTTATAACTATACATAACAAATACTTGTTTCTTTTTCTTGAAAAAGAATAATTTTAGGTCATTTTAAATAATTTATAAAAGAATATTAACACATTATTATTACCCAAAAATCCGGGTTATCACACTTACATTATATTTTCTCCTTTACATAACTTTATATATAATATTATTAAACTAATAGAAATGAAGGGAGAGAGTAGAGAACCCAAAAGAATGAACGAACCAACAATGTTATAAATTAAGTATAGGGAATAGTAAAAGTCATGTAAGTTGAATTTAGATAAAAATAAATTTTAATGACTATTGGTTATCACGGGTGTCCAATTGAAAGGTCATAGGAAACCAAAAGTTAAAAATTGGGTACCAATACGGCTAATCGTTTTGCCAATTTCACCTAGCTCCAGATACCGAAATGCGCAAATGAATATAATGCGGAGATTGGCACAATGAGGCGAATAGAATGGTACATAGATATAAGTGATATAACCATCCTATCAAAAATCGATATTTCACCGCCAAGATGGTGCTAAACCCCATCGAAAATAATATAAACGAAGTTAGAGGAGTCCAAATTTTGTGAAATGAAATATGACGTCTCACTCAAAAAATAATTTATATTTTTATTATATTAAAATATTCAGGTTTCGTGAATGTTTTATTTCTATCAAATACTAACTGATTTAAATTTAAATACAATTACATAACAAACTAAACTTCCATATTCTTTGATGAAAATCTGACATTTGCTATGTCTAAATAGATGTATTCCAAATACCAAATTTTTATTTTAAAATTTTAATATATATATATATTTCAACAAAAAAATTAGTTAATTATATTATAAAAATCGTTAAAAATTCTAGGACGTTACATCGTATTTATGGGAACACTGCAACAAACACCTTGTAAATTAGGTTTCACAGTTTGACTATAAGGTGTTCGGCGATACATTTGGTTAAAATTGAATTTTAATATAAGGTGTTTGCTAAAAAGAAATATTTCAGGTTTTTTATAAAGAGTTGATTTGATAAATCAAAATATATTTTCATTGAAAGGAATTTTGGAGAATTTAAAATCTTGGTGTCTTCGAAAAGGATTTCAAATGTTTCTGGAGAAAGGTTGATAACAGTATTACTAGAAAATATTTTAAAGTATAAGTATTTTAAAAAGGAATTTGAGAATAATATTTTTCTTTGATAGTTTGAGGGATGAGTCATGATCTGTTTTGTGATGATCTGAATAATCTTCAAAATGAAAATCAAACGTTTGCTTAGGCAAATGTGATTATGCGCTTAGTAAATTATTCTCTTTGTCATCGTACGATCGATTTCCTAGAAATATGTATAGTATTTTTTCAAAAAGGGGTTCGAAAAGAAGAAGTATTTTATAAATATCTAGTTTGAGTGACTCGAAAGTGTCTAAAAATGGGCAGGAGATGTGTTCGGATGGTAAACACTTCTCTTGAGTATTACCCTTCTTGGTAAAGGTATATATGAAATTATTTGGTGGTACTTAGTTCGTTGATATCGTTTTGGAGTTACTCGAGCTATATGCATATTTTCTGTGGGTTAAAATAAAGTATCATTTCAAAAAGTTCTAAAAATAAAGTATCATTTTAGAAAGTTCTTAAACAAAATCTAAATATTTGGCTCCTAAGTTTTCAAAATAAAAAGGTATTTTGATTAAAGAGTTGGTTAATAAATGAAGTTTTTAATCAAGCTACATTTAATAAGGTGGTTTAATGAATTTGTTCTGTTAAACCATGTCTTTTGACTTTAACATCTTGGATATGAAAAATCATTTGATGTTATTAGGCAGGCTATTAAACAGTTTTACCTTAGAGGTGTCTAAGAAAAAGTAGACTCTAGGACGGAGTTTGGATACCAGCATCCTACTGTTCTTAGCTACTTATCATACCAAATGGGTAAAGAAGTCGTATTAATCGACTAAGTTCTAGAATCCAGAATTATTTTGGGCCTATAACTGAATAGAATGAGTTGAATAGAATATAAAAATCAGATGTTTCCTTCGTACTCTTAGGATGTAGGAGAGTATTATGCAAATAATAAGGTAAAATGATTTTATGAAAGGTTTCATAAATAAGTTGTAACATTCTTGTTTGAACCTAAGCTGAAATTTTTATAAAATGCTTTCACGAATCTTTTTGGGAGTGTAAAGAGTAGTTGGGCTGTAAGAACCTTTAGATGAGTACGTATTCTGTATATAGATCATTTCCCTTTCTCACAGTTCTCGATCCATGATTCGAGTATATGACTTACGGTGTCCAACACTGTTCCAAATAAGGATTTATCATTCGATTTTTGATGATGAACACTTGGTGAGAGTACTTAATGTGGTACAATTTTTTTTTATCGTAATATATGGCTATGTAAGAAGAACGAAGGTTTTTAATTAAGAAGCCTGATCGGAGTCTGCACTAGGAAGTCAGGCAGGAACTACTATTTCAGAAGTATGGCTATGTACTCGAGTGGGTGAATCATATTTTACATAAGAATGATGTATGAACATCATACGGATAGATGATAGTGTTAAGTGTGTTTGGGTTAGGGTTGAGGTAAAATTTAGGGGTTGAAAACATTTTAACAAGAGGAGAGTGTAACCACCCGAAATTTCACCGTTTTGATTTGCGAATATTTAATTAGTAATAAATATTGAATTAATGGATTTTATAATTAAATAAAAATACTTTAAATAATAACTAGTGGCGGTGAAATGGTTTTCCAAATTTATTTAAATATATAGTTCGAAGAAAAATAAAAAATGTGACCGAAATTCGATTTTAGAATTTTCGACTTGTCATCGGCTAAATTGTGTCGAAAACATTGTAAGCACTTTAGAATAGACATACACGTACATTTCCTAATGAGTGAGGATATTATGGTAAACACATATATACATATTTACTTAATAAGATATATTAACTTTGATGTGACATTTTCCTAAGCATTTATAAATAAAAGTAAATATAAATGTCATATTATATCTCATCACTTAAAACATTCAAGAACAAGATATTTAAATGCTTGTTGGTGCATGAAGAAGGGAGGACATGCTCATGTGAGCATCAAGGAGGTAAGGGGGAAAAGGTTGGTGAGGTGGCATGCACGTAGTGGAGGGTAAGTACTTTAAGGCATTTTAGTAATTTGGTTATTCCATGTTGTCTAAAAACAATTCCTATAATTTCCTTGTAACACCACATATTTTATAAAATTATTTATAATAATTAAATGGTTAAGTTAAATAAAATAATGTGAAGATTAAAAGGTTGAGATTTGATTAACAAAGGATAGTCGTGCCATGTTAGCGTGTCAATTAAAATGAAATAACCTATGTTAATGTGTTAGGATACGAGAAGGGCAATATGGGAAATAGGTATGGCTTATACCCTAAACCCTTAGGAATCTGACTCACATTCATTTTAATTTTACCCAAACTAAAGTTTCCAAAGGCTGGCCACCATTATTATTCTCAAGAAGAACATTAAAGCTAGGATTCAAGGGAAGGGAAACAATTTACTAAATAAACATCAAGTCCCATATCTATAATCTCAAAGCTAAGGTGAATAATAACTACATCCCAATTTCTTTTAGATTTCGATTATAAGATTAGACCCGAAATGATTTTGCAAGTATATGCCATGTTTTAATGATTAAAATTATATATATATATATATATATATATGTATGTATGTATGTATGTATGTATGTATGTATGTATGTATGTATGTATGTATGTATGTATGTATATATATATATGTTGATGGATTATATATGTTCATGTTAGTTTTGTGATATGTTCGACATGATAACCTTATTTATCGACATCCAAATGCCTTGAAAATTTTAATATAGGTCAGAAATGATGTTTTAGAGACTGGTTTCGATTTTCATAATTTTTGGAATTAATATGGATTTTATATTAATTTTTTAGTGAAGGAAATTGTTTATTGGGTTATAGATTATTTACTGCTAAAATAATGATTATTTGGGTTTGAAATTTTTATATGTTGGAAAACATATTAAAATATGTTTTTTGGAATTTTTATAGATTTTTCCTAAGTGTTTTGATGAATATATAAGATTATTTAATGTTTGGTACTTAAATGTTTTATATATTTAATTAAGGAAAAAAGGGTATTTTATAAAATAAATGATTATTTAATTTTAAAAACTGTGGCAGCATATTTTTGAAAAGTAATTGTTAACCAATGAGATTTTGAAAAACAAAGGCAGGTTAGTTGAAAAGATTTCCTTTTTAAATTAATACAAAGAAATCATAATTTTTACATGTTTCAGCCTTTACGGTAACAAACATTCCGACCCAAACCTTCCGACAAGGTCGAAAGGTTCAAAGCTATCAACCAGGTCAAACCAATGCATATGGTATCAAGCTACTTGGAACTAATGAATTGGACAGAGTCGAAGGGTTCTAAGTAGAAGGGTTGATGACCAAAGAGGTTGGGGTATGTTAGTTTTATAAACCAAAAGCTTTCACCTGCTTTGCTTTCGAATAAGAGCTTTCGACTTGGTCATTTTCGACCAGGCCAAATGTTTAAAGTAAGGGTTGTAAACCTTTCGGCATAGTCGAGAGTTTATTACTGTTCTAATACTATTCTATTTTGAAACCTTTCGACATAGTCGAAGAGTTACTGCTGCTTTATAGATGTTTTGTTTTGAACTTTTCGACAAAGATGAAAGGTTTACTTGTTTTAAAAACTAGTCGCTTGTGACGCCCCACCTCTATACCCACGCTAGCCAAGGGCACTACGGGGTAATGCCATCAACTAGCATGGAGAATAAGGCTGTTGAGGAGCGACCATCCGTGTAATGGCTTTGTGCGAGCACCGATATGTCAGATAAAATAATAACTTTTCATTCCATCTCAAGAGGAAATACGACATACCGATACAAACACAAGACTACTACACGGTGGCTATAATATCTTCAGAAACAAACATAGAAATAAGAATAACATAAATCAGTCACAGATAATTCATATCACATAGGCGGAAATAGATATGAATATTACACATAAAAGTGTACATCAAAGTAGTGGTCGAATAAGATCCATAGTATCACAAAAGAATAGATACCGGTGTAAGGCAAAAGGATAAGTATACATCAAGGAGTCCATATCTCAAATGTATACAACAAAAACTACTAATCTAAAGTAGTTAGCCAAAAGTCAGATGATGGTTCGATAAGGAGTCAAGCAGAAGCACCTGTAAAATATCAGTCTGACCCGAGTATTATTTAAGAAGAAAATAGTAAACGGATTAGTCAAGCTATAATTATCAAATAAAATGAGATATAAGAAGAGATACAATAATAAAACGTATGATAAATAAAAACATCATACAATGACAAGTTTACATTAGAAAATCCACAAAAGTCATACAATATCTCAAGAATCTCATAGCATCAAAAAGAATGTCATATTCTTTATTTAATTCACCAAGCCACAAAAAAATGACATACATATCAATGCCAATTGTAAAAGTTGGTGAAACATAAATTCCAGAAATCATCAATTAGAAATCCAGAAATCACAAGGGGAAGGCCAATCCCAAACGGAACGCTATTCCATAAACCGGACATCGACGCACCTAAATAGATACGCCCCATGCACAGTCAAACATCGACGCACCTAAATAGGTACAACCCATGCATAAACAAACATCGACGCACCTAAATAGGTACGACCCATGCATAAACAAACAACGACGTGCCTAAATAGGTACGACCCATGCATAAACAAACATCGACGCACCTAAATAGGTACGATCCTCCACGTGGACAAGGAAACATCGCACGTTGCTAGTCTAAACCATAAAATGATCATCATCGATCATCAAGAAGTGTCAACTACACTAAGCTAGTAAATATATGAGTTTAGCTTCATGTCCCATAACCACTAGCTTAACTTAAATATTTACGAACAAATTGTAGATCTCCACTAGAAAATTTGTCACAAGAGATTCAATTGAACAAGTCCATGAATTAACCGACGAAGTAAAACGCAAGCGTTTCATACCACTTGTTTTACTAAGTCGTTTAATTAGATTTCTCATACGAGTGAGGTAAAGGTTTGTATATACTAATTGATTGGAAATCGGCTTTAAGAAACGAGCTTTGTAATAAAATAGTGTTGAAATCGTTTTGATATTTACTACTAGTATAGGAACCTTTGTATTTCAAATCATAGAAATGATTGTAGAAACAATCAATCATCAAAATTCACATTTGAAGACGTGAATAAAATCCAAAGAAATCGATTACCGAATCCATCAAAATGGATATTCTCAAAAATCCCGATATAAAAGAAGTCATCAAAGTCGATAATAAATGATAATCAATAAATCGGATAATCACGAATCGATAAAATTGGAATTCTCAAGCAAATAGGCAAATAGAGCCCAGAGAGCAGATTTAGACGTTTGAAATCAAGGATTCAAACATCTGAATCTGGAAAAATAAAAGTTTTCCAGAACATAATTCAGACGTCTGAACCCTATGTTTCAAACGTCTGAAATAGGTATTTTTAGCCTATTTCCATTCCGGTTGCTCACGAGAAAATTCAGACGTCAGGAATTTTGATTCAAACGTCTGAATACTGGGAAATAAAAATTCCCAGTATAATATTCAGACGTCTGGAAATACAAATTCAGACGTTTGAAAACTGAATTTCAGGCATTCCCTGAACCTAGGCCAAAGATTGCCAAACGATTATCGGTAGCGATTGGACGAGCAACGACGACTAAGGAATTATGCCAAGCGACAACCCAGCCTTAATGGCTCTTTGATACGGCTTGAATATCAATGTCCAAATATCCATAATAGGATTTTCATGAAATTAGACCAAAACACCAAAAATTGGAATTTACACCAAATCAATCCAAACCAAAATCAAATGCACATGATTAGGTGTTAGGAATTCATACCTAACAATCCAAGATAGTTATAGACTTAGATGTGAGATAAAAATCTCACCTTTAAACCCAAATCAATGAAGGAGAAGCTTTTAAAACAAGCTAAGATCAATTCCTCTTCAATAACAACTCAAGAAGCTTTAATCTAAGCTTAAAAGAAGAACATTTCCTAAATTAGGTTTAGGAATTTCTGAAATTGAAAGGAGAATGAGTTGGAGAAGAAGAAGAGAAGGCTTACCAAAGCTTCTTCTATAAATTTGGAGCTAGAACTTGAATTTGCAAAGATGTTTAGGGCTTGGAGTTTTAATTTCCCATTCCTCTCTCCATTTTCAGTGAAACTTGAGTGTTAGAAAAATAAGAATGAAGTGTAGAGGAGAGGTGGACAGAGCTAGAGTACTAAGTGGGGTTAATGGGCTGAAACCCAACCCAAAGCCCTAAGTGAAAAGTAGCAAAATTCTACTAACTCCAAACATATCAAAGTTTATTCTCAAAAAGGTCGCAAATGGCATTTTGAACTCGATGGAAGTGGTCTCGAGTCCTAATTCGACTGTTTGCAAAAAGTAGCTTTTCGGGCTAAAATCCGACGAACGATGCTATATTTAAATAAAATATTTAAATATACAATCGATAAATATGTGGGTTGTTACATCGCTTCTGTGATAACCCGAATCTTAGGCGTCTGTTAATTGAAAATTAACAAATGAAGGTTTAAAAATAAAATAAAGATTGAATTATAAATATCTAAATAAATATTTATATTAATAATTTTCCTAAATAAAGTATTAAAGTTTGATACTATTAGTTTAATAATCTTCTTTTATAATTATTTAGTTGGACAAATTTATCTTTCCAGAATTAATAAAAGTGATTTTCTAATCATAATATAATATATAGGTATGTATATACATTGAATTGGAAATTATATTTTTATTGATTTTCAAGATTTATTTAAAATTGAAATTCTATATTCAACACTAAAATAGTTTCTATAAGGTATAAAGTAAGATTTGATAAATATGTGTGTATATATATTGTATTGATTTAAGAAATTAATGTATGCACAAGACTTGGGTAAAATAAGATTTAATAAATAATATTATATAAAAATACCTAAACATATTAGGTACACTTTAATTACAAATATAAACAACTTCACTATGCATTTTAACAAATATAAACATTTATAAGCATTTATTTCTTACATTCATACATTTGTAACGAGATAATCATTTACATTGACAATTGTAAGCTTTGTATTTACAAGTGGCATTTGTTCATTTTATTTTCTTTAAGAAAATATAATTATCATATTAGAAGAAAGCTAAAATAAATAAAAAATCCTACTCTTTCATTCCAAGAAAACAAATAGGGAAACATATTCATGTCTTCAAAGTCTTCTTCCATCATAAAAAAATTTAAAACTAAAATCTGGAATGAAGATCGGGCCTGGAAATCAAATCAAATCAAAAACAAAAAGATTTAAAGGGTGCAAATCAATTCAACAAGTCTAGATTCAACTCTAATGCCAAAAGATAAAGGTCAAGTTTCAAGCAACAAATTAAACAACAAGCTGTCCTCTGTTTTCTGCTAACTGTGAGTAAAATTAACCTATTTAAAACTAGATTCTGTTGATATCTGGATGTTGTGAATATATTTGAAGTATAGTTGTGATAAGTTCTTGCATGAAGGTAAATATTATTGTATATTTATGTGTGTAAAATAGAAATGCATGTCTGGGAATAGGGAAGACAATGCTATGTTCAAAATTTCACAGGTTTTAAAACCTAATCAAAATCTAAAGCATCTCACCTAAACAATTTAGAATTTGATTTCTGAATGGAAAAAAAATTAAAATCTCATCTAATTCTAGGAGTAAGTAAAGATTTTAAACAATAACAGATTATGCAATATCCACCTGTACAAGTTGAATCACTCTGTTAAATATTGTTACAGTAAGTAAGCAATCTAAACTTAATCTGTTAAGGATTTTGCGTGTGATTAATAATTGAAGTAGTGTTTTCAGGTAGAAAGCAAAGTGTTTTCTGTGTATATAGTTATGTTTTTTTTATGTGCTTGCTGTGAAAATATATATATATATAATTTTCTATATGGTAACAATCACATGCAATGTACAAATTAATTAAATTCCTCCCCATATGTTAAATTTTAGGTTGTGATCCTTACAAGTAAATTGTTGATAACAACTAGGTGATATTTCTAAAAATATTTTTAGCTTTAATTATCAAATAAGTTTATAAAAACCTGGAAAACACAGTGAAGCTATTTCCAACCACAAAATCGAATGTTTAGATTTCAAGCATGGATTATGTAGCTGGATTCGATCTTTGAAGAGACGAATTTTAGTGATTGTATCAAGAATTTTAGATGTGTAATTGATTGGATCTTTGGGGTTGAACGGAGATGGTATTTTTGGTAGAATCTGAAAATCGACAATGGGATGGTCGACATGCTTGATGCTGGGGATAGTTTGAAGGTGGAGTTACACTAGAAAAATGGCGGAAGGGTTAAAAGATCATCGTGGTGGTGTCGTGACGGGGTTGTAGGGTTTAGTGGTTTTTTTGGGTTGGTCGATGTTCTTGTGACATTCTCTGTGATGAGGTAGCATCGGAGTTGATGGGTTGTTGGGGAAATAAAGCAGTGGTCATCGGCGAGGCAGTGGTCAAGAACTCGTGAATTCCGATGATCGGCATTGGGGGCGCCATGAGAATTTCTGGGCGAAGTTTTCTGTTCCAGTTTGACTAAATAGGCTAAATTTTAAATTCGAGCTTGATGCCTAGGTAGAACGGTCGGAAATGAAGGAGATGTTGGTCGTTGATTTGTTGACGGTACGAAGAGAGGGGAGATCGCCGGCGATCTCCTGTACACGTGCACGGTGATTGCCTCTGTGTCAGGATGTTGGATTGGTGGCTGTTCAAAATAATACTCGGAGTGATGCTCGGGTTAAAGGGGGAACTGGCTCGGGTCTTTGCTCGTGTTTTGGAATTGTATTACTGTAACAAAGGAGAAAGTAAAAAAAATTAAAGAGGAGAAGTTAGTTGAAGTGTTTGTTGGGCTTCAGCCCGATACTGTTATGTTGTGTAATGATGGGTTCGGTTCTATATAAATTTTGGGTTGCCAAACCTTTGGGCCAAAGTGCCTTTGCACATTTTAAGCAAGGTACTTGCCAATTTAAACAAATTTCCAAGATTTGAAGATGAAATCCAAATTGTTGTTTAAGTGAACTAAGTTGTAATTAAATATTAGAACAAATTATTTAATGAATTAGGATGGATAATTGATTAATTAAGTAGAGATTAATGAATTGGAAATTAGTAATTAATTAATAGTTGAATTAAGACTATTAATGTAAGTAATTGGAGAACAAGTTATGTAAATGAATTATTTAGCGTATGTAATTAAAAGATAAATTTGTTAGGAGTTAATTAGTTAGTGTAATTAATTAAGGATTGATAAATTAAAGAATTTAATGATTAAATTTCAGGGTTAGTTAACTAATGAATGTAATTAATGAAAGAATAATTAATTAATAGTATGGAGTAATTAATCGGTGCAATTAATTAAGTAATTAATTACTAAAAGTAATTAATTGAGTTGATAATTTTAGTTAATTAATTAAGTTTAATTAATTAAAGGTAATCATTTGATGTTGGGTTAAGTATAATTACATAAGGAAATTAATGAGGTGGAAATAACTTAGTGTAGTAATTAGTGGATAATACATGTAATTAATTAAAAAAGAAATTTCTTGTTGGGAAGTAATTAAAAGTTAATCACTTAGGAGAAGTAATTCAGGGTTAAATTACTTGGTGTGATTTATTAATTAATTAAGGAGTTGATTAATTAAGATTAGTTAATTACTGTTTAAGATTGATTTAGGCTGATTAATGGAGGATTGATTACTGGAAAAAAAAGCTAAGAATAATTCTTTTGTGTAATTAATGAAGAGTTAATTACTTATTGCAATTAAAGATAATTAATCAAGGGTGACTAATTAAAGGGTGATTAATTAATTGATTTAATGAATAAGAAGGCAAGATTTATTTGATGAAAGTAATTAATTTAGCTATAAATGGTGATTAATAAATCATTATTTATGTATGGATTGATGTTAGTGATTGCCTTGAAGAGTTTGAGATCTTAAATTGAGATAAGTAATGCTGTGTAACTTGAATGTTTTGATATGTTTAATTTAAATGGTGATGATGTGGTTATCTATTGATGATAAATTACTGTGACCCTGTGTTTAAAATTGAATTGTGTCTCACTTGAAATACTTGGGTTAAGATGACTTTGGGTTTGAAGAGACCGGGGTCGGGTATTAGTAAATACCCGAAACCACTTCGATTCTTTGTAATTTGATATATGAAACCAATAGAATAAAGTGAAATAATTTAAGTGAATTGGACCATTTAATCTATGTCTTGGCACTTAGAAATTGATTGTGTAATGTAAGAAATGTCTATAACGACTTGTGAAATTATAAATTTGTACAAGCTACCCCGGGTTCACATTAGTTGTATGTTTTTATATTCCATGTTAGATGGGTTTACTCACGCTGGTTTCCAGCCTGACCCGGGTGTTACTTTGATGTAATGCTTGGGTCAGACCGAGTATTATAGATTTTCAGGTAAGGACGTTCTGGAGCTCAGGAGGCAAGCTGGAGAGCAGCAACGTATGGAGAGCTTCTGATGTTAATAAATTATAATATCTGAAACAGATAGATTTATCTGTTCTGTAAACCTGTTGTAACTCTGATATAATAAGTGTAATTTGACAAGTATAGTTTCCTTTGTATAACTATTATTTATGTGATATTATATTTTATCCGCTGCGAATGTGAGATTCCGAGTTTAAGTTTTATGTTTTCTTCTTCTTCTCTTTCTTCTTTTCACTAACTATCTGGAAATTTCGAGATCGAAATTTTCGATCGTTACATTTGGTATCAGAGCTGAAGGTTAAGTGAGAACCTTGGCTCTATTGGGATTACTCATTAAGGATAGGGTAGGTGGTACCCTAGAATGAGTTGAATGTATAAATATGAGAGAGTGTACTTGTTATTTTCTTATATAAAGGTTTTTAAATGATTTCAAAAGTAAATGAATCTTATATAAGAAATAGAGTATCTATTATATTAAGGAAATTGGTTGTTAAAAATTATTGGAATTTAATTGAGAAGTAATAGAAATACAACCAAGCTGAAATTTAATCTTGAATTCGGGAAAGATTTCAGGATAAGGATAATCAATTAACTTATGTAATTAATTAAACTTTATTTAATGAGATTATTTAATCGATAATAATTGGAATTGATAAATAAGAGGGAGTTACTTAATGAAGTAACTAGAGATAAGTAATTTAAGGGACAATTACTTAATGAAGGTAATTAAGAAATAAGTTAATTTTCGAATGTGATTAATTAATGATGTAATTCATTTAAAGAAATAATAAATAATATTATTTAAGGCATTTGAATGAATTGGTCCTATTTCAAATAAGAGTTATTTGAAAATTTAAAGAGAATTTGTTTTGAATTAAAACTAAAGGTGGTTTAAAATTTTAAAGTATAACTTGGTATGTAAAAGAAATTAACATGTATACATGTGGATATACATAATCTCAAAGATGGTTTGAGATAAACCCTAAATATTGAGTTTTAAATTTGGAATGATCAACCTGATTTGAAAATTTGAAGATGAAATTAAGATTTAACTTGGAAAGTTAAATGATTGATTATATTTGAAATCTAGAATTTGGAAATGAATTGGATGATATCATCCTATTGTCATTAATAATCTTTAAATTGTGAATTAGATTTGTTTAAATAAATAAAGAAGTGGATTGTGGTAATATATCCATTGTGGAGACAAATAAAATTTAATTTAAATTTAAAATTAAGGATATGAATTCCTTTAAACTTAAAATTTGAAAAAAAAAATTGAAACTCTTACTTGAAACTTGTAATGAGTTAAGTAAAGACAATTTAAAGTGGAATTTTGAGAATTAGACTCAAAATTAAATTGTTTAAAGGTAAATTGATTTAAAGGAATCAAATAAACATTTGAAGTATTAACTCGAATTTATATAATTCGAGATGGTTTAAATTTGGAATTTGAATTGAAATAGTTCAAATTGAATTTGATTTGAATTAATTGAAATTGTGATCGAAAATGTATAAGTATAAAATTCAAATGGAATTTGAATTGAATTTGAGAAGAAATCAGGAATAATTCAACTTGATTCGGATGTGGAGTTTGGAATTGAGATTAGTTCAAACTGGAGTTGGAATGAATTAAAAATGGAACTAATTCAATTGAATTTTTTTGAATTAGTAGAATTTGAGATCAAGGTTGAATAAAGTTAAATTTGGAAAGAACTGAGGTTAATTCAATTTGAATTGGATTGAATCAATTTCAATGGAAATTAAATTTGTTTAAATTGGAAATTGGGTCAATTTAAATGGTAGAGGAAATTTAAATTGAATTGATGAGAATGGAGATTAGGAAGTGAGCAGTTTTGACTCTGGACTATTTTTTTTAATATAAATTGTTTTAATATAAACCCATTTTCCAAAGCTATTCATTATACATACAACCTTTCTTTTAAAAGCCAAATTATCTTAAACTTGTTTTATAATTATCTTTGAAGCTGTTTAACAATTTTCCAACTGTTTTATAAACCAATTACTATATTTCAACTATTTTACAAAACTAATTATTATCTTACTATTATTTTGCAATTATTTAAAATTTCTATAATTATTTGACTATTTTCCAACTATTTTACAACTACCTAACTATTTTACACCTATTTTATAAACTAGTAATTATTTTCCAACTACTTATCTATTTTTTTAATATTTCAAGTTATTTTCTAAATTTAAACTGGACGGAGTTCAAACTGTTAATGGTTAAATACCCAATCGGGTCAAGAGTTTAAGGAATAATCCAAATGTGGATCTAGGCAATTGTGAGTAAATGAATGAAATTCAAAGTAAATGTGAATAGAAATGGAATTGATTTGGCTATTAACCAATAAAGATAAATACGAAGGGTGTACGTATGTTATTCTATTCGCATAATGATTTGATCCAGATTCGAGCACAGAATTTCGAGATAGTTATATCAATCCGAGTGGGATTTTTCACTCGATTTTCGAAGGCAAACCTGGATACGGATTGTTGATTGGTTCTGGATGTTCTCTAGTTATGACTATGCAAGGAGAATGACGATTTCTGATCAAGAAACCAGATCTGTGTCCGCACTAGGAAATCGGATGGACGATACTAGTTCGGAAATGAAATTGTGTGATCGAGTGAGCAATCAGATTTGCATGGCGTACGAATGATATGTGTACATCGTACGAATTGAAATAAAAATGATATTGAAGGGAGTAATCAAATTTGAATATTTGATTTTTGAGTAAACAAAGTTAAGTATCTTTGTTTTATAAAATGAAACTCCCCTTGATGAATCTATTGTTAGAAGGAAAGGATTTTGAAAGTGTTTGAAGTATAAAAGGATTTTATACAAGTTTAAAATGATCCAAAGATTTTATCAAAGATTTTATATATATCTCTATATATAAAGGATCATATGAGGATTTTGAAAAAGGTTTTGGGAACCTTTGGTTTTGGAAAGGCTTTTGATTTTTGGGTAAAATCAATATTAAATTTGGAAAGCCTAGTTTGAGAATTATCAATTTTGGGATAATCGATTTTGTGTAAATGAGCTTTGTATGAGATCATACTAGTTGTATGATTTAAAGATACTATATATGTATAGTATAAAATGTTTTGACAATGGCTCTGGGGAAAAAAGCGCTCCCTTGAAATGAACTTCTTAGGAGTACCATCGGGTGGTGCTGCCTTGAGCCCCAAGGGGGGGTTCTAAAGTTGATCCTGTGAGGAGTCCGGACAAAACTAGTTCCTGAGGATTATGAGTTGAGTATACCATAGCGAAAGTCGTGTGTGCCGCTGAGAGCCAACAGTCTGCGTTTGATTTTATATCGGCAGACTGCGATCTATGTAGGAGTGGAGAGGTTTCATTTCGACAGCGAAAATCAGAGGCCGCTGAGAGCCTGCAGTTACATGGACTTTTGCTGCGACGACAACGTAACCCTGGATGTAACTGTGATCTGTTGTGTGGGATTCCATGGCGTAATCGAGAGGCCGCTGAGAGCCTGCAGTTAGATGGACTTTTGCTGCGACGACAACGTAACCCTGGAATGTAACTGTGACCATGGATGGGGGTGATGATTTCCAGAGCATTCTCACAAAAGATATTTCCTCTATTTTCAAAAAACCGTTTTCTATATTTTTTAATAAAATTATTTTCCAAGCATTTTCACTGGGTGTTGAAAATGGGTCTGCTAATTACTTATAGATTTTCAATCATACGCCTGATCAACGTATGACCGAATTTCTATGAGAACAAAGATGGACTAGTTGAAACATCGAGTTATAAAAAGTGTTTTAAAAGTATCTTTATAAAAACTATTTGATAATATTATTTATATTTAAAAGTGTTTTAAAAGTGCTTTAAAGAATAATTTTTCTGATAAATAGTATTTTGATTCTGGCTTCACTCCTTTTCGAGGACGAAAAGATTCTAAGGGGGGAGGATTGTGATAACCCGAATTTTAAGCATCTATTAATTGAAAATTAACAAATGAAGGTTTAAAAATAAAATAAAGATTGAATTATAAATATCTAAATAAATATTTATATTAATAATTTTCCTAACTAAAGTATTAAAGTTTGATACTATTAGTTTAATAATCTTCTTTTATAATTATTTAGTTGGACAAATTTATCTTTCCAGAATTCATAAAAGTGATTTTCTAATCATAATATAATATATAGGTATGTATATACATTGAATTGGAAATTATATTTTATTGATTTTCAAGATTTATTTAAAATTGAAATTCTATATTCAACACTAAAATAGTTTCTATAAGGTATAAAGTAAGATTTGATAAATATGTGTGTATATATATTTTATTGATTTAAGAAATTAATGTATGCACAAGACTTGGGTAAAATAAGATTTAATAAATAATATTATATAAAAATACCTAAACATATTAGGTACACTTTATTTACAAATATAAACAAATTCACTATGCATTTTAACAAATATAAACATTTATAAGCATTTATTTCTTACATTCATACATTTGTAAGGAGGTAATCATTTACATTGACAATTGTAAGCTTTGTATTTACAAGTGGCATTTGTTCATTTTATTTTCTTTAAGAAAATATAATTATCATATTAGAAGCAAGCTAAAATAAATAAAAAAAATCCTACTCTTTCATTCCAAGAAAACAAATAGGGAAACATATTCATGTCTTCAAAGTCTTCTTCCATCATAAAAAAATTTAAAACTAAAATCTGGAATGAAGATCGGGCCTGGAAATGAAATCAAATCAAAAACAAACAGATTTAAAGGGTGCAAATCAATTCAACAAGTCTAGATTCAACTCTAATGCCAAAAGATAAAGGTCAAGTTTCACGCAGCAAATTAAACAACAAGCTATCCTCTGTTTTCTGCTAACTGTGAGTAAAATCAACCTATTTAAAACTAGAATCTGTTGATATTTGGATGTTGTGAATATATTTGAAGTATAGTTGTGATAAGTTCTTGCATGAAGGTAAATATTATTGTATATTTATGTGTGTAAAATAGAAATGCATGTCTGGGAACAGGGAAGACAATGCTATGTTCAAAATTTCACAGGTTTTAAAACCTGATCAAAATCTAAAGCATCTCACCTAAACAATTTAGAATTTGATTTCTGAATGAAAAAAAAAAATTAAAGCTCATCCAATTCTAGGAGTAAGTAAAGATTTTAAACAATAACAGATTATGCAATATCCACCTGTACAAGTTGAATCACTCTGTTAAATATTGTTACAGCAAGTAAGCAATCTAAACTTAATCTGTTAAGGATTTTGCGTGTGATTAATAATTGAAGTAGTGTTTTCAGGTAGAAAGCAAAGTGTTTTCTGTGTATATAGATATGTTTTTTTATGTGCTTGCTGTGAAAATATATATAGATAAGTTTCTATATGGTAACAATCACATGCAATGTACAAATTAATTAAATTCCTCCCCATATGTTAAATTTTAGGTTGTGATCCTTACAAGTAAATTGTTGATAACAACTAGGTGATATTTCTAAAAATATTTTTAGCTTTAATTATCAAATAAGTTTATAAAAACCTGGAAAACACAGTGAAGCTATTTCCAACCACAAAATCGAATGTTTAGATTTCAAGCATGGATTATGTAGCTGGATTCGATCTTTGAAGAGACGAATTTTAGTGATTGTATCAAGAATTTTAGATGTGTAATTGATTGGATCTTTGGGGTTGAACGGAGATGGTATTTTTGGTAGAATCTGAAAATCGACAATTGGATGGTCGACGTGCTTGATGCTGGGGATAGTTTGAAGGTGATGTTACACTAGAAAAATGGCGGAAGGGTTAAAAGATCATAGTGGGGGTGTCGTGACGGGGTTGTAGGGTTTAGTGGTGTTTTTAGGTTGGTCGATGTTCTTGTGACATTCTCTGTGATGAGGTAGCATCGGAGTTGATGGGTTGTTGGGGAAATAAAGCAGTGGTCATCGGCGAGGCAGTGGTCAAGAATTCATGAATTCCGATGATCGGAATTAGGGGCGCCATGAGAATTTCTGGGCGAAGTTTTCTGTTCCAGTTTAACTAAATAGGCTAAATTTTAAATTCGAGCTTGATGCCTGGGTAGAACGGTAGGAAATGAAGGAGATGTTGGTCGTTGATTCGTTGACGGTACGAAGAGAGGGGAGATCGCCGGCGATCTCCTGTACACGTGCACGGTGATTGCCTCTGTGTCAGGATGTTGGATTGGTGGTTGTTCAAAATAATACTCAGAGTGATGCTCGGGTTAAAGGTGGAACTGGCTCGGGTCTTTGCTTGTGTTTTGGAATTGTATTACTGTAACAAAGGAGAAAGGAAAAAAAATTAAAGAGGAGAAGAGGAGAAGTTAGTGGAAGTGTTTGTTGGGCTTCAGCCCGATACTGTTATGTTGTGTAATGATGGGTTCGGTTCTATATAAATTTTGGGTTGCCAAACCTTTGGGCCAAAGTGCCTTTGCACATTTTAAGCAAGGTACTTGCCAATTTAAACAAATTTCCAAGATTTAAAGATGAAATCCAAATTGTTGTTTAAGTGAACTAAGTTGTAATTAAATATTAGAACAAATTATTTAATGAATTAGGATGGATAATTGATTAATTAAGTAGAGATTAATGAATTGGAAATTAGTAATTAATTAATAGTTGAATTAAGACTATTAATGTAAGTAATTGGAGAACAAGTTATGTAAATGAATTATTTAATGTATGTAATTAAAAGATAAATTTGTTAGGAGTTAATTAGTTAGTGTAATTAATTAAGGATTGATAAATTAAAGAATTTAATGATTAAATTTCAGGGTTAGTTAACTAATGAATGTAATTAATGAAAGAATAATTAATTAATAGTGTGGAGTAATTAATCGGTGCAATTAATTAAGTAATTAATTACTCAAAGTAATTAATTGAGTTGATAATTTTAGTTAATTAATTAAGTTTAATTAATTAAAGGTAATCATTTGATGTTTGGTTAAGTATAATTACATAAGGAAATTAATGAGGTGGAAATAACTTAGTGTAGTAATTAGTGGATAATACATGTAATTAATTAAAAAAGAAATTTCTTGTTGGGAAGTAATTAAAGGTTAATCACTTAGGAGAAGTAATTCAGGGTTAAATTACTTGGTGTGATTTATTAATTAATTAAGGAGTTGATTAATTAAGATTAGTTAATTACTGTTTAAGATTGATTTAGGCTGATTAATGGAGGATTGATTACTGAAAAAAAAAGCTAAGAATAATTCTTTTGTGTAATTAATGAAGAGTTAATTACTTATTGCAATTAAAGATAATTAATCAAGGGTGATTAATTAAAGGATGATTAATTAATTGATTTAATGAATAAGAAGGCAAGATTTATTGTGATAAAAGTAATTAATTTAACTATAAATGGTGATTAATAAATCATTATTTATGTATGGATTGATGTTAGTGATTGCCTTAAAGAGTTCGAGATCGTAAATTGAGATAAGTAATGCTGTGTGACTTGAATGTTTTGATATGTTTAATTTAAATGGTGATGATGTGGTTATCTATTGATGATAAATTACTGTGACCCTGTGTTTAAAATTGAATTGTGTCTCACTTGAAATACTTGGGTTAAGATGACTTTGGGTTTGAAGAGACCGGGGTCGGGTATTAGTAAATACCCGAAACCACTTCGATTCTTTGTAATTTGATATATGAAACCAATAGAATAAAGTGAAATAACTTAAGTGAATTGGACCATTTAATCTATGTCTTGGCACTTAGAAATTGATTGTGTAATGTAAGAAATGTCTATAACGACTTGTGAAATTATAAATTTGTACAAGTTACCCCGGGTTCACATTAGTTGTATGTTTTTATATTCCATGTTTGATGGATTTACTCACACTGGTTTCCAGCCTGACCCGGGTGTTGCTTTGATGTAATGCTCGGGTCAGACCGAGTATTACAGATTTTCAGGTAAGGACGTTCTGGAGCTCAGGAGGCAAGCTGGAGAGCAGGAACGTATGGAGAGCTTCTGATGTTAATAAATTATAATATCTGAAATAGATAGATTTATCTGTTCTGTAAACCTGTTGTAACTCTGATATAATAAGTGTAATTTGACAAGTACAGTTTCCTTTGTATAACTATTATTTATGTGATATTATATTTTATCCGCTGCGAATGTGAGATTCTGAGTTTAAGTTTTCTGTTTTCTTCTTCTTCTCTTTCTTCTTTTCACTAACTATCTGGAAATTTCGGGATCAGAATTTCCAGTCGTTACAGCTTCTCCATGCTTTTAGAAGGAAACTTTCAACTTAGTTGATTTACCCTTGTTTTACAAATTGAAGTAAAACCCAAAGCTTTTGAAAGAGTTATTTTGAACGATATGTTTAAAGTTTTCAAAGTAGAGCTTTCGACAAAGTCGAAAGGTTGCTTCCAATGGTTTCGAAAGGTTTAGTTCAATGGTGTCAAAAGGTTTATTGAATGGTTTTGAAAGGTTTTAGTTGAATGATTTTGAAAGGTTTAGTTCAGTGGTTTCGAAACGTTTATTGAATGTTTTCAAAGGTTTTAGTTGAATGATTTCAAAAGGTTTACTTCAATGGATTTGAAAGGTTTAAATGGAAGGTTTTCCAAGGTTTTCTATGGCAATGTTTATGTGGTTTTAAAGAAGGATGTACAAAGTTTTATAGCTTTCGAAAGGTTTGCTTTTCAATGGGTTTGAAAGGATTGGAGAATGGTTTCGAAAGGTTTAAGGAATGATTTTGGATGATTTGATATTGATTTTGAAAGAGATGATTTCAATGATATAGAAAGAGGTTCTTTCAAATGCTAAATGGTTTCATCAACTAAATTTTGAGTAAAGATATATATATATATATATATATATATATATATATATATATATATATATATATGACATGGTGATATGATTTTGTGCATAGTATAAAGATTATATACTTTTCCTTGTTTAAGTTTGATTTAAAGGTTTTTAATCATTTTGAAAAAAATTTCAAGGAAAATTATGGGAGGGGATCCTTAAGTGAAAATTACTCAGATATTAGAAAACCAGATGGGACCAGTATGGGGTCGCACCCTATACATTAGCTAATAGCCCCAGCTAATTGTTGTCCAAAATTCTAGTGTCTAGGACTTTGTCATAGGTATACTAAAATTATGGGTACAAGCCAAAAGGAATATATGTTTGTATACAGATAGGTTATTGGTGATCCCGAAAAACCATTAGGATTGGGAAGTCCTGGAAGATGATTAAGTTAGGGACAGACAGTCTAGAAGTGAAGTATTTAACAGATAGTTAAGGACAGACTGTCCAAATGGGAAATGTTTAACAGATAGTTAGGGATAGATAATCCAAAAGAAGAAAATATAACAGGTGCTAGGTTAATTTCGATTATATTGTCTGGTAGGCCCGAGCAGCCAAAGGTTAAAATGTATCCAAACAAAACTTATGTGTTTGAACAGATAGTTCATTGTTACCCGATATTTATGTATGTTTACATAATGATTGCTTTATAGTATTTAACCATTTTGGATGCAAGATCACCGTATATGGTTTTATGAAAGATTTTGCAAAGATGTGTTTTAAAAGGATGTTAGTAAGTGGAAACCCGTTCCGCTAAGCGGCGTGGTCTCACATAACATAATTATTTTGGAATGTATAATTTTATTCACACCAGGCTTTATGTCTGACTTGAAGTTTACGTTTTCCTCTTAAACTTTCAAGTGCTCAAAATTAATTTGAGGAGGTTGATGGGTTAAGGTCTTTCCAGGTTTAGTAGAATGACGAATAAAGCTATCGGAGGCATGCAGGAGGCAAACAGATAGCTATTTAGGAGTTGCAGTATTATGTTTTGTTGTATTTCCGCTGTGTTAGTATTAGGTCTACCATGACTATATAATTCTGATCATCTAGGGGATACCTTCAGATACCTCTCTTGGCGTATTTTATGTTAAGTATATTTTATCTATGCATGGGAACGTATTGGGATTATGTGTTAAGAATATGGAACATCTGTTTTAAATGTAATGGAGAAAAGTTTTTTGAAATACGTGTTTTGTTTCATATTCAAGTCCTTTTGATACTATAAATACCATTAACATAGCTAGTTTTAGTCGCGAAAAGCTAATACTACAGATGACTGCAGCATCTATAGCGCTTAGTTTTTGGCCTTTAGATAGGGGATGTTACAACTTGGTGTTAGAGCATGTTTATGAAATAATTTAACTAAAAATGAATTTCTAAAACATAATCCTTAGAAATTAGAGTTAAGATCGGGGTATGGGATAACGTTATATTAACATACTTGTATTTACTATATATATAAGCATACACTATCTCTCTAGAGTCCTATCTTAGTTAGGCTATTCATCTGTATCTCACGATGTTTGAATACAAATATGGAAGGAAGAAGAAGCAGAGTAAATCTTGAAACAAGGAGATATGTCCGTCTTGGAGTAGGAGAGGAAGTTTGAGTAGTTGGCCCAGTATGGGTATGCTTTGGTAGACACCGTGATCAGGAGGAATGAAAAGTTTATAAGGGGATTGAGGCCAGAGTTGATAAGTGTCACTTTGCCGCATTTGAGAGATCCCAGTGATGTAGTGGTTGAAATGGCATTAAGGAAAGAAGAGGGATTGGCTTGCTTGAGGAAGAAGATGAAGGAGGCCCAGATGGGATGGGGCCAAAAAAGGAAGTTTTTCTAGAAAATGAATGCTCAGAAAAGGGGAACATAGAAGAAAAGAAAGGCTGAAGTGGTTTGCTACAAATGCGACCAAAAGGGACACTATGCTAATGAGTGTTGAACCTGTAAAGGAAAAGGAAAAGAGGCCCGTGGGAAGAAGAATGTTAGATGTTTTAATTGTGATCAGATCGGTCATTACAAGAACAAGTGCCCAAAGCCTGCAAGAGATGGAAGGGGGCAAGTTTATGCTTTAGAGCACACAACCTCAAGGCCAGTTGTGAAGGACAAAGGGAAGGCTATTTTGGGAGGTCGCTGCAAATTCATGGTATGTCTATTAGCGTTCTATTTGATACTGGAGCATCTCATTCTTTTATTTCTCGATGTTTGGTAGATAGGCTTAAACTAGAACCATCATACTTAGTTACTTCCTAAAGGGTTGTAAATTCGATAGGAGGGTATGCAACACTTGGGATGAGGTGTGGCCATTTAGATTTTAATTTGCTAGGCTATACTTTTGATTGCTGTTTCCATGTGTTTGACTTTGTGGGATTTGGGATTATCCTTGGGATGGATTGATTAAGTAAATATGATGCTAGGATATTTTGCCATGATTGGAAATTATCACTTAGTCGCTCGGATTGTAATGATCGAATAGTTTATATGGTAGGGAACCCTAGTTGTGAAGTGAATGGTTCTTTGGGTATTACGGAGTTGGAGGATGAAGTGCATTGAGTCTTTGTAGCTAGAGAATTTGTTGATGTATTTGAGATGGTAGTTGGACTGCCACCGGAACGAGCCATAGAATTTTGGATGGATTTTGTGCCTGGAGCAGAGCCGGTGAGTAGGCAGCCAAGCAGGATGACCCCCACTAAGATGAGAGAGTTAAGGTGCAGTTGGTGGATTTGGAAGACAATAGTTTTATCCGACAAAGTAGTTCACCATGGGGGGGATGCCGTAGTATTTGCGAAGAAGCAGGACGGATCATTGAGGCTATGTATCGATTATCATAAGTTGAATGAAAAGACGATAAAGAATCGATATCCACTGCCAAGAATTGATGATTTGTTCGATCAGTTAAGTGGAGCCAAGGTATTCTCTCAATTGGATTTGGCGATGGAATTTCATAAGCTTAGAGTGGCATACGATAGCATTCCTTTAATGGCGTTTAGGTCAAGATATGGATCGTACAAATGGTTAGTTTTGCCGTTCGGAGTAACTAACGCACCGGTATTCTTTGTGGATCTGATGAATAGAACTTTTCGAGAGCACTGGATAGATTTATGTTGGTCTTCGTAGATGACATTTTGATATACTCTAAGGAAGGCAAGGAGCATGAAGTTCATCAGAGTTGTGCTCAAAACATTGAGGGAGCATCAGTCGAAGGCTAAATTTCCAAAGTTTCATTTTTGGAAGAAGGAAGTGAAGTTCCTTGGTTACCTCTTCCCAGAGAAACGGTTGTCTGTAGAACTAACTAAGATTGAGGCGGTGTATAATTGAAAGAGAACCGAGGCAGTGACCTAGATTAAGAGCTTTCTTGGATTGGCTGGATACTATCAGAGGTTTATAAAAGATTTTTCGTGGATAGCTACACCGATGACTAAGCTTATGCAAAAAGATGTGAAGTTCGTATAGACTGATAAGTGTGAGGAAGCATTACAGAGCTTGATAAACCAATTGACCATGCACCGGTGTTAGTGGTTCCAGAAAGGAATCAATGACGCGTGTGGAACTGGATTGGGAGTTGTGCTGATGCAAAGAGGTAAAGTGATTGCTTATGCTTCTAGACAGCTCAGACCACCTGAAGTTAGGTATCGTACATATGATTTGGAGTTAGCTGCCGTTATATTTGCTTTGAAGGTTTAGAGACATTATCTTTTAGGAGAGCGATTTTAGTTTTATACTGACCATAAGTCGTTGAAGTACTTGTTCTCTCGAAGGAGTTGAACATGAGACAATAGAGATGGTTGGATTTTATTGCTGCTTATGATTTTGGAATTGAGTACACCCCCAGAAAAGGAAACAAGGTGGCGGATGCACTCAGCCGAAAACATTAAAATGCAGTATTAGCAATGATTGCTGAGTGGAAAGATTTGGAACCATTATCAGCTTGTAGTGTGCAGTTTAGATCTGAGGTAGGTTCAAGTGCAGGAAGTGCTTGTTGTGTTGTCTAGAAGTTCGACTAGTAATGATTGAAAAGACGGCTTCTAAATAGGAGGAGGATCTAGTTTTGGTTGAATGGATCAGAAGGTTGAGGGAAGGAACGAAGAGCGATGACTTAAAGGATTTCGGTCTTGACCAAAGTGGATGGTTGAGTAAGAAAGGAAGGTTGCGTCTTACGAATGTAGGAGACATGAGGAAGAAAGTTTTGGATGAGTGTCATCGTTCGAAGTTCACTATCCATCTAGGAGGAATGAAGATGTATCAGGATATGAAGAGAAGTTTCTTCTAGGAATATGAAACGGGACATTGGTTTGTGTGTTAAGTCGTGCTTGAATTGCCGTTAGGCAAAGGCTAAACACCAGAAGCCTAGTGGGTTGCTTCAACCGTTAGAAGTTCTATTGTGGAAATGGGATTCCATCTCTATGGATTTTATTGATGGGTTGTCAAGGTCTAGAAGTGGAAATGAAAGCATATGGGTCATTATAGATAGATTGACTAAGAGTGCCCATTTCATTTCGATAAAGTCAACTAGGACGGCACCTATTTTGACGAAGATATTTATGAAGAATGTAGTTAGGTTGCACGGGATTTCTAGTAGTATTGTTAGTGATAGAGATTCTTTATTTACTAGTGAGTTTTGGAAAAGTCTATAGGAAGCATTAGGAACCAAGCCCACCATGAGTACCACTTACCATCCATAGACTGATGGACAAACGGAAAAATTTTACAAAATCTAGGAGGATTTGTTAAGATCTTGTGTATTGGATTTCGGGGGACCATAGGAGGACCATCTCCACCTAGTCGAGTTCTCATATAGCAATAGTTATTAGACTAGTATTGGGATGACACCGTTCTAAGATTTGTACAGAAGGCCATGCATTCTCCTGTATGTTGGTTAGAGAACGGGGATAGATTAGTTCTTGATTTGGACTTGGTGAAGGAAGCTGTAGAGAAGATTGAGTTGATTCGAACTAGGATAAAGGAAGCTCAGTCTAGGCTGAAAAGTTATGCTGATAGAAGAAGGAAGGACTTGGAATTTTCTGACGAAGATTATGTGTTCATTAAGCTTTAGCCAATGAAGGGTGTGATTAGATTTGGAAAGTCGGGGAAGTTAGCACCTAGATTCGTTGGACCTTTCCGTATTGTTGAGGGAATCGGGAAACTCGCTTATAGAGTAGAGTTACCGAGTAGTTTGGCTGGAGTCCATGATGTTTTCCATGTTTCTCATCTTAGGAAATGTGTTAGAGACGCGTAGACTACCATAGCACTTACGATGTTATAGGATTTAGTAGTAGAACTAAATTTGATCATAGTTAGAAAGCCGATTTAGATTGTGGCTAGAGATAAGAAGCAGTTAAGGAACAAGACAACCAAGTTAGTAAAGGTTCAGTGGAGTGACAATGCTAGAGACTATACTTGGGAGACCGAGAGTAGAGTTAGAGATGATTATCCGGATTTGTTTGATGGTATGTTTACCTTTGGTTGTTTTGATTCTGTACCTTATTGTAATTTCGAGGACGAAATTCTCTTAGGTAGGGAGTCAGCAACACCCCATATTTTTATAACATTATTTAGAATAATTAATTAGGTAAATTAAGTAATGTGAAGATTAAAAGGTTGAGATTTGATTAAAAGTGAGTAGCCGTGCCATGTTAGTGTTTTAATTAAAATGAAATAACCTAGGTTAATGTGTTAGGATATGAGAAGGGCAATATGGGAAATACGTAAGACTTATACCCTAAACCGTTAGGAATGTAACTCACGTTCATTTTCATTTTCATTCTATAATCTCAAAGCTAAGTTGAATAATTACTATATCCCATTTTCTTTTAGTTTTCAGTTTTAAGATTAGACCCGAAATAATTTTGTAAGTATATGCCATGTTTTGATGATTAAAATTATATATATATATATATATATATATATTGTTGATGGATTATATATGTTCATATTAGTTTTGTGATATGATTGACATGAAAAGCCTATTTAATGGTATCCAAATGCCTTGAAAATTTAATTATAAGTCAGAAATGATATGTTAGAATATGCTTCGATTTTCATAATTTTCGGAGTTAATATGGATTTTATATTTATTTTCAAGTGAAGGATATTGTTTATTGGGTTATAAATTATTTACGACTAAAATAATGATTATTTGGATTTGAAATTTCTATAAGTTGGATAACATATTAAAATGGATTTTCTAGAATTTTTCTAGATATTTCTGAAGTGTTTTTGTGAATATATAAGATTATTTTAAGGTATGGGACTTAAATGTCTATATTTAATTAAGAAGAAAGGGACATTTTGTAAATTAAAATGATTATTTAATTTTGAAAATAGTGGCAATACATTTTGGAGAAGTTATTGTCAACCAACGAGAATTTTACAAACAAAGGCAAGTTGGTTGAAAAAATTTCCTTTTAAAATCAAAACAATGAAATCACAATTTCTAAACGTTTCAGACTTTGCGGCAATAGACCTTCCGACCCAGACCTTTCGACAAGGTCGAGAGGTTCAAAGCATTCGACAAGGTCAAACAAATGCATATGGTATCAAGCTACTTGGACCGTAATGAATTAGATAGAGTCGAAGGGTTCTAAGTCGATGGGTTGATGGGAAAAGAGGTTAGGGTATGTTTGTTTTATAAACCAGAAGCTTTCACCTGCTTTGCTTTCGAATAAGAGCTTTCAACTTGGTTGCTTTCAACTTGGTTGCTTTCGACCAGGTCAAATGTTTAAAGTAAGGGTTTTACACCTTTCGACATGGTCGAGAGGTTACTGTTGTTCTAACACTATTCTATTTTGAAACCTTTTGACATAGTCGAAGGGTTTCTGCCGCTTTATAAATGTTTTGTTTTGAACCTTTCCACAAAGAGGAAAGGTTTACTTGCTTTAAAAACTAGCCGCTTCTACATGCTTTCGAAAGGAAGCTTTTGACTTAGGTGATTCACCCTTGATTTATAAATTGAAGTAAAACCCAAAGCTTTCAAACGAGTGTTTTAAAGGATATGTTTAAAGTTTTTGAAGCCGAGCTTTCGACAAAGTCGAAAGGTTGCTTCCAATGGTTTCGAAAGGTTTAGTTCAATGGTTTAGAAAGTTTTATTGAATGGTTTCAAAAGGTTTTAGTTGAATGATTTCGAAATGTTTAGTTCAGTGGTTTCAAAAGATTTATTGAACGGCTTCAAGAGGTTTTAGTTGAATGATTTCAAAAGGTTTAATTCAATGGATTTGAAAGGTTTAAATGGAAGGTTTTTCAAGGTTTTCTAAGGTAATGTTTTAAAGTGGTTTTAAAGAAGGATGTCCAAAGTTTTATAGCTTTCGAAAGGTTTGATTTTTAATGGATTCGAAAGGATTGGAGAATTGTTTTGAAATGTTTGAGGAATGATTTTGAAAGTTTTGATATTGGTTTTGAAAGAGATGATTTCAAAGGTTTAGAAAGAGATTCTTTTAAATGGTAGGGTTTTGTCACAGGTAGACTAAAATTATGGTTACACACCGAAAGGAATATATGTTTGTATATAGATAGGTTATTGGTAAGCCTAAAAAACAATTAGTATCGAGAAGACCTAGTAGATAATTAAGTTAGGGACATACAATCCAGAAGTGAAGTATTTAACAGATAATAAAGGACAGACCGTCCACATGGGAAATGTTTAACAGACAGTTAGTGATAGATAATCCAGAAGAAGAAAATCTAATAGGTGTTAGGTTAATTTTGATTATATTTTGTGGTTGGCCCGAGTCGGCCAAAGGTCAAAAATTATCCAAACAAAACTTATGTATTTGAACAGATAATTCATTATTACCTGATATTTATGTTTACATAATGATTGCCTTACAATATTTAACCATTGTAGATGTTGGAGCACAACATATGGTTTTATGAAAGGTTTTGCAAAGATATGTTTTAAAAGGATGTTAGTAAGGGGAAACCCGTTCCGCTAAGCGTCGTAGTCTCACTTAACATAATTATTCCAGGATTTATAATATTATTCATGCCAGGCTTTATGTCTGAATCGAAGTTTATGTTTTCCCCTTAAACTCTCGGGTGCTCATTATTAATTTGAGTAGGCTGAGGGTTTAAGATCTTTTCAGGTTTAGTGGGATGACGAATAAAGCTACCGGAGGCATGCAGTAGGCAAACAGATGGCTATCTAGGAGTTGCAGTTTTATATTTTGTTGTATTTCCGCTGTGTTTATATTAAGTCTACTATGACTATATAACTCTGATCATCCAAAGCGATGTCTTCATATAACACTCTTGGCATATTTTGTATTAAGTATATTTTACTGTGCCTCGGAACATATGGGGATTATGTATTAAGAGTATGGAACATCTATTTTAAATGTAATGGAGAAAATTGTTTTGAAATCTGTGTTTTGTTTCATATTCAAGTGCTTCTGATATTATAGAACCATTGACACACCTGCATTTAGTCGTAGGAAGCTAATGCTATCTGTAGAATTTAGTTTTGGGCCTCTAGATAAGGGATGTTACATTCCTTTTCAATTTTATCATTCCAATTTTCATTTTTATAAACTTCATCTTCTTCCTTAAGCACTTTCATGGCTTCCAAAAGGATTCTAAAGTTTTGAAATTTTGTTTTTCACTTTCAAAACACTTAAAAACATTTCTTAAACACCTTCTTTCCTTTTTTACTCCTTCCTACCACTAAAACAAAGCTATACGGCCCTTAAATAACTGTAGCCGAACCCCGCTCCCATCTAGGCCAAACCCACCTTAGGCCTTAAGGCTTTAAAAACTTTATTTTTCTAAGGAAAAGCAAAGGTTCTAGGTCCAATTAAAGTTGTAATGTAAACTTGGTTGACTTGGTAGTTTTTCGGTGAGTAAAGCTCACACCTTTAACTAAGTTTCAAAACTTTGATTATTGCTTATATTTTTTGCAAAAATATGATGCTGTTTGGATATATTTGATGTTGATTTACATGTGTATATATGTGCTTGGATGTGGTGTTGTATAAACTGGAAAATGGAAGTTAAAGTTAAATTAGTTAGAAAGTTATGAATTTTGCTTGTGTATGTTGACTACAAGATTTTAAATATCAGATTTCGGTCACGTTTCGTCTTGGAATTTTTGCACAAGTTATCTCGTATCGGGAGAGATCTCGGATGAGATGAATACGTATCGGGTGTACATCTCGGATTAACATCTTGGGTCTTACAATGCATCTCATGAATATCTCGGATGTACTTATGTGTTTGAAATTGATGTGTCAAAAATTTATTTAACGATTATAACTTTCTTAGCAAAAATAAAAATGGTAACATACTTGATTTACATGGAAAAAGAAATATTCTTAGAAGAGTAATAGCTTGATTAGCTTAATTGATTTGGTAATGATTGAATAATATCCTTTTATTTGAACGTAATAAAGAAGTGAAACCTTTCACTATGACTCATTAAGATAAAAAGTAAAGAATATGTTCAAGAAGTGGGTAAATTATAATTGGATTGAGTAGCTTCTTTTAAATCAATATGAACATAAAAATTATTATGGAAAATAAGAAAAATAAGAGGTCGAAAGATTTAACTAATTAACTGCTTTTATAAATAAGTAAGTAATGTACATATTCTTAATTGGTACTTATTCATTTATTAATAAAGGAAATTTGTACATAATTATAAATTAAGTTAATTATAATTAGTTAATTAGTTAAATTTTAACTATTATTTAATTATTTGTTAGCTTATTTTAATCTTTCTAGATTATTGAATAGAAGTTTTCAATCCTTATTAAAAGTTAGATGCAGTTGGGCTATATGGATCGGTCCTATAATGTTGTGTCATCACCTTTCCAGATTATCATATTTGGATTTGGTTGTGCATGGGAGCTCTCTCTATAAAGGTTGGGAACAACTGGGGTGATGAGACATATTTCGAATTACCTAGTAAGAGGTAGGCTGGTTCTGTGTTGGTAGAGGTCGAAAGATTTTTGTCCTCAGGTACATTTTATCTAGAGGTGTACCATTTTCAAAAGTTAGTCCCGTACCTGGCTATTTGTTAGAATCCATTCTCCAATAAGTGCCTTCGTTTTTTGATTGTTTTTCTATTATTGTTGTATTATACACACATCATAACTACTTGATTATTGGTACTTTAAGACTCGTAGATATTATTGTAATGTCACGATTTTATAATATAAAATGTTTTGTTGTCGTAAGGTAAAATCATGTCCATGTTTATGTGCGGCGTGGTGTCATGAGATACCTTTTATTCTAAAAGGGTTTTCAAATGTAGAAATCAATATGATTGTTTTGATTAAGATTTCTCACATTAGTTTACTAGTCTGATCTGGGTGTTATTTTCTTATAATGTTGGATCAGTACGAGCATATTTTCCAGATTTAGCTGATGCTTCGGAGCTTTCAGGAGATAAGCTGGATTCTCCAAGGCATATTCACATACCTTATATTCTTCCGCTATTTTGTTTGTTTTGTTCTTGTCTGTATTTATTTGCAATTGTAAGGATATGGTATTATAACAATCCAAGCTAATAATAGGTTAGTGTACTCAGATGTTGTAGATAATAAAGATATTTCTCATTGTAAAGATCTTGTGTATATTGTATATTTCTCATCACGATGTGAGCTTATGTTCTATCTTTTCTTTCTTTAACCCTAAATGACATGTCTTTCGAACACTTAAATGATCGGCACATGAATACAGAGGATATATTAAGTGTCGTATTTTGGTGTAAGAAACGCAGACTGTTATATAGTTCCTCATGTTCTATTCAAGATGTGAGAATCAACGTGTGATTCTGAGTTCTGTTGAGATATGGGAACCCATGTGTGGATTTGAGATCTATTCAGTGGTGACTCGTGTATTGGATTGCCAGCCATAGCATCACCAACCGATATGACTATAAGCAGAGATAGGATGCATAGCCAGCAGGTTTAGCTAACCCAAGGGTAAAGGCGACCCCACCCTAAAGATTCCTACAGTTATGCATGCATGAGTGGTGCACTCAGCCCCATAGGATGGAGAAGGCCAGCTATGTATTTCCTATGTACATCAGCTCGGGTTGTATGTTGCTTCAGAAGGATATCTATGATCCTTATGCAGGAAGACTATTCTCGAGGTACTAAGGGCACCTCCGTAGAATCCCACATAATTAATGAATGCGCTTTAGCGGTTTTGATTGCATATCTATTATTGTTGTGATGTACACTCACATGCATCACAACTATCTGCTTAATTATATTTCACACCTTAGACAATATTATAACATTACTGGATTTTCTCATAAATTTGTTTGGTTATCAGAAGGTAAAAACCTGTCTGTGTTTATGTATGACGTGGTCTTATGAGATACCTTTATTTTGAAAGGTTTTATAACATTAAAATCCATTTGATTTGTTTTTGTCAGGCTGGTTTACCATATTGATATGGTCGTATTTTCTTATAATGCTCATGTCAACCTGAGCATATTTCTAGATTTAGTTATGGATTCTTTAATGCTTTAGGAGACGAGCTAGATGCCTCTAAGACGTATTCACGAATCTTTATTTTAGCTGTATCTTGTTTTATATTTATCAACATTTGTGAGGATATGTTGTTATAACAGTCCAAGTTGATGATATGTTAGTTTACTCTGATTGATGTACATACATTATAGTTTCTATAATGACCTATATTTTTTATAATTAAAAATATTAAATTCAATAAGAATTTGGAATTTAATATTGTTAGAAATTAAAATTTTTGATTTATTAGCATGAATTTTAGTAGATAATAAGTTTTGACCCTAAATAAAATTCTAAAACAATAACAAATTTCAATAAGTTAAAAGATGATAACCCAAATAAACTGAATGTGAAACAATGTTGGGTTGCATATTAACAATAAGATTTGAAATAACAAATGTTAATGTTATAAGGAATAAAATGAATATTTATCTCTAATTGGAATATAATTGTAAAGTTTAATTTGGATATAATTGTAAAGTTTAGTAAGGAAGAAAATAAATGACTTTATGAATGTAAATTTCAGTTGATTGGAATAATAAATGTTAAAAAAGAATAATATATGTTTCTTTATTAAAGAAGAAATCATATGTTTATTTATTTGGAATGTTGGTAGCTGAAAGATTAATTATAGGAATAAAAATCAATTATTTAATAATAAATTAATGACTTTTGGTTTGTATACAATAATTCCATAAATAAATTAGATAACTGTAAAACGGAATTCAACTGTCTTATTATTTTTTAAATTTAACTTAGAGATCGATGGCAATTAATGTGATTGGAATATTTTAATTCAAAGAGTGAAAATGTTAATTGTAAACATATATTGGAATAATTTTAAATTGAGTGATTTATTTCCAATTAATTCAGTTCATGTTTCAAAATTTAATGTTAGTTTACTACATATATGTTTATACACAAATATAAACTTATGTTTCAAATCCAATTATAACATTAAAAAAGGATTATTTAGGTTTGAAATCTCATACGATATTAAATTAAATGTTAATAGGAGATTGTAAAAGGGGTAAAATAAATTTATACGTGACTGTTTTCTTTTATCTTAAACTTGATTAGATTTTAAATTGTAACTGTAACGATCCGTATTTTTTTGATAATAAAAATATTAAATTAAATAAGATTTTGAAATTAAATATTATGATAAACTAACATTTATGATTTACAAATGGAAAAGATGATTAGAATGTAATTTCATAACGATGGTTTAATGTAATTGAAACCTGTTTTAGTGTAACCTCAACAAATTGAAATAATTGCAAAGTTAATTTGGTTATTATTGTAAATGTGAAAATAAATTAAAAGTTGGATTTAATGTTGAAATTGTGTGTAATTAATGGAAATTGGTTAATATAAAATATGAAATCAGTGATGTGGAAAGTAATTATAATCTTTTTTGTAACAATAAATTTATAAATGTGATTAAAAAGTAAAAATGGTTTATTTATCATCTCATTATTTAATACGTTTAGAATTTATTTGGAAATAAACGAAAAATTATTTGATTAATTATTGCAGTTGATATGGAAAAAGATGACACTGTAGAATAAGAATGTAATAAAATTTAAACCAGTGTCAAATAAATTCATATGGCATTGGATGATTCAATAATAAGTGAATAAATCGAAATAAAAGAAATTGATTGAATTAAAAAATAATAACTGGAATTTTATTACAATTGCAATTGAACTCTGAAGTTAATGTAATTTTTAAAAAGTCGATTTAACATGGAAAATTTATTTTAATAGGTTAATAATTTCTATGTAATCAAGAATGATGAAAATGGTTAATTTTTAAATTTGAATTTAAAGGTGATTAAATTAAATTAATAATAATTTATTAATTAACGTGAAAATTAGCCATTTGGCCACTGTCTCAAATTTCCACGAAACAAGTTTCATCGGACCCGTTACAGTGAATTATTATAGGATTTCAAGTTTCGTAGCGATCGGACTTATTATTTGGTCGTGCGAGCTTGAAACGCATAAAAATCGATTAATATAAATTGAATGAATATAATCTAATTTTAAAATCTAACTTCTATATATAATGGAATTAGGGTTTGAAACTAGTTCTATTGAGTTTAAAAATATCGAAAACTTATATTTTGATATATGGGATGACTTACTTTCGTTCCAGAAACGAAACTGGCTTTTCGGATCGTCGCTATCATTTCGATGCAATTCGACCCGTCTGTTCGTTCTATCCACCTCTCTGTATGTGTCTATATATAGATTTTTTTCTAAAAACCCTGGTAGCCTTTCCATTTTACTATACGTACTTTTCAGTCCCTCGCCTATTCTTCCTTCTCGAATGTCAAAATCATCCCAAAACCTAATTTCTATTACAAATCAAACAAAATTTCAAGCTCTCCAAACCATATCAAATTTTATATCATTGGAAAGATCTCGAATGAACGGAACCTACGCCTGGCATTCATTTTTTGAGACAGTGATCGGATCGATCGAAAATCGTGATCAAAGTCAAACTGGGGTTTTTTATTAGAGCAGCAATCGATGAAATTGGAATATGAGTTTTGTAGAGTTCGTCGTCTGGAGTTTATCACCGGTAGTCGCATGGTCTGAAATGGCGTGTGGTGGTCGGAATTTAAGTTTTTGGGTTCGAAACCCTAAAACGTTTGGCCGCGACTGTTGGCGTTTCTGGCCAAGGGAGGGGGTCGCACGAGCAAGGGGAGGGTGGTCGGTGATAGCGTGGCGATGGTGTAACTCGATTGCGTCGTGGGTGCCTATAGGCAGTGGCGTTAGCATGGGAACGGCGGAAGCCAACGGTTTGAATTCGTGCGTGTGTTCAATCAGTACTGTGTTTGAATTTAGGGTTTTAGAGAGGTAATGCATATTAAATATTACCCTTCATTTATTTTATTTTAAATTTAACGTTCTAACATCTATAACTTTTTCATACGAGCTCATATTCACGTGTGGTTTTCTCCATTGCGATCGTATCGAAATTTTGGACATTTCAAAACTGGTTTGGTCGAATTCTAAGACTACTGGATTTTTATGCTATATTTGGATTTTAAATTGACGATAAACCAAAGATGAGTGTTTTAACCCACTCACAATTACTAAACCATCTTATGTTGGTTAAATTAAATTTATGATGTGATTAAAAATTTATTGGTTACTGTTTGGTATTTTAAATTGTCATTTAAAATTTAATTTGAATTTATATTGAAGTAAATTGCCACTTAATTTAATATTGGATTTAAATTGTTAATTTAGTACCTGATAATGATAACCGGTTAATTGTTATGATTTATTGGTTGATTTGAATGATGATTGTGATGGATGCTTAATTGTTGACAGTAGGATGATTTGATGTTATGTTTAATTTATATGTTGTTATCACACTGTAAGTTCCCTTAGTTATTGTTAGGAAAATCACTATGGGTTGAAATGATACACATCCGAATGATCTTATAAATTAGGGATTTTATGGATTTGGAAAATTGTGATTCGAGATACAGGTTGAAATGATATATATCCGAAAATTTAAAATTATTGCGGATTGAAATGATATATATCTGTATCACTTGACCATAGGGTAGAAAATTATATATGGACACCGGATTGGTTAAATTAAATGATTTTAATTCCTTAATTTTGAATCTTGTTAAATGATATTATGAAATAAAATTAGATTTATATGGACTGAATTATTTTCAAAATCCAAGCTTTAAAATGTTGAAACTGAAATTGGTTTAAATGTATTGTTTAAAGAATTTAAATTATCTTAAAGTTGAATTTTGAAATATAAATGAAATTTATAAAAATTGAGTTATTGTAAACGTTTGAATATTTAAACTTTGAAACCTATTGAATTTGAAGTGGTTTAAATTTGTAGTTCAAACATGGATTTGAAATCGATATAAATTGAAATGATTTTTAATGAGAATTTGAATTGGAACCTTTAGCCTTTTGAACTGAAATTATTGAACTGAGATTGATTTAAATTGAAATTTTGGAACTAAAGTTGATTTGAATTGATTTGTAAAATTGGGAGAAACAATTCTAATTTGAAACTATTTTCGATATTACCTCTTTTAATATACAAACTCTTTTAACATATAAACTATTTTTCTCATATAATTTTTTTTAATATATTAATAATTTTCAATACATTAACTATTTATAATGTATAACTTGTTTTAATATATAAACTATTTATGACATATACACTATTTTAATCTATAACTCTTTTTTAAAATATAAACTATTTTAATATATATTATTTTAATTTTATAAAGAATTTTTAATATATATATTTTAATATATAAACTATCTCTGATATATAAACTATTTTAATCTATAACCTATTTTTAAAATACAAACTATTTTTAATGTATAACTATTCCAATATATATACTACTTTCAATTCACAAACTATTCAAAGTTAGTACTATTATGATTTACATTTAATTAATTTAAATGCAAATATTTTGATATGATGGGTTTACCTATTTTGTGGTTATGATTTTGAAAAATGAATATGATCTAAAGTGAATAATGGTTTCGAAAGTGAATATGATTTCAAAAGTGATATATTGTAAAAGTGTAATCATTTGTTATTTGTAAAACAGCTTCATGACCTGTTTATTTGATTATTATATTTTGTCATTCCGTTGTGAGATTTTGTGTTTTGTTTTTCCTTTCCTTTCTCGTATTTTCTTATTTACCACATTAACAATCCACCATTTTGAATGGTTTGAGTTGACATGTGTGGTTTACTATCGATTTAAACCGTCAAAAAAGTATGTCGTTACAGCATCATAGTTTACCTTTTAATCTTCACTCTTCAAATTTACTCTTACATTGATTGCCTCCTTAAGTGGATTATTTTTCATACCTTTTATTTATGAATGTAAACTATAAGTGGCGATAAAGATGTACGTACACACACACACACTATACACCTGTTAATATTACCTCGTTTATGCTATCATATTTTTGAATGTATGTTAATGCATTCCTAATAAAACATTTAATCGAAATGTTAACATGTTTGTTTAAATTCCCAATCTAATCACACACGGAGAGAAATGAAAAGTTCTTAATGCTGTATATTCTCTTAATTAATTACACTAATTTTTATGGAGAATTTATTTTTATTTATTGTTTGTTAATTAAAACTTTAATGCATGTCAATTTTTATATGTTTGGGGTTAACAAAATTAACTAAGTGAACAAATGTTTTAGAAATTTGAATTTCAAAAGTTGTTTACAGTGTAGAATTGGTCCATTTATTACCTTTCTAATTAATAATTTCCACACTTTTTTCGTTGTTTCCTCATTTGTTCTATCACTTCTTTCCATTTACGTTGTCTGAAGCTTTTCCATTTCGCAAATGTGAACTACTTTTCGTGTTTTAAATCTTTCTTTCACCTTTTTTAATGCCTACCACTTTTAAAAAGGCTGTTCATATTTACTTTATTCCAATACCTAGTTTGTACATATTTACTTTATTACCTTTTCGTTCATTTTTCCAACTTCATTTCCTGAAGCCTCATTTCATTTATTCCTAATTAACAGCAACCTCTCTTTTCAAGTTTCAATGGCCCTAAACCTAACTCTAACCTTACAAAAATATATGATGCAAATGAAACCCTAGCCTCCATTCTAATCTTCTTCTTTTTTGTTTCATTTTTCTCTTCAAATCTTCTTCTTCTCTCTCATTTTTTTCTTCTTCATATCTTATTCCTCTTCAAGTCTATTTCTTTCTCAAACTTTCTTCTTCCTTTCCAAATCTTGATCTTCTCTTTCATTTTCAGTTCTTCTTGTTTTAATCCTTTTCTTTTTCAATTCTTCTTTTTCAGATCTTTATCCTTTTTTCAAACCTTATAAATATATATATTAATATAACAAGGAGGCAAATTAAAGTAAATCAAACCAAAAGCAAAAATTAGGAACAAAGCTGACAATCAAGAAAGAGACTAACGAAATATAGAGAGGAGCTATCGATTACAGGTCTATTATTTTCAGGTTCGTATAAAGGTGAGTGATTAAACCCAGTCATGCAATACTAAATTTTATTATGTTAGTTGAATAAAAATTATGAAGTGATTAATTTTATTGATTGCTGTTTCATACATTAAATTGACATTTAAATTGAATTTGAATTTTATATTGAATTAAGTTTACATTTAAATTAATATTGAAATTTAGTTGCTAGTTAAACACCGACAATTGATAATTAGTAACTGTTATGATATATTGGTTGAATTGGATGTTGATTATAAATGGATGCCTATTGATTGATATGTTCTTCTTTTTTTTTCTTTTTTTTCTTTTTTTTCCTTTGTTTTATACCTGCTCTGATACCACTTGTAGGATCTAGGTTAACCCTAGAGGGGGGGTGAATAGGGTTATAGCAAATTTTCTCGAATTAAACAAAAAACAATCTGCAGAGAAGTAAATGTGCTGAAAAGTAAATCACACACAAAATTTACCCAGCTTCGGCAACCCCTGCCTACCACTGCATTCCCATATTTCTATTAGGATTAAACAGTCTCCCGCTTACAAACACTAACAGACTCGCACACCCTGCTACCACCTATAGAGTTTTGCAAACTCGCACACCCTTCTCACTGAACTAATCCTAACTAGACAATCTGACACAACCTAAAACCTAGGTGGTGATTTACCAAGATTTAAATCGAAAAGTACAGAAAATAAGAGCAAAAAAGACTAAAAACTTGATTTTAACATTAAACCCTATTTGAAAAACTAAACCCTTAATTAAATAACTAAACCCTAATTAAAATAAACGGCCGCCCCTTTTCTATTCTTTCACTCAGTCTCTTTCGATTTTCTCTAATAAAAAATGGCGGCGATTGTTATCCCAAATTAAGGCTTCGTCCCTTCGATCCAATTTACGGTTTTGAAAACAGCAGCGGCCGATAGTTGATCGAGCGTATGATTGATTCTGGTTCTCTCTTTGTCGATCGTCTATTTCTTTGAGTTGCTCTCTGCTGCTTCAATTTTGATCGAGTTCAACGTATGCTTCGGTATGTAATTTTCTCTTTAAGTGCTTTTACGATTTTCATATTCGACCTCGATGCCGATGATGAATTTGGATGTGGTATTTATATGAATTCTGAGACACTTGAATTTGTACGTATCAATTTGACACTTTCCTAATTCTTGCTTTCCTGAAATATTTTCAACTTGATGCGCACGACCTTGATTTTGTAGCGTTCGATTGATGCAGCAAAAACTTTCCTCTTTTACTTTTTGACTTTTTCAAAGATACTTATTTGATTTTTTTTTTTACTTAGTCATCTCTGCACTGTTAAAATTCGTTCATCTCTGTAGTATTGATTGACACGGCATTGACTTCTTTGGCACTTTCTTTCTTTTGCACTTGAACCTTAGTGTTCTTCATACTATGCGTACATGCTTCATTTGATCTGTTCTCTGTAAACTTGATTTTGCATATTATTGTGGTTCATGTTTGCATTGAGTCACTGATTTTGGTCGAGACTTCTTGCATCTGCATTGTACCATGCTGTGTCGAACTTGTACAACTCTGGTTATTCTTCAATGTTGCATAATTGATTCTGTTGCTCGGCCTTTGACTTTGGTTGTTACATTTTTATCACTCGATATCATTATTTCCATGTCTCTGATGTTCCTTTGATTCAATGAAGCTTGTATATGACTTGGTGCTATACTGATTTGTTTGCTGTGTGGTCTGATTCATCATGTATTGTTTCACTTTAACTTGTTGTTGCCAGTTTGCCTTGTATCACTGCAAAACTGCATGTTACTATCTTGGCCACTTGATTGCATTGGTGTCACTGGTGTACTTGCTCAAAACTGCTGTGTCATTGGTCACTGTTGCATAAATGAACTGTTGCTCCAATTTGTCATTGATGTATCACTTCTTGTGTCTGCACTTTGTCTTGTTCACCATGTTGCATGCATTGCTGTTGAGTTGCTTTGGGATTTAGAATATTGTGTACATACTACTTGGTCGCTGCTTTTGGTCTACACTGTAGTATGTCTTCAATATAATATGTTCAGTGGTCTGCTGTCACTTGGGCTTGTAGTTGATGTTTTGTTGCTCCAATTGTTTCATATGTATTGGCTGCTTGGATTGTGTACATTTGTGTACTTGATTCAGTTGAACTTTTGTGTTTCTCACTTGATGTTGTTGGTCTTCATGTGTATTTGCCTGAGTCACTTGTTTAATTGTTTTCTGTTCACCCATTACTGCACTGCTTGTTATTTGAACTTGATGTTGTTTCTCAACATTGCATACTCCTCTCTGATTTGCCTTTGGTCATGATACTGTAGTTGTATACTTGGTCTTCACTGAGTTTGTTGTTATGTTGGTGGCAATCTTGTACAACTTGTATTTGGTCTCCACTTGCATGCATGCTTTTGGTGGCAGCGCACACGAGTTAGCGAGGCAGTGCACACGTGTATAAATGTACACGTGTGTATTGCAGCCACTTTTGATTACCTGTCCCTGATAGGAATACAAGTGTATATATCTATGTGCACGACTTTGTGTGTGATGAATTCAAATGTAAATGATGACGAACAACCCAAATAACTGAGGCACCGATAAAAACAAATTTATATTTTTGCAAATTCAAATTTGTTTATTTTCAGATTACTGCTGTAGTTGCTAATTATACAGGTACACAGGAGACAGGACAAGAACTGGAGCTGGACAATGCAGATAGATGCAGATTAATGGTTCTGTAAAATGTATAGTGTTGCGTGTTGTAGTGAGAGAAAATATGAATATGAAATGTATAAACAAGTGTATGTATATAGAGAGAGCTGAAAACTTTGTAAAATATTATATTGAATAAAAATATTGATTGAATTATATAAATTCTATGCAATAGTATTATTATTCAATACGAATATTTATTCCTATATGTATATAGTACAATCTGCAAACACATATTGATATATATATATATATATATATATTTGTTATCATCAAACAAAAATTCACATCAAACAATCTCCCCCTTTTGATGATGACAAACATATATATTAAAGATTTTGAAATTCTAATAAATGTGTTTGAGCATGAAATATTTAGCTCCCCCTATATGAATGCTCCCCCTAGAACTGAAACCACTCCCTATTTAGAAGATTTAGAGAATTACAGAAGAATAAAAGAACTAAAGAAAATTAACTAACAATATTTAACAAATTTGTTGAAGTATTCCAAAAAATATTTACTTCCTTATCAAAATCTTGTTCTTCTCCCCCTTTTGTCATTATCAAAAGACTGACAAAAAACAATGGAACAGTAGGAACAAAAAATAATATATCATAACGAGATAACAATTTCCACATTGTGGAGAATGGATCGATGATTCGGTTTTTGTATAATAAGAAGAGAGATATTTTAAAATTAATTTGACCTTCAAGCACAAAAATAAGCACTTACTAACCACGCATAACCATAAGGACTTTTAAATGGGATTAGCAGTTACTTATTAGTCTAAGCATCCGGACTTTTAAGTGAGACCATAATACTTAGTTACCATACTCCATCCGTGCATAACCATAAGGACTTTTAAATGAGAATGGAGTAATGATAAAAATAATTCACTCACATGCTCCATCCGTGCATAACCATAAGGACTTTTAAATGAGAATGGAATGCATGAGGGTTATTATCATTATTTTTTTTTTATATTTTACAAGATAATCCACTCTTCTCATTTTACAAAACCATTATGTACGATAGAAAGATGGTAGAAATAGAAATGGTCGTGGAGTAAGTTACCAAGTTAACTATATTATGTAATATCCAATACTGAATACCATATTCGAATCAATCTTTGGATAATATCCAAAACTGGTTTGAATCCTAGAAATTGAGGTTGAAAGTATATATCCAAAAATATTTCAACTAAAAAATGGAAAACGATTAGTCAATTTCTACAATCCCCAAATCCAAACGTAATCTGGAAAATCTGTCTCCAGGGAGGGGTTTTGTGAAAATATCAGCAAGTTGAGCCTCAGTTGAACTATGTTCAATGCAAATGTCATCCTTAGCAATGTGATCTCTAAGAAAGTGGTGTCTCACATCAATGTGTTTTGTGCGTGAATGATGAACAGGATTATTTGACAAGTCTATTGCACTTTTAATATCACATTTTAATGGAACTTGTTTATAAACTAAGCCAAAATCAGAAAGAGTTTGCATCATCCATAAAATTTGAGCACAACAACTTCCTAAAGCAATATATTTTGCTTCAGTGGTGGATAATGCAACACAATTCTGTTTTCGACTTGACCATGAAACTAATGAATGTCCTAGCATGAAACATGTCCCACTAGTGCTTTTCCTGTCAACCAATGAACCAGCATAATCAGCATCAGAATAGCCAACTAAATCAAAATTTTCGCAAGACGGGTACCACAATCCAAATTTGTGTGTGTGTGAAAGATATCTCAAAATTCGTTTAGTGGCTTTCAAATGAGATTCTTTAGGCTTAGATTGAAAACGTGCACACAAACACATAGAAAACATAATATCAGGTGTAGAAGCAGTAAGATAGAGAAGTGAACCAATTATCCCTCGATATTTCTTCTGATCAACAGCAATTCCTTTCTCGTCTTTGTCCAACTTTGTTGATGGGATCATAGGAGTTCTCAATGGTTTGGAGTTCTCAACTCCAAATTTCTTCAACAGTTCCAACACATACTTGGATTGTGAAATAAAAATACCATCACTGCTTTGCTTGATTTGGAATCCAAGAAAATATTTCAGTTCTCCGACCAAGCTCATCTCGAATTTAGCCTGCATGACTTGTTCAAATTTCTCGCACAAGAGTTCATTAGTATCACCATAAATAATATCATCCACATAAATCTGAACAATCAAAAATTCACTTCCATTATGTAGTAAAAGCAGTGTCGTGTCAGCACTCCCCTTTTTAAAGCCATTTTCCAAAAGATATGTACAAAGGCAGTCATACCAAGCTCTAGGAGCTTGCTTAAGACCATATAATTCTTTTTCTAGTTTATACACATGATTTGGAAAATCATGATTTTCAAAATCGGGGGGTTGTTCAACAAAAACTTCTTCTTTCAAATCACCATTTAGAAAGACACTTTTTACATCCATTTGTTTAAGTTTGAAACCCTTATAACATGCAAAACTTAGCAAAATCCTAATGGCTTCTAACCTAGCCACTGGAGCAAACGTTTCATCAAAATCTATGCCTTCTATTTGGTTATATCCTTTTGCAACCAACCTAGCTTTTTTCTAATTACATTTCCTGATTCATCAAGCTTATTTTTGAACACCCATTTAGTTCCAACAATTGGATAGTCAATAGGCCTAGGAAATAATTTCCAAACTTTATTTCTCTCAAATTGATTAATTTCATCTTGCATTGCTAAAACCCAACTTTCATCATTAAGAGCCATTTCAATAGAATCAGGTTCAATCTCAGAAATAAAACCACTGTGGCAATGAAACGCACATAATTTTTTATCAAATGACGAGCGAGTGCGTATACCTTCCGTAGGATCACCTATATCCAATTCAGGAGGATGATTGGATTTGAACTTCAATCTACCAGCATCAACAGTCCTACTTTCAGCTTTCTCACTAGATGCCCCTTCTTCAATGCCTTCATGATCTACCCCATCATCATCGTCTTTTCAGTCGTCCTTTCCAGGTCAGATTCGTCGAATTTCACATTGATTGATTCAACAATCATTTTTGTTCATTTGTTGTATATCCTGTAAGCCTTGCTCCTTGTTGAATAGCCCATGAAAATTCCCTCATCAGCCTTTGATTCAAATTTTCCAAGTTGATCACCTGTGTTAAGAATGAAACAAGGACATCCAAATACACGAAAATAAGAAATGTTAGGTTTCCTTTCATGCCACAATTCATAAGACGTTTTGTCAAGTATTGGTCTAATCATTACTCTATTCATTACATAGCACGAAGTATTCACTACCTCTGCCCAAAAGGTTAGAGGTAGTTTATACTCACTCAACATGGATCTAGCCAATTCCTGTAATGTACGATTTTTCCTTTCAACCACCCCAATTTGTTGAGGTGTTCGTGGAGTAGAAAATTCATGTTTTAAACCATTTTCTTCACAAAAGCTTTCAAATTCCAAATTTTCAAATTCGCCTCCATGATCACTTCTCAAAGTTTTAATTGAAACTCCTTTTTCATTTTGAACAAGTTTTGCAAATTTTGAAAAATAATCAAAAGATTCAGACTTTTTGGCTAAGAAATAAACCCATGTAAATCTAGCATAATCATCAACCAATACATAACAATAACATTTTCCATTCAAGCTTGCAATTTCATTTGGTCCAAATAAGTCCACGTGAATTAATTCAAGGACCCTAGATGTGCTAACAATGTTTTTAGGGCGAAATGATGATCGACTAAGCTTGCCCAAGGAACATGCTTTACACACTTTATTATTTTTAAATTTCTGATGTGGTAACCCTCTGACTAATTCTTTGGTTTCAAGTTTTTCTAAGAGACTCATGCTAGCATGTCCAAATCTCCTATGCCATAAAGATGCCTCTTCATCAGTGGCTACCAAACATCTAGAAAGATTTAGATTATCAAACGAAAGCTTGTAAACATTTCCTTTTCTTTTTCCCATAAAAACAATGTTATTAGAAGATTTATCAATGATTTTGCAAGTATCACTATCAAAGACCACATTCATACCTTTGTCACATAGTTGGCTAATAGAAATGAGATTGTGATGCAAATTATCAACGTGTAAAACATTAGTCAAGGAAAACGTACCGTTACCTACTTCACCTTTACCAATAATCTTACACTTGCTATTGTCTCCCATGATCACATTTCCACCTTTAAAATTCTCTAGGCTCAGGAACTTTGATTTGTCACCTGTCATATATCTAGAACACCCTGAATCTAGAAACCATTCTTGTTGCTCCTTAGCCCGCCAACAGACCTCACTAAATTCCTCTGAGCTATTATTTGGTGGATTCACGACTTTAGAGTTAAAGAAAGATAACCTGCTCTGATACCACTTGTAGGATCTAGATTAACCCTAGAGGGGGGTGAATAGGGTTATAGCAAATTTTCTCGAATTAAACAAAAAACAATTTGCAGAGAAGTAAATGTGCTGAAAAGTAAATCACACATAAAATTTACCCAGCTTCGGCAACCCCTGCCTACCGCTGCATTCCCAGATTTCTATTAGGATTAAACAGTCTCCCGCTTACAAACACTCTAACAGACTCGCACACCCTGCTACCGCCTATAGAGTTTTGCAAACTCGCACACCCTGCTCACTGAACTAATCCTAACTAGACAATCTGACACAACCTAAAACCTAGGTGGTGATTTACTAAGATTTAAATCGAAAAGTACAGAAAATAAGAGCAAAAAAGACTAAAATCTTGATTTTAACATTAAACCATATTTGAAAAACTAAACCCTTAATTAAATAACTAAACCCTAATTAAAATAAAGGGCCGCCCCTTTTCTATTCTTTCACTCAGTCTCTTTCGATTTTCTCTGATAAAAAATGGCGGCGATTGTTGTCCCAAATTAGGGCTTCGTCCCTTCGATCCAATTTACGGTTTTGAAAAAGGCAGCGGCCGATAGTTGATCGAGCGTATGATTGATTCCGGTTCTCTCTTTGTCGATCGTCTATTTCTTTGAGTTGCTCTCTGCTGCTTCAATTTTTATCGAGTTCAACGTATGCTTCGGTATGTAATTTTCTCTTTAAGTGATTTTACGATTTTCGTATTCGAACTCGATGCCGATGATGAATTTGGATGTGGTATTTATATGAATTCTGAGACACTTGAATTTGTACGTATCAATTTGACACTTTCCTAATTCTTGCTTTCCTGAAATATTTTCAACTTGATGCGCACAGCCTTGATTTTGTAGCGTTCGATTGATGCGGCAAAAACTTTCCTCTTTTACTTTTTGACTTTTTCAAAGATACGTATTTGATTTTTTTTTACTTGGTCATCTCTGCACTGTTAAAATTCGTTCATCTCTGTATTATTGATTTACACGGCATTGACTTCTTTGGCACATTCTTTCTTTTGCACTTGAACCTTAGTGTTCTTCATACTATGCGTACATGCTTCATTTGATCTGTTCTCTGTAAACTTGATTTTGCATATTATTGTGGTTCATGTTTGCATTGAGTCACTGATTTTGGTCGAGACTTCTTGCATCTGCATTGTACCATGCTGTGTCGAACTTGTACAACTCTGGTTATTCTTCACTGTTGCATAATTGATTCTGTTGCTCGGCCCTTGACTTTGGTTGTTGCATTTGTATCACTCGATATCATTATTTCCATGTCTCTGATGTTCCTTTGATTCAGTGAAGCTTGTATATGACTTGGTGCTACACTGATTTGTTTGCTGTGTTGTCTGATTCATCATGTATTGTTTCACTTTAACTTGTTGTTGCCAGTTTGCCTTGTATCACTGCAAAACTGCATGTTACTGTCTTAGCCACTTGATTGCATTGGTGTCACTGGTGTACTTGTTCAAAACTGCTGTGTCATTGATCACTGTTGCATAAATGAACTGTTGCTCCAATTTTTCATTGATGTATCACTTCTTGTGTCTGCACTTTGTCTTGTTCACCATGTTGCATGCATTGCTGTTGAGTTTCTTTGGGATTTAGAATATTGTGTACATGCTACTTGGTCGCTGCTTTTGGTCTGCACTGTAGTATGTCTTCAATATAATATGATCAGTGGTCTGCTGTCACTTGGGCTTGTAGTTGATGTTTTGTTGCTCCAATTGTTTCATATGTATTGGCTGCTTGGATTGTGTACATTTGTGTACTTGATTCAGTTGAACTTTTGTGTTTCTCACTTGATGTTGTTGGTCTTCATGTGTATTTGCCTGAGTCACTTGTTTAATTGTTTTTTGTTCACCCATTACTGCACAGCTTGTTATTTGAACTTGATGTTGTTTCTCAACCTTGCATACTCCTCTCTGATTTGCCTTTGGTCATGATACTGTAGTTGTATACTTGGGCTTCACTGAGTTTGTTGTTATGTTGGTGGCAATCTTGTACAACTTGTATTTGGTCTGCACTTGCATGCATGCTTTTGTTGGCAGCGCACACGAGTTAGCGAGGCAGTGCACACATGTATAAATGTACACGTGTGTATTGCAGCCACTTTTGATTACCTGTCCCTGATAGGAATACAAGTGTATATATCTATGTGCACGACTTTGTGTGTGATGAATTCAAATGTAAATGATGACGAACAACCCAAATAACTGAGGCACCGATAAAAACAAATTTATATTTTTGCAAATTCAAATTTGTTTATTTTCAGATTGCTGCTGTAGTTGCTAATTATACAGGTACACAGGAGACAGGACAAGAACTGGAGCTGGACAATGCAGATAGATGCAGATTAATGGTTCTGTAAAATGTATAGTGTTGTGTGTTGTAGTGAGAGAAAATATGAATATGAAATGTATAAACAAGTGTATGTATATAGAGAGAGCTGAAAACTTTGTAAAATATTATATTGAATAAAAATACTGATTGAATTATATAAATTCTATGCAATAGTATTATTATTCAATACGAATATTTATTCCTATATGTATATAGTACAATCTGCAAACACATATTGATATATATATACATATTTGTTATCATCAAACAAAAATTCACATCAAACATAAAGTGGTTTAAATTGGTATTTCAAAATTTGGATGTGAAATAGATTTAAACTAAATTGCTTGAAAAAGAGAATTTGAATTGAAACTTTCAATCATTTGAATAAAATCGTTTAAACTGAATTTAAAGAAAAATTTGACATCGTTTTAATTATGGTTGATTTAAATTAATATTTGATTATGAAGTTTGCTTGAATTGCAAGTCGAAAATTGATTTGGTTGTGATTTGGAACATGAGTTCAAATTGTTGTGAAAGGAAGAGACTGTTTTAATATTAACTATTTTAATATATATGAACAATTTTAGTAATCAAACTATTTTTCAATATTAAAACTATTTTAATTATCCCAAACCATTTTTCAATTTTAAAATTATTTTAATTATCCAAACTATTTTCAATATTCAAACTATTTTAAATATTCAAAACCATTTTCAATATTCAAACTGTTTTAGAGGGGAACTATTTAAATTTAAATCATTGATTTAAACACGAATGTTTTGAAGGTATGATCTATTCTGATTTCGAAATAATTTTGAATCAAATCTGATATTTTAATATGAAATGTAACTCATTCTTGAAATTTAAAAGAACCAACCGGTGTGTAAAATGACGTTTGATTATTAAAGAGACCAGGGCCGGATGAATGATACTCTCTGTTATTCTACCGGAACCACTTTAAAACCGTGTACGCGGTAAATGATATCCAAAATGTCGAGGTTGAATTGGAGGCATTTACTGGAATAAAGAAAGAGAACGATGATAAATGACCCCGACACTTATGAGAATTTGAAATGACTAAAACATGAGCGTATGTCTGGATAAAGGGTTAGCTACCTTTCGAGGCCATCACCCCTTCGTATTACTTCATTGATTTTGACTCAATCGGTGCACCTTGATTTTATTTTGGGGGTGATGGACTAGATCGGCAGTCGTTGCAGCGATGTGTTACGACCAGCCCAAAAGGGTAAACTGCGAGATTCCTACCTTGTGTATTGCCTCACATGCCTTGTCATACTTTTATCGTTATACGCGCACACTACGACTTTTTTTAGTATTGTACCTATAAGGGGCTCACTGGCTACCGGCGTTACTAGTTGTGTTATAGGACCTGCATACACTAACTGCTTAAAAAAGTGTTAAAGGGGATCAATGTAAAGCCTTAATTCTATATTAATACTTTACTTTAGAAATAAATACTACATATATAGCCTATCTTACTACATATTGATAGTTTAACGGGTCCTTAGAAGATGGAAATCCCATAACATCTCTTAAGTTATTGCACTCACGTTGTACACTTGCTAGAAGATCGGAAATCTCATAAAAATCTCTAAAGCTATTACACTCATATTTTACTTGTTCTTAATTTAACTTAAATAAGAACTTTTAGTTCTGACCCGACTGTTTTTTCTTTTCATTACGCTTGGTCTAGCCTGAGTATTTCATTGTTTGAAGACATTATTCCTTGAAGATGAAGATGGAGTTTGCTAGATCATATTTACTATTATTATTCTACTGCATTATTTTGGTATGTTTGTTGATTATATTTTGATTATGTTGTAAAAATTGAAATTAAGTGTATATTGTAAAATAGATTCATGAACTATTTATTTGATTATTATATTTTGTTAATTCCGTTGTGAGATTCTATGGATTGCTTTCTTTTCTCTTATTTTCTTATTAAACCCCATTGATAATCTTAGGTTAAACCCCTTTTGAATGGTTTGAGTTAGACATGTGTGGTTTATTGTTGACTTGAATCATATAAAAAGGTGGGCCGTCATAGTTTCTTTTGAAAGGATCATGTGTATATTATATATTACTCGTCATGATGCAAGATTATGTTCTGTCTTTTCTTTCTTTCATCCTAACAATTTATCTTTTCGATAATTGAACACTTGGCATGTGAATGCTATGGATGTATTAATGTCGACTTTTAAGGGTCGAAAAGTCTAGTCGTTACACATGGTATCATAGCTTAGGTTAAGAGATCACCTAAGCCTTGGTAGGGATAAACTTAATAGAAATAGGGTTAGTAACACCCTAGAATGAGTTTGAGTATATTATATATAAGAGCATGAATTTACTAGCGCTATAAAAATGTTTTATATTGTATTGATTGGTTTGTTGAGTGGTTTACGAATTCCAATCAATGAGCCTGATCAATGTTGATGATATGGGTTTTTAAATACTGGAACAAGGCAAACTGATACAATATTGTTTTAAAAAATTGGTAAATGAAATAATTTTACATAGGATTATATTTTATATATAAAAGATAATTTTCAGAATTAATATAGTTATTTATAAGGGATAGTTTGGCTCACATCCCTGTTAAGTTTCAAAATAGGAAAAATATCCTCCTAATATAAACTTATGTTCTAGCTCCTATTTTCAAATCCACCTGCGCCAAAAGACCCAAATACCCTTTACATTTTTAGCATTTCAAATGCGCATAACTTTCTGTAGAAACATCTGATCTACATACCGTTTTCACTAAAAAATTATAAATTTTACAATCTTTGAAATGCGATCCATTATTGATACAAAAAAAATCATATTTTCAGTAAGGCTACAATTATTCCATATATTTGTAGAGAATTTTGCAATTTTTGAAAAGATCAATTTTTCTTCAAATGTCAACAATTATTCCATATAATTCCAAACTTTTATGCAATTATATTGATTAATTGCATACTTTTATGCAATTATATGGGAGGCTTTTCCACAATTATTCCGTATATTTTCCATTTTCTATAATTATATGAAATAATCATCAATTTTTCTTCAAATGTTAGCAATTATTCCATATAATTTCAGACTTTTATGCAATTAAATAGAATAATTGCAGACATTTATGCAATTTACAGAATAATTGCAGACTTTTCTGCAATTATTCCATATAATTGCAGACTTTTCTACAATTAAATGGAATAATTGCTGAAAAGTCTACAATTATTCCAAGTAATCATAGAAAAGTGCAACTATACCATATAATTACAGACTTTTCTACAATTATTGCATATAATTGCTGAATTGTCTACAATCATACCATAGAATTATAGAAAACACTTTAATTTGGATCCACGAATAACTTGGCCTGGTGTTGTTTTTACATATACATAATGCCACTCATTAGAAAGATAATAAAACTTACGATTTAATGGTGAAAATGGTTTGTTATCCATCGTTTCTACAAAAAGTTACTGCATTATAAAGATTGATAATGGGGTATAAATTTTAATTATGGATGTGAGAATAATATCCATATTTGAAGAACCAGCGTTCAGTCATGAAGCAGAGAGGTGTTTTAGTGAAGAAAATTGTAGTATTTGAAAATAGGGTTTTAATTTTTTTTTTTTGGAAGATGTTTTGTAACAACCCGTATATTTGGTACTTTTAAATTGACAATAATCCACAAATGTCGACTTAAATAGTACAAACAAGAATCATTAATGGAGTATAGATATATAAATGAGAATCATCACAGAATCACAGAAATATAACATCATAGAATAGTGCAGCGGAAATATAACATAGTCATAAGTGTAGTTCATGAAGCTACCCATAAGTACAACAATGTCTCAAATAAAAGGAAATAAACAACATAGAAGTCTAAATAGTCCAAATGGAAAGAACAAATACTGATAAGATAAGATAGTGTAAGTCTTCAGTCTTCATCTCCCAATAAACAGCAGCAGCAATCCTCAATCTGATCCGAGCATATGCACAAACAAACACTCGAATCAGGACATATATTCTTATACAGATAATATGGTTCAAGATTTGAAATAAACAATAACTCAAAGATGAATGGAATAAACATCTTTCAGGATCCGATAAACTATTTATACATAATAGTGTACAATACATAGATAATATCTAACAGTAAAGTAAACTATCAAAATAGTGTTAAGGCGTTACCATTATCCCCCTTAACACATTTTATACAGCATCATAGACTATACAGCACTGTAAACTCCACCGTAAACTAGTGGGATATCAGGGAGTACTCCATAGGTATAATACAAAACAAATTCGTAGTGGTCGCATATACGGGAATACAAGTATGACAAGGCACATGAGGCAATACCGAAGGTAGTGAAACTACCGTTTGCCTAATCCGGACTAGTGAGAACGCATCGCCGCAACGATCGCAACACCGCGAAACAACACTCCAAATTCAAGGGTGCGCACCAATCAATCACAAAAGTAAATGAGTAGTTTACGAAGAAGTGTGTTCGCTCGAGGTGGCTAACCCCATTTGGCCCGGCACGGCTCCTGATTTTAGTCATTTCCAATTTGACACAAGTATCAAGGCTATCCATTATCGTTCACTTTCTTCAGTCATCGTGTACGTCAATCCAACCACTTCATTCTGGATCACACTCCGCGTATAGTTATTAAAGTGGTTTTCGGTTTAGACAGTGAGTATGTCCCTAACCGATTTCGGTTCCTTTAATAACCTTCGTAATTAATTTACCGATTGGTCGTTTAATATATTTCAAAACCAATTCAATTCCAATTATAAATCGACATTCATAAATCAACATTCCGTTAGTCATTCTAAATCAAGTTCCAAAATTTCATTTCATAAATTCACAATTTCATTTCAAAACTTCTATAATTCAATTTCAAAGTTTCAATTTTAAAACAATTCAAATATTCATTTAATTTCATGTGTAAGTTCATTTCAAATCATTTAACTTAATTTAACGTTCAAAACAATTTAAACTCAATTATCGATTTCATTCGATATTCATTAAATAAATTTATCATTAAAACAACTTCAATTAAATTTCCAATTCATTACATTATTTTCTTAAGTTCAACTTCATTATCAAAGCTTACACATTTTATTTAAATTAAATTTGTCAAATCCAATTCCTTAACTTTCAAATCTTTCATTTGTTTGATAAACGCATTCTATTTCTTATTAAAGAAACTCAATTCATTCATTTATTACCTTCGTTACAAATTCCAACTTAATTAAAGAAATTAGTTCCACTTATTCAATAATTCAATTTCACTTAATAAAATATTCCATTTAATTTAATCATTAAATAATCCAATACATTTCAATTATCGAATAATTTCAAATCTTAATTATTACTACTTTCAAAACTTAATTATTAACAATTCCAAACTTAATTACCAAAATTTAAAACTTAAATTTTTATAGTTTCAAACTTCGTTCCAAACTTAATTATTGATAAATTTCAAGACTTGATTATTAATAATTCCAATTTAATTATTACTGATTTCAAAATTAATCATTTATAATTTCAGATTTAATTATCAATTAATTCTAATTTAATTATTACATAATTAAATCTTAATCAATATTCTTTTGTCAATTACGACGTTAAAACTTGTTTCAAATTCAAATATTCACATTTACATTCATTCGAATTTAAAATCTAATTTATTCAAAACCTTATTATTAGTCAAATAAAACTTAATTTTATTTAAATCAAAACATTGACCAATCGGTTTTTAATTTTCTATCCTAAGTCAAAGTTATTTGGGTATTTATCATTTCAACCCGATTCCATTTCAATTCAAAAATCCAAGCATACAAAGGGAACTTGCAGTGTGATAGCTGGGATGGTATCAAAGTAAATAAACAAGCAATAACATCCATACACAACAATTCAACAATTTAAATAATCCCGAAATAATCGTATTGATTTACATTTGTTATTTATGTAAATTAATATAATTATTTCTAGAATCTACACTATCATTTCATGTAGATTAAAGATTATTACATTATGGTTGTTCAATTCAATTTCAATTTGCATTACAACAATTTATCCAATATACGTTCAATGGTTCAAGTGTTATTAATCAATTTCTACACGTCAATTTACTTAACAATTTAGGGGTCAAGTTTAGCTAATCAAGTTAACATATGAAGGGGCAAGTTTAACAAATCAAAGTTCGACGTATGTAATCCGATTTAAATTGGTTAACTATCATATTCCAATTTAACTGGCAAATTATTATCACTTCACAAAACAATTAACATCCAATTCAACAACACATAGCAATCATTTATCAACCAAACTTGCATAAGAATATATGTCGTGAAAATTTATTTCACCTTTCGTGGATAAAGAAGTTGACGGCGAAGCAAGAAAAAGCACGAAAGAAGTCGGTACAACACGAACAACGAACACTGTAATATCGACAAAATAAAACGATATTAATACAATGAACGTTTATATAAAATTTATAAATTTATATAAATGCATTTGCCGATGACGGAGAAAAAACGAAAGCTGAAGATCGATGCTGCTGCGAAAGAACTCAGTCGGTTGCTTCTACACACAACAAGCAAAGAAAAGTCGGTTACAATTTGGCAACCGAAATAGATATTAGCGTAATACTATACTGCAATAAAAAAACAATTTCAAAATTTCATTTTTCATTTTTTTTCCTTCCTTCCTTTTTTTTCATACTCCACCTTTACAGTTCACGTAAGCACAAACATATTTTCCTTCACCAAGCATGCATATCACCCTCTCCTTCAACATGTTGCTCCCCTTCCCATAACACATGCATGTTTGGCCTTTTTTTTTTATAAAAAACGCACGCAACACTAGAACACTACACTTCATGCAAATTCAACAACACAACCCTTCATGCATTGTACGTAACACACTCCATTCATGCATTCCCAAAACACACGCACCCAGCGCACACACTCTATTCATGCACGCGACCATATATGCACGAACGCACCTCCCTCCCCTCTTTTTCTTTCTTTGTTTTTTTTTCTTCACAAACCAAGTCTTCCAATTTTTTTTTTTTCATATCCGCATCTCATACACGCATATGCATTCACTGTGCATACGTTGTACACCTTCAGTACTCCACAGCACACACACGTGTAGGTTAGGAAGGGTGGTGGCGCGGTCAGGGAACGCTGGGAATCTGGGTTGCGGAGCAGAGGAGATGTGGGCAGATATATGTGGTGGAGGCGGTCAGTGGAGTTCGGTGACTGGGCGTGATGAGGTGGTGCGGCGGCGGTTTTTGGAATGGCCGAAGGTGGCGGGGAAAACGAGGCTTAGGTGGGGTCAAGAGGAGCGGATGTTGGATGTGGCTGAGATGCAATAGGAGTTTACATTATCTCATGCATATTTAAATAGAAATGAGAATATAAGTAAAAGAGAGGAGTGAATCTAGAGTGGAGAGCAGAGAGCAGAGAGTACCTGTTGACGTTCGGAGGAAATGAATGAATTGAACAGTGGAGGAAATGAAGTAACACGTTTGATTAATTTCATTTTATAAATTTACCTCAATAAATTTCAGCTTCGAACTACGAAAAGCCACACCAATTTCAAGTTAAACCTATCTTCCACCTACCGTAATGAATGCATCAGAGTCGTTTTATTTTTATATTTTCTTTTGTAAACCGGCTGAAAACTTGGGCTTCAATTTGTTTAAACGGCTCGTTTAGAACAAATTAATTAACGTGACAAATTTTACGACGGACTCCGATTGTACAAATAAATATACTGTTATGATCAGTGTGACGAGGCGATTCCAACGGTACACAGATTATTGCGATACGATGGTTTTATAAAATTCGCATTTACGCCGCCAAAATTGCGTGTTTTGCAAAACAATTTAAACGGAGCAGGCGATGACAGTTTTTGACGAAACGAATTTCATAATCATGATCAGAATAATTTTTACAACATAACTGTGTAAAAATATTTAGATTCGGAAGATAAATTTTACGCGGCTTTATATGGACTGATATACAGTAAAACGCGTACGAAGTTTACTGTAATAATTTGCGACGAAACATTTTCTATACTCATATCTTACTAGACGTATGTCATAAATAATTTTGGACGTTAACTGAGATCGTTTATAAATTTCAAAATTTTATATTGAAATAATGGATTTAAGATTTTAAAATGGGTCGAAAATTCAAGGTCGTTACAATCTCCCCCACTCAAAACTTTTCGTCCTCGAAAAGGAACTAGGCGAGTGAAGTATGAATGAAATAAGCAGAAGAGTCAAGATAGTTTAAGAAATTTGAATTATACCTGAAACTAGTAATTCGTAGTTTGAATCTCGAATACTATCCTCATTTTCCCATGTGCAATCACGCTCATCTGCACTCCATTGGACTTTGACGAGATTAACCGACTTTCTTATGAGTTGCTTTGTCTCACGATCGACTATTCGGAGCGGCTTACGCTCAATTGTCAAGTCAGGCTCGATAACTATCTCTTCCAATTGAGCAGTAGGGATAGTCATAGATGGATCGTGTACAACTTTGCGAAGATGTGAGACATGGAACACGTTGTGCACACCAGCGAACTTCTCAGGTAATGCAACTCTATATGCCAATGTTCCGACTCTTTCTGTAATCTCAAACGGACCAACAAATCTCGGAGCTAGCTTCCCTTTCCTTCCAAATCGAGCAATATTCTTTAAAGGCGACACTTTCAGAAATACTTTGTCTCCTACGCTGAATTCGAGATCCCTTCTCCTTCTGTCGGCGTAGCTCTTCTGTCTATCCTGTGCCGTCTTTATCTTCTTCCTGATTTCTTCGACTTTTTCAGAAGCTTCCATAATTATTTCTGGACCAAGCACTAATCGATCACCCGACTCGATCCAACAAGCTGGTGATTTGCACGGCCGTCGATGTAAGGCTTCGAACGGTGCCATACCAATGCTTGCCTGGTTGATTAAAGATGATTAATTCAAATTCAAATATACTTATTCAAATTTGAAATTCAATTCCTTTACCTGGTAACTATTATTATAAGTGAATTCTACCAAGTGAAGATGGTCTTCCCAGGATCCACCAAAGTCAATAATACAAGCTCGGAGAAGGTCTTCCAAAATCTGATTCACCCTCTCATTTTGGCCATCTGTCTGAGGATGATATGCAGTGCTCAGATTCAGTTTGGTGCCCAAAGTATCCTGAAATGTTTTCCAGAATTTACTGGTGAAAATAGGATCTCGATCGCATACGATACTAGATGGTACACCATGAAGTTTAACAACTTCCCTCATAAATATCTCGGCCAAACTCGAAGCAGTACGAGTGGACTTGACTGGAATAAAGTGAGCGGATTTCGTCAGTCTATCGACAATCACCCAAATGCTTTCATTACCCTTCCTAGTCCTTGGCAGCCCGTCAATAAAGTCCATAGAAATTTGCTCCCACTTCCATCCTGGAATCTCTAGTGGCTGAAGCAAACCTGCTATCTTTCTGTTATCAGCTTTTACCTGCTGGCAAGTTGTGCATCTGCTGACATAGGTAGAAATATCATGCTTCATCCCACTCCACCAATATAACTTCTTCATATTCTGGTACATTTTAGTAACACCGGGATGAAATGAAAGTGAAGAGTTGTGGTTTTCTTTCAGCACTTCTTGTCTAAGACCATCAACATTAGGAACACAAATGCGATTATCAATTCTCAAGACTCCGTTACTATCAACATGTGCACCCAATTTATTGTCAGCATTTCCAACTCTTCCAAGAACAATTTCCTTGATGCGATAAAGCAAGGTGTCCTCGTATTGCTTGGCTATAATACGATCCATAAGAGCTGGGGAGACGGAAAGCTGGAATAACATTCCTTCAACAAGATTACAACATGTCATCACTTGATTTCTGCTCAAAGCATCGGTTACGGCATTCGCTTTCCCTGGAGTATAATTAATATCAAGATCATATGCAGCTAGAAATTCGAGCCATCGGACTTGTCTCTGATTCAAATCCCTTTGTGAGAAGATATATCTCAATGACTTGTGGTCAGTGAATAACTCGAATTTGGTTCCCAATAGATAGTGCATCCATAGCTTAAGAGCAAATACAACCGCAAGAAGCTCTAAATCGTGAGTTGCATAATTTGCTTCATGGGTCTTTAATTGACGACCCGCATAGGCAATAACCTTTCCCTTTTGCATTATGACTGCTCCTAATCCATCACGACAGGAATCTGTATAGACGGTCAATCCTTCGCTACCATCAATAACTGTAAGAACTGGGGCAGATGTCAATCTTCGCTTCATCTCATTGAAAGCTGCTTCGCACTTTTCACTCCAAATAAATTTCACGTTCTTTCTGGTCAGTGTGGTAAGTGGGGCAGCGATACGAGCAAAGTTTTCTATAAATCTGCGATAATAGCCAGCCAAACCAAAGAAACTGCGGATATCTGTAGGAGTTTGGGAGTCTCCCAATCCTGCAAATTCCAAGGATTTGAATTTAGATATTGATAAGCTGTTTATATAGATTTGACAAGTAAGAATAGAACATACATTGATTACGGCGATCTTAGTTGGATCGACCGAAATCCCATTCTCCGAAACAATATCGCCAAGAAAACGAACTTCATCTCGCCAAAAATGGCATTTCGAAAACTTGGCTTTAAGCTGGTGTCTGCGAAGAGTTTCGAGAACAAAAGCCAAATGTGACCTATGCTCTTTCTCATCTTTAGAGAAGACGAGAATATGTTCGATGAAACCAAGCACGAACTTGTTAAGAACATCCCGAAAAACTCTATTCATCAAGTCGAAGAAATAGGCTGGAGCATTAGTAAGACCGAACGGCATAACTAGCCATTCATAGAAACCATTTTCGGTGCGAAATGCTGTTTTAGGAATGCTATCCTCAGTGATTCTGAGTTGGTGAAAACCGGTAGCCAAATCAAGTTGAGAGAAGACTTTAGCTCCATGAAGCTGATCGAATAGATCGTTGATGCGAGGCATCGGATACCTGTTCTTGTGTGTGAGCTTGTTTAGCTCTCTATAGTCCACACACATTCTGAGTGAGCCATCAGATTTGGTGACAAATACAACTGCAGCACCCCATTCTGAATGACTGCGCCGAATCAAGCCTTTAGAAAATAAATCTTCAATTTGAACATTCAACTCTACCTTTTCTTTAGAAGCCATTCTTCTTGGAGGAAGAACTACTGGTCGTGCACCAGGGATAAGGTCGATGCGGAATTCGATTTCCCACGGAGGTGGTAGAGAATTAACTTCTACAAATATATCAGAAAAGAGTTGGACAACTGGAGTAGAGCTTAGTTCATTTGAATGGGAGTCAAGAGAAAATATAAAACTCCCAGCACATTCTTGAGGTAATTTGCCTTTAACAACTAAAGGCATACTCTTTTCGTCTATTAGAGAGACGGTTCGAGTTTTACATGAGATAACGGCTTCGAACTTTCGCAGCCAACCAATGCCTAACAGAATATCAAATCCTCGAATCCAAGAACATAGAAATCCCAAGTGAAACGGTGAATGCCATGCATAAGAGTGACATATTTGAAAACCCTTTTGAGGTTAGAGGGCCCTCCAATAGGGTTAGATACACATAAGGAAATAGATGCAAGAGTGGGTTCCAAACCAAGTTTATCACATAAATCAATAGATATGAAGCTGTGTGTAGCTCCGGTGTCAAATAGAACTCTAACAGGCAAGGTATGCAACATAAAAGTACTTTGTAAAGTACCTTGGTTATCCGGAACTTTCGGGGCTGGAACTTCCGGGGCAGGTGTGGAAAGAGCAAAGACTCCAAATGGTGTACCTCTCTTTTTTGTTGGGCAGTCTTTCTTGAAGTGTCCATGTTGTAAGAAGATATGACACAAATCCCTCCTAGTCATCTGTGCCGGTGGCGGAACAGGTGCGCTTTTTGGAGATGGGCAGCTACTAGCATAATGACCTTTTTGGTTGCAGTTGAAGCAAGTAATGGATGATATGTCAATGGGCTTCTTCAGGGAGTATCCAAGCCCAGTTTTCTGCTGCCAATTCTTCTTCTGTTGTGCAAAGTTTGGCTTTCTCTTTCCCGACTTACTAGCTGATGTCTGAACAGCTGGAGCTTTGGAGGTTGATGTTTCCTTTGGCTTTCCCTCATATCGAAGAGCAAAGTCCATCAACTCAGTGAAAGTTCCATGAACATGAGCGGTGAGGAGCTCGTAATACTCAGGACGTGCGCCATGTATGAACTTCTCATTCTTAAGCAGTGGGGTATCAATCCAGCCAGGTCCGAACTTGGATAATTCGTTGAACTTTCGCTCATACTCAGTGAAGGTCATGTTTCCTTGCTTGAGATCCATAAAAGAACGATAGAGTTGGGCTTTCCCAGCAGCTGGCATCCACTGAGCCACAAAGGAGTCCCTATTTACAAATGATATAAGAACGAGTCAAAATTTGATGAGATAAAAGGAAATTTATATTTTGATGAACTTTTAGATAGATTACTACCTAAACTGGGACCAAGTGATGGTTTCCTCATCGGTACGAGAAGTGACGGATTCCCACCAATCTTGTGCAGCATCCTGGAGCTGCCAAGCGACCAACTTACACTTCTGAGCATCTGTGATCTCCAAGCCAGTAAAGATCCTCTCCAAACTCTTTAGCCATTGCTGTGCTTCGATGATACTCTCGGAGCCAGTAAATTTGACTCCGCCAAGCTGAGTATACTCCTTGCTAAGAGTGGAGAATCGAACTGCAGGAACTGGAGCATGTGGACCAAGAGCATTTCCACCCCTTCCTCCCCTAACATTTCTTCTGGTAGCCATCTTGGAATACCAAAAGTTATTTAGAATCAAAGATAGGAATTTGTAGAACTTAAGGAAATTCTGTTCAATGAATTCAATAAGAAAGACGAATCAAAGGATGTGGATTCTGAAATGATTCTCCTCATTCTAGGTATATTTACCCTATCTCTAATGAGCTTTAAACTCCACAGGCTAAGGTTATCGGGAACCAAAGCTCTGATACCAATTGTAACAACCCATATATTTGGACCATTTAAATTGACAATAATCCACACATGTCGACTTAAATAGTACAAACACGAATCATTAATGGAGTATAGATATATAAATGAGAATCATCACAGAATCACAGAAATATAACATCACAGAATAGTGCAGCAGAAATATAACATAGTCATAAGAGTAGTTCATGAAGCTACCCATAAGTATAACAATGTCTCAAATAAAAGGAAATAAACAACATAGAAGTCTAAATAGTCCAAATGGAAAGAACAAATACCGATAAGATAAGATAGTGAAAGTCTTCAGTCTTCAGCTCCAAATAAACAGCAGCAGCAATCCTCAATCTGATCCGAGCATATGCACAAACAAACACTCGAATCAGGACATATATTCTTATACAGATAATATGGTTCAAGATTTGAAATAAATAATAACTCAAAGATGAATGGAATAAACATCTTTCAGGATCCGATAAACGATTTATACATAATAGTGTACGATACATAGATAATGTCTAACAGTAAAGTAAAAGATCAAAATAGTGTTAAGGCGTTACCATTATCCCCCTTAACACATTTTATACAGCATCATAGACTATACAGCACTGTAAACTCCACCGTAAACTAGTGGGATATCAGGGAGTACTCCATAGGTATAATACAAAACAAATTCGTAGTGGTCGCGTATACGGGAATACAAGTATGACAAGGCACATGAGGCAATACCCAAGGTAATGAAACTACCGTTTGCCTGATCCGGACTAGTGAGAACGCATCGCCGCAACGATCGCAACACCGCGAAACAACACTCCAAATTCAAGGGTGCGCACCAATCAATCACAAAAGTAAATGAGTAGTTTACGAAGAAGTGTGCTCGCTCGAGGTAGCTAACCCCATTTGTCCCGGCACGGCTCCTGATTTTAGTCATTTCCAATTTGACACAAGTGTCAAGGCTATCCATTATCGTTCACTTTCTTCAGTCATCGCGTACGTCAATCCAACCACTTCATTTTGGATCACACTCCGCGTATAGTTATTAAAGTGGTTTTCGGTTTAGACAGTGAGTATGTCCCTAACCGATTTCGGTTCCTTTAATAACCTTCGTAATTAATTTACCGATTGGTCGTTTAATATATTTCAAAACCAATTCAATTCCAATTATAAATCGACATTCATAAATCAACATTCCGTTAGTCATTCTAAATCAAGTTCCAAAATTTCATTTCATAATTCACGATTTCATTTCAAAACTTCTATAATTCAATTTCAAAGTTTCAATTTTAAAACAATTCAAATATTCATTTAATTTCATGTATAAGTTCATTTCAAATCATTTAACTTAATTTAACGTTCAAAACAATTTAAACTCAATTATCGATTTCATTCGATATTCATTAAATAAATTTATCATTAAAACAACTTCAATTAAATTTCCAATTCATTACATTATTTTCTTCAGTTCAACTTCATTATCAAAGCTTACACATTTTATTTAAATTAAATTTGTCAAATCCAATTCCTTAACTTTCAAATCTTTCATTTGTTTGATAAACGCATTATATTTCTTATTAAAGAAACTCAATTCATTCATTTATTACCTTCGTTAAAAATTCCAACTTAATTAAAGAAATTAGTTCCACTTATTCAATAATTCAGTTTCACTTAATAAAATATTCCATTTAATTTAATCATTAAATAATCCAATACATTTCAATTATCGAATAATTTCAAATCTTAATTATTACTACTTTCAAAACTTAATTATTAACAATTCCAAACTTAATTATCAAAATTTAAAACTTAAATTTTTATAGTTTCAAACTTCGTTCCAAACTTAATTATTAATAAATTTCAAGACTTGATTATTAATAATTCCAATTTAATTATTACTGATTTCAAACTTAATCATTTATAATTTCAAATTTAATTATCAATTAATTCTAATTTAATTATTACATAATTAAATCTTAATCAATATTCTTTTGTCAATTACGACGTTAAAACTTGTTTCGAATTCAAATATTCACATTTACATTCATTCGAATTTAAAATCTAATTTATTCAAAACCTTATTATTAGTCAAATAAAACTTAATTTTATTTAAATCAAAACATTGACCAATCGGTTTTAATTTAATTTTCTATCCTAAGTCAAAGTTATTTGGGTATTTATCATTCAACCCGATTCCATTTCAATTCAAAAATCCAAGCATACAAAGGGAACTTGCAGTGTGATAGCTGGGATGGTGTCAAAGTAAATAAACAAGCAATAACATCCATACACAACAATTCAACAATTTAAATAATCCCGAAATAATCGTATTAATTTACATTTGTTATTTATGCAAATTAATATAATTATTTCTAGAATCTACACTATCATTTCGTGTAGATTAAAGATTATTGCATTATGGTTGTTCAATTCAATTTCAATTTGCATTACAGCAATTTATCCAATATACGTTCAATGGTTCAAGTGTTATTAATCAATTTCTACATGTCAATTTACTTAACAATTTAGGGGTCAAGTTTAACTAATCAAGTTAACATATGAAGGGGCAAGTTTAACGAATCAAAGTTCGACGTATGTAATCCGATTTAAATTGGTTAACTATCCTATTCCAATTTAACTGGAAAATTATTATCACTTCACAAAACTATTAACATCCAATTCAACATCACATAGCAATCATTTATCAACCAAACTTGCATAAGAATATATGTCGTGAAAATTTATTTCACCTTTCGTGGATAAAGAAGTTGACGGCGAAGCAAGAAAAAGCACGAAAGAAGTCGGTACAACACGAACACTGTAATATCGACAAAAGAAAACGATATTAATACAATGAACGTTTATATAAAATTTATAAATTTATATAAATGCGTTTACCGATGACGGAGAAAAAAACGAAAGCTGAAGATCGATGCTGCTGCGAAAGAACTCAGTTGGTTGCTTTTGCACACAACAAGCAAAGAAAAGTCGGTTACAATTTGGCAACCGAAATAGATATTAGCGTAATACTATACTGCAATAAAAAAAACAATTTCAAAATCTCAGTTTTCATTTTTTCCCCTTTCTTCCTTTTTTTTCATACTCCACCTTTACAGTTCACGTAAGCACAAACATATTTTCCTTCACCAAGCCTGCATATCACCCTCTCCTTCAACATGTTGCTCCCCTTCCCATAACACATGCATGTTTGGCCTTTTTTTTATATATAAAAAACGCATGCAACACTAGAACACTACACTTCATGCAAATTCAACAACACAACCCTTCATGCATTGCACGTAACACACTCCATTCATGCATTCCCAAAACACACGCACCCAGCACACACACTCTATTCATGCACGCGACCATATATGCACGCACGCACCTCCCTCCCCTCTTTTTCTTTCTTTGTTTTTTTTTTCACAAACCAAGTCTTCCAAATATTTTTTTTTTCATATCCGCATCTCATACACGCATATGCATTCACTGTGCATACGTTGTACACCTTCAGTACTCCACAGCACGCACACGTGTAGGTTAGGAAGGGTGGTGGCGCGGTCAGGGAACGCTGGGAATCTGGATTGCGGAGCAGAGGAGATGTGGGCAGATATATGTGGTGGAGGCGGTGGCGGTTAGTGGAGTTCGGTGACTGGGCGTGATGAGGTGGTGCGGCGGCGGTTTTTGGAATGGCCGAAGGTGGCAGGGGAAAACGAGGCTTAGGTGGGGTCGAGAGGAGCGGATGTTGGATGTGGCTGAGATGCAATAGGAGTTTACATTATCTCATGCAAATTTAAATAGAAATGAGAATAAAAGTAAAAGAGAGGAGTGAATCTGGAATGGAGTGCAGAGAGCACCTGTTGACGTTCGGAGGAAATGAATGAATTGAACAGTGGAGGAAATGAAGTAACACGTTTGATTAATTTCATTTTATAAATTTACCGCAATAAATTTCAGCTTCGAACTACGAAAAGCCACACCAATTTCAAGTTAAACCTATCTTCCACCTACCGTAATGAATGCATCAGAGTCATTTTATTTTCATATTTTCTTTTGTAAACCGGCTGAAAACTTGGGCTTCAATTTGTTTAAACGGTTCGTTTAGAACAATTTAATTAACACGACAAATTTTACGACGGACTCCGACTGTACAAATAAATACACTGTTATGATCAGTGTGACGAGGCGATTCCAACGGTACGCAGATTATTGCGATGCAATGGTTTTATAAAATTCGCATTTACGCCGCTAAAATTGCGCGTTTTGCAAAACAATTTAAACGGAGCAGGCGATGACAGTTTTTGACGAAACGAATTTCATAATCATGATCAGAATATTTTTTACAACATAATTGTGTAAAAATATTTAGATTTGGAAGATAAATTTTACGCAGCTTTATATGGGCTGATATACAGTAAAACGCGAACGAAGTTTACCGTAATAATTTGCGACGAAATTTTTTCTATACTCATATCTAACTGGACGTATGTCATAAATAAATTTTGGACGTTAACTGAGATCGTTTATAAATTTCAAAATTTTATATTGAAACAATGGATTTAAGATTTTAAAATGGGTCGAAAATTCAGGGTCGTTACATGTTTTGTGAATTAAGTTTTATTTTAGGGACATGTCCCTTATTTTCATTATTTATAAAGTGTTTGTTTGTTAGGAAATGATAGTATTTAATTATTATCATTTATTTTTGATTAGTCATGCTCGACCAGTTTAGAGCATTAACTAATTTTTGCTAACTAATTACTTATGCTCGGCTAGTTTATGAGCATTTATTGTTTGATTGAACTAAATACGAACACCTTCTGAATTCAGCTTCACGATCTGACTATAAGGCATTCACTAATAATGTAATTTCAAAAAGTTTACTTTGTTAAAAGGAAATTTTCAAGATAAAATGATTTTTTTTAAATATGTTTTATAAAATAAATAGGTTTTATTGAATTTAAAATCCCCATGTCTTTGGAAAAGATTTCAAATGATTTCTGGAAAAAGTAACAATAATATTACTTAAACATATTTGTAAGTTTAAATGTTTCGCAATGGGATTTGAAAGAGGAGACGCATTTTATTTTAACTATTTACGTGGCTCAAAAATGACTAAAAATGGACAAGAGATGTGTTCGGATGATAATCGGTTCTCTTAGGTATCACCCTTCGTGGTAAGGGAATGTATGATACTATTTGTTAGGGTCCAGTTGCTTGGTATCATTTTAGGGTTGCTCGATCTTTATGTATATTTTCAATGGATTTGAAGTGTATACATAATTATTTCAAAAATTTTGAAACAAAATCTGGTTTAGTTCTTAAATTTCTTTTAAGGAGATTTGATATAAAATAGAAGTTATTTTATAAATAATCTTGGATGGAGATGAAATAATTTAGTACAAGTTTAATGGTTTAAATTTAAGAGGAAAGTTTTAATAAGCTTTGTTTTATGAAAACTGTATCTTTTTTAACATCTAAATTGTGTGACTATTTGATTTATTTGACCGACTAATAAAAGTCTTTACCTTGAAGATGTTTAAGGAAAAGTAGATTCTAGGACTGAGTTTGGATACCAATGTCGTACTCTTCTTAGGTACTTACCAGACCGGATGGGTAAAGAGGTGGAAGAAGTCGACTCTGTTTTAAGACCTAAATTTATTTTGGGTCTGCATCTAAATTTAAAAAGGATAGGGTTAAATAAGATAATTATATATACTCCCAAAGTATAGTAGGTTATCATCCAAGTTTAAGACTTTAATTGTATTTTAATGAAATATTTTTATAAATGATTTTTGAAGTAAAAAGAAATTGGTGTAGTTAAGAACCAATAAGAATAAGTACATAAGTTTTTCGTAGATCATTTCTTCGCACGGTTCTTGATCCAAATTTTGATTACATGACTTTGAGGTGATTCGCACCCGAATAAGGATTTATCACTCAATTTAATGGCAAACTCTTGGTGAGGGTTCTTAACATAACACCAAGATTTTCTATCATAGTATATGGCTATGTGAGGAGGTTTCTAGTTAAGGAGCCTGATAGGATTCCGCACTGGGGAATTAAAGTGAGCAATACTAGTTCAGAAGAAAAGTTTATATTTTCGTGTAAGTAATTGAATCTGATATTGCGTACAGATGATTTATATACATCATGCAGGTTTATAGAAAATGTTAAGTATTTATTTGGGCTTGTTACCTTATAGGTTTGATTGAGATGAAATTTTAGGGTCGAAATTCTATAATGGAGGGAGGAATGTAATAGCCCGAAATTTTTAATGTTTCGAATAGAAATATTTAATTTATTTAAATATTCAAATTTAATTCAAATGTAATGAATAATAAGAAAATAAATTTTTAATCAAATGACTTGATTTTTAATGATGTACTTTTAAATGAATTTATAGGATTTTTTCATATATTTTAATTTGGAAAATCTTTTAAGTTCCATTTGATGCATTTTGCGGCAAATGTTTGTATTTTTAAAAACTACACATAATAAGTTAACAAACATATTTTTTATTTTTTTGTGATCATATCGCATTGTTGTGCATGATAGTATTTTTATTTCTATCGTTCGTAGTTCGTACATGAATAGGATAATGTGTAGCGGGTTACCCAGAACTAATCAAATCTTGATTTGATGGTTGCTTTGCTTGGAAGCTTTGTGTTGCTTTATTTATACTCTATACTTCATTTCACTTACTTCACTTCACTTCACTCCACCTCACTTCACTTCACTTATTTTTCTACTACTTCTTCTTCTTCTTTTGTATTTTCAGTAAAACGAAAACCACTCCACCTTCCAACTTCAAAATCAACATCTCTCAAACCATCGACAATTAGCCCAAACTTCCACCAAAGTTGTTTGACATCACCCCTTGTATTTTCTAAAAATAGCCGCTCATCGTTTCATCGAGTGTTGTTGTGGGAATCTACAATAACAATAATGGTCGAACGATGAAGGTTTGTCGATGAATATGAAATGGAAATTGGAGAGTTGGGTTGTGTTCCTGGCAGCAAGACGTGATTTTTAGTAATGATTTTGAGATTTTAGGCAGTAGAAGTTAGCCATGGGTGAAGGATGAACATTTTCCATTCATTTTTGGATCTCGGTAGTTTAGGCGGCTAGGTGAGGAACGACGGTGCTAGAAGGAAGATTAAGGCATGGCGAAGGCACAAAGATTGGTCAAAGGAGGAACAGTGGTCGGAGGAGCTCGTTCGAGCTCGATTTAGGGTTTAATAGCCACATGTTTTTAAGTTTAAATATTGGCGTGCTGGCGGCGATACGGAGCATAAAGTTAATTGTGGATTGGCTCGAATGTGTGGCAGTGGGTTGGCATGCTGATTGCGGCGGCGGTGTGGGCTAAGGATAGCTGTGGTGGCGGTGGACGTGGATTTGTCGAGGCGTTTTATTTTTAAAGTAGGCACTACTTTTTTTGAATGAGGAAGAGGATTGTTGCAAGCCGGTGGGGTTTGGGGCATGCGAGTTGGGCTCTGGACTGTGTGAGTGAGAATTAAATTTGTTTAATCAATTAATTAGTTTAATTTAATTAATGTTTGGTAACTAACTCATATCACACTCACACAAGGTCCAATCGGGACGTGGTCTTTTTCGTTGCGCTCATAGGAGTGTCATCTACATGCTAGAACTGATTTCGTTGTGATTGGAGCAAGTAGTATTTGAGTTAAAATCTAATGCCATTCGATTTTAGATTAAACTGAAACATATGGGCGATAACTGGAATGAATGTAAGTTAACTCACCTTTGTTTTAACATTATATGATATGTGTTCATATAAATTATTATTTTTATGCTTCGATGTTTTATTATTGGTAGTTTAGTTTGGATGAATATCGACTTCTGTAAGTGGATAACGTATAAAAGGTTTGTAGGGGTCTTATATGAGTATAGGGAAATTTTATAGTGGGACCCAATGGGATTCCTTGCCAATGTTGATTTTTATTTTGTTTATATACTTGTAATATAGTTTGTTGTGCCAAACGCTTGGTAGCCTGGCCATATTGGATGGGACATTGACATGTCGTGGAAGTTGAATTCTTGTTAGAATGAAAATCGTGATAAGATTTTTAAGTGCTATGGTAGCTCTAGACCTCATTATAGTATTTTGAAAAACTATTATTTGTTGTTTTTGATTTGGAGGATGATTTTAAGTGTGAATTTGAAATTTTCGATGACTTTTTATTTGTAAATGGTTTTTGAATATCTCAATTTTACTTCAAACTTTTTGTTAATCTTTTCTAACATATATGGAAATGTCTTAAAAGTTTTTTAGGAAGTATATAGAAAAGGTAATATAATGTTTATTAAAAAGAAATAGGAGTTTATCTCTTGTAATAAAGTGATATTTTTTTTAAAGAAAATACAAATATTTTTGAATGAATATTGGTGGAACGCTTTGTTTAAAATGTTGCATGAAAAGAAATATTCATAAAATGAGTTGTATTAATAATTTTAGAGATTTATAAAAGGAGTTTTATATATAATTTTAGCATTTTATAAAAGGATTTTTATAGATAATTCTAGATATTTATAAATAAAGTTTTTTGAATTAATTTGGAGATTTATAAAAGGAATTTATAAATACAAATGAGATTTATAGAAGAAATTTATAAATAGATAGGAGATTTATAAGAGGAGTTTCATAAATTATTTTAGAAATTTATAAAAAGAGTTTTATAAGTAATTTTGTAGATTTATAAAAGAAAGTTTATAAATTGATTTGGAGTTTCGTAAAAGGACATATAAATATGGGACGGTTTATTAAAGGAATTTTACAAAAGTAAGAGATTTGACTTCCATAAATGATCTTTATAAATATGGTGGATGGAAAGTATTCTTTTCATACTTAATACTGAATTCCAAGGTATTGAAACTCGTCTCTATCTTGAGAATTAAGAATGTATATCGAGGTAAGGATAGTTTTCTAACTTATCCGATTTTGTTATTAATCGAGGGACAATACGGCTTGAAATCAGAAAATATTGGTACTTATATTTGGTCTAATTTCCATATGATCCATTCACTTGCACCAAAAGGCCGTTTGGGCTTATTGTAAAAGAAATTTAAATAACATTTGTTTTGGCCCATTTAAATATGAATTTGGAAAAGAGAAAATTTGCCCTAAGATTTGTTGATGTACTTGTACCATTGAGATACTTATATGGATACATTTTCTAAGTATTGAAAGTGTAGTATTTTTTTTAATATGCTTATACTGATGAGATAATTATATGGATATTTATCCAAACATTGAAAGTGTATAAACATATAGTGAGTGAGTAGTATACATACATATACATACAGATATTTCTAAAAGTATTTTGAGATAAGTATTTACAAAGTGATTTTAATTAATTGAAGGATTAATTAAAGAGGCCTAGTGATTGCTTATATGTTTGATCATGTTTGGTTACTTATGAAATTAAACCTTTGATTTGATTGATTGTTTATTTGATATTCAAATAACCGACTATCAAATCTTGACCAAATATAACTCCGGAAATATCTAGAAGAAACACGGGAATTATATAGTAGATTTATCTTTGATGATGCTATACTATATGTATAAACTCATTACGTTCTTCAAGCATAAATGAAAAGAAAATATGTCTACTTAAACTGTTAAGAGGTGATTTCCACTCTTACGTATTATCTGTTTATTTTCAAAAAAACTAAAGTTGAGTTTACCAGAATCTATCGATTGTTTTTGTAGTGCCTGTTAAGCGGGGGAGTGTACTTATATGAGATGACTCGAAACCATAGCCATTCTAAAACCAAATATGTGTCTACACTTTGGAAGAGGCTCGGGATTGGTTCAAGATGTTGGAATCCACATGGAAATTCAAGATCTGTGTGAGATGCTCGAATACATGTAAAGTTTATTGTCTATTCAGGATGTGGAAATCCGTGTACGGTTTCGAAATCTGTTGAGATATAAGAATCCATGCTTGGTTTCGAGTTTTTTTCGAGTGGTGACTCATATGCTGGATTGCCAGACTTTGACTCAACACCGGAAATGGAATAAAAACAGAAACAAAATGCATAACCAAGGTGTTTAGCTAACCCAATGGTGTAGGAGACTATACTCTAGAGATTCCTACAGTTATGCATGTGTGAGTGGTGCACTCGGCCTCACAGGATGAAGGGGCCATTTGTGTATTTTATATGTACGTCGGCTAGCGTAATGACTTTGAAATTTTAACGATTTTAAGTAACGTAATTAACTAAACTTCTCTTAAAAATAAACAATAAAATTGGGCAATGAAAATTTGATATTTGGTATGCGTCTATTTAAACGTAGGAAGTATCAGATTTTCAATGGAAATTCGTAAGTTTGTTTGGTTGTGAAATTTCAATTTAAAATTCAAATCAGTTAAATTTGTTGGAAACGAAATATTTTTGAAATCTGAATATTTTTACACTAGAAATATGTAAATCATTTTCTGAGTGAGATGTTATAATTATTTTCGCTTCGGACTGCTCTAGATCCGTTTATATTATTTTAAGCGTTTTAGAAGCATTTTCGGCAGCTAATATCTAGTTTTGATAGGAGAATTATGTCGCTCATATATGCGTACCATTCTGTTTGTCTCGTCGCGCTGATCTCCGCAGTATATTCATTTGTGCAATTCGGCGTCCGGTACGCGGCGAAATCTACGAAACGATTAGCCTTATCGGTACCCACTTTGGGCCTTTTGGTTTCCCATGTACTTCCATTGTCCACTGTGAAAAATTAATTGGCCATTAAATATTAATATTTCCTGCATTCAATTGGCATGACCTTTGCTATCCCACCTGTTCAATATATTGCTATTCATATTCATTCTCTTCTCATCTTTTCAGATATGTTCTTGCTTTTAAAAATAAAAAAATATAACAAAAGATATATAAGTTGCTTATATTATTATTGAGTTCAGCCTGTTCATCTTCTTCCCAAATCTTCTCATCGCTTTCATGGCTGAAACTATTGCTTCCTCCTGCTTTATTAAAAAAGAGAAAAAAAAGAAGAAAATTATACACACACACACACGCGCGCGCGCGCATTCGTTATCTTCCTGTAGCAAGCTCATGCTCGGCCATTTGCACGCAACCTTCATCGAGACTGCATCCTTCCACCTTCACCCTCATTTTCTCTGCTGACCACAACCTTCCCAGAACCCACACCACTTTAGGTCTTCCACTTCTTTCCCAACTTTTCATCACCGACAGCATGTAGCCATTAATCCACCCATAGCCAAACTCGCAACAGCCAAGTCTCCCATCAGCCTCCCTTCTTCCCTCTCCAAAAACGCCATAACCGCTTCAAGCCCTCCGCCTCATCACCTGCTGCCACAGTCCTCTGAGTTCCACACAATCCCCACATCAAACCTGACCATCCCTCTTCGGCTTGCATCCACGTCCAATGCCAGCGCAAACACCCGCAAATCCTCCAGCAACTACCGCATATCCTCTAACCTAAACCACCATTCTCTCCACTCAAAACCGATCCCCTCAACCACCAAGCAGTACTTCTCACCTTTCCTTGCTGCCGTAAAGCCACACCATCCCTCTGCCTAACTCAACCATTGACCTGCCTCCATCACCAGACTACCCAAACCCACACCAACTTCTATTTGCCACTTGCTCCGCTAACAACCATGCATCAACCTCTCCAAGCCTCCTAGCAGTCAAATTTTCTATGAAAAAAAATATAGGAAGGAATATATATATATATATATATGTATGTATGTATGTATGTATGTATGTATGTATGTATGTATGTGTGTATTATTGATCTCGAATTCTAGTTGCCTCGGTTCGCCGTTGTCCGAAACTTGTCGCAACCATCCTTATGTGCTCGCTGTTTGGAAATTTCAGCAGTTTTCTTTGCTTTGCTTTGCTCGGGTCATTATCCATGTGCGTGTCTGTGTCTCTTCCTTCACTGTCATTGTTTTCTCTAGCCACAAAGGTGAGCGATCACTCACGATTAATATTCTTAAATTTAGTAAATTTAATTCACATGAAATGAAAATTGAAATATGTTGTTAAATTTTAAAATGGTTAGAAATTTAATTGTTGTATGATATGTTATTTCCTACATTTGTTAACCTATGTTAATTGACATATGACACAATAATCTGTTATATATATTTTATTGAAATTGTTAATTATGATATATGCTTGCCATTGATATGTTATGCTATTTTATATTACTACTATTACATTATTCTCACACTGCAAGTACCTTGTTAGTTAGGAAAATCATTATGGGTTGAAATGATACATACCCGAATGATATTATAGATTAGGAAAAATTGTTATGGGTTGAAATAATAAACCTAAGCGATTTGATTAATTTTGAATTTTCTGATTGCGGGTTGAAATGATATATACCCGTGAATATTAAATTATTGCGGATTGAAATGATAAATATCTGTATCACATGACCAGAGTTCAGAAAATTATATACGGACACCGTTGGTCTATTTTGAAAATTATTGATTTTAATAAATATTGATTTTAAATTTTTAATATAAAGATTTTTATTTTAGATATGTGGTTCAAATTGAATATTGAATTTTAAAATATAATATATAGTTTTATTTTGATATGTATGTAAAATTTAGATTTCAAAATTATATGTTTTAAAAATTTTAAAATTATAAGTTGAGTTTTAAAAATCTAAACTGTAAAATTTTACTTATAATTTCATTATATATATATATATATTAAATATTTGAAATATTAAAATATATTAAATAAAAAGGTTTAACTTGATTTAATTTAATAAAATTTAATTTAACTAATATATATACAATATTTTTAAAAATATTTATTTAAAATATATAGTATTATTTTGAAAATAAATTTTGTAATAGCTTTAATAAAATAAAGTTTGGGAAGATAAATTAAGTTAATTTGTAATTTAATTTGTTTGAGAAATGAATATAAATAGAAATTGATATGAAACTTATTAATTTTGAGATTTTAAAGATATGATTTTTATAACTTGATTACTAGATTTTGTTTAAAAGTGTTTAAACGGAAATTTTAAAATTTAAATAAAACTAAAATTTAATATTGATTTAAATTTATAATTTGAGATTTTATTCAAATGTTATTAAGTGATTAAGTGAATATTTCAAATTTTGTAACATTCTCGAATTTTAACCCAGTTTAATTTGATAATTGAATTAATTTTTGAAATTAATTTGTGGATTCAATAGAGTTTTTCAAAATAAATATTAGTTGTTTATAGATGTTAATTTTAAATATAGTTTGAAAATGTGAATTTGAAATTCAAATGTTAATATATTGAAATTAATTGGACTTAAAGGAAATTTTATATTTGAAACTAATGGAAATCTTATTTTTCTAGTTTTTGTGAATATGCATTTTGATATATAAGTATAGGTAATTGAAATTTTTTTTTGAAAGTAAAATAAGGTATACCGTAAATTTAAATAAAATTACATTTGATAATACATTTTCTTTTGAAATAACTAAACAATAGTTGTATATTCATTAATATAAAATGTAAAAACATTTACATATATATTTAAATGTAATTAATTAAAGGATAAAAATATTTTAAAGTATTTTGGGTTTTAAAATATATGCATAAGTTCTTATAACATTTTATTTAAAAAAAGTAATGCATACATATATTTAGATAAGAATTAGAAAGTAGGTTTAAAAGCTTTTATTTACATTTAAAACAAAAGAAATTGTTTAAATGGCAAGTGTATGTATATAAATATGATGATTTAAAAGTTACATTTTAAAGAAACTAATGATTATTTGTGTAATTTGATTCTAAATCATTTTCTTTAAAAATCTATATCAATATAAATAAATTTTATATGTATGTACATGTACTTGTTTAAGAGTATAATAAATAGTATAGGTTATAAAGATTAGGAAAATTTCTTTTAAAATTTTGGTTTGTAAATATATAAAAGTATGAATAAGAAAAACATAATGTATATATATATACATTTATGAAATATTAATAAGTGAAGGGTTTAAAACATAAATCTATAAATTAATTAGAATTAAGGATTTAGACATAATTTTGTTATGTATGACAAATGTCAACCAAATAAGACCATGTAATAACAAGTGTTAGCAAATAATACAAGTGGCAAATCTTGAATTTCTTTTGAAGTTTAAGTGAAATAGACTTAAGAAAATTAACCAGGTTATTCTCTTTTCATTCCTCAACATGGAAATTAAACAATAAAGTTCAAAAAGAAAAGTTAAAACAAAATGCAATTTAAGCCTGAAGCAAACAACAAATTGCAAAATCAAACTAAAAACCTGAAAATAGAAATCTGGAAATTACCTCAAGTCAAAACAGAAAAAGGAAAAAAAAAAAAGAACCTGAAGGCAAGAACAGTTTGCAAAACTGTGGGAGACCATCTCAAACAAAAAGGAAATCAATGTCTTCAACCTGAGTTTGAAGCCTCAAGAAATTTAAAACAAAGCAGAGGATCAAGTAAATCAAGTGCAGATTTAAAAACAAAAGCCTGAAAAACAATTTTTGGATTCAAACTGAAAACCTAATTCACAAGCAATTCAACAAGATCAAGCAATAGCTTCAAGCAACAAGTAAATTAAAATCAAGAAGCAAATTCAAATTCAAAGGCAACGCAAACAAGCAAGTTTAAAAGCATCGGAAAAAATATATAGTGTCTGGTCTCTGAGTAAACTCCTATTTTATTTAATTATTTTTGATATGTGTATGCTTGGATGATGTAGGAAACTTAACCCTTGTTTGGCATGCAAGAATTTGGGTATATGATTGAAGTTTTGGCTGTGCATGTTAAACAAAATGCAATTTCTGTTTTAGTTTCAGGAAAACAAAGTAAAACCCGTCAAATCCGTCTTTCTTTCCCTCTGTTTCTACTTTCCGTTGGATTTGAAAAGAAAAAGTAAACAAGATGGAGTGGTGTTTAAATCTATACCAGGTTCAGTAATTAAATCAAAGAAAAGTTTTGAAGTTCTTTTTTTCCGAGAAATTGTAAAAAGAAAAATAAAATAAAAACACAGTAACATTGAGTTACAGGTTACAAAGTAACTCATTTCAAAATTTTACATCTCTCTCCCCCTCTTTATTTATGAAAAAAAGTGTAAACAAGTTAAAAATAATGTTTGATCCTGTATTTTATTTCAGTTATGAATTTAAAGCAAGTTTTGTGATTTTTTTTACTGGAAACGAAACTGATTTTAAGTATCAGGTTTAACAGAGTAAACCATGTAAAAAAAATTCAAGATCTTCCTTGCTATCCTCCTTTGGAATTAAAGGTATAACTAAATTAAAGTAATGTTGAATCTCATTTGGTTTAGTAACAGCTTAAAAAAAACAAAAAAACAAAGTAACATGTTGTTCTCTCTGCAAATATCAAAACACAGTGGATTCTAAATTTTGTTAACATCCAATTGGTTAAATTTTATGGTTTGAATGCATGATCTTATTCATGTTTGCAAATCATGAGTTTTAAAATTAAAATCCAGATTTTTAATTACGTTTTCAATGAGAAATTTGAAGATGAACGTGGCAGGAGATTTTATGGAATTCTGATGATCGGCAACTAATTCCATCGCGTGATCGTGGCGGTAGCTAATAGGAAGTTCTGGGATCATCGGAAAATTCTTGGATAATTTTATACATCGTTGTGGCGATCGAGAATTGTCGATTTAGGGTTAAAAACCCACATTTTCTCTTGGTAGGAAATTGTACTGCTAGATCGTCATTTGTCGATCGAAATCGATCGCATTGGGGCCAATTGAAGCATCAGATGTCGGTAAGGCTTTGGCTATGATCACGTGATTTCTGATGGTCTGAGGGGAGAGAATGATGCGATCTTGATGGCTTAGCTTTGTTCCAGAATTTGGTCGTGTGGGAATATTTCGAGTCCACCGTCGTTCGAAGTTTCTGGGTGATCTGGTGGCTTGGGGAAGTTGCCGCCGACTCGTCGGTCATCACAGCAGTGATCGAAGTTCGCCAAAACTCTGGTGCATATGCACGGCGATATGGTTCTGTCAGTGAAGATGGAATTGGGAAGAGGAGTGTATGACTCGAAGAAGAGCCCGGGAAGAAGCAAAGGTAGCTCGGGCTTCAACTCGAAGTGGATTTTGAGGGGTGAGTAAAATACTTAGAAAAAAAATTTAAATTGAAGTTTTGGGTCACTCGAGTAAATTTGGGGATAAACCCGAAGTAGGGTTCGTGTATGTGGGGGATTAGCTCGGGTTTCACTCGTGTTTCCTGGGGTCTTGTGTTCCTGAGTTTTGAACTATAGCAGATTAGTAAAAATAAATTTCTAAGAATTGTTTCTTTATAAATGATGATTTTATTATTAAGATAAAAGGTATTAATTTAAGGTTTTTTTTGAAATAAAGGATTAAAAACAATTAAGTTTTAAACTTTATTTTTTAATAAGTTATTTTAAATGAAACTGAATAAGTGATTTAGAAATAAAAAAAATCAAATGTCTTAAATTTTAAACTTAAAAGTAAGTTAATTTATATCGTTAATGATAATTAAGCAATTAATGATTTGTGATTAAGATTAATTTATTAATAATTAAGAATAATTATTATAGATGATGATTTAAAAATGGTTGAGTAACTTTCGAAGTTAAGTTACCATAATCGTTAAAAGGAAAATTATTATTTGTGGTGAATTACTTAATGAAAGTAGTTAAAGTAATTGATTAATAATTCAAGCTAATTAATCAGGAAATTTATGAATGATTAAATAAAATTAATAATTACTTAGTAAAAGTGATTAAGGGTAGATAATTAAAGACTAAAGATTGATTAATCAAATATTAGGGGTTAATTACTTTGAAGTATATATTTTTATGTGGTTAATCCATTAGGGTGATTTAAATTAAGAATAACCAATTAAGGATAATTAATTGGAATTAAGATTCAATTAATTACAATCGAGGGTTAATAAATTAAGTAATTAATTAGAGAGATGATTAGTTAATGGAGGTAGTTAGGACTTAAGGGATTGTAGTTAATAGTAATTAATCATTGATTAAAGATTACTAATGAAAGTAATTATGTGGGTAATAAATTTTAAAACCACACGTTTTATTCACTTTAATCAAAGATGTTGATTGTTATTGAATGGTGTTTGATGGATTGATATATTTGATATGTAATTGTAATGCTATATGAATTGCTTTGTGCTGAATTGTAATATTTGTGATTGTTTATGTGTAGATATGAAAACCCCTTGGCCGTAAAATGGCATTTGAAATTCGATGCGACAGGGAGTCGGATTCCAGTTGGTTATCAGAAACCCACATCGAATCGTAATGATGAATATTTGTAATTGATAAATTTACTTTATTTGTGAATAAGGATAAGCGTTATAGATTATACCGCTTATCATTATTGCTATACTTGAATCTGTGATAATGGATGTTGCTGCACTATTGTGTAAAACCCCTAGACTACACTTATACACACACAAATATGTTTTGCACGAGGAAATCGGTTAAGTCACAGATTTTAAAAAATAGTTTTGAAATTGAATTTTTAATCCAAATGGTTTTGGGAATGGATTGGATTTAAAGTGAAAAACTTTTGAAAAGGTGTTTTAAAAATGAAAGTTGTTTTGAATAACTCAATTAAGATTTGAAATTGAAATTCAACATTTGAAATTGAATTCTGTATTTGTTTTTTTTATGACGTAAAAAGGTTATACAAACTATAAATCTGTTTACATGGGTTTTTAAACCATTTTATAAGTATGGTTTTGAGAATTTAAATTTAACCCAAGTTTATATTTGAAAGGCCTTAACTCATGCAAATAAAAATCGGGTTTTCCGAAACGGAAACAAGTTGTTTTAAATAATAATAGCTTTTTCTAGGAAAGATTTTCCAAATTATGATGAAAAGATTTCAAATTTGAAATAAAATGGCTTTGAAAGTTATGAATGAATATTTGGAAATTGTTTTAAAAGCTATAAAAATGAATCTTTGATTTAAAGATCGGATAAGTTAAATCCAATTTGAAAGGGAATTGTTTCAAAAGGCTATAAATGAATCTTTGTCAAAGATTGGTGTATCTTGTTTTAAATTGAAAGGAGTTTATAAAGGTGAATCTTTTGTTTAGAAGATTTAAGTGTGAAAATTGTTTTAAACCATTGAAGGTTTTTGAAAGGAATCTTTTTAAAAGATTGGGAATGGTAATTTGTTTTAACAATTTGAATGAAATGTTTTGGGCTTTAAGCTGTGACTTAACTGGAATCCCATTATCCGTATGATTTTAAATATTTCGCTCATTATTCGGTTTAGCCGGGAGAGAACCTTTGTGTCATATAACCCATTCTGAATAATGATAAGTTGATATGGATAGCATTTAAAGACCGGTGGTGAAGATAGGATATTTTTCGAAAATGAAAGGATGACCCGTCGAATGTCTCTGCACCGACTGGTCCCCGGTATAGAAATTTGATCACCCTTTGTGATGGGGAGTCTGGACGTGATTAGGGATTATCCGAATTTGCAAGGGTTCTTCGGAAGTGCCTTCGGTTCTGTTCGAACCCGGAACAGACTTGTATGGATGTGTGTCTAACGTTACACCTTGAGATTTAAAACCGGTTCCTATCAAATACACTTCTATTTGGTGGCGGAGATTTATTCTCTTTGCTTAACACCCTTCTCTGAGACGTACGAGATCAGAGGTTATGTAGTTGATGGTTACTAGTGATACATTCCCAATTTGGTAATGTGGCATACGAAGTGCTGCTGATCATTTGTTGATCAAAGCATGGCTTTTGTGAAAAGCGTTGCTTTGTGGACGAGACTTCGTCGAACCTCAAAACCCGGAATGGTCGAAACAGGAAGAATGCAGCAAGGTTATTTGGGGGTAGCGCCCCCTGAGGGTATGTTCATTTCCTTCTGGATAGAGGTGGTATCATGGTATGGATCCTCAGATACTTAACCTATGTGGTTGCTGCAAATTTATTACTTTGTGGTTGTTGGTGAATCCCGGGATAAAGGTCGGTTACGACCGGGGGATGGCATACTCATGTAGTAGTTACCTAGTTATAGAGGTAACCCGGCCTAGTGTTGGCAGAGATCCGGTTAGGTTCTCGGGACGTCCCTCTAGAGGCGTACCCATGTGGTAATGGGAAGTTCTTTGGCCTGACTATTTGTTGGAAATCCAATCACCAATGCGCGCCTTGTACGGTTTTAGTTGTAGAACCTGCCATCTAACATGGTAGCTATAGTAGGCGTAATATAATGGTATTTATGCTAGCTAAGATTAATATTATACTTTCAAAATGTTTTCCACTATGCACTAATAATAATATCAAATGGTTTTCGTGTATCAAGCATATTTGACTATCATAAGGAGAAATCTCCTCCAAGTCCGCGTTTGCATTGTGTGTGTGGTGGGAGGCCTTATGGTAGTTTCATTTTCCAAACAGCATTGCGGATTTGAACGTTAAAAGCTTTGTTGTATGTTTTAAAAGATAAAACTGTTTTGTTTGCTCATACCAGTCCCATGACTGATCCGGAATTTATTGTTCCTTTCCTAAACTCTGGGTACCCACGATTTACCACACGGGCAGTCTAGAGTTTGATTTTTCAGATAGTAGATATAGAATCGATTCTGTAGCTTTCAGCTTTCTCTTTGGTATTCTTTGGAGATCTTTGGATATTGGAGTCTCGGATTCATGGACGAGACTTGCTTGGCTTGGTGAAACGTGATGGTGGTTCAAGCTAGTGGATTGGAGTTATAGCTTTGGAGCATTGGATTGGAGTTATCTCTTGGCTATTTGTTTTCCGCTGCTATATCATATTGTTATTCCACTGTAGCATTGTTATTTTGTATCTCTGATATTGATTCATATTGTATCATTGTTGTATCGAATGTTGTATATCAATGATATTCATTCTTTTCTTCCGCTGTGTTGTTATACTTAATTGTGTTATAAGCTCCGACATGACTTGAATTTCAATGTTGGGATCTACGACATTTAAGTACAGTGGAGTACGGATGTCGATTTTCGAACGCTGGAATTTGGATCGTGACATTTTGGTATCAGAGCTGAAGGTTGAAACTTTAGCTCAGGAGTATAACACATTAAGTAACTCGTTAGAGAAGGGTGAATTATACCCTAGAATGAGTAATCCCTAAGATATCTGTTTGTGTGCCTCAGTAAATTCTCTTACTATCCATTGAAAGTGAGTATGAGTGCAAGAAGAGGACGAGATAGGGGACAGAGGAGTACCACTATAAATGGTCAGTACCCTGCAATAGCGGAAACAACTTTCTCTATCTGTCTCCTTTGATTCGTCTTTTCAATTCTTTGATGATTCCTGGTAGATCCAGGAAGAAGCTTTGATTTAGCATGGGACACAAACTCCAAATGGGTCAAAATTGTTTGTTTGGATGAATAGTTGTTTGGTTGTTATGGTTGATAGGTATATTTTGGTTGTTTAAACTAAAAGATTTGGATTGCATCCATATATCTGTTTATCCTGTTGGGTCCAAGTATATTCTATGAGAGGTTAGTTATCCTTAGAACTAATCAATATCCCCGTATATTCGTAGATCTGGTGACCCGAGTATCTTGATTCGTTCTTGTATCCATTAGTGATATTCTGATTTGGGAAACCAAATGCAGAATATATATTTAGTTTGATCTGGTGATTCGATCTTTCTATATTCTTTTGTTGTCTCCCTACTTTCAAATTTCGAGGACGAAATTTTATAAGGGGGGATCTGTAACATTCTCGGATTTTAACCCAGTTTAATTTGATAATTGAATTAATTTTTGATATTAATTTGTGGATTTAATAGAGTTTTTCAAAATAAATATTAGTTGTTTATAGATGTTAATTTTAAATATAATTTGAAAATGTGAATTTTTTTAAAATAAAATAAGGTATAACATAAATTTAAATAAAATTACATTTGATAATACATTTTCTTTTGAAATAACTAAATAATAGTTGTATATTCATGAATATAAAATGTAAAAACATTTACATATATATATATATATATATCTTTGTATGTAATTAATTAAAGGATAAAAATATTTTAAAGTATTTTGTGTTTTAAAATATATGCATAAGTTCTTATAACATTTTCTTTAAAAAAAAGTAATGCATATATAATATTTAGATAAGAATTATAAAGTAGGTTTAAAAGCTTTTATTTACATTTAAAACAAAATAAATTGCTTAAATGACAAGTGTATGTATATAAATATGATGATTTAAAAGTTATATTTTAAAGAAACTAAAGATTATTTGTGTAATTTGATTTTAAATCATTTTCTTTAAAAATCTATATCAATATAAATAAATTTTATATGTATGTATATGTACATGTTTAAGAGTATAATAAAATAGTATAGGTTATAAAGATTTGGAAAATTTCTTTTAAAATTTTGGTTTGTAAATGTATAAAAGTATGAATAAGAAAAACATAATGTATATATATACATTTATGAAATTTAATAAGTGAAGGGTTTAAAACATAAATCTATAAATTAATTAGAATTAAGGATTTTGACATAATTTTGTTATGTATGACAAATGTAAACCAAACAAGACCATGTAATAACAAGTGTTAGCAAATAATACAAGTGGCAAATCTTGAATTTATTTTGAAATTTAAGTAAAATAGACTTAAGAAAATTAACCAGGTTATTCTCTTTTCATTCCTCAACCTGAAAATTAAACAACAATGTTCGAAAAGAAAAGTTAAAACAAAATGCAATTTAAGCCCGAAGCAAACAACAAATTGTAAAATCAAACTACAAACCTGAAAATAGAAATGTGGAAATTAAACTCAAGTCAAAACAGAAAAAGGAAAAAAAAAGAACCTGAAGGCAAGAACAGTTTACAAAACTGTGGGAGACCATCTCAAACAAAAAGGAAATCAATGTCTTTAACCTGGTTTGAAGCCTCAAGAAATTTAAAACAAAGCAGAGGAACAAGTAAATCAAGTGCAGATTTAAAAACAAAAGCCTGAAAAACAATTTTTGGATTAAAACTGAAAACCAGATTCACAAGCAATTCAAAAAGATCAAGCAATAGCTTCAAGCAACAAGTAAATTAAAATCAAGAAGCAAATTCAAATTCAAAGGCAACACAAACATGCAAGTTTAAAAGCATAAAAAAAAATAGTGTCTGGTCTCTGTCTTCATTAATCTAAGGTGAGTAAACTCCTGTTTTCTTTAATTATTGTTGATATGTGTATTCTTGGATGATGTAGGAAACTTAATCCTTGTTTGGCATGCAAGAATTTTGTTATATGATTGAAGTTTTGGCTGTGCATGTTAAACAAAATGCAATTTCTGTTTTAGTTTCAGGAAAACAAAGTAAAACCTGTCAAATCCCACTTTCTTTCCCTCTGTTTCTACTTTCTGTTGGATTTGAAAAGAAAAGGTAAACAAGATGGAGTGGTGTTTAAATCTATACCAGGTTCAGTAATTAAATCAAAGAAAAGTTTTGAAGTTCTTTTTTTTCGAGAAATTGTAAAAAGAAAAAAAACATAGTGACATTGAGTTACAGGTTACAAAGTAACTCATTTCAAAATTTTACATCTCTCTCCCCCTCTTTATTTATGAAAAAGAGTGTAAACAAGTTAAAAATATTGTTTAATCCTGTATTTTATTTCAGTAATGAATTTAAAGAAAGTTTTGTGATTTTTATTACAGGAAACAGAACTGATTTTAAGTATCAGGTTTAAGAGAGTAAACCATGTAAAAAAAAATTTCAAGATCTTCCTCTCTATCCTCCTTTGGAATTAAAGGTATAACTAAACTAAAGTAATGTTGAATTGCATTTAGTTTAGTAACAGCTTAAAAAAACAAAGTAACATATTGTTCTCTCTGAAAATATCAAAACATAGTGGATTCTAAATTTTGTTAAAATCCAATTGGTTAAATTTTAAGGTTTGAATGCATGATCTTATTCATGTTTTAAAATCATGATTTTTAAAATTAAAATCCAGGTTTTTAATTACGTTTTCAATGAGAAATTTGAAGATGAACGTGACAGGAGTATTTTTGGAATTCTGATGATCGGCAACTTATTCCATCGTGTGATCGTGGCAGTAGCTAATAGGAAGTTCTAGGATCATCAGAAAATTCTTGGATAAATTTATACATCGTTGTGGCGATCGAGAATTGTCGATTTAGGGTTAGAAACCCACATTTTCTCTTGGTAGGAAATTGTACTGCTGGATCGTCATTTGTCGATCGGAATCGATCGCATTGGGGCCAATTGAAGCATCAGATGTCGGCAAGGCTTTGGCCATGATCACGTGATTTCTGATGGTCTGAAGGGAGAGAACGAGGCGATCTTGATGGCTCAGCTTTGTTCCAGAATTTGGCCATGTGGGAATATTTCGAGTTCACCGTCGTTCGAAGTTTATGGGTGATCTGGTGGCTTGGGGAAGTTGCCGCCGACTCATTGGTCATCACAGCAGTAATCAGAGTTCGCCAAAACTATGGTGCATATGCACGGCGATATGGTTGTGTCAGTGAAGATGGAATTGGGAAGAGGAGTGTGTGACTTGGAGAAGAGCTCGGGAAGAAGCCAGGGTAGCTCGGGCTTCAACTCAAAGTGGATTTTGAGGCGTGAGTAAAATACTTAGAAAAAATTTTAAAATTGAAGTTTTGGGTCACTCGAGTAAATTTGGGGAAAACCCCAAAGTAGGGTTCGTGTATGTGGGGGATTAGCTCGGGTTTCACTCGTCTTTCCTGGGTTCTTGTGTTTCTGAGTTTTGAACTATAATAGAGTAGTAAAAATAAATTTCTAAGAATTGTTTCTTTATAAATGATGATTTTATTATTAAGATAAAAGGTATAAATTTAAGGTTTTTTTGAAATAAAGGATTAAAAACAATAAGTTTTAAACTTTATTTTTAATAAGTTATTTTAAATGAAACTGAATAAGTGATTTAGAAATAAAAAAAATCAAATGTCTTAAATTTTTAACTTAAAAGTAAGTTAATTTATATCGTTAATGATAATTAAGCAATTAATGATTTGTGATTAAGATTAATTTATTAATAATTAAGAATAATTATTATAAATGATGTTTTAAAAATGGTTGAGGAACTTTCAAAGTTAAGTTAACATATTCGTTAAAAGGAAAATTATTATTTGAGGTGAATTACTTAATGAAAGTAATTAAAGTAATTGATTAATAATTCAAGCTAATTAATCAGGAGATTTATGAATGATTAAATAAAATTAATAATTACTTAGTAAAAGTGATTGAGGGTAGATAAATTAAAGACTAAAGATTGATTAATCAAATATTAGGGGTTAATTACTTTGAAGTATAATTAATTTATGTGGTAAATCCATTAGGGTGATTTAAATTAAGAATAACCAATTAAGGATAATTAATTGGAATTAAGATTCAATTAATTACAATCAAGGGTTAATAAATTAAGTAATCAATTAGAGAGGTGATTAGTTAATGGAGGTAGTTAGGACTTAATCAATTGTAGTTAATAATAATTAATCATTGATTAAAGATTACTAATGAAAGTAATTATGTGGGTAATAAATTTTAAAACCACACTTTTTGTTCACCTTAATCAAAGATGTTGATTGTTATTGAATGATGTATAATGGATTGATATATTTGATATGTAATTGTAATGCTATATGAATTTCTTTGTGCTGAATTGTAAAATTTGTGATTGTTCTTGTGTAGATATGAGAACCCCTTGGCCGTAAAATGGCATTTGAAATTCGATGCGACAGGGAGTCGGATTCCAGTTGGTTATCCGAAACCCACATCGAATCGTAATGATAAATATTTGTAATTGATAAATTTACTTTATCTGTGAATAAGGATAAGCGTTGTAGATTATACCGCTTATCATTATTGCTATACTTGAATCTGTGATAATGGATGTTGCTGCACTATTGTGTAAAACCCCTAGACTAAACTTATACACACACAAATATGTTTTGCACGAGGAAACCAGTTAAGTCACAGATTTTAAAAAATAGTTTTGAATTTGAACTTTTAATCCAAATGGTTTTGGGAATGGATTGGATTTAAAGTGAAAAACTTTTGAAAAGGTGTTTAAAAATGAAAGTTATTTTGAATAACTCAATTAAGATTTGAAATTGGAATTCAACATCTGAAATTGAATTCTATATTTGTTTTTTTTACGACGTAAAAAGGTTATACAAACTATAAATCTGTTTATATGGGTTTTTAAACCATTTTATAAGTAGAATTTAAATTTAACCCAAGTTTATATTTGAAAGGACTTAAATCGTGCAAATAAAAATCGGGTTTTCCGAAACGGAAACAAGTGGTTTTAAATAATAATAGCTTTTATATAAGGAAAGATTTTCCAAATTATGATGAAAAGATTTCAAATATGAAATAAAATGGTTTTGAAAGTTATGAATGAATCTGTGGAAATTGTTTTAAAAGCTATAAAATTGAATCTTTGATTTAAAGACCAGATAAGTTGAATCCAATTTGAAAGGGAATTGTTTCGAAAGGCTACAAATGAATCTTTGTCAAAGATTGGTGTATCTTGTTTTAAATTGAAAGGAGTTTATAAAGGTGAATCTTTTGTTTAGAAGATTTAAGTGTGAAAATTGTTTTAAACCATTGAAGGTTTTTGAAAGGAATCTTTTTAAAAGATTGGGAATGGTAATTTGTTTTAACCATTTGAATGAAATGTTTTGGGCTTTAAGCTGTTACTTAACTGGAATCCCATTATCCATATGATTTTAAATATTTCGCTCATTATTCGATTTAGCCGGGAGAGGACCTTTGTTGTCATATAACCCACTCCGAATAATGATAGATGATATGGATAACATTGAAGACCGGTGGTGAAGACAGGATATTTTTCGAAAATGAAAGGATAACCCGTCGAATGTCTCTGCACCGACTGGTCCCCGGTATAGAGATTTGATCACCCTTTGTGATGGGGAGTCTGGACGTGATTAGGGATTATCCGAATTTGCAAGGGCTTCTTCGGAAGTGCCTTCGATTCTATTCGAACCCGGAACAGACTTGTATGGATGTGTGTCTGACGTTACACCTTGAGATGTGAAACCAGTTCCTATCAAATACATTTCTGTTTGGTGGCGGAGATTTATTCTCTTAGCTTAACACTCTTCTCTGAGACGTACGAGCTTAGAGGTTATGTAGTTGATGGTTACTAGTGATACATTCCCAATTTGGTAATGTGGCATACGAAGTGCTGCTGATCATTTGTTGATCAAAGCATGGCTTTTGTGAAAAGCGTAGCTTTGTGGACGAGACTTCGTCGAACCTCACAACCCAGAATGGTCGAAACAGGAAGAATGCAGCAAGGTTATTTGGGGGTAGAGCCCCCTGAGGGTATGTTCATTTCCTTCTGGATTGAGGTGGTATCATGGTATGGAGCCCAGATACTTAACCTATGTGGTTGCTACAAATTTATTACTTTGTGGTTGTTGGTGAATCCCGGGATAAAGGTCGGTTACGACCGGGGGATGGCATACTCGTGTAGTAGTTACCTAGTTATAGAGGTAACCTGGCCTTGTGTTGGCAGAGATCCGGTTAGGTTCTCGGGACGTCCCTCTAGTGGCATACCCATGTGGCAATGGGAAGTTCCTTGGCCTAACCATTTGTTGGAAATCCAATCACCAATACGCGCCTTGCACGGTTTTAGTTGTAGAACCTTCTATCTAACATGGTAGCTATAGTAGGCATAATATAATGGTACCTATGCTGGCTAAGATTAATATTATACTTTCAAAATGTTTTCCACTATGCACTAATAATAATATCAAATGGTTTTCGTGTATCGAGCATATTTAACTATCATAAGGAGAAATCTCCTCCAAGTCTGCGTTTTCATTGTGTGTGTGGCGGGAGGCCTTATGGTAGTTTCATTTTCCAAACAGCATTGCGGATTTGAACTTTAAAAGCTTTGTTATTTGTTTTAAAAGATAAAACTGTTTTGTTTGCTCATACCAGTCCCATGACTGACCCGGAGTTTATTGTTCCTTTCCTAAACTCTTGGTGCCCACAATTTACCACACGGGCGGTCTAGAGTTGTGTTTTTCAGATAGTAGATATAGAATCGATTCTGTAGCTTTCAGCTTTCTCTTTGGTATTCTTTGGAGACCTTTGGATATTGGAGTCTTCGGATTCATGGACGAGACTTGCTTGGCTTGGTGAAACGTGATGGTGGTTCAAGCTAGTGGATTAAAGTTATAGCTTTGGTGCATTGGATTGGAGTTATCTCTTGGCTATTTGTTTTCCGCTGCTATATTATATTGTTATTCCGCTCTAGCATTGTTATTTCGTATCTCTGATGTTGATTCATATTGTATCATTGTTGCATCGAATGTTGTATATCAATGATATTTATTCTTTTCTTCCGCTGTGTTGTTATACTTAATTGTGTTATAAGCTTCGGCACGACTTGAATTTCAACGTTAGGATCTGCGACATTTAAGTACAATGGAGTACGGATGTCGATTTTCGAATGTTGGAATTTGGATCGTGACAAATTTAAATTTAAACTTTGAAATTGGATTTTGAAATATAAATGAAATTTATCAAAGTGAGTTATTATTATAAATTTTTTGAATATTCAAACCTTGAAACCTATTGAATTAGAAGTGGTTTAAATTTGTAGTTCAAACCTAGATTTGAAATCGATATAAAGTAAAAATGGTTTTAATGAGAATTAAAATTGAACCTTTAACCTTTTTTCTGAAATTGTTGAACTGAGATTGATTTAAATTGAGTTTTGGAACTAAAGATGATTAGAATTGATTTATAAAATTGGAAGAAACAATTATATTTTTGAAAACTATTTTCGATATAAATTCTTTTAAATCCATATATTGTTATTCGTGAATATAATTCTCTAACCAAATTCATTATTATTGCAACATTTAATTTAAAGGATTATCCACTGTCCAAAATCATGAATATATCTCCTTTACCAAATTCGTTACTACTACACATTTATTAAAGCATTATCCACTATCCAAAAATCATAAAAATAATACCTTTAATAAGCTTCTATATTTAACTTATCAAATTCAATTGATTTCTGATTTATAAAACAATTTTTAAAATTCCATTTATATTTCATAAAGACTTCAATATACCAAAATTCATTTATTACCAAGTCCATTTATATCCCATTTACATGCCAAAATCCAATTTATAAGTTAATTTACTTATAAATCATTTATTTGCCAATTCATTCCTTTATAACTTCATCAATTCATAAATCTATAAATCTTATTTACTTATAAGATCAATTTATAACTTCATTTTAACATTTATAAAACTCCTTTATAATTCCATTATTTCAATTTATAAAATATCAATTTTATAAATATTATATACATAACATTTATAATAAATTCAAAATTCTCAATTTAAACTATTTTACAAAAAAGTCAACTTCATATTTCAAAAATCACATTCTGATTATATTTCATAAAAATCATAATTATTATAACATAAAAACTAATTCCTTAACAATTTAAAAATATATTTTTTCAAAATCACTTAAATACCCTTTCTAAATTGAAATTATCAATTTATTATTTTAATTTACCAAAAATAGGCCCAATGCTGCAACAGCACTAAATACATCAATCACGGAATCCAAATCATCATATATCACATGATAACAACATATATCACAATATATTTTAATAAAAATCAACACTTGTTAGGAATCCAGTTGGATCCCTCCAACCTATCACCTACAAAAAATATACATATGAGAATATGTGTGCAATGTCAGCTTCGAGGCAGATGCGCATACAAAAGATCATCCGCTCATACATGGAAATGTATAGGGTCTCATCCGCTCCAATAGGTAGGAATATATCCAAATACCAATCAATATATATAATATATCATATATCATCCAAACAATCATTAATTAGCGTAAATAAAATTTATTCTCACTTATATAAAAATGTCAGTGAGATAGAAAGAGTGAGTTGTACTCACTTTGGTTCCAATAGCAGTTGTAGTATTTTATTCCGAATAAAAATAAACGAGCGTTTAATTATACCCAAAATTTGTACTACCTCTAATCAACTTAAAACCAGCTCTAAAATGTAGTGCTCGTCAATTTGGATCCAATGCAACAAGTTTCGTCAAAAGTAGACCTCGTATGAGGAAGTTATAGCATTTAGAAGTTTACACGTTAAATATACTATTAATTTCAAATTTCATTTTATTTTAAAACCTAAATCAAATCGCAACCATTCATTTCGCATCTTCACATCTGGGTTGCGCCTTGTTTTCTTCTCCTTCCTAGTTATGAACGAACACATTAACCCATATGGCTGTCACTTTTCACCAAATTTCCGCGATTACCACGTTCATCGATGAGATGATGCACTACCATCAACGAAAGCGCCATAGCCTCACGCACCTACGACCTGAATATGGACGAGCTCAGCCCTCCATTCACCTCGAAAACCTGCACAAACGTAGCCAAACGCGGCAAATTTATCGTCCATCCATCGCTCCATTCTTGATCACACCCGTTGGATTGGAAGTTCTAGATGTGCTCTATGACTTTGCAGTTGAACATTTTTCATCAAAGTGATTGGATCGAGTAGAAATTAAGGAAGAAAGATGGAAGTTTCTAGCCATTGAAAATAACATGGGGCTAGGATGTAAAGCAATTAGGGTTTGTGCAAATGTGAAAAAAAAATGGCCTTGTGTAATGACCCGCTATTTTGAACTATTCGCATTCGCTCATGTCGGGCTTGAATAATTCAAAATACCGAATTGTTAATTTAAATTTGGCAAAACTGAACATATACAGTAAATAAATAACCACATAATCACAGACACAGAGTAATAATATGCAGCGAAAGCAAAATATAGTAGTTCATGAAGCTACTATATATATATATATATAACAGAGTTAAGTAAGTTACAACAGAAGTCTCGAATACAATAGTCAAATACAAGAATCAGAATACATCACTAGAATCAACTGAATATCTAAAAGCTAGATAGATAGCTGGATCTCCAGGCGAAGCTCCAACTCCAAAGGTGAGTCTCGAAAGCTGAATCCCTCAGTTTGACCCGAGCGTAAAGCAAAACACAAAACACTCGAGTGAGGATTAACATTCTCATATCAATAAATCCAACTCAAGTGAAATAACAATTGAAATACAAGTAACTTACAGGACGGTGGAATAACCATCCTCTAAGGATCCGTTAAACTATCTACTATGCAGTAATATACGCTAAATAGATAATGTCTATCAGTAATATAAAATATCAAAATAGTGTTAAGGCGATACCATTACCTCCCTTAACACATTTTATATAAGCGTTATAGTCTATACAGCACTGTAAACTCCACCGTAAACTAGTGGGATTTCAGGGAGTACTCCATAGGTATAACACAAAACAAATTCGTAGTGGTCGCGTATATAGGAATACAAGTATGACAAGGCACATGAGGCAATATCCAAGGTAGTGAAACTACCGTTTGCCTGATCCGGACTGGTGAGAACACATCGCCGGAGCGATCGCAACACCGCAAAACAACACTCCCAAAAGTACGAGGGTGCACCAATCAATAACAAGTAATGAGTAGTTTACGAAGAAGTGTGTTCGCTCGAGGTGGCTAACCTCATTTGGCCCGGCACGGCTCCTGTTTTAGTCATTTCCAATTTGACACAAGTGTCAATGCTATCCATTATCGTTCTCTTTCTTCAGTCACCACGTACATCATTCTAACCACTTCATTCTGAATCATCACTCCGCGTATAGTTATTAAAGTGGTTTTCGGTTTAGACAGAGAGTATGTCCATAACCGATTCCGGTTTCTTTAATAACTTCCGTAATTATTACACCGATTGGTCATTTAATAAATTTTAAAACCAACAAATTCAATTTCAGTTAGAATCAACATTTCATTTGTCTCTTTTAAACAATTTCCATAAATTACGTTTCATATCTACCAAATTACCATTTCAAACTCTATAGTTCAATTTCAGTTTTATTTAAACAATTCAAATATTAATTCAAGTTCTTATATACGTTTCATTACGAAAATCATTTAAATTAATTTAATTTAACATTCAAATCAATTTAAATTCATTGATCGATTTCATTCAATATTCGTCAAGTTAATTTATCATTCAAAACAATTCTATTAATTTCCAATTCATTAAATCAACTACTTAAGTCTAACTTCATTATATCAAAACTTCAAATTGAATTAAGTTAGATTCGTCAAATCAATTCTTTAAATTACAAGACTTACATTTATTACAATAAATCACATTTTTATTTCTTGTTAAAGAAATTCAATTCCACCTATTTTACTTAGTTACAAATTTCCAAACTCAATAAAGAAACTTAATTTCGCATATTCAAGAAGTTTAATTTTACTTATTAATTTAATAAAATAATTTTTCCAAAAATTAATAAATAAAGAAAACCAATTTCATTTATTAACGAAGTTCAAATTCATTTATTCAAAAGTTCAATTTCTCTTATCAAAGAATTCAATTTTATTCAATTATTAAATAATTTTAATCTTAATTATTAAATAATTCCAAACTCAATTATTCATTCCTTAAATTAAACAACATTCTTCCATTAATTACTTTGTTAATATTTCGTTTCAGATTTTTAAATATTAACATTCTTTTACATAAAATTTCAAATTCCAACTTCTTTCAAAACTTTATTATTTATTCAAATAAAATCTTTATTTTATTTTTGAATCAAATTGTTGACCAATCGGTTTTATTTAATTCTCTATCCGAGGTCAAGTTAAATTTGGGTATTTATCATTTCAACCCGATTCCATTTCAATTCAAAAACAAAGCATAGCAAAGGGAACTTGCAGTGTTACAACGGGGATGGTGTCAAAGTAAACAAGCAATAACAACAATCAATAACAATTCAATAATTCATTCAAATAATCCCGAAATGATCGTATTAATTTACATTGTTGTTTGTGCAAATTAATATAATTATTTCTAGAATCACACTATCAATTCATGTAGATTAAAGATTATTACACTAATTATTCTATACAATTCTACATTTGACATCAGTTATTCAATTTCATACTTCATCAATTAATACAACATAAATTCAAATGGTTCAAGGGTAATTAACTATTTCTCTACGTGTCAAATAATTAAACATTTAAGGGGTCATATTATACAAATTTAACAAATCAAATTCAACACATATATCGATTCCAAATTTTATTATCCCACGTCAAGTTCAATTTCATAATATTTATCACTTTATACATGACAATTTACATCCAATATAAACGACAAACCATCAATCAATTATTAACCAAACGGGATTATCATCGTATAATTAACAGATAATGGTGTCAGATGTCACAGTTGAACTGATATAGGTAATAACATATAAAACAATGTAAATAACTAACAGCAGCATATTTCAATTGAAATCAAATTTAATAAATAAAAGAACATTAATTGTGAGTGGTTCTCACCTTTCGAGGCTAGAGAGATAGACGATGAAATTGAGTTATGAAATCCAAGCACGATTTCCAAAGCAAAGCTGGATGGACACGAATTCGACGCACAAAGCTGATGTATAGGAATTGACGAGAAATGAATCAGAATCAATTTGATGGACAACAATATCATCATCATCATCATCATCATCTATGAAATTAATATAAGTTTAAACACATATTTTAAAAATCAAATATATATATACACACACATAAGATTTATTACAGAATTACAAAACAAAATAATAGATATATATTTTATTGGAAAATTTCAAAATCTGAATCTAATGCATAAATGCTTTCAATAGTAAAATATACATTAACAAACATAGAACTGCCATAGAAATATATACTGATAACAGAAGCGTATACAAACTTTATAACAAAAATATATAGTACTTTTAAACAATGCACATAGTACTAAGCAGTAGGAAAAATTTTAGGATATATATATATATATATATATATATATAAATCACTTTGTGAACTATAAATTTAAGCAACAGAGTAATACAACTTTGTAAATATACAACAAGGTATATATATACTTTATGCAACAGCTGTTAGCAGAGTAGTACAACGCATAAATATATGCTTTTATTTATATATATTAAACTTATATATATAAAACTGACGAAATATAATTTATGTATATGTATCTTACTTTAAAATATACATATACTAATTAAAGAAGATCACAAAACAAAACCAGATAAGTATAGGTTAAACAAAATATGCAGACTATATATATTGAATAAACGTGCAACAGAGTGTTCAACTTTTTAAATTACTACACTTCTACAGTTTTATACATAACAAAACATGTTTTTATTTTTAAAAAAACAAATACATTGCCTGAGATATTTATTTGCCTGATAATACACAGGCAACAACAAGTATTAAATATATTCATATATTATAAAAGTATATATACTCAAGCCCATATACTTTATATTAAACCATGCCTAACATATCATATAAATAGATGTTAACATATTACTTATATATAGTACGGCTGACATATAATATATGAAACTGCATTGGCAAAAAAAACAAACTGAATATTTATTAAAACTACATATATAAATGTATATATACCTGTTATATGAATCACCATTTACAAAACAAATATGTTATCCTCCAAACATCATATGTATCATGCCTTTAGTTATATAAGCACGTACCAAATTAAATAGTATGTACTTTAAAAATAACGTATCCTATATGAACAAGAACTTTCGCTATTAAAATTAATATACTATACAACGTTTTAAATATGTTTATAATATTAACCAAACACCCAACAGCTTAATATCTAAGCAACATACATAATATAATATATATTACATATACAGTATAATCTATATAAGACTGTAAATACCTTCATCAAGAAGAAGATGCAAAGCTCGTTCGGTTGGAGATGGAGAAGTGGTATTGGGAGCCGAAGTCAGGGAAAAGAAGGAGGAAGCATGGGGCGGCTACTGCTTAGGGAGATACGACGAAGCTTGCCGTCCTTGGCGACGCGAAGGATCTGAAGTAGTCGAGCATGGGTGCGCTGCTAAGTAGTGGCTGGCAGTGATGGAAACACAACGAAGTCAAGGCGTGAGCAGCGGGGGGAGAGAGAGAGAGAGAGTGCACTTGGATGCTCGGCGAGGTGGTGCGCTCGAGTGTGAAACGGAGGAGATGGCGGAGGCTTACTTGCGGCCAGAGGATGAGGAGCACGACAAAGGTCGGAGAGGAAGCTGAAGGTGGTGGTGAGGCCGAAGATAGGTGGTGGTAAAGGGTAACGGTAGTTCTCGGCGGCCAGAGGTTGTTGCCGCACAATGGTGAGGGCCGCACAATGGTGAGGCTCGGCTGCCGTTGTTTGCCGACGTGGATGATGAAGGCCAATGGTTACTTGTGAGGTTTTTGGGCGAGAGTTGTTGTGCGTGGTGAGATTTGTTGTGTGAAAAGGAGGAGGGTGGGTTTAGTATTGTATATATTTTTTTTTCTTTGGAGGCAGAGAACAAAAGAGGGAGAGGACGGTGAGAGAGGAGGGGAGATGAAGAAACCTTTGGAAAGGAATGAGGCTACAGAAAAAATAATAATAATAGAATGAAGGCGTAAGTGGGAATGGAAGAAAGTGGAGTTGTGGTGGAAAGAATGCAAATGGCAGAGAGAATAATGGAACAGAGAGATAGTGTGAAGTCCCCAAAAAAATTTCCTGAAAAGGAAAATAAAATTTAATGGTAGTAAAGCGAAAGCATGAATTCAAGGCTCTCAATAATCACAAAAACGGATGACCGTTGAATTTGAGAGTTCAAATGGTCATGGAACACAGAGAGATTCGAACGGATACCGGTACAGATAACATTTCGCAGATCTCGCTGCGTATCAAACGTCAAAACAAAGAACTGAATATATCACAGGGATCGGCATGACGAGACGATTAAAATGATATACAAATATTAGTGGTACGATTGAATTATGAAAATTCGAATTTTTATACTAGAGGAAAATGCATGAAAACACAGAAAAATAAGATCGACGGAGCTAAAGATGTCCGAATTTGAAAAATCGAAAAATAGCGTTTGCTCAAAAGATGGTTTAGAATTTTTCTATGTAAAAATATTTAGGTTCCGGAAAAATTTTATTTTCATCGTTTTTAACTGATTAAATTGAAGTGAATTTACGCACGAAATAAACTTTCATATTTTCATATGAAAATTTACCAATTGCTATGTTTAACTAGACGCATTTCAAATATCAAATTTATATTTCAAAATTTTATCGTTTAAATTTCACAAAATTTCAATTAATAACGTTATTAAAACCGGTTAAATTTACAGGTTGTTACACCTTGTATAGAAAATTTCGTGACACTCTTGATCCGAAATTTTTCTGAACTCCAAACGAAATATGTCGCCTGGTGTTTATAATATTTTACCCCTATTCCTAACACAATGGAATACATATCGGGAGCCAATTCGATTGTATTTGGAAAATAGGTTTCCGAATCAAATTATTTAAATTAAAATTTCATTTAAACAAATTTCTACGCGTTTCAGCTTGCCACGACTAAACCGTAAATCCGATCGACACAAACTTGAAATCCTATAATAATATAACATTACGGATCCAATAAACTAGGATTCGTGGAAATCCCAGACTATAAGAAAAATGACTATTTTTACATGTTAATTAAATATTAAATATTAAAATATTCGATTTTTATAAATTAACTTTCACTTCAATTTTAAAAGTCTCTAACTCCATTCTAATTCAAATAGAATTTAATTCCACTTTATAAATCATTTTCGTTCTTATTAAATTCAAAATCCAATTATTTCAGCAACTTAAAATTTTAAATTAACAGTTTAATTATCCAATTAAATCCTTATATTCGAAATATAAGTTATTCAGCTTATGAAATTTACTTGTGAATGTTTAAAATCAATTAAATATCTAAATTTCAAATGACTAAAATTCTGGGTCATTACATTCTTCTCTACTTGAAAGAATTTTGTCCCCGAAATTACCAAGCAAGAAAACGCAATAAAATCCATTAACTTTCCAAAACAATTCATTCAAACTAGATTTCAACATTATTTAAACCTTTTAACTTTTCCAAAATCCATTGATTATACTTATTATAAAAACTTTTCTTAGTTTCAAATCCATTTATAGTTATCTTCAAAATTAACTAATGTCGTTTAACTTTTAACTCAATATCAAAATTTTAGTTATCAAATTTTTTTTCAATATTTTCCAAAATCTCAAAAAATTTCTAACGTCTTAAATTTTCAAAAAAATTCATCATTGTCTCCTTTGCGCGGTTCGATCATAGTAGGATCACAACATATATATCACAAATATACCTCTCATCTTCGAGGATGAGGCATCTCGTAGAGAAAAAATATAAAAGTAGGATATGTAATCCGAGATACGCACCGTATATATTATTAGCTAGCATATACGGCTAATATAGCGCGAAAGCAAGCTCCAAATGCGAAGCATACGCCATCCCCACCTACTAGACACTCAACAAACAAATGAGTACATGTATATATGGAAAGTAATATCAATATACAACATATAACAATATAACAACTATATATGCCAATATAGAAAATGCAAACAATAAGCAACAAATCCAACCATCATATAACTATCATCCAACTAACATCCAACAAACCAATATCTATCCAATCAATCCATAACCAAATCAATATACATTCATTTCTTATTAATATTCATTAAATTGGTTTTCAATTTAATTACATTTGATTCATTAACATTGGATTTTTTCTAACATTCGTTTAGTCATATTCAATTAGTTTATATTCACTAATTTACATTCAAGTTGGCTCACTTCTGATTCAAATCAAATTCCATTTAGATTCACTTGACTTCCAATTTGGATTCAGTTATTTATCTTTCAATTTTAATGAATTTCTATATAATCAACTAGCATCCATCTAACAACCAATACATAACCAAATTTATTTACATTCGATTCATTAACATTCAATCCGTACTTCATTTACTAATTTATTACATTAGTCCTATTCAATTCATTCGTTAATTCAATTACTAATTCATTTTACAACTAAAGTTGAATTTCATTATATAACTCAAATTCACATTCATCACTTAACTTTAATAATTCGTTGTTAATGTTAATTCCAACTTCATTCAACATTACTTAAGTCACGTTTCATTTCATTCTCACTTCCATTTACATTCACTATACAACTTAATCTCACTTCTAATTTAATTCAACCTCTATTTTATTAACTTTTACTTAAGTCAAATTTCGTATTACTTATTCTAATTCAGATTTTGTTTTTCTTAACAAAAATTGTTTAACCATTTTAATATTTGGTTTTACTTACCTTTTCTCATTTTATAAGTTATGCAACTTATTTATTTATAATTCCATGAACATTTACTTAAGTTTATCCACATTCTATATTTACAATTTATATTATATAATCACTTACCACTTAAGTTTAAATATGTTTTCAATAATTTATTTAATCCAGTTCAAATCTAATTCAATTTATTTAACTTTCCTTTAGTTAAATTTCAAATCATATATTTTATTATGCTAACTAAAGTGTCTTTCAAATTTACCAAAGTTAAAATTTTATTTCATATTATAAGTCCAAATTCATTTCACTTATATTTATCAATTCCAGCTTGGATTTTAAATTCAAATTTGTTTATCAAAATAAAACTTAAATTTTGATTTTGATTTACTATTGGTAGTAAATCAATCACATAGAAACTTGAAAATGATACTGATGGTGCTGCAGTCATCATCCTTATTATTTCCCAGCAACGGTAATGAACTCAGTGCTTTATATTCTTTTGAAAATCCTTTTTATATTTATAAATCACACTTACAAATCTTTTGCTTACATAATTTCATTATTTAACTTCACTTGTATAAGATTCATTCCAAATTCTTTTATCTTATTTAGATTTATAATAATATAATCTCTTTAACTTTGAAAAAATGACTTCAAAATAAATGGGATTCAAATTCTCAAATTCTTAACTTAAATATATTTTTTTACAACTCATATTTATAAATATACTTATATAGTTTCACTTCTTATATATAAGATTATTTCAAAATTGTAAATCATATTAATTATAATTCCATACTATCTAATTCATTGGCGTATACAATTTATTCTTTTACAATTTTTGTTTTTCTTTAGATTATTCGACCTGTTTTTATTAACTTATATATATTTATATTTTCAAACAACCAAATAATCAATTTATATACACTTCATTAATTTCTGAAAAATTTCTTCCTTTATATATAAAATATAATCGAAGTAAAACTATTTCATTTACCCAATTTAAAATAATCTTACGTCGACTTGCCTCATTTATGTGTTTGGAAATCCCAATCGATAACATGGCATCCCACATACTGACTAGAATTCACAAACAGCTCAACGGATAAGCAAACACAATATAAAATTTTATATCACTAACAAATATGCCCTTATATCTGTAAACACTCAAACTCAATCTAAGATGCTACTGTCCGTATCTATCCTGAGTACACATCAAGCATAGGAATATACAAATTTGAGCTTTGATACCACGTGTGACGACCCGGAAATCCGTACCCTTTGAATCAACAATAAACCACACAAATCCGACCTAAAAAGCACAGACTGATGGAAAATCATGAGAAAGAAAAGCAGAGAGAAGAAGAGAACAGAAGAAAGAGATAAGAGAGAACCAAACAGAGGAATACAGAATCTCACATCGCAGTGGAAAACATATAATATAATATCAATGATCTTTACAAAACAAAAACTATATATACCTAGCATTAGTCAGAGTTCAACAATCAATCACTATTCATCAGCCTGGACAGTTATAATAACCTGTCCTTACAATTGCTGATAATATAATCAACAACAATGTGCAAAGCGGATAATCAAAATAGATACGTGTATACGAAAATGAAGATCTCCAGCTCTCCTGTTGAAACTCCAAAAGCACCGAATCTGAACTTGTAAATATACTTGGTCTGACCCGAGCATTGAATGGGAAGAACGTCCTGATCTGTCTGGTAATCCCGCGTGAGAAATACACTCAACTGAATTTATTAAATTACCAAACTTTTCCTTTATCGAAAAAAAGTATCTCGTAAGTCACGCCCACACATAAACATGGACATGTGTTTACCTTACGTTAACTAAAACATTTCATATCAAATCAAGTTATATTATACTAGTATCTATGGCACAAATAATATTAATCATAACCGAAATTGTTACATTGATTTAATTCCAGCATATAGCCAAAAATGGGTAATGCAATCAAAATGGCAAGCACGTAGTGGAGTTTGGATTTCCATACAAATGACCAAGTGAAGGAACTACCTTCCGATGGGTACACCTCTAGATGGATGTCCCGAGGAACCATCACAAAGCTCCTCTACCAACACAAGATCGGCCTACCTATGTAACTAGATAGTACCGAGAATGTCATCCTCCGGTCGTTACCGACCTTTTTCGAGGGCCCTCGTAGCATACAAACTACATGAATTTACATTCCGAACGTCATAGTAGGAAGAAATATATCTAGAAGAGGATGATCATATCCAAATTAGGAGCGACCCATATAGCCTTGCTGCATCTAACCGTGTTTCGGTCATTTTCGGTTGATGAGGCCTGAGGTAACGATTACCTTTCACATATCACAAATCACATCACTTTGAATGCCACATGGCCATTTCCGTTGACTACTAATTTCCTTCCACAAAAATATAGCCCTTGAGCTCATACGTCTCAAGGAGGGTGTTAAGCTAAGAGAAGTTCTTTCTCCGCCACCACTGATGTATGTTTGTAAAAACCAATGTATGTAATCTTTAGAAACTCAATGTCAGACAAACATCTATACAAGTTGTCTAAGAACACGACAAACTGAAGGTACTTTCCTATCACATCCTGTCGGGAAATCCCTAGGATTAGTAGCGAATAGTCCTTGCAATGGATATTTCATAATGAAGAGACTACTGTTACTAGATATATATTGGAATTTTATGTCACGACCAAAATTCAGCATTCAAAATTCGACATCGAATACCTCACTTGTATTCGACTGTAGGAGATTCAAGCGTTGAACTCTAGTTCGAACAGAGCTTATAACAACATTAGATGAATATAAAACAGCGAAAGCAAAATGAATTACATTGATTCCAAAATAGATACAACATTGATACAATATCATCACAAGTTTTGGTTAAAAAAAATCGCCACCATCATCAGAGTGCTACACATGATACAATATCAGAATAATAACACCACAACTGAACGACAACAGAGACTTCAAAAAAGTTTCCAACATACTTTGACTTTGGTAAGGTCTTCCAAAACTCCAAACACTTCAAAAGATTTCCAAACCCAAATCTTTCCAAAATCCGATAGCTTCCATAAGACTTCAAAATCCAAGCTAGATCCAAAAACACGGATAACCTGCTTCTAGGCTGCCCGTGTGGAAATTATGGGCACCTAGAGTTTAGGAAGGGAATAATAAACTCCGGGTCAGTCATGGGACTGGTATGAGTAAACAAAAACGGTTGTTTATACAAAAATAGTTTATAAAAGAAATCTGTTCATGCTTTTAGAAAATGAAACTACCATAAGGCCTCTCGGAATACACATAATGCAATCGCATACTTGGGGGAGATTTCTCCTTATGATAGTCAAATATGCTTGATACGAGAATTTATTTTTATATTATTATTAGTGTATAGTGTGAAAACATTTCAAAAGTATAATATAAATCTTAGCCAGTATAGGTACCATTATACTATGCCTACTGTAGCTATCATTTAAAAATGGCAGGTTATACAATTGAAATCGTACAGGGCTCGTAACGGTGATTTGATTTCCAACAAATGGTCAGGCCAAGGAACTTCCTATGCCACATGGGTACGCCTCTGGAGGGACACCCCGAGAACCTAACCGAATCTCTGCCAACACAAGGCCAGGTTACCTCTGTAACTAGGTAACTACTACATCAGTATGCCATCCTGCGGTCGTAACCGACCTTTATCTGGGGCCCCAACAACAACAACCACAAAGCAATATAATTGCAATATCCACATAAGTTAAGTATCTGGGCTCCATACCATGATACCAGTTTTTATCCAGAAGGAAATGCACATAACCTAAGGGACGCTACCCTCAATAAGCTTGTTGCATCCTTTCTGTTTCGACCATTTCCGGGTTGTGAGGTTCGACGAAGTCTCGTCCACAAAGCTATGCTTTACACAAAAGCCATGCTTTGATTAACAAATGATCAGCAACACTCGACATGCCACACTACCGAATCAGGAGTATATCACTAATAACCATCAACTACATAACCTCTGAGCTTGTACGTCTCAAAGAAGGGTGTTAAGCTAAGAGAATAAATTCTCCGCCACCAACAGAAATGTATTTGAAAGATATCAGCTTTATATCTCAAAATGTAATGTCAGACATACAACCATACAAGTCCCTTCCGGGTTCGAAAGGAACCGAAGGCACTTTCAAAGAAGCCCTTGCAATTCGGGCATCCATAATCCCGATCGTAATCCCCATCACATATGGAGACCTCTATACCAGAGCAACTCAGTGTAAAGTCATTCGACAGGTTATCCTATCGTTCTCGAAGACACCCGGTCTTCACCGCCATCTTCAAATGCTTTCCATTTCGTCGTATCACTATTCGGAATGGGTTATATGACACAAAGTCCTCTCCCGGCTAAACCGAATAGTGAGCGCTTAATTTAAAAACACATGGATATATCAATCACAAAGATTCACTATTAGGGTTTGATGTGGGTTTCGGATAACTAACTGGAATCCGACTCCCTGTCGCATCGAAATTCAAATGCCATTTTACGGGCTAAAGGGATCTTCACATTCATTTATATCACATAGATCACAATCACATACTAGAGATATCAATCAATGCAAAGCATTGAACAATAGTCAATCATCTATAATAAAGATGAATTAATCGTGTGATTATAATTAATTAATCGCATAATTATTTTCATTTATTAACCTTAATTAATGATCAAATATTCTTAATTATAAATTAATTAGTCCTTAATTATTAATTATTTAATCTTAATTATCGTTTAATTGACCTTAATTATCGTTTAATTAACCTTTGGTTATTAATTAATTAATTAATTAATTATTCTTAATTAATGCTTAATTATTAATTAATCTTAATTACTTTCATTAATTAATTATTCTTTAATTATTAATTAAGTAATTATCTTTAAGTAATTATATTAACAAATCATTAATTACTTAATAAATTAAAAGATAAACCATTTTATCTTTATTATGTACTTTAATTATCATTTAAACCTTGTTTGATAAATCATTATTATTAATTAGTTTATTTAAAAGATTAAGGTTAGTTTAAATAACATTTTATCTTAATTATCCTTTTTAATTACATTACTCATTTAAAGTAAATAAATTTATAAATAATGTGACAAAATTAAATAAATTAAATTTAATTGCTTAAAAATATCTTACTTTAAACCCTTATTAATCCAATACTTAATCGAAATCATTATTTAAAATCATGGAATAAAAATGTTAAAAATTTAATTTTTGATTTAAAGTAAAAACTATTTTCATTACAGCAAACCCGAGACCCACTGGAGTCCACCCCCGAGCCAACATACCCTTTACTTCGAGTTTTTCCCAAACCAACCCGGGTCACTTTTCAACTTAAAAATTCGTTTAAGTTTTAGAAAAAAACCTGGTGCAACTCAAAAACACTACGAGTCAAAACTCGAGCTTGTGACCCGCTTCCCCGAAGACCACTTCGAGTCATCCCTCGCTTCCCAAACTCCTGTCTACTGACACAACTAAAGCCATGTGCACGTGCATCAGTGTTTTGGCCATCTCTGATCCAAACTCTGACCATCATCGAGTCGACGATGACCTGCTCTAACCCCCCAGACCACCAGAAAACCTAGAACAATGACGAACTCGCAAACAAGCTTCCTGACCCAATCCTGGAACACCACTGAGCCATCAAGACCACCTCGCACCGACGATGAAGATCGTCAGAAGCCACGCCACCGCAACCAAAGCCTCCCCATTTAACTACACAACGTTTACCCCAACTCTGGTGCGATTCGATTTGACGACGACGCTGCAGTTGGACAATTTCTGACCAATACCAAACTGTGAGCTTAAATCCTAGATCGTCAATATTTAGCCACCAAGATGATTTATAAATTCGTCCAATAATTTTTTGATGATCCCTAACCATCATGCTAGCTCCAACCCCGATCATAAGACCCCTTATGTCGCTGATCACCATAATTTGGTGAGAACAACAATTTTGTTCATCTCACAATTTCTCACTCAATAACGAACTAAAAATCTAGAATTTTATCTTAAAAATCATGATTTGTGAAAGCGAATAAGATCATGAAATCAAAACTTAAGTTTTAATCAATTAAATTTTTAACAAAATTTGATTCCAATGTGTTTTTATACTCTCCAGTAAATCCATTTAGTTTTAATACTTAAAAATGTTTTTAGAATGGAGATCTTGCCAATTCTAACCTGTTTTCTTTAGACATCAAGAGCAATAGAGGATCAGAGAGTGAGGTCTTGATTTTTCAAACAGGTTTGAAACCTGTAATGTTTAAAACAGAGACAATATTTCTATTCTCAAACATGCACAGCTATATTGACACATACATATACAGATTCATTCACATGCAAACAAATTTTCAATTTACTTTAAGCATGAACTCAAACAGCAGATCAAATTCCATGGTTTGAAAAGGTTTACTCACCTGTTAACTTTGAAAGCAGAGAAGAAGTCTGGGCTTTGAAATTTGAAGACTGAAAGAGCTTGATTGCTGAGTTTTGATTTGAAAACTGGTATGGGCTTGATTTTGTTTTGAATCTGGGATGCTTTGATTTTTGTTTAACCACTTAATTACTGAGTTGATCTTGTTTAATTTACTTGGTTGCTTTGATCCTTTGAATTGAAGTTTGCTGTTTGATATAATCTCAGGCTTATTACTTTGAGTTGAAAAAGGTGTTGAATTTCCATATTTTTCTTGCTTTGTTGATTTGCTGGTTTTAAAGTTTTTGATTTTTTTCTTCTCAGATTTGCTTCTGAAAATTTTGTTTTCTAGTTTTAGAATTTGTACTGGCTTTGTCTGAAATTATGTGGTAAAAGAAATCAGAAGGAGGAGATGTAATGATTATATAAATTATTTCTACTATTTTCTCAAAATAAAAGAAAATAAAAAGGAATTTTACACTTGTTAATTTTCTTTCTTCATGGATTACACTTGTTAATCTATTCACTTAAAATTTAACACTTGTTTGACTTTTGTTTTATAAATTAAACACTTGTCTTTTACATTTTATATTGTTTTTAAAATTACATTTCCTATTTTTATAAAGATATTTACTTTATATTATATATAAACATCTTAAAAGAAAACGTTTTAAATAAATTATACATTAACTAAATCACATGTATATATGTTATTTCAAGTTCAAATTGTTTTATTAAGATATCCTTTTTAAATTTTAAATTACAATTCAAATTCAAAGTCAAATCCAAACCTACCCATTTATATATATATATTTAAATTTGAATAATTTTAAAACATTAATTATTTTTAATTTTAAACTCAAATGCAAATTATATAAACAAATCAATGATTACCTGATTTGCCTTGAAAATTTCAAATCAAATTCAAATTAAATTCCAAAAATTCATATTAGTTTCTAATTTTAAATCTGATAAAAAAAAGGGATGTTACAGATTCCCCCTTAAAAAAAATTCATCCCCAAATTTTAAAGAGAGAGAAAGACAGACAAAGAATATAGGAACACCGAAAAAGATAGAGAAATGGCCTACCAATTAAGCCGGAATATCCACTCTGCGATTGGGATAGGACTTTTGCATGCTATCCTCTGTTTCCCAAGTACAGTCATTTTGATCACCACTCCATTGCACTTTAACCAGTTTCACAATTTTATTCCTCAACTTCTTTTCATCTCGATCGATTATTTTCGATGGCTCTCTTTTAACTGCCAGATTTGGTGTGATTTTCAAATCCTGCTGAGCGACTTCTTTAATGACACAGTCTGTATTGTGCACATATTTCCGAAGATGTGAAACATGAAACACATCATGTACGCCAGATAACCAGCTGGGTAACTGCACTCGATATGCCAAAGGACCGATCCTTTCCAGTATAGGAAAAGGACCGATATATTGCGGTGCTAACTTACCAGTCTTTCCAAATCTCAACACTCCCCGCATTGGAGAAACTTTCAAGAAAATGGAATCTCCAACCCAGAATTCTAATGATCTCCTCCTGCGGTCGTAATAACTTTTCTGATGACTTTGAGCAGTTTTCAATTTCTTTTGAATAAAATCAATTTTCTCGGTAGCCTCCTTTATCATATCTGGTCCAAGCACGAGTCTATCACCTAACTCAATCTAGCACGCAGGTGATCGACACGGACGACCATATAAAGCTTCGAAAGGAGACATTTTGATACTGGCCTGATAGTTATTATATGAGAACTCGACCAGATGCAAATGGTCCTCCCATGAACCACCAAAGTTCAGTCTGCCCATCTGACTACGGGTGATAAGCAGTGCTGAATTTCAGTTTAGTTCCTAATGCGGCTTAAAAGCCTCCCAAAATATGTTAGTAAAGATCGGATCACGGTCACTTACTATATTGCTGGGTATATCGTGGAGATGGACAATTTCTTTCACATATAATTCAGCCAAACTTGATGCTGTCCGGGTAGATTTTACTGGGATAAAGTGGGTTGTCTTAGTCAAACGGTTCACAATAACCCAAACTGCTTCATTACCTTCGCGAATTCCTGGCAACCCGTCTATGAAATCCATAGATACTTGATCCCATTTCCACTTAGGTACCTCCAACGGTTGGAGTAAACCCACCATCGTCTTCTGATCACATTTAATTTGTTGACAAGTAGCGCAACGAATCACATAAATAGATATGTCCCTTTTCATTGTTTTCCACCAAAGGTTATTTTGATGCCTCGATACATCTTATTAACTCCTGGATGAATACTGAGTTTGGACTAGTGACACTCGTCCAAGACTTCATGTTTTAAATCTGGGATATCTGGGACACACAACCTACCTTTCAGTCTTACAATTCTATTCTTATCGACCTCAAAACTGGAATTTTCACCATGATGAATTCTCCTATAAATTTCTAGAAGAAACTTGTCTTCTTCCTGTTTACTGGCGATCTTCTTAAGGAGAGTAGGAGCGACAACAAGATGAGCAAGAATAGCATGTTTCCTACTCAAAGCATCGGCAACTACATTGGCTTTTCCAGGCATATACAGAATATCTAGTTCATAAGATGCTAGAAACTCCAACCAGCGTTATTGCCTCAGATTTAAATCCTTTTGTGTAAATAGATACTTCAGAGATTTATGGTCGGCGAATAATTCAAATTTTTCACCTAAAACAAGAAGGATTTATTAAGTATACCTTAAGTTAAGTTAGACTTTTAAATCGTTAGGAAAGATGAAAGAGATTCTTACCCAGAAGATAGTGACGCCGGATTTTTAAAGCGAAAATAACAGCTAGAAGCTCGAGATCATGGGTTGGGTAAATTTTCTCATGTAGACGTAATTGTCTACTCGCATAGGCGATTACTCTACCATTTTGCATTAGCACTGCACCCACACCATCACCACAAGCATCTGTATAAATAGATAAGCCTTGACTCCCGTTAATAATAGCAAGAACGGGAGCAGTAGTAAATCTCCTCTTCAACTTCTAGAACGCTTCATCGCATTTCGGAGTCTAATCGAATTTAGCTTGTCAGCTTAGTCAATGGACTAGCTATCTTAGAAAAATCCTGAACAAATTCCGGTAATATCCCGCTAAACCAAGAAATCTTCGAACTTCTTTCGGAGTTGTGGGTCGCTTCCAATCTTGAATAGCGAAAACTTTGCTTGGATCTACATAAATTCCCTCCTCATTAACAATGTGCACGAGAAATCTAACTTCCTTGACCCAAAAATGGCATTTGGAAAATTTGGCGAACATAATGTTCCTCCTCAATATCCCCGGAACAATTCTTAAGTGCTCGGCATATTCCTCTTCTGTTTTGGGATAGATCAGAATATCGTCGATAAACATAAGTACAAATTTATTCAACACTTCTCGAAATACACGGGTCATTAAGTCTACGAAGTATGCCGGAGAATTGGTTAGTCCAAAAGGCATGACTAACCATTCGTAGAATGTGTCTGGACCCCTGAAAGCAGTTAAATGAACACAGTCTTCAGCAATTCGTGGCTGATGGAATCCTTGATCTAGATCCATCTTTGAAAAGAATCGAGCGTCGTGCAGATGATCGAACAGATCATCGATCCTAGGTAAAAGGAATTTGTTTTGAGAGTTAATTTATTGAGATCGCGGCTGTCTACACACAATCTCAAAGATCCACCAGATTGGCTACGAAGAAACAACTGAACCCCAATTGGAAACACTGGGGCGAATTAACCCTTTCTCAAGAAAATCTCGGGTTTGCTTGACTAGTTCTATCCTTTCCCTGGGTGCCATCCTGCAACTTGCATGAACAACAGGACGAGCAATGGGCACTAAGTCAATTCTAAATTCAATTTCTCTATGCGGGGGCAAAGATTTGACCTCTTCGAATACATCAGGAAATTCCCGGACAATAGGTATAGATTCCAAACTAGGTTCAGGATACCCCAAAGTATACATCAGTTTATCTCTCTTAGGACTCGGATCCTCACAAGAGATTTCGATAAAATTCCCAACTTTTGTTTTGCTCGAAATCGTTCGATTGTTACAATCCAATTTGGCTTCGTATTTCGATAGCCAATCCATTCGAAGTAAGATTTCAAATTTATTAAAGTCAAGAATGAAAAGGCTAATAGGAAATCGATGACAAGTATACGTTATAGGAACGTCTCTTCATCATAGACAAAGGTTCGTAGGGCCACCCAATGGATTCTTCATGCAAATGGGATCATCGATAAATTCAAGTTTAAGTTTTAATTCATTTACGGTTTGTTGGGAGATAAAACTATGTGTAGCTTCCGTGTCAAACAAAACTCTAACAACTCTATCATAAATGAGAAGGTTACCTTCTAGAACTCCTTTTCCTTTATCTGCCCTTGAAGTTGAGGGGTCATCTTTGATCGTGTACCTATGCTACCTGAGCTTGCTTCATTGCTGGGAAATTTTTAACTACATGTCCAGGCTTGTGACAATTATAGCATTCTCTGGCTCCCTGACTCGTCTTCACAGGTTGGTCTTTCTTTACTTGTTTCTTTGGATTCTCACACCTACTAGAGTAATGGCCCTTTTCCTGCCAATTGTAACAGGTAATATTCTTCGCCGGGTTTTCCTGATTGTTCTTCTTCTCCTTGCCTTGATACGGTTTCTTGCCTTCAAACTTTCTTTTTTTCCAATTTGGATTTCTCGTATTTCTTTTCTCCTCTGGAACTTCCTACATATCCAGGGTAGCATTTCTATATCCCATATCGATCAGATCAAAAAAAATTCCTTAACGTGGGCAGTCATTCTTTCATGGAATTTCTTGTTCATTCCCTGAATAAATCTTTCATTTTTCTTTAGGGGTGTTTTTACCATATCTGGACAAAAACGAGATAATTCGTTGAATTTATTTAAGTACTCCTCAAATAATAAACTTCCTTGCTTCAAGTCCATAAATTCCTGGTACATTCTAAAGATACCAACAGATGGCATATAGCGTTTCTCAAACACCTCCTTGAAATGACTCCAAGCGAACTCATCTTCCGGCTCATCCACAGTAACAGTCTCCCACCAAGCCAGAGCTTCCTCTTGGAGTTGCCAAGAAGCTATTAGTCGCATTTTATCGTCTTCCAACTCCTCCCTTCTAAAAATTCTTTCACATGATCAGATCCAGGCTTGAGTTTCGACAATAGATTCCTTGCCATTGAATGGCTTTCCACCCAGTCTGGAAAATCTTCGATACAGATCAGCCAAATTCGGCCGAGGTTAAGTAGGTATAGGTGCTTCTGCTGTTGTAGGGACTTGACCAGTTGTAGTGGTATTTCCCCGTCCCCTAGCTCGTCCTCTTTGCCCGCTCATTCTTACTATCTGTAAATAGTAAGAAAACTTGATTTAGACTATACAGATGAGATATCTTAGGGAATATCAACAGTTTAAAGAAATAGACTAAGAAATTTTAGGGTTTCGGTCTATCGGTTTATACTTATTCTAGGGTATTCATCACCCTATCTCTAATGAGCCATCTAATGTGTTATACTCCATAGCTAAAGTTCTTACTCAACCTTTAGCTCTGATACCACTTGTCACGACCCGAAATTCAGCATTCAAAAATCGATATCAAATACCTCACTTGTATTCGACTGTCGAAGATTCAAACGTTGAACTCTAGTTCGGATCGAGCTTATAACAACATTAGATGAATATAAAACAGCGGAAACAAAATGAATTACATTAATTCCAACATAGATACAACCTTGATACAATATCATCACAATTTTTGGTTACAACAAATCATCACCATTATTAGAGTGCTACACATGATACAATATCAGAATAATAACAACAACACAGCAGAACGACAACAAAGACTACAAAAAAGTTTCCAACATACTTTGATTTGGTAAGGTGTTTCAAAACTCCAAACACTTCAAAAGATTTCCAAACCCAAAGCTTTTCAAAATCTGATAGCTTCCAAAATACTTCAAATTCCAAGCTAGCTCCATAAACACGGATAACCTGCTTCTAGGCTGCCCGTGTGGAAATTATGGACACTCAGAGTTTAGGAAGGAAACAACAAACTCCGAGTCAGTCATGTGACTGCTATGAGTAAACAAAAATAGTTTTTTATACAAAAACAGTTTATAAAAGAAATCAGTTCATGCTTTTGGAAAATGAAACTACCATAAGGCCTCACGGCACACACGCAATGCAATCGCATACTTGGGAGAGATTTCTCCTTATGATAGTCAAATATGCTTGATGTAAGAAATTTTTATACTTTGATATTATTATTAGTGTATAGTGTGAAAACATTTCGAAAGTATAATATAAATCTTAGCCAGCATAGGTACCATGTACTATGCCTACTATAGCTACCATTTAAGAATGGTAGGTTATATAATTGAAACGTACTGGGCTCGTATTGGTAATTGGATTTCCAACAAATGATTAGGCTAAGGAACTTCCTATGCCACATGGGTACGCCTCTGGAGGGACGCCGCGAGAACCTAACCGGATCTCTGCCAACACAAGGCTGGGTTACCTCTGTAACTAGGCAACTTGTGACGACCCAAAATTTCTAGATATCTGAAATTGGATATTTAATTGATTTTAAATATTTAAAAGTTAATTATTAACTTGAATTTCAAATATCACTATTTATTTGACAATTAAATTATTGGATTTAATTATCTGAAATTGGTTTAAATGTTGAATCTCAGATTTTAAGCTGGATAAAAATATTTCAAAGGCTTGTAAAATTTATATTGATAGTATTGAAGATAGTAAAAATGTTAAACTTGAATTTGGAAGTGTTTTGTTAAGTTTTAAAATTTTATAGTTTAAATGGACATTTTAAAATAGCCTTCCGAGGCACAGTCTCTGATTTCAACAAAATCAGTTCCATTGGATCCGTAATAGTGTATTTTATCGGATTTCAATTTCATAGCATTTGTGTAGTTGTCGTATGATCGTATGGTAGATAAACGCGCTGAAATCTCTATCGGTAATTTAATAAAAAGCTGAGTCCAAAAACCTATCTTCTCCATACGACCGAATTAGGACTCGAAACCTTTTCCATTGCGTTCGAAATAGGGGTTTAACATTATAAACGCCGCCTCGATAGGAAGTCAAAATTATAAGAGGTGGTTTCAAGACATTCAAATTTAAAATTAAATAAGTTAACTAGTCAAAAATCTTTCACGTCATCTTTTTGTATCCCATTCTCATTTCCTACACTTGTCCAAGCAAAAAATTTACATCTCCTACATTTGTCAAAAACACGCGAGGTAGTTAAACACGCATTCATCTTCAACCAAACATAACGGCCGTGTTTTTTTAAAATAAAATATAATAAAGGGAAACCCAAATCAATACCTAATTCCACTGTCTCCCTCGACAAAATTAATGGCCGAAGATCGATTCAAAGAAAAAAAAAAGATTACTATTGCAGTAAAGAATTTTTTTAGGAATTTGAACGTGTTGATGTTTATATAAATTAGATTTTGAAAACAATAAGTTATTTATTTTATATGTATGCATGTAGTTTCAAAAAAAGAATAAATATATAGATATATTTATTTTCATTTACTGGTTATACTTAAAATAATAATATATTATGAAGATTAATCTTATCTAATTATGTGGTCTCTAGACAATAATTTACAAGAAGAAAATTTGTTAAAATAAATTATTAGTTAATTAAATTAATGAAATGGTAATTAACTATTTGACTGTTTCAAATATTAATAAATTATATAATGTTTAAACAAGGTTTTAAATCACGGAAACAAACCAATTTGGAATGGATTGCAAACAGCAAAATAAAAGGTGAGTTAATCTCACTCATTTGGGTTTTATTTAAATTAAAAAGTTAAATTTAAATTTCGGTTGAATGATTGAATTGATTGGATGTGGTATATTATATATAGTAGTGTGTGTGTATGTATATATATATACATATATTAAAGTGATTGATTTCCCGCATTATATAGCGGATGAGACCCTATGCGCCGCATAATAGCGGATGAGATAATATAATCCCATATATCGCGATATTCCACCTCGAAGTGGAATTGGTATTATTATATTGCGCTAACATCTATGGATGCAGGGAAAAATAGGTTGGAGGGATCCAACTAGATTCTTCAAAACGTTTGAATTTATTTTATATATTCAACGATATGATTATGTGATGATCTATGATGAACTATGTTGATCATATTGGAAATTGAAATTTATTAAATACTCTGGCTTGGTTAAATATATATATTGGAATTTTGAGAATTGAAATATATATGAAGTTTGGATTTTTTTAAAGTAAATAAAAAACGTAATTTTAAATAAAATAACCATAAGAAATTTGGATAATTAAAAATGATTTGGAAGGATAAAAGTTAATTTTTAAATTTTAAATAAATAAATTCCGAGTATGGGAAGTATATTTGGAATAAAGAGGAATAAATAAATTTTTATACTTAATGATGTTTTATAAAGGAATAAAGAAACTGATTTCAAATTTAAGGTTTAAATTTGGAAAAGATAAAGAAAAAATTTTGGAAAAATATGAGATTTGTATTTCATCTTAAACAAGATTTTGAATTAAAATAAAGAAGTTAAATTTGAATTTAATGGGTTTTGAAATAAATTAAGTAAGTAAAAAAATAAATTTTAAAATGGAATAATTTTTGGAAATCAAATTGGAAATTGATTTAATGCTGGAAACTGTGTTTTAAGAGGAAGTTTGAAATTGAAATTTAGTTTGAATATAATATATCTTGTTTAAGTTTTGAAATTGTTTTGGAAATTTGGTTTGAAAGGTTTATACAAGTTATATAAAATATATATGGATTTTAAACCATGTTTAAAGTATTTTAAAAGTATTATTTGTGGAATTTAAATTTAACCCAAGTTTATACTTTAAAGGATATAACTTGTGCACATTTGATCGAATTTTTCCAAAACGAAAACCCTTGCTTTCAAATAATTATATCTTTCATATAAAGAAAAGATTCAATGAAAATCGCTTTGGTATATATCATTTCAACCCATAGGGAATTCTATACTAATAGGGAACTTGCAGTGTAAGAACATATATGATAATAATATAACACGCATATATCATCAATAAGTAACAGATAATGGTGTCAGATGTCGCAGGTGAACAGATACAGATAATAGCATATATATAGCATTGTAAATAACTAACAACAGCATATTTCAATTATCGTTTAAAATCAAATTTAATAAATATAAGAACGTTAATCGTGAGTAATTGCTCACCTTTTGAGGCTTTGGGGAAAACGATAACTGAGATAGTGGCACAAACATGCACAGGGATACAAACACAAGCAAGGTAAAGCGAATTACAACTGGAATTGATGGAAACAAGTCAAGATAAGCTATAGATTGATGGAAACAAAGCCGATGACTTGGTATTGACGAAATAAATCAAAACTGGATTGATGCAGATAAATGGTACAAGTGAACTTATATATAAACTATATATATATATATATATATATATCATACTTTATATTTTTGACACATGTTAGATTAAATCTATATAAATTTCAAAATCATTGTTTAAATTTAAGTACATATTAACATAAAATCGTCGCTTTATATTTAAACCCAACTTATATATACTTATATCCATATCCATATATATATATATACCAATTTATATGTACTTCAGAACCCAAAGTAAAATAGAAAGCTTTAGAAATTATTATATATGGGCTGACATTCTTATATATATATATATATATATATATATATATATATATATATATATATATATATATATATATATATATATATATTATAATCAATTGACAGACAACACATATCAAAACTGTTATTATATATATGTATAGTCGATTATAACAGAACAGCTTTATACTATACAAATAATTTAACTGCAAAATAGACTTAGGCAGGCTACAGCATTGATTTTTTTTCATAATATGGATTGTTAAGACTAGTCAAAAGCTTTATAACACAATATATAATAATATACTGTGAGCTTATATACTACACACGCATAAAATATATGCCTTCACTTTATATATATTTTTATATTAAACCCATACTTTTAAAATCATTATTATAAATAAATATATACCTAAATGCAAGACAGTAAGCCACATTTCGAAACATGTATATGACATACTTATATATATATATATACTACATGACCTTACGTTTGAAAGTAAAATCCATATATACTTAAAATATGTAAACTGCATAAACTTATATATATAACTAATATAAACTAATATATATAATATAAACATATTACTTACTGCAAAATGTAATACTTATAAATATATATATATAACTAATATAAACATCTTTTCTTCAGTCATACAGATAGGAAATGACATAAGCTAATATACAAACTCTATAATATATATATATATATATAACTTTATATATATAAAGAGAAGACACAAAGAAGAGATAGCCTTGTATTAAAATATACAAAGTACCCATAGATAAAAAAGATATATACCTTAATGTATACAAAAATCTATATATATAACTTATATAAACTTTCCATACTTACATTTTCGATCTGTATACATATACTTTCAGATACAAAATGATATGATATATATATATATCGCAGAAAATATATATACAAACCTATGTGAATTCATTTTGAAATATGAACATATATAATAACACACGCATACAAAGCCATCGTATATATATACAGACATAGATATATTCGCACATATAGACGAGCCCCTGTTAAACATAAAATATACGTACATGCCTACTTTTCAAAAATATTACATAATACTCAAATATATTTATACATACCATTAGCTTTAAAAAAACTTTGATGCCACTTGCATGAACTAGGCTTCGTTTACAGAAGGATAAACGGGCGGAGAGGTCGAGGCGTTGACGTAGGTGGATAAGACTAGGCGGTTTGGCTTGACGCTGGGTTTGCATGATGGTTCGGCCATAAGTGTCAATTGGTGAGAGTGAGGAAGTGGCCAACTCAAGAGGGAGAAGGAGGAAGCAAATTTGAAAACTCACAGTATAATTTTGTAGAAGAAGAATGAAAAGTTAAGAAAACTCACTGTATAATTTGTGTAGAAGAAAGAAAATGAGGAGGAAGAAGAAATAAGGAATGAGAAGAATGGGAAAAGAAGCTATGCAAAAGAATAGATGAACGTGATAAGGAAATAGGAAACCAAAAGTTTTGAACGCATAGAAAAACGAACGTGCATTTTCAAATTAAAGATGGTTTCTCATTTCCCTAACTTCTTTTTATGTAAACTCTTTGAATGCCAAGCCTATTTGCTTATCTATAAAATATATAAGCTAAATACAAAATAAATTCAAACCCAAAAGGTTGAAAGTGGGTACCGATACGGTTGCCGTTTTCCGTGGACTTCACCGCGCATCGGACTTCAAAACACAGAATTGAATGGACCGTAGAGATCTCCATGACAAGATGATCAAAACGGTATACAAATATTAGTGGTACGATCATCCTATCAAAGACGACAATCGGTACCAAAAACGCTGCTAATTTGCTAGCTCTAAGATAAACGGAGCAATAGCAGTCAAAATTTGAAGAAATGAAATATGACGTTTCACTCAGAAGATGATTTACAAATTTATTGTATAAAAATATTCAGGCTTGAAAAATATTTTATTATGATCAAATATTAACTGATTTGAATTAAAATAAAATTTTACACCAGAAAATAAACTTTCATATTTTCTGATGAAAATTTACCAGTTGTTACGTTAAAGTAGACGTATCCAAACATTATGTTTTTATCTCAAAATTTTATTATTTAAAAATTTTGAAAAAATTCAGTTAATTACATTGTTAAAACCAGAAAATTTACGTGTTGTTACACAAACTGTACAATGATGCTTAAAAACTTGTTAAGGGGGATTAATGTAAAGCCGTAATGCTAGGACAAATATTTATTTTATTAATTAGACCTTATATATAGCGTATTCCACTGTATATAGATATTTTGATGGATGCTTAAGAGATTGAAAACCCGCAACATCTCTTGAGTTATTACACACACGTTATACACTAGATAGGAGATGTAATACCCCATAAACGTCTCTGATGCTATTACACTCCAATTATATGTGATACTGATTTGACTCACATAAGAATACTTTAGTTCTGACTTAAGTGTATTGTTTTCGTTTATGCTTAGGTCAGCCCTGAGTTTTCAGCGTATTGAAGATCAATTATTCTGGAGGACAAAGACAAAGTTTTGGTATATTATTACTAGTATTATTTCCCTGCATCATGTTGTTCTGCTCCATTATTCTATTGTTCTGTTGTATATATAACTTTGATAGATGTTGTAAAATTTTAATCAAATGTATGATATAAACAGCTTCATGAATTGTTTACTTGATTATTATATTTTGTTATTGCACTGCGAGATTCTATGTTCATCTTCTTCTTTTCTTATTTTTCTTAATTAACCCCATTGATTATCTGTGTTTTTGATTGTTTGAGTTAGACATGTATGGATTATTGTCGACTTAAACCTTTCGAAATGTGGGTCGTCACAACTGCCCTCTAGGCACCAATGCAATATCAGCATTTATCCATACAAGTTCGTTCTAGGACTGAACGAAACACTTAAGAGCTCCGTCTTTGATTCCATCATCTTCAAGATGTCTTCATTCAAAACGCATTAGTTGGATCGAAGTGGTTTTCAGATAACATATCCAATCCCGGTCTTTTCAAAACAATATTCGATAATTTTCGGTAAACTTAACCTCGGTTCTTTAGGAAATAAATAGTCAAAGATAAGAGCAGATATCACCTCCTAACCGCTAGTGGATGGATTTCCTTACCATTGTCCCAGGAGAACGAAACGAGATTTATACGCACAGTACAGCAACATCGGAGATGAGTGTGCTATATAACCCATATGTCTTTTGGGTCTAAATTCAATAGTTGGTTATTTAACTATCAAATAAAAAAACATTCAATCAAGGATTTAATTCCATAGAGAAACCAACATTGGTGAAGCACCGTGCAACACTAAGCCTTTATTAATTAATCTTTTATTAATCGAATTCACTTTGTAATATTCATCTCAAAATCTTTTTTCAAAGACACACGTACATCCACAATCCCTATATTCTCAATACTTGGAGAATATCTATATACTTATCTCAACGCTAATAGTATATTCACAAAACTAAGAAAGATTCCCTTTTTATACAATTCAAAAATCATTCAAAAATCCCTTACCAATCTCAAAAACCATTTATAAATATCATTTCTCGAGTCATTTATAAACTTTTTTATAATCCATGCAATTATTTATAAAGCTCTTCTTATGTACCTATAACCCATTTATAATTCTCCTCTTTAACTATCTAAAACCATTTTCAAAGTTCTCTTCATACATTTTAAATGATTCTCCTTTAAGTCTCCAAAACATTTTGCAAACTTCTCTTATAAAAGCCCAAATCTATTTATAAAACCTTATTTTTAGATCTCGAAAACATTAAAACACAATTTCTAATCATTTACTTAAAACACTATAATTGTACAATAGTAAACATTATAAATAAATAAATATTAAATGTAAAACATTTTAAAATAATAATTAATAAATTCCAACATCCTACATAAACAATAATAATTTATCTTCAACATTTTTATAAATACTGATAATTAGTTTCCAAAACTTGGTTTATATATAATCATATTTAATTTCAATCACACTAATAATTTTAAATAATTAAGCATTAAAAATAGTAAATTATTGATTAATCACTTTTTAAAACAATACTAATATAAATCAACAACTTTTAAAACATAATTATATTTCCATGATAAAAATCCGTACTTAATTTCCGACATGACAATTTCCATATTTATACATTATATTTATAAATCTCCTCTATTTTATGAAACTTTCTTTCATAAATCCCTTTATTTATGAACCCCATTTATAACTCCATTCCTTTATAAATCTCACTTAATCATGAAGTCCCAGTCAAAAACATAATTTTAACCACTTCTAATCTTGCTCATATAGTGTTATCTGAGTTTTTGACCCAGCACGACCCTCTAAAAAGCAGGACAATCTCGTGACATCAGGATGGCTTAGAAATCAGCTAGAAAGGCTAAGGCATGGAGTGAATGAGAGCCAAGCAATGTTACTAAGTCAAAAACTGGGATCGACTAAACCAGGGGACCGGCATTCTTTTAGCCCAATCAGTTGTTGAGCACAAATAGTTAGTGAATTGCCATCAAAATGAAACAACTATGATAAAAGGCTGTCAAAGCATCTCCAATTCTGAACTCCAGAAAATCCTAAGTGCTTGGATCATCGGTGACGCATGCCTCTTCTCAAACCTTTAAAAAAGTTAGCTGAAGAACACTATCAAAAGAGGCCAAGGCATTGGCTCATAAACGAGCCAAGTCTATGGGTCTCCAGCGACCCATTGACCGAGGGTCGCCAGCGACCCATGGCTCTGTCGCATTTTGCAAGCCAAACTCTCTTTGGGTCATTTGCTACCTACCTGCGAGCAGTTGATAAACAGGCCTGGCTCATAAGCTCTCTAATCCATATAAATACCAACATACCTGCAACATAAAAAGGATCTTCTCTTGACTGATTTCTGAAGCTCTACTGGAATTATTTTTTACCCTCTAACTCCCTCACAACAATTTCCAAAGGAGTTCGTTGTGATTCTCCAGTGAATTCCAGCTTAGGAGATTTAATCTAGATAGAAAACAAACAAAGCCTTGTAATCAAACAACTTTTGTAATAGACAACTCTTGTAACAACAATTAGTCTACCATAAAGCTATAAAGTGGACGTAGGCTCCATTAATAGCCGAACTACTGTAAAAAAATCTCTATCTTCTTTCTTTTACTGTTCTTTTTCTTTATCTGTGATATTTCCCTGTCAAAACAGGGCTGGTGCATTCAAAATCAAACCAGGGTATTGGTCCATTTTATGGGTCAACATTTTGGTGCTTTCACTGAGAACTCCAACACAGGGTTCAGATCTAGCTATCTACATTAGATCCCATAGGTGTAGGATCTAGATTAACCCTAGAGGGGGGGTGAATAGGGTTATAGGAAATTTTCTCGATTTAAACACAGAAATAAACTGCAGAAATAAATATGCTGAAAAGTAAATCACACACAAAATTTACCCAGCTTCGGCAACCCCTGCCGACTGCTGCATTCCCAGATTTCTATTAGAATTAAACAGTATCACGCTTACAAACACTCTACTAGACTCGCAGACCCTTTTGCTCCCGCTCACAAACACTCTACTAGACTCGCACACCCTGCTCCCGCCTATAGAGTTTCGCTTACTCGCAAACACTGCTCCCGCCTATAGAGTTTTGCAAACTCGCACACCCTGATCACTGAACTAATTCTAAATAGACAATCTGACATTACCTAAACCCTAGGTGGTGATTTACAACTTCTTTGACTCGAAAAGTAAAAACAACTTCAAAAACAAAATCAGGAGCAAAAATTAAAATATAAACTTAATCCCTAATTTTTGCTCAAAATAATACCAAAAAAACCCCTTAACAAATTAAACCCTAATAAAACAAAAATCCCCTTTGTAATAAAGAAGGCCGGCCCAATATTCTTCTTTCACCCAATCCACTTCTTGGCTTTGACCCGTTCCTTCTTTTGCTTGTAAAAATGTCGGCCTTGCTCTTGTTTCTTTGTTCGATGAATTAGGGCTTCGTTCCCTTGTGGCAATTAGGGCTCTTCAATTTAAGCCGCCGCTCTTGATTGCTGGTTAGTTGCCTTGTCGATCACTTGCTTGGAGTCGCGCTCGGCTGCTTCTCTTGATTTGTGAAATTAGGGTTCGGCTTCGGTTGCTTCGAGATAATTGAATTCGCCTTGGTATGTTATTTGTATCTTTTGCTTTCAGGTTTGATTGCTTGAATTCGATTGCTTTTTCATTCATGCCGATGATGATACTTGGGTACTCGTATTTATATGAATTTGAATACACTAATTAACTCGATACTTTCCTGAAATTCACTTTCGTGATGCACACGACTTTCCTGATGCGTTCGATACTTACTTGATTCATACGGCTTTGTTTTGAGAACGTTCGATCCTTCTTGAATAACAAGACAGAAACTTTCCTCTTTTTAATTGCTGACTATTTCAAAAAAAATAAAGATACGAATTTTTTTCTTTTTCCTGTTTCATGCATTCTGTAACTTGCTTCTCTACTACTATATACATTCATCAATGTTGGCATCTGCATTGCATTTCTCAGTGAACTCCATTTCACTTTGTTGCATTTTGTCTCGAGTTTCACTGTTGCATGCACTTGTTGTCGCAGTATTGCTGTTCATATGAACTTGCATTCATTCGAGTTATATTTACACCACCTCTTGAGCTTCAGTAGTTGTCTGTTTCACTTCCATACTGAAATTCACTGTTCCACTTGAGGTTTTGCTTGCATTGTCACTTGGTCGACACTTGCATTACTCTGGTTATTCTTCACTGTTGTATAATTGCATTTGGTCTGCACTGTGTACTTTGGTTTCATGATACATTGTTTCTTGGCATTGACCACTATCTTCATTGCATGTCACTGGATGTTGCTGCAATCTTCACTTCTGGTTGGCCACTGTTGCATTACTGTATCTTGTGGCACGTTGATGCATTTGCATGTACTCTGTCATTGCTATATTGAAATCACTGTAATGGTATTCATGTATCTGCTATTGCACTTTGCATATGAACTTGATATTGCAGTCTTCACTAGCTTGTGTGCTTCCAGTGTTGCCACTGTGTTTCATTTGCATAGCTGAACTTGTGTTGTCTTTGATGTTCTTCTCATTGCATATGAACTTGGTCTACTTGATGCTGTAGCTTTCAAGTATTTTTACTGTGCATCACTTGACTTCATTCCACCGTGCATTTCTCTGGTTTCTGTAATTGTAACTGGTTGTTCGAACTTGTTTATGTGATTCCATGTATCACTGCACTTTTATTCATGATTTGGTCCACTGTATCATGCTTGGCTTTGGTTCTGCACCATGTTGTATGCAGTGTTGCATTGACATGTTGTAGCTGTACTGTCTTGAGCTCGAGTATTTGCTGTTGCATACATGAGTTTGATACAGTTGGTCGACTATCTCCTTAAGTTGATGTACTTCATGTTGTATTCATCCCTGTTGCACTCTTTGATGATTCATTGGTGAATATGTTGCATTGAGCTCGACATTGTTGTTTACTTGCTTTGATGCATTTGCATGCTGCCATACTTGTTCATGCTGCTGGACTTGTTTTTGTACATTATTTGAATTTACATTGGTGCATTGTCTTTGCATTCCATGTTGCATGCATGTTTTCCATGTGTTGAACCCAGTTTCAAAACTCGGGTTTGACCTTGTGCTCGTGTCGTGATTTTGAATATATTGCACGTGAGTTGAACCCGGCTTTTCATTTGGGTTTGACCTGTGCTCACCTGTCCCTGTAGCATTATCAAGTGTATATCGACGTGCACGGCCTTGTGGCATGTACAGTGATACACTGTGCATGTCACATTGTTCGTGTATGATGAATTCAAATGTGAATTATGACGAACAACCCAAATAACTGAGGCAAATCGTATTTTCAAAAATCATATTTTATTTTATATTGCAAAAATATATCTTTTTCAATTTTACGGTGTTAGTGAATTTTTTTCCAGATTGCTCAGATGTTGGATTCAAACTGGAATGCAGTTGAAGACAAAATACGAGTGTGAGTGATATGTAGTGAGGTTATCAATGTAAAAATATTTGTGATGTAATCGTGATGTAATCAAAAATGTATATGTATAGTGAGAGCATGAATTTGTACTATTCAAGATTGTAATAAATATTTGTTTGAATAAAATTTCTGTTTGAATTCAAAATCTGTGTAACTTGTTCTGTTTGAATTCAAATTCAAATTCTGTGTAATTTATTTTATTCAACAAATATTTATTTAATCTATGAAAAAACAAAATAGTACATTACCAAATACATTTAAATGAATATATATGTTTATTATCCTCAAACAAAAACATATAAGTGCATATTCAACGATCTCCCCCTTTTGATGATAACAAACATATATTTATGATTTTGTACATGTGTTAAATGTATTTGATCAATGATATACTTTAATTGCTCCCCCCATTTAAATGCTTCCTCTCTACATGATGCTCCCCCTACATATATGCATGCAAATAGAAATATTCAAATAAGGCTAGATGCATATGGGAAAATTATTTGACCTTTGCTTGATTCTATTTGACAAAATCTTAACTTTTCTCTCCCCCTTTTGTTATCAGCAAAAGAATAATAGTGTGAGAGAAAAATAGAGATAAAGTGATCGATATTAATCCAACATTAATCTCAAATTGAATATAAATATTAAACTTCAATAAGAATCAAACAAAAACCATAACTACCCTTGTTAGGCGCATATTCCACTTTTAGAAATGATGGATATGATGTTCATATAAAATCATACAATTGAATCTTCTTGTGGTACATTTATATCAGGAATTTGAATATCTACTAATCATGCATAACCGTTAGGACTTTTAAATGAGATTAGTAGTATTCCAATTTAATTTTAGAAATGAAATCAAGTATCTTCTAATCACGCATGACCGTGAGAACTTTTAAATGGGATTAGAATCAACTTGTCTATTTAATCAATTAATTTTGATATGCATTCCATACATGCATAACCGTAAGGACTTTTAAATGAGCATGGAAGCACATAATCAAAAATCCAAGTAATTCACCCACGCATAACCGTGAGGACTTTTAAATGAGAGTGAATACTTTGGATATTTATTTATTTATTTTTTAAAAAAAATGTGACATGAAAAATAAATGATTCCTGATTATAGTATCACATATCGACAAACTATATTGAATACTTGATAAACCATGGTCGATAGAAATAATGATAGATATAGAAATGGTCATGGAATCTTTACCCAACAAAAAGTTTTATAATTCTTTTTTTAATTCCTAAAGAAAATTTTCAAATATACTCTCTTGAGTAATGTATGTTAAATATCAACACTTATCACTTTTTCAATCACTATTTATCTTTTTGATAATTAGTAGGGAGTCAGGTTAGTCAAAATTTGTCATTTAAAATCAAATAAAAAATGACTAATCTGAAAATATGGTCAAACAATTATTTTGTCGAAGGGGTTATATGAGGAAAAAAATTCTGCTAAATGAAAAATTATTTCAAGTGAAAAATATGCAAATATTTTCTTTGAAAAACGATGCAGCAAATGAATGTTTCAAAAATTAATGACGTTATACTAGTAATTTCTCTATCAACTATATTACCAGTGTAATATGCATCTAAATTTAAATTTCACTCAATATTCACTCGTTGGATGTCAAAGACCAGATTGTGAAATTTCAACAAACTATCTCAGAATGTAATTTGAAATGAAGCCATGTTCACACTCAAACAAATATCATGGTGTTAATTTCAGAAACCATAGGATAAACAATTATATTCATGAGTAATCAACAGTCAATCAACATCATAATTATTTCAAAAACAATTTCTTGAAGTTTCAACAATTTCTAAAAATCCTTTTTAACACCTTTCACATGAAATTTGAAATCGTGCAAATTTACAAGCAGTGACCAAAATGTCAAAATATATCTACGTGTAGCATGAGTAATCAAGGATCAATAAAATACCATCATTTGACCGAACAAATTTATATGGATTAGTTCAAAGTTGAAAATCTGATTGGTCATCATTTAAGCACAAATCAAGGTCATAAATAAGAACAAGTCAAAAGAAAAATCATATCAATAAGTCAGAATTAAAGACATCACATCATTATCACAATTTTGGCTGATTTAATTCAGAATATGGTGCAGATTATCACATTTAATATACCTTTACCTGTTTTACCTTTACGATAATTTCTCGTGATTTCCCATTGTGATTCTGTCACCTTTATACTAGGCTAAGGGACTTTGCTATGTTGCCCGTTAAGTTTCTGGAACAGCCAAAATCCAGAGAACACCGTTGTTGTTCCTTAGCCTGCCACCACACCTACACGATGAAAGATTTTTGTGACCTATTTCTAGGTCCATGATTGTTAGTGGCAGAAGCATTATGAATAAACAAACCCTTTGGAACCCAAACTTGTTTAGTCCTTTTATTCTTGTTCCAATAGACATGAAATTTGTTTGTAGAATTCTTAGGAACCCAAACTTGTATAAATTTTGTGTTCTTGTTCCTATGACTACAATTTTCAACACGATGTCCAATTATTTCACATCTATCAAAGACACTCTTCCCTTTTGCATTATCCTCAAATTGTGTTTTCCCAAAACCTAGTCCTTTTCTGTTGTTAGCAAAAATTTGATTTCCCAATAGCACGTTGAAAGATTTTTCGCCTCTTGAAAAGTTATTCAAAGATTTCTCAAGATTTTGGACTTTGGTTTTTAGTGTTGTGTTTTCAGTGACAAGTGAGGTGCATCGATTTATAAAATCCTTTTTCCTAGCGTCAGTGATTTCCTTAAGACTCAAGTTTTCTTTTTCAAGATTCTCAGAGTTATTCTTAAGTCTTGTTAATTCTGAATCTAAAACTTTACATCTTTTACATTCTAGGTTTTGAATATTTTCAAGTTCAGTTTCTAACCTAAATTTTTTACGAGCAAGTTCTCTCCTATCAGTTTTCAGTTTTTCAATTTTAGATTCAAGAGCATCAACTACTTTAGTAAGATCAAGACACATAAAAATAAGATCTCTATAGGAATACTCACCTGCCTCACTAAATTCCTCAGAGCTTGCTTCTGATTCTGATTTCGCCATAAGACACAAGTTAACCTCCTCTAAGCTGCTATCCGAAACTTCCTCTCCTTCTTCATCATCCCAAGTCGCTGCAAATACCTTCTTCGTCTTTTTCTTTCCTTTGTTGTTTTTGAGAAGTGGGCATTTTTGTATGAAGTGTCCGGGCTTCTTGAAAGCATGTCGGTTCATTATCGGAATTGTCAGAATCTTTTGGCCTATTACGACTTGTTTTCTTCTTGCGTGGCTTGAATCTCGACCATTTTCTAAGATTATTGACAGCCATTGCAAGCTCTTCAATTGGATCTTCTCCTTCTTCATCGCTTTCTTCTTTGCTCTTTAAGGCAATCGTCTTCTTCTTTGGTTCGGAGTTGTTGCGTTCTTCCTTTGCTTTTAGCTCAAGCTCATATGTCATCAAGTTGCCAATCAACTCCTCCATGCTTAGCTTAGTCAGTTCTTTCGATTCTTGTATTGCTGTGACTTTTGCCTCAAAGTTCATTGGTAAAACTTGTAGTATCTTCCTCATAAGCTCTACCTCAGTGAAGACCTTCCCAAGCGCTCTAGCGTTGTATACCAAGGTTGAAAAGCGTCCAAACATGTCCTTTATGCTCTCGCCTTTGTCCATCACAAAGTTCTCGTATTCATTACTGAATAGGGCTAGACGAGACTCCTTGACTTGAGAAGTTCCTTCGTGTGTCACCTCCAAAGTGTGCCAAATTTCCTGTGCTGTTGTACAATGAAAAATTCTATTAAATTCATTTTTATCAAGAGCACATATCAAAGCATTCATGGCTTTAGCATTTGTCGTTTTCAATCTCTTATCGTTAGCATCCCACCTATCCTTAGGTTTAGGAATCTCAGTATCACCAACGATTATAGTGGGAGGTTTATAGCCAGTTTCAATAATATCCCAAACATCATAATCAACGGAACAAAGGTAGATACTCATCCTAACTTTCCAATAAGCATAATCATTCCCGTTAAACATGGGTGGCCTAACAATAGATTGCCCCTCAGAAAAAGCACTATTTGACGGATTCATGACTCTAGAGTTAAAGAAAAAATACCAGGCTCTGATACCACTTGTAGGATCTAGATTAACCCTAGAGGGGGGGTGAATAGGGTTATAGCAAATTTTCTCGATTTAAACACAGAAATAAACTGCAGAAATAAATATGCTGAAAAGTAAATCACACACAAAATTTACCCAGCTTCGGCAACCCCTGCCTACTGCTGCATTCCCAGATTTCTATTAGAATTAAACAGTATCACGCTTACAAACACTCTACTAGACTCGCAGACCCTTTTGCTCCCACTCACAAACACTCTACTAGACTCGCACACCCTGCTCCCGCCTATAGAGTTTCGCTTACTCGCAAACACTGCTCCCGCCTATAGAGTTTTGCAAACTAGCACACCCTGCTCACTGAACTAATTCTAAATAGACAATCTGACACTACCTAAACCATAGGTGCTGATTTACAACTTCTTTGACTCGAAAAGTAAAAACAACTTCAAAAACAAAATCAGGAGCAAAAATTAAAATATAAACTTAATCCCTAATTTTTGCTCAAAATAATACCAAAAAAACCCCTTAACAAATTAAACCCTAATAAAACAAAAATCCCCTTTGTAATAAAGAAGGCCGACCCAATATTCTTCTTTCACCCAATCCACTTCTATGCTTTGACCCGTTCCTTCTTTTGCTTGTAAAAATGTCGGCCTTGCTCTTGTTTCTTTGTTCGATGAATTAGGGCTTCGTTCCCTTGTGGCAATTATGGCTCTTCAATTTAAGCTGCCGCTCTTGATTGCTGGTTGGTTGCCTTGTCGATCACTTACTTGGAGTCGCGCTCGGCTGCTTCTCTTGATTTGTGAAATTAGGGTTCGGCTTCGGTTGCTTCGAGATAATTGAATTCGCCTTGGTATGTTATTTGTATCTTTTGCTTTCAGGTTTGATTGCTTGAATTCGATTGCTTTTTCATTCATGCCGATGATGATACTTGGGTACTCGTATTTATATGAATTCGAATACACTAATTAACTCAATACTTTCCTGAAATTCACTTTCGTGATGCACACGACTTTACTGATGCGTTCGATACTTACTTGATTCATACGGCTTTTGAGAACGTTCGATCCTTCTTGAATAACAAGACAGAAACTTTCCTCTTTTTAATTGCTGACTATTTCAAAAAAAATAAAGATATGAATTTTTTTCTTTTTCCTGTTTCATGCATTCTGTAACTTGCTTCTCTACTACTATATACATTCATCAATGTTGGCATCTGCATTGCATTTCTCAGTGAACTCCATTTCACTTTGTTGCATTTTGTCTCGAGTTTCACTGTTGCATGCACTTGTTGTCGCAGTATTGCTGTTCATATGAACTTGCATTCATTCGAGTTATATTTACACCACCTCTTGAGCTTCAGTAGTTGTCTGTTTCACTTCCATACTGAAATTCACTGTTCCACTTGAGGTTTTGCTTGCATTGTCACTTGGTCGACACTTGCATTACTCTGGTTATTCTTCACTGTTGTATAATTGCATTTGGTCTGCACTGTGTACTTTGGTTTCATGATACATTGTTTCTTGGCATTGACCACTATCTTCATTGCATGTCACTGGATGTTGCTGCAATCTTCACTTCTGGTTGGCCACTGTTGCATTACTGTATCTTGTGGCACGTTGATGCATTTGCATGTACTCTGTCATTGCTATATTGAAATCACTGTAATGGTATTCATGTATCTGCTATTGCACTTTGCATATGAACTTGATATTGCAGTCTTCATTAGCTTGTGTGCCTCCAGTGTTGCCACTGTGTTTCATTTGCATAGCTGAACTTGTGTTGTCTTTGATGTTCTTCTCATTGCATATGAACTTGGTCTACTTGATGCTGTAGCTTTCAAGTATTTTTACTGTGCATCACTTGACTTCATTCCACCGTGCATTTCTCTGGTTTCTGTAATTGTAACTGGTTGTTCGAACTTGTTTATGTGATTCCATGTATCACTGCACTTTTATTCATGATTTGGTCCACTGTATCATGCTTGGCTTTGGTTCTGCACCATGTTGTATGCAGTGTTGCATTGACATGTTGTAGCTGTACTGTCATGAGCTCGAGTATTTGCTGTTGCATACATGAGTTTGACACTGTTGGTCGACTATCTCCTTGAGTTGCTGTACTTCATGTTGTATTCATCCCTGTTGCACTCTTTGATGATTCATTGGTGAATATGTTGCATTGAGCTCGACATTGTTGTTTACTTGCTTTGATGCATTTGCATGCTGCCATACTTGTTCATGCTGCTGGACTTGTTTTTGTACATTATTTGAATTTGCATTGGTGCATTGTCTTTGCATTCCATGTTGCATGCATGTTTTCCATGTGTTGAACCCAGTTTCAAAACTCGGGTTTGACCTTGTGCTCGTGTCGTGATTTTGAATATATTGCACGTGAGTTGAACCCGGCTTTTCATTTGGGTTTGACCTGTGCTCACCTGTCCCTGTAGCATTATCGAGTGTATATTGACGTGCACGGCCTTGTGGCATGTACAGTGATACACTGTGCATGTCACATTGTTCGTGTATGATGAATTCAAATGTGAATTATGACGAACAACCCAAATAACTGAGGCAAATCGTATTTTCAAAAATCATATTTTATTTTATATTGCAAAAATATTTCTTTTTCAATTTTACTGCATTAGTGAATATTTTTGCAGATTGCTCAGATGCTGGATTCAAACTGGAATGCAGTTGAAGACAAAATATGAGTGTGAGTGATATGTAGTGAGGTTATCAATGTAAAAATATTTGTGATGTAATCGTGATGTAATCAAAAATGTATATGTATAGTGAGAGCATGAATTTGTACTATTCAAGATTGTAATAAATATTTGTTTGAATAAAATTTCTGTTTGAATTCAAAATCTGTTTAACTTGTTCTGTTTGAATTCAAATTCAAATTCTGTGTAATTTATTTTATTCAACAAATATTTATTTAATCTATGAAAAAACAAAATAGTACATTACCAAATACATTTAAATGAATATATATGTTTATTATCATCAAACAAAAACATATAAGCGCATATTCAACAATAGGTCCAGAAGTAAGATCCTCATTCTTTGCTTAGAGGTTTGATGTTGAGAACAGAAGAACCAACCAAGAAGGATTGGAGAAAAAGCATGCAAACTGTAACACCCCGCGTTAAATTACAATTGTATATGCAAATAAATTAATTAAGTTATATATGTTTGAAATTTTAAAACAAAGAAATGTTTGTCAATAGGGAAACTAATTAATATTATTTAGAATACATATATGTTTATGTAACGAATAAATTAGAGAGAGAAATTATATAAAATCAATTAATAGAGAAGATTAATTGATGGTTTTTGTCTAAAAGGGAAATTAATATTCAATTAATTAGTAGAGAATATTAATTGACAAGAGCCAATAAGAAAGGGAACATATATTATAGCAACTAATTGATATGATTAAAAGCATATATGTTAGTGCAAGAGAATAAAATGAAGGAAGATTAATTTATGCAAGCAATCAATTGTCAGTTAATAAACATGGAGATTTATGGTAGCATATATAATTAATATTGTGATTCAAAATTCAATTATAGAATATATGCATGCAATAATTATGGGAATAAAATAAATTAATATGCATATATGTGACGAATTAATATGGTGTTGATTGGCATAATAATTTGGTAAGAAATCACAGTACATGTAGGGATTAATTGGATAGTAACTTAATTCTAGGTATATATAAAATTTATTAACTGGGCGATTAATAGGGGAATCTTATTTAAAAGAAACGTCAAAAAATATATGTTTCCATATATTGTGAGAGAGAAGGGGAAAGTGATTAACGAAAAGGTTGTTGGAGAATCAATTTGAAATGAAAACAAACACAGAAGAAAACATATTAATTTAATGTCCATAGAATGAGTGTACGCTTTAGATTTTAGGGTTTTATATCTAATGGTTAGCACTAATTTGTGTGAGAAATGCGGATTACGGATCTTAAGGCTAGAATTAACACTAGAGAGGGGGGTGAATAGTGTTGATAAAGAATTACTAAATCTTTTTGAGTTTATGTTAATTTAGACACTGATGTATGCAATATACAGACAAAAATATGATCACAGAATCAAACACAGATTCAGAAATAAAATAAAAGCAGTAAAGGAAAGAACACACCAGATTTTATACTGGTTCGGAGTTACCCTATATCCAGTCACGCAACTCAAGTACGGATTTCCTTTCAAAAGCAATTGTACAATTACACCCTCGGTTTCAAGGCTCTGAGGTACACCCTCCAGAATTTCTATCCTCTGGGTAGAGATACTTAATTTCCGGGCCACAAGTTTACCCAATTGATTTACCAAGGCTATGATCACACCTTTTCTCTCTTGATTGATTTCCAAGGCTACAATCACACATTTTCTCACTTAATAGATTACAAAGAAGCACATAACTCTGAATAGCACTGAGAACCTTGTAGAGATAGTGATAGAGAATCAAACTAGAAGTAATCGAGTTTGATTCAATGTTGATTCTGACAGAGTAACGGTAAGAATATGTATTAAGAAGTGTGGAAGAAGAAGAGGAGTGAAAAACAAGAAAATCTGATATAAAATTCGTTGAAACTAACCCCTATTTATAGAACAACAGCCATGTCCATTCATGAAGAGTTATGGCGAATAGACGCTTATTTGAAATTTAATTTTTGAACTCAACTGACACCATATAGACATGGTCACCATAGGCATGTCGACATCCCAAAGCAATTTTTGATGATTTGATTTTCTTTGAAAATAACCTTTATCTTGTATTAAAACTATTTAAAACTTTATAAATATACTTGACTATAGTCATGATTCATAAGTAAATATAGAGAATAATATATATAGAATTTAACTATAATTTTATATTTAAATCTTAAGTATAAATGTTTAAAAGTTAAACATATTATATTAAAAGATAGTTTAAAATCAGGAGTAATTTGACTTTGAAATAAAAGATAATTTTGAGGCTAAAATTATTGAAAATCAGGATAGAAGTTTTTGATGTTTTTAAAAGGAAGGTTTTGAAAACATTTTGAAAAAAGAATATAATTTTGAAAAATCTTTTAGAATAAAAAGTTAGTGGATACAAAACAATGTTCCACTAGATTTTTCTTAGGTTCCATCCTACTTAGGGTTCCATCCCTTTAACAGGCTCGAAGTGGATACCATTCCACGAATAAATTTGATTTTAAGATGCCAGTGCTTTTCTACGAGTTTTAACAAAAATTCCTAATAAAAATACTTAACCTTGAAATCTTGAACTCTTGATAATCTTGATACTCATGAGTCTTCTATGTCGATATCTTGAATCTCTATACTGTACAGTCTTCATTCTTGGTACCTGCATGATGAAATCCTACATATACATATATATCTAAATCTATACTATTAGTATTTTATATTTTATGATCTCTTCTAAGGTTGTTGTCGTCAAAACCATCATTTCATGGACTAACAATCTCCTCCTTTTTGATGATGACAACCTTTGTTTATAAAATATTACTTCTATCCTAATAACTCCTCCTTAATCAATAACTCCCCCTTAATTTATGCCTAACTAACCTATTTTATATTTCTCCCCCTTTGTCATCAACAAAAAATAACTCCAAACTATATAACTCCCCCTTAATCTAATACTATATGACATGTGATTATAATGATAGTGTTATCATAAATAATCAGCACTTAACTCTAAAAACTAAAACTTAATCCTAAACTACTAGCTATCCTAACTAAGAATCTATTATAAAACTTATAATAGTTAGAAAAATATAAGAACATAAATTATTTATTATGTATATTTCAACACACTCATCAAAACCAATCATGTCAGACAAGTCAAACAAATCAATCAAGTCAAACAAGTCAATCAAGTCAATCAAGTCAAACAAGTCAATCAAGTCAATCAAAACATACCAAACAAATCAAAAACTAATAATCCTATATTATAAAACAATACTACAAACTCGTCCTAAATAAAATACACTCGTTATGTATACATGTATGCAATATGTAGTGTGTAATGCAGTGTGAAATGTATGACATATGCAATGTAGCACGAGATAATATGCAGAATGAAGTGCAACTTGTGATGCAAATAATTATGATATGCATTGTAATTTATGATGTGATATGCAATAAAATGAGATATGAAATAGGATGCACAATGGTATGTGATATGAAACAAAATGATAATGAAGTTAAAATAATAATATGCAGTATGATGATATATACTACGGTAAGTGACATGCAAATTATAAGATAAACATGAGTAGCAATATCTAATTGACAAGCATATATATATATATATATATATATATATATATCAAATTATTTATTATAAATTACTTCAACCAAACAAAGGTAATACACACCAATTACGAGACTTAGGTTAAGGAAACTAATGAATGAGACTGAAAGAGTAGTAAAGAAAAGAGTTTAAAGGTAATAAATGATATTAAAATTATAACATAATTATGAAAGGTAGTAATCAAACTTAATATCAAAATTAAATTGCTAAGAAATATGGAGCTAAACTATATATATATATATGATCAAATATATTTTTATAAAAATTAATAGCCAATTTATTTAATTTAAAATAATTATTTTAACTTGGTTGTTTTTTTTATTTTTTATTTTTAAGAATCCAAACTTCCATGTTTATAAAATACTTAACTTACTAATTAAAACCTTTATATTAAATTTTTATTGATTAAAATATTTAGAAACATGTTTAAACATCTTTTAAATTTAAAAAAAATCATAATGAAATATTAAATAGAATGATAAAGATTGAAAAAAATAAAATAAACATGTGTTATATTAAGGCTTCTTACCCTTTTTTTAAAAGAAAATTTAATTAATTATAAAGAATATACTTAAACATGAAATTTATTTTAAAATATTCTAATATAAGTTAGAAAATAACTTCTAAAAAGAATAGAGAAAAATTCTTAATTTAAATATTATTTTTACATAGTTTAAAGTTTCATAAAGAAAAAAATAGTATTTAAAGAATGCTATAAAAACGAATTTGCAGTACTTACAAAACATTACAGAAGAAAAGAAGCATTTTAGAAATGCTATCTAAAATTCCGGTCATGTGATGTGGTGCTATCTATTTATTGAAGAAATATATAAATTGAGCCTTATTCTAACATTCTAAATTCATTCTATTAATTTCTTAAAGATATAAAATTAGTATCTTAAAAGAAATAGAGTATGAGAAGTAAAAATAACATTAGAAAAGTTGAAATCATGAATGAAGGTATGCTTTTCTATTTAATATAGTTGTAATAAATTAGTTGTAGATTTTATTTGAAAGAAAACACATTCTAAAAGACTTTAAAAAAAATTAGACTTGTACATCAATATTTATACTATGGTGTGTTGATATATGGACCAATATATCAAAACTTATAAAAGAGATAAATTTCTATACCTAACTAAATGCATATATATATACATATATATATATATATATATATTCCTAAATGCAACAATAAAGATGAAATAATAGTAAAGCGTACCAATTTTTGCAATCCATCTTTTTAACTTTGTTGTTCTTCCATTGTCGTGATTCGCATATTTATATCTTTCAGAATTTGATTACGAGATCTACTCTATTGCGACTGGCTTGTTTTTCTGATCATCGTAGTATATTCATTTGCTGAATTTGGAGACCATATGAGAAAGATATAGATGATTTAGTAGATCGACCAACTTGGCGCCAAAACTTTGAATTTGAATTTTGAATGAATGGACACTTCAACCACTATAAATAGGCCCAACGGTCACCACTTTTCATTTTAATTGCTCTTCTTCTTCTTCTTCCCTTTTTTCTATATACTATCAAACTTCTAGAGGGCATGTCTCCTTCGTTTCATAACAGAATTGGATGAGACCAGCGGCAAATCGAAGAGGAAGGCAAGGGCTACGATATAGTAATATTTTGGTGTCGAATTTGGATGGTATTGCCATGCAACAGGCCGAATAGTAGAAGAAATATAGAAGATCCCGTACACAGTTTTTCAGTTTTGGATAGCCAACTTCAAACTATCATATTTCACTCAATTTTGATCGGAATTTGATGATCCATCCATCAAAATGACCGCGAGAACAAGAACTACAATCTGAAAAGTAGTAGGAACAAAATACTCAAATCTCTGGATGCAATTTAAAGAAAACCTTTGATAGTTTTTCCTTCTTTTTCTCTTTCTTCACCAAAACTTCATTTGACCACAACTTGGTAATTTCTTGACGGATTCGCACGAAACCAGTGGCATTGTAGAGCAGATGAAGAGAAGTACAGTATCAAATCAAGTTGTATATGAGAACCAAAAGTTTTGAATTGATCAGGTACCCATTTCTTTGTCGATTTTCATTATATATCCATTTGTTCTTCTTGATCGATGAATGATTATCTGGTATCTTTTAACCAACAGTCATTAGACATAATTCTTCTCCTACAAAACAACATAACCTTTTAAAGAATTAAGTGGCTTCTCAAAATAATTAAATATAGTTTTAAACAAAAAAATCATGATGATTCTATGACATATTCATATGAAAATAGTGTTGCTAAAATCCTGAAAAATAGCCATTTTAAAAAAATTTCAAAATTCAAATTATGAAAACTTTGAAAACCTTGCTCTGATACCAATTGTGAGAAATGGGGATTACGGATCTTAAGGCTAGAATTAACACTAGAGGAGGGTGAATAGTGTTAATAAAGAATTACTAAATCTTTTTGAGCTTATGTTAATTTAGACACCGATGTATGCAATATACAGACACAGATATGATCACAGAATCAAACACAGATTCAGAAATAAAATCAAAGCGGTAAAGGAAAGAACACACCTGATTTTATACTAGTTCGGAGTTACCCTACATCCAGTCCCGCAACTCAAGTACGGATTTCCTTTCAAAAGCAATTGTACAATTACACCCTGGGTTTCAAGGCTACGAGGTACACCCTCCAAAATTTCTATCCTCTGGGTAGAGATACTTGATTTTCGGGCCACAAGTTTACCCAATTGATTTACCAAGGCTATAATCGCACCTTTTCTCTCTTGATTGATTTCCAAGGCTACAATCACACCTTTTCTCGCTTAATAGATTACAAAGAAGTCTATAACTCTGAATAGCACTGAGAACCTTGTAGAGATAGTGATAGAGAATCAAACTAGAAGTAATCGAGTTTGATTCAATGTTGATTTCGGCAGAGTAATGGTAAGAATATGTATTAAGAAGTGTGGAAGAAGAAGAGGAGTGAAAAACAAGAAAATCTGATATAAAATTCGTTGAAACTAACCCCTATTTATAGAAGAACAACAGCCATGTCCATTCATGAAGAGTTATGGCAAATAGACACTTCTTTTGCAATTTAAATTTTGAACTCAACTGACACCATGTCGACATGGTCACCACAGGCATGTCGACATCACAAAGCAATTTTTGATGATTTGATTTTCTTTGAAAATAACCTTTATCTTATATTAAAACTATTTAAAACTTTATAAATATACTTGACTATAGTCATAATTCATAAGTAAATATAGAGAATAATATATATAGAATTTAACTATAATTTTATATTTAAATCTTAAGTATAAATGTTTAAAAGTTAAATATATTATATTAAAAGATAGTTTAAAATCAGGAGTAATTTGACTTTGAAATAAAAGATAATTTTGAGGCTAAAATTATTTAAAATCAGGATAGAGGTTTTTGATGTTTTTAAAAGGAAGGTTTTGAAAACATTTTGAAAATAGGATATAATTTTGAAAAATCATTTTGAATAAAAGTTAGCGGATACAAAACAATGTTCCACTAGATTTTTCGTAGGTTCCATCCTACTTAGGGTTCCATCCCTTTAACAGGCTCGAAGTGGATTTCATTCCATGAATAAATTGGATTTTAATATGCCAGTGCTTTTCTATGAGTTTTAACAAAAATTCCTAATAAAAATACTTAACCTTGAAATCTTGAACTCTTGATAGTCTTGATACTCATGAGTCTTCTATCTCGATATCTTGAATCTATATACTATACAGTCTTCATTCTTGGTACCTGCATGATGAAATCCTGCATATACATATATATATCTAAACTTATACTATTAGTATTTTATATTTTATAATTTATTCTAAGGTTTTTGTCATCAAAACCATCATCTCACGGACTAACAATTTGAACCACTATAAATATAGGTGCAAAGCCTCATTTTTATTCTCACTATTTTTCTCTTGCCTACAGAAGCTCTGCCATTTTTCTATCTCTTTCTTAATAACAAAATTTTAGTTTTAATTCACACGAATTTAAATGTAAATAGAAAGAGAACATAATTAATTAGGGAATTAGGAATTGGTTCAAATCAGAAGGCTGTGCCAAAAGTAAAACCCTAGATGTGAGTTCTATTTTCTATTTCTTATCCAAATCTCTTCCTTTTCCCTTTCAAATATTATAGGTCTGTAAATATATCATTTGTAATTCCAAATAAGGACTACAAGGGTGGTGAATATAGATGTTAGGGACGGATCTGAAATAAAAAAAAAAAAGATTTGGAAAGCTAGCAATGCGAGTGGATTTATTTATATATCTTTTAAGTTTAAGATGTATTATCGTTAAATTCATGTTTAGATAATTTTATAAAATAATTAATCCTACTAATTAAGTTATGTTGAACTATAAGAATTTACAGTATCAGTATTTATTTACATCTGTGTCTACGTTTTGGATTTCTATGCAAGTGTCATTCTTCTTCTATTTTCTCCTTTTTCTTCGCATATGGATTTGAATAGATTAAACATGAATATGGATTAAATAATTAAGAATACTGAAATGAAGGAAATAAGATGTAAAGTAATAATAGTTTGAGGAATGGAATTACTGTAATAAATTACGGTAAAATGAGAATAGTTAATTAATCTAATAACTGGAGTTGGGAGTAACTAAAAGGTTAATTGGTTGGTTTAGAAAATAGGATACATTTCTGTAATTTAATATTTAAAATACAACAATGAATTTAATTGCTGGAATAAAAGAAAGAAAAAGAGAATTAGTGTAAAATAGAGAAACCACTGTATTTTACACTATTCCAAAATAGTAAAAGAAATATCTAGCAGTTACGGATTATTGTTTATAGTATTATTTAATATTAGAATATGGAAATGGATTTTTAAATATAGTTTTCATAAAAAACCAAATAAAATAGAATTACATCCTAGAATAGAAGATAATAAAGCAAAGTATGACATGAATCAAGTAAATTATTAGATAAGAACTTGAAGCTGTAAACGATAATGAACTTAGGTCCGCATTCATTGCAGACTATATAAGAAGATAGTTATTATGATAAGTGAATTATATCATATAAGAGAATAAAATAATAGTATATATCATAATAAAGGAAGGCGGATTAGAACAGAAAAGATATGTTGGAATTATGTACGGCCTCTAAAAGAAGGAAGGTAGAATTATAACATAGGTTATAATTAAGTAATAACAACGGAAAAGTTTATTTTGAGACTTTGAATTAATGAGCAATAATAATGGTAGAAGCTTATTTAAATAATTTATATTAAGTCAATAAGCATATAAAGCAGGAGTAATAAAAGAGGCTTATTTTAAAGAACTTAAGATTTATATTAAGTTAAATAAGCAAGATAATGAATGTGGCCCATACCAACAGCATTCCCTATCAAATAAATGGAAATCTCACAATAGTTAGAGATGAGACAAGGGCAAGAATATGGTAATTAGGATAAATAAGTAGCCAATAGAATAAGAAAGTAAACTAAACACAAATTAAAAGATTAGACTTAGGGTCTAATAAAAGAATTGAGATGCGTTTGGAGCAGTCCAAAGGATGAAACATCTAACAAAGTAGTTCATCACCGATTTTAGAAATGGAGAAGCACATACAACTTAGTATTTTTAGGCTTCAAGGAAGTAAGAGACTTCAAAGGGACGTGAGGATATTCTAAGGTGGCCCTCTGGGTAGGCCTAACGAAGCTGCACCCCTGGAGACAGGTCTGTAGGTGTTCCATCAAGAGAGAATGCCTTGACTGCATTTGCATTGTTGGCCTAACGAACCAGACCTTTATAGGCAGTCAGAAAGGCTTGTTGTTTGGAGTAGGGTATTTGTATGTCCAGTACTTGCAAGTAAGTTTAAGGATAGTCGCATGCAGATATCAGCCGACATCATGACCAAGAGCGATTTCGGGAAAGACTAGAGTTAAACCATCATGCCACTGATTCTTTCACTATCAAGACATTGGATGAGGGGCACCGCCATTTGGATGTTAGATTGTTGGTAGTAGGGCACGACCACTAAACTCTTTAGAAGTCTTTTGGTTAGTTGAGGTTTGGCTGCGTGGGGCCATAGCCTTGATGAAAAAGAGATAGACCAACTAGAATATCTGTACTGTAGGCCTAACGAAGCAATCCTTTACAGATATAGAAAATCCCTGATTGAATTATGTACAAGGTAGACCTTGTTGGAGGGATTCAGATAGTAGACAAAACGATTGCATGGTCCTCAATGTATGCACTGAATAGTACATTGTGGATGTCCAAACACTGGCATAGACTAGTGCGGATGCGATTTACGTTTTCATAGTAAGTAGTGGAGTATCTGTATTGTCAGCCTTACAAAGTAGTCCTCTACAGATATAGCTATGGAGCAAGACGATCAAGCCTCTGCATTGTAGGCCGTACGACGCAGTCCTATACGGATGTAGTTACGGAACGCCCTCAAAGCAAGCTGATGGAGCCCTTTTCGAGGAGGATACGGAAGGTCCATGGGTGATGCCTAGGACCAGTATGGTCGTTGGGCATATAACAAGATGTATGTACATATTAGTTATTAGGTTTTAGTCTACTATGGAATAGATGGGCACGGTTCACTAACAAAGGCGAGAGTATTGTAACCTAATGAACCTAATATAAGAGTAAATGGAAATAAAATGATATATGTAGAATTAAGCCCAGAAGTATATAATTTATTCATTCACCAAAACTTTTGTTCTAACCCCCTCCTTATAACATCCTACAAGTTAGGTAGATGGCAGAGACTTCTCATCTTTATGACACTTTCTTAGAAAGTGTTATCATATGGTTGAGTATTTACTTACTATTATATTTTGTCAATCCCGCTGTGAGATAAATTATTGAGCTCTGATATATTTGTCTTTGCCTACTTCTAGGATACCAAATACCCAATTCGAGAATCAGTGGGCTTTATTTTTAGCATTTTTGCAAAAAATCGGGACCATTGGAATTTGGGTTATTACAAAAACACATACAAGGGTGATGGCTCCTATGGATCGCTAGCGATCCGTGATGTTTGTTCGTGGGTCGGTCAACTCTCTCGCACCACGGTCCAATAGGAACCCTAGAAAACATAGTACCGAAATCAGTTAAGTACATGGATCGCGAGCAATCCATGCACTATGAATCGCCAATGATCCATACTATAGGTCGCTAGAAGCTATGGGTCGCAAAAGCTACATGTCGCTAGAAGCTATGGGTCGCTAGAAGATATGGGTCGCTAGAAGCTATAGTCGAAAGGAAGCAATGGGCGGAGCTTTAAGAATCATGGCGGAAGAGAACGTTAACACTCCGTCTAAGTTATAAACACCGGCTACAAACCCGAACTTCGGGGTAAAAACCCACGGAAAGATATATAGTTGGCTCTCTCCTGCTCTAAAGCTAAAAGAATTTGAGAAAGATAACTGGGTGAAAGTGCTAACATGGAAAACACTAAAAAAGCTCTAAAACCCATGCCGTAGCACCATAGCAAGCAATGGACAAGGAAATGTTACTCAAACGGTATTCGTAGAGGTAGGAGGACCAAAAAGATGTGATATAAACCGAGATCAATTATAATACCAAGCTCCAATGGTATATTGTGACCACTCCCGAATGATTAGCTTCCAATCCTATCATGGAGCTCCTATCGTCGAATCACGAATGGTCATCGTCGAAAATCATCAAAATGGTCATTAAAAAGCTCACTTCAGTCCCGAATCATAGTCCAACTCGAGTAATCACCCATTTGACTCCAAGCAAACCCAGGAAATTTTGGCCCAAAGCCAGACTCGGGTAAACAATGTTTTTCCCAAGCAAGCGCTGATCACCAGGCCTTTGAATTTAGTGACTCCTAAGCGAACAAACAATGGATTCCAAGAAACTAGTAGATTTTCTTGGGTTTAACTCCAAGTAACTTACCACTGATCCATCAATACCGATCCATCTTGCTTTGCTCATATCTCGGGCATGCATACATCATTCACAAGCATAACAAGTAGCTGTAGCTTAAAAACGAATCGGATTGTCGATGACTGAAACATCTCCCCCAATCAAAGCCTATTCTTTGAAGCCATTCGGTGTGCAATATATATGAAGGGATTCAATGTACTAATCATATCAGTTTACTCAGGGATAACCAACCCCGGATCATATCTCATGAATTCCTATATTCCTTGAAGGTGTATCAATTATGCAATTTATGCGATTATCACCCAAATCCATCTCCTAATTCAATCAACTAGATTAGAAGTTATAGTTTAGAATGCTTGTGACTCACACCAATGACGTCATGTCATTATTTAATTTATTCCAGATGCTAGATGAGCCTCTTAAGGACTTCATATATGGATTCAATGTCGTCGTCGCCACTAAAGCGAGCAATCCCAGCGAGGATATTGTAACGACCCTGAATTTCCGACCCGATTTAAAACTTTAAAATTCATCGTTTTAATGTAAAATTTTGAAAATTTATAAACGATTTCAATTTGCGTCCAAACTTTAGTTATGACATACGTCTAGTTAGTTATGAGCATGGAAAAAGTTTCATCGCAAAATATTACAGCAAACTTCGTTCGCGTTTTGCTGTATATCAGTCCATATAAAGCTACGTAAAATTTATCTTTCAAATCCAAATATTTTTACACAGTTATGTTGTAAAAATTATTCTGATCATGATTATGAAATTCGTTTCATCAAAAACGGTCATCGCCTGCTCCGTTTAAATTGTTTTGCAAAACGTACAATTTTAGCGGCGTAATTCGTATTTTTATAAAATCATCGTATTACAAAAATTTGTATACCGTTGGTATCGCCTTGTTGCACTGATCATAACGGTATATTTATTTGCGCGAATCGGAGTCCGGCATAATTCGTCGCGTTGTTTTCTAACCGTTCTAAATAGACCGGTTCATCAAATCGCAGCCCGAAATTTGAGCCCGTTACAAAAGAAATTTGAAAAGAAAATAAACCTCAGCTGAACCGATGCATTTACTAGGGTAGTTGAAGGGTAAAGGGTGCATTAGAATCAGCTAAGACGTTTGGGATTTCAGTGTAAACTTGGGAATAGGCGTGAATTCATGTGATATTTGGAAGGTTGGAAAATATACTACGGTTACTCAAATTTCTAGTTATAAGCTGTAGAATCTATTCATTCGCATCTCACTGTCCACCAATTCAATTCATCTCTGCAGGTAATCACACCACTCCTCTCCCCTTCTTCTTTTTATTCTTCCTTTGTATCTTCACTGTTAACTTTGAAACAAAAGAGTGATGAAACCTTTTGCCCAGCAAATGCAAACTCATTCACCATCCACTATTCTTCCCCTTCCTCCTGAAACACGCACGTCTTCATTATTCTCCGCTCCACCCTCCACTTCCCTCTCCTTCTCCATTTCCGCCCACTCCTTTCAACCCGTGCAGTTTCCTCCCCATGCGCGCCACCAATCTTCTTCGCCGCGTGTGTATGCGTGTATATGTGGGTTGTGCGTGCATGTAAATGCGTGAGTGTGAGGTTGCGTGCTTCTGAAAAAAATGAGGTGGGCCGTGATTTGTGCGTGCGTGTAAATGCTGTGTGTGTTTAAAAAAAAAAAAAGGGTAAAAGTTTAGCAAGTGGAGAGATGTACAGGTTTGTTTATTTCATGCAAGGGTAAAAGTTTAGCAAGTGTTAGTGTTATGGGCATGTACAGTTTGGAACTGGAAGTAGATTTAAGTGGAAATAGGTTGTTCATGCATGCGTGAGTTTATTAAAAAAAAAAAAATTAGCTTGTATACATGCATGTATGTTGGGTGTGTATATGCATGGTTTACATATGCTCAGGGAAGGCTATTTGCATGATTTAGGATATGTATGCTTCAGGGAATGAAAATGTTGTATATGTGCGTGTTGTATTTGTGCATGATGCATGCTTCAGGAAATGCATGTGTTTATCATATTGCACAAATTTTAGATCTCGGCCATATGTAAAAAAAAAAAAAAAAAAAAAAAATAAAAAAAAAAACGAAACTGAGATTTGTAAATAGCGTTGGGTATTGCGGTAGAGTAATTTACGCAAGTATCTATTTTGGTTGCCAAATAGTAACCAACTTTTCTTTTCGTTGTGCGCAGAAGCAACCGACTGATTTCTTGTTGCAGCAGCACCGATCTCTCAGCTTTTGTTCTTTTCTCCGTCGTCGGTAAGCGCATTTATATAAATTTATAAAGTTTATGCAAACGTTCATTGTATTAATATCGTTTTCTTTTGTCGATATTACAGTGTTCGTTGTTCGTGTGTACCGACTTCTATTCGTGCTTATTCTTGCTTCGCCGCCAACTTCTTTATCCACGAAAGGTGAAATTAATTTTCACGACATATATTCTTATGCTAGTTGATCGCTATGTGATATGTTTTGGATGTTATTTGTGCTAAGTGATATTAAATTGCAAGTAATTTGGCATAGGATAGTTAATAAATTAAACGGATTATATTTGTCGAATTTGACTTGTAAACCTGACCTCTTTCATATGTTAAAATTAGGTTAGTCGAACTTGACCCCTTAATTTATATTTAACGTAGAATTTGATAAGGAACCTTTGGACCTGTAAACGTAGATTCGTTTAATTGTTGTAGTATTAAAATTGAAATTGAATTTGAACGACAAGTGGAAACCGTAATATAATAATCTTTAATCTACATGAAATGATAGTGTAGATTCTAGGAATAATTTTATTAATTTACATAAATAACAAATGTAAATTAATACAATTATTTCGGGATTATTTAAATAATTGTTGAATTGTTATGTATGGATGCTATTGCTTGTTTATTTACTTTGACACCATCCCAGCTTTTACACTGCAAGTTCCCTTTGTATGTTTTGTTTTTGAATTGAAATGGAATCGGGTTGAAATGATAGATACCCAAATGAACTTGACTTAGGATAGAAAATTTAATTTAAACCGATTGGTCAATGTTTTGATATAAAATGAAATAAGATTTTATTTGACTAATAATAAGGTTTTGAATAAAATTGGAATTTAATTCCGAATGAATGTAAATGTGAATATTGAATTAGAAACAAATATTAACGTCGTAATTGACAAAAGAATACTGTTATAAAATTTAATTAATTAATGATTAAATGTATAATTATTTGATAATTGATTTTGAAATTATTGATAAATTAAGTTGAAACTGATAATAATCAATTTGGAACCATTAATAATCAAGTTTTGAAATTATAAATAATTAAGTTTGAAATTATTAATAAATTAAGTTTTGAAATTATTAATAATTTGGTTTTAAAATTAATAATCAAGTTGGAATTATTAATGAATAAGTTTGAAATGATAAAAATTAAGATTTGAAATTGTTTAATAATTGAATAAGATTGAATTGTTTAATGATTAAACTAAATTGAATAGAATGAATTATGTAATAATTAAATTGGATTGAATATTCTTTATTAAGAGAAATCGAATTTTTGAATAAGTGAAACTAAGTTCCTAATTGAGATTTGAAATCTGTAACGAAAGAAATAAATATATGAAATTGAATTTCTTTAATAAGAAATAGAACGCGCTTTATCGAAAACAAATGAAGTGCTTGTAATTTAGAGAATTGGATTCGATAAATTCAAATTGAATAAATATTAAGCTTTGATAATGAAACGAACTTAAGGAAGTAATGAATTGGAAATTTAATTGAAATTGTTTAATGATAAATAATGTAATGAATATCGAATGAAATCGATAATTGGATTTAAATCGATTTGGACGTTAATTGATTTTGGAATAAACTTATACATGGAATTAAATGAATATTTGAAATTGTTTTAAATTGAAACTTTGAAATTGAATTATAGAAAATATGGAAATGGAAATTGTAAAGTTATGAAACGTAAATTTTGGAAATTGATTTAGAAGACCAATGAAATGTTGATTTACGAATTATTTTCGAAATTGAAATTGAATTGGTTTTTTGAAATATATTAAACGACCAATCGGCAAATTAATTACGAAAGTTATTAAAGGAACCGGAATCGGTTAAGGACATACTCACTGTCTAAACCGAAAACCACTTTAATAACAATACGCGGAGTGTGATCCAGAATGAAGTGGTTGGATTGACGAACGCATTGATTGAAGAAAGAGAACGTTAATGGATAGCCTTGACACATGTGTCAAATTGGAAATGACTAAAATCAGGAGCCGTGCCGGGCCAAATGGGGTTAGCTACCTCGAGCGAACACACTTCTTCGTAAACTACTCATTTACTTTTGTGATTGATTGGTGCGCACCCTTGAACTTGGAGTGTTGTTTCGCGGTGTTGCGATCGTTGCGGCGATGCGTTCTCACCAGTCCAGATCAGGCAAACGGTAGTTTCACTATCTTGGGTATTGCCTCATGTGCCTTGTCATACTTGTATTCCGTATACGCGACCACTACGAATTTGTTTTGTATTATACCTATGGAGTACTCCCTGATATCCCACTAGTTTACGGTGGAGTTTACAGTGCTGTATAGACTATGATATTACAAAAATGTGTTAAGGGGGATAATGGTAACGCCTTAACACTATTTTGATACTTTACTTTACTGTTAGACATTATCTATGTATCGTACACTATTATGTATAAATAGTTTATCGGATCCTGAAAGATGTTTATTCCATGCATCTTTGAGTTATTGTTTATTTCAAAATTTGAACCATATTATCTATATAAGAATATATGTCCTGATTCGAGTGTTTGTTTGTGCATATGCTCGGATCAGATTGAGGATTGCTGTTGCTGTTTATTTGGAGCTGAAGACCGAAGACTATCATTATCTTATCTTATCAGTATTGTTCTTGCTATTTAGACTATTGGACATCTATGTTGTTCTATTTTATTTTATCTGAGACATTGTTGTATTTCTGGGTAGCTTCATGAACTACTCTTATGACTATGTTGTATTTCCGCTGCACTATTCTGTGATGTTATATTCCTGTGATTCTATGATGATTCTCATTTATATATATCTATACTCCATTAATGATTCGTGTTTTGTACTATTTAAGTTGACATGTGTGGATTATTGTCAATTTAAATGGTCCAAATATACGGGTTGTTACAGTTGGTATCAGAGCTTTGGTTCTCGATAACCTTAGCCTGTGGAGTTTTAAAGCTCATTAGAGATAGGGTAAATATACCCTAGAATGAGGAGAATCATTTCAGAATTCACATCTTTTGATTCATCTTTCTTATTGAATTCGTTTGAGTAGAATTTCCTTAAGTTCTATAAATTCCTATCTTTGATTCTAAATCACTTTTGGTATTTCAGGATGGCTGCCAGAAGAAATGTTAGAGGTGGAAGGGGTGGAAATGCTCCTGCTCCACAAGCCCCCGCAATCCGATTCTCCACTCTTAGTAAGGAGTACACTCAGCTTGGAGGAGTCAAGTTCACTGGCTCCGAGAGTATCATCGAAGCACAGCAATGGCTAAAGAGTTTGGAGAGGATCTTTACTGGCTTGGGAATCACGGACGCTCAGAAGCGTCAGTTGGCCGCTTGGCAACTTCAGGATGCTGCACAAGACTGGTGGGAATCCGTCACTTCTCGTACCGATGAGGAAAACATCACTTGGGCCCAGTTTAGGTAGAAATCTATTTAAATTACATCGAATAAATTCCTTCTATCTTGTTCAAAATTTTGACCCGTTTTCATATCATTTGTAAATAGGGACTCCTTTATGGCTCAGTGGATGCCAGCTGCTGGGAAAGCCCAACTCTATCGTTCTTTTATGGATCTCAAGCAAGGCAACATGACTTTCACTGTGTATGAACGGAAGTTCAACGAACTATCCAAGTTCGGACCTGGCTTGATTGACACACCACTGCTTAAGAATGAGAAGTTCATACATGGCGCACGCCCTGAGTATTACGAGCTTCTCACTGCTCATGTACATGGAACTTTCACTGAGTTGATGGACTTTGCTCTTCGATATGAGGGAAAGCCAAAGGAAACATCATCCTCCAAAGCCCCAGTTGCTCAGACATCAGCTAGTAAGTCGGGAAAGAGAAAGCCAAACTTTGCACAACAGAAGAAGAATTGGCAGCAGAAAACAGGGCTTGGATACTCTCAGAAGAAGCCCATTGACATATCATCCATTACTTGCTTCAACTGCAACCAAAAGGGTCATTATGCTAGTAGCTGCCCATCTCCAAAGAGCGCAGCTGTTCCGCCACCGGCACAGATGACTAGGAGGGATTTGTGTCATATCTGCTTACAACCTGGACACTTCAAGAAAGACTGCCCAACACAGAAGCGTGGTACACCATCTGGAGTCTTTGCTCTTTCCACTCCTGCCCCGGAAGTTCCTACCCCGGAAGTTCCGGATAGCCAAGGTACTTTACAAAGTACTTTTATGTTACATACCTTGCCTGTTAGAGTTCTATTTGACACCGGAGCAACTCACAGCTTCATATCTATTGACTTGTGTAATAAACTTGGTTTGGAACCCACTCTTGCATCTATCTCTCTATGTGTATCTAATCCTATCGGAGGGCCCGCTAACCTCAAAAGGGTTTGCAAATATGTCACTCTTATGCATGGCATTCACCGTTTCACTTGGGATTTCTATGTTCTTGGATTCGAGGCATTTGATATTCTATTAGGCATTGATTGGCTACGAAAGTTCGAAGCCGTTATTTCATGTAAAACTCGAACTGTCTCTCTTATTGACGACAAGAGTATGCCTTTAGTTGTTAAAGGCAAATCACCTCAAGAATATGCTGGGAGTTTTATATTCTCTCTTGACTCTCATCCTAATGAACTTAGCTCCACTCCAGTTGTCCAACTCTTTTCTGATGTATTTGGAGAAGTTAATTCTCTATCACCTCCGCGGGAAATCGAATTCCGCATCGACCTTATTCCTGGTGCCCGACCAGTAGTTCTTCCTCCAAGGAGAATGGCTCCTAAAGAAAAGGCAGAGTTGAATGTTCAAATTGAAGATTTATTTTCTAAAGGTTTGATTCGGCCCAGTCATTCAGAATGGGGTGCTGCAGTTGTATTTGTCACAAAATCCGATGGCTCACTCAGAATGTGTGTTGACTATAGAGAGCTAAACAAGATCACACACAAGAATAGGTACCCGATGCCTCGCATCAACGATCTTTTCGATCAGCTTCACGGAGCTAAAGTCTTTTCTCAACTTGATTTGGCTACCGGTTTTCACCAACTCAGAATCGCCGAGGATAGCATTCCTAAAACAGCATTTCGCACTGAAAATGGTTTCTATGAATGGCTTGTTATGCCGTTCGGTCTCACTAATGCTCCAGCTTATTTCGTCGACTTGATGAATAGAGTTTTCCGGGATGTTCTTAACAAGTTCGTTCTTGTTTTCATCGACGATATTCTCGTCTTTTCTAAAGACGAGAAGGAGCATAGTTCACATTTGGCTTTTGTACTTGAAACTCTTCGCAAACATCAGCTTAAAGCCAAGTTTTCGAAATGCCACTTTTGGCGAGATGAAGTTCGTTTTCTTGGACATATTGTTTCGGAGAATGGGATTTCGGTCGATCCAGCTAAGATCGCCGTAATCAATGTAAGTTCTATTCTTATTTGTCAATTCTATCTAAACAACTTATCAATATCTAAATTCAAATCCTTGGAATTTGCAGGATTGGGAGACTCCCAAAACTCCTACAGATATCCGCAGTTTCTTGGGTTTGGCTGGCTATTATCGCAGATTTATAGAAAACTTTGCTCGTATCGCTGCCCCACTTACCGCATTGACTAGAAAGAATGTCAAATTTATTTGGAGTGAAAAGTGCGAAGCAGCTTTCAATGAGATGAAGCGAAGATTGACATCTGCCCCAGTTCTTACAGTTATTGATGGTAGCGAAGGATTGACCGTCTATACAGATGCCTGTCGTGATGGTCTTGGAGCAGTCTTAATGCAGAAAGGAAGGGTTATTGCATATGCGGGTCGTCAATTAAAGATCCATGAAGCAAATTATGCAACTCATGACCTAGAGCTTCTTGCGGTTGTATTTGCTCTTAAGCTATGGAGGCACTATTTATTGGGAACAAAATTCGAGTTATTCACTGACCACAAGTCATTGAGATATATCTTCTCACAAAAGGATTTGAATCAGAGACAAGTCCGATGGCTCGAATTTCTAGCTGCATATGATCTTGATATTAATTACACTCCAGGGAAAGCGAATGCCGTAGCCGATGCTTTGAGCAGAAACCAAGCAATGGCATGTTGTAATCTTGTTGAGGGAATGTTATTCCAGCTTTCCGTCTCCCCAGCTCTTATGGATCGTATTATAGCCAAGCAATACGAGGACACTTTGCTTTATCGCATCAAAGAAATAGTTCTCGGTAGAGTTGGAAATGCTGACAATAAATTGGGTGCACATGTGGATAGTAATGGAGTCTTGAGAATTGATAATCGCATATGTGTTCCTAATGTTGATGGTCTTAGACAAGAAGTGCTGAAAGAAAACCACAACTCTTCACTTTCATTTCATCCCGGTGTTACTAAAATGTACCAGAATATGAAGAAGTTATATTGGTGGAGTGGGATGAAGCGCGATATCTCTACCTATGTCAGCAGATGTACAACTTGTCAGCAAGTTAAAGCTGATCATAGAAAGACGGCCGGTTTGCTTCAACCATTAGATATTCCAGGATGGAAGTGGGAGCAAATTTCTATGGACTTTATTGATGGGCTGCCAAGGACTAGAAAGGGTAATGAAAGCATTTGGGTGATTGTCGATAGATTGACGAAATCCGCCCACTTTATTCCAGTCAAGTCCACTCGTACAGCTTCGTGTTTGGCCGAGATATACATGAGAGAAGTCGTTAAACTCCATGGTGTACCATCTAGTATCGTATGCGATCGAGATCCTCTTTTCACCAGTAAATTCTGGAAAGCATTTCAGGATACTTTGGGCACCAAACTGAATCTGAGCACAGCTTATCATCCTCAGACAGATGGCCAAACTGAGAGGGTGAATCAGATTTTGGAAGACCTTCTCCGAGCTTGTATTATTGACTTTGGTGGATCCTGGGAAGACCATCTTCACTTGGTAGAATTCACTTATAATAATAGTTACCAGGTAAAGGAATTGAATTTCGAATTTGAATAAGTATTTTGAATTTGAATTTGAATTAATCATCTGTAATAAACCAGGCAAGCATTGGTATGGCACCGTTCGAAGCCTTATATGGACGGCCGTGCAAATCGCCAGCTTGTTGGATCGAGTCTGGAGATAGACTTGTGCTTGGCCCAGAAATGATTATGGAAGCTTCTGAAAAGGTCGAAGAAATCAGAAAGAAAATAAAGACGGCACAGGATAGACAGAAGAGCTACACTGACAAAAGGAGAAGAGATCTTGAATTCAGCGTAGGAGACAAAGTATTTCTGAAAGTGTCGCCTTTGAAGAATATTGTTCGATTTGGAAGAAAAGGGAAGCTAGCTCCGAGATTTGTTGGTCCGTTTGAGATTACGGAAAGAGTCGGAACATTGGCATATAGAGTTGCATTACCAGAGAAGTTCGCTGGTGTTCACAACGTGTTCCACGTCTCACATCTCCGCAAAGTTGTTCACGATCCATCTACGACCATTCCCACAGCTCAGTTGGATGAGATAGTTATAGAGCCTGACTTGACTATTGAGCGAAAGCCACTTCGGATAGTCGATCGTGAGACAAAGCAACTCAGAAAGAAGACAGTCAATCTCGTCAAAGTCCAATGGAGTACAGATGAGCGAGATTGCACATGGGAAACTGAGGATAGTATTCGCGATTCAAACCCCGAATTACTAATTTCAGGTATAATTCAAATTTCTTAAACTATCTTGATCTTTCTGTTTGTTTCATTTCTACTTCACTCGTCTCGTTCCTTTTCGAGGACGAAAAGTTTTGAGTGGGGGAGATTGTAACGACCCTGAATTTCCGACCCGATTTAAAACTTTAAAATTCATCGTTTTAATGTAAAATTTTGAAAATTTATAAACGATTTCAATTTGCGTCCAAACTTTAGTTATGACATACGTCTAGTTAGTTATGAGCATGGAAAAAGTTTCATCGCAAAATATTACAGCAAACTTCGTTCGCGTTTTGCTGTATATCAGTCCATATAAAGCTACGTAAAATTTATCTTTCAAATCCAAATATTTTTACACAGTTATGTTGTAAAAATTATTCTGATCATGATTATGAAATTCGTTTCATCAAAAACGGTCATCGCCTGCTCCGTTTAAATTGTTTTGCAAAACGTACAATTTTAGCGGCGTAATTCGTATTTTTATAAAATCATCGTATTACAAAAATTTGTATACCGTTGGTATCGCCTTGTTGCACTGATCATAACGGTATATTTATTTGCGCGAATCGGAGTCCGGCATAATTCGTCGCGTTGTTTTCTAACCGTTCTAAATAGACCGGTTCATCAAATCGCAGCCCGAAATTTGAGCCCGTTACAAAAGAAATTTGAAAAGAAAATAAACCTCAGCTGAACCGATGCATTTACTAGGGTAGTTGAAGGGTAAAGGGTGCATTAGAATCAGCTAAGACGTTTGGGATTTCAGTGTAAACTTGGGAATAGGCGTGAATTCATGTGATATTTGGAAGGTTGGAAAATATACTACGGTTACTCAAATTTCTAGTTATAAGCTGTAGAATCTATTCATTCGCATCTCACTGTCCACCAATTCAATTCATCTCTGCAGGTAATCACACCACTCCTCTCCCCTTCTTCTTTTTATTCTTCCTTTGTATCTTCACTGTTAACTTTGAAACAAAAGAGTGATGAAACCTTTTGCCCAGCAAATGCAAACTCATTCACCATCCACTATTCTTCCCCTTCCTCCTGAAACACGCACGTCTTCATTATTCTCCGCTCCACCCTCCACTTCCCTCTCCTCCTCCATTTCCGCCCACTCCTTTCAACCCGTGCAGTTTCCTCCCCATGCGCGCCACCAATCTTCTTCGCCGCGTGTGTATGCGTGTATATGTGGGTTGTGCGTGCATGTAAATGCGTGAGTGTGAGGTTGCGTGCTTCTGAAAAAAATGAGGTGGGCCGTGATTTGTGCGTGCGTGTAAATGCTGTGTGTGTTTAAAAAAAAAAAAAGGGTAAAAGTTTAGCAAGTGGAGAGATGTACAGGTTTGTTTATTTCATGCAAGGGTAAAAGTTTAGCAAGTGTTAGTGTTATGGGCATGTACAGTTTGGAACTGGAAGTAGATTTAAGTGGAAATAGGTTGTTCATGCATGCGTGAGTTTATTAAAAAAAAAAAAAAAAAAAAAAAAAATTAGCTTGTATACATGCATGTATGTTGGGTGTGTATATGCATGGTTTACATATGCTCAGGGAAGGCTATTTGCATGATTTAGGATATGTATGCTTCAGGGAATGAAAATGTTGTATATGTGCGTGTTGTATTTGTGCATGATGCATGCTTCAGGAAATGCATGTGTTTATCATATTGCACAAATTTTAGATCTCGGCCATATGTAAAAAAAAAAAAAAAAAAAATAAAATAAAAAAAAAACGAAACTGAGATTTGTAAATAGCATTGGGTATTGCGGTAGAGTAATTTACGCAAGTATCTATTTTGGTTGCCAAATAGTAACCAACTTTTCTTTTCGTTGTGCGCAGAAGCAACCGACTGATTTCTTGTTGCAGCAGCACCGATCTCTCAGCTTTTGTTCTTTTCTCCGTCGTCGGTAAGCGCATTTATATAAATTTATAAAGTTTATGCAAACGTTCATTGTATTAATATCGTTTTCTTTTGTCGATATTACAGTGTTCGTTGTTCGTGTGTACCGACTTCTATTCGTGCTTATTCTTGCTTCGCCGCCAACTTCTTTATCCACGAAAGGTGAAATTAATTTTCACGACATATATTCTTATGCTAGTTGATCGCTATGTGATATGTTTTGGATGTTATTTGTGCTAAGTGATATTAAATTGCAAGTAATTTGGCATAGGATAGTTAATAAATTAAACGGATTATATTTGTCGAATTTGACTTGTAAACCTGACCTCTTTCATATGTTAAAATTAGGTTAGTCGAACTTGACCCCTTAATTTATATTTAACGTAGAATTTGATAAGGAACCTTTGGACCTGTAAACGTAGATTCGTTTAATTGTTGTAGTATTAAAATTGAAATTGAATTTGAACGACAAGTGGAAACCGTAATATAATAATCTTTAATCTACATGAAATGATAGTGTAGATTCTAGGAATAATTTTATTAATTTACATAAATAACAAATGTAAATTAATACAATTATTTCGGGATTATTTAAATAATTGTTGAATTGTTATGTATGGATGCTATTGCTTGTTTATTTACTTTGACACCATCCCAGCTTTTACACTGCAAGTTCCCTTTGTATGTTTTGTTTTTGAATTGAAATGGAATCGGGTTGAAATGATAGATACCCAAATGAACTTGACTTAGGATAGAAAATTTAATTTAAACCGATTGGTCAATGTTTTGATATAAAATGAAATAAGATTTTATTTGACTAATAATAAGGTTTTGAATAAAATTGGAATTTAATTCCGAATGAATGTAAATGTGAATATTGAATTAGAAACAAATATTAACGTCGTAATTGACAAAAGAATACTGTTATAAAATTTAATTAATTAATGATTAAATGTATAATTATTTGATAATTGATTTTGAAATTATTGATAAATTAAGTTGAAACTGATAATAATCAATTTGGAACCATTAATAATCAAGTTTTGAAATTATAAATAATTAAGTTTGAAATTATTAATAAATTAAGTTTTGAAATTATTAATAATTTGGTTTTAAAATTAATAATCAAGTTGGAATTATTAATGAATAAGTTTGAAATGATAAAAATTAAGATTTGAAATTGTTTAATAATTGAATAAGATTGAATTGTTTAATGATTAAACTAAATTGAATAGAATGAATTATGTAATAATTAAATTGGATTGAATATTCTTTATTAAGAGAAATCGAATTTTTGAATAAGTGAAACTAAGTTCCTAATTGAGATTTGAAATCTGTAACGAAAGAAATAAATATATGAAATTGAATTTCTTTAATAAGAAATAGAACGCGCTTTATCGAAAACAAATGAAGTGCTTGTAATTTAGAGAATTGGATTCGATAAATTCAAATTGAATAAATATTAAGCTTTGATAATGAAACGAACTTAAGGAAGTAATGAATTGGAAATTTAATTGAAATTGTTTAATGATAAATAATGTAATGAATATCGAATGAAATCGATAATTGGATTTAAATCGATTTGGACGTTAATTGATTTTGGAATAAACTTATACATGGAATTAAATGAATATTTGAAATTGTTTTAAATTGAAACTTTGAAATTGAATTACAGAAAATATGGAAATGGAAATTGTAAAGTTATGAAACGTAAATTTTGGAAATTGATTTAGAAGACCAATGAAATGTTGATTTACGAATTATTTTCGAAATTGAAATTGAATTGGTTTTTTGAAATATATTAAACGACCAATCGGCAAATTAATTACGAAGGTTATTAAAGGAACCGGAATCGGTTAAGGACATACTCACTGTCTAAACCGAAAACCACTTTAATAACAATACGCGGAGTGTGATCCAGAATGAAGTGGTTGGATTGACGAACGCATTGATTGAAGAAAGAGAACGTTAATGGATAGCCTTGACACATGTGTCAAATTGGAAATGACTAAAATCAGGAGCCGTGCCGGGCCAAATGGGGTTAGCTACCTCGAGCGAACACACTTCTTCGTAAACTACTCATTTACTTTTGTGATTGATTGGTGCGCACCCTTGAACTTGGAGTGTTGTTTCGCGGTGTTGCGATCGTTGCGGCGATGCGTTCTCACCAGTCTGGATCAGGCAAACGGTAGTTTCACTATCTTGGGTATTGCCTCATGTGCCTTGTCATACTTGTATTCCGTATACGCGACCACTACGAATTTGTTTTGTATTATACCTATGGAGTACTCCCTGATATCCCACTAGTTTACGGTGGAGTTTACAGTGCTGTATAGACTATGATATTACAAAAATGTGTTAAGGGGGATAATGGTAACGCCTTAACGCTATTTTGATACTTTACTTTACTGTTAGACATTATCTATGTATCGTACACTATTATGTATAAATAGTTTATCGGATCCTGAAAGATGTTTATTCCATGCATCTTTGAGTTATTGTTTATTTCAAAATTTGAACCATATTATCTATATAAGAATATATGTCCTGATTCGAGTGTTTGTTTGTGCATATGCTCGGATCAGATTGAGGATTGCTGTTGCTGTTTATTTGGAGCTGAAGACCGAAGACTATCATTATCTTATCTTATCAGTATTGTTCTTGCTATTTAGACTATTGGACATCTATGTTGTTCTATTTTATTTTATCTGAGACATTGTTGTATTTCTGGGTAGCTTCATGAACTACTCTTATGACTATGTTGTATTTCCGCTGCACTATTCTGTGATGTTATATTCCTGTGATTCTATGATGATTCTCATTTATATATATCTATACTCCATTAATGATTCGTGTTTTGTACTATTTAAGTTGACATGTGTGGATTATTGTCAATTTAAATGGTCCAAATATACGGGTTGTTACAGATATCATATTGATGGCGTCGATGAGGGGAATCAACCCCTACATAGATTTTGGCAACTAGTTAGCTTGAGAGCCTCCTACGACCTTTGGTTGTCTCTGTTACAAAGTAACTAAGAAGCTAAGCAAGGAGGAGGTAGAGTAGACTAGGAGAGAGAATAATACGGGCCCATTGGCTAAGGATTCGGATTCCAGGAGACGATCCAAGATCTCAAAATTTGACTCATTTGCTCATTTGCTCCTTTCAACGATTCAATTGATAGCCTATACTTGGATACTCATGACTTAGAGCAATACTGAAAACCAGTCTTAAGAGAGTCCATCGAATCCCAGATAAAATTCGAGGAATGTTGTATATTCCAAGATGCACAGGGTCCTAACACTGGCGATTACAAACATCTCTGAGATGTAATCAGAAAGCCGATTCGAAAAGGAAAGCTTAAACAGTATGTGCAATCCCTATAGAATGAAGAGTGGGAAACATCCGATGTCTATTAATAAAGAACTTTGATTATCAATTGAACCATTAATGGTCAGTATCCCGCTAAAAGGAGCAAGAGGCAAAGTGGAATAGCAAGCACACGATGTTGCTTCACTTATCAATGAGGCTTATTCCGATCTTCTTTGAATTATTTTATTTTAATTTCAATTTCAATTATGTTGTGAACTACGATCGAGTTGAACTAAACTACTTCCAAAACGATGCAGGCGACCAAGAACTTAGAGTTGGCCGCCAGCCAATCTCCATAGGTCGTGATCAAACTTATGGAGTTTCATCAAGAGAATGTGATTTGATCATTCATCAGCTAGCATATACCCCTGATCTCCGAGGCACAAAAAAAGAACCCGACAAATTCAGAATCTAATAGAAAGTAGACGTGACTGACCATCCACTCAGCAACCTTCATATTAGACTCAAAGTAGTCGTGACTGGCTACCCACTGATCAACCCTAGATTTCAACAAACGGACACAATTATAACCTAAAACGGAAGCAACTTAATTGCCTGCTTAATAACACATTATCTTCGCTTGCTAGAAATAATACGAAATAAATTGTGCAACACTCGATCATCTGATGATCCCAGCATCGATGTCATCAAGTCATTCATCGCCTCATTTTTTCCAGACTTAATGGGAAGAGTCGCAACAATCATGCTGATGTGAATCGACCGTCTGATTGCCAAGCTTCATCCTGAATGCTGGGTACAGAATTCCATTTCATGAACTAACGTGGTTCGACCGTTCATTCAAAAACTTTTTCCTTAACATGGTAGATGAAGTACAAATCAAATGGGTGAAAACACGACCACTCTCAGTAAAAATATCTAAGTCCCCGAAGTGCGGATAGAGTACTCTTAAGTCCCTAGAGCATAGACTAGAGTATAAATGATCCAATAAAAATCTCTAAGTCCCCGAAGAGCGGACTAGAGCACTCTATGTCGCCGGAGCGCGGTCTAGAGTATAAATGATTCAACAAAAGTCTCTGAGTCCCTGATTGCGGGCTAGAGTACTACCAATTTCTGACTGTAGATTAGAGTATAAACGATCTGACGAAAAAAAGCAAAAAAAAACTAAGCCCTAGGAGCACGGACCAAAGTATGAACGCAAATTTAGCATGAGTCAACCGCCCATAGAATGACTCTAAGTTCTCGGAATGCGGACTAGAATATGAACTCCATGAACCAATGAGTGGGTTTCAACCATTCCCTATTCTAGTAATTTGAACCTAAAAACAGCAAAAATAAGTACAAATCGGTTCTAGAGACTAGAAGTAGTGCAATTAGAAGAAGGCAAACCCTGCAGTGTGCCAAAGAACATACTAAACGAGTTATGGAGAGACCATGGATCCAATTCAACCACGCCAACAGCCCTGTGGCATGGGAGGCATCACACACACTTGAGTAACCAAAAGAAAGGCCTAGACTAATCATACCCAATTCTGTTATGTCCGATCAAAAATCTTTGCATTCTGACAACCGCGAACTGAATAACCTAGCTAGTGCAACAAAGAAAATACTAGCATAATACCTACCCACTTCTTTCCAGCTACTATTTTATCACTCTCGGTGACCAATTCATCTTCCCCTTGGACCGTATGCTAGTCAAAAACTAACTACTCGCATTGCCCAGAGATAGGCAAGGCCTAGAAGTATTAAAAAAACTAACTCCTCGCGTTGCCCGGAGATAGGCAACACCGAGGAGCGTCAAAAAACTAACTTCTCACGCTACTCTAAGATAGGCAAGGTCGAGGGGCATTAAAAAACTAATCCCTCGAGCTGCTCGGAGATAGGCAACACTGAGGAGCATCAAAAGATAACTCCTCGTGTTGATCGGAGATAGGCAACGCCGAGAATCATCAAAAACAAAAAAAAACTCGCATTGCCTAGAGATAGGCAACACCGAGGAGCATCAAAAAACTAACTCCTCGCTTTGCCTGAAGATAGGCAACACTTAAGAGCCTAAAAACCTAACTCCTCGCGTTGCCTGGAGATAGGCAACGCCCCTCGCGTTGCCCAAAGATAGGCAACGCCAAGGAGCATTAAAAACTAACTCCTCGTATTGCCCAGAGATGTGCAATGCCAGGAGCATAAAAAAACTAACTCCTCGCGTTGCTCGGAGATAGGCAACGCGGAGGAGCCTCAAAAACTAACTCCTCACAATTCTTCGAGATAGGCAACGCCGAGGAGCTTCAAAAAACTAACTCCTTGCCCAGAGATACGCAACACCAATGTAACAACCCAAAAATTTTAATAAATTTTTTAATTCAATTTATTTGAAAGCTTTGATTTTTAATTATTTAAAAATTGAAATTTTGGAAATTTCCAATGTAATTTTGGATTTTTTTTATAATTTAATTTCCGAAAACAACAAAATAATTATTTTCTGAAAATTTTATAATTTGGTCAACTATGGTCAAACTTTGACTTTCAATTGAAATTTTTTAATTTGAATTTTAATTTCTAAAGTTTTTCTTTGACACTGTATTTGATTCTGATATCCGTGTTGCTTTTCGTTTCGTAAAATTCTGTTTTATACTTTTTAAATTTTATCAATTTTAGCATTTTATATGCAATTTTTTTAGCATTTTTCGGTTTATTTTCTATTCTATATTTTCTACTTCATCTCTATTGTATATTTTAATTTCTATTTTCTATTTTGTTTGGACTTTTCTATTTGATTTTTATTTGGATTTTGGGCTTGGAAATTCAAGAGACTTTGGTTTCCTCTTCTTTAATTTGTGACTTTCCATTTATAGCCTCTTCATTTTCCTAGCCGTGCATTTCTAACCCTAACCGCCACTCCTTTTTCCATTCACGTAGAAAATTTATTCCTATCTCATCTCTTTCTCATTTGCATTCCTGAAACAAAAATATTACAGTAAGTTTTCATGGCTTCATCTTCTTTTTTTCTTTTTCTCTTTTCATTTGTTTTTCTATTTGCAAGCTCGGCCACCACCTCCTCCAGCCGTCCACATCCCCTCCATCCACCACCTATGCTTGGCCTCCACTACATCGTCATCTTCACCACCAATGCCATGAAACCCTAGATCCAAAAACCCTAGCCGAGCCTTGCTTGAAACCCTAGCGGAGCCTCTACATCACCAAACCCCTCTTTGCTTGCCTCAACCACACCCTAGTTCCTCCACCCTATGCCTTGCCTTGAGCAGTAATTCATCTCCAAGCCTATCTAGTTGATTACCAGATCATATCCACACCATGAACCCATATGCCGAACCCATAGAGCCATAGGCCGAACCCATAACACCACTTGCTTTTGCCTTTTGCCTCCTACATGAGTTTTGGTTGCCAATCTCTTCATACCCTTGCCTAGTCGTGCCTTTTCTTACCATGGCCAAACCTATATGCCACCAATCAAGTCATGGCCGAGCATTATGATGTTGATCTAGCAAATTTCCATAGTTGCCAAGCCTATGGTGGAAGTGGCCGAGCCCACTTATGTTGTCTAGCCCATTTTTTTCCTTGTCTTTTATTTTATTTTCTTGTGTAAATAATTACTTATATGTATATATTCTATTTTGTTTTCTACAAGATTTGGATTTGGGTGTTACTTCTTCTCGAATCTAGTCGTGCTTTGTGGAGTTTATTCGTGTGTCTTGAATTATTAACTCTAGCTTTAGAAGGTGAGTTATTCACTATAGACATTTCGTACTTATATAATTGTGAAACAATGGCATGTGGATTGTAGTGATGATATGATAGTAATTTATATATGCCTGTGATATGATATTTCATGATGTTATAACATGACATTTATTTGTTACATCACCTGATATGATATGTCATATTATACTGTTTATGTTATTTACTATTTCTCACACTGCAAGTTCCCTGTTAGAATAGAATCATTATGGGTTGAAATGATACATACCCGAACAGACATTAGAATAAGAAAAAATCTTTATGAGCTGAAATGTTAGGATCAAGCGATTTTTATTTTATTTTATCTGACTTGGGATTGCGGGTTTGAAATGATAGAACCCGGATTTTATTTTTAAATTACGGATTGAAATGATACATATCCGTATCACTTGACCTAGGTTAGAAAATTATATACAGACCCGTGGTTAATTTTAAATATTTTTGATAATTATTAAGTATTTTTGAAATTTAAATTATGAAATTTTAACTTAAAATTGGATTTAAATGATTTAAATAAATGTTATAGTGATTTTCTATAAGTTAAAAATGTATAAGTAAATAAATGGGTTAAATGTAATTTAAATTATGACTTAACTTGATAACTGAAAATTTAGTTTTCAAATGGAAATCCTAAGCTTAACCTAGCAATAAGAATATTTTATTTATGAAATGGGAATTAAATAAATTATTAAGTCAATTGTTAAGATAAAAGTTAAGTAAAATAATGTACATTTGACTTAATAAGTAAATTATAGTTTAACTTGGATATTTACTTATAAAAAATTATTTTATTTAACCATATGTTAAATGATATCCAAATAAATATTTTGGAAAAGTGAGATATGTTTTATAAGTTAAAAATAGTGAATGTTGTAATAAACCTTAATTATGCATTGGCAGCATTTCCAAAATGTTGTGGTTTTAAGGTAGCAATTGCTGAGTGCTACCATTTCTGAAATATAACTGAAATACTAATTTTATCTACTGTAGCACTTTATAAGTGCTGCTGTTTTTGAAATTGAACTATTTTTGAAATATTAAAGTATCTACTGTAGCACTTAATAAATACTGTTGTTTCTGAAAGTGAATTGTTTTTGAATACTAATTTTACCTACTGTAGCACTTTATAAGCGCTGCTGTTTCTGAAATTGAACTATTTTTGAAATACTAAAATGTCTATTGTAGCACTTTATAAGTGCTGCTGTTTCTGAAAGTGAATTGTTTTGAAATACTAATATATCTACCATAGCACTTTATAAGTGTTACTATTTCTGAAAATACAATGTTTTGAAATTGTTGTAATTGAACGAATGAACTTAGAAAATGCTACAATTTCGAAAATTGAATATTTGATTTGAAAGGATGATGACTACGTATTTAAATGGTTTAAATGAATTATTTTGATTTGGAATACAAACCATTTTTGAAATTTATAACCACGGGTAATAATAATGTTGGGTTGTTAAAGAGACCGGGATAGGAAGTTGTCATACTCTCTGCCAACTCCGAAAACCACTTTAATGACCGTGTACGTGGTGGAGATTCCAGAATGAAGTAGGATGGTGGCGATGTCCTTTGAGGTATGAACGTGTACCCGACTCCGGTGGGTTGGCATAAGGTGGCTAAAATAGGAGCGATTCCGGGCCAATGAGGTAGCTCCTCTTATCGAACACACTTCTTTGATATCATTCTATTACTTTGTGATTGGTTGGAGTACCCTTTGATTTTGGGAGTGTGGCTCGAGGTGGGCGGTAGTTGCTGCTATGCGTCACCACCAGTCCGGATGCGTAATTGGTATATCTACCCTAGCACTGCCTCGTTGTATCATGTCACCTACCCTAGCACGCCTTATACGAGTTTTGTTTTGTACCATACCTATGGAGTGCCCTCTGATGATGCCCAGTACGAGGGAGATTATGGTACTGTATAGACTATGGGAATATATAAAATGTGTTAAGGGGGATATTGGGTAACTCCTTAATGCTTTTTTAAGTATATTATACTTTACTTTAGACACTATTATAATAGCGTATATTACTACATAGTAAATAGTTTGATGGATCCCTAAAGAATGGGCGGTCCCAAGCATCCTTTAAGTTACTTGTGCATTTTATTACAGTTCACTTGAGTTGGTTTACATTGTATAAGTATGTATGTCCTGACTCGAGTGTATTGTGTTTCCCTTTACGCTCGGGTCAGCTTGAGTATCAGCTTTGGATTTCACCTTCTGGAGCTAGGATTTGCTGGAGACTATCTATCTAGTTGTTATCTATTTCCATTCAGCATTTCTATTTGGTTTATGTACTAGTGAACATTTATATATTGGGATTTCTATTATATTTACTTTTCAAACTCTGAATTTTGTACTTGTTTTGAGACTGCGTTTGAGACTGTGTTGTAGTAGCTTCATGAACTACTGTGGTAATTTTATTTCCGCTGCGAGTTATTCTTATTTATCTGTGTCTGTGATTCTGTGATTGGTTTTATTGCTCCAAATTATATGACAATCTAATGTTTTGAATTATTCAAGTCAGACATGTGTGGATTTATTATCGATTTGAATGGTCCAAAATTATGGGTCGTTACACTTTGTATCAGAGCTTTGGTTTTAGGCACACCTTAGCCTGTAGAGCAAAACTCATTAGAGATAGGGTAGAAATACCCTAGAATGAATGAAATCAATCCTGGAACCCTTTTCTTGTGAGAGAACGTATTTTAAAGTATAAAATTATTTTTTCAAAGGATTTTCAAGTAGTGTTTTGATATAAAAACTTTTCTTGTTTTGAAATCAAATTTTTATTAACTTCCTTCTTTTCCTTTTCCACCTTGTTAGTAATGTCTTTGTTTAGGATATTGAATTCAAGTTGAATCTTATCATATCTAATCTTGTCTTTGTTTCTCAATTAACTCTGTCCTAAAATTCATTCTTGATTTTTTTTGCAGGATGATTCATAGGAATGCGCGAGGTAGGGGTCATGGTGTTGCCCCAGCTCCTGAGCCTGTTGCACCAGTTAGATTCACTAAACTCTGTAAGGAATACACTGAGCTTGGTGGCACCAAGTTTACCATATCTGAGAGCATTATTGAGGCCCAGAAGTGGTTGATGGATTTGGAGATGATCTTCTCCGGTCTTGAGATCACTAGTGCCCAGTAGCGTCAGTTGACAGCTTGTCCTTTGAAGGGAGCAGCCTTGGATTGGTGGGAGTCTGTCACAGCTCATACCGCTGAGGCTGACATTTCTTGGGAGCATTTTAGGTATCATCTTCTGTTTGTCTTGAATTTTGTTCAGTTTTCTCTTTTGAAATCTGTCTTATGTTCCTTTATCGTGCTTTAGGGATGCTTTTATTGTGAAGTGGATGCCGAGGCAGGGAAATCTCAGCTATATCGAGAATTCATGGATCTCAAATAGGGTGATATGTATTTTGCTGAGTATGGGAGGAAGTTCGATGAACTTTCTAAGTTTGGCCCTAATCTGATTGACACTCCTTTCAAGAAGAATGAGAAGTTCATTGCTCGTGCCATTCAGAATATTATGATCGTCTCATCGCTCATGTACATAGCCCTTTCACTAGTCCGATGGAGATGGCCATTAGATATGAGAATTCTACTTCTAAGGATCCTCCAACTACTCATTCTGCTTCATCTCAGTCTTTTTCTGGTAATCCTAAGAAGAGAAAGCCCAACTTTCACCATCAGAAGAAGAATCGGAACAAGACTTCAGGTTTGGGATCTTCTTCATCCCAGAGATAGTCTATCGACCTATCCTCCATTACTTGCTTCAGGTGTAATCAGAAGGGAAACTATGCTAATAGCTGTCCTACTTTAGTTGGTGCTACTATTCCTCCTCCAGCTCAGTTGACCAGGCGTGATCTCTGCCACATTTGTCTACAGCCTGGCCATTTCAAGAAGGACTGTCCTACTCAGCAGAAGGGCAAGTCATCTGGTATTTTTGTTGTCACCTCTGCATCTTACCAGCTCCATCTCCTGTACCTACACCTGCTCCTGCTCCTAGTGATGCTCAAGGTACACTACAGGGCACTTTTTCTCTGTTTAATTTTCCTATTCGTGTTCTGCTTGATACTGGTGCTTCCCATGGCTTTATTTCCATGGACCTTTGTGATAAATTTGAGCATCTCCTTTCTCCTAAGTTTGCTGATGAGCTTTTGTGTGTTTCAAATGCTATTGGGGGTCCCGCGAACCTTAGTAGGATTTGTAACTAAGTGAAACTTCTCTATTTTGATCACTGTTTCAGTGGTGATTTCTATGTTCTGGGTTTTGATGCTTTTGATCTATTGCTTAAGGGTGATTGGCAGAAGAGGCATGATGCCGTTATCTCTTGTAAAACCCAGACTATTTCTTTTGTTGATGATTTTGGTAATTCTTTGGTGATTCAGTGTTGCTTGCCTCAGGATTATGCCGGCAGTTTTATTTATTCTCTCGACTCTTCTCTGGATGATCTTGATTCTACTCATGTGGTTAGACTCTATCCCGATGTATTTGGTGAAGTCACTTCTTTACCTCCTAAGCGGGAAATTGATTTTCGTATTGATCTTATTCTTGTAGCTCGACATATATTTCTTCCACCTAGAAGAATGGCACTCCGTGAGAAGGTTGTGTTAAGGAAGCAAATTGGGGACTTGTTCTCCAAAGGTCTGATCAGACCTAGCCATTCAGAATGGGGAGCAGCAGTGGTTTTTGTCACTAAGTCCGAAGGTTCTTTAAGGATGTGTGTTGATTATAGGGAGCTGAACAAGCTCATTATGGGGAGAAGATAACCTATGCCTCGCATTAATGATATGTTAGATCAGCTCCATGGAGCTACTGTTTTCTCTCAGCTTGATCTTGCCATAGGTTTTCACCAGCTCATAGTTGTTGAGGAAAGTATTTCTAAGACTGCTTTCCATACTGAGAATGGTTTCTATAAATTGTTAGTTATGCCTTTTGGTTTGACTAACGCCCCAACCTTCTTTGTTGATTTGATGAATCGTGTTTTTCGTGATGTGCTTAATAAATTTGTTCTAGTCTTTGTTGATGATATTCTTGTGTTCTCCAAGTCTGCGGAAGAGCATAAATCCCACTTGAGCTTTGTTCTGGGGACTCTTAGGAGTCATCAGTCGAAAGCTAAATTCTCAAAATGTCATTTCTGGAAGGATGAAGTCCGATTTCTTGGACATATTGTCTCTAGTAATGGAGTTTCAGTTGATCCAGTTAAGATCGATGCGATCAATGAAAATCTTTTCTGTCTTTTGTTTCTGTAATTTGATCGTTCTATCTTTTCTGAGGTCCTTATTTCTCCCTATTCTGTTGTAGGATTAGGAAACTCCTAGGACTCCATCTGATATTCGTAGTTTTTTGGGCCTTGCCGATTATTATCGGAGATTCATTGAGAATTTTTCTCGGATTTCTGCACCTCTCACTGCTTTAACTTGTAAGAATGCTAAGTTTATATGGAGTGATAAGTGTAAAGCTGCATTCAATGAGTTGAAGCGCAAGCTTACTTCCGCACCAGTGCTTACCGTTCCAAATGGAAATATGGGACTAATGGTATACACTGATGCTAGTCGTGAGGGTTCGGGTGCTGTTCTGATGCAAGATGGGAAGGTGATTGATTATGCCAGCCGTCAGTTGAAGACCCATGAGGAAAATTATACAGCTCATGATTTGGAATTGCTTGTTGTTGTCTTTGCTTTGAAGCTTTGGAGGCATCTGTTTTGGGTGCTAAGTTTGAGCTCTTTACCGATCATCGGTCCTTAAAGTATACCTTCACCCAAAAGGATTTGAATCAGTGTCAGGTTCGGTGGCTTGAGTTTCTTTCTTCTTATGATCTTGACATTAGCTATACCCTTGGGAAGGCTAATGTTTAGCCGATGCTTTGAGTAGGAAGAAGGCTTTGTTGTGTCAGCTTGTTGTTTCTTCTTCTCCTCTATTGGATTGTATCATTGCTAAGCAGGATGAGGATGAGATGCTTAGGCATATGAAGGAGAGTGTTCATAGTAGAGTTGGTGGTAGTAGTCCTGATGGTAGTGGAGCTCAGATCGATGATAGAGGTATTTTGAGGATTAATAATCAGATTTGTGTCCCGAATGTTGATGGATTGAGGCAAGAGTTACTTCGAAAAAATTATCGATCCAGACTTTCTATTTATCCTGGTGTGATGAAGATGTATCAGGATATGAAGAAGCTTTATTGGTGGAGAGGTATGAGGCGTGATATCTCTATCTTTGTTGGTATGTGTGCGACTTGTCAGCAAGTCAAGGTAGATCATCAGAAGACCACTGGTTTATTACAGCCCCTTAAGGTTCCCAATTAGAAATGGGAACAGGTTTCCATGAATTTTATTGATGGTTTACCGAGGACTCGGGGGGTAATGAGAGTTTTGGGTTATTGTAGATAGACTGACCAAATCAGCTCATTTCATTCCGATCAAATCTACCCGTTCTGCTTCCAGTTTGGCTGAGATCTATATGAGGGTGATTGTTCATCTCCATGGTGTTCCCATCAGCATTGTTTGTGATCGAGATCCTATCTTTACTAGTAAGTTTTGGAAAGCTTTTTAGAAATCTTTGGATACTCGTCTGAATCTGAGCACCGCTTACCATCCGCAGATCGACGGTCAAAGGGAAAGAGTGAATCGGATTCTCGAGGATATTTTTCGTGTTTATGTTCTTGATTATGGAGGATCTTGGGAAGATCAACTCCATCTGGTTGAGTTCACCTATAACAACAGTTATCTGGTATATTTTCAATCTTCTATTTTAATAGTATCCTAATCTTTTATCAATCTTATTCCATCTTTGAATTCAGGCCGGTATTGAAATGTCTCCGTTTTCTGCTCTTAACGGAAGACCTTGTAGATTTCTATCTTGCTGGAATGAATCTGGTAATCGTTTGGTTCATGGTCCTAATGTGATTTTGGAGGCTTCTAAGAAGGTTGAGGAGATTAAGAGGAGATGAGGATTGCTTAGGATAGGCAGAAGAAGCACGCTAATCGGCGTAGGAGGAGTTTAGGGTTTACTGTTGGTGATCTGGTTTTCCTTAAGGTCTCCCCCTTAAGGAATGTGATTCAGTTTGGTCGAAGAGGGAAGCTTCCTCCTAGGTTTTTTTGGTACTTTCCACGTCTTGGAAAGGATTGGTTTTTTAGCTTATCATCTGGATTTTCTTGAGAAGTTTTCTAGAGTACATAATGTATTCCATGTTTCACATCTTCGCCATTATCTGCATGATCCATCTTTGATTGTCTAGTCTTCTGCTCTCGAGAGTTTTGATATTGAGCCTAATCCGACTATCGAGAGGAAGCCACTTCGTATTATCGAAAGAGGTACGAAGCAGCTGAGAAGGAAATCTGTCAACCTGATCAAAGTGCAGTGGAGTACGGATGATCGGGTTTGTACCTGGGAGACGGAGGAGAGCATGCGTGCTTCGAATCCGGAATTGTTTATTTCAGGTACTATTTGCTTTTCTATCTTATCTTTCCTTGTTTCCGTGTCTTGTTCCTTTTCGAGGACGAAAAGTTTTGAGTGGGGGAGAGTGTAACAACCCAAAATTTTCAATAAATATTCTAATTCAATTTATTTGAAAACTTTGATTTTAATTATTTAAAATTGAAATTTTGGATTTTGTTTATAATTTAATTTCCAAATACAACGATATAATTATTTTCTGAAAATTTTATATTTTGGTCAACTATGGTCAAACGTTGACGTTTAGTTGAAAATTTTAAATTTGAATTTTTAATTCTAATCTTTTTCTTTGAAACTATATTTGATTCTGATATTCGTGCTGCTTTTCATTTCGTAAAATTACATTTTATACTTTTTAAATATGATCAATTTCAGCGTTTTACACGCGATTTTTTCAGCATTTTTCTATTCTATATTTTCTACTTCATCTCTATTATATATTTTTCTTTCTATTTTCTATTTTGTTTGGACTTTTCTATTTGATTTTTATTTGGATTTTGGGCTTGAAAATTCAAGAGACTTTGGTTTATTTTTCTTTAATTTGTGGCTTTTCCTTTTCTAGGCTCTTCATTTTCCTAGCCGTGCATTTCTAACCCTAGCCACCACTCCTTTTACCACTCACGTACAAAATTTATTCCCATCTCATCTCTTTCTCATTTGCGTTCCTGAAACAAAAATATTACAGTAAGTTTTCATGGCTTCATCTTCTCTTTTCTCTTTTCATTTGATTTTATGTTTGCAAGCTCGGCCACCACCTCCTATAGCCGACCACATCCCCTCCATCCACCACCTATTCTCGGACTCCACTACCTCATCATCTCCACCACCTATGCCATGAAACCCTAGATCCAAAAACCTATCACCAAAAGTTGCTTGAAACCCTAGCCGAGCTTCTACATCACCAAACCCCTCTTTGCTTGCCTTGGCCACACCCTAGTTCCTCCACCCTATGCCTTGCCTTGATCAATACTTCATCTCCAAGCCTATCTAGTTGATGACCAGATCAGATCCACACCATGAACCCATAGGCCGAACCCATAACACCACTTGCTTTTGCATTTTGCCTCCTACATGAGTTTTGGTTGCCAATCTCTTCATACCCTTGCCTAGCCGTGCCTTTGCATGCTATGGCCGAACCTATATGCCACCAATCAAGTCATGGCCGAGCATTATGATGTTGATCTAGCCAATTTCCATAGTGGTCGAGCCTACGGTGGAAGTGGCCGAGCCCACTTATGTTGTCTAGCCCATTATTTTCTTGACTTATGTTCTATTTTCTTGTGTAAATAATTACTTATATATATATATATACATTCTGTTTTGTTGTCCACAAGATTTGGATTTGGGTGCTACTAGTTCTCGAATCTAGTCGTGTTATTCATGCTTTGCGGAGTTTATGATGTGTCTTGAATTATTAACTCCAGCTTTAGAAGGTGAGTTATTCACTCTAGACATTTCGTACTTATATAATTGTGAAACAATGGCATGTAGATTGTAGTGATGATATGATAGTAATTTATATATGCCTATGATATGATATTTCATGATGTTATAACCAGATATTTATTTGTTATATCACCTGATATGATATGTCATATTATATTGTTTATTTTATTTACTATTTCTCACACTGCAAGTTCCCTGTTAGAATAGAATCAGTATGGGTTGAAATGATACATACTCGAACGGACATTAGAATAAGGAAAAATCATTATGAGCTGAAATGATAGGCTCAAGCGATTTTTATTTTATTATATCTGACTTGGGATTGCGGGTTTGAAATGATAGAACTTGAATTTTATTTTAAAATTATGGATTGAAATGATACATATTCGTATCACTTGACCTTGGTTAGAAAATTATATATAGATCCGTGGTTAATTTTAAATATTTTTGAAAATTATTAAGTATTTTTGAAATTTAAATTACGAAATTTTAACTTAAAATTGGATTTAAATGATTTAAATAAATGTTATAGTGATTTTCTATAAGTTAAAAATGTATAAGTAAATAAACGGGTTAAATGTAATTTAAATTATGACTTAACTTGACAATTGAAAATTTAATTTTCAAATGGAAATTCTAAGGCAACCTAGCAATAAGAATATTTTATTCATGAAATTGGAAATTTTAAATAAAATATTAAGTCAATTATTAAGATAAAAGTTAAGTAAAATAATGTACGTTTGACTTAACAAGTAAATTATAGTTTAATTTGGATATTTATTTATAAAATTTTATTTCATTTAACCATAAGTTAAATGATATCCAAATGAATATTCTGGAAAAGTGAGATATGTTTTATAAGTTAAAAATGGTGAAAAATTGAAATTATAATGTCCCTGAAATGTTGTAATAAACCTTAGTTATGTATTGGTAGCATTTTCAAAATGCTATGGTTTTAAGGTAGCATTTGTTTAGTGCTACCATTTCTGAAATATTACTATGCTCTGAAATACTAATTTAATCTACTGTAGCACTTTATAAGCGCCGTTGTTTCTGAAATTGAACTTTTTATGAAATACTAAAATATCTACTATAGCACTTTATAAATGCTGCTGTTTCTAGAAGTGAACTGTTTTTGAAATACTAATTTTACCTACTGTAGCACTTTATAAGTGTTGTTGTTTCTGAAATTGAACTGTTTTTGAAATACTAAAATATCTACTATAGCACTTTATAAGTGCTGGTGTTTCTGGTAGTGAACTGTTTTGAAATACTAATATACATACCGTAGCACTTTATAAGTGTTACTGTTTGTGAAAATACAATGTTTTGAAATTGTTGTAATTGAACGAATGAACTTAGAAAATGCTACAATTCTGGAAATTGAATATTTGATTTGCAAGGATAATGACTTCATATTTAAATGGTTTGAATGAATTATTTTGATTTGGAATATAAACCATTTTTACAAAATTTAACCACGGGTAATAATAACGTTGGGTTGTTAAAGAGACCGAGATCGGAAGTTGTCATACTCTTTTGCAAACTCCGAAAACCACTTTAACAATAGTGTACGCGGTGGAGATTCCAAAATGAAGTGATGCTGGCAACGTCCTTTGAGGTATGAATGTGGACCCGACTCCTATGAGTTGGCATAAATTGGCTAAAACAGGAGCGATTCCGGGCCAATGAGGTAGCTCCTCTTATCGAACACACTTCTTTGATACCATTCTATTACTTTGTGATTGATTGGGGTAACCTTTGATTTTGGGAGTGTGGCTCGTGGTGGGCTGTAGTGGCTGCTATGTGTTACCACCAGTCCGGATGCGTAATTGGTATATCTACCCTGGCATTGCCTCGTTGTGTCGTGTCACCTAACCTAGCTCGCCTTATACGAGTTTTGTTTTGTACCATACCTATGGAGTGCCCTCGGACGACGCCCAGTACGGGGTAGATTACTGTACTGTATAAACTATGGGAATATATAAAATGTGTTAAGGGGGATACTGGGTAGCTCCTTAACGCTATTTTTAAGTATATTTTACTTTACTTCAGACAGTATTAAAATAGTGTATATTACTACACAGTAAATAGTTTAACGGATCCTTAAAGAATGGGTGGTCCCAAGCATCCTTTAAGTTACTTGTGCATTTTATTACAGTTCACTTGAGTTGGTTTACATTGTATAAGCATGTATGTCCTGACACGAGTGTTTTTTGTTTTGCTTTACGCTCGGATCAGCATGAGTATCAGCTTTGGATTTCACTTTCTGGAGCTAGGATTTGCTGGAGACTATCTATCTAGTTGTTATCTATTTCCATTCAGTATTTCTGTTCAGTTTATGTACTAGTGAACATTTATATATTGGGATTTCTATTATATCTTCTTTTCAGACTCTGGATTTTGTACTTGTTTTGAGACAGTGTTTGAGACAGTGTTGTAGTAGCTTCATGAACTACTATGGTTATTTTATTTCCACTGTGAGTTATTCTGATTTATCTGTGTCTATGATTCTATGATTGGTTTTATTGCTCTAAATTATATGACAATCTACTGTTTTGAATTATTCAAGTCAGACATGTGTGGATTTATTGTCGATTTGAATGGTCCAAAATAGTGGGTTGTTACAACCGAGGAGCAACAAAAACTAATTCCTCGCATTCCCGAAGATACGCAACGCTGAGGAGTATCAAAAAATCTAACTCCTCATGCTGCCTGAAGATAGACAACGCTGAGAACCATCAAAAAACTAACTCCTCGCATTTTCCAGAGATAGGCAACGCCGAGGAGCATCAAAAAACTAACTACTCGCATTGCCCTGACATAGGCAACGTCGAGGAGCATCAAAAACTAACTCCTCACATTGTCTGAAGATAGGCAATGCCGAGGAGCATCATAAAACTAACTCCTCACGTTGCCCGAAGATAGGAAATGCCGAGGAGCATCAAAAAACTAATTCCTCGCATTGCCCGGAGAAAGGAAACACCGAAGATCATAAAAAAACTAACTCCTCGCGCTGGCCGGAGATAGGCAGCACCGAGAAGCATAAATAAACTAACTCCTCACGCCGCCCAGAGATAGGCAACACCGAGGAGCATCAAAAACTAACTCCTCACGTTGCCCCGCGATAGGCAACACCAAGGAGCATCAAAAAACTAACTCCTCGCATTGCCCGGAGATAGACAACGACAAGGAGCATAAAAAACTAACTACTTGCATTGCCCCAAGATAGGCAACATCAAGAAGCTTCAAAAGCCATGCACCTCATAAGCGGCACACTCAAACTTAAACTCCTCGCGTTGCCGGAGATAGGCACTGCCCAGGATCATCAAAAATGAACTCCACACGTTGCCCAAAGATAGGCAATGCCGAGGATCATCAGAAATGAACTTCTCGCGTTGCCCAGAGATAGGCAATGCCGAGGATCATCAAAAATGAACTTCTCGCATTGCCCGAAGATAGGAAACGCTGAAGGTCATAAGAAACGAACTCCTCGCATTGCCTAGAGATAGGAAACGTCGAAGAACATCGAAAACAAACTCCCTACGTTGCCGAAGATAGGCAATGCCGAGGAAACTCAAAATAAACTTCTTGCGTTGCCCGAAGATAGGTAACGTCGATAAACATCAAAAACCAACTTCTTTTGTTGCCCGGAGATAGGCAACATTGAAAAGCATCCAAACGTACACTCCCTACATCACTCGTAGATGGGCGACATCAAAGAGCATTAAATGTTGCGCACTACACAAGCGGGGTGCTCAACCTTAAAAAACAGTCAACGTCAAGGAGCGAGAGAAGCCTCCTGCATACAGTCAGGAATAATTGGTGCTAGAAGGAAGGCACTCAATGAATGATAATACACACTCATGCATAAATTGAATACTCATTTGAATACTGCCGGAAACTAAGAATACATGCTAAGGAGTTCTTCAAAGCTTTAATCGCTTCAACCTTCTCCTTCTTGATAGCGGCCAATTCATGTTGAATCTTATGAGGCAGCTCCATTTAAACTTCATGCTCCCTAACTTCTTCCGCTGTTATGTCACCATCCAAAAATAAAGAAGGGTCATCAAAGCCATGAAGCACGGCTATCTTCATACTTCGGCCCCAGCTCCGAGCCAGACACGGACATGGAAACAGGAACGGGAACAGAAACGAGCACGGAGTCTGTGGAAATAACAACAAGTTCGGGCAATGAGTAAGCTAGCGCATCAACAGGAAATCTTGATCCCGGCCTTCTTAGAGCAAGTGTTGCTCTGACAACATCAGGAGGGCCTAAGTCCTCACGCATCACTTCTTAAGCCGTGGAACCATGCTCTTGAAGCATAAACTCCTCACATTACCCAAAGATTGGCATCATCACTGGATCATCAGAATTCTCTAGTATCGGTATTATCTTGACAACACTGGGAAACTTGTTTATTTCAGGATTAACAAGGATTGATCCCTACCGCCCAAAAGGATAGACATTGCTTCAGCAATGCCATAAAGTCCCGAAACAAAGATTTCAACAAAGAATTCTAATCTTTGACCAAAATGTATAAAGCTAAGACATTCAAATCACTAGCTCCCAAAGATAGGAGCTGCGATACAACTATGACTGGGGGTATCCAAAGAACCACCCAACACGTCAAGTCTCGCATTAAGTTTTGGAGAAATCAGCTCCGTGGACCGATGACTGAAACATATAATGATGGAAGACGTTTCCAGAATCAAGCCATCGACCCAGCAGATTCCAAAGATAGAAGCAATTGCTCGAGAAAGGTCTCAAACCCTAACTTGCAAAAAACAAGCTGTTATCCAAAGACGGACAACGACAAGGAGAGAACGCTCAAAATCGAGCAGCAAAACAATTGATTCCCGAAGGTTGGAACCAACGAATAAGGTTGATATCTACAATAATGCTATTAGTCCGTCACAATGCATTTGGCTTGAAGCAAGCAAGGATCGGTGTCATGGATTCTAGACGAACACTGCCGAACTCTACCAATCCACGATCAGTATAGGAATGAAAGTGGTCATACCGGGGGCAATGTAATAACTTGCCCCACATCATCTAATCTTTTATAAGTGCTCGGAGTTTAGCATTTGGGAATAATGGGTTTTGCAAACGAAAGTCAGTCTGCAACAAATGTAGATCGATGAAAATTTGATTCTACATAAGAGTAACCATGGAATTGGTTAAACAATGACCTGGTACCGCCAAACGGAACGCTAAATGGTTATTAAAAAAGGAAAGTAATGGAGATACCCGAGACTCTCAACCTTTCATAAAATGGCGTATCCTAGAGTTAAGCAATGCTAAGAAAACAACCACATCGAGTTAGAAGGAATCTACTCAGCTCTACAGGACAGAAGAATGATTCAACCCCCACCAACATGACTTTAGCACTGCCCAAAGATAGGCAGCTCTAAGAAAATACTTCTACATTGCAATCATTGAAGTGCTAGTTTTTGAAGACTGAAATTAGTACCCAACTAGACTAGAAGTTCCACCAAATCGACGAGGAAAATCGAATCCGAACTCCTGACTGTCGGTGTTGCCTAGGCAATGCCAAAGCCTTTTATCCTTCAAGTATGGTGTTGCACTGTTAATGTTAAAAAATTTCCATTTCCTAAGTACCAGTGTTGCCGCGACAACGCTGGGAAATTTTCTATTTCATAAGTATTGGTGTTACCCTGGAAACTTCGGGAAACTTTCTACTCACTAGGTTCCGGTATTGCCCAGGTAATGCCAGGAAAAATTTAATCTACAGAGCTGATGAGAAGCACTCATCGTAGTGACCTACCGATGTACTTGCTTTTGTAGATAGATGTTGGACCTCAATGAATTTCTACCTTCCCTTAAGAAAACTAATGTTGCCCAGTGACAGACAATGACCGGAAGACATATCCTTTCATAGGTCAGCCGGACGGTTCGACCTCTCATTATAGAAATCAGCCATTGTACAGGAATAAAGCGGCGCCGAAAGGAAATCCTAGGATTGAATTGCCTATGTACTAACTATTAGGGATGAAAGTTGGTGCATAAATAAATTTCCTAAATTCAACTTAGAAAGAACATAGACACAGCTAAAAGATAGGCGGCCTCAAGGAAATGTTGCTTGGAACCAAGCAACTAGGTTATCAATTCTCAAAGATAGGAGTGACATATAAACAAAACTTCTATGACAACGTCAGCGACCGAGAAGAGCATGCAAGACCAAGGACAAGCAAGAGCAATCATGGAAGGTCGAAAATAAAATCTCCCAACTTCCTCAAATCCAGAATGGGATTGAGAGCCAGACTGAGGGCAATTGAGCAATTCACCCCAAAGATTTCCATCTCTCAAAATCACCCGAATACATGCATTCAAAATATCTAGTCCCTCAGGAAGGGATAGAAGCAAAGATACTTAATCGAAAGAAATGTTTCAAAAGTCCAAACACAAATATCCACGAGGTTGGTTAAATAACTGTTTTGTATCACAAAATAGAGCATTTTGGCAACAAAATCGCCAACAAAGGAAATGAAGGATTTAATGTTCAAAATCATCCTCGCTCACAGTCTGGCGATGATGAGAAGGATCGATGACCCACCTATAGTCTAACTAGATCATTTAGTTCCAACTTGCAGGAATATGCCAGTAACCGAAGTTTGGTGATGCTAGTAAGAAAGCCAAAAATGAAACTATCGATGCATCAACATTCAGAAACTAAAGCAAGAGTTTGATTGAATCTTCAGCCCTACCTTTTGGCATCTCATGCTATCTGAAGATTCACAACATGAAGGAAAAATCCACAGAGTTGAGTCATTCATGTATGAGTTTTCGAAGATAGAAACCAACATATGATTAGGATCTCAACGTCAAACTCGAAAGAATTTGCTTTAGCAAAAGATGCCAAAAACACATCTTTCTAATACATATCGACATCATTTACAAAACTTAGATCTTGGGATCAAGCAACAAAGTCCCTAGTTCCCAAAGATAGGAGCTATCATGTCAATTATACCAGGGCAATCGAATGTATTGCTTAGGAGACCTAGTCTCCCAAAACATGTTGGTTCGGTAGTCAAAGTAAATAGCCCTAAGGACTTAGGCATTTACACCAACACTTTGTTGGAACGAACTTAATGGAGCATAAGTAGGGATTAATTACAGAACTATCTAGACCAAGCTACCATATAGGTCAATAAAAAGCAATTCTCAAAGCCGAGGAATTAAGCCAATAGTCTCCTAAGATAGAAACTAGCGGGCAAATCGAATTCCAAAAACCACAAAGGAAAGATATTTGCGATCGAATAACTCATGAACTAGTTCCTGAAGACTGAAGTCGTGCCTGATCGAACTTCAACTAAAACTCTACAAGAGCAACTGTGCCTAGTAATTTAACTATAATCAAATATCTCAATATGATAGGGATAATAAGTGAAGCCTAAGTTGTGAAGGACCCAACATCCGGAGGAATGGGAGTACCTCCGTCAGACTAGAAGATTGGATGACGAAAAGTCATTTTCAACGACAAAACCTGGCATTCAATCCTGTCAGATATGTTTTACTTTAAATTATATCTCGTATAACCAACGCCCTGAATCCAAGGGGAGTCCACGTATGTTGGCCAATCGGGTCCTGAACATTGACCGTGGCAGATGTAGTGTATTATCTACATGAGAAGAGTCCATTATCCTAAATACTGCCAACAAAAAATCTGGTGTAGATAGCTTGCTTACATTTAAAAAACAATCCATATTGCCCTTTGAAATTATCTCTTCCACACTTACCCGTTATCAATCAATAATCGATAACGAACTGCTGTTCGAAGCGATGTGGCAAGCTTTTCTTTTCTGGATTTTTGGAATACAGAAATAGGAAGAGCGATACGATTGAACCATCCACTATATCCAATTTTGGAATAAATCGTCGCGTTGGAATCCAAAAATATTGATGGGATCTTAACCAAATTCTCGAACGGAAGAAGTTAAAGACCAAGAGCAAGACTTCGCTCCAAAATGTCGTACAATCTTCTAAGACAAAACGTAGCTTCACCGCTAGTCGAATTAAAACTATATAGGACAACTCCAAACCAACGTCATGCACCCACTTACTGACCTAAAATCTTGCGTAAACTAAAGAGCAAGGATTGCATCACCAATACTAGGAATTGAAATTCAGATTGAAATAGAAAAAATGAACAGCTATCAGAAGACGGTCAATTGAGATCAACATCTTGAGGTGGACTCCTACGATCCACACTGAAAATTCAACAGACGGTTGAATAGTTAAAGCCAAATTTGCATAGTAGCTTCGACAAGATCAACTTGATTTCACAAAATAAAAAATCATAAGAAGTTCTTCTAGAGCACGCCTTACTATAGGGGTCAAATGTTATTTGGGTTTTTAATCCAGCAAGACCCACTAGAAAGCGGGACAATCTCATGACATCACGATGGATTAGAACCCAACTAGAAAGACTAAGCCAAGGAGTGAACGAGAGTCAAGAATGTTGCTAAGGCAACGACTGGGATCGACTAGTCTAAGGAACCAGCGCTCTTTTAGCCCAATCAGCAGCTGAGCACAAACAGTTAGTGAATTTCCATCGAAATGAAACAGCTATGATAAAAGACAATCAAAGCATTGCACTCCAAAAAATCCTAAGTGCTTGGATCATCGGCGACCCATGCCTCTCCTCAAACCTTCAAACAAGTTAACTAAAGAACACTGCGAAAAGAGGCCAAGGCATTGGCTCGCAAATAAGCCATAGGCCATGGGTCGCCAACGACCCATCGCTCTATCTCTTTTTGTGAGCCAAACTCTCTTTGGGTCATTTCCTACCTACCTATGAGCAGTTGATAAACAGGTCTGGCCCATAAGCTCTCCAATCCATATAAATACCAACCTACCTGCAACATAAAGAGGATCTTCTCCGGGCTAGTTGCTGAAGCTCTGCTAGAATTATTCTTCACCGTCTAACTCCCTCACAACAATCTCCAAAAGAATTAGCTGTGATTCTCTAGTAAATTCCAGCTTAGGAGATTCAATCTAGAGAGAAAACAAACAAAGCCTTGTAATCAAACAACTCTTATAATAGACAACTTTTGTAACAACAATCAGTCTATAGTAAAGCTATAAAGTGGATGAAGGCTTCACTAATAGCCGAACCGCTATAAAAATTCTCTATCTTCAGTCTTTTACTGTTCTTTTTCTTTATCTATGATCTGTGATATTGCTCTGTTAGAACAGAGCTGGTGCTTTCAAACTCTAACTAGGGTGTTGGTCCATTTTATCGGTCAACACATAGGTATAAATTTCTTTTATAAATTTCTTTCAATTTATAAAATATCATTTAACAATCCCAAATTTACCATCGCCTTCAATTTCCAAAATAGAATCAACTATATTCTAAAACGTCATTCCACATCTTAAAATAAATCCACCGGTTGATTTATTTCTCCAACCTATTAAATAATAATATTTTTCTTTTAATGTATAAAACGGTTTATAAATCTATCCCTTTATAAATATATATGAGTTTACAAATCTCAACTTTATTTGTAAAATGTCACCTTATGCACTATCACCTTTATAAATCTCCATATTTACAAATAAATCTTAATATTTGTATATACTATATACAAATCGCTCTATATAAAATAGATAATAATTATTTCTATCTACTTTTAAATACCATAATCCTTTATTATAAAACACGGGTTTATGCCCAAGATTAAAAATCTTTATTCACGGTTCAAAATCACTATTCAAAATATTTTATATTCTCTAAAAATCATACTTTTACTTTAGAAAAATCATTAAACATAAATTTCCAAAATCAATTAGAAATTCCTTTTTTAAATCAAATCACTATTTTATAGTATTTTTAAAATACCAAAAATGAGACTCGGTGCTATTAAAGCACTAGTTAAGCAAAATCATATCCATGTCATCAATATAACATTCAACAAGTCATATATTACTATATATATGAAAATAAACCAACAGTGTGAGGAATCCTATTGGATCCCTTCAACCTTCCCCCGCGTCACAAACAATATATATAATCATAAAAATATAAATCAACCGCTTCAGGGCATGATTTGTATATAAATGGTCATCCGCTCTTACATGGAAACTTAATAGGGTCGCGTCCGCTCCAATAGGAGAGAATATATTCAAACCAAGAATATAAACTAGTATCATTCTAACAGTCAATAAAAATTAATAATAAAATATCCACACATCCAATAAATGATTTTTATTGACTAAATAAATTTTATGATTAATCAAAAAGGTGAGATTAACTCACATTGATTTAAGTTTCATCAAAGCATTCCATTTTGGACTAAAACTGAACGGCCATTCGACATTAGCCTGAATTCAAACTAGCTCGAATCTCGTTCAATCCAGCTTATTAGCAGTAATCGCTGATATGAATGCAACGCAACTTATCACACTCGATTTGGACCTCGTATGAATAAGTTATGGATAAATAAATACTCACGATAATTAAATTTATAGTTAACTAAATTAATAAAAGTTTAAAAATTTTAAACCTTCTTCCATCTTCCCTCTTCATGCTTGAAACCCAGGCCAAAGCTTTTCGTTTCTTACTTGATTAAATTACGATTGATCGTTGTGAGTTGCCGCCATCGACTTGCCATCCTATGCTCGCGCCGCCTTGCCTGTGCCGCTGCGCCGCCTTCCACCTCCATGCCTCACAAACAAACGCTGCAAAAAAAAACTGACGTGCTACTGTACGATCATGCGATGATATTTATGCCTTGTTGAGCATCGATTCGACGATCGTTTCATACGGATTTATTCGTGAAGTCAATTTCTCCAATTTTCAAGCTGAAGTCGAAGCCTAAAAAGTCCTAGATCAGCCAAAGAAATATGGGCCGTTGATTTCTAGGGTTTTCATGGCTGCTCTTGTTTGAATTAGAGTTTTAGTTTGCAAATGAAAGGAAATTGATGGCCTTTTGTAGAAAATTTTCACGGCACTATTCATCCATGAAAATTTCAAACTCCAAGCGTGCCGCCTGACGTTCTATATGCTGAACCTCTATTTCGAATACAATGGAATATATATCAGGAACCAATTCCATCGTATGCATAAGTTAAACTTTCAAAATCGAATTATATTAAACTAAATTCCTTTATTTAATTTCTTTGCATTTCGAACTCGTACGACCATACGATACGTTCGATCACAATTAAATTCGACGACATAATATAATTCACTATTACGGACCCAACGAAACTATTACAACATTGATTGAGTAGTATTGTTTTTAATACTTTTATGATTTAAAATGTTTAAAAATCGTATTTAAATTAATCATTTTTCTGTTATCTTTTTAGGGAAGTTTAATAATATTAATTAGAGTATTTTAAAAGTGGTTTGAAGTTTAAATATATTTTTATTAATTATTTATAAATTTTTAAACTAAAGGGTTTTAAAATAAGGAACATGTTTTTTATTGCTTTTAGTAAATTATAAATTTGTTATTTTAAGGTAATATTTTACATAGATATTCAAAACATATTTATAAGTATTTTTGAAGTATTTATATATGAGTTTAGAAAAGTAAGTTAAGTAATTTATAAAAGGGTGGTGGTTTGGTTATAACATTAAGTTACAATGATTGGTTTTAGAAGGTTACCAAAAAGTACATTACCTTGCTAAATAAGTGTAGATATACGTAGATCTTTAAAATGAATGTTTTTAAAGGTAATTATAAGTATAAAAAGGTTTTGGGTTTGAAGTAAACAACGTTTGAGCAACATTTGTTTTTAATCCTTTTTTATTATACATAGTAACATAATTAGATCTTTAAAAGGATGTTTAAAGTTAATGTCAAGTATAAAATGGTTTTGGGTTTACAGTAACAATGTTTTAAATAAAAATTGTTTTTAACCCGTTTAATTATAGTTTTGGAAATAAAAAATCTTGCGTAATATTTGTGAATATTCTTGTACTATTTGGATAAGAATATAAATACATTTCTAAGCAGCGAAAGAGCAGAAATGAGTAGTAAAATAGCAGTATACATGTATATATCTTTTGTAAAGGTATTTTAAATATATATATACAAGTATTTACAAGAAAGATTTAATTAATAAAGAATTAATTAAAAACGGATTAAAATTCGCTTATGTGACTTAATCGTGCGCCATATGTTTACTTGTCTATGAAAAGTATTTATTCATGTACTTAACACCAAAAGCTAACAAAGTAGATTTTTTCTATCTGTCAGAGTTAAAAATGATGTTTGAGTAGGGTTAGAAGCTAGTAGTGCTCTGCCTATCGGCTTCACTTTTGATTGAGGGATGGTATAAATTGAGAAAATTGAAAACGTGATAAGTATACGAGACTTTATTTCCATATGCGATCATTTCTATTTTGCACTTGGTAGTCAATTAGTTGACTATTAAGTTTGACCAAATTAACTTTGGAAGCATATCTATGCATTACGTATTGATATGGTTTGAGATTTCCTCACTTAAAACTCGAAAATGAGCACCGATGATATTGCAGTCATCACCGGAATTATTTTCAAACGCCAAAAGTGAGTTTAGTGCTTCCTATCTCTTTAAAAATCATTTAAAAACATTCCTAGCCAAAAATACTTTCAAATAATATTATTATTATTTTTCCTAAATACTTTGAAAAAATAATTTTCAAAAGACCGAAATTAAAGCTCTCAAATTCTCAATTTAAATCCATTTTATTTATAAAATCTTTGTTTGGATTATAATAAACATTTTATTAAAATCAAATTTGAATCTAGCATTATCACCGAACACCTTATAGAAAAATCATGATACTTAATTCATAAGGTATTCGTATTTAATTTAACCAAAACAATAAATGCTCATAAACTATCTAAGCACTAACAATCAATCAACAACCAATAGTTGATGCTCGTAAACTAGATGAGCATGACTAATCAAACAATAACTAATAATAAACGAATATTATAATTTCCTAACAACAAACACACCATAAATACCAATGTTAATTTTCTAAAAATTATTCTTTTATATACAATATATAATCTATGTAAAATTATCGCACTTAACAAATTCAAAAAAATATTAGGTCGGTTTGTCTTGTCTAAGTGTTAAGAAACCCTTATAGATATAATTATTTCTTCTGTGCCAACCAGAATTCATAAATCGCTCAACCGATAAATCAACATAATATAAAACATTTTTATAGCACTAACAAATATGTGCTTATACACACATACGCAAACTCAATCTAGGGTGTCACTAACCCTATCTCTAATGAGCTCACCCCACCAAAGCTTAGGCGTTCGCTCAACCTAACCTCTGATACCACTTGTAACGACCTATCTTTTCAACCCTTAAAAGTTGGCACTAATACATCCACGGTATTCACATGCCGAGAATCCAAGTGCTGGAAATATAGATTGTTGGGAAAAAAGAAGAAAAATATAACATAATCTCACATCATGACGAGTAATATATAATATATAATAGATCTTTACAAAAGAAAATTGTAATATACGCACTTCAATCAGAGTAAATTAATCTATCATCACCCTGGACAGTTATAACAACCTATCCTTACAAATGCAAGTAAAAAATAGACAACCAATGCAGTGGAAAATAAAAATATACATGAGTACGACTTGGCAGCATCTAGCTCATCTCTTGAAGCTCCAAAGCATCCACAACTGAATCTTCAAAAATGCTCGATCTGACCCGAGCATTATAAGAAAATAATGCTTAGTAGTAAACCAGCGTGAGAAACACATACCAGAAGGATTTTAATGTTATAAAACCTTTTAAAATTAAAGGTATCTCGTAAGACCATGCCACACGTAAAAATAAATGAGTTTTTACCTTACGATAACCGAACCTTTTCATAGCAAATATTTTTATATATAATATCTACACTTTAAAATGCACCAAGGTAAAAAACTTGTTTAACAATGAGTTTTCTTTCAGTTTAGAAAATAGTCAAAAAAAATTAATTAAAAAAACCGCAAGCGCACGGGGTACAATTGTAGCACGTATGCGAGTATGGGTCGATCCATAGGGAATTTTTTAGATTTTTAAATTCTACTCAATCGAATTAAACCAAAGTCGAGGGATTGTTAACTAACTAAAAGAAAGTAAAAACCAACCAAAACTAAAGACAATAAAAATATGAGATTAAACAGAAATTTAGAGGCAAATCCCCTTCCATGATCACATAAATCAACATAATGAAATTATGATCTCTTTTTGGTCATTTGTGAGTTTAGTTGATGCATTTATCATAAGCATGGCCTAACTGTGTTATTAATTAACACACTTAACCATCAAACTTTAATACACCCTCTAACCCACTTGCTAACTTTAATGAAAATGACATGAAATTAAAAGTAGAATCGATTTTAAGCATGGCTTATTAACTATTGAATTAGAAACATAAACCATCGAATTTTGATTCTAAGTCCACTTCCATTACCATGTTCATATGTAGATGAAGAGGTAATTAGTGATTCATATGACTAAGCATGGCCTATTTATTTTGCATAACATAAGCTATCAGACTCAATATTAAACAAAAAATCACACAAACATCTAACTTTCCATTAAGCACAAAAGAGACATAAATGAAAAATTATGTTGCATTCACATGATTCTAGAGAGCTCCATTACCCCTAAATTGTAGGGATTAGCCTCTCATGTTTGCTATTAAATCAACAAATGTAGAAAGTAACATGAAATAAACAAGAGGAAAAAGAGAGAAAAATGAAAAGAAAAGCTAAGTAAAAAGAAATGAACAATAAGCTACTGACAAAATAAGAAAGAGATCATGTAAATGTAAAAGAACATTAACTAACATTGCATAGAAAGAAAGATTACATGAAATAAAAAATGGCTAAATAGCCATGAAAAAGAAAATAGCTTTGTTTATTTTTTTTGTTCCTAAACTAAAACTAACTAAGAGGAAGAGGAGGATTACATGAAGACATGAGGTATTTATACAAGTTAGAAACCGTAATTCATTTTTTTGGGGAATGCCCAAAATACACTTGAGGTATTGTGGCCACCAAGTAATCATTAGCATGTCTTAATCCCCCGCTTAAATGTACATGAAGATTTAATGGCCTTTTAGCATGTGCATTAGCTTCTAATTGAAAATCAAGGTAAGTGGGTAGGTGGGGTCCTACATGTTCATGAGTTTGAATTATTTTCAGCTTCATTTGTGTAATGACCCGTAAATTTTCAATAATTAAGTTTGGTTATTTTGTTTAAAATTGAGTAACTAAATTTAGAAGAAACAAAAACTTTATAATTTATAATGAAACAAACGTTAAAAAGGTAATGTAGCAATGTTAAATCCCTTAAGACTTTGTGATTTAATATTTGGAGAAATAAGATTTGGGTAACTTATTAATGAAATAATAAGTGAATTAAAACGTAACAATGCTAATTATGGTTAAAAATTAATTTAGCGCAACCCTAATTAATTGAAATAATTGTAAGGTCATAATCTGGTGTATTCAGTAAATTTGGAAAATAAATTTCAGTAAATGAAATAAAGTATTTGGAATGTATATTGTTTCCATAGGATAATATAAGGAAATGTAAACTTGCGACCTATGTTTGGAATAATGACCAAAATTAGTGAAATAGTGTTAAGGTAAGTAAATTGGTAACAAATTGAATGAATTCCAATGATTTATTGAAAATTTTGTATGTTACAACTTGGTTATGAATTCAATATAAGGTAAGTGAGTGGAAATATTATAATTTGTCTATAAACGTAATAATGCAGTGTTAATGGTAATTAATTAGTGCTATATATGGAATTATAACCTGGGTTGGAAAGTAATAAACTTATAAATGAAAGAAAAGTAAATAGGCGACCATTTATATATGTTATTTATTCATTTAGTATGTTAAATAAAATTTGGAAATCAGATTTCAATTAAGGGAAATTAAGTAGTACATTAATTTGAAATAAATTTTAATAAATATTACATTAATGTGAAATGTAATACAAATGGTTAGGGGTTGTCAAATTTGGTAAACTAAGGTAATTATTAATAAATTGAATGAATTTCAATTCAATGGAAATAATGTAAATATATACTTAGTTACAAATTGAATATATGAAAATAAATGTAAGCATTGAATCAAATTAATGAATTTAAATTATAATAAATGGTCATTGAATAAAATCAATGTTCTAGAAGTAATTATAATATTTGTTTAGTTCATAGAATTTAATTTGAAAGAAATTGTAGTAATTGACTTAATTAGTGTAGTCCCAATTTATTAAAGAAATTAGTAGGATAAGAAGAATGGAAATCAAAACTTTATTTAGTTAACTGAAATGGCAAATTCAATAATTGGATTTACTGGAAATTAAATGAAAATGAAATAGTTAAATAATACGTTATTTGAAATAAAGTTAATATGAGAAATTTATGTAATAGTTTTGAATCCAATATTTAATCCATCTATTTGACAGGAATGAATGGAATACTAATTAATTTATTTAACTAAATGAAATTTTGGGGATTTTATTTATAATTTGTGAATTTAATGAAATTGAGGATTTATATTGAAATTTATAAATTAATCTTCTCTAAATTGACATTTAAATTTGTTTAAATCATTGTAAATGTTTGATAAAATTGTCAATTTTAGAATTGAAATTTAAATTTGGATTTAATCAATTAATTATAAATTTGTTTAATTAGTGTAAAAATAGCCATTTTGGCCACTGACTCGGATTTCGATGAAACTAGTTTCATTGGATCAGAAACAGTGAATTATTGTAGGATTTCAAGTTTCGTTGCGATCGGACTTGTCGTTTGATCGTACGAACTCGAAACGCCTTAAAATAACGAAATTGAAATAAATTGAAATAAATTTGAAAAATATTGATTTTAGCATAACTTCTTCATACGATGCAATTTGAACCCGAAACCTTTTCCATTGCGTTTAAAATATTTTAAAACTTCTATTTTGATATATGGGTTGACCCAATTTCGTTCCGGAGTCAGAACGGGCTTTTTGGTCCACTTTGGTGTTATCACGTAAATCTATCTTATCCATCCATTCAAATGTCAATCCTGCCTATATATATCCTGCTATAAACCCTAGCAGCCTCTGTTCCTCATTTCTATACGTTCTATTCACCTCCTCACTTCAATGGCAAACAAGCTCTGATTCCAATTGCAATACCAAATCAAATCCAAAGTTGAAATTTCAAACTCCACAATATATGCCAAATTCTATATCAATTCGAAGCTCTCGAAGTGTGTAACCTAGATCTGCAACTCTTTTTTCGATTCGATGCATTGTTTGTCCAGAAATCGAAGAACAATTTTCGGTCGTTCATCGCGTCGAAATCAAACTAGTCGGATCGTCGAACCTTTTCTGGGTTTTGTAGAGGGGACCTTTGGGAGTCGATCTGTGGCGTTCGTTCATGGAATTAACGGCTGGTTCTCGAGTAAAAAATTCACCTAGAGTTTTCTATTGGGCGAGGCGGCGGCTGGTTCTGGGATCGGCGGAGTCGCGCGAGGCAAGGGAAGGGCCACGTGGTGGTGGCGACACAGGTGCGTGGTGGCGGCATGTTGATTTTGCGGTGGAGGCGTAGGTCGTGGCATGGTTTCTGGCGCGTGTGTTCGTTGTTGGATGGGCATGTCGAACTGCTGTAACGCGTGAGGGAGAATTAGCTTAGTGACATGGCATAAGGGAAAGGGGTAATGTGTTCTATTTTCTTTTATTTTATAATTGATTTCTATTACATTAATCGTCATAACTTTTGCATACGATGTCCGTTTTACACGTGATTTTTTTTTTGTTAGGATCGTAATAAAATTCCGGATATTTTGGCGCTTATTTGGTTGGATTTGGAGACTATAAAATTTTTGGGTTTATATTGGATTTTAATTCAATTTAAATTCAAAAGGTGAGTGTTTTAACCCACTCACAACTTCTAAGATTTCTTATGTTCGTTAAATTTATTTATAATGTGATTTGAAATTTATTTATAGCTGTCTGGCATATATTTAATCATTATCTCAGTTAATTTGCATTTATTGAATTAAATTGTTATTTAAATTTATTATTGCATATAAACTGCCAGTTAGATGAATTGTTTAATTTATTATTGAATATAACTGCCTGTAAATTACCTGTTATTTATTATCAGTTATATATTGATATTGATTTATTGGTTTGGATGATGATTGTGATGGATGTATGATTTTATGATGGATGAATGGATGTTTATTTATATCATCATAATCTGTAAGTTGTTATGCAATTCATTTTTATTCGGGATTGCGGTTTAAAACGATATATAACCATAATTTTATTTTAAATTACGGATTGAAATGATAAATATCCGTATCACTTGACCATAGGATAAAAATTTTTATACAGGCACCGCGGTCTATATATATATATAAAATTATAATTATTTTCGAAATGATTCCTATGGTTTGTAAAGAAATATATGATTTTATGAGATATTTAATTGGGTATTTTATAAATGTTATTTTATATATATAATTAATTTCTTAGTTTTAAGCTGTGTATAAAATTGGGTTAATAGTATAAAGGAAGTTTAATAATAAAAGTTGATTTTATTAAGATGTAATACAGTTAAGTATTATTTCAAATTTTATTTATAATGACTAAATAAAATTTAGGCTGGAAGATAAATATGAATTCGATTTGAATTAAAGTATTAAGAATTATCCTCGAATAAAATTGACTTGAAATTTTAATAAATTTGAGATTGTTAAAGGTATGATTTTTATAACTTGATTTTGGTTTACAGGATTTAAATGAATATCAAGTCGATTTAAATGAATATTTTCAAGTTAAATTAAATTGGAAGTATATCCTGTTATTTGAAGTGTAAAGGTTTTATTTAAACGATACTTGATTTATTAAGTAAACATTTCAAATCTTAATAATAGTAATTGAATATATATGAAATTATCAAAGAATTTGTTTTCAAATGGTGGAATATTTAAAGCTTTGAAATAAAGGGAAATTGAAATGTTTTATTTGGAATTTACATCTATAATTGGAATTGATTTGCGAAGGCGAAGAAAACTATTCTATTATATAAAGTAATTTATATTCAAACCATTTAAGTGGTGTGGTTATATTTCAAAGTTATGTAATTTAAAGTTTATGTTTTGAAAGGCTATATTTCAAGTTTTGGTTTAGAAATATTATAACTATGAAAAGTTATGGTTTTAGAAAAGGATATATTTGAAAATGATATCATATTGATTTGGTTTTAAAAAGGGAATGATATCGTAATAATATGGTTTCGAAATGAATATTATATCCTCGTTTTGAAGTATAAATTATTTTGAAACGACCGCGGTGTTATAATAACGTTTGGTTGTTAAAGAGACCGGGATCAGAAGTTGTCATACTCTCTGCCAACTCCGAAAACCACTTTAACAACTGTGTACACAGTGGAGATTCCAGAATGAAGTAGGATGGTGGCGGCGTTTCCTTTGAGGTAAATACGTGGACCCAACTCCCGTGAGTTGGCATAAGGTGGCTAAAACAGGAGCAATCGACGGGTTAATGAGGTAGCACCTTTGATCGGACACATCCCTTCGATATTATACTTTGACTTTGGATTGATTCGGTGGCCAGTTTTGATTTTTTTATTTGGGGGTGTGGCTCGAGGTGGACGATAGCTGCGCGCTACGCGTTACCACCGGCCCGAAAGCGTAATTGGTATATCTACCCTGGCATTGTCTAGTTGTGTCGTGTCACCTACCCTATCGCGCCTTGTACGAGTTTGATTTGTGTCGTACCTATGGAGTGTCTTCTCGTAGTCTCCCGATCAGGAGATATGCAAGCACTGTATAGATTATTGGCACCATTACGTGTTAAGGTGGAAAATGTAAAGCCTTAACGCTATTTTAAAGTAAGTTTATTTACTAATAGGCATTATTATAATAGTGAAATATTACTACATACACTACACCAAAACATGAAATTCCCAACAAAAATATTTCTGAATTACTAACAATCAAATGCTGTTATAAAATAATAACACTTAAATCCCATTATAAAACTTTCAAAGCCGTTGTAAAAGGAGCTGTAAATAGTTTATCACTGCTTTACACCATTATAAAATTTGGTAAAAATGAAAATAAATTGATAACAAAAGGGTAAAAGATGGAAAATAACATCTGGACTCACAACGCTTAAGCTCATTACGCTTCCCACTTTCTTTGGCCGCCAAATATCCAAATTATTTTCACTTTCCGCCAAATCCCCATTTCCTCCCCAAATTCGCACTTCAGGATCGCTTTTACTTTTCTAATCGCAAAACCTTCTCAAGAAAAATCAAGGGCTAAATCAACTAAAGTTTGTTTAAGTATAATTTAGCTTTGCAATCACAAAATTTGTGGAATTTTGTTTTCCAACGATTTTAAACTTTTAAATTTGTATGCTCTATATTCAGGACGAATTTGAATCTTTAATTGGAATTTGCAAGCGACACCCACTTAACATGAACCTAACTTCTGTGATGTTTTAGTTTGGTCGTTTCTATTTTATATGTGTAGAGCAGTTGTATTCGACTAATCTTCTATCTTAATTGTGTGTGGAAACTACCAACCGGAAGTTGTAGTCATTTCATTTTACTCTCCTTCAGAATGATGGGTGCTTAAATTTTATACGTATGCTGAATGCTTCTAATTTGCCATTCTAAATTTCGTTAATTGATTTGTTAATATACGTGAACATGGTTTTATGGTTGTAGGATTTCAGTTTTGCTTCCACTGTTGCAGTGAGGTATAATGTGATACTGACAGTGTTTTTATGGCTTGTTTCGTATAAAATTGGAATTTCTTTGTAAATGGTAATAAAAAATTTGACATGCAGCATTTATATTACATACGTTCATTCGTTTGATGATTTAACTGCTTAAATTTTCTTTTATACTATCATGATAATGGGCACATGCAGCATAGAATCACTAGATCTTCAACTACCTTGTTTTTAGCATAATTTAGATCATTTCATACAAGCATTCTTATTCCTTGTTATTATACCATGCTCTTATCTAATATGTTTGAAAGTTTACCATGCTCTTATCTAACAGTTTACCATTATCTAATATGTTTGAAAATTGTGTAATAGTTTGACAGTACTACATCAGATTAGTTTTAAAAGAATTGACCAAAATGCTTACAGATGCATGTGACCATGGTAGGGGCTAATAACCGCAACATTCTCCCTTTCCTTAAAGTAATGCAAGATTAACTAATAACAGCACATGTTATCTTAAAGTAATGCAAGATTAATTTTTTTAGTAGAATATAAAGTAATGCAAGACATGTTGCGTTGACTCTCCAGTTTGGATTTGTTGTCGAATGCTGCTCTTTTACATCATATTATATTATGTCTAGCATTTGTGGGGCAATGGAACAATTACACCACCCTAAATGTTTATTTATATGCCAAAATAATAATAGTATACACTATTTGGCAGCAGAAAACATAACACAGAAGTTTATATGCAATTGTAAAAGGAAAGATGCAAAATGGGTATTTTAAATGCATAAATTATAATATTTTACCAGAAATATAAATGTGTATACAATGGTAATTCTAAATTTGAATCTTATTTTGAGAACTTTGACTGAATTTGAATCGTTGTGTCATTTTTTGTCGTAATATTTTATTATATGTGCTTTTGCTCTATTCATATAAGAAACGACATTGAATCAATAATCTTTATTTTCATAATGAATTAGGTGATCCATGATTTTTTGCTAATTTCAGAACCTATCTCGAGAGATTGGATAAGAATTCGACATAGGAACAGGAACGAATATATACAAGGTGTTCGACATTTTATGAATTTCGTGAAGCATCATTCACCACTTGATTTTGAAATATGCTATTGTCCTTGTATAAGGTGTAGAAATTCTAAAAAATTGCCTTTTGAAATAGTTGAGAAGCATTTAATTTTTTATGGTATGGATCCAGCATACGATGAATGGTTTTTTCATGGAGAAAGTAATGGCATTGAAGTAATGGTCAATCCTACACCCCATGTTGTCAATGATGATTTCTTGTCTCATCAATTTCAAGAGGAAAACCCAATAGAAGGTGGTCTTGGAAATCTTGTTGATGATGTATATGGATTATCTCATGGTACACAAGCAACTTTTGGTGGAAACCATGAAAAAAAGTATAATGAATACAAAAGAAAAGAAAGTGAAAAATTATATCCTTCTTGTGAAGATGGTCTTACAACATTAAGTGTCCTCATAGAGCTTCATGGCTTGAAAAAAGAATTCAACTGGTCAGGAAACAGTATGACCGAATTGTTGAAGATGTTGAAACTATGGCTTCCAAAGAAAAATACACTACCCGATAAGTACCCTACAATGAAAAAAATATTAAAAGATCTAGGAATGAATGTAAAAGGAATACATGCCTGTGAAAATGATTGTATATTATTTTGGAAGGGGTATGAAGATGCATTGGAATGTCTGCAATGTAATACTTCGAGATTTAAAGTTCAAGAACATGGGAAAATAGTCGAAGTCACAAAACAACCAAGAAAAGTTTTGAAATATTTTCCCACTATTCCTAGATTAACTAGGTTGTACATTGTACCTTGGATAGCCCGAAAAATGTTATGTCATAGTGAAGCAAAGCCTTCTTGGGACTCCATGCGCCATCCTATTGATTCGGCTGAATGGAGATCGCTTAAAAATAGATGGCCGGATTTTGCTACTAACGGAAGAAATGTTTGGCTTGGTATTGCTACTGATGGATTTAATCCTAGTGGAGCTCAATCTAATAGTTATAGTTGTTGACCCGTGTACATGATCACATATAATTTGCCCCCTTCATTATGTATGAAACCCGATTTTCAAATGTTATGTTTGTTGATTCCTGGACCTAGAGCACCAAGCCAAGGCAATGATGTATACTTAGAACCTCTTATGGATGAGTTAAAGCAACTTTGGATAGGAGTGCCTGCATTTGACATGGATAAGAAAGAGCAATTTACACTGAGAGCGATGCTTTTGTGGGGAATTCATGACTTACCAGCATTTGGAAATTTATCCGGTTGTGTGACACATGGTTACAAAGCATGTCCGCTTTGTGTTACTGAGACCGAGTCATAATGTATTGGTAATAAGATTGTTTATACAAAGTATAGAAGATTTTTGAATAATGGTCATCCATATAGAGCATTGAAATATGGATGGTACAAAGATGTAGACCATAAGGAACCTCCCACACGATTGGTAGGATCGGCACTTTTGGAAAAGCTTGCTCATATCAAATATGTACCGGGTAAAAAAAATTAAAACGTAAAGAATTTGATGATGGTGATGAAGATCATTTTGTAAATAAGAATGACAATGAAGAAAGACCAGCATGGTATAAGAAGTCGATTCTTTTTACCTTAGAGTATTGGAGTAGTCATAAAGTGTGACATACGATTGATGTGATGCATACTGAAAAGAATGTAGCGGAACATCTTATTAACTTGTTTTTTATAGGAAACAATCTTCCAAGTTTGCATTTGATAAGACTTACAAAATTCAATGCTGCCAAGTCTTAAAAGGTGCAAAGCTTCCATCATGCTTTTCAACAAAGATAGGCAATTTAGTCAACGTTCAACCACCTAGCTTGAGCATTAGAAAATCATATGATTATCATATCATTCTTCAATATTTTCTTCCAATCGTGGTTCAACATGCCTATCCAAAATGTCGCGACTTAAGACGTGCAATTTTGCAAGTATGTTTATACTTCAAAATTATTTGTTCGAAGGTTTTAGTTCGAGAGTATGTCCAAGCTGCTAAAGATATGATTTTAGAGGCGTTATGTGTGTTGGTTCACTACTTTCCTACTCACTTCTTTGATATAAGCATACATCTAATGTTGCATTTAGTTGATCAAGCATTACTTTTTGGACCTGTTAATTATATATGGATGTATCCGTTTGAGAGGTACGATACATCTTTACAAAATTACTTGTTTTATATTTAAAAATATATATATATAAGGTAATATATTTTTTGTTTCTTGACTAGAGCTATGAAGGAGTGTAAGAACATACCAAGTAACAAGCGATATGTGGAAGGCTCAATTTCCGAAGAGTATCTTGTTTCAGAATCTATTAGATATGCAATGGAATATATGCCAAATCCACGTATGGGTAATCATAGTTCTACACAAGCGTCATTTTTGGATGAGAACGACAATGATATATACGAATGTTTAATTATGGAAGGCAAAAATATCAAGTTATCTAGTGTGCAACATACGCAGATTTGAAGATGGATACTTTTCAGAATTGACATACCAGATCTTGGTGATTATTATAGGTTTGTATTTTTTGTGCATTTCGTAAGGTATAACTTATATTTATTGAGAATATTACTTATAATTTGTAACGAGTATCGGTTGTCCTTAGAAGATGCTCAGCGTGTTAAAAAAAAGACTACAGACAAAGGCAGAAGTGGTAGTACAATCTGAATTATTGATCGGTTGCACAATAAGGTTTGTCGAACTTGCTTCCTAGTTCATAGTTTAATAATAAAAATAATAGTGTTTAATATATTTCAGTGGATTTAACAGCTAATTGAAGAAAAAAGCATGGATTCAATGTTGTGGCGTTATGTTAGTGGACCACAATGGGAAGCTAGAACTCATCTTAAGTATAGAATCAATGGTTATATATTCTCTCTATAACATTATGATAACACATTATCAACCCAAAATAGTGGTGTTTGCATGAATGCGATTACAACATTTGTTGCAAGCGCGAAAGATTTAAATCCTATGGATGATGATACTATGTGGTATGGTGTTATCAAAGAGATAATTGAAGTTGATTATTATGAATCTCAACATGTAGTATTCTACTGTGATTGGATCAATGTAGCAGATAAATCAAATAGCAGTAAGATTTGTAGTGACTCCAATTTGTTGATGGTGAATCTAAGGAAATTGAAAAGCAGTAGCGGAGAATATGACGAGCCCGTCATTCTATCGTCCGAAGCAAGTCAAGTCTTTTATATAAGTGACATGCATGATCCTAATTGGTCCATCGTACAACACTCGCCTAAGCGCATGACTGATAGCATAGATGATTATGAGATGTCAATGAGCTTTCAATCTATTTTGAAGGAGCAGCCTAATTTAACTGCATTGTTGAAATGTATCGAATCAAAATAGAAACACTTGATTGAACAATAATTATTTTGCTTACTTGTTACAATGTTGTATTGATTACTATACACTTGGGTATGTTTCTCTATTGTTGAATATTTTTGAAGTTATAACACTTGTCTTGAATGCATCATATTAATACTATGATTTAATCTTTTTGTGTATAATTGATACCGTTTACAAATATGAATTGGTATGAAAAATAAATAAACATGGATTAAGCTTTTGCTATGTTCTCCATCCTGGATGAGCCATTATCCTATAAATTTTCTTTTATGCTTTAATATGCATTCATTGTCTTTAAATTATTTGCATTGTAGAATGTCAGGCAATTGTAATGTCATGTCACTACATACAAATGACGCAGAGGAAGTTGATGTTCCTCATCCCCCTCCAAATAAAAAGTACTCAATAATTGTGGACTTAGAAGGTGAAAAAGGCAGTGATGCAAAAAAATGGGCCTCTCGTTGTGGTGTTTTGCTTCGTTCTCTCATTCCAATTGGTTATGAAGGATGGAATGATGTAGATGTTATTTTCAAAGATAGCCTGTGGAAAGCACTAATGGTACGTAACTGTTTATTCATAATATATTTAACTATTTATTCGTAACTGTTTATACTTCATTATGCTGGAATCTGTTTTGTCTGGTTCATCTACAACTTGTTTTTTTGTACTCTTGCCCTTTTTGTTTAGCTGTTGTGTCTTACTACCTTGGTACACTCTGGTTATCATTTCAGTTGTTGTGCATCTCTGTTGGTTTTCTTAGTCTGGACCTTGAATAGCCTGAATATATATATGTATACATATGTTTAAACCTTGCCTTGTTATGCCATCTCTGGTGTCTCTCTTGTACATGTTCATTCTGCCTGATATATACCCTTCTATTTTGCTGTCCCAAAAACTATTTGATTAGTTTTTAACAACAGACAAGTGAACTAAAAAATAATTAACACGGAGAATTGCAATTTTGCATACAATAACTATGGAAACCACACACATTCAATGTTCCAAAAGTTTGCAGATAAGTTCGGTATCAAATATTTTAGGTCACAGCCTTTAGCAATCGCAGTAGCATGTTGTTGTCACTATAGTCTCATTAATGCAAAGTTTTGTTATTTTGCGAGTAGCATGTTGTCGCATTAAGTTTTTAAAATCGCAAAATAGAAAACTTAATGGTATATTTTAGTCAACTAAAAAGTAGCTAAGTCAAACAGTGAGCTATGGACAAATGATGAAATAACAAGAATGATTAATGCCAGAAAATGATATCTGCTAATTGGAAAAATACCCCAAATTTGAATGATTAATGCCAGAAAATGATATCTGCTAATTGGAAAAATAAATGAATAAGCAAACTATCTAACAGCTTGCAAAGATAGGAAAACCAATTTACGTTAGATAGATAGAGCTTAAATAATGTTTGATGATATCCCATATTCATACATTGCGCAGCTTGTATGTATTTTATGTTAGATAAAGCTTTTATTTATGTATGACTATCGATATTATTGATGTTGGAAGAGCATATATGTATAGTATAAAGGAGCACTTATTGAGATATATTTGCAGAGAGCATATAAGTAGAACCCCACCCCTTGCAAGTAGTATCGAACTATAATTAGTATGGTCCTGCTTTTTAGATTGTGCTCTCTTTGTCATAAAAGATTCATATATGATTGTTCATGTAAGATTTACACATTTAAGCCCGAAAAAAATGGCTGCATGGTTAATGTAAAATTGAAACGTAAGAGGTGCTAATTCCATTTATCATGACAAGTAATGGTTCAGCTTAAAATGTAATATAAGATTTATTTAAACGGTGTTGGTTTAGGTTAAGTATGAGTGTGTTTTTCTACTGTTAAAGTAGTTAAGATGATTTTGTTGCTCTGTTTGGGAAGAAAACCTGAACTGAGTTTTGCTGGGCTGAGGAAACAGAATGCATAAAACAAGATCTTGCAAGATGGCAAATTTTGAGATTGTTACTTCTAATAGCTTTGATGTATTAAGGGCTTTGGATGATCTAGACATAAATTACAATCTATTACAGCAGGATGGGTTAGATTATGGTGTCATGATCAGCTATTTAAATGATAAATTGGAGGATGAAAATGGTTGCAGGAATATTGTTATTTCAGATGATGATATTGGAGTTTTGTGTTGTGATACTAACAATGTGCACAGGGACAATCAAACTAGTTCCAATGTAGATTCAAGTGTGCACAGTGATACTGAAATGGAAGATGCAAATGGAAATGTTGTCATCATCAGATGTTTAGATGATGAAATAGTAGTAAAAGATGATAATAGGAATGTTATTACTTGTGATGGAGTTGATGAAGAATAGTGATACTGAAATGGAAGATGCAAATGGAAATGTTGCCGTGGTCAACTGTTTAGATAATGAAATGGAAGTGAAAGATGATAGTAGGAATGTTATTATTTTTGATATAGTCGATGAAGAATCACACTGTCTAGTTGCTAACGCATAGAGTATCTCAAAACACTCATGTTGCTTCAACTGTGCACACCATAAATATCTATGCAGTTGTTGCTCTGTTTGGGAAGAAAACCTAAACTGAGTTTTGGTTTAGAAACACCCAATTGGTTGATTGCATTCTAATATTATTGAGATATAATAGATTAACATTGTTAGAAGTTGCAAAGTCTTTGACAGTTGGCATAATCAGTGTAGATAAGTTAATGAAGGGTGAATTCAACTTGTTAAATTCACCACACATTCAACTGTACTAGCATACTAACAGTAGAAGTTAGGCAAAAATACATACAAGCTGCCCAATGATATGAAAACTAATTGTAGGTTAGAACACGGTTACTCGCTGCTATTTCTCTAAATACAGGATATGCAAATCGATGCTCATAAATTTTCCAACGTATTAAAATTTCAGAGTTATGATAGAGATTACTATTTGAATATATGCAAGCTCAAGCTTGCGACTTTCGCAATCTCAGGCAGTTTAAGCCTTAATTAAATAATGGCAACTTACCACTATAATTCATATTCCCATAGAAAAAAGTTTTTTATATGATTGAACTTGCTTTTATAGTTTATCTTATGCATTATAGTTTATCTCCTCCATATTTTGTTTTACAGTATTCATAATTTGACAGGAATTTTTTTTACAGTATTCACATGTTCATCATTTCCTATCAACCAATATGCAAGATATTGATAGTATATTCTTTAGTTTATGCTTTTAATTTATTTAATGTGCAAAATATTTTCAAGTTCAACTTTTGTTTATAATTTACTGGGGTATTATGCAGGCATTAGTTGAAGCAGCGAAGGAAAGACAAAAGGAAAACTCTAGTGTCAATGGTAGCAATGGAAGTAGAAGTTTTGAAGATTTTGAGAATGATCCCATTGCTGAAGTGTTTGGAAAGGAGAAATGAAAAAACTATTGTCGTGCAATTAGCTCTACATCGACTATGAAGCAAGTGAAGCTTACACAAGCATCAAAAGCAATAGCTAATTTCTAGGAAGATGAAGATAGAAAATGGAAAGCAAAGATGGAGAACAATCAAAATAGACTAACCGAAGAATTTAGATCGATGCATGCGACTATGATGAGTATGCAACAAAGTATGTTACAATTTATCAATCAGTTTGGAGGGAATGCGACACCAAGAAATGAAGTTGCTTCCAACAGTCAGCATGATAGTCCTAGAGCTAGCTTGGGTGTTCAATCCAATGGTGCTATTGGATCTTCCACAAGAGATAGGCAATCTGTAGTCTTATTGTCAGAAGAGTTGAAAGAGGTTGCTAAGGGGCCATCTTGGGACACAGAAAATATGCCACCATAGAGAGGTGATGAATGAGGAAAGAGTTGTATGGGTGGAGAAAGTGTTTGATCCAGAAGCACCTATTTATGAAGCACCACAAAGTGGTATTTACAAGCTATTTGATATAATTGATGGAGGTTTTGTTGTTTGGCCTGAGTGTCGTGTTCGTTGTTTGTAGGATCTAGAATTTATTTTGAAGTAATGTTAGAACTTGTAATATTTTGATTTCATACTCTTTAGTTATGTATGATGAACTTGTGAAATTTCGAATCTTCCTTTAATTTGTTGTCAAATATTTGTGCAATTTAAGTTGTATATTTGGATGCGTAATTGCTTATTGTTATCGAAATTCTGTAATTTTTGATATGTATGTACCTACTGTATTATAATAGACAATTTTGTATTGTAAATGCTAGCAAAAATGCAGCTCTACATGGTTTGGTAGCTGTAACGAACATATTTGTTACTAAAGACGAAATTTATAACGAGCGTAGTCGTTACTATTGATGAAATTTGTAACGAACAGGTGCGTTACTAATGATGAAATTTGTAACGGACAAGGTCGTGATAATTTAGAATGACAACCCCTTCTTCTACCATGAAAGGGGAAACTAAGTAACGGAAAATACCCGTTACAAACCGATGCAACTAATAACAAACTTTTTCGTTATAAAAATTTAGATTTCTAACGACAAAGTCCATTGGTAAGTGATATATCTAATAATGGGTAGAGGCCGTTATAAATATTTGTAATGACATACCTCACGCCTATACCGCTCAGGACTATATCTGTTATAAATTTCATTTGTAACGACTATATTCGTTACAAATACACCTTTTTGGTGTAGTGATAGTAAATAGTTTAACGGATCCTTAGGAGATGTGAATCACGAGCATCTCTTAAGTTAATGCACTCACGTTAGACACTGGATAGGAGATGTCAAATCCCGTAAACATCTCCAACGCCGTTTACACTCATATTTATTTACCGTTGATTTAACTTACATAAGATCTTTTAGTTCTGACTCGAGTGTTTTGTCTTTTCAATTCACTTGGGTCAGACTGAGCATTTCAGGATTTGAAGATTTTATTCTGGAGGACGAAGACGAAGATTTGTAATACTATTATTTACTATAGTATCCCTCTGCATCACATTTGTTTTGCTGCATTGTTATTATTCTTTGGTATGTGTAACTCTGATATATATAGTATAAGAATAATCAAATGTTTTGTAAAACAGCTTCATGAACTGTATATTTGATTATTTTATTTTTTCATTCCGCTGCAAGATTCTTTTTTTTTTCCTATCTTTTTTTTTCTCTTCCTCTGCTTTTTCTTATTTACCCCATAACAATCTGCCCTTCTATATGGTTTAAGTCTGACGTGTGTGGTTTATCGTCGATTTAAAGCGTGCCTAAAGGCGGGGCGTTACAATTTGCTTTGTTTCCTTTTATGCATGCATATTTTCATGAAGCCACTTGTATTTGAATTTAAATTCCTACAAAACAATAAAGAAATCCTCAAATGCAAAATTTATTTACAAAGAGATGAATGCCAGTTTTTGGAAATATTTATGAATGAAGGATTTGCTTTTAAATTAACATAAAATAAGTTAATTATAAGTTTTGGTTATTATCAAGAAATTTAAGAGCTTTTATTTGTCAAAATTTCCAACAAAAATGAAGTTATCAAAGAAAATACACTATAGTTTAACTCGTTGTTTCTATTGATAACGCAATATGACTATGAAATGATCCTTAGTTGATTATCAAAGTTTATCAAAGTGATGTTTTCATTTCTTTTCAATAACAAGTCAAATCAAACAAGTTAAAATAGTGCTTGGATTTCATTTGCTTACTCTCTCTATTTGTTTGTTTGAAAATTTTATGGTTGTAAACAATACTTACATGTGTCTAACTCAGATAAACTGAGGCCAGATATATTACCCATGCATACCTTGCAGACTTATGTGAGGGGAATACAGAGCGTGGCGAGTGAACACATAAGTGTGAACACTTATCGAATGTAGGCGTTATTAATAATAGAATTTTTTTATATACACACACCTAACTTAGATAAACTAAGTCCAGAAATACCGGCCGGGCACTGTCTTTCGAGCTTATGCGAGAAGGGTACATAGCATGGCGAGTGAACACACAAGTGTGAACACATGACTCTAGGTGTTTATTAAAAATATATACATATATACATGAATATTTTTTTTGTTTTTTTGTTTTTGAGAGGGAGTTTCGCGAAATCATCTTAGCACTTTTTAACTTAGAAGACAAAAAAAATGTTATATCCTTTATTTTAAATTCACCACTTTTTAAAACGAAAATTTTCAATTAGGATTTACTTCATAATTATCAGCATGAAATTTCCTATATACTAGTTAAACCATTGTTATTTGTAATCAAACTTTATTTTTATTTTTGTTAAGACAAATAAATTTTCAAAAATTATAATTTAATTAACCAAAACCATTTATTTATCCTATAGTGTTTCTTTAAAAATAAATCAAAAATGCTTTAAATTTTTTTATTTTTGAGATTATTTTTTGTTTTTTAGTTTTGAAAGAAAGTTAAAAATTAATCATGAAAAATCAAAAAGAAGATGAGTCTCCTCGCACACTGGTTTTGACTGTGTCCCCATAGTCAACCCAAGTGAAAGGAGAAAAATAAAAAATAAAAAGGCCTTTTTTTATAAGAAAATGAACGGTGTTTACACTAGATCAAAAAGTATATCGTCAAAAAGTAAATGAAACGATCTTCCAAAAACCGATTCATTTGTCTCGCCAAGTATATGAGACGCAGTTTAAGCTCAGAAAACCAAATCGTAAAAGATTCAAAGTTGAGTGTTGATTCAGAAAAACGAACGTAGTTTTATTATAAGTCGTTCGAGTTGTTTTATTTTCAATGATTTTTGGGGTACATAGAAAAATTGGTTGAAGTTCAAATTCTTTAAAATTATCGATTTCAAAATCAAAATGGTGATTGAAATCTTTCCATTCAGAATTCAACAACTCGTTTTCGAAAAGTTCAAAGAATTTATGTTCATTGAATTCATCTTTCTTTGTTGGACTATCAACAACTTCATTACATGTCTCAAGTTCAAAATCCAAAGCTGTTGTATTTAAAATTTTCAAATCGAGAAAAGAAAGATCGAATTTTAAATTTGGTTCCACACCCTCAAAAGAATTGAAATCCAACTCATTTACCAAATTTTCAATAACTTCATTAAGATTCTCATTTTCAATTTCAAAAGTTGTTATTTGAAAGTCATTGATTTGGGTAAAAGGTGGATTATCGCTTCACTGGTTACACGTTGGAATTTGATTTTGTTTTTCACGTTGTTTCATATATGTTTCAAACAACAAATTTGTGTGATCATCATAATTTTCGTTCATTTGCTCAAAAAAAATCCAATTTATAGTTATTAGCATGAGGATTTTCACTTTGACATTGTTGAAAACAAAGATTTTCAATCATAACGTGGTTAAGATTATTCCCATTGCCAAATTCATTCGAAAAGTTGTTTCCATTTCATTTTGAGTTTGAAATTCATTTTGGAGTTAAAAATTGAATTGGCATGGGCTATACTCGAAGTCATCTGAAATTTGAAGTGAATTCAAATTTTGATTAATTTGAAAATTGACTTAAATTATCACACAAATAAGAATTACACAAATCATTTATATTTTGATTTTGTTGTGTAGAGAGTTCAAATAAAGATGAAATGTTATTTTCAAGAGTCAATGGTTGGTCATTATTATGAAAATTTTGTTGTTCAAAATTCAAATTGTTTACAGAATAGTTGTCGTTAAAATATCCATACGAACTCGGAGTGAAATCATATGGATTATATTGATTTTCACAACTATTGTAAAATTCAAGTGGGTAAGAAAGCTCAGACGTTTTCAAGAATTTTCTTATAACGGAAAAATAATTACAAAAGGAATTTATCGTTCAAAAAAAGGGAAAATTGTTTTTTATTTTTATTTTTGGATTTTCAATTTTGTTTTTGTTTTTGAAAAGATTTTATATTTTTTTGGATTTTTTATTTTCCAAAGAAAAAAAACGAAGTAAAATTTTTTTTACGAGAAGAAAACTACTTAAAAGTTAAAACTAATAAAAACAAATAAAAAAAAGTTAATTCCTCAAACAGCCCGACCCAATAAAATTAATAAAAAATTACACTCTTTCCCCTTAAAAAAAAATCAAACCCCATTTTCATTCCTAAAACACATTGAAACATGATTTCGTGTTCGTTCCCAAAAGAAAAAATAAAATAAAAAATTGTAATTCCACAAAATCAAATTGAACTTTCCTGAACAAATTTCTCGCTCATTTGATTTTTTTGTGTTGGTCAATTCGGCGATGGAAGGATTGAGCATTAGGAGATTAGCGAAGTTGCGGTGAAAAGGTCTGGGGAGGATCTTGGTCGCGATGCTGCTGGAGTTGCGAATTCGAGGGAGTTCGATTTGGTTGTGGCGCTCGATTTGTTTTGGTCACGGTTGGTTTTTGGGTTGGAGTCGATATCTGGTTTAGTGGTGACTGCGATTCTCGACTTGTAGTTTGAGGCGTTTACGTGTAGTTGGTGATGGCTCACGGGAAGAGCACGAAGTTGAGTGCTGATTGGGGAGGTAGCGGTTGCAATGAACGGGAGCATCAGGCGTTCGATTTTGGCGATGGAGTGGTCGGAATGACTGTTGAGAGGTAGTTTCTTTTTTTTCGATATGAATAGCATTATGCTTCTAGGCAGTGGGCAGGGGAGTTGAAGTGGGTTGCGATTGTTTTTTCTTTCTTCTTCTTTTCTGTCGATTGTGGTATCGTGGGACAGTGACTTGGTGGAGATGGGATTGAAAACAAGAATGGATGAAGATGTGAATGGAAGAGTTTGGGATTGCAGTTGCTGGCAGGTTGAGTGATTGAGCAGTTTTTGTTTGGAGGTGATGAAGAACTATAGTGATGAAGTGAATTGGGAAGTAGCAATTTTGATGTTGGGGTTGTTGAGGCAGTTAGTGGGTGGATGGCACAGGCAGAAGTGTTGAACATGAGATGGTAGGATTGTGTTTGAGAAAGTGGTTAGAGGATGTGCAGTCTGTATAACAGTGTGTATGACAGTGATTGTTTGATGGTTGTAGGCAAGGGGAGTAGTTGATGCAGTGTAGGAGAGCAGGCTGAGCTCCATTTTGAGAAATGGCGAAGTTGTTTAATGGTTATATGCATGTATGGCCGGAGGTAAGGTGATAGCGACTACTTGAAGGCGGAGAATTTTTTTTAGATAGTGAATTTTGGATAGATGTTAGTGGAGTATGTATGAAGTGGTAGGCTTGTATGAAGAAGTGGTGGATTATAGAGTTGATGGAGAAAAGTGTTCAGGTTGAAGTGGTAATCAAGTGATGGCTGTTGAAGAAGTAAGTGATGAATTGTGGAGGGTAAGTATGTATGTTGTGAATGTGAATGCGGTCTGCACAGATGACAGTTTATGGTTCGGTTTGCATTTATGTTGAGTAATGCTATTGTCAGTATTTGATTGAAGTGTTATTGTCTGGGTGGTTGTATATCAGGCGAATGCAAGACAATTTGTAGTTTATGTGGGAAGTAGTATGTGCAGTTTGGAGTTTTTGAACTAGAGATGGTTAGGGAGTTGTCGCAGAAGTTCAATAGGATAGTGCACTGCAGTTGTCTCTGGTTGCAGAGGTGGTTGTATGGATGTGAAGCACTGTTTTGGTTGAAGGTGTGTACTGAGGATGATGGCAATGGAGGAATTGTAAGTATGAAGCAAGGAAGTATGGTGATAGAGCAAGATGTAGTTGTGGTTTGAAATTTTTGTAATGTTTGTAATGGCGGGTGCTTTTGTAGTGTGTAAGTGCACAAAAAGTGTGCACTATTGTTGCACAAAATTGAGAAGTGCTTGTGGTTAGTTTGGGTGGTGGCGTCTGATGGTAGGAACATCAGAAGGAGGAAGGTAAGGAGGATGCAGAATGGTGTCTGAAAGTGGGTATTCAAGTGTTTGTAGACTGGAGACTCAGGAGGGGCTGTAGGAAGACCAATGACAGGGAGGGGGAGTGTACGGAACAGTTTTAGGCAATCAAGTTTATAAAAAGAAATTGAATTATAAATTGTAATTGAAAATTGAAATGTAAATTGGAAAATGAAATGAATTTTTTCTTTTCAAATGAAACTAATGAAACTGTGTGTGTGTGTTTTTTTTAATATGAAATGCAAATGGAAAAGGAAACTAGCAAACAGTAAACAACAAAATCAAAATGTATACAAAAATCACATAAACACTCAACAGAACAATAATTCTTTTAGATGCAAACATGAAAAATAAAAACATATAAAAATCAAACAACAATAATTCGAATAATAGAAAATAAAATCAAAGCAAATTCTTCAGCAACGGTGCCAAAAACTTGTATAACGACGAGTTTTCTATTGGTTTAGAAAATAGTCGAAATTTTTTAAACGAAAATAACCGCAAGCGCACGGTGTATAATTGTAGCATGTATACGAGTATGTGTCGATTCACATGGAATTGTTTAGATTTTGAAATTCTATTCAATCAAATTAAACCAAAGTCGAGAGAATGTTAACTAATTAAAAGAAAGTAAAAACAAACCAAAACTAAGGAGAATAAAAATACGAGATTAAAGAGAAATTTAGAGGCAAATCTCCTCTCAGGATCGCATAAATCAATAAAATGAAATTATGATCTTTTTTTGTCATTTGTGATTTTAGTTGATGCATTTATCATAAGCATGGCCTAATTGTGTTATTAATTAACACACTTAAACCATCAGACTTTAGTGCACCATCTAACCCACTTACTAACTTTAATGAAAATGATATGAAATTAAAAGTAGAATCTATTTTAAGCATGACTTATTAACTATTGAATTAGAAACATAAACCATCAAATATTGATTCTAAATTCACTTCCATTATCATGATTATATATAAATGAAGAGGTAATTAGTGATTTATGCGACTAAGCACAGCCTATTTGTTTTAAACAACATAAGCTATCAACTTCAATATTAAACACAAACATCTAACTTTCCATTAAGCATAAAAGAGACACAAATGAAAAATTATATTGCATCTACATGATTCAAGATAGCTTCAATACCCCTAAATTGTAGGGATTAACCTCTCATATTTGCTATTAAATCAACAAACGTAGAAAATAAAATGAAATAAACAAGAGGAAAAGAGAGCAAAACGAAAAGAAAAGCCAAGTAAAAGAAATGAACACTAAGCTACTAACAAAATAAGAAAGAGAGCGTGTAAATGTAAAAGAACATTAACTAAATTGCATAGAAAGAAAGATTAAATATGAAATAAAAAATGGCTAAGTAGCCATGAAAAAGAAAAGAGCTTTGTTTATTTTTTTGTTCATAAACTAAAACTAACTAAGAGGAAGAGGAGGGTTACATGAAGATATGTGGTATTTATACAAGTTAGAAACCCTAATTCATTTTTTTGGGAATGTCCAAAATACCCTTGAGGTAGTGTGGCCACCAAGTAATCATTAACATGTCTTAATCCCTTACTTAAATGTACATGAAGCTTTAATGGCCTCTTAGCATGTGCATTATCTCATAATTGAAAATCATGGTAAGTGGGTGGGTGGGATCCTTCATGTTCATGAGTTTGAATTATTTTCGTATTCATTTTCTTTGTTTCCTTTTGTGCATGCATATCTTCGTGAAGCCACTTGTATTTGAATTTAAATTCCTACAAAACAACATAGAAAATTTTCAATTAAATTTTAGACAATTAATGTATGCACAAAAACGACCATTTTGCCCTTAGATGAAGATGAATTTGCGACGATTTGAAATAATTTGAATTTTTGGTTTAAACAGGTTAAAATACCCAATATGATCATTTATTTAATTTAAATAGATTAATTATGGTGGTAAAAATATGCACATTTACATGCACATCGTTAGTTATTACTTAAATTCAATGACAAGGCACTATGGTACCCTCACCACTATACATCTTTAGATAAGATGTACCAAGGTCGAAAACCTTTTAACCCCTGCGAATCAGGACCGAAATACCCCTTACTAGGTTATAACTGAATATGATCATCATCTCGGTTGCTTTCCAACCTTTCATCGAGAGCTTTCATGCACATAATAAAAATCCATAAATTTATTATAGTTGTATAGAAAGGTGATAATCATACCCTAATGTCGGCGAACTAATAGCCGTGCGACATCTCCCCTATTTAGGTCATTCCTGGTTGTTGAGGCTTGATGCTACGTTTTACCTTCTCTAGAAAATCCCACTTGAAATACTAACACTGTCTTCTAGAAAACAAGGCAATGCTATCATTCATCCATACAAGTTGTTCAGGATATGAAAAAACCGAAGGCACTACTTCTACTACATCCATTTTGGAATCATCATCAAGATTAGTAGCAAGTAGTCCTTGTAGTTCAAAGAACTCTGTCCTTGATTGTCTTTAATTCGAACATTTTTGCCAGTTCAAAGTGGTTTTCAGATAATATATCTGATCTCGATCTCTTCGAACCTTTAATGGTAGTTTTAAAAACAGATCAACGTTTGATAATCAGTTGTTTAACTATCAAATAAACAAAAAAATTCAACCAGAGATTTAACCAAGCATGGTCAAGCACAAAGCATCCATTAAGCCTCTTTAATTAATAGTTTCATTCGTCAAAACCAATATGTAAATACTTATATTAAAATACCTTTACAAAGATATATTCACAAATCTTCTCTACTTTTTCCAATACCTTGAAAATATTTATGTACCTATCTCAATTGTATAAGTATATTCACAAATCGTTTCACTTTCAAAACTTAGAAAACTATTCCATATACTTATATCAACAGTATTAAGTATATTTACAGAACCCCACATTTCCAATACTTAGGAAATGTGCCCATATACTTATCTTAATGGTATAATTATTTTCACAAACCTTAAGATTACATTTTTCAAAATCATACTCAATTGGGTTAAAACATGTGTCATTTAAAAACATTAATAACAATAAATTCAAAACACTTTCCTTTTTGGTGTAAGTAAATAAATCGTATAAAAATTAGACAAATATACTTACCACCACTTTTCAATTTCAAATAGTCACATCCCTTGATTAGCAATGAGATCAGATAAGTTAGAAAACTATCATTGCCTTGATACACATTCTTAATTCTCAAGATAGAGACGAGTTCCATGCCTTGGAATTTGGTGTTAAGCTTGAAAAGAATACTTTCCCTTCCAGCATAATTTTGAAATGATCGTTTATGGAAATCAAATCTTATTCTTTTTTTTAAACAAAAAATCTTTTACAAATCCCTTTTGTCAAACTCCTTTATAAAACTCTTTGTATTTATAAACTCTTTTATATTTACAAAATCCTTTTATAAAAATATTATTTATAAAACTCTTTTTATAAATCTCCAAATTTATCTATAACTCTTTTTATACATTTCCAAATTCGTTTATAACTCTTTTTTATAAAATTCCTTTGATAAATTTTCAAATATAACTAAAAACTCTTTTTATAAAACTTCATTTAAAATTCTCATTTATAAAACTTCGTTATATAACCTCTTTGCTAACTTTAAACCTCATATACTTATCCCAAATCTCTAATTGCAAAACCGGCACAAATACTTTCCATAAAACGATCCTGTCATATATCATTAAAAATCCACAAATGTGAATTACTATACCAAATTATAAAACACTATCATTTCTCTTTTATAAAATATTGTTTATAAAACTATTTTTTTATTTTGAAAACCCCATTTATGAAACCATTCTTTTGTTTATAAAGTAACATTTATAGATCTATTCTTTTTATACATCTTATAAAAACGTTTCACAATTGTTTTTCTCAAAATATCTCTATCACCTTTTAAAATAGAATCACTTTATAATAAATAGATAAATTATCCTTTATTTTTCTAAAAAAATAAACAGTCATTTTTATAAGAACTTTTCTATATAAGTAAGCACTTCTTGAAAGAAGTTTAAAATATTTACATATATACAAATATTAGAAAAGAATAATAAAAAATGTTAAAGTAGAATAGAGAAGTACAAAGATTATTTTTAACTAAAATATTGCGGAAATCCAAAAAGGTCAGATTAAAAATCATTTTTCAAATCGAAACCATTTCCAAATCAAAATAGCAACTAATAGCATTTTTAAAATACTATAATGAGGTCAATAGTTACCATATCACTTAGCCAATTCCATTACTACCTTTTTTCTAAGAAGGTTCAACTTAACAAATGCCAGTGTCACCTCCAATATGGCCAATTTATCAAATTTTTGCACTTACAATCTATGTATCGGTATGTCACTGAAATTGAAATCAATAGCCATGACTGGAATAAAAAATCACAACGACGGGAGATCTGAATTTCTCTACAAATTTTTCATGAATTTTATTTTAAATGTCATTCGCTTTTCAAAATCGGATATTTAGCCGAACCAAGCCAATAAATCATTTCAAGCACTAGAGCAATTATTAGTACCTACTATATATCAAACTAATTATCCAAAAAAGCGAGTTTAACTCACTAAAATTCCAATGGACGCTTAGGCATTCCAATTTGAACTAAATCGAACGACATTTGATTTTAGCTCAAATTTTCACTTGCTCCAAATTTGACAAAACCAGTTCCATTGCGTAGCTAACATTCGTACGAGAAAAACAAAAAAATCTCGCCTCGATTAGACCTCATATGAAACAGTTATGCATTTTATAAGTCTTGTGAATTTTAAATTAATTAAATATATTAACCCCAAATTTAAAATAATTACCCTCTAAATCTATTTCTTCCCTAATCTAACTCCTCTCTGCCTGTACAAGTCTCATGCACCAAACCTACCTTCAACTCATGCACACACACTAGTTGCTTCCATCACTCTCCACGAAAACCAAATTCGACACCTTCATTGAAATTCTCATCGCAATCTCTACTTGTCGGACACCCTTACATGCAACTCGAACCATCGTGCACTAAAGCAACTGATACCCTCCATTCGTGCAACCTACTGGTTGCGAACCTTATTTCCTAGCCGAGTTTTACCAAATTTCGCCACAAGGTGCTCCTCCATGTCACAAACCTAATGCAATCAACGCTATCCCTTAACTCCTCCTGTATCAAACTCCCAACAAAACCCACATTTTCCCCTTTACTGTCGAATGACCTAAACAGATGACGCACTACACAACACCTATCCCAAATTGAAGATCCCTCCAAGACAAGCCCAAAGATTCTTGTTTTAGAATTTATAATTGAGTAATTTGCTTGATTTTGATTTTTGAAGTTTATGTTTTTTAACAGGAAACGAAAATAGAAAGGAGAGAAAAGTGGGAAATAAAATGATGAAAAATCAAAGTGTGTCCAAAAAGCCAAGTTGATGTTTCGTTTATTCAAATATTTTCGACATCTTGCAACATAGAATTATGTTTGTGTACAAATAGAAAATGATAAAACAAAAATACGATCGAGCACAAAAATATGATACAATTCCAAAACAATAATAATATACAATGGCTAACCTATTCAGTAAAATCATAAAAATACAAACGTTTTCCGAAAAATCATCAAACGATAATTTAAATATTTTTCCAAATTAAAAATTATGGAAAAATCAAGTAAAGAAAAATAAAAATTTGTCTTTAATAATAGAGTCGTTTTATTAAAAATATTTATTAATTTTCAATCAAATTTGAATATTTAAGTAGAAATATTCCCATTCAAAATGTTAAATTTTTTGGATCATTACACTTGGATTTCCATATTAACAAAACTCAAAATCACATATGGATTCCTACGTCTTGAATAGATCACGAATAACTACATGTGTTCGAGCGTCTTAAACGGATCTTGATTCTCCACATAGATTCCAGCATTCCAAACTAATCATGAACCTATTCCAAAGAATAGAACACGCATAAGGTTTCAGAGTGGTTACTATTTTGGGTTATCTCATATAAGTTCACTCCCCTTACACTTGGATTTCCATATTAACAAAACTCGAAATCACATATGGATTCCTACGTCTTGAATAGATCACGAATAACTACATGTGTTCGAGCGTCTTAAACGGATCTTGATTCTCCACATAGATTCCAGCATTCCAAACTAATCATGAACCTATTCCAAAGAATAGAACACGTATAAGGTTTCAGAGTGGTTACTATTTTGGGTTATCTCATATAAGTTCACTCAAGTAAAGAAAAATAAAAATTTGTCTTTAATAATAGAGTCGTTTTATTAAAAATATTTATTAATTTTCAATCAAATTTGAATATTTAAGTAGAAATATTCCCATTCAAAATGTTAAATTTTTTGGATCATTACACTTGGATTTCCATATTAACAAAACTCGAAATCACATATGGATTCCTACGTCTTGAATAGATCACGAATAACTACATGTGTTCGAGCGTCTTAAACGGATCTTGATTCTCCACATAGATTCCAGCATTCCAAACTAATCATGAACCTATTCCAAAGAATAGAACACGTATAAGGTTTCAGAGTGGTTACTATTTTGGGTTATCTCATATAAGTTCACTCCCCTTACACTTGGATTTCCATATTAACAAAACTCGAAATCACATATGGATTCCTACGTCTTGAATAGATCACGAATAACTACATGTGTTCGAGCGTCTTAAACGGATCTTGATTCTCCACATAGATTCCAGCATTCCAAACTAATCATGAACCTATTCCAAAGAATAGAACACGTATAAGGTTTCAGAGTGGTTACTATTTTGGGTTATCTCATATAAGTTCACTCCCCCGCTTATCGAATGCTCCAAAAACCAATCAGTAGATTTCTGGTAAACTCAACTCCGGTTATTTTGAAAATAAATAGATAATGCATAAGAGTGGAGATCATCTTCTAACAGGACCGATTTCCTTTTCATTTGTCCCAAAAGAGCAAAATCACTATATATGTACAATATAACATCAATGAAGATAACTATACCGTATAATTTTCGTATTTCTTGTAGATATTTCCAGAGTTAAATTTGATCAATTTCAACAATAATGAGAATGACTGCATAAGGGAAACTAAGTCCCACATACTTTCCATATACAAGTAATCACATAAGCATGATGGACACACATAAGAACAACTTCTAATCCCATTTGTATCTAATTAATCCTTTATTAATTAAAACTTCTTTTATTAGTAAAACTCCTTTTTATCTAATAAAACTTCTTTCCTTAATCAAAACTTCACTTATTAATTAAACTTCACTTTTTAGTTAAAATTTCACTATTCATTTCTATACATTTCAATACTCTCAAAAGTATTCATATACGTATCTCAATGGTATAAGTATCATAAATCAATAACAAGTTTTACGTACTTTAAACACAATCAAAGAGGTTAAACAAATTCTACTCAAATATTGTTGCTATAAACCCTTTTTCTCTTTTATACATCAAAACATATACTTTTCTATCTTTTTCTAGAGATTGCATGCTTGTTTTCTTTAAAATTCATTATTAAAGATCAAAGCATTAAAATCATTTAACAAAATTTTACCACTTAAAAATATTATTCAAGAGTTTAAAAAAACAAATGTTACTAAAATATTGTTTACAACAAACCTAAAACACTTCACTTAATCATTATCTTTAAAACTCTATTTAAAGATTAAATTACATTAATAAGAGTTTAAGACAAGTGTTACTCAAACATTGTCACGACAACCTAAAACATTACCTTTATAATTATCTCTTAAAAACATTCTCTTTTAAAAGATCCAATTATATTCCTAATTTAACAAGTTAATATACTTTTAATTAACTTTACAAATCATTAATTATAACTTAAGTGCTATAATCCAACTCTTTCTTTATCTCTTCATTTGAGACTTAACTTTCTTTTCTAAGCTTATATAAACACTTTAGAATGCTGAAAACAATTTAAAGGACAGTATTCTAAAATATTTAATAAAATACAAAAATCATTTCAAAGGATATTATATTATATAAACTTTAAAATACTTTAATAAATTTTTAACTGATTTTCTAAAACTATGTATACTTAAAAATACTTATCATATAGTTTAAAACATTTTATTCAAAACATTACTTCAAAATACCTTTTTTGAGAGAAATGTGTGATCCTCTAAAATAGAGGAGTACACACATATGTGTGTGTATCACTAAATACAAAAGTGCTGCCAACATGCCTGGCAGATAGCTAATCAAAATACAAAAAAATGGATATGACTCAGGTACAACTAGAATGAACTCCTGCAACGCTGCAACCCATTATAACTCATTATCGAGCTTCCGCAACACCACCACCCGTAATGAGATGTTAGAAGTATCCAAAAAACCATAAAGAAACTCAAAGAAGATGACATCAGATGATAGCACCAGCTGAGAGGGAGATGCCACGAAGCAAAAACGAAAAATCCGGAATGAAAGTCTCCCTGCAAATGGGAATGGTCTAGAATGAAGTACGTCACTCTATTGATGTGGAAGAACTGGAAAGAACGCCTCATTACAAATGCCTATAATCCAGAATGAAGAGCGCCACACTGCAGATGCAAAAGAACTCCTCACTGCGAACGTGAAAGGTCGACAATGAACGTCTCGCTAATACCCTGTTAGAAGTAATCCTGGGAACCTACAAATAGAATTTTAGCACCAATTCTGGCCTAAATCTATATCTGTAAATGGAAATAGATAAAACTATAAGTGTAACACACATATATATATACATATATGAAATTTATATGCATATTTTTGTATTAATGAAGAAAAAATAGTAATGTTATATATAAAATTATAAGATGGAAAAGCAACAAAAATAAGAAGCAGACTAAAAAAGAACCCAAACTCATTATGCCACATGTTGAACCAACACTAAAGAAAAAAAAAAGTGATATCAATATCAAAAAGGTAAAAAAAAAATTAACAAAATTAAAAGCTAAAATCATATAAACTAAAACAATTTAAAATTTTCCTTATGCTGCTTTAATTAAAAGGACATTATGATAATCAGCAAAAACATCATTTAAATTAGAAAAAATGTTAATGCTATTATTATTAATGTTAAAAATATTATTATTATGTTTAAAAATCTTAATACTATTACTAACCTTATTAAGCTATTTTTTGAAACGATTATTTTTAGCTAATTTATATTTAGGATTTGAGATCCAATTAAAACAAAATGATGATATTATAAAAACCAATTTATTAAAATAACTATTATTATTATTCTTAATAAGTCTCTAGTTTCTCTCAAATCAAATATAACAACAAATTATAATGAGTAAAGTATCAAGTAAAATTCTATTTTCCGTTTTAAACTTAAATCGTAAAATATTCCAATAATAATCGCAATCGATAATTTTAGTTATAAGACTAAAGTTAAAGATTTGGAGAGTAATATTCCAATAAGTTTCAGTAACTTATTTTGAAAACCTTAAAAAAGCATGTTTTACACTTTTAAAACCCTTTACTTTAAAATCCAAGACTAATTATAAAACATTATTGAATTTTAAACTTCTTTTCAAAAATACTTTAACGTTTTTTCATGAAATTCCTTTAAAAGATTCTAGAAAAATGTCTAAAGTATTTAACCTTTTTATTCTTTATAAAACAGAATTTTTGAAATGCAGCTATAGCGAACGTTTTTCTATATTGACTTGTGTCACTTCGCTTTCCAAATTCTAGAACTTGCTAGATCAATTTATGTAGATCAAAAACACCCAAACAGGTGTAAAGAACATATATATATATATAGAAAATTTGTCAAATACAGGGGATTTCAAAGAGCATTATAGTGACCATTACTCTTCTACCATTCACACACACTTAAACTTTATCAAACATATAAACAAGTAGTCTGGGCCATATACGTGTTATAGAGAATTAAAAGAGTGATTATAATGCATATATTATTGTTACTTGCTTTCCAAAATAAGGAGGTGTAACGATCCGAATTTTTCTTCGTTTAATTGTGAATATTTAAATGGTTTAAATATTTAAATTTGGAATTTTAATTTAGTTAGTAAGATTTTAAAACCGAAATTTTAAGCGATTTTGAAAATTTTGAAATCATCGATTAATCGACATGTTAAAATAACGATCCAGGGCATTGTCTCGGAATTCAACTAAACCAGTTCCATTGGATCCTCAATAGTCTATTATTATCGTTTTCCAAATTTTAGAGTGTTTGGAGTTACCGTTTGGTCGTTTGGGATATAAACGCGTTGAAATTAATATCGAAATTTAGTATAATGATTGGGTTAAAATAACTATATTCTCCATACGATCAAATTAGGACATAAAACCTTTTCCATAGTATTCGGAATAGGGGTATAATATTATAAACGCCTGACGGCATACTTCGATAGAAGATGAGATTTTAAGTTGCTAAACGAGATATTTTATAATAAAATAAAAATCAAATCAAATCAAAATTGTCTTGCCTTCTAAAACATGCCACATCACGTACGAAGGGACCTTTATCAGTTTTAAGTCGCATCCACTCCCTTCTGTTAATTGAACATGCAACCTTCCTTTCAAAACTATTTCTCATCTCAAAACTAGGATGGAAGTCTCGTTCAAACAAAATCAAAATCATCTCGTATAATAAAAAAATGAAGTCGCGCAAGCGTGCGCGAGGCCAAGCGCTGCAAAAGGAGGATGAGCACGACAGGGTGATGGAGGTAAAGGGGGAAGGCAAGGCCAGGCGTTGGTATGGAAGCACCGGCGACTTCAAAATGGGATCACGATTGCCTAGTCGGCGTCGATGGAGAGAGATCAGGGTTGCCGATGATTGCGTAATGGGAGCCACGCCTTGTGGAGGAGCAGCATGCAAGTGTGAAATTGGCGAGGCGGTTGGCAGCTACAGTCGAAGGGGGAAGAGGAAGTCGTGGGTTGCGTTGATGTGGTTCTATAGGATTTTCCTTGCTTTTTATTTCAAGATGAAGCTGCGACTAGTTCAGTAACTTGTTGTGATAAGCGTCGTGTCTGGAAGTTGCTCGTCGCACTGCCATGGGTTCTAAATTCTTGATTTGCCCGACTTGTTCGCGATTTCAAGTGCCGCATTCAGTTCCGATGGGAGGTTTGCCTGATAGTTAGATCAGCTAGCATGGGAAGTTAGTTGATGCTTGGATATCATGTGGACCTAGTTTCATTCGTGCCTGGATAATCATAAGGAAAGTAAATGATTAGCTTTGAAATTTTAATTTATTTTAAAAAAATCAATTATTCAAAGTTCTAAAATTTCATAATTTATTTATACGAGGTCCATAATGAATATAACAAGTTGAGAGGGGTTCGTAGATGGAATTTTAAAATCTATGTTAGTGAATTTAGATGATGTTCAAATCTGGGTGTTTGGCAATTAAAAATCAAGGTGAGTAAAATCTCACTCATTTGGATTGCTGGTATAACTTAAAAATCTTGAATTAAAATTATTGGTTGATTGGATAAATTTATAAATTATTATTAGTTTGGCTATTACACACACACACACACACACATATATATTAGTTTGGAGTGATGTTCTCTCACATTATAGCGGATGAGACCCTATACGCCCCGCATAATAGCGGATGACCTGATATAGCACGATATCCCCCTCGAAGTGGGATTAGTATTTTTTTATGTTGTATTAACATCTGTGGATGTAGGGAAATAGGTTAGAGGGATCCAATTAGATTCCTCAAGTTATTGTTTATTTTTCATATATAGTGATATATGATGTGTATAGATAATCTGTTATCGATTATTGTTGAAATTTGAATTTTTGGATGCCATTGTATCACTGGCCTTAAATTTTGGTATTTTCAATACCATAAATAATTTTTAATAACTAAAGGAATAAAAATGAATTTTGGATAAAAAAATATTTATATTGAAATCGAGGTCGTTTTAAAGAAAACGAGTTAGAAAAAAAAACAAATATATTTGATTTTTGGTTATACTAAACTATTATGAATTATTAAATGGAGATTTTAAAAATTAATTATATAAGATAATTTATAAATGATATTTCGAAATATAAAAAGAGTTGAAGTCGATATTAAAAATAGATTTGAAATTATAAATGGAATTATTAAGGTAATGGATTTATAAAAATGGAATTTTATAAACGAGATTGTTTTTATAAGTAAAACTCAAAGGAGTATAAAAATTTATAAATAATGTTTATAAATATGTTAAGCGATACTAGTGGATATATTGGAAAGAAATAAATTCATAGGGAGAATTTATATTAAAATATGGAAATAGGGTGAGAAAATAGTAGATACTATTTTGAAAAGTGAAAATGGTTAAGGAAATCGGAATGGAAGTGATGTGATGGGAATCAAGAGGAATTTATAAGTGGAACTGGTTATTAAGATTTTGAAAGTATATTTTAATTTTAAGAAGTAAGATTCATTTTTGAAAGGAAAATTTTATTATTTAAACTATGAAATTCTAAGCTAGTTGAGATTAGAGTACTTAGGTAAGTAGATTTTCGAATGTTAAGCATTTATTTTAGTAAATTCTAACTTTTAAAATCAGCTTCAAAAATTTATATGTTTATCTAAAATGAGTTATTAATTTTATAAAAGTGTTTTCAATATTTTAAATAATTACCTAAACATATTTTAAAAATAAATTATAAATCTTTTAAATACTTATTTTATATATAGAGAGCTTTAAGGTAATTGAAACTTTTATGAGATTCGAAAAAGGGGCTTATGGATTTAATGTTTTCAATAGCTTCTTTGTAAATATAACTAATGTTGCAAATAATTGTTTTCAAATAGCTTTTATATATGTATAAAGGTGTTAGTTAAACATATTAAATTCCATTGAGTTTTGAAAATTTTGAAGTATTAAAGATAACTGAATCGCAAATGAAGTTTTCAAATGAATATTTCAAGTAAAATTTATATAGTTTTAAATTAATTATTTACCCTTGACTTTCAATCTACCTTTATTTCTGGTTGTTCTATTCTCCTACCTCCTTCCTTTTCGGGGACGAAAAGTTTTGAGTGGGGGAGAGTGTAACGACCCATAAAATTTTATTAATTTTTAATTGGTTTTATAACATATTTAATTTGGATTTTGAGAAATTTTAATAATAATATTTTGAAATAAAGTTTTAATATTTGGTTTATGTATAATTAAATATAGCAAATGGTAAATTTTCAATTAATTATATGAAGGTTTATTTATTATATAATTATATTAAATTCAAATCAGTTAATAATTGGTGAAAATAAATTTATTTTCAAGACCTGAATATTTTTACATAGAAAAATTCTAAATCATCTTCTAACGGAGACGTCATTTTTCGTTTTCCCAAATTTGGACTTCTATAGCTCCGTCGATCTAATTTTCTGCGTTTTTACTACATTTTTTCTGCTAGTGAAAATTCGAATTTTTATAATTCAATCGTACCACCAATACCTATATACCATTTTGATCGTCTCATTGTACTGATCACTACGGTATATTTATTTCTGTATTTTGAGATACGATACGCGACGGAAACAATAAAAAACGTGTGTCATCGGTGCTGAAATTTGTGACTTGGATTTATCTATTTTTCAAATTTGAAACCGTACAACTCATACCATATTAAATTTCTTTTAAAGGTTTTAGCTAAATCTATTGGTGAGCGTTGCCACAACTTTCCATCTTATATTTAATTCTCTGCCGTTTGAATTTGCATTCTATCCGTTCGCATTTCATTTATTCCTTTTCTACCATATATTCCATTATCTCTTTCTGCTATTTGCTAATTGCTATTTGCTCATTCAGTCGATCATTTAATTGAAATCAAAATTTCAACACTTACTTCCCTTTTCTTTTCAAATTTGAAACGTACTATTAAATCAAGCCATTAATTGCTTTTATTTTTTTCCTTAAATCAATGTACAGCTCACATTCCATTTCGCTCATAAATCAGTTTCCACTTTTACTCACTTGCTCACCTTTTCTTCCATCTATCCGTTTAATAGTTATATATAAGTTATAATACGTTTTCCTGATTCGGCTCCTTTCCTTTTTTTATTGACATATTAATTCGGGGAAGTGACTAATTTAAAAAACCCATCTTCCCCTCATTTCTTTAAACTTTCAGCTAAATTTTAGCTTGTGATCGTTGCTGTACATTTCATTAAAGAGGCACGTTACCTTATTAATCTCCGGAATTTAAGGATGAAATTTTTATTTTAATAAACTTTTCCTTTCCTACGCTCCCTGTTTCCACTTCTTTCATTATGACCGTTCATTATATATATACACACTACAGTTGGAAAGTTATAAACGTATAAACTTAGATACGTTTTGTATTTATTAAAAATTTAAAGCTTACCTTTAATTGTGACCTTTTGGTTTCCTTGCTTTCAAAAAAATTTGAACCATAGCCACGATAATAAATTATTATAAAATTTTCAACTTAATCAAAGATGACCGTTGCTATTAGAATCGTTACTTTTCTAATATATTCATTCCTACTTTCACTGACGTTTTATTTCTTCATTTTTCCACTGTCTAAAAAATAAATAAATGGTTATTCGTTTTATTTTATTCAGTAATCAGCGTGACTCTTGCCATTTACACCGCACCATATTTGACGGTTGATTTCGTTCAGCATTCTTATTTTAAAAATATAACGCAGAGTAACGTTGCCTTCACAATTTAAAAATTGCTTTAATAACTCTTGAATAAATGTGTAGCTGTTACTTTGATATTTTTTTGGAATTGTGACTTTTCTCTTTCCTTCCGTTCAAATTTGAAACGTGCTATCATTTATTTGCTTTGATTATTTTCCTGAATCAACGTGAATTCTTTGCCTTAAATCCTCCACTAAATCATAGCACGTGATTGTGCTATTTCTTTGGTTACTTTTGTTTAGTCGTTTCCATTTACTTCTGTTCGTATTTTCTTCCCTTTTTTATTGCTTCTTCCCATATTTCTCTTCTTTCCCTCTCTATTGTTTCTTTCTCTTCCATATAAACTTGCTTGGCACTACAAATTTCGGCCTCTCCTTCACCTTTTCCAAACTCCGCTCCTCTACCGAACCCACTCTTCCCCTTGCGCAATATCCATCGAAGACGCAGCGACCCTCCCCTGTTTCCTCTACTGTTCGCATAACCAGGCATAGGTAAGTTAAGTTTATATTTGCAAGTGTTGTTTATATATATATATATATATATATATATATATAGTTTTATATTTGGCTATGATATGGATGATTTTATCAATACACGTCCCCTGTACGTGCTGTTGATGCATATTCTAGCATTCAAAGTTGGTACACATATTTGTTTATATGGAGTATAGTTATGATATATTGATAGTGGTATAAAAATATAAGATGCATACATATAGTGGTTTATATAAAGTTGTTGGATTTGAATACATATATATACCAAATGTGGTTTCCATTTTTTTTGAAAAGTTTGTTTTGTTTCTAGAAGTGTATGCATATTTAATATGTGTGAGTTGTGTTGGATCTGCAAAAGTAGTCTGCATATTTGGCAAGTAGATTTATATTCATTTTTGTTTTAACTTTGAGTCCATATATGTATATTTTACAAACCATATTGTATGATTTATTTTATAAGTTTTGTAAATCCGTTATTATATATATAGTTTTATGATAAACAGTTTTATAACGTTTATTGAAGGTCAATTTACATCTTATTATTTTGGAAGTTGTATAGGATTTTTGAAGTTGTTTATTTTCCTAAGTTCGTATATGACGTATATTTATATAAAGTTATAATAATTATAGAAATATCTTTATGGCCTTATATATATATATCTATATACTTTGCATACACTTATGTATGGAGTAAGTTTTCTAATATATAAGTTTTCATTTCAGTTGGCATGCATGTTTGCATAAAAGTTAAGGGTGTATATGTGTTTTAGTGTAGACCAGTTGCTTTCGCAAAAAAAAATGTATAAAGTTATATTAGTTGCTATTTATATATATTGTATAAAGTTTACATTCTAACTTATACTTTCGGTCTGCACAGGTTACAGTATTATACATATTTATAAAATAAGTTATAATATAAGTTATATAAGTAATTCGTACATTCTTTTGTCTAAAATTTTATATAAGTCTGTGTATAGGCTTTACTGTTTATGTACGGGTAGTTATATATTAGTTTATACATATAGGTAAAGTGTTTAAAATTTATAATTGTGTTGTGAGGTGGATTTTGTACTATATGTGTATAGTAGTTTATAAATGAGATTTGAATAGTGTAATTTTTTGAAGTTTTATATATTAATCTTATTTTAAAATATAAATCTTAATGATATTATAGACATAGGTCGTATGGGGTGGTTTGGGTCTTAGATATGTAAATAGAAATTTTGATCTATGTGTAAAAATTAAAATGGTTTGGAAAAATTATAAGGATTTTTATTTAACATATATGTTTTATTTCAAATGTTAAAACTATTGGTTTCTGTATGAAAGAAAAGGTAAATTATATATATATATATATATATATATATATATGATTCGACTTTAAATTTTTCTTAGGGATGAAATTTTGATTTTTATTAAAATAGCAAAAATTTCTGTATATATCAGACCGATTCAATTCATAAATTCTTGATTATCAGCCTCATTCGTCCAATTCGTGCCAATCCTACTTTGCTTTGAAATTCGTTCTCGGATTTATAATTCAAATTTCAGTGTCTGTATCAGTGTGCGTATCCATGTCATCTTCTGTATTCTCTAGCCTCGAAATGTGAGAAATCACTCACGATTAACATTCTTTTATTTGTTAAATTTGATTAAATTGAAACGAAAATTGAAATATGATGTCGTAGTTATTTAAATTGTTATATATGCTATTATCTGTAACTGTTCACTTATGAGATATGAGACCATATCATATTGTTTATATTTATTTTTGATGATATATGCCTGTTGTTATTATTATTTTCATATCTGTTATCACTCTGCAAGTTTCCTGTTAGTATAGAAATCACTATGGGTTGAAATGATACATAACCGAACGGATTTTAGAATAGGAGAATTTCGTTATGGGTTGAAATGATAAACCCAAGCGATTTTCATTTGAATTGAATTTGGGATTACGGGTTGGAATGATATCCACCCATATATATTTAACTTACGGATTGAAATGATAAATATCCGTATCCCTTGTACATAGAATAGAAAATTTTACATCGACGCCGTGGTCTATATGAATGTTTTGAAAATAATTTCTATGGACTTGAAAAGAAATATATGATTTTAATGAATATTGATTTAAAGTATTATATATAAAGGTTATTTTATATATAGATTTAATATTAAGATAATTTAATTAAGATTGATTTTATTAATATGAAATATGTTTAAGGATTTGTTAAATTTGTATTTCTGAAATAGATTTGTGGAATAAATTTTATAAGCTAAGCTTTGAAGATATATTTGGGACTTATTTGAATTTGTCATTAATTAAGGATTTTATTTAGTTAAATCAATTTGAAACTATTAAATTCGAAACTTTAACATATGATCCGATAACTTGAATTTTTATGTAAGAAATTTAATGGATGATTCATGTCTAAAGAAATCGAAGGTAATATATAGAAAATGTAAATTTAAGGTCATATAAATAATATCGAATTTATTAAGTGAATATTTCAAAACTAAATAATAGTGAAGTCAAGTTGGGAGATAAATGCAACTATCAAAGTTTAGTCTTTGAAATGTTGAATATTTAAAGCTCTGAAATATATTAACTTCGAATTTTATTGAAATTTAAATGGTTTATTTTATGGTTCAAATCCGTATTTAAAATAGATAAAATTTGAATTAGTTAGGTCAGAAACTAAATTGAATGGAAATTGATAAATTTTGATTTAATTAAATTTGAACGGGAAGGTCGAGTTGATTTTTGAAGCGATTTGTGAAGTTTGAGGAAATAAAATACTTTACTTCATAAATTATTGGATATATATACTAATTTGGAAAATAGAGATATTTGAAATGAAAATGATATTTTAGTTTTGAAATATAAATAAAATTGAAATGACCACGGTGTTATAGTGTATATTTCTACCCTGTAGATAGTTCCTTGGATCCTTAGAGGATGGTTATCCCAAACATCCTCTAAGTTAATTATATTTCAGTTGATATTTCACTTGAGTTGGATTTATAGATATAAGAATGTTAATCCTGACTCGAGTGTTTAGTGTTTTGCTTTACGCTCGGGTCAGACTGAGTGATATCGCATTTGAGACTCACCTTCGAAGTTGGAGCTTTGCTTGAAGATCCAACTATCTATCCTTTCAGTCATCCAGTCGATTGGTTCAGAGAAGTCATCTGCCCGTACTGGAGACTTCACTGCATCTGGGATTTTCTGATGTATTTTATTTCTAACTTTGTTTATATAGTAGCTTGACGAGCTACTATTCATTTATTCCGCTGCGTATCATTGTACTACCCTGTATCCGTGATTCTGTGATTGATTTATTTACTGTAGATGTATATGTTTTGCCAAATTTAAATTAACAATTCGGTAATTTGAATTATTCAAGCCGGACATGTATAGTATTATTGTCGATTTGAATGGTCCAAAATAGCGGGTAGTTACAGTTGGTATCAGAGCTTTGGCTCTAGGCAAAACTTAGCATGTATGGTAAATTTATTTACAGAAAATCACTTTCGTTCGAGTTGAATCTCTTCCTTTTGACTCGATTTCCTTTGAATTTAGGAATGTCCATCGGTTCCGAAATTCATTCCTGTCTCTTTCTATTTATATTCGTTTGATTCTGGAGTATCCCATAACTCCACTGAATGTTTTGTAAAGGAGGTGGAAACTCCTTTACAATTGGCATTGATTCACCGAATATATCTGTATCCTTGGTTTACGATGTTGCTATATCTTGACATGCCGAATTTTATCTTCGGCGATCGAATGTCGATTTGTTTTGGAATTCCGCATCGATTATATTCCTGATGTCACGGTTGACCCGGTTAAGGTCGCCTGCGATTTATAGAAGTATACCCATCTTCTATTTTGCAATTTAATTATCTCATCTTCAATCGCGTCTATCTTCGAATCAGGATTCTATTGATTGGAGTTCCTCTAAATTAAATCTCTATCTTTATTTAAAATCCATTCTTGAATCATCCTTTGAAAATCGGGTTTTGTTTGTATTTTAAAATCGTTTTATATATCGAAATTATTATTTTGATAACTATGATTTTATTCTATATATAAAAGTGAAAATGTTACCTTATATATAAAAGTTTTGAAAGGATTTGAAATTTTGAAAATTTATAGAAATTGATTTATATAAAAATGATTTATAATTGAAGGGTTAAATTTGAAATTCGAGAATTGAATTCCGGTATTTTGAAATTGGTTTTAAGATTTTGAAAAATATATAAAAATAATACGATTTAAAAGTATTTTTCGAATAAGAAATGTTTCAAATGAGTTCAAATGAATTCCAATAATTTTGAAGAAATTTCAAAGAAGTTTTCAAGAAAACAGAAGTCCAGAACTCACTTATGTCGCTGAAAAATAATTTCGGTGATGAGTGCACGCATCATCGACATTGATTTTCGAGTTTTAGAGTGGGGGAGAGGCCTCTTTAATGCTTCGCTATGCGAGTGATTTTGTAAAACCGTTTTGATTTCAAATTCCAAAGTATACTTTGATATTTTTGAAAGATATATGTATATATTTGAAACAATTTAAAGTGAGACCAGTGTTCAGTCCTCGAGTTTCGGATTTGATTTAGTATAATCCTATCTATTGAAATTGATTTATTGATTTATGTTGATTTTCAACTCTTGAATTTGGAAATTTGATTTCCCTAACTATTTTGAATGTTCGAACACTTCCAAATCGAGATTAAATTTTCAAAGCTAAGAAATTTTGAAGAGTATAAAATGTTTGATAAAGAATATAAATTTAGTTTTGAATTGTTTTGAAAAAAAATAGTTTTGAATAATGGTTTTCAGAAAGGTAAATTGGATATTTCAAATAGAAATAGATAGTTTAAAAGTTTTAAAGGGATAATTATAAATTTGGAAACCATTTTGAGTATAATTGATTTTGAGAAAATATTTGGTTTTGAAATTACATTGAAATTAAAAACCAGTACTTATATGGTGATTTTGGAAATGAATTTGTTTGACTTGAATTATTTTAATTTGGAAACTGGGATAATTTTCTAAACCTATTATTTTGGGAACTTTGAAATTTAGATATTTAATTTGGAAGAAAATTTGGTGAAATCATATATGATTTTGAAACTGAATTGATATTGAAATGATTTGAAATTGAGAACCTTATATTATAAAGCACTTGATTTGGGAGCGGTCGAACTTATATAAAATGGATTTGTATAAGTATGAAGTTGATTTGAAATCTATTGATTTGAAAGGTACTCAATTTGGAAAGAGAATTTTATATAATCGAAGTCTATATAAGTATGATTTGATATACTATTGATTTGGAAAGTATCCGATTTGAAAAAAAAGAATCCTATATATAATGGAATTTGTATAAGTATGATATTTGAAGGTATTTGAAAAGGTACTATATGATATATATTTTCGAAGTAAAGATATGGAAAGTGCCTTCTGCTTGATATCCGCTTTGTGGCCACATTGTGGATTCATTCTATCGATATTATTCTCTTTGATTTTTGGTTTTTCGGATGTGATACTCGAGTGTTCCCCACCGTGGCGTAATCCATGGTTTTTTTTTCTCGCGACTGCATAGCCCAACTGCCTGGCTGAGTCTGGCCTAGGGGTACGGATTGTTTCCTGGGGGATACAGGCGTAACCATTGTGTATCCTGCAATCTGTATAGGTCGCATTAGTAGTGAAACTGCATGGCTGAGGCGGCCTAGGGGTACGGATTGTTTCCTGGGGGACCCAGGCGTAACCATTGTGTATCCTGCACCCTTCTAGTCATCATGGCGTAACTCGCAGGGCTGAGAAAGCTTACGGATACAGATTGTTTCCTAGGGGATCCAGGCGTAACCATTGTGTATCTACGAACCATGGTTGGACAAAGGTTTTGGTTTGATTGTTTTACTTGGATTGTACGTTCCATATCTGTTTTTTTTTAGGTTTTTCAAGTATTTTCACTGGGTGTTAAAATAGGTCTACTAAGTACTTGAAGAATTCTAACTTTGCGCCTGATCAACGCATGGACAGAGTCTGCAAGAAAGAGGATAAACTTGTTGAAACATCGAGTTATAAAAGTATTTTTGAAAGGAAAAATTCGTTTCGATATAAAAGTATTTTATTATAAAGGTATTTCCAACAAAGAAATTTTGTATTGATATTTGAGATTAAAATTTTATGGTTTGATTTAATTATTCGAGCCCGATACTATCCCTTTGAACCTACCTTATCTGCTCAGCTTTATTTATTCACCTATATTCCATTTTTCCGAATCTACCTTCTTTCCTTTTTGAGTATAATCTTTTAAATATTGCTAATTTGTATACTACATTGTTTAATAGAAATTTTAGTGTTGTAAATATTTTTGAAGTTATTAATTAAATAAAACATATTTAAAGTGAATGGTTTATTAATAATGTTTGAAAAGTATCTAAAGACAAATTTATAAATTTATGAATTATGGATTTAATGTTTTCAATAGCTTCTTTGTAAATATAACTAATGTTGCAAATAATTGTTTTCAAATAGCTTTCATATATGTATAAAGCTGTTAGTTAAATATCTTAAATTCCATTGAGTTTTGAAAATTTTAAAGTATTAAAGATAACTGAATCGCAAATGAAGTTTTCAAATGAATATTTCAAGTAAAATTTATATAGTTTTAAATTAATTATTTACCCTTGACTTTCAATCTACCTTTATTTCTGGTTGTTCTATTCTCCTACCTCCTTCCTTTTCGGGGACGAAAAGTTTTGAGTGGGGGTGAGTGTAACGACCCATAAAATTTTATTAATTTTTAATTGGTTTTATAACGTATTTAATTTGGATTTTGAGAAATTTTAATAATAATATTTTGAAATAAAGTTTTAATATTTGGTTTACGTATAATTAAATATAGCAAATGGTAAATTTTCAATTAATTATATGAAGATTTATTTATTATATAATTCTATTAAATTCAAATCAGTTAATAATTGGTGAAAATAAATTTATTTTCAAGACCTGAATATTTTTACATAGAAAAATTCTAAATCATCTTCTGACGGAGACGTCATTTTTCATTTTCCCAAATTTGGACTTCTATAGCTCCGTCGATCTTATTTTCTGCGTTTTTACTACTTTTTTTGCTAGTGAAAATTCGAATTTTTATAATTCAATCGTACCACCAATATCTATATACCATTTTGATCGTCTCGTTGTACTGATCACTACGGTATATTTATTTCTGTATTTTGAGATCCGATACGCAACGGAAACAATAAAAAACGTGTGTCATCGGTGCTGAAATTTGTGACTTGGATTTATCTATTTTTCAAATTTGAAACCGTAAAACTCATACCATGTTAAATTTCTTTTAAAGGTTTTAGCTAAATCTATGGGTGAGCGTTGCCACAACTTTCCATCTTATATTTAATTCTCTGCCGTTTCAATTTGCATTCTATCCATTCACATTTCATTTATTCCTTTTCTACCATATATTCCATTATCTCTTTCTGCTATTTGCTAATTGCTATTTGCTCATTCACGCGGTCATTCAATTGAAATCAAAAATTTAACACTTACTTCTCTTTTCTTTTCAAATTTGAAACGTACTATTAAATCAAGCCATTAATTGCTTTTATTTTTTCCTTAAATCAACGTACAGCTCACATTCCATTTCGCTCATAAATCAGTTTCCACTTTTACTCACCTGCTCACCTTTTCTTCCATTTATCCGTTTAATAGTTATATATAAGTTATAATATGTTTCCCTGATTCAGCTCCTTTCCTTTTTTTATTGACATATTAATTCTGGGAAGTGATTAATTTAAAAAACTCATCTTCCCCTCATTTCTTTAAACTTTCAGCTATGAAGCTATGAACTTTTTTGAAGCTATGAATTAATCTTTGTTAAAGATTGGTGAACTTTGTTTTCAAATTGAAGAGGATCTTAAAGGTGAATCTTTTATTTAAAAGATTAAAAGGGAAAAATTGTTTAAACCATTCAAAATTAAAGGTTTTGGGAAACAAGTGTTGAAAGTTATGACTTAACTAAGATCCCAATATATCCATATGCTTTTTTAAAATAAGCACTCATTATTCAGTTTAGCCGGGAAAGAACTTTATGTCATGAAACCCGTTCCAAATTAATGATACAATGAAATGGATAGCAATTGAAGACAGTGGTGGAGACCGGGTATTTTCGAAAACGAAAGGATTACCTGTCGAATGTCTCTTCACTGAGTTGCTCTGGTATAGAGATCTCCATATGTGATGGGGAGTCTGATCGGGATTTCGAATACCCGAATTTGCAAGGGCTTCTTTTGAAGTGCCTTCGGTTCCATTCAGACCCAGGATGGACTTGTGTGGATGTATGTTTGACGTTACCCTTTGAGATGTAAAGCTGGTTTCTATCAAATACATTTCTATTTAGGGGCGGAGGATTTATTCTCTTAGCTTAACACCCTTCTCTGAGATGTACGAGCTCAGAGGTTATGTAGTTGTATTCACTAGTAATATATTCCCAACTTGGTAATGTGGCATGCTAAGTGCTGATCATTTGTTGATCGAAGCTGGCTTTTGTGAAATTGTAGCTTTGTGGACGAGACTTTATCGAACCTCATATCCCGAAAATGGTCGAAACTGGAAGGATGCGGCAAGGTTATGAAGGTCGCGCCCTTTAGGGTATGTGCATTTTCTTCTGGATAAAAAGTGGTATCATGGTATGGAGCCCAGATATTTAACTTATGTGGTTTTTGAAATTTGTTGGTGTAGAGGTACCTCGGATAAAGGTTGGTGACGATCGGGGGATGGCATACTCGTGTCAGTAGTTACCTAGTTACAGAGATAACCCGGCCTTGTATTGACAGAGAGCCGGTTAGGTTCTCGGGGCGTCCCTCCATAGGCGTACCCATTCGGTGAAGGAAGTTCCTTAGCCTGACCACTTGTTGGAAATCCAATCACCCATTACAAGCCCTGTACGGTTTTTGTTGTAGAACCTGTCATTTAACATGGTAGCTATAGTAGGCATACTATAATGTTACGTATGCTGGCTAAGATTAATATTATATTTTCGAAATGTTTTCTGCACTACACACTAATAATAATATCAAAAGGATTTTGCGTATCAATCATGTTTGACTATCATAAGGAGAAATCTCCCAAGTGTGCGATTGCATTATGTGCGTGCCGGGAGGCCTTATGGTAGTTTCATTTTTCAAAAAGCATAGCAGATTTCTTTTTATTTCTTTTGGTTTGTTTTGTTCAAGATAAACTTTTTTTGCTCACACCAGTCCCATGACTGACTTGGAGTTTATTGTTCCCTTTCTAAACTCTGTGTGCCCATAATTTTCCACACGGACAGCCTATAGTCAGGTTATCAGATAGTCAGCTAGTAGGTGTAGCTTTTGGAAATCTTTGGAATCTTTGGATTTTGGCAATCGCATTGATGCACCGAGTTTGCTTCACTTCAGCATAATGGTGGTTCGAGCTTATGGTTTGGAGCTTTAGCATTGAAGATATTGCCTTTCTACTGTTGTATCTATCTCTGATAGTGTTGATCATTTCAGTTGTATCATTGTTGTATCAAATGTTGTGTAGCAATAAAATTATTCTTCTGTTTCTGCTGTGTTGTTATCATCTAATATTGTAATAAGCTCTGACAAACCACACTCAATGTTTGAATCTGCGGCATTCGAAGACTACTGAGGTATTTGATGTCAATTTTCGAAGGTCAAGTCAGGGTCGTTGACAAGTGGTATCAGAGCCAAAGGTTGTGTAAGAACTTTAGCTTTGGAATATAACACATTAGGTGACTCATTAGAGATAGGGTTAGAAATACCCTAGAATGAGTATATCTCTAAGGTATCTTGTCCGTATACCTCAGTAAATTCTCTTACTATTCACTGATAGTGAGAACGAGTGCAAGAAGAGGACAAGATAGGGGACACGAGAGTACCACTACAAATGGTTGATACCCTGTAACAACTAAGAAACATTTTTTCCCTCAATCTCCTTTGTTCATCATCCAATTTCAATTCTTTGATGGCTTCGTGGTAGCGCCAGGAAGAAGCTTTGGTATGGTGGTGGCCCTGCGAATCTTTGTTTACGTTAAGTTCTTATTTTGTATTCTCTTCATCAGTTTCTATCAGCTTTTCATTTTTAACTTTAATAATTTTAAATTCTTAATTGACATAAATTGATTAATAAAAATATGAAGCTAAATTAGGTTGTATCCGCTTGTCTGTTCTTTGGGGTCCAGATATATTCTACGAATGGTTAGTTATCCCTTCGAACTAACCAATGCCCCTGCATATTTCGTAGTCCTGATGACCCGAGTATTTCATGAAATATTGAATAAGTTTATTCTTGTATCTATTGATGATATTCTGATTTGGTAGGCCAAATATAGAATAGATATTCAGTTTGATCTGGTAAAATATTTCTTTATCTGTTCTTTGGTTGTCTCCCTGTATGGCGATTTTCGGGGACGAAATTTTCTTAAGGGGGAATCTGTAACAATCCCGGTTTTAAGCTAAATTTAATTTGGTAATTAAAATAAAATTTTGAATTATATTGAGAATAAATTTGAATTTTTCCAAATTAAATAAGTTATTTATTTATATATATGTATATAAATTGATTGTAAATTGAATTTTGGGAATTGAAATTCAAAAATAGATATTTTGAGTAATAATTTGAATTTGGAAAACTCTATAATTTAAAACTAATAAAAATTTGATTTGGAATTTATATATATGTATATATTTGAATGTTATATTTTGAATTCCAAAAGCTATTTAAAAGTTAAATTCTATATTTCAAATTATATAAAGATAAATATTTATTTATTTAAAAAAAAATAGTTTTAGTTTAAATAAAAATTTGATAAAAAGGTTTATATGCTTTTCTTTTTAATTTATAAAAATATAATGTGATGACCCCCTTTCATTCCATTGAAAGATGCATCATTAATAAGAAAGAAAGGCATAGAAAAGAGAAAAGATAGAAAGAAAGAACTAAACAACATCAGAATTTCACAACGGAACGAATAAATTATATTAATCACATAAATATTACATAATATACAACATCTATTAGAGTTACATAGCTTAAATATCACAAACTAGATAGTTATATACACATGTCTATCAAACATCTCAAAATACAACACAAAGAGATACCACCACAGCGGAACACCTATATATCTATAAACACTGAAGCCTCCTGCTCCAATTCTCCTCCAGAATTCATCAAAGCTAACCTAAATCCCTTGGCTACTCGTAAATATTTGAGTACCCAAGTGTTTAAGAAAACAGAAAATAAACTTCAGGTCAGATATGGGTCTGGTGTGAGTAACAGGTTAAATTTACTTAACTCTGAAAAACCTTTGAAAACAAAAGGTATCTCGTAATACTTCCCGCACATGAAAACGGAAAAGTTTTTACCTTACGATAACCAAAACATTTGATAGGAAATATGATGATATTATAATAGGGTCTAGCGTTTTCAAGTAAAATACAGAAATAGCTGGAATGCTTACATCTCACGTTCCAACATAGTTGGGCACAATCAAAACGTACGACACTTATTGGAGATTGGATTCCATATAATGGAAGGGCTACTGGGGTACCGTCCGTCACAGTACGTGGCCTAGATCACCAGACCAAGGACCCACCTTAAATCCTCTGCAACACAAGGCCGAAACCATCCCTTACTGGATAATCCTGAACAAGACAACCCCAGCAGTTGTTGCAATCAATTGCCCACACAGCCGAATAAAAAGGAACCTCCAGACAGAGGAAACCTTGTCCTACTTGAGCGCGACTCACTTAGCCTTGCCCACCTCCCCTGTTTTAGCCATTCCCGATTGATGAGGCTTGAGGCTACGATTATCTTATCAGAACACATCACTTAGAATGCTCATCGTCCTCCAATGATGATGTTCTAAAAGCATTCAATCCATACAAGTTCATTTCGGGTTCGAACGAAACCGAAGGCATTATATCGTTACACTCATTATGGAATCACCTTAAAGTTAACGACAATAACCCTTGCACTCTGAGTCTTCATCTCGATCTTCACTTGAGATTCACGACCTATCGTTCAATTTGGATCGATGTGGTTTTCGTATATCCAAATTTGGAAATCCGATCCCGGTCTCACCGAATTCCAAAACGCCGTCTTTTAAGGTCAAATTGTTTTAAAGCTAAAGCAATTCAATTCTATTATCTATATTCACACAAATAGATAATTCACATTATCAGAAATAGATAATCTATATCATCACAACTCAACCAAAGCATCTCATATCACAGATCAGCACATATCTCATATCAGAGATATCAAACAATCCAAGACATTCAATATCAATCAGCCATCCATAAGCAAAGATAAATTAATCACACTATCTCTAATTAATTTAAAATAAATTAAATTAATTTCTTTCATCACTATAAATCATGCTTACTTAACATTAATTAATTACAAACCAATTAATTAATCATCCTTTAATTATCCATCTTAATTATCATCCTTTATTAATTATTCTTCAATTACATTAAGTAATTTGCCTTAATTAATTACACAAATTAATTATTCTTAACCATTTACACTAATTAACCTTTAATTACTCTCATTAATTAATTAACTATAATTAATTACATTAATCTCTAATTAATTACATTAATTATTTTATAATCACTTATATTGATTAATTATCCTTAATTAATCACATTAATCAACCCTTAATTACTTTCATTAACTATATTAATTAATTACATTAATCACTGATTCTCTAATTATTTCTTTAATTAATTATTTTTCAAATTAATCACATTTAATAATTAATCTTTTAATTAATCACATTCATTAATCAGCCTTGATTAATCACATTCAGTAATTAACTATCCTTAATTAATTACATTACTTAATTGACTTCTAAATAAATTTTATTAATAAATCCTTTAATTAATTACACTAAGTAATTAATCCTCAATTACTTCCACTAAGTAATTATCCTTCTTATTAATTACACAATGTAACTAAACCCAAATTATTTCCATTAATTAATTCTCCTTCAATTTATTACATCCAGTAGTTACCCATTAATTACTTCACTAAGTAATTACACTTTATGAATTACATTAAGTAGTTATACTTAACCAATTCCACAAATGATTATCCTTAATTAATTAATATAATTAATTATCTTAAATTAATCACGTTAATTAATCATTTCATAATCCCTAGTTAATGATCTTTACATTAACTATTAACAATTATTTAATTACTTTTCTTAAGTAATTAAACTTTAATTAACCATTATTAATTTCAAATTGATTAATCCTAATTACCAATTAATAAATCTCTAATTATCAATTAATAAATCTCTAGTTACTTAATTAGTTAACCTTTAATTATAAATTCATTATTCCTTAATTATCAATTAATTAATATTTAATTGATCATAGCCCTAATTATTAATTAATTATTCTTAATCATTACTTTATTTATTTCATTAATTACTCATAATTACCTTATTAATAAATTAATCTTAAATCATTAAATCTTAATTAACTTTAATATAAAACATTATCCTTATTAATGACTTAATTATCATAAATCATATTTAAAACATTTAATTTTAAAATTAACTTACTAATTAAATCATTTAATTTTAGATTTAAAATAACAAAATCAAGTTAAATGAATTTTGAACATTTACTTTAACATTTAAATATTTTAAAACTTGTTTAAAACATTTTACTTGGAAAACAAATTTATTTACAAATATACTTAAATCTTTAAACTTAGCTAAACATTCTTTGAAAATAAATTACTTTCATAATCTTCTACCTTTAAACTTGTTTAAAATTTCTTTTGAAAACCATTTATTTTAATAGCTTTAAAACCTTTAAAAACTTGAGTTCTTAACTTTTACAACCTAGTTCACAATTTGTTTTTAACTTTAAACTTGATTAAACTTTTACTATAAACTTGCATTAGTTTATAACTTTTCAAACGTGGTTATCTTTTATAATTTAAAACCTGGCCGCTTAACAAAATCAAACCTGAGCCTATACTACAACTCCCTTGTACAAACCCCGAGCAAAACATGAGCACTTGCGTACGCACCGTCCTTGAGACAAACAAGAGAAGACCATGTGCCAGACCCGAGCAAGCCCTTCTTCCCCAAAACTCAAACCTCCCCAGTCACCAACGTGCACCACGCACGTGCACCAACCCTCTAACCACCTTCGATTGTCGCCGAAGCCTCCTGCAAGACATCTACCACTTCGCCATCCTACACGACTATCCAAAACAACGATAACAACATCGAATCAAAAATCGAACTCATCGACCAAACAGAAAGCACAACCTCAACGGAAAATCACCCCAACCCATTGCCCCGACCATCTGAGCACCTAAGCTTCCAGCCATGCCTTCGACATCCTCCACGCTGCAAATTCCCAAAATCTGGTGGAACTCGATCCACTAGAGACACTGAGATAAACTAAATTCCCGACCTTGCCAAAACTAGGGTTTAAAGCAACTCTGACCCCCCGCCACCACCTCAGTAACTTGCATACCCTTCAAACATTTTTGCCGAGCTCACCGATCATCCTTCTACCTCCAGCAAAGTTCCCGACCTCCCCGATCACTTAGATCATCAAAAACTACCCAAAACACAAATTCTGATCAAACCCAAACTGCTCACCCAACCCAAAACTATAAATTGTGATTTCATTTTTAAAAATCATGATTTTGGTTAATGATTCAGATTATATGCCTGAATCGATGAATTAAGGTGTATGAAGTTTTAACATAACTCAAGCTTGCATTGTTCTTTTGGTTTTCCATAGCATTTCATTCTTAATTCACTTAAGTATAATTTTAAACTTTAATATGTGATTAATCAAACAGAATTTGTTTAAACCTAAGTTCTAACAGAAATCAGATAAGGAGATAATGAATTTTGTTTTGAAATCTTGAGCTTGAAAACTAAGAAAAGAGATGTCACCGGTGTAACAGGCGTGCACACATCTAGACATCCATATATACACAGAAATTTCACTTATATATATACACAAAGCATATTTATTTCCAGTAATTCACATGCATCTAGATATTCATACACTTAAGCTTTTAGAAAAAATGTTACTCACAAGTCTTGGAAAGATGAATAAAGCTTCAAACTAAGATGCTGAAATTTGAAAAATGTTTGATCTTGAAAACTGAATTGCGAAAGAAAATGCATTGTAGAACTGGAACATGATGATGAGATAGTTTAAGACTTTGATTTCAGGTTTACTTGCTTTGTTGATCTGTTACAGGCGTTGTTGTTTTAAGAAAAATTAAATTTGAAACAGAGATAAAATCTGCTTTGATTTTTCTTCTTGAGTTTTGCTTGGATTAATCTCATGTTTGGAGAAAATGTACAGGCTTTTGGTTTTAATTTTCTGGTTTGAGAAATGTTGATTACAGATTGTTTTGAGAATTTGTTACAGGCTGAAGTTTCTTAGCTTTGAATTTGAGGAAGATAGAAAAGGAAAAAAAAGGTAAGAGGCATATATTTATAAAGGCTAAATTGATTTATTAAAAATAAAAGGAAAATTAAAATCAAAAGTGACACTTGTTTAAAAACTTAACATTTTCCATTTACTATAGTTTATCATCTAACACTTGTTAAAACCAAGCTTTCATATATTTACACTTATCATTAAGTAATTTTTATTTATTTTAAATGTTCAATATAAAGATTTTTATACTTAATTTACTAATTAATAAATACTTATCTAAATGTGTGTGTGTGTGTATATAAATTTCTTCAGAGAAAATAAAATAAAACAAATTATATATACAAATAAAATCTTATACATATATTTTTAAAATCCAAAATATTTTAAAATATCTATCTTTTGAATTTCAAAATTGAATTTCAAAATTGAATCCAAATTAAAATTCAAATTAAATTAAAAAAATCCAATTTAAAATCAAGTTATATATACATATATAAAAAAATATTCAATTTGAAAATAACAATTCTATTTTCTTTTAAAATCTATTTATATCTATATATAAAACAACACATTATTATTATTGTTTGAAAATAACAATTTTGTCAATTTTAAATAATTTATAAAAAAGATTATCTCATTATTTATAAATTACTTATATTACTAAATGAATTAATGTATCATATGTTTTATATGTTTGCGAATTGTATTTTAAACTTTATATATATTTTCAAATCATATTTGTCAAGAAATATTTAAAAAGGAAATAAAATATACATTTTTGTTAATCTTATTTTAAATTAAACTTAAGCTAAAATATAATTTAAAGAATTAAACATTTACCTAAGTATTTTAAAACTATATAGTTAACTATTTAAATTACCTTTGAAAAGTTTTATATTAAATTTAAATCATAACTTCCAAATTACCAAAATATATATTAGAATTTGAAAACATGTTTTTATTTGTTGAGTTCAAACCAAAGCTTTTCTATTTACAATATATATGTTATAAATAGAAATTTTTTTATTAACTTTAAAAGATAAAATTTAACAATTGAATATTTATTTGCTTTTAAAAGAATAAATTTGCCAATTTAAATTAAAATTATAAAAGAAAATTATCAAATCAATTTAATTATTAATATAGATTATTAAATTGATATTGCCCAAAATTCCGGGTCATCACATTCCTCCCCCCTAAAAGAATTTCGTCCCCGAAATTTAAAACAAACATAATTAATAACCCACCAAAGATTTTAATTTTAAACCACAAGCATATATTATCAACTATATGGTAACGGCCATAGGAACTAATTCACTCAAAAAAACAAATCTAATGATCCTGACATAAATCAGGGTAGACTTTCTTAACACTATCTAGAGTTTTTTAGGTATAAACACTGGGATACTTTCTCTACTAAAATCCAAACAATCTACACTACTAGCTCCAGAGCTCTTTCTTGCCTCAATCTACAATCTGAATAGGACATCAGACCATAGTCAAGTCCTGCTCAACTACCAAATCCTCATGAACTACTGGTTCCACAACCTATAATGGATCATACACGTACTCCCTCAGAGATACGTGAAACACGTTGAATTCCAGTCTTCTAAACTGGCAATTCAACCTGTAAGCCAAACCACTTATCCTTACAAAAACACAAAAAGATCCAATTTATCTCGGAGCTAGCTTCCTAGTCTTACCAAATCTGATAGCTCCTTTGATCGGAGAAAACTTATCCAAAATCAAATCTCCGACTTCAAATTCCAAATTCCCACGTCTCTTGTCCACAAAACTCCTCTAACGATCATGGGCTGCCTTCGTCCTTCCTGATCAGCTCAACCTTCGCTGATGCTTCTTGAAACAAACTAGACCAAAAAACAACCCTACAAAATGATCCTTTCCGAATCTACCGAAATCAAGAACACTAACTATACTTCACAATAATCAGTAGACTTTAAACTTACTTCTCCTATCCAGAAAAGACAAAATAGGTGCACTCGCCAATCTCGCCTTTAGATCCTGAAAAACTTCCTGTAGAACCCCTCTAATCCAAGAAAACTGCGAACTTCCAAGGAGTCTAGGGTTGCTTCCACTCTAGAACAACTGCTATCTTGCTTCCGCTGCACAACTCTGATCTAGAGTAGATGAGAACGCCGTTGATGAACACGAGCACAATCATGTCCAATATATCCCAGAAAACATGGTTCAACAAATCCAAAAAGAGAAAACTCAGATGTTCCATGATAACCTTAGCTGCTTCACCAAAACCTCTCTCTAGGAGCTATCCTTCTATTAGCTGAACCTCAAGTATCACTCCTGGAATCCTAGTCGATATGAAAACTCAATCTCCAGATGCTATGGCGAACCTTGACTTCTATGAAGACATCCGGAAAAATCTCTGACAATTCCAATAACTCCTATATTCCCTAGAAATGCATCGATCCCATACAAAAGATTATCCAAGAGAACACTCAACTATCGCAAGTCACTTTTACGATCAACCCAGCCTAATATCCAAAGAAACTATTCTCTCTTCACTAACCAGAACAGCTTATGCTTGACTAACCAATCCATCGAAGAAATGGATCCACACTGCTACTTCTAAACTCCACCTCTAGAACACTGCTTAGCCAGATGACCTTCCCGCTGGCACTTAAAACACTCCGAGCTGCATTGCTGATACAGATGCCAAAGACTTCCTACCCAAAGCTCTTCGAACCTCGAAGCCATAACTTCTAATCCCATATAGAGCCTAGAGATGGTCATACATTTCCTAAACCCACATCGAACCTGTGAATCTTTATGAATGACATATCCATATGTTTTTAATTGACGCTCACTATTCGGATTAGCCGAGAGTGGACCTTTGTGTCATATAACCCATTCCGAATAGTGATACGACGAAATGGATGAGCATTTGAAGACGGTGGTGAAGACCGGACGTCTTCGAGAACGATAGGATAATCTGTCGAATGACTCTGCACTGAGTTGCTCCGTTATAGAATTCTCCATATGTGATGGGGAGTCCGATCGGGATTGTGGATGCCCGAATTGCAAGGACTTCTTCGGAAGTGCCTTCGGTTCTGTTCGAACCTGGAACAGACTTGCATGGATTGTATGTCTGACATTACATTTTGAGATATAAAGCAGATTTCTTTCAAATACATTTCTGTTGGTGGCGGAGAATTTATTCTCTTAGCTTAACACCCTTCTTTGAGACATGCGAGCTCAGAGGTTATGTAGTTGAAGGATATCAGTAATATATTCCCAACTTGGTAATGTGGCATGCTGAGTGCTGCTGATCATTTGTTGATCAAAGCATGGCTTTTGTGAAAATCATAGCATTGTGGACGAGACTTCGTCGAACCTCACAACCTGGTAATGGTCGAAACAGATGCAGCAAGGTTATTGGAGGTAGCGCCCTTTAGGGTATGTGCATTTCCTCCTGGATTGAAGTGGTATCATGGTATGGAGCCCAGATACTTAACATATGTGGATAAGGCAAATATATATTACTTGGGGATTGCATACTCGTGTAGTAGTTACCTAGTTACGGAGGTAACCCGGCCTTGTGTTGGCAGAGATCCGGTCAGGTTCTCGGGACGTCCCTCTAGAGGCGTACCCATGTGGCATTGGAAGTTCCTTAGCCTGACCATTTGTTAAAATCCAAAGAAACAATACGAAACCTATACGGTTTTAGTTGTATAACCTGCCATCTACTTATGGTGGCGCCCCACTGTTTAGATGGTCGCTATAGTAGGCATAGTTCGGAATGCCTATGCCGGCTAAGATTAATATTATACTTTCGAAAATGTTTTCTACACTATGCACTAATAATAATATCAAAGAGTTTTCTCATATAAAGCATATTTGACTATCATAAGAAGAAATCTCCTCCAATTGTGCGATTGCATTGTGTGTGTGGCGGGAGGTCTTACGGTAGTTTCATTTTTCAAAAGCATGAATAGTTTTTCTTTTAAAAATCTGTTTTTATTCAAAGCAACTGTTTTTGTTTACTCATACCAGTCCCATGACTGACCCGGAGTTTATGTTTCCTTTCTAAACTCTGGGTGCCCATAATTTCCACACGGGTAGCCTAGTAGCAGGTCTTCCGTGTTTTGGTGCTAGCTGGATTTTGAAGTCTTATGGTTTGGAGGCTATCGGTTTTTGAAGGCTTTTGACTTGGAGATATTTTGAAAACTTTTGGATCTCAAGGTTCTTAGTTTCGATGTTCACTATCGCTTCTTTTCTTTGAAGACTTTCTTGGAATGCAATCACTTGTTGTTCTGTCGTGATGGTCTATTTTGAAGTTGTGTTATATGTATAAGAATACTCTGATGTTGGTGATGACGTTGTAATGAATATTGGGATGATGTTGTATCTGGAATATTGATGTATTGCAGTTCATTTTGTTTTCCACTGTTTATATTCATCTAATGTTGTTATAACCTCCATCTGAACTGGAATTCGATGTTCGAATCTCCGGTAGTCGAATACAAGTGAGGTATTTGATGTCGATTTTTGAACGCTGAATTTCAGGGCGTGACACACGGTCTTATATTGATCACCATTCACCTGCTGACAGATCACACATCCATTGACGAAAGCAACAATATCCTTCTTCATACCCTTCCACCATAAGACTTCTTCATATCCTTATACATCTTTGAAATTCCCCGGTGGATACTCAGCCTGGAGCGATGACTCTCTGACAAACTTCATGCTTCAAATCCTTAAAATTTGAAACACAAATCCTTCCGTTGATTCTCAAAGTCCCTTGGTCATCAATCTTAAAACTGGAACACTGACCATTCATGACTCTCCTAATGATCTCACACAATCTTCTATCTGATCCTTGCTTACTTGAAATCCTTTCCAAAAGAGACGGAACAACTTCCAAGATAGACAGAACTACATCCCTACTCAGAGCATTCGCAATAACATTCGCTTTCCCTGGAGTATAATAGATATCCAAATCATAAGATGCTAAAAATTCTACCTACCTCTGCTGCCTCAAATTCACATCCTTCTGGGAGAAAAGATATTTCAAAGGTTTTTGATCCGTGAAAAGCTCGAACTCTCCCAACAAATAGTGCCTCTAGATCTTCAAAGCAAAGGCGATGGCCAACAACTCCAGATCGTGCGTAGCGTAATTCCTTTCATGTGGCTTCAACTGCCTGCTTGCATACGCAATTACCTTCCTATTCTGCATCAGCACTGCACCCAACCCAACACCACAAGCATCCGTGTAGACCTCAAACTTGCTCTTACCATCCGGAATAGCTAAAACAGGTGCACTGGTAAGCCTTGCCTTCAAATCCAAGAAAGCCTCTTCACACTCGGGGTCCACTTAAATTTTGCTCCTTTTCGAGTCAACTTGGTTAAGTGCGAAGAAATTTTAGAATAGTCCTTGATAAACTTCTTGTAGTACCCTGCCAAACCTAGAAAACTGCGGACTTCTGTTGGAATCTGCGGCTGCTTCCACTCCTGAATAGTAGCTACCTGGCTAGATCTACAGAAATAACTGCACCAGAAACAATATGCCCCAAAAATCCGAATTTCAATTTCCAAAAATGGCATTTCGAAAACTTAGCCTTCAGAACATGCCTCCTTAAAGTCCCCAACACTATTCCCAAATGCTGCTTGTGCTCCTCTTCATACTTGGAGTAGACAAGAATATCATCAATGAACATGAGCACGAACTTATTCAACACATCCCAAAAAACTTGGTTCATCAAATCCATAAAATAAGCAGGAGCATTGGTCAGCTCGAAAGGCATAACCAACCACTCAAAAAAACAATTAGGTCCCCTGAACGCAGTCAAGGGGATACTGTCCTCAGCTACCCTTAACTGATGGAAACCCAAAGCTAAATCTAACTGGGAGAAAACAGAAGCTCCATGGCGTTGATCAAAAAGATCGTCTATACGGAGAAATGGATACTTATTCCTAATAATAACCTTATTCAACTCCTGGTAATCCACATAAAATCCCAAAGACCCATCCGACTTGGTCACAATGACTATGGCAGAATCCCAACTGGAAAAATTAGGCCGAATTAAACCCTTCTCTAAGAAATCTTGGGTCTGCTTCACCAACTCTTCTCTCTCCTTCAGCGCCATCCTTCTACTGGGCTGAACAACAGGTATTTCTCCTGGAACCAAATCGATCTGAAACTCTATCTCCCGATGAGGGGGCAAACCTTTCACTTCCTCGAAAACATCTAGAAAATCTCTGACCACCTCGATGGAATCTATGCCTTTTGGGGATGCCTCGATTCCATGCAAAAGATTACTCAAGTGAACTCCGAAATTATCTCAAGTCACTTTCACGATCGTTCCCAACTCAGTCTCTAAAGACACAATCCTCTCTTCACACATCAAAAGAGCCTTATACTTTTCCAACCAATCCATACCCATAATAAGATCAAACCCTTTGAAATCTAATACAAATGGGTCACAAGAAAAACTATGAGACAGATAAGAAAGCCTTAGGTCTCTACAGATATTATCTAACTTCGTTACTCCGCCTATAGGAATAGTTACAAAAATAGGACGGTCTACCAAACAAGGAGAAAGATGAACTTCTCTACCGCATCCAAAGAAATAAAACTAAGAGATGCACCAGAATCAAATAGAACTCTAATAAAATTACCATCCAAAAGCAAAGTACCTTCCAAAATGCCTTTGCCTTTAGAGGAAGAAGTTGGATCACCTTCAAGAGCAAACACCTTGTTCTGTTGGGCCTTCTGAAGAAGCGGACAAGCCTTTATCACATGACCCGGTTGATGACAGTTGAAACACAAGGATTTCTGAACCAAAGCTAAACCCGATCCACTCTGATGCTGATGCTACTGCTGTTGCTGAGATCTAAACCGGGACACTGATTAGCCAAGTGACCCTCTTGCTGACACACATAGCACTTACGAGTCCATTGCTTTCTCCCTGCTTCCCTTTGCCTTGCTTCTTCCAATTTGGATTTAATTTCCTCTTGTTCGGATTGAAAGAAGTTCCACTTGGTGCTGCTGCAGATGCCAACCGCTTCTTGTTCATGAGCTCCTAATACCTTAATGCCATGTTGATTAACTCCACAAATGATCCCTTCAGATGAGCCGTCATCTTCTCGTGGAAGTCAAGCCTCATTCCTTGCACAAACATTTCATTCTTTTTTAGGGCGTGTCAATCAATCCATGTCCGTAGCGTGATAATTCATTAAACTTAGTCTCATATTCGGAAACAGACATACTCCCTTGCTTCAGATCCAAAAAATCTCTATACAAACGGGTCTTCCCAGCTGTTGGCATGAACTGATCCTCAAACAATTCCTTAAACTTATCCCAAGAAATATCGTCTTCTGACATGTTCACTGTAACTACATCCCACTAAGCTGCAGCTCCTTCTTGCAATTGCCATGAAGCCATCACCCTTTTCTGCTCGTCAGACAAATCCAAACTCTTAAAGATGCGCTCGCATGAGCGTAACCAAGCCTGAACTTCTATAATGGTCTCTGATCCTTTAAATGGTATTCCTCCCAGATTAGTGAAATCTTTGCACAACGCAGCAAAACTAACTCGAGGCGGTGTTGGATTAACAACCTCGTTAGCAGTCTGACCTCTCCCACTATTAATTGTTGTGCTGCCCACAACTCTGCCTCTCCTTCCTCTAGAACTCATGTTGGAAACCTCGACAGGTAACCCAACAAATTTAGATAGGGATATAGTTATTTAAAAATTACAAATACGCACTCTCAAGGTAGACACTACTCCAGAGCCTAGGTATTATCTCAACCTACGCTCTGATACCAACTATGACGACCCGCCTTTCATTCCACAGAATGACGTATCATCAATAAGAAAAAAATAGGTAGAAATAGAATAAATAGAAAGAAAGAACTAAACAACATCAGAATCTCACAGCAAAAACGGAACAAAATGTAATATATCACATAACTATTACATAGTCTTTACACATCAGAGTTACACAGATTACACAACATAATCACATTAGACAGTTAAAGACCTGTCTATCCATTACATTCCAAAATACAACAGTAAAAAAAGGTTTCAACATAGTGGAAATAGATAGATAGATACGTCCGGACTCCTGCTCCAAGCTTCTCCAAAATTCGTCAAGCCAAACCCGATCACTTGGCTACTCATAAAAATTTGAGTACCCAAGAATTTAAGAAAAACAGAATAATCCAGGTCAGACATGGGTCTGGTGTGAGTAAAAGGTTAAGTTGTTTAACTTTAAAAAGCCTTTGATAGGGAAGGTATCTCGTAAGACTCCACGCCAATAAATACAGACAAGTTTTTCCCTTACGATAATCAAATCATTTGATAGGAAGTTTCGTTATATTATAATAGGGTTTAGGATTTGCAAATAAATATTCACATAGGCAGGGCTACTGGAGTACCGCCCGTCACAGTACGTGGCCTGGATCACCGTACCGAAGATCCCTCCCGATCCCCTGCAACACAAAGCCGGAGCTACCCCTCACTGAATATTCCGAATAATACAACCCCACAGTTGGAGCCAGCAACCGCCCACCAGCCGAAATAAAGGGACCTCTAGGTAGGGGAAAATCTTATCCTACTTGGGTGCTACCCACTTAGCCTTGCATGCACTTCCCTTGTTTTAGCCATTGCCGGTTGATGAGGCTTGAGGCTACGATTACCTTTTAAGAACACATCTTGGAATGTTCATCGTCCTCCATTGACGATGGTCTAATAGCATTCATCCATACAAGTTCGTTTCGGCTTCGAATGAAACCGAAGGCATCGTCTCGTTACACTCATTTTGGAATCACCCTCAGAGTTAACGACAATAAGCCTTACACTCTGAACTCTATCTCAATCTTCACTTGAGATTTCCATGACCTATCGTTTAACTTGGATCGATGTGGTTTTCGGATAATCAAACTTGATATCTGATCCTGGTCTCATCGAAATCCAAACATTTCATAGAGGCCAAGTTGTTTAAGGTTTAAACAATTTAATTCAATTTAAAACATTGAATTCACACAGCATCATTCACAGATAAATATCACACATTTATCATAGATATATCCAAAATATATCACGTCCAAAACATCATAGATTATCAAACTATAGACATCAATCAATCTAGACATTCTACTGAAACAATCATCCACAAGCAAGATTTATTAACCCATACTATAATTAATTTAATTAACTAAAATTAAATTAATTACTTAAGAATTAATCACCTAACCCTACTTAATTAATCATTAATTACAAACCATTAATTAATTAATCATTCCTTAATTACTTTTATAAATCAATTAATTAATCATTAATTAACTAATTAATTATCCCTTAATTATTAATTAACGAACATTAATTATTAATTAATAAAACTTAATTACAAATAATTAATCCTTAATTACCAGTTAATCAATCCTTAATTATAAATTGATTACTCTCTAATTACTTAATTAATTACCTTAATTACAAAATTAATTATCTTTAACTATTAATTAACCTTTAATTATAAATTAATTAATCTTAATTACTAAATTAATTAATTCTTAATTATCAATTAATTAATCCTTATTTAATTATATAAAATAATTAATCCTAAATTATTAATTAATTAATCCTAAATTATTATTTAACTAATCCTAAGTTGCTAATTAATTAAACTAATTAGTTACTTTATTAATTACTTATTAACTTAAATAATCTTAAATCATTAAACCTTAGTTAACTTTAAGATAATCATTATCTTTATTACTGACTTAATTATCATTAACATATTTAAGTATATTTTATCTTTAATTAACACTTAATTTAATTACTGAATTAAGTTTATAAAAATAATTTTTACTTAACAAACTTAAGTTAACAAATCATATAACTTCTTAAATCAATTTTTTTTAAAACATTTATCCTATAATAGTTTAAAACTAGGTTTAATTTAAATTTAAAACTTGCTTTATTCTTTTAAACTTAAAACTGTTAAAAACCGACTTCGGGATCGACCCGATCTTTACCCGAGACCTACCTCGAGTTTTCCTTTCAATTTTTTCTAAATTTTATTAAAAATTTAAAGTTTAAAACCTAGAAATATGTTCACTCACGTTCCTGAAGACAAAACCGAGCACACACTCAATTTCCCCGAGTTTCCCTTCGAGCCAGCCTCCATCCCCAAACACTAACACCACCAGAACCACCATGCACATGCACCGATCAACACCAGAGCTCCGACCTCCAAGACCACCGTCGACAGATCGACCTCGACCCACTCTGGCCATCTGACCACCCAGAAACACGAATCAAACTCAAAAATGAAATCGAGTTACCTCGATCAAATAGGCACAACAGCCATGACCATAAAATCGCCTCGAACTGCCCAAGCCGACCACCAGAATTCCTGAGACTCCGGCCACACTTTGCTGGCTTTCCCCGCTACCATTTCCCAAAGTCCAGTGAAACTCGATCCACCAGATACGCCGCAACAACAAGATTTCCGACCTCGACCCATTTTCGGACTTAAACCCTTCGTCGATCTATCGCCGCTGCCACGGTAGCTGAGAAAGTCACCTACCCATTTTCCTAGCCTCGACAACTTCCCAGCTATGTCTAGACGAAACCCCGACTACCCGAGTACCTTCGGCCACCAAAATTTTCTCAAAACTTACTTTCTGATCAAACCCCAAATGCTCACTCAATACAAATCTAAAAATTGAGATTTCTCTTTTAAAAATCATGATTTTAGATGGTGATTCAGATTATCTAAGTAGATCAAAAGATTATGATACTTGAATTTATCATGTTTGAATTTTTTTACTGTAATTCTTGATTTCCACATAATATATATACCAAACATATTTAAAACTATTTTTAAATTCTAGTTTATGTTTAAACAAACTTAAATTGTTTGAATACCAGAACCTAACAGAAAATAGAAGAAGAGATTTTGAATTTTTTTTATCAAATCTAAACTGTGTAATATGAAACAGAGATACACACAGATATAACAGACATGCAACTTCAATACATTCATAAACATAGAGATATCACTTATTATACACAGACAAAGCATCATTCATCTTAGAAATTCATATGCAACATACATTTATTTACTTAAGCTTTTTAAATAAATGTTTACTCACCTGTATAAATGATGTGCAGAGATTTTAAAAACTGAGATGCTAGATTTTTGAAAAGTGGAAAGAAATGCTTGATCTTTGAAAGCTTGTTGTTTGAACTGGAAATTCTTTGAAACAAGAAAGCTTTGATTATGAATATTGAATGCTATGATCTCTTTGAAAACTTGATTATGAACTGGAAATCTTGTAACTGGATATCACTTGTTGAGAAGATGATTTAAGCTTTGAAACCGAGATGATCTTGTCTTCAAAAACTGAATTAAAGTTGTTGTTTTAATTTCTGGTTTGAAAATTTATTACAGACTTTTGTTTCTTAGGTTTGAATATTAACAGGCTTTGAGTTTTTTTCTTTGTGTTTTTGAAAATGAGATAGGAAAAAGAAGCGAGGAGAAGAGAAAGATGAATATATAGACTAATTTTATGATTTTAAAAATTAAAGAAAATAAAAATAAAAATATGACACTTGTTAATTCAACTAACATTTGTCAATTACATAAGTTAATCACCTTATACTTGTTACTAATATGATTTAATCTGTTAACACTTGTAATTATGCATGTTTTATTTATTTCAAAATGTTTATAAAGCTTTTGTATTTATTTTACTATTTGATAAATACCTTTCTTAATTTATATAAATAAAATCCCTTTAAAGAAAATATTGTAAAACAAATCTTATACTAATAAAAATCTTATACATATATTTTTAAATCTAAAATATTTTAAGATACCTATCTTTTGAATTTCAAATCCAAATTCAATTTTAAAATTTTAATTTAAAATTAACTCATATATATATAACAACACATATTTAATTAGAAAATAATAATTCTACTTAAAATCTATTTATATCTATATATATAAACAATCCATATTATTTATTTTAAAGAACAAATTTGCCAATTTTAAATAATTTATAAAGGAGATTATCACATTTTAAATTGCTTGAAACTCCGGGATATCACAGCTACGCTTTTCACAAAAGCCATGCTTCGATCAACAAATAATCAGCACTCAGCATGCAACATTACCAAGTTTGGAATATATCACTAGCGAATATCAACTATATAACCTCTGAGCTCGTACGTCTCAAAGAAGGGTGTTAAGCTAAGAGAATAAATTCTCCGCCACCAAACAGAAATGTATCTGATAGAAACCAGGTTTACATCTCAAAGTGTAGCGTCAGACATACATCCATACAAGCCCATTCTGGGTCTGAATGGAACCAAAGGCACTTCAAAAGAAGCCCTTGTAAATCCGGGTATTCACAATCCCGTTCGGACTCCCCATCACATATGGCGATCTCTATACCGGAGCAACTCAATGAAGAGACATTCGACAGGTAATCCTTTCGTTTTCGAAAATACCCGGTCTTCACCACCGTCTTCAATTGCTATCCAATTCGTGGTATCATTAATTAGGAATGGGTTTTATGACATAAAATCCTCTGCCGGCTAAACCGAATAATGAGCGCTTATTTTAAAAAAGCATATGCATATATTGGGATCTTAGTTAAGTCATAACTTTCAACACCTGTTTCCCAAAACCTTTCATTTTGAATGGTTTAAACAATTTTCCACTTTCAATCTTTTAAATAAAAGATTCACCTTTAAGATCCTCATCAATTTGAAAACAAAGCTCACCAATTTTTAACAAAGATTCATTCATAGCTTCAAAACTATTTCAATTTCAAATTTGAAACCCTTTCAACAAAACTGGAGATTCTTCCTCCATATAAAAGCTATTATCATTTGAAAACAAATTCTTTTTGTTTCGAAAAAATTTGATCAAATATACACAAGTTATATCCTTTAAAAGTATAAACCAGAAAATCAGCGAACTGCCGTATCATTGGCAAATTCTATTTGGGTTAAATTTAAATTTCCAAAATAATTCATTCAAAGTACTTTTAAAATGGTTTAAAATCCGAATATATGCAATTGATAATCTGTATAACCCCTTAAACCATAGTTTCCAAAATAATTTCAAAACTTAATCAAGACATATTATATCAAACTAAATTTCAATTTCAAAACTTCCTTTTCAAAAGCTTTTCATATTCAACTCAATTTCACTTCCAAACCAATTGGATTCAAAATTCAACTTTTAAAACCATTTTATCATTTTGAATAAAATAATATTAAATTCAAATATCTGTGACTTAACCAATTCCTCATGAGATCTATATTTTTTTGTGTGTGGTGTAGTCCAGGGGTTTTACACACAACAATAACACATTACAAACATCATCAATTTAAGCACAACAATATTGATAAGCGGTGTAACATTATAACGCTTATCTTACATTCATAGATAGATACAGACAAATAAATCACAATTCACAGCTCGATTCAAAGCAATTCATATCACAGAATATCACACATTAGAGACATCAACAATTCAAGGCATTCAACATAATTCAATCATCCATAAGTAAGATTAAATTAATCACCTGATTATAATTAATTTAATTAATTCAAAGTAAATTAACGACTTATGAATTAATCACCTAAACCTGATCAATTAACATTCATTAATTACAAACTATTAATCATCCTTGATTATTCACCTTAATTAATTAATTTTCCTTAATTAATCACATAAATTAACCTTAAGTTAATTATATTAATTAATTAACCCTTAATCCTTTGGTTACTAATTATCTTTTAATTACTTACATTAAGTAATTAACATTTAAGTAATTATCTTTTAATTACATAATTAATTAACCTTTAATTATTAATTAATTAACCTTTAATCATAAATTAGTTCACCTTTAATCGTTAATTAATTAATGAATCACATTAATTACATTTACTATTATCCATTAATTACTTACACTAAGTAATTATCCTTTAAGTAATTATCTTTTAATTAATTACATTAATTAATCATTACTTAATTAATTTCATTAAGTAATTATCCTTTTAATTACTTCTATTAAGTAATTGTCATTTATTAATTACATTAATAAATCAATCCTTTAAATTGATTGCACTGATTAATTAACCCTAAATCAATTACCTTAATTAATAAATAAATTAATTATTCCCTGAACTGCTTACATTAATTAATTAACCATCCTTCAATACATTAAGTAATTTATCCTTTATTTAATTACATTATTAAGCCACCTTTGAAAATATTTAGAACTTAACCTATTATAAAATTACTTTTAAACAAACAATTTCAAAACATTTTAAATCTCTGAAAAACTTGTTTAAACTTGTTAACACTTTGCTTTAGAAACTTGGTTTATAATTTTCTTTCGAAACTTATTCCTTTTGATACATTTTAAGAACTTGATAACTTCAACTTAACAAAAACCCGGGCCAAACGAATAAAATCCCCGAGCCAACCCCGTGCAAACCTCATGTCATCACGACTTCGAGTAAATCCGCAAAATACTTCTAGTTCGACCCGATAACGATGCTTCTTCCCAAACAACTCAATCAACCAGGCACAAATGTGCACAGGTGCATATGCACCGACCATCTGGTCATCTCTGACCATCGTAGCAGCTTCTAGCATGTCGACGACCACACCCTCATCCACCACGACCATCCAGCTCCGATGATTTCATCGGACATTGAAATTAGCTTCTCGATCAACTTCCTCGAATCAAATCCATTGACAAAATTGCCTCGCACCAATGATCTCGTCCACCAGAAATCATGCGACTTTGTCCAAAGCTACACCATGAACCAACGTTTCAGTTCCCCCCAGTGTGGTCCCTTCCGATCCACCATTTACAGCGAATTTCCTCTTTAAACATCGTCGACCAAACTGGGCCTAAAACCCTACAAAGCCACTGTGCCACCATCTCGACCAATATAAATGCTTCGAGCATTTTTCCTGAGTTCCCCCATCCTCCACCTTTCTTCAGCCACGATCCCGAGGTCCATAACCCACCCATCATCAGAATTTGCCCACAAACCAGATTCCGTTCAACTTGAGATATCTCGCCATATACTAACTTAAAAATTACAAAACGATTATCAAAAATCATTATTTTCCACAACATATCTGATCATGAATTCAAATCACGAAACTGAGGTGATCGATTTTTGACTTATAATAGTTCATCTCTGCTATTTTCTTCTTCCAGAAACAGTTACCTTATATTTTCACTGGAAACCATTTTTCAAACAAATATTTTGTTAATTCAAGCATTTTTCATTTATACATCTAATCTTATAAGTGAATGATTTAAGAGATTTTGATTTCTGTTTTTTGTTTCTAGCCTGTAAAAACAAGAACATGTATGTGACGCCCCACCTCTATACCCACGCTAGCCAAGAACACTACGGAGTAGTGCTGTCAACTAGCACGGAGAATAAGGCTGTTGAGGAGCGACCATCCATGTAATTGCTTATCACACGGTGGCTATAAATAATCTTCGGAAACAAACATAGAAATAATCATATCACAAACCAGTCACAGATATCCATATCACAAATGCGGAAGAAGATATGAATATATAACTGACACATGAAAGTGTACATCAGAGTAGTGGTCAGTAAGATCCACGATAATACAAAAGAATAGCAACACGTGCTATACAAAAGAATACAACTATGAGTCTATGTCTCAAGTGTATACAACAAAAACTGCTAATCTAAACAGTTAGCCAAAAGTCAGAGTGATGAATCCCTGGGAAGAAGTCAAGCAGAAGCACCTGTAACATCTCGGTCTGACCCGAGTATTATTTAAGAAAATAATAAACGGGTCAGTCTAGCTATAAATATCAGATGACATGATATAACATAAAAGATATGGCATAAACATAAACATCCATAATGACATACCACTATAAGTATGTAAATAATGATCAATAGAAGATCAATCAATAAGAGATAATCAATATCACAAGAATCTTCTCAAAGATTCGGAAAGGGCATCATACCCCAAACTTGTACTCATAACAAGTCGATGACATAAATTCTAGAAATCAATGCAAGAAGTCCAGAAATCATAGAAAAGAGAAAGAGGCCTATCACATGACGGTCCGAAGACCAAGGGGAGCTACCCCACATGTGTGAATGGAATCACACAGATTAAGGTCCAGACTAACCCAAAAAAGCAAAAAGGTATGTGTGAGTGGAATCACACAAGTGGTGTCTAGTCTAACCTCGCAACAAGAGACATCGTACAGTTGCTAGTCTAAATCATCAGAATGATCGTCATGATCAACGAGAAGTGTCAATTACACTAAGCTAGTAAATATAGAAGTTTAGCTTCATGTCCCATAACCACTTGCTTAACTTAAATATTTACGAACAAACTGTAAATCTTCACTAATAAAATTGTCACAAGAGGTTCAATCGAACAAGTCCAAGAATTAACCGACGAAGTGAACGCAAGCGTTTCATACCACTTGTTTTACAAAGTCGTTTAATTAGATTTCTCATCCGAGTGAGGTAAAGGTTTGTATATACTAATAGATTGGAAAATGGTTTAAGAAAAGAGCTTTGTTATTAAAAATAGAGTTGAAATTGTTTGTTAAAAAGTTTTGATATTTACTACTAGTATTGAAACCTTTACATTATAAAGTGACAAAACACAGAAGCAATTGTAGAAACAATCAGTCACAAAAATCGCATACGGAGATGTGAATAAAATCTAAGGAAATCAGCTCAATGTTTTTCAGATAAGATCCCCTACGGAGGGGGTGTCCAGGGGGGGTGGCAACCCCCCAAGGTGGGGGTGCGGGGGCAACGCCACCGCTTACGGGGTTCGACCTGCCCGGTCAGGTCGCGGGGGTCCAGGGGGCAGCGCCCCGTCCAAAACGGTACGACTTAGTGAAGACAAAATGAGGTCTAACGACCTAAGAGGGATAGGGTCGAGCGACCTAATGGTTGCGACCTAGGGGTCTAAGGGGCACGACCTAGTGGTCCAGCGACCTAAAGGGTAAAGGTCATGCGACCTAAAATGGGTTCGCGACCTAACACTCAAATGACCTAAAGAAATTAAGGAGCCGAGCGACCTATAAGAAGCAGCGACCTAAGTAGAAACGAGGCCCAATGACCTAGGGGTTAGGTCATGCGAGTTAAGAAGGTCAGCGACCTAACAAAGGCACGCGACCTAATAAAGGAACGCGACCTAGCGACTTAAGAGGCGAGCGACCTAAGTGTTACGACCTAAGAGTCGAACGACTTAGCGTGGAAGCGGCCTAAAAGCCAAACGACCTAACGACCTAAGGTCATACGACCTAGCGACCTAAAGCCATACGACTTAACGACCTAGCCATACGACCTAGCGACCTAAGGTCATACGACCTAGCGACCTAAAGCCATACGACCTAGCGACCTAAGGTCCATACGACCTGCGACCTAAGGTCCATACGACCTAACTCCGAAGACGTTAGAAATGGCCAGGACGACCTACGACCTAAGGTCCATACGACTTACGACCTAAGGCTCAACGACCTAATTCCGAACACACGAAAATGGCCAGAACGACCTACGACCTAAGGTCCATATGACTTACGACCTAAGGCTCAACGACCTAATTCCGAGGCTAACGACCTAACGCTGCAAGGGGAATTTAAGGCCAGAAACGACCTACGACCTAAGGGTTTAGTTCGCGAGCGACCTAACTCCGAACACACGAAAATGGCCAGAATGACCTAAGTGCAGAAAATTCACCAAAACGCTAAAAAATGGAGTTTTTCGCCAATCCAATCCAAACCAAATGCAAATGTGCATGCAAAAGTGATAGGGAATCATTCCCAACAGTCCAATATAGTTATAGACTAGATTTGTGAGATAAAAATCTCACCTTTGCACCAAATATCAATGAAAATGAAGTTTTAAGCAAGCAAGAATCAATCCTTCTTCTATCTAAGCACAAGAAGCTTGAATCCAATGTCTTCTTCTTGAATTTGGAGTAGAAAGATGGATTGCAATTGAATTTGAGTTTTGGAATTTTAATTTCCCATTCCCTCCACCATTAATGCCAAAGCTTGATTAGTTAGGAAATTTACGAAGAGTGAGGAGAAGAGGGTTGGAACTTGGGCTTAATAGGCTAAACTAACCCAAAGTCCAAAGCGGGAAAAGTTAGTGAAATTTCACTAACTCCAAACCTATCGATGTTTATATTTAAAAAAGTTGTAAACGACATTTCGAACTCAATGGAAGTGGTCTCGAGTCCTAATTTGACCGTTTGCAAAAAGTAGCTTTTTTTTCGGACCAAAATCCGATTAACGAGTTAATATTTAAATAAAATATTTAAATACAAACTCGATAAATATGCAGGTTGTTACAATGTATATATGCCTGTACATGCATATTTTAGTTCACCTATACACACACACACATGTAGATATATTTTCATTCTATACAACAACAAGTAAAAACATCAAGATTTATCACTGCTTTAAGTTTAGATGGGTTAGTTTACTCATAGTTTTATAAAATAGAAAAGCTTCTTTAAACTAGAAAAAAGATTTTGATCTTTATCTTTGATTTGTTAATCTGCTTTTGAACTGATCTGTACTTGCATTTGATTTGAATCCATTTGAGTTGAATCTAATCTTGATTGTTGAATTGAACTAAAAGTTTGATCAGGTTGAACAGATGAAGTTGTTGATGTTTTGATTTTATTTCTTCTCTTGTTTTTATTTTGATTTTTTTTCCAAGTTTTCAGTTTTTTTCTTGTTTTGAGAAGATGAAAGAAGATTTGGTAAAATATACATTAGCCTAGTTTCTCACTAATGTATGTTATTATATAATTAAATTTTAAAAGAAATGCCACTTGTAATTTTCAAGTTATACTATGCTTCCACTTGTTTATGCATGAAATAATTCTTCTACATTTGTTAAAATCAATTAAATTTATGTTTATACCCTTATGTTAATTAATTTATAAATGATGTTTTAAACCCTTCAGTATTTATGTTTTATATGTTAACATATGTTTATGTTTTTTTAATTATTATGTTTTATATACATTTCTTTATATTCATGTGTGTGTGTGTATACAAACCAAATTTTATATATGATGACCCGGAATTTTGAGCAATATCAATTTAATAATATGTATTAATAATTAAATTGATTTGATAATTTTATTTTATAATTTTAATTTAAAGTGGCAAGTTTATTCTTTTAAAAGCAAATAAATATTTAATTGGTAAATTTTATCTTTTAAAGTTAATAAAATGTTTTATATTTATAATGTAATATATTTGTATATATTGTAAATAGAAAAGTTTTGGTTTGAATTTAACAAATAAAAACATGTTTTCAAATTCTAATATATATTTTGGTAATTTGGAAGCTATGATTTAAATTTGATATAAAACTTTTCAAAGGTTATTTACATAGTTAACCATATAGTTTTAAAATGCTTAGGTAAATGTTTAATTGTTTAAATTATATTTTAGCTCAAGTTTAATTTTAAATAAGATTAACAAAAAGGTTTGTTTTATTTTTTTTTTAAATATTACTTGATAAATATGATTTGAAAATGTATATAAAGTTTAAAATACAATTCACAAACATATAAAACATATGATACATTAATTCATTTAGTTAAGTAATTTATAAATAATGAGATAATCTCCTTTATAAATTAGTTAAAGTTGACAAAATTGTTATTTTCAAACAATAATAATAATGTGTTGTTTTTATATATGGATATAAATAGATTTAAAAGAAAATAGAATTGTTATTTTCAAATTGAATGTGTTGTTATATATGTGTATATATATAACTTGATTTTAAATTGGATTTTTTTAAATTTAGTTTGAATTTGAATTTGGATTTAATTTTGAAATTCAAAAGATAGATATTTTAAAATATTTTGGTTTTTAAAAATATAATTATAAGATTTTATTTGTATATATAATTTGTTTTATTTTATTTTCTTTAAAGAAATATATATATATATATATATATTTAGATAAGTATTTATTAATTAATAAATTAAGTATAAAAAACTTTATATTAAACATTTAAAATAAATAAAAATTACTTAATGACAAGTGTAAATATATGAAAGCATGGTTTTAACAAGTGTTAGATGATAAACTATAGTAAATGACAAATGTTAAGTTTTTAAACAAGTGTCACTTTTGATTTTAATTTTAATTTTATTTATAATAATTCAATTTAGCCTTTATAAACACATGCATTTTACCTTTATTTCCATTTCTATCTTCCTCAAATTCAAAGCTAAGAAACTTCAGCGTGTAACAAATTCTCAAAACAATCTGTAATCAGCATTTCTCAAACCAGAAAATTCAAACAAAAAGCCTGTACATTTTCTTCAAATCTGAGATTAATCAAAGCAAAACTCAAGAAGAAAAATCAAAGAAAATTTCATCTCTGTTTCAAATTTAAATCTTTTCAAAACAACAAAGCTTGTAACAGATCAACAAAGCAAGTAAACCTGAAATCAAAGTCTTAAACCATCTCATCATCAAGTTCCAGTTCAACAATGCATTTTCTTCTGCAATTCATTTTTCAAGATCAAACATTTTTCAAATTTCAGCATCTCAGCTTGAAGCTTTATTCATCTTTCCAAAACTAGGGAGTAACAATTTTTTTAAAAGCTTAAGTATATAAATATTTGGATGCATGTGAATTACCGGAAATAAGTGTGCTTTGTGTGTGTGTATATAAGTGAAATTTTGGTGTATATATGGATGTATAGATGTGTGCATGCCTGTTACACCTGTGACATCTCTGTTTTAGTTTTCAAGCTTAAGATTTTAAAACAAATTTCATTATCTCCATATCTGATATATGTTTGGACTTAGGCTTAAAACAAAATCTATTTGATTAATCATAGATTAAAGTATAAAATTATACTTAAGTGAATTAAGATTGAAATGCTCTGGAAAACAAAAAGAACAGTGCAAGCTTGAGTTATGTTAAAATTTCAAACACCTTAATTCATCGATTTAGGCATATAATCTGAATCATTAACCAAAATCATGATTTTTAAAAATGAAATCACAATTTTTAGTTTTGGGTTAAGCGAGAAGTTCGAATTTGATCAGAATTTGTGTTTTGGGTAGTTTCCGATGATCTAAATGATTGGGGAGGTCGGGGACTTCCCTGGAGGTAGAAGGATGAGCGGTGAGCGCGACAAAAATGTCAGAAGGGTGTGCATATCATTAAGGTGGCGGCGAGGGGTAGGAGTTGCTGTAAACCCTAGTTTTGGCAAAGTCGCGAGTTTAGTTTATCTCGTTATCTCTGGTGGATCGAGTTCCACTATATTTTGAGAATTGGTAGCGTGGAGGCTGGCAAAGGCATGGCTGGAAGCCCAGGTGCTCAGATGGTCGGAGGAGATGGGTTAGGGTGATTTTACGTTGAGGTTGTGCTTCCTGTTTGGTCGATGAGTTCGATTTTTGATTCGATGTTGTTTTCATTGTTCTGGATAGTCGTGTGGGACGACGAAGTGGTCGATGTCTTGCTGGAGGCTTCAGCGATAATCAGAGGTGGTCGGAGGGTTGGTGCATGTGCACGGTGCACATCAGTGACCGGTGAAGTTTGAGTTTTGGGGAAGAAGGGGTTGCTCGGGTCTGGCTCGTGGTCTTCTCGTGTTTGTCTCGAGGATGGTGCGTACACGAGTGCTCGTGTTTTGCTAGAGGTTTGTAGAGGGGAGTGATAGTATAGGCTCAGGTTTGATTTTGTTAAGCAACCAGGTTATAAATTATAAAAGATAACAAGGTTTGAAAAGTTATAAACTAACGCAAGTTTATAGTAAAAGTTTAATCAAGTTTAAAGTTTAAAAAGAAATTGTGAACTAGGTTGTAAAAGTTAAGAACTCAAGTTTTTAAAGGTTTTAAAGCTATTAAAATTACTAGTTTTCAAAAGAAGTTTTAACCAAGTTTTAAGGTAGAAGATTATGAAAGTAATTTAGTTTTCAAAGAATGTTTAGCTAAGTTTAAAGATTTAAGTATATTTGTAAATAAATTTGTTTTCCAAGTAAAATGTTTTAAACAAGTTTTAAAAGATTTAAATGTTAAAGTAAATGTTTAAAATTCGTTTAACTTGATTTTGTTATTTTAAATCTAAAATTAAATGATTTAATTTGTAAGATAATTTTAAAATTAAATGTTTTGAATATGATTTATGATAATTAAGTCATTAATAAGGATAATGTTGTATCTTAAAGTTAATTAAGATTTAATGATTTAAGATTAATTTATTAATAAGGTAATTATGAGTAATTAATGAAATAAATAAATTAATGATTAAGAATAAATTAATTTATAATTAGGGTTATGATCAATTAAAGATTAATTAATTGATAATTAAGGAATAATTAATTTATACTTAGAGGTTAACTAATTAAGTAATCAGAGATTTATTAATTGGTAATTAGAGATTTATTAATCGGTAATTAGGGATTAATTAATTTGAAATTAATAATGGTTAATTAAAGTTTAATTACTTAAGAAAAGTAATTAAAGAATTGTTAATAGTTAATGTAAAGATCATTAACTTGGGATTATGAAATGATTAATAATGTGATTAATTTAAGATAAATAATTAGATTAATTAATTAAGGCTAATCATTTGTGGAATGTGTTAAGTATAACTACTTAATGTAATTTATAAAGTGTAATTACTTAGTGAAGTAATTAATGGGTAATTACTGGATGTAGTAAATTGAAGTATAATTAATTAATGAAAGTAATATGGGTTTAATTACTTTGTGTAATTAATAAGAAGGATAATTACTTAGTGGAAGTAGATAAGGATTAATTACTTAGTGTAATTAATTAAAAGATTTATTAATAAAATTTATTTAGAAGTTAATTAAGTAATGTAATTACTTAAGGATAGTTAATTATTGAATGTGATTAATCAAGGCTGATCAATGAATGTGATTAATTAAAAGATTAATTATTAAATGTGATTAATTAGAACAATAATTAATTAAAGAAATAATTAAGAATCATTAATTAATGTAATTAATTAATGTAGCTAATGATAGTAATAAAGGGTTGATTAATGTGATTAATTAAGGATAATTAATCAATATAAGTGATTATAGAATAATTATTTGATGTAATTAATTAAGGATTAATGTAATTAATTATAGTTAATCAATTAATGAGAGTAATTAAAGGTTAATTACTGTAAATGGTTAAGAATAATCAATTTGTGTAATTAATTAAGGCAAATTACTTAATGTAATTGAAGAATAATTAATCAAGGATGATTAATTAAGATGGATAATTAAAGGATGATTAATTGATTGGCTTGTAATTAATTAATGATTAAGTAAGCATGATTTATAGTGATGAAAGAAATTAATTTATTTTATTTTAAATTAATTAGAGATAGTTTTATTAATTAATCTTTACTTATGGATGGCTATCCGAAACCCATATCGAACCTGTGAATCTTTGTGAATGACATATACACATGTTTTTAATTGACGCTCACTATTCGGATTAGCCGCGAGTGGACCTTTATGTCATATAACCCATTCCGAATAGTGATACGACGAAATGGATGAGCATTTGAAGACGGTGGTGAAGACCGGACGTCTTCGAGAACGATAGGATAATCTGTCGAATGACTCTGCACTGAGTTGCTCCGTTATAGAGTTCTCCATATGTGATGGGGAGTCCGATCGGGATTGTGGATGCCCGGATTGCAAGGACTTCTTCGAAAGTGCCTTCGGTTCTGTTCGAACCCGGAACAGACTTGTATGGATTGTATGTCTGACATTACATTTTGAGATATAAAGCAGATTTCTTTCAAATACATTTCTGTTGGTGGCGGAGAATTTATTCTCTTAGCTTAACACCCTTCTCTAAGACATGCGAGCTCAGAGGTTATGTAGTTGAAGGATATCAGTAATATATTCCCAACTTGGTAATGTGGCATGCTGAGTGCTGCTGATCATTTGTTGATCAAAGCATGGCTTTTGTGAAAAGCGTAGCTTTGTGGACGAGACTTCGTCGAACCTCACAACCCGGTAATGGTCGAAACAGGAAAGATGCAACAAGGTTATTAGGGGTAGCGCCCTTTAGGGTATGTGCATTTCCTCCTGGATTGAAGTGGTATCATGGTATGGAGCCCAGATACTTAACATATGTGGATATCGCAAATATATATTACTTGGGGATGGCATACTCGTGTAGTAATTACCTAGTTACAGAGGTAACCCGGCCTTGTGTTGGCAGAGATTCGGTTTGGTTCTCGGGACGTCCCTCCAGAGGCGTACCCATGTGGCATAGGAAGTTCCTTAGCCTGACCATTTGTTAACATCCAAAGAAACAATACGAACCCTATACGGTTTTAGTTGTATAACCTGCCATCTACTTATGGTGGCGCCCCACTGTTTAGATGGCCGCTATAGTAGGCATAGTTCGGAATGCCTATGCCGCCAAAGATTAATATTATACTTTCGAAAATGTTTTCTACACTATGCGCTAATAATAGTATCAAAGAGTTTTCTTGTATAAAGCATATTTGACTATCATAAGAAGAAATCTCCTCCAATTGTGCGATTGCATTGTGTGTGTGGCGGGAGGTCTTACGGTAGTTTTATTTTTCAAAAGCATGAACGGTTTTTCTTTTAAAAATCTATTTTTATTCAAAGCAACTGTTTTTGTTTACTCATACCAGTCCCATGACTGACCCGGAGTTTATGTTTCCTTTCTAAACTCTGGGTGCCCATAATTTCCACACGGGCAGCCTAGTAGCAGGTCTTCCGTGTTTTGGTGCTAGCTGGATATTGAAGTCTTATGGTTTGGAGGCTATCGGTTTTTGAAGGCTTTTGACTTGGAGATATTTTGAAAACTTTTGGATCTCAAGGTTCTTAGTTTTGATGTTCGCTATCGCTTCTTTTCTTTGAAGACTTTCTTGGAATGCAATCACTTGTTGTTCTATCGTGATGGTCTATTTTGAAGTTGTGTTATATGTATAAGAATACTCTGATGTTGGTGATGACGTTGTAATGAATATTGGGATGATGTTGTATCTGGAATATTGATGTATGGCAGTTCATTTTGTTTTCCGCTGTTTATATTCATCTAATGTTGTTATAACCTCCATCTGAACTGGAATTCGACGTTCGAATCTCCGGCAGTCGAATACAAGTGAGGTATTTGATGTCGATTTTTGAACGTTGAATTTCGGGGCATGACACACGGTCTTCTATTGATCACCTTTCACCTGATGACAGATCACACATCCATTGACGAAAGCAACAATATCCTTCTTCATACCCTTCCACCAGAAGACTTCTTCATATCCTTATACATCTTTGAAATTCCCTGGTGGATACTCAGCCTGGAGCGATGACTCTCTGACAGAACTTCATGCTTCAAATCCTTAAAATTCGAAACACAAATCCTTCCGTTGATTCTCAAATTGGTCATCAATCTAAAAACTGGAACACTGACCATTCATGACTCTCCTAATGATCTCACACAATCTTCTATCTGATCCTTGCTTACTTGAAATCCTTTGCAGAAGAGACGGAACAACTTCCAAGATAGACATAACTACATTCCTACTCAAAGCATTCGCAATAACATTCGCTTTCCCTGGAGTATAGAGGATATCCAAATCATAAGATGCTAAAAATTCTACCTACCTCTACTGCCTCAAATTCACATCCTTCTGGGAGAAAAGATATTTCAAAGGCTTTTGATCCGTGAAAAGCTCGAACTTCTCTCCCAACAAATAGTGCCTCTAGATCTTCAAAGCAAAGACGATGGCCAACAACTCCAGATCGTGCGTAGCGTAATTCCTTTCATGTGGCTTCAACTGCCTGCTTGCATACGCAATTACCTTCCTATTCTGCATCAGCACTGCACCCAACCCAACACCACAAGCATCCGTGTAGACCTCAAACTTGCTCTTACCATCCGGAATAGCTAGAACAGGTGCACTGGTAAGCCTTGCCTTCAAATCCAAGAAAGCCTCTTCACACTCGGGGTCCACTTAAATTTTGCCCCTTTTCGAGTCAACTTGGTTAAGTGCGAAGAAATCTTAGAATAGTCCTTGATAAACTTCTTGTAGTACCCTGCCAAACCTAGAAAACCGCGGACTTCTGTCGGAATCTGTGGCTGCTTCCACTCCTGAATAGTAGCTACCTAGCTAGATCTACAGAAATAACTTCACCAGAAACAATATGCCCCAAAAATACGAATTTCAATTTCCAAAAATGGCATTTCGAAAACTTAGCCTTCAGAACATGCCTCTTTAAAGTCCCCAACACTATTCCCAAATGCTGCTTGTGCTCCTCTTCATACTTGGAGTAGACAAGAATATCATCAATGAACACGAGCACGAACTTATTCAACACATCCCAAAAAACTTGATTCATCAAATTCATAAAATACGCAGGAGCATTGGTCAGCTATAAAGGCATAACCAACCACTCAAAAAAACAATTAGGTCCCCTGAACGCAGTCAAGGGGATATTGTCCTCAGCGACCCTTAACTGATGGAAACCCAAAGCTAAATCTAACTGGGAGAAAATAGAAGCTCCATGGCGTTGATCAAAAAGATCGTCTATACGGAGAAATGGATACTTATTCCTAATAGTAAAAGATTGAAAACATATTGGGAGTCGGATTCCAGTTGGTTATCCGAAACCAACATCGAACCTGTGAATCTTTGTGAATGAGATATCCACATGTTTTTAATTGACGCTCACTATTCGGATTAGCCGGGAGTGGACCTTTGTGTCATATAACCCATTCCGAATAGTGATATGACGAAATGGATGAGCATTTGAAGACGGTGGTGAAGACCGGACGTCTTCGAGAACGATAGGATAATCTGTCGAATGACTCTGCACTGAGTTGCTCCGTTATAGAGTTCTCCATATGTGATGGGGAGTCCGATCGCGATTGTGGATGCCCGGATTGCAAGGACTTCTTCGGAAGTGCCTTCGGTTCTGTTCGAACCCGGAACAGACTTGTATGGATTGTATGTCTGACATTACATTTTGAGATATAAAGCAGATTTCTTTCAAATACATCTCTGTTGGTGGCGGAGAATTTATTCTCTTAGCTTAACACCCTTCTTTGAGACATGCAAGCTCAGAGGTTATGTAGTTGAAGGATATCAGTAACCAACTTGGTAATGTGGCATGCTGAGTGCTGCTGATCATTTGTTGATCAAAGCATGGCTTTTGTGAAAAGCGTAGCTTTGTGGACTAGACTTCGTCGAACCTCACAACCCGGTAATGGTCGAAACAGGAAAGATGCAGCAAGGTTATTGGGGGTAGCGCCCTTTAGGGTATGTGCATTTCCTCCTGGATTGAAGTGGTATCATGGTATGGAGCCCAGATACTTAACATATGTGGATATCACAAATATATATTACTTGGGGATGGCATACTCGTGTAGTAGTTACCTAGTTACAGAGGTAACCCGGCCTTGTGTTGGCAGAGATCCGGTTAGGTTCTCGGGACGTCCCTCCAGAGGCGTACCCATGTGGCATAGGAAGTTCCTTAGCCTGACCATTTGTTAAAATCCAAAGAAACAATACGAACCCTATACGGTTTTATTTGTATAACCTGCCATCTACTTATGGTGGCGCCCCACTGTTTAGATGGTCGCTATAGTAGGCATAGTTCGGAATGCCTATGCCGGCTAAGATTAATATTATACTTTCGAAAATGTTTTCTACACTATGCACTAATAATAATATCAAAGAGTTTTCTCGTATAAAGCATATTTGACTATCATAAGAAGAAATCTCCTCCAATTGTGCGATTGCATTGTGTGTGTGGCGGGAGGTCTTACGGTAGTTTCATTTTTCAAAAACATGAACGGTTTCTCTTTTACAAATCTGTTTTTATTCAAAGCAACCGTTTTTGTTTACTCATACCAGTCCCATGACTGACCCGGAGTTTATGTTTCCGTTCTAAACTATGGGTGCCTATAATTTCCACACGGGCAGCCTAGTAGCAGGTCTTCCGTGTTTTGGTGCTAACTGGATTTTGAAGTCTTATGGTTTGGAGGCTATCGGTTTTTGAAGGCTTTTGACTTGGAGATATTTTGAAAACTTTTGGATCTTAAGGTTCTTAGTTTCGATGTTCGCTATCGCTTCTTTTCTTTGAAGGCTTTCTTGGAATGCAATCACTTGTTGTTCTGTCGTGAGGGTCTATTTTGAAGTTGTGTTATATGTATAAGAATACTCTGATGTTGGTGATGATGTTGTAATGAATATTGGGATGATGTTGTATCTGGAATATTGATGTATGGCAGTTCATTTTGATTTTCGCTGTTTATATTCATCTAATGTTGTTATAACCTCCAACTGAACTGGAATTCGATGTTCGAATCTCCGGCAGTCGAATACAAGTGAGATATTTGATGTCGATTTTTGAACGCTGATATGTCGAATCCGGATAACCAAAAGTTCACCAATCTTTAACAAAGATTCATTCATATCTCACGAAGGAGCTTGTAATATCATTGGATGTTTCTAATCTTGTTACTTCTTTGAGGAATCCTATTGAAGGTATCTGCAGTAGTTGGCTTGTCATGTGACAATATTAGGGTTGATCTTTGTAGCTTTCCTTTCTGTGCGAATCTGCACATTAGTCATCACCTTGAGTTTATTCTGATTTTGGGGATGTATTAACTTGCTTGTAATCAAGTTCAATCCTATATTTTTGAAAGGATCCTATATTTTGGCATCCTAATTCAGCTGATTAGTTGCCTCTTGTCCTTTGAAATGTTAATATTGATTCCGATGTATATCTGAACTCACTCTTGCGTTTGAGATATTGATAATATATCTCAAAGTCCAGTCATTGTGACTTTGTTGATTTATGTGAGTTCGTTTCGGGTTTGACACCCTATCGGGCAATCAAGTATTGTATTGACCTCCTTTCCAATTCTTAACCTTTCGGTCACCCTTCCACGATGATGTCCACTAAGGAAATGAGGTAATTCATTGAATTTAATTGATATTTCCATTCTTATCTCCTTAAAGAAATCCTCTTAGGATACTCAGTTGTTGGTATAATTTGTAATATTCTTCACTCAAAGTAATGATGTGTTGTTTGTGTCTTCTTCTCATTCGAGAAGAAATATTTCCATTACTCTTATATATTATCGATCTCTTTCTAATCAAGTGAGTGGTGCTAGGGTCATTCCTCGGTTTGATCTTCGCAGATTTTCATGAGCCACGAGTTGCGGAGGACATCTTTCCTCTTACCGCATTTCGCACTTGTACGAGTCTTGTGAGTAGTTCGTTATATTGTTCAGAATAACGAACACTCCAGTCATTCCATCAGTCTTGTGAATCGAGTATTCTGGGACGATCAGTTCATGTCGTGTTTTCGATTTTGAGCATAAGTAATAAATTGAGTTTCCAATCTTTTGAATTGATGATATGTTTTTAAGAGAAATTGGATTTTTGTTTATTGAGATAAGCAAAGTATATTTTGTAAAATTATATTTGAGGTAGTTCATTTATAGAAAATGATTTTTGTGCTGGGTTGTCCATCGAGTGCTTTAAGAATTCTGGTCGATGTGCCTGACCAACGTTATCGATAGGGATTTTCTAAACATTATGATGAGACAGTTAGACATGGTAAATTGAGTTTATAAGTAAAATTTGGATGTACTTAATATGGCTTGAGAATGAAATGCATCCATTGAACCATAGTAAGTGATAGAGAAGTGGCATGGAAGTTTTGATCACTAGGTCAACTTTGCAGCCAATCGATGGGCTCATTCACTATAAATCAATGGCAAGGCAATACTTTTATATTATTTGAAATTTGTGAAATTGAATATGGTAATTTGGATAAGTAAAGTGAATAATTTTAATTAAGGGGATGTCTTAATTAGAAGAAAATATGATACGATGCTATGAGTCATAAAATGATGTATCTAAGATAAAAGAATACTTTGGTTTGAAAAATTAAAATATCAATTGAATATTTTAGTACAAGTTATTAATGACGACTATAAAATTTATTTTGACACTTAGTTATTTAAGTAACAGTAGAAGATATATATGAAATTCTATCTTAAGAAATGCAAATTTTAAACTTTTAGCATAAAGTTGTGAGCATGTTTTGTTTTAAATTTTGGTTGTATTAAAAATTGGTTGTTGTGAATTTGTAAAATTCTTTTAAAAACAAGTTTGAATTAATTATCAATTTTAATTAGTTTTACATTAATAATTAAATGAAAATTTAATTTGAAGTGGAAATTTGAGGTTGAATTATTTTGATATATGAGCAAATCATGTTGTTTAATCATTTTTAAAGTTACGAGAATAATTTGAAACTTTATATATATTCCCAAAGTTTGTTTTAATAAATAATCAATAATCATCTCTTGATAATGGAAGAGATTAATTATATCTTCTAAAATGAGTTTTCATATTTAATTGTTTTAAAGTTAGATTTTGAAAAGTAATGAAAATATTTCCACATAATGAAATGTTTTTATGATGATTATGTAAAGTTAATCATAATTTTGTATGTATTAGCTTTCTGTGGAAAAAGAAGATCATTTATTAAATGATTTAGAAAAAAGCTTGTTTGAAAATGAAGTTTGAGATTAAAATGGTTTGGGAAAATTTCAAATTTTAAGTTGATTTAAAAGCTGAAATTTTGTTCGAAAAAATGCTGTACTAAAATAACGATAACTTGAGATTTACAACTCCAAATGAGTTCGATCGTTTTGTGAATGAAAGAGCTTTCAGTTAAAAATATTTTATCACTTTAGAAAATTTTTCATTTTTCATAATTTAAAATGGGTTTGAAAGTTGATGGTCATTTCTGTCCTATAAAAGATTTTCTGAAATTTAACCTGAAAATAAATTTAGCATAACTTTCAAACCGTGAATCCAATTTTTATGCTCTTTATATCGTAGAAATCTTAGAATTATTAGAGAAACATTTATTTTATAATTATTTTTAGATTTTAAGTTTTGCTGGTTCAAATTTTAAGATCTTTACAGCAGGTTTGTGATTGAAATAACTAGTTTTCTTAATAATTATGTGCATTCTTCCTATGTTGTGAATATGAATTGGTTGATGTTCTGTATAAAAAGTATATGTTTCAAACTGATATATTATGTCTGATTATATGTGTAAAGCATTTTATTCACTTTAATTAAGAGTTTAGAGATAAAATTGGATTTTTGAAAGAAGATTTGAAAATTTTCAAAATATTGAAGTTTGAGAATTAGAGTATAAAAAATTGGGTTTTTGGAAACCTTAAAAAAATTTACTTTGTAGAATAAGAGCATAGAAATCCATTCCTTGAGTTTATTTTGTCTTTGTGCCATTGTTTACTAACATGCATTATGCGGTCATTTGAGTCTGGTGGCCTTTGAAGAAACCACATATCATTGAATTCTCTTACCTCTCATGTTGTCAAACCATTATTGGCACGGTTCTTTCCGTAATGACACATGAAAAGTCATGTCGATAATCATTTTAGTGACTGGAGTCCAGGATAAAAGTTGAGCTTAATCCCAACTCTATTCGAGAAATTTCTAAGAAATCAATCTCACTGGATCAATCTTTTGGTAGCATTCTTTTTTTTTCTTATTTAGAAGGAGAGAAGCCTTCGAAATCATGAGGTGTTGCTCATACAAATTCTATAGTCCAATAATCCCGACGAACATATTCGGCAAATTATAGAATTTATTGATCAATTTTATCTTGGTCTTTTATCATTTTGAGTTGAGGGAAAATTTTTAAACTCAAGCTTGTCTATTTTTCTTTTGATTGATGAAATAAATGAGTTGGTTATAAACTCTTCTCTAGAAATTACGAGGATGCAATTTTGTTAAGGGGGACTCAATAACAGCCCTGGTTTGGAGGTTACCTGTAAATATTAAATTATAATGGTAGTTATGATTTAATATTGTGAATTAAAATTAAATTGGAGATTTTAAATTTGTTTATTTGGAATAAACAATGAATTTTAGAATTAAAATAAGAAAATAAAGTTTAAAAGCTTTTTTTTTGGATTAATAGTGAATGGAAAATGAGTTTTGTTTAGAGAGAATGCAATAATTGTATTGATTATTGCCAATTACTTCTTTTAATAATTTTTAAAAGAGGTATGTGATTTTAGAATGGAATTTAGTTAAATAAAAAGATGGAATTTGGTTTAAAAATAAGTTTTAATTATAAATTTGAGTTTAAAATGCGTTTTAATAACTTTTTATGTAAGAAAAAAAATTCGCTGAATTTTAGAAGTTCAAAATGTAGACTTTTGCATTATATTGTGAAAATTGTATATTATTGTAAAATAAAGAATTTTAATAATAAGAATGTTTTAAAATATAAAAATTAATCTTCTTCTATGATGAATAGTACTTTATTTTATGTGTGTGTAAATTTACATCTTTTATTTGTGTGAAAATTGGTAGAAAATGATATTTATTTATGACATAATGTGACATAGATGTACATGAATTAATTTCTTAGGCTAAATGACTTTCTTTTAATTGATTAGGTCTATGGACCATTACTAGACATACATGCTAATAGCGAGAAACAGGAAAAAGAATAACCAGTACATCTGTTTACTCCTTCTTCCTCTTTTCTGAGAACAGTGAACCCACCTCTCAAAATTTCAATTTTAAGTCAATTTCTTCAATTTAATTCAGGCTCATTGAAAATTCTTTAATATAAAGTGAAAATCTAGAGGTAATTAATATTCAAACTCAATAATTTCATAAAATTACTGATTTGAGAAATAAGTTTCAAATTTACAGTTGTTTTCTTCTTCCATGTTGTTTATATTTACTATACAGGTTCCTAAAGGTCAATGCTCAAGCTAAGCTTCAATCTTTTTTTACAAATTCGGGTATTTGCATGCAATTAGCAAGGCATTGAAATACTCACATAATCTAGCTGAGCCAAGCTCAAAAATTATAAAAAAAGTAGTGAATAGTGTAATTTCTGCAGTTGATTTATCTCAGTTTGAAATCCATTTCATATTACTTCTTTGAATGCTTGTATCTTTCTATTCCGGCTATGAAATTTTGCCAGATTTTTTTCTATTGATATTTCATGTGTTGTAGTATAAGTATGCAAAATTTCGTAGCAAAACTCTTTCCCTCGGTACCTGAAAACTTTGCTGCAAAATCAATACGAACCCAGATTTTTGCCTGTACGTATTTTATTTTGGGTTGCTGAGAGAGCATATTTCTTTCATTTCTTTTTGGAATTCATCGATTCTTTTTTTTTTGAAAAATAAAGTTTTTTACTATATGCATACCAATTTTCAGTACAAGCCGAGGTCGTTTGGTCCTCTGCTTCATGCCTGAAAGTTGAATCCGAGATGGTTTTCAGGCCCGTACATTTTTTTTTGAACTATTGCGAAGATGGCCTAAGACCATGTTTGAGACGGTGTAACTTTTTCATTTTCAGTCGGAATTCATTGATTCTTTTTTGTTTTAAAGATAAAGTTTTCTAGTATGTGGATACCTATTTGCAGCTTAATATAAGGTCATTTGGTCTTATGTTTCAGGCCTATAAGTTGAACCCAAGATGGTTCTCAGGCCTGGGCACATATTTGTTTTTGAACTGTTGCAAACATGGTCTGAGTCCATGTTTGAGACAACGTAACTTTTTCATTTCCATTCATAATTCATGAAATCTTTAATTTTTAAATCTGAAGTTTTAAATTATGTGCATACCAATTTTTAGTTCAATAAGAGATCTTTTGTCTACCTGTTCCATGTTGAAAGGTTAACCCAGAGAAGATTTCAGACCTAGGTATTATTTTGCCTATGCATTTTTATGTTCTTTTTCCATCCGACTTTTGACTTTTACTTCATGTTTTTGTCATATTTGAAATTTTTTGAGGGCTATGATGCCTATCAGTTGGCTAGCCAAGTTTGATGAATTTGAATGACGGTTTTGAGTGATTTCTTTGATTTCGAGCATGGATTTTTCCAAATAATTTTTAAATAATTTTTAAAATTTATGGGCATTTCAAAATAATTATTATATAATATTTTAAAGTATTTTCAAGTGTAAATTTTTTTTATTCTCTATAATAAGGGAAATTTTCAAATAGGGTTTTCAAATTGATTTCGAGAATTGCTTTTGAAAGCTTGTTTTCCAAAGTAAATTATTTTATATATAAATTACACGTTGTTGCACATTTCGAGCGAAGGAGAAGGGGAATTATGTGGTTTGGTAAAGCGAGTGGTGTGTGACACGTGCGTTTATCCTCCCGATAAATTGTCAATTTGTCCATTTGATCGTTTTTACCTTCGAGTCGAGTTTACCAATGAGATGAGCTAAACTTTTTATTGATTTGAGTGTGAAATTTATTGGTAGTTAGTAAATCACTTAGTGCGAACGGGTGGTATGAGGCATACGTTAACACTATTCGAGATCCTATCCGAGAGTTTGTGACATATTTGCCATTGCGGCGTATTGCTAGTACTGGACCTTCGTGTCATTGCCATTGCGGCATATTTACCCTCGAGATGTTTTCCATTGCATCGTTTGCATTGCAGTGTATTTGCCATTGCGGCGTATTTGCCATTGTGACATATTTGCCTTCGGGCATGCTACCATATTTGAGATAAGTACTTGGCAGGCTTCGGCCAAAAGAACATACAAATTTTGAGATGTTTTCATTGATTTCCCAAGAATATCGCCTTTTTCTTGGTTGGCCATTCAAGCCATTTTATATCTATATGGCGATTACCTTATGGGAATTTGAGTTACCTACACTGGCGTTATTTGAGATTTTCCTTTTGGTGTTATTTTTGAGATTTTCCTATTGGCGTTATTACATGAGATTTGCCTTTTGGAGTTTATTTGGGTTATGTTCTCCTATGTTGAAGAGTTATATTTGATTGCCTTGTGGCGTATTTTTGAGATGGTGATTTCTTTGAGTCTGCAGATATGGCAGGTTTTGGAATTTCTCCTTTTTAGGAGTTATGTTTTCCCTAAACCACTATTTATGATTTGTGTTATGCCGATGATACGAGGCATGCTATATTTAGCGTTTTATGGATTCTTTTATCTCTTTTGAGATTATATGTTTGTGTAAGTGATATCATCTCATCACTTAAAGTAACCATACCATACTTATACTCATGCTTATACTCAATATTGTTCCTTATTGTTTAAAAAGAACATTACCCTTATTCTTATGCATTTATTACAGCTTATCCTCTTAAACTCATCTGTTTGGCTAGACTGACCTGCGTATTTTATACTTGGGTCAGACCGAGGTGTTTCAGTTTAGGTATCTTTTGACTTTGCCTATTCTGCTTCCGAATGGACTCTTTTCTACTTTCGCCTTTTTGATATAATTTTTGAGTAGTCCTTTTATAGCTACTCTGATATGCATATTCTTTTGACTTGTGTTTGTATTATGGTCGTCATACCACATATGTGATGTATCCTTTTGTAAACTCTATGATGTATCTGTACATGTGTATATATGTGGTTATCTGCTGTTCTCTGATGTGTTTAGAATTTGAGTTTTTTTAATTTATTTTGATTGTATTAAGCATTTATTGAATATGTCGATCCACCTGAGTTAGGAAAAAATATAGAGCACTAATCGACGTATTCAATTGATATTTAAGACAAGACTATAGATGGTCGCTCCTAAACGCCTTATTCTCCGCATTAACAGATGGTATTACCCAGTAATACTCTTTATTAATGTGGGTCTCAGAGTGGGATGTCATAGTATGGATTATTAAAATGTAGTTTAATTAATAAAGGGATTAGTAATGTAAAATGTAGTTTATTAAAACAGGGATTAATGATTTTCATTCTTTATCCCTCATTAATTAGTTTAGTCGTGGTTGTCCAATTTATGAGCATTGTTATCATTTGTTGATTGATTGATTATGCTTGTCTAGTTTATGAGCTTATATTATTGTCTATTGATTGTTGATTTGTACTTGACCAATTTATTAGCAGTTTCCATATTACTACATGGGCTGGGTAGATAGTAATTATGGGTACATTGAAACAAAAACCTTGTGAATTGGGTTTCCAAATTTGATTATAAGGCATTCTATAACAATATTGGGTTAATAGTTAACTTTAATGGATGAAGTGTAGTATAAGATTTTCAATGAAAGTGAACTTTATATAAATATGTTTTATAAAATATGATTTATAAATAAAGAGGATTTAAACCGATATTTTGAGAACTTAAATCTAGTGTCTTTGAAAATGGTTTCTAAGATTTCGAAAAATAATAGCAATATTATTTGAAAGAATTTGTGAATACTAATATTTGAAAAGAGTTTTAAGACTTGTTTGAGTTCGACTACTCTTGGAATTGACAAATCGATTAAGGAATGAAGTATTTTTATGCTATCTAGTTCTAGTGGCTTGAAAGTGACTCAAAATGGGCAAGAGATGTATTTGATTATTAAGCATTTCTCTTGAGTACTACCATTATTAGTAAATGAATATATGGTATGACTTGGTAGGACCCGGTTCTATGGTATCATTTTTGTGTTACTTGATCTATATATATATTTCCTATGGATTTTAAAGTAAATATTTGGGAAAGTGGTATATAATTTGTGACCATGGTACTTAGTAATGTTTACGAAGAATTTGATACCACCATGAAAATTATTTTGATTTAAACCCCAAAAGCATGATTCAATATACAAAGATATATATAAGTATTACTATTTCAATTGATTTAATACAAAAAACCAGTGTTTTGTTCTAAAAGTTTTCTTTAAGAAAATTTGATATAAAATATAGAGTAGTTTAATAAAGAGATGTATTGGGTATGCCACGACCCGAAATTCAGCGTTTGAAAATCGAAATCCATACTTCACTTGTACTCGAATGACGCAGATTCAAACGTTGAAATTCGATTCACGCCGGAGTTTATAACATATTAAGTACAACAACACAGTAGAAGAAAAATGAAATAACTTTATTGATACACAACACATACAACAATGATACAATGAATATCCATATCAGAGACTAGATACATCAGCGTAACAATATCACCAATTATGGTCTTCAAAAGGATAGAAAGAAAGATAAAATCCAAAACTGCATTCCAAACCAAAGCTCCAAAGACCTTCAAGTTGTAGGCTCGAACCACCATCAAGTTGTATTAAGCAAGGTCAGACAGCAATGCGATCGCCAAGAACCAAAGACCCCAAAGAATTCTAAACAGAAAGCTAAAGGCTACCGAATCTACATCTACTAGCTGATTATCTGAAAATCTAACTCTAGGTTGCTCGTGTGGAAAATTGTGGTCATCCAGAGTTTAGAAAGGGAACAATATACACCAGGTCAGTCATGGGACTGGTATGAGCAAAAAAATAGTTTTCTTTTTGAAACAAACAAAACAAAAAGAATTTAAAAGAAATCCGCAATGCTTTTTGGGCAATGAAACTACCTTAAGGCCTCCCGCCACACACAAAATGCAAGTGCACAATTGGAGGAGATTTATCCTTATGATTGTAAAACATGCTTGATACGCAAAATCATTTTGATATTATTATTAGTGCATAGTGCAGAAAACCTTTTGAAAGTATAATATTAATATTAGCCAACATACCACCATTATGGTATACCTACTATAGCTACCAATTAAACGGCGGGTCACCACCATAAATAAAAGCAGGTTATACAACTAAAACCGTACAGGACGCGTATTGTTTCTTTGGATTTTTAACAAATGGTCAGGCTAAGGAACTTCCTAGGCAACATGGGTACGCCTTTGGAGGGACGCCCCGAGAACCTAACTGGGTCTCTTCCAACACAAGGCTGGGTTACCTCTTAACTAGGTAACTAGCTGTCACGAGCATGCCATGCCTCGGTCGTTACCGACCTTTATTCGAGGGCCCTCAACACCAACAACCACAGAGCACAAATTTATAGTAACCACATAAGTTAAGTATCTAGGCTCCATACCATGATACCACTTTTTGTGCAGAAGGAAATGGACATACCCTAAGGGGCGCTACCCCCAATAACCTTGCTGTATCCTTCTTGTTTCGACCATTTTCGGGTTGTGAGGCTCGATGAAGTCTCGTCCACAAAGCTACGCTTTTCACAAAAGCCATTCTTCGATCAACAAATGATCAACATCACTTCGTATGCCACATTACCAAATTGGGAATGTATTACTAGTAACATCAACTACATAACCTCTGAGCTTGCACGTCTCATAGAAGGGTGTTAAGCTAAGAGAATAAATTCTCTGCCACCAAACAGAAATGTATTTGAAAGAACCAACTTTACATCTCAAAGTGTAATGCCAGACATACATCCATACAAGTTTGTTTCGGGTTCAAACAGAACCAAAGGCACTTCAAAAGAAGCCCTTGCAATCCGGGTATTCATAATCCCAATCATACTCCCCATCACATATGGAGATCTCTATATTAGCGCAACTCAGTGCAGAGACATTCGACGGGTAGTCCTTTCGTTCTCGAAAATACCCGGCCTTCACTACCGGTCTTCAAATGCTATCCAATTCGTCGTATCACTATTCGGAATTGGTTTTATGACACAAAGCCCTTTCCGGCTAAACCGAATAATGAGCGCTTAATTTAAAAAGCATATGGATATTATTGGGATCTTAGTTAAGTCACAACTTAAAGCCCAAAACCTTTCTTTTGAATGGTTTAAACAAATTTCCAACTTTAATCTTTTTAAACAAAATATTCACTCTTTAATCTTTTAAACAAAAGATTCATCTTTTAAACAAAAGATCCATCCTTGAAGATCCTCTTCAATTTGAAAACAAAGTTCACCAATCTTTCACAAAGATTCATTCATAGCTTTCAAAATCTATTCTATTTCAAATTTGAAACCCTATTCAACAAAAATTGCAAATCCTTTCTTTATTTGAAAGCTATTATCATTTAAAAACAAATACTTTCCGTTTCGAAAGAATCTGATCAAATATACACAAGTTATAGCCTTTAAAAGTATAAGCCAGAAAATCAACGAACTTCCGTATCATCGGCAAGTTCTAATTTGAATTAAATTCAAATATCCAAAATAATTATTTTAAAATAGTTTTAAATCCATATATGTATATATAGCATAACTTATATAACCCTTTCAAACCATAAGTTCCAAAATAATTTTAAATAATATTTAACAAGATATAGTATATTCAAACTAAATTTCAATTTTCAAACTCCCTTTTCAAAAGCTTTTCATATTCAATCCATTTCCATTTCCAAAACCATTTGGATTAAAAATTCATCCTTTACAAACATTTCATAATATTAAATTCAAATATCCGTGACTTAATCAATTTCCTCTTGCAATCCATATTTGTGTGTGTATGGTGTAGTCCAGGGGTTTTACACAATAGTGCAATATCATCAATCATCACAATCCAAACGCAGCAATATTGATAAGCGGTATAATCCTATAACGCTTATCTTCATTCACAGATTCACAGATAAATAATATAAATTCATCACAGATAAATAAATTACATTCATCACAACTTAAATCAAAACAGTACATCACACATCAGGGATATCAAACAATTCAAAGCATTCAATGCAATCAAAACAATCATAAGTAAGATCAATTGATCATCTGATTAATTTTAAACCAGATTATTTCTTATGAATAAACCACTAATCTTGGTTAATTAATATTAACTAATTACAAACCTTTAATTAATTATCCTTTAATCATTTATTAATTAACCTTTAATAATAAATTAATTAACCTTTAATTATTAATTAATCAACCTTAATTAATAATTCAATCAACTTTTAATCATCAAATAATTAACCTTTAATTATTTAATTATTCTTTAATTAATTATCCTCAATTAATTATATTGATTAATTAACCCTAAATTTATAAATCATCCCTTAATTATTTTCATTAATTAATTAACCTTGAATTTAATTACCATTTAATCAATTATCCTTAATTATACAATAAGTGATTGTCCCTAATTACTTATATTAATTAATTACATTGAGTAATTATCCTTTAATCACTTGATTACTCAACTTTAACCATTAATTAATTATCCTTAACTCATTAAGTAATATCTTAAGTAATTCATTACCCTTTAATCATCAATTAAGAAACCGATTAATTATTCTTTAATCACTTAATTAACCAACCTTTAATCTTTTAATTATTTGATAAATTAACCTTTAATCATCAATTAATAAATTAACCGATTATTCTTTAACTACTTTCATTAATCACTTTTTAAAATACTCAAGAATTTAATTACATATTTAACCAAATATGTGATTACTTTTTTTAAACAAAACAATTTATAAACATTTAAAATTAAATCTTTGAAACTTGTAAAAATTTGTTTAGAAAACTTATTTATTTTAACATACTTTAAAAACTAGTTTAAAGTCTTATTGATGCTCTAAATTTTCAAACCTAGTAACAAGATTACCCTTTGTATTTTTAAAACCTGTCAGCGAATTTTTTTATTTTTTTATTTTAAATTTTAAACTTGGTTGAAACAAACCCGAGCCCACACCATAACTACCCGAGCAATAACCCGAACTTCATCACTACTCGATAAACTTTGAGTCAAACCACAAGTTTTCTTGAGCCGAAACCCGAGAACACTTCATCTTCCCAAATCCACAAAACTTACTAATACCCACTGACACGCGTATACGTGCACGGACGAGCACCGTAGCTCCGACCATTGCCAACACCTCCGACATGTCGCCCTCGACCTATACGAGCATCACAAACATCTGAAACCAAGAGTCAATGACGAAACCGAATTTAGGCAAAATCGAACATTACCTGAACCAAAAACACCAACTTCTCGTCCCTCATTCGACCACCATGGGCCATCTGAAACCGTGTGCTCGTGCTTGGAGCTGCGGCAGGCACTCCCCTTCCAATTTCCCCACCCCCGAGCAAGCCCGAAGCCTTGATGACAATGAACAAACCTCGAATTCGACAGCAACCTCACTTGGACCATAAACCCTACAAAGCCATCGTGCCGCCACCCTGGTGATCGAAATTTTATTCGATTATTTTTTCCTTACTCACTACGACACTCGCTTCCTCAGGAACAAGCACGCTACCTAGCTCGTTTTTGATCGCGGTGAATCGACAGAGATTCGAAAACCGTTCAACTCGAAAATTGTCAACATCAAATTGCTTAAAAATCATGATTTGTACATCAAAATTCATTATTTTGTAAATTAATCTGATCCTGTGATCAAAACGTGAAATTTTAACCATTGATTCTTGACATGAATTGATTTTTCTCAGACATTTCTTATTTCCAGCAAATCTGTACGTTGACAACATTTAATAATATTTTTAAATTTAAGGTTGTGTTAATCCAAACACATTCTATTCGAACATCAAAGCCTAAGAGAGATTAGAGGATTGGATTTTGAAATTTTATTTATCAGGGTTTAAAACCTATAACCTGTACAGAACATCAACATGCATATACACAAAAGCATGCACAGGCATATTCACATATTTATAAAGATATGCAATACATTTTCATTACTTCACCTCACATATATCAAGTTTACAAACAAATTCAGGGTTTAAAATAGAGTTTTGCTCACTTGTCAGAGAAGAATAGAGAAAAAGCTTGAAAACCTGGAAATGATTTTGACTTGAAACTGGAATTTGAATATGGTCTTTGGTTTTTGATTTGTTGAATCTGCAGTTTTGATCTGAGTAGGACTTGGATCTGAATTTAATTAGCTTCAGATTGGAACCTTGATCCACTTGTAGTTGTTTGATTTTGATCAGAAACTTTGTTTTAAATTTTTCTTCAGATTGAACTTGAAAATAGGTTCTGGTTTTAAAAATTGTTTGTTTGATTGCTTTTGTCTTGATCTAGGCATCTAGGTTGTAGTTTGAAAGATTGTTGTTTTATTTTCTGGTTTTCCTTTTAAGTTTTGATTTTCTTCTTCTGATTTTCAGTCTTTTAAAAATGAAGTAGAAAGAAGGTATGAGAAGTAGAGATTGTTTATATAGCTTATTTTCCTCTTTTTTTTATTAATTTCAAAAATAAAAGAAAAAATAGAAACAACTATGACACTTGTATTTTATGCATGATATAAATTTTACAAATGTTCAAATATGTTTTTATGGTCTTACAAATGTCAATTTGCATTTTTAGATTGTTTACACTTGTAAATTCTTACACCATAATACTTACACATGTATTATGCATGTATAAACGGTTTTTAAATATAATTTATATCATATTTACAATTTTTTTAATTTATATACACACTTCTTTCCACTTCCTAAAATTAATTATACTTTTCCTTTTATAAATCATATTTAATTTCATATTTATGTTTTCTTATTTATAATTTTCCTTTTATTTATATATACTATAATTGGCCCGTGCTTCACACACACGGGCTGTTTATATAATTGTAAACAAAAAGCAAGGGCATTTTCGGAATTTCAAAAAGACGCCGAGTGAATTAATTCAACGAATTTTCTTTATTATTAGTAGAGATTTATAATCTTTAAAGAAATTGATTTAGAATTTAAATTACGTTTAAACCCTTAAGTACTTATGTTTATATTTTTTTAACACTTGAAATTTTCATGTTAATAATATTTAAATATAACTTTATATTATATTTTCTATTTAAATAAATACATTTTCCTTTATTAACATTTACATAACCTTTTAAAGAAAAATGATTTTAAAATTTAATTATACATACACATGAATATAATATATATATATATATATATATATATATTAGAATTTTTCCCTTAAATAGCTTTTGGAAACTTACCATATTGAATTTAAATCATAATTTCCAATATATATATTACATATTAGAAAACAAATTTCTATAAATTCAAAGTATAGTGTTTCTCAAATTCAAATTATTTTTCAAAATATTTATTTTTTGAATTTCAATTCCAAGATTCAATTTATAATAAATTTATATACATATATATACATATAAATAAACAACAAATATCTTATTTAATTTGAAAATTTTCAAATAAATTCACAATTTAATCCAAAATTTTATATTAATTATCAGATTAAATTTGACTCAGAATCGGGATCGTTACAGATTCCCCTCTTAAGAAAATTTCTTCCTTGAAATTTGCTAGACAAGGAGACAACAAAGAACATATAAAGAAATGATTTACCAGATCAAACTGAATGTTTATTCTGCATTTGGCTTACTAAATCAGAATATCATCATTAAATATAAGAACGTACTCATACGATATTTTACTAAACACTCGGGTCATCAAATCTACGAAATAGGAACGGGCATTGGTTAGTTCGAAAGAATAACTAACCATTCGTATAATATATCTGGACCCCAACGAATAGGCAAACGGGTACAATTCAATTCACCTTCATATTTTATTTACCAATTCATTTCAAATAAAATTTTCAAATTTATTAGAGTTTAAAAAGAAAAGCTGATAGAAAACTAATGAAGAAATACGAATTAGGAATTTAGAACCTTTTCTACAACGATTCGCAGGGCCATCACCATACCAAAGCTTCTGCTTGTAGCTGCCAGGAAGCCATCAAAGAATTGAAACTGGATCAAAGGAGATTGAGAAGAGTTGTTTCCATGTTGTTACAGGGCATTGGCCATTTGTAGTGGTACTCCTCTGTCCCCTACCTCGCCCTCATCTTGCGCTCATACTTACTATAAGTGGATAGTAAGAGAATTTACTTATGCATACAGACGGATATCTTAGGGATATACTCATTCTAGGGCATTTATAACCCTATCTCTAATGAGCTACCTAATGTGTTATACTCCTGAGCTAAAGTTCAACCTTCATCTCTGATACCACTTGTCATGACCCAAAATTTAGCATCCGAAAATCGACATCCATACTTCACCCGTATTCGAATGCCACAGATTCAGACGTTGAAATTTGATTCGCTCCAAAGCGTATAACACATTAAGTACAATAACATAGCGGAAGAAAAATGAAATAACTTTATTGATACAGAATAAATACAACAATGATACAATGAATATTCATATCAGAGACAAGATACAGCAGCGGAACAACATCACCAATTACGGTCTTCCAAAGGATAGAAAGAAAGATAGAATCCAAAACTGAGTACCAAATCAAAGCTCCAAAGACTTCAAGCCATAGGCTTGAACCACCATCAAGTTGTATTAAGCAAGGTCAGACAGCAACGCGATCGCCAAAATCCAAAGACTCCAAAGAATTCCAAATAGAAAGCTAAAGGCTACCGAATCTACATCTACTAGCTGATTATCTGAAAATCTAACTCTAGGCTGCCCGCGTGGAAAATTGTGGGCACTTAGAGTTTAGAAAGGGAACAATAAACTTTAGGTCAGTCATTGGACTGCTATGAGCAAACAAAAAATAGTTTTCTTTTTGAAACAAATAAAACAAAAAGAATTTAAAAGAAATCCGCAATGCTTTTTGAAAAATGAAACTACCATAAGGCCTTCCGCCACACACACAATGCAAGCACACAATTGGAGGAGATTTCTCCTTATGATAGATAAACATGCTTGATACGCAAAATCATTATGATATTATTAATAGTGCATAATGTAGAAAACCTTTCGAAAGTATGATATTAATCTTAGTCAGCATACCACCATTATGCTATACCTACTATAGCTATCAATTAAACGGCGGGTCACCATCATAAGTAAAAGGTTGGTTATACAACAAAAACAGTACAGGGGCATATTGTTTCTTTGGATTTCCAACAAATGGTCAGGCTAAGGAACTTCCTGGGCCACATGGGTATGCCTTAGGAGGGAGGCCCTGAGAACCTAACCGGATCTCTGCAAACACAAGGCAGGGTTACCTCTGTAACTAGGTAACTAACTGTCACGAGCATGCCATCCTCCGGTCGTTACCGACCTTTATCCGAAGGCCCTCAACACTAGTAACCACAAAGCACAAATTTGAAGTAACCACATAAGTTAAGTATCTAGGCTTCGTACCATAATACCACTTTTTATCCAGAAGGAAATGGACGTACCCTAAAGGCGCTACCCCCAATAACCTTGTTGCATCCTTCTTGTTTCGACCATTTTCGGGTTGTGAGGCGTAATGAGGTCTCATCCACAAAGCTACGGTTTTCACAAAATCCATGCTTCGATCAACAAATGATCAACAACACTTCATATGCCGCATTACCAAATTGGGAATGTATTACTAGTAACATCAACTACATAACCTCTAAGCTCGTACGTCTCAGAGAAGGGTGTTAAGCTATGAGAATAAATTCTTCGCCACCAAACAGAAATGTATTTGATGGAACCAGCTTTACATCTCAAAGTGTAATGTCAGACATACACCTAAACAAGTCTGTTTCGGGTTCGAATAGAACCAAAGGCATTTCAAAAGAAGCCCTTGTAATCCGTGTATTTAAAATCCTGATCGGACTCCCCATCACATATGGAGGTCTCTATACCGGCACGACTCAGTGTAAAGACATTCAACGGGTAATCCTTTCGTTCTCGAAAATACCCGGTCTTCACCACTAGTCTTCAAATGCTATCCATTTCATCGTATCACTATTCGGAATAGGTTTTATGACACAAAGTCCTTTCCCGGCTAAACTAAATAATGAGCGCTTAATTTAAAAAGCATATGGATATTGGGATCTTAGTTAAGTCACAACTTAAAGCCCAAAACCTTTCTTTTGAATGGTTTAAACAAATTTCCACTTTTTATCTTTTTAAACAAAAGATTCACCCTTTAATCTTTAAACAAAAGATTTATCTTTTAAACAAAAGATCCATCCTTAAAGATCCTCTTCAATTTGAAAACAAAGTTCACCAATCTTTCCCTAAGATTCATTCATAGCTTTCAAAAAAAATTCTATTTCAAACTTGAAACCCTTTTCAACAAAACTGGAAATACTTTCTTTATTTGAAAGATATTATCATTTAAAAAAATACTTTTCGTTTCGGAAGAATCTAATCAAATATACACTAGTTATAGCCTTTTAAAGTATAAATCAGAAAATCAACGAACTGCCGTATCATCGGGTTCTACTTTGAATTAAATTCAAATATCCAAAACAATTATTTTGAAATAGTTTTAAATCCATATATATATAGCATAACTTATATAACCCTTTCAAACCATAAGTTCCAAAATAATTTTAAATAATATTTAACAAGATATAGTATATCCAAACTAAGTTTCAATTTCCAAACTCCCTTTTCAAAAGCTTTTCATATTCAATCCATTTCCAAATCCATTTGGATTCAAAATTCATCCTTTATAACCATTTCATAATATTAAATTCAAATATCTATGACTTAACCAATTTCCTCGTGCAATCCATGTTTGTGTATGTATGGTGTAGTCCAAGGGTTTTACACACTAGTGCAATAACATCAATCATCACAATCCAAACACAACAATATTGATAAGCGATATAATCATTATAACGCTCATCTTCATTCACAGGTTCACAGATAAATAATATAAATTCATCATAGATAAATAAATTACATTCATTATAGCTTAAATCAAAACAGAGCATAACACATCAAGGATATCAAACAATTCAAAGCATTCAATACAATCAAAATATCCATAAGTAAGATCAATTGATCATCTGATTAATTTTAAACCAGATTAATTTCTTATGAATAAACCACTAATCTTGGTTAATTAATATTCATTAATTACAAACCTTTAATTAATTATCCTTTAATCATTTATTAATTAACCTTTAATTATTAATTAATTAACTTTTAATTATTAATTAATCAACCTTAATTAATAATTCAACCTTTAATCATTAAATAATTAACCTTTAATTATTTAGTTATTCTTTAATTAATTATGCTCAATTAATTATATTAATTAATTAACCCATTATTAATAAATCATCCCTTAATTACTTTAATTAATTAATTAACCTTAAATTAATTACCATTTAATCAATTATCCTTAATTAATTACAATAAGTGATTGTCCCTAATTACTTATATTAATTAATTACATTGAGTATTATCCTTTATTCACTTGATTACTCAACTTTAGTCATTAATTAATTATCCTTAATTAGTAAATAATTTTTCTTAATTATTTTCATTAAGTAATTATCTTAAGTAATTAATTACCCTTTAATCATCAATTAAGAAACTGATTAATTATTCTTTAACCACTTAATTAACATCCTTTAATATTTTAATTATTTGATAAATTAACCTTTAATCATCAATTAATAAATTAATTGATTATTCTTTAATTACTGTCATTAATCACTTTTGAAAATACTCAAGAATTTAATTACATATTTAACCTAATATGTAATTACTTTTTTAAACAAAACAATTTATAAACCTTTAAAATTAAATAATTGAAACTTGTAAAACTTGTTTAATAAATTGTTAGAAAACTTATCTATTTGAACATACTTCAAAAACTTGTTTAAAGTCTTATTTATGCTCTATATTTTCAAACCTAGTAACAAGATTACCCTTTGTATTTTTAAAACATGTTAATGAAGTTTTTTTATTTTTTTTAAATTTTAAACCTGGTTGAAACAAACCCGAGCCCCCACCATAACTACCCAAGCAACGACCCGGACTTCATCGCTACTCGATTAACTTCGAGTCAAACCACAAGTTTTCTCGAGCCTAAACCTAAAAACACTTTATCTTCCCAAATCCACAAAACTTACTGACACCCACTGACACGCGTATACATGCACGGACGAGCATCGTAGTTTCGACCATTTCCACCACCTCCGATATGTCATCCTCGATCTATACGAGCATCATGAACATCCAAAACCAAGAGTCGATGACGAAATCGAATTTCGACAAAATCGAACATTACCTGAACCAAAACCACCAACTTCTCGTCCCTCATTCGACCACCATGGGCCATTTGGAACTGCGTGCTTGCGCCTGGAGCTATGCTAGGCACTCCCCTTCCAATTCCCCCACCTCCAAGCAAGCCCGAAGCCTTGATGACAAGGAAAAAACCTCGAATTCGACAGCAACCTCACTTGGACCATAAACCCTACAAAGCCATCGTGCCGCCACCCTGATGATCGAAAAATTTTCTGAATATTTTTCCCTTACTCTCCATAATACCTGCTTCCCTTAGGAACAAGCACGCTAACTAGCTCGTCGTCGATCGCCGTGAATCGACAGAGATTCGAAAACCGTTCAACTCGAAAATTCAACATCAAATTGCTTAAAAATCATGATTTTTACATCAAAATTCATTATTTTGTAAAATGAATCTGATCCTATGATCAAAACTTGAAATTGTAACCATTGATTTTTGACTTGAATTGATTTTTCTTAGACATTCTTATTTCCAGCAAATCTATATGTTGATAACATTTAATAATATTTTTAAATTCAAGGTTGTGTTAATTCAAACACACTCTATTCAAACATCAAAGCCTAAGAGAGATTAGAGGATTAGATTTTGAAATTTTTTTACCAGGGTTTAAAACTTGTAACCTACACAAAACATCAACATGCATATACACACAAGCATGCACAGGCGTATTCACATATTTATATAGATATGCAATACATTTTCATTACTTCACGTCACATATATCAAGTTAACAAACAAATTCAGGGTTTAAAATAGAGGTTTTCTCACCTGTCAGAGAAGAACAGAGAAAAAGCTTGAAAACCTGGAAATGATTTTGACTTAAACTGGAATTTGAATTTCGTCTTTGGTTTTTGATTTGTTGAATCTGCAATTTTGATCCGAGTAGAACATGGATCTGAATTTACTTAGCTTCAGATTGGAACCTTGATCCACTTGTAGTTATTTGATTTTGATCAGAAACTTTGTTTTAAATTTTGCTTCAGATTCAACTTAAAAACAGCTTCTGGCTTTAAAAATTGTTTGTTTGATTGCTTTTGTCTTGATCTAGGCTTCCAGGTTGTAGTTTGAAAGATTGTTGTTTTATTTTCTAGTTTTCCTTTTAATTTTTGATTTTTCTTCTTCTGATTTTCAGTCTTTTAAAAATGAAGAAGAAAGAAGGTAGGAGAAGTAGAGATTGTTTATATAGCTTATTTCCTCTTTATTTATTAATTTCAAAAATAAAATAAAAAATAAAAAAACAATGACACTTGTATTTTATGCATGATATAAATTTTACAAATGTTTAAATATGTTTTTATGGTCTTACTAATGTCAATTTGCATTTTTAGATTGTTTACACTTGTAAATTCTTACACCATAATACTTACACATGTATTATGCATGAATAAAAGGTTTTTAAATATAATTTACATCATATTTCCAATTTGTTTAATATATATACACTTCTTTCCATACTTCCTAAAATTGATTATACTTTACCTTTTATAAATCTTATTTAATTTCATATTTATGTTTTCTTATTTATACTTTTCCTTTTATTTATATATATTAATAATCTTTAAAGTTATTGATTTAAAATTTAAATTATGTTTAAACCCTTAAGTACTTATGTTTATATTTTTTTTAACACTAGAAATTTTCATGTTAATAATATTTAAATATAACTTTATATTATATTTTCTATTTAAATAAATACATTTTCCTTTATTAACATTTATATAACCTTTTAAAGAAAAATGATTTTAAAATTTAATTATACATACACATGTATATAATATAATATATATTAGAACCTATCCTTTAAATAGCTTTTGGAAATTTACCATATTAAATTTAAATCATAATTTCCAAAATATATATTACATATTAGAAAACAAAGTTTTGTAAATTTAAAATATAGCATTTCTCAAATCTAAATTATTTTTCAAAATATTTATTTTAGAATTTCAATTCCAAGATTCAATTTATAATAAATTTATATACATATATCTTATTTAATTTGAAAACTTTCAAATAAATTCACAATTTAATCCAAAATTTTATATTAATTATCAAATTAAATTTGACTCAAAACCGAGATTGTTACAGTGTAGTATAGAGTTGGAGATATATTTTCTATATAATGATTGGGATGTATGATATGTAGGGAGCCCAAGTGGCAGTGGCGTAACCCAAATAATTAAGAAACCTTTTCTTATTTTTCCTTTATAGTAATGTGCATCAACTATATAGGTAAAACTTTGTTAAGTTAATTTATTGATGCATGTATCTAATGCATTAGGATAATGCGCTATATTCATCTTGTTATTATAGGATTATTTGATAGTTTTCTTTGTTAAAATGAAATGGACTTTTCGATGATTTTAGGAAGCATGAAACTTTCGGATCCTTATAGAACTTGAAGCTAACTGTTTTTGAAAGTATAAAGTTAAGTTTATATAACACATGAATTTGGAAGGTAGTATTTAGAATATGTTTTAAATTGGTTTGAACATCTATGTTAAGTAATCCTTCGATGTTATTAGGACAAATAATTAACATCTTTAACTTAATGTTGTCTAAGGAAAGTAGACTCTAGTATTGGGGTTGGATACCAATGTCTTACTTGTCCTAGCTACTTGCATAACTCGGCGGTTAAAGAAGTCTTAAAGGTTAACTTAGTTATAAGACAGATTTATTTTTGGCCTTCATTTGAATTTTAGTAAGTACAATGAGTTTGAGTTTTGTATATACTTATAGTATATAATAGAGTATTATATGAGTAATAATTTGAAGTAAGTTTTTATGAAATGTTTTCTAAATAAATTCATGTCTTTATAAAATGCTATTAAAATTGAAGTTATGCTTTTATGAAATTCTTCACAAATGATTTTAGTATCGAATGATATACTTTTTGTGTACATGAACATGATTTAAAAGGACATTAGTGTAGTTAAGAAACCGATAGGATAAAATATATAAGAAGTATGTAGATCATTTTTATTCGCATGAAAGTTCTTGATCCAGGATTTGAGCACATGGCTTCGAGGTGATCTACACTGGACCGAACAAGGATTCTTCACTCGATTCTCAATAGTGAACACTTGAAATGAATTATTGATATGACCTTGAAGTTTTCCATCATATTATATAGCTTTGTAAGGAAAAAGAAGTTTCTAATCAAGGAATCTGATCGGAGTTTGCAGTAAAGGGGTTAAGTGACCTTTACAAGTTGGAAAGTAAAATTTATGTGACCGAGTAAGTGTTCAAGTCGGATATTACATACGAATGATCCATTTGCATGGCTTAGGTATATATATACTATGCTTTGTTTTCTTATGGAGGGTTTAGAGAATGACTTTTTGATTTGTCCTAAGGGAGCATGAATAATAAAAAAAGTAATAACGCAAGGTCGTTGAGCATAAGGTAGACTTAGAGGATTATTTATCATCCTTGTGCGATGTTTTTGAATTTGAGCAAACCATGAACTTTGTTCGGTAGATAATTTTGAATATCTTTAAGTATTGATTTATGCTTGTTTCTTTTTTGTCTATCGGTCATGTTGGAATTTCGAGGGTGAAACGTTTTAAGTAGGGGAGAATGTGACAACCCAAAATTTTAAACACTTCATATTTAATTATTTGAATTATTTAAATATTTGTATCTTGGATTTAATGTGATTAACCTGATTTATTAACCTTGTTAATCCTCTTTTATTTATTGACTAATGATGATAAACTTGTTTTTGAGATATGTTTACAAAAATAAATAGTTCAAAGAAATATCGATAATATGACTGAAAATCATTTTATCGATAAACGACTTTTTTCTCGATAAAAGTTGTTTGAACTTATTGTGCTTTCTTAATTATTAATATGTAATTAATTAGCAACTAAAAATATTTTATGATATGGCTAACTAAAGTGAAAACTAAAATGTTATTAGAAAATCGTGTAAGGATCAGATATTTTGATTAATAGTGTTTTAGATATTTGTTTTTGTTTAAAAATGATGTGTAAAAGTGAACACATGGGGTGGGGGGCTTCTTTTGACCATAAATGGAGGGGGCTTTGAGGTCATTTTACTCCATTTAAAGTTTATGCAAACTGTCTCTAAGTGTTCACAATATTATCCTAAGGTTAAGAAAATCAACTCCAATCCTCTTCAAACTTTAATCATGGTCTTAGATCATGCATGAAAACCATATCAATGATGGAAGCAAAGGAGTACACACCTCCCTCAAGCTAGGTCGCGAGCATATAAGGCCTTTTTAGGCTTGAACATATAAGGAGGTAAGGTTGAACTTTGTAGGATGTGGTATCGAGGTTGAGGCTTGTGCTTGGAAGGAAGGTTAGAAGAGGATGATTTTACTCACTTTTTGATAGTAATGAAGTGGTAAAATATTGCTTGTATAATTAAAGCAATGTTATTAACTAATCAATGTTGCATTTTTGGACCTTACTTGCCTCTGAAAGCAAAAGTCAAGTATTTATGGCATATATTCATTTCTATGACCTTCTACAACATGCGGTATGGGTTTGACATTGCGTATATGTGTTAGAATTGATGGTTTTTTTGTTCGGACTTGAATATAGAATTGTAATATAGCAATCGTTGTTATGAAAGCACTTATAATCTCCTTGGATTAAAACTTATTCGAATGGTTTATATGTTAAAATATTACAATATAATATATATTGGTTGTTATTTACACATATCTATGTGTAATTTATAGTAAGGATTTGGTTGGGAAAGTTGTAGAATTTACAAAACAAAGTTGAAAAGTTATAACAAAAATAGTCGCTATGGATGCGCTTTGAAATCGCTTTATGTTCGGTGATTTTTAAGTTAACTTTGGAAGACATCTTTAGGGGTATCTTTACCATTTTAACAACTTAATAATGTTTATTTCTTAATAGAAAAAAGTAGAGTTTAAAACATTTAAGAACTGGTTAAAAAAAGATGAGAAATTTTGGATTAAAAAGGCCACTATACGAATACTTAAGCCAATAACTAGTTTTTAGGACTTTATATAATTAATTTAAAGGTATCTTTAAGTTTTATTTTCTTGGTTTTTAAGTACCCTGTGTAAATTCTTACAATAAAATTTCAAATCTTAAAGCATTTATTCAAGTAGTAAAAACTGGCCAGAAAGATTGTTCATTTTCCTAGTGTTCTTTGTGCATGAATTTTAATAGCATTTATAAATGTTGTCTTTGACTTATGTTCGGATTTCTTAGCACTTTTTGCAACATTGATTGTGAAGTGATATTTTAAATATTTTTATGATTTAAAATGTATAAAAATAATATTTAAATTAATTATTTTTATGTTATCGTTTTAGGGAAGTTTAACAACATTAATTATAGTATTTTAAAAGTGGTTTGAAGTTTATGTATATCTTTATTAATTATTTATGAATTTTTAAGTAAAGGGTTTTAAAATATAAAACATGATTTTTATTGATTTTAGTAAATTATAAATTACTTATTTTTAAGTAATATTTTACATAAATATTTATAAGTATTTTTAGAGTATTTATATATAAGTTTGGAAAAGTAAGTTAAGTAATTTATAAAAAGGAAGGTGGTTTGGTTATAACATTAAGTTAAAATGATTGGTTTTGTAAAGTTATTAAAAAGCACATTAACTTATTAAATAAGTGTAGATATACTTAGTTCTTTAAAATGATTTTTTTTAAAGATAATGACAAGTATAATGGTTTTGGGTTTATAGTAAACAAAGTTTGCGCAACATTTATTTTTAACCCTTCTTGATTATACTTAGTAATATAATTAGATCTTCAAAAGGATGTTTAAAGTTAATGTCAAGTATAAATTGGATTTGGGTTTATGTAACACTATTTTAGATAACATTTATTTTTAACTCATTTAATTATATTTTGGAAATATGAAATCTTGTTTATGATTTGTGAATATTCTTAATACCATTTAGGATAAGAATATGAATACATTTCTAAGTAGTGAAAGAATGAAAATGAACAGTGATAGAGTTGAAATGAATAGTAAAATAGTGGTATACCTGTATATATCTTATGTAAAGGTATTTTAAATATATGTACAAGCATTTACAAGGAAGTTTCAATTAATAAAAGAATTAATTAAATAAAAAAGGATTAAAAGTCACTTATGTGACTTAATCGTGCTTTGTGTGTTTACTTGTCTATGAAAAATATTTATTATTTTACTTAGCATTAAAAGCCGACCAAGTAGATTTTTCTATCTGTAAGAGTTAAGAATGATGTTTGAGTAGGTTTTAGAAGCTAGTGTTGCTGGGATGGATAAATTAAGAAAGTCAAAAACATGACAAGTATATGAGACTTGGTTTCTGTATGCGATCATTTCTATTGTGTACTAGGTAGTTGATTACTTGACTATCGAGTTTGACCAATTAAATTTGGAAGTATATGTAAGCATCATGTATTGATATGGTTTAAGATTCCCTAGGAAGGACTCATTCGTATGAATTGTTTCTTACTTTAATAACATATATATACGAGATCCCCCAAGGAAAACTCATTTATATCATTTGTTTATTAGTTAAAGATCCATAATTGAGTTAACCGAATGTTCATCGATTTGGTTTTGAAAAGACCGGGATCAGTTAAGTTTATTACTTACCGAAAACCACTTCAAAATCGATATGCGAGTTTTATGTTTTAGAAGCGGTTGTGGAGTGGAATGTTATATATTTGAACTGTCTATCCTATGGTTAAGTCCAGAGGAGAAGTTAGCATTAGTATTTTTGGACAACTTGTATTGGAATCCAAAAGAGATTCGACATCTGTTCTAGTAATGACGACTCGTGTGATGAGATGTTGAACATGACTTCACCATTGAAAATGACAGAAAACAAAGTAAGTTGCACAAGACGGGGGTTTAACTAACCCAAGGGGTATATCAACTCTTTATCTAGAGATTCTTATTGATGTTGCTCGCTAGAGTTGATGAGACTTAGCATCACGTGTTCAGTCATGATGTAACAACCCGCATATTTGTCGATTTTATATTTAAATATTTTATTTGAATATTTTATCGATACTCGGAATTTAGTTCGAAAAGATACTTTTTGCATACGGTCGAATTAGGACTCGGGACCACTCCCATTGAGTTTAAAATGCCGTTTGCGACCTTTTTGAGTATAAGCTTCGATATGTTTGGAGAAAGTTGAATTTTGCTACTTTTTACTTAGGGCTTTGGTTTGGGCTGAGCCACTTATATATTCAGTCCCAACCCCTTCTCCTCTTCATTCGTTCATTCCTCATTTCCTAATACTCAAGCTTTTATATTAATGGAGAGTGGAAGAGGAAATTAAAACTCCAAACCCTAGTTTTCTTTTGCAAATCTAACTCTAGCTCCAAACTAATTGAAGAACCCATTGGTAAGCTTCTCTTCTTCTTCTCCAACTCATTCTCTTATCAAATTCAGAAAATTCCTAAACCTAATTTGGGAAATGTTTCTCTTTTTAGCTTAGATTCAAGCTTGTTGAGTTGGAATTGAAGAGTGGTTGATTCTCCCTTGCTTTCTAGCTTCTTCTTCTTCATTTGTTTAGGTTCAAAGGTGATATTTTTATCTCACATCTATGCTTATATTTATCTTCGATTGTTAGGTATGAATTCCTAACACTTATTCATGTGCAATTGCTTTTGGTTTGGATTGATTTGGTGAATATTCCAATTTCTAGTGTTTTGGGTTCAAATCCTTAAAAATCATAGCTTTGATCTTTGATCATGATTTTGTGATGCATCGAAGAGCTTATAGGGTCGGGTAGTCGATTGGCATAAACCCTTAGCGCCGTTGCTCGTGCGATTGCAATTTGGCCGGGATTTGCACCTCTTTTGAAATAGGGTAGGAAGTGCAAGTATACAGGTTCGGCCGACCGAGCTCAAGGGCCGGTCGACCGACCTGCTACCCAGGCACTTTCTGCCTCTGTTTTGGAAGTGCTGGTTACAGGCTTCGGCCGACCGAGCCCCTGGGCCGGTCGACCGACCTGGTGCCCGAGCACTTCCAACCCCTGGTTCGGTCAACCGACTCAGGGAGTCCGGTTGACCGACCTGCGGCTATTTGCCAACTATGCCTATTTTGCCTAGTTGTCTGAATTTCCAACTTTAATCGATTCGTGTTGTTTCCCTTTTGTTTTTATCATTCATTATCGATTTTGATGACTTATTTTCTTCGGGAATTCTTGGAATATCCATTTCGATGGATTCGGTATCGATTTCTTAGATTTTATTCACTTCTTCGAATGTGAATTTTTATGAATTGATTGTTCCTACAATCACTTCTATGATTGGTCACTTAAAAATATAAAGGTTTTCTATACTAGTAGTAAATATCAAAACTCTTTCTTCAAATGATTTCAAAACTATTTTATTACAAAGCTCATTTTCTCAAACCGATTTCTAATCTATTAGTATATACACACCTTTACCTCACTCGTATGAGAAATCTAATTAAACGGCTTAGTAAAACGAGTGGTATGAAACGCTTGCGTTTACTTCGTCGGTTAATTCTTGGACTTGTTCGATTGAATCTCTTGTGACAATTTTCTAGTGGAGATCTACAATTTGTTCGTAAATATTTAAGTTAAGCTAGTGGTTATGGGACATGAATCTAAGCTCATATATTTACTAGCTTACTTTAATTGACACTTCTCTTAGATCATGACGATCATTTTATGATTTAGACTAGCAATTGTGCGATGTCTCTTTGACTGCAAGGTTAGACTAGACCTCATCTGTGTGATCTCGACTCACACCTATCTCTTTATTTGCGAGGTTAGTCTAGACACCATTTGTGTGATTTCGACTCACACATATCTTTTTGTTTGCAAGGTTAGGCTAGACACCATTTGTGTGATTTCAACTCACTACCTTTTTGCTTTTTGGTTAGCCTAGACACCATTTGTGTGATTTCGACTCACGCATATCTTTTCTATCTGCGAGGTTAGACTAGACACCATTTGTGTGATTTCGACTCACACATACAATTTTGCTTTTTGGTTAGTCTAGACCTCATCTGTGTGATTTTGACTCACACATATGGGGTAGCTCCCCATGGTCTTCGGACCGTCATGTGATAGGCCTCTTTCCCTTTTTATTATTTCTGGATTTCGTGTGTTGATTTCTGGAAATTTTATCCTTCACCTATTTTTGTGATTTCTACTGATATGCTTTATCAATTTTTGTGCCTTGGTGAATTCGTGTGTCATTGACTTGTTATGAATACAAGATTTGGGTATGATACCCTTTTTGGATCTTTGAGAAGATTCCTGTGATATTGATTAATCTCTTGTTGATTTTCAATTATTATATATATCACAGCTTGGCATTGTGATTATTATGTGTTTAGTCATATCTCTTATTCTATATCATTTCATCTGATATTTATAGCTAGACTGATCCGTTTATTATTTTCTTCTTAAATAATACTCGGGTCACACCGAGATGTTACAGGTGCTTCTGCTTGACTTCTCTTCTGGGGTTATCATATGATCTTTTGGCTAACTACTTAGATTAGTAGTTTATTTTGGTGTATACACTTGAGATGTGGACTCATAGATGTATTCTTTTTTATAGCACATGTTGCAATTCTTTTGTATTATTGTGGATCTTCTTGACCACTACTCTGGTATACACTTTCATGTGTTATTATATATTCATATCTTCTTCCGCCTTTGTGATATGAATTATCTGTGACTGATTTGTGTTATGCTTATTTCTATATTCGTTTCCGAAGATTATTATAGCCACTGTGTAGTAGCTTTGTGTTTGCATCGGCATGTCGGATTTCCTCTTGAAATAAAATGCACATTATACTATCTGACATATCGGTGCTCGCGCAAAGCAATTACACGGATGGTCGCTCCTCAACAGCCTTATTCTCCGTGCTAGTTGACAGCATTACACCGTAGTGTTCTTGGCTAGCGTGGGTATAGAGGTGGGGCGTAACAGCTTGGTATCAGAGTGAAACTTCGGAAAAATATGGAATAATCTAGCAAGGATCATGTCCTAAGTCTTTCTTAGGAGTTGTGCCTTAGGATTTATTCGTGTCTTCGTACCGTCTAATCCTATCTTTTTTAATGATTCCTTGTTTTATCATCATGATTGTTTGACATTCATTCTAAGAATAACTTTTTCTTCTTATTTTCTTTCTTTCTCAAAGAAAAGAAATGCTTGGTTCTGGCAATCCTAGCGCTGGTCAATCCAGTAGCCCTTCTCTGGAGGCGCATTCATGTCTGCCCAACAACTTTTGGATCTTGTAAAGAATCAAGAGTTTATCTATGCTTTGAGTAAGAACCCCGAAATGGTTCTACCTTTAAAACTTGAAGCTCCTTTCAATCAGCTTGTGGATATCACTCTTCGATATGAAGAGGTTGGTAAAGGAAGTGTTAGTGCTATTGGGATTTCCAAGAAGAGGCATACTAACTTCAAGAGCCTTAATCCCAATAAGAAAGTGAAGCAAACTACTTTGGTAGTAAAGACTCCAATCCCTAATCGTGGAGGATGTTACAATTGTAATTCTAAGGACCACTATGCAAAGGAGTGTTCGGAACCACTCTTTTGTCGTTATTGCAAAAGTACATGTCATCATATTTCTGTCTGCCCTAAACTTCAAAGCAAGAAGAAGGTGGAACAAGAGACTTCCGTAGACCAGACTCCTACACCAAGTCGTAAACCATGCTACAATTGTGGTTCCACGGACCATTATGTAATTAAGTGTCCGAAACCCCTTTATTGTCGCTATTGCAAAGAACCGGGTCATCTTTTATCTGCATGTCCTAAACTGTTGAACAAGGACATGAGAAAGCTAAATATTGTGCAAGCCCCTAGCAACACTTCTCTTGGTCAAGGTATTTCTCATTCAGTCCTTAATGACATTTGCTTTGTGATTATCTTGTTCGTGTTCTTTTTGATATGGGTTCCATCTCACTATTTTATATCAAAAGAACTTGTTGACTTCTTTGAGGATTGTGAATCGGAATTAGTGAATCCGCAATACTCAATTTGCTTTGCTTTGATGTCAAAAAAAAAATCATTTTATGTGATTTTTCTTTCCGGGTCAATTTTTTTTACTTATGCTTCGCAATTGATTTGTGTGAAAGGATTGGCTTAATTATTATGAAGCCCTATCCTTTGTCCCGAGTGGACTACTTATCTTCGACATTCTCGATCTGTTAAGCAGATTTCTATTTTTCTTTGTGATTCCGATTTCAAATTTTTGATGGCATCAATTTTTATTCTTTAAACCCTCATGATGAGGAAAGTTTTATTTCTCTCATCTAATAGTTTGTGAAATTTTCCGGTATTTTTGAGTTTGTCTTAGGATTATCACCTAAGAAATCTTTTGTGTGGTGTTAAGGTCTTTCAGCTCGACCTTGCCACCGATTTTCATTTGGCTATGAGTTGCGTGAGTTAGCATTCCACTTACGCACTCCGCACTCGTTATGATTCTTATGAATGACTTATTTTGTCATTCAGTTCGCCCATCTTGTTTCATCCATTTTATGAATCGAGTATTTTGCGAATATCTCGATGACTCTATTCCTGTATTTATTGATTTTGGATGAAAATGGAAATTTAAAAATTTTGCAAATCTTTATCATAAGATTTATTTATAAGTATAATTGGATTTTGATCTTAAAACGAGCAGAGAATATTCTCAAAACTTTTAAGAGATAATTTCATCATATAGAAGATGATTTTGTGATTGTACTGCCCGTTGAGTGCTTTAAGAATTCTGGTCGATGCGCTTGATCAACGTTATCGATAGGAATTTCCTAAATGCTTTGATGAGACAATCAGGCACGATATATTGACTTGTAAAATGTAAATTTTCGAGAAAGATTTTTACATTGGGATAATTGTAATTTTGAAAGTTTTAGCTTTTCGGAAAAGAAGATTATTTAAAAGAATTCTTATGATTTCCGATGGGAACCAAGACTTTATCTTTTATACCGATGCTAGTAGTGTTGGTTTAGATGCCGTTCTTTTGCAAAAGATAACGTGCTGTCACTTGTGCTTCTAATTCATTAAAAGCCTATCAAGACTAGATATGCCATTCATGATCTAGTGCTCGTGGCTATTGATTTCACTTTTAGAATTTGGCATCATCATTTTTGGATGAGAAATTTGTTCTCTACCCCGATCATAAATCTTTGGAATATTTATTTCCTTATAAGGAACTTAACATTAAGGCTAGAGTTCCTTACATCTTATGATCTTGATATTCTTTGTATACCCCCGGTGAGGATAATCGTATCGCCGATGCTCTTAGCCGTAAGCAACAAGCGGTTGTTTCTATGATGATACCCGAATGGAACGATCTCAAGATCTTATCCACTTGCGAAATTCGAGACCGTGTTTACAATTTATGTTCATCCCTTGTTTTATGCAGCCTTGAGGCTCATCCTTCTCTCTTAGACTGCATTCTTGAAGCTCAAAGGCTAGATCCTGAACTGGTTCTTCTTGGCCAAAATATTAAGGATAAAATTGATATTGAAGGTTTGAAAGACTTTGATATCGATTCTCGTGGCGGCATTAGGAACTTTGGTAGACTTATCGTGCCAAATATTAATGATCTTCGTAAAGATATTTTAGAAGATTCACATCGTCCTAAATTTACCATTCATCCCGGTAGTAGTAAAATGTATGCGGATATGAAGCGACTTTATTATTGGGAGGGAATGAAATCTGATATCGCTAACTCCGTTAAGCGTTGCATGACTTGCCAACTCGTTAGGGCCGAACATCAAAGGCCCGGTGGGTTATTGCAACCTTTAGAAATTCCAATTTGAAAGTGGGACCAAATTTCCATGGATTTTATTAACGGCCTTCCCCGTTCTCGTTCGTGTCATGATAGCTTATGGGTGATCGTTGATAGACTTACTAAATCCGCCCATTTTATTCCCGTTCGATCTAATCGAACCGTTCTTTTTTGGCCAAACTCTTTGTTAAAGAGATTGTTAAATTACATGGAGTTCCTACTTCTATTGTTAGCGATCATGATCCATTGTTTACTAATGGATTTTGGAAGAGTCTTCAAAAAGCTTTGGGAACGAAGCTTAATTTTAGCACCGCTTATCATCCCCAGTCCGATGGACAAACCGAGCGTGTGAATCAAACTCTTGAAGATCTTCTTCGTGCTTGTGTTCTTGATTTTGGTGGAAGTTGGGAAGATCATATTTCTCTTGTTGAGTTTTCCTATAATAATAGCTTCCAATCTAGTATTGGTATGGCACCTTCCGAGGCACTCTATGGAAGGCCATGCCGATCTCCTTCTTGTTGGCTTGAGGCCGGTGAGAAGCTGGTTTTAGGTCCAGATTTTATTCGTGATTCCACAGAAAAGATTGATCTTATTCGTCATAGGATGAAAGAAGCCCAGAGTAGACAAAAATCCTATGCCGATAACCGAAGAAGGAAATTAGAATTTTCTGTTGGAGATCTTGTTTTTATTCGTGTTTCACCTATGAAAGGTGTTGTACATTTCAGCCGATCGGGAAAATTGATGCCTCGATATATTGGGCCACTTCCTATCACTGAACGTATTGGTTCCATGGCTTATCGCCTTTTATTACCGGCTCAGTTTTCTGCTATTCATGACGTGTTTCACATTTCTCAATTATGGAAGTGCCTTCGAGATTCCGATTCTATTCTTGAGCCCGGTGTTGTGGAAGAGATTGAAGTTTCACCTAATTTAACTTATGAGAAACATCCTATTTGTATCATTGCTTCGGAAGTCAAACGACTTCGAAATAAAGATGTTACGCTTGTTAAGGTTCAATGGTCTTCAAATCCTAAGGATTGTTCTTGGGAATCTAGAGAGTTCATCGAGCGAACACATCCGGACTTACTTTCTCGTGCTCTTTGAGGTGAACTTCTTATTTCAAACTTCTTTTGTGTTGAATATGCTTTTATGGTTGTTACTATATATCTTCTTCTTAAATATTGCGAGGACGCAATTTCTTTAAGGAGGGGAGTCTGTAACAACCCGCATATTTGTCGATTTTATATTTAAATATTTTATTTGAATATTTTATCGATACTTGGAATTTAGTCCGAAAAGCTACTTTTTGCGTACGGTCGAATTAGGACTCGGGACCACTCCCATTGAGTTTAAAATGCCGTTTGCGACCTTTTTGAGTATAAGCTTCGATATGTTTGGAGAAAGTTGAATTTTGCTACTTTTTACTTAGGGCTTTGGTTTTGGCTGAGCCACTTATGTATTAACTCCCAACCCCTTCTGCTCTTCATTCCTTCATTCCTCATCTCCTAATACTCAAGCTTTTATATTAATGGAGAGTGGAAGAGGAAATTAAAAATCCAAACCCAAGTTTTTTTTTTGCAAATCTAACTCTAGCTCCAAACTAATTGAAGAACCCATTGGTAAGCTTCTCTTCTTCTTCTCCAACTCATTCTCTTATCAAATTTAGAAAATTCCTAAACCTAATTTGGGAAATGTTTCTCTTTTTAGCTTAGATTCAAGCTTGTTGAGTTGGAATTGAAGAGTGGTTGATTCTCCCTTGCTTTCTAGCTTCTTCTTCTTCATTTGTTTGGGTTCAAAGGTGAGACTTTTATCTCACATCTATGCTTATATTTATCTTCGATTGTTAGGTATGAATTCCTAACACTTATTCATGCGCAATTGCTTTTGGTTTGGATTGATTTGGTGAATATTCCAATTTTTAGTGTTTTGGGTTCAAATCCTTAAAAGTCATAGCTTTGATCTTTGATCATGATTTTGTGATGCATCGAAGAGCTTATAGGGCCGGGTAGTCGATTGGCATAAACCCTTAGCGTCGTTGCTCGTGCGATTGCAATTTGGTCGGGATTTGCACCTCTTTTGAAATAGGGTAGGAAGTGCAAGTATACAGGTTCGGCCGACTGAGCTCAGGGGCCGGTCGACCGACCTGCTACCCAGACACTTCCTGCCTCTGTTTTGGAAGTGCTGGTTACAGGCTTCGGCCGACCGAGCCCCTGGGCCGATCGACCGACCTGGTGCCCGAGCACTTCCAACCCCTGGTACGGTCAACCGACTCAGGGAGTTCGGTTGACCGACCTGCTGCTATTTGCCAACTATGCCTATTTTGTCTAGTTGTCTGAATTTCCAACTTTAATCGATTCGTGTTGTTTCCCTTTTGTTGTTATCATTCATTATCGACTTTGATGACTTATTTTCTTCGGGAATTCTTGGAATATCCATTTCGATGGATTCGGTATCGATTTCTTGGATTTTATTCACTTCTTCGAATGTGAATTTTTATGAATTGATTGTTCCTACAATCACTTCTATGATTTGTCACTTAAAAATATAAAGGTTTTCTATACTAGTAGTAAATATCAAAACTCTTTCTTCAAATGATTTCAACACTATTTTATTACAAAGCTCATTTTCTCAAACCGATTTCTAATCTATTAGTATATACAAACCTTTACCTCACTCGTATGAGAAATCTAATTAAACGGCTTAGTAAAACGAGTGGCATGAAACGCTTGCGTTTACTTCGTCGGTTAATTCTTGGACTTGTTCGATTGAATCTCTTGTGACAATTTTCTAGTGGAGATCTACAATTTGTTCTTAAATATTTAAGTTAAGCTAGTGGTTATGGGACATGAAGCTAAGCTCATATATTTACTAGCTTACTATAATTGACACTTCTCTTAGATCATGACGATCATTTTATGATTTAGACTAGCAATTGTGCGATGTCTCTTTGACTGCAAGGTTAGACTAGACCTCATCTGTATGATCTCGACTCACACCTATCTCTTTATCTGCGAGGTTAGTCTAGACACCATTTGTGTGATTTCGACTCACACATATCTTTTTGTTTGCAAGGTTAGGCTAGACACCATTTGTGTGATTTCGACTCACACATACCTTTTTGCTTTTTGGTTAGCCTAGACACCATTTGTGTGATTTCGACTCATGCATATCTTTTCTTTCTGCGAGGTTAGAGTAGACACCATTTGTGTGATTTCGACTCACACATACATTTTTGCTTTTTGGTTAGTCTAGACCTCATCTGTTTGATTTTGACTCACACATATGGGGTAGCTCCCCATGGTCTTCGGACCGTCATATGATAGGCCTCTTTCCCTTTTTATTATTTCTGGATTTCGTGTGTTGATTTCTGGAAATTTTATCCTTCACCTATTTTTGTGATTTCTACTGATATGCTTTATCAATTTTTGTGCCTTGGTGAATTCGTGTGTCATTGACTTGTTATGAATACAAGTTTTGGGTATGATACCCTTTTTGGATCTTTGAGAAGATTCATGTGATATTGATTAATCTCTTGTTGATTTTCAATTATTATATGTATCACAGCTTGGCATTGTGATTATTATGTGTTTAGTCATATCTCTTATTCTATATCATTTCATCTGATATTTATAGCTAGACTGATCCGTTTATTATTTTCTTCTTAAATAATACTCGGGTCAGACCGAGATGTTACAGGTACTTCTGCTTGACTTCTCTTCTGGGGTTATCATATGATCTTTTGGCTAACTACTTAGATTAGTAGTTTATTTTGTTGTATACACTTGAGATATGGACTCATAGATGTATTCTTTTGTATAGCACATGTTGCTATTCTTTTGTATTATTGTGGATCTTTTTGACAACTACTCTGATATACACTTTCATGTGTTAGTTATATATTCATATCTTCTTCCGCCTTTGTGATATGAATTATCCGTGACTGATTTGTGTTATGCTTATTTCTATATTCGTTTCCGAAGATTATTATAGCCACTGTGTAGTAGCTTTGTGTTTGTATCGATATGTCGGATTTCCTCTTGAAATAAAATGCACATTATACTATCTGACATATCGGTGCTCGCGCAAAGCAATTACACGGATGGTCGCTCCTCAACTGCCTTATTCTCCGTGCTAGTTGATAGCATTACACCGTAGTGTTCTTGGCTAGCGTGGGTATAGAGGTGGGGCGTCACACATGACCTAGTTGTGTTTACTTGAGGTATATTTTATCCGGAGATATATGACACTCAGAAGGTAGTTTCTGACCATTGTCTTAGAGATCGGCTTAAATTTACCGAGGAGACCTCCATGAAAAAAACATATGTGAACTTATCTTAGCGGTTTTGGTTGTAATTCTAGTATTGTTATGTTGTGAGATGATAGCAACATGCAATTTTTTTATTTATATTCTACACCTTAGACATCATTTATTATATCACCTTTTGTACTTATTAGATGGGTTTGGTTCTTTTGAGAGGACAACTATTAAAGTGATACAAATGATCTTAAAAGTACTATTACATGTTGGCAATATATTTCTTAAATCTCTCATACCAGACTTATGTCTGACTCGTTGTTTTATATTTCCCTTATTTCCATTAGTGCTCTTTCCAATAGTCCAAGAAAAACATGTTTTCTTTGGTATTCGTTGGAGCTCGAGGAGACAAGATGGATGCTTTCACTCCATAGGATTCTTATCTCCACTATTTTAAATATATATATATATATATATGTATGTGTGTATGTATGTATGTATGTATGTATGTATGTATATGTATGTATGTATTTATGTATGCACATTTGTGAGGACATGCTGGTACTTATAACTGTCCAAGTTAATGATAGTACTTAGGGTTTTAACTTCGATTTACTACTTATCTTAGGTTGATAGTTTGTACTATATTTTCATATTATACGTTATCATTCCAGTCTAGGATTCTCATGTTGTGTTCTTTCTTCCATGTTCTTTTTTATTTTACCCCAACAATCTATTTTTCCGGCACTTAAGTGCTTGGCACATGAATACTGTAGAATTGGTATCGACATTTGAAGACCGAAAAGGCGATCATTATAGCCCATATCATTTGGGCCTTTATATTAGAAATAACCTTTGGGCTTATCTCATGCTTTGGAGCTAGGCTAATAGCTAGATAGGGCAGAGTACTTGATTATCCAAACATAACCTTAGACTTTACTTTTACAAATGTCGTGCTATATGGGTAGGCTTTAATAAATTAGTCATGATACCGCTAATTTTGATCACATAGGCTATTTGGTTCTGATACCTTTGTTGGAACTGGACCAGCATGCAACTAAGTAAAAAGGTAAATTTCAAAAAGTTTACTCCATTTTGGATCTTATAAAGCCTATGAAGTCTAAATTTATTTAGATCTGATCTAAATATATTTCTCAAATAAAATAATATTTTACTTAATTTATAAATAAGGTTATATTTTGATGTTATATTTGTATTATATAATATATAATAACATATCTACGATATATACATGTTTGTGTTCGTGCATGTGAAACCTAAACATTGTATATGGTTAACATGCCCATATAAAGTTGCTTAAATTTACACTTCAATGGACATGGTATCCCCTCATATACATATGTGTATGCTTAATATTTTATTTTGAAGCTGGGTTAACTTTCATTAAGGCATTTTCAGCCCAAAATTCAATCGGCACAAATAGCCACTTATAAAACACATCAGTACGAAACTTCATTTTAATTAACTGGTACAAATATTCTCTCACATCACTTTTTAGATCTATCTACTTCTAAAATGCTTCTTTCATTCTCTATCATTCCTACTGAAAATCATAGCTTATACTTGGGATTCCTTTTGTTTCCAGCTTTTGATCTACTACTGCAGTCAAGGCTTCTACTTGTCCCCTATTCTTGGTAAGTAGCTTTAGACTGATTATATTTGAAAGAATTTGCATGTCGATTAAAGCAAGTTTACTAACTTCATTTTTGTTACTCTCTATCTTCTAGAACACCCTCCTATTTCAGTCCTTCCACACACTCCAAACATTAACTGTTAGAGCAATTCGGTACATCTTGGCTTCTAAGTTTTCATTTTGTGCATGCTTACCAGGTTAGATTCAATTTGTTGCAAGTTGTCACTTGTAATAGTGAAATCAGTTACTTGTTTGCATTTCCTCTAAATTTCTATAGAAAATTCACATTCAAAATATAGATGCATGTGGTTTTCCACTTGTTTACCGCACAAAATACACAACATTTCCTAATAAGACCCAATTTTGATAGTCTGCCTTTTGTTCGTAGTCTCCCTATTAGTGCTTTATAAGCCGCCAACACCATTTTCGGTCTGTTAACCCTATCCTATATGATTTACACTAGATGACTTTTTGTTCTTTGATTCTGATCACCTCCCATGGTGGTTTGGTAGTAAATTACATTCTAATGTGTTTCCATGTCCATATATTGCTTTCTCTACCTATAAACAAGGCCATATATTCAATCTAATTTCCTTGTTCTATGTTGCATGTTATCGAATCACATTCCCACTTGCCATCGTGAATTGTTGTTTTCACCTTTTTATCTGGATATCCATACGCCGAGTAGTCCCAAACCAGTTTATCTATTAAATATGTCCCATTAATCCAAGGATCTCTCCTAAGATTAGTTTATTTACCTTGAGAAATCAATCTATTATAGTTTGAAGCAAGTTTATCTCTTATCTTTATAATAGCTTTTATGTATTACTTTCCACAGCCATTTTCCTTGAATTTATTATTTTCCAAGCTTGCTTTAGTGTGAAAACATCTCTCATATCTTTTACTCTTCTCAGTCCCACACTTCCTTCTTCCTTAGGCCTTAATATGTCCTGATATTTGATTTTATGAAGCCCAACCTTCCAAATAAAATCAGCATATACTTTTTTAATGTTGTCTACAAAAGCATCTAGCAGTTGAAATTTTTGCAACCAAAAATTAACTTTGGCTTGGATCACAGTATAAACCAATTCTATTCTATCCACAAATGACAATAGCCTTGAATTCCAACCCTGTAATTTATCTTTGATTTTTTCATTAGTTCAACATTCTCTATCCATTATCTTATTAGAGGAAAGAGGTACACCTAGGTATTTCACAAGCAACTCTCCCTCTCTAACTTTTAAAATATTCAACATCTCATATTTGTTCTTACAAAACTGTTAAAGTGGCATTTAGTTTTAGTTCATTCAATTTGAGATGAACTTTCTCTTCCAAGCTTTGGAATATATATGTAATAGCTTTAGCTGCATCATAACTCGACTTTATGCAAGTGATCAGGTCATTAGTGTATAATAGATGGCTCACTCTAGGTTAGAATCTATGTATTTTTTGGATTAGCTTGTTGTGGCTAGCCAGCTCCACTTGGATGGTAAAGTATTCCATGGCAACCGTAAAAAGGTAAGGAGATAGGGGATCTCCTTGCCCTACCCGACAACTGCTGCTAACAAACATTTAGGGAATCCCATTCACTAGAATGGTGAAGGTAGGAGTGGCAATACATTCACTATCTAAATTAACAAAGTTTCTTAGGAATCCTATACATCTAAGCATGCAAAGGATAAAGTTTCTATTTATCATATCACATGCCTTGTGGAGGTGAACTTTTAGACAAAATCTACCTATATCTGTTTTATTGAAATTTTTGATTAATTCATGTGCGATAAGTGAGTTTTCAAACATGCTTCTGCCTTTAATAAATGCAATTTGGTATTCAGCAACAATGTCTAGTAAGATTTTTTTCATCATGTTGCAAACAACTTTACTCAAGATTTTATATACCACATTACAACATGCTATTGGCCTATAATCTTGAAAGTTAGTAGGTTTATTAGTCTTTGGAATTAAATATATAAAAGTGCGATTGATTTCTCTTATATTTAGCTATCTAAAAAGATTTTTGTATAGCTGACACAATCTTAATTTTTAGGTCATTCCAATGAGCTTTGAAGAAGCCAGATCCCAATCCGTCTTCCTTAGGGCTAGAATCAATGTATATGGCATGCAAGGCTTTAGAAACTTTGACTTCTATCACACTTCTTCTCAACACCATTTTTCCTTTGTCATTAATCAGTCTTCTAGTTTGATTATGGGGTAATTATGATTCACACTGACCATTATACAGTTCCATAAAATATTTAATGGCATCATCTTCAATTTTTCCAAAATCAGTAGTTGCATTTCCATCCTGGTCAAATGTTTGTGAATTATAGTTAGTATTATTCCTCAGTGAAATTTTTGTATAAAATTTTTCAGAACATTCATCCTCTTCGGTTAACCACTATTCTTTAGCTTTTTTTATTAACTCAATTGCCTTGATTTTCATAGCTTCTTTATGTTTGTTCTGCACCTCATAATACCGTTACCAAACATTGTCATTAGGTGGGTCAGAGTCAATTCAATTTAACAATTCTTCATATTCTTTATTGATGTTCACGTAAAAATGTATATTTTTACTCAAATTTAATCTCCTTTTAGGAAAATAAATGTCACAATTGGGTGTTTATACATGTTTAAAACCAAATTTCAAAAATTCTTTCAAGTCATCATTCATGCATCTATAAGGGGAAAAACGGTAATTTTTGTATGTCAATCAATTTAGGAAAAATTACTTGCACATTTTAATTTGTTTTGTAAGAATTTGGATTCAACTTGGAAGTGTGTTCATGGAAATATGCATATACAAGAGTTGGAAGCCAATGAAATGAAGAAATAAAAGAATTCATGTAATCATGGAGGACCCTACCTACCCACTAATTAATAGACCACAATTAAAAGCTAACGCACATGTTAGTGTGAATTAAAGGCACATGCACATTTACTGGAGATTAATTTCATGTTAATGATAACTTTGAGGCCACACTACCTCAAAGGAATTTTAGGGAGTTCCCTGAAAATGGATTAGAGTTTTAAGCATGTATAAATATCCTTTATGTCTCATGTAATTATTCTTCTTACCTTTCATGCAAATTGCAGCACAAATCAATGAGAAATAAAATGGCTTCTTAAGCCTCCTCTTCTTTTTCTACATGCTTTACATGATTAATTTTATTTACATGCTTTCTTTCGTTTCATTTTAGTAGATTAGCTTTCTTTTTATTGCGATTAGTTTGGATTTAATTTACCCAAGTAGTTTAGCTCTCTTTTCTTTTAAGTAGCTCTTACTTTCCTTGTTTTTTTAATGTTGCAATCTACGTGTGTTGAAATGAATAACAAAAATGAAATGCTAAACCCCTTCAATTTAAAGGTAATGAAGCTCTATTTAATCATGTAGATTCAACATATTTGCTAATTTATGATCTCTTATTATGCTTCATGAATAGTTAGATGTTGATGTTAGTTTATTAATGAATTTGATAGCCTATGTTATTTATCACAAATAGGCTATTCTTTCTCAAGTATAAACACAATTTACGTTAACATCTAACTAAGCAATTTTGATCATGGAATTAAAATAGAATCAAAATTTGATGATCTATGTTACTAATTAAAAAATAGTAGATAGAACATGCTTAAAATAAATTTTGTTTTAGTTTCGTAATCATTTTCATGACATTTAACAAAGTGGTTTTAGTGTTGTGTTAAAGTTTGATGGTTTAAGTTGTATTAATTAATAACACATATAAATCATACTTATGATTAATACATCACTAATACTACTAGATTGATATGAGAGATCATAGACTAAATTTTGCGTTGATTTATGTGAGAGTATGAGAGTAGATTTGCCTCTAAATTGTCTCTTAATCTCATACTTTTGTTCACTTTTGTTTTCATTAGTTTTTACTTTTTTTAGCTTAAAATCATTTCAAGCTCTTTGGGCTAATTTGATTGAGTATAATTTAAAATTAATCCATTTTCCTGTGGATCGGCTCATACTCACTTACGTACTACAATTGTACGTCGTGCTCTTGCGGTTTATAATGATATATTTTTAACGGTGATTTTCTAACCGATAGAAAAGTCCACTGTTATCAACAAGTTTTTAGCGCCATTGCCGGGAATTTAGCAATTTAATTTTAATTCTACTCTTCAAATTATTTTTGATCGATTTATTTGTGTTTTCATTTTTTTCATTATTTTGCATTTAGGAAAACAAAATTGTGTTGTGTGTTTTTTTACTTTCATTTGATTTGTGTGCTTTTGTTTTTATATTTGTAATTGCATTTCTAGTAAAAAAAAATATAAACACAAATTCAGTTCAAAACAAAATAGAAAAAAGTATTTACATGTAAATACTATTTTTTTTTACATTCTCTATTTTACAATTTTGATTTCAATTTTTCTTTACAATTTACATTTTTTGTCACAACGTCATTGCCTCACTGCATCATACCCTTGCATACCAGTCATCCACTTCCACAACATAAACATCCTCACTATGAATTTCTGTTGCACATCATCCTCTACATGTTTCCCTTCCGTCAACCTTCTACTTCATTGCCTCTGTGCACCACTACAACTCAAACAAAACACTACCATCTCTGCGAACATAAACCACCTCATCTAAACAACCTTCATCCACCAAACTTCAACACAACAGCCACCAAATTCATCTCTATCACCTGCCTGCACTCAACACACTTCCTTCAACATAACAAACTAACCAAGTCAAACTCCTTCTCGACCACCAGCATAATTCTTCTAACCATCATACCATCAGCACTTCCTTAATACCCGCAAACATCAATATCCACTGTACCTCCCCCTGCAAACCATAACAGCAGTAGTATCAACACATACTTAGCCATTTCCATATATTCACTGTCCAGAACAACAACATTCACCTACATCCTTCAAACATACTTCAAAAAATCACAACATACTTCAAACATACCCATTAAAACCTCCTTCTGCGTAACCATCAAGACCTCCAGCCTTCCACTGTCCACAGCCTGCTACAACCTGCCACTAGCCTTCAAACCACTAGCACTTCAGCACTCATATACTGCCTTCATCACCTTTTTGTCAATTGCCTTCCATCCCTTTTATCAAACTGCTCCACTATCAATATTACTTCAATAAACAAGTAACTGCACATAACATCCATTGTCAAAACATCCACTACGACTATATCCCCTTTGCACAAACCTTCACTCCCTAGCCTGAAACACTTCAGCACTTCTTTTGTCTCCACTCTAAAACCTTAATAAAACCAATTTAACTAAATATTCTCCTTTCTTACTTCCGCTCCACTTCCATACACTGCCTTGCCACTGTCATAAATACAAACAACCATCCCTACACTCAACAGCCACTTTCTCACTTCAACTTACCTCTGTCAACAAATGTCCCCCCTCAACAACCCGTGATATCAACAATTGCCAATCCTACAACTCGCGACCACCAGTCCATAAAAAACCAAATAATTTGAACCTAGATTCCATCTCCAAAAACCAAATCCTCAAATCGACTCACCTCAACCGATTATCACCATCCATCACCTGAAGGAAACCTGCGATCTCCAATCTGAAATAGTGACACCTTGACAACTTGAAATCATCACCGGCCCCGACCAAGCACCTATAAGTCGTGTCACAAACTCAAACAAGTTTTGGTATTTTAAAAATTGATCATAATTTTTTTGATCTTCTCCAAACTGGTTGCTGAAACTCTGTTGGGATTATTCTTCACTTCATACCTCCTTTACAACGATCTCAGAAGGAATACACCGCAATTCTCTGGTGCATTCTAACTCTAGAAATTCAATCTAACTAGGAAATAGTCAAAGCCTTGTAATCAAACAGCTTTTGTAATAGTAATCAGTCTATAATAAAACAATAAAGTGGACATAGGCTTTGTTAACAAACGTACTACTATAAAAATCTTCTGTCTATTTTCTTATACTACTTCTTTTCTATATCTCTGATCTGTGATATTGCTCTTTAAAGACAAGGTTGGTGCTTTCAAAATCAGACCAGGGTGTTAGTCCATTTTTGGGTCAATAGTTTGGTGCTTTCACTGAGAAGCTTGCGACCCAGGATTTAGATCTAGCTATCTACTTCGAATTGCATAGGTCCAGAATTTAGATCCACACTTTCAACCCAAAATCCATGTGACGACCTGGAATTTCTAACAAATTAGATTTGAATTGTTAATCGACTTTTCAATATTTAAAAGTTAATTTTAACTTGAATGCCAAATATGAATATTTACTTGATAGTTCAATATTTGAATTATATAATTCAAATTTGGGTAAAATTTTGAATATGGAATTTTAAACCTGTTAAATTATAATTTGAAGGCTTATAAAATTTATAAGATGATATTGAAGATAATATAATGGTTAAAATTTAATTTAAAGGTAATTTGTTCAGTTTGAAATAATATCGTTTAAATTGAATTTAAAAATAGCCTTCCGAGGCACAGTCTCGGAATTTGACGAAACTAGTTCCATTAGATCCGTAATAGTTAGTTATTATCGGATTTCAATTTTCATAACGTTTGGTTTTGCCGTTTGCTCGTACGGGTGAGGAACGCGTTGAAATTAAAATTGATAATTTAACATTTTAAATCGATACATAAAGCTAACTTCCACATATGATTAAATTAGCTTCCGAAACACGTTCCATTGCGTTCGGAATGTGAGTAAAACCTTATAAATGCCTGACGGCACATCTGATTCGGAGTTTGAGATTTCGAGTATGCTAAACGAGATATTTTCAATATTCAATTTTACAAAATCAAATTCAAAGTCTCAATTGGATCATCCTAGTCACGTGATAATGGTCTAGCTTATACCCGAAGCCTCTTAGGAAATATCTCTTCGTTTTTTCCAGAGAAATCAAACCAATATTTTATTTCGTCTTCCTCTCTATTTCTCAGTAGAAATCGAACGCAATTATAAAAAAAATCAGAGAGAACAAAAAAAAACCATCGTGCTCTCTCGCCTCCCTCTCTTCGAATTTACCTAAACTCCTTTCCTCACTCTCTTGAATCGAAGCTGAGTCCTCCTTCAGTTCGAAATCGAATTGGAAAAAAAAGAGGGGAACGACGCGTTCTTGGATTGCTCGCAATTTGGAGCTCGCGTGCGTCGATTGAAGGGAGGGAAGGGGCGAATTCTATCGCAAGTTCTCCTTTATGCTCGCTGAGTTTGAAGGCAAGATTCGTGATAAAGAAGATCTAATCGATTCGAGCTCTCCTTTTCAGAAACGATAGTTAAGTTCGGCGACAGGGAGGTGATGGTGTTTTGTTCAATCGCATGATCGAGAGGGATACCAGTTCGTTGTACTCTGTTCTATTTTTGGGTTCTCGATCGTCGTTAGGGGAAGCGAGTCATGCTTGAGTACGGTAGTGTTTATCGAGCTGGGGGAGGCCGCGAATGCTGTCTTTGTCAGGGAAGATTTGCGACAAGTCGTCATCGGGTAGATGATCGGAGGGCAGTACTCGATGCACGACCTAGGCTTGCCATTGTCAGGTGTGAGTTTTTCTTTTGATAGTAGTGTGCTAGGGACAGAAAATTTTGTTAACAGTAAAATAAATTTTTAGTTTTGGATTTTAATGGAAAACAAAATTTATATACAGTGAAATATGGGGGCATGCAAAGGAAGAATTTCTGAAACCAGTTTTTTATTTTACATATATAAATATTTATTAAAAAAAAAGCTTATAGTGGGAAATTACTGTTTATTTTTATAGAAAAGAGAAAGAAATTTTATGTTGAAGGGTATTTGTATAAATTAGATTTTTGAAAATTAATATGGAATATTTTCTTTTTATAAATATATTTATGTATGTATATATGTATATCAATTTAGAAAGGACAAAATATATATAATAATAAAATCATTGGGTTATTAAATTTATTAAATGAAAATCGTTGTTCGATTTATTCGAATATTAATAAGGATCGCCTAATATTTATACAAGGTCAAAAATAATGAAGAACAAGCTGATCTGGATTGGATTGCAAATTAAGAAGCAAAGGTGAGAAAATCTCACTCTGTTGGGTTTGATATAAATTTTAAATGTTTAAATTTACGAATTTGGTTGAATGGTTGCCTTGAATTGATGTGCTATATTATATAGAAACATATAGTATATATATGAGTGTTTGGTTTCTGTGATGAATATTTTGTTAATGGGAAGATTGAAAGGCTGTGGGTTGCTTGGATATTTCAATACCCTGAGTTATCGAGATATATAAGATTGAAATTGTGAAGGATATATAAGAGTGAAAATTTGAAAGCGAAATAATTATAGAATAAAATAAAGATGAATTGGAAGAAATAAAAGTGATAATTAAAGACTAGAGATAAATTGTAAAATAGAGATTTAAACAATTTCTAAATTCAAGTTATATCTAACAACTAAGGTTTTAAGACATTCAGTGTTTTAATAACTTGAATGTCAATGTGTGATTGTAAACCGAATTGAATTTAAAATATAAATTTGTTTTTCTTAAATTCCTTTTAACTTCCATTATAAAAGGATTAATTAAATCGGATTAGAATAAATTGAAATGTAAATGAGAAATCATTAAATTACATAATTAATGATGTAAATAGAGATTGATTAGTTAAGAAAATAAATCAATATAAGTGGCTTATGAGAAGTTAATTAGTATAAGTAATTAAGAATTAATGTAATTAATATTGTTAATTAATTTATGAAGTAATTAGAACTACTTATTGATTGGGATTAAGGATAATTAATAACGTGAAATTGATTAAAGAGAATTACTCGAATATAATTGAAAAATAACTAATCTAGGGTGATTAATTAAGATGAATAATGATCGGTTAATTAATTAATTGATTTGGAATTAGTTAATAAAGGAATCTGGGTGATTCAGGTTTGAAATTCAATTAGAATTAATTGAATTGTTTTGTATGTGATTAAGCTTTGCTTATGGATGATTGAATGATATTGAATGTTTTGATTGAGTTGATATCTCTGATATGAAATGTCGTGTATTTCATTTGAATAACTTGGGTTAGGATAACATGAGGTTAGAAGAGACCGGGGTCGGGTATTGGGAAATACCCAAAACCACTTCGGATTAAAAATAAATTGATGTGTGAAATAAATAGGCTGGAATAAAGCAATTTAAGTGAATTGGATTATTTTATCTAAGTTCGGTACATAGAAATTGATGTGTAGAATAAATGTTGTCTATAGCAAATTGCGAATTGTTAAATTGATATAAGTTACCCTGGGTTTTTATAAGTTATTTGTTTTGGTATTCCATGTTAGTTGGGTTTACTCACGCTGGTTTCCAGCCTGACGGTGTTACTTTGGTGTAATGCTCGGGTCAGACCGAGTATTACAGATTTTCAGGTAGGTACGTTCTGGAGCTTTGGAGGCGAGCTGGATGGCAGGAGCGTATAGGATATTTCCGCTGTATTTATATTATTGATAACCTAAGACATGGCAATTATATATATTCAGTGACTGTATATATATATGTGAAACTCTGATGTATATTAACTGTAATCGACAGATATAGTATTCTTTTGTAACTGTTATTATTTATTATTATATTTTATGCGCCGCGAATGTGAGATGTTTGGTGTTTCTGTTCTTCTTCTTCTATCTCTTTCTTCTTTTTCATAACTATCTGGAGTTTTCGGGATCGAAAATTTTGGGTCGTTACATTTGGTATCAGAGCTGAAAGGTTAAGCGAGAACCTTGGCTCTGGTGGGGATTACTCATTAAATAGAGTCTGTAGTACTCTAGAATGAGTTGAGTATATATATATATATGAGAGCGTACTTGATATTTGCGTATAAAGGTTTTAAATGATTTTACATAAAAATATATTTTGATATATAAAGCAATATTTCCTTCTAATGAATATTAAGGTGGATGGTTGTTAAATTATTGGAACTAAGATAAGAAGTAATATAAAATACGACCAAATTGAAACTTATAACCAAAGTTGAAGAATAAACTTATATAACAACATGGAATTTGAAATATAGATTGTGAATGTAATTTATAAATTGAAATAAACTTCATAATAAATGAGATTATAATTTGAAATAGAATTCCAAAGAATATTTGAAAATAAAGTATGATGAAAATTCCAGAGTAATGTTTAAATATGAATTGGATGGATTGGGAATTTGGAATTTTTGGGAAAATTTAAAATTCCTTTGGATTTGGAAGTGGTTTCCAAAGGTTTTGGAGAGATAATAGTATTATTTCAAAAATATTTTTGGTGTTGAATTTGAACCTGGGAGATTTGAAATTAAAAATATTTAGGAATGTTTTTAAAGAGATAAAAGCATTGAACTCTTTGGGTTATTGGAAAATAACGTCGGTGATGACTGCAGCATCATCGATGTTTATTTTCGTGTTTCTAGAAGAGAAATTGCTACCAAATTATTTTAAATTGGAATTGTTTGTGAACTGGGTTTGGTTTTGAAATTCAAAGGGGTAACTAAATTTGTCAAAGAATCTTGGATATAGTTGAATCCTAAGGGGATATTGAAATTTTGGAAATTTGTTTAAACTCTGGAATCTTGATTAACATGTTTATGGGATAATAAAAATATATTGGCTACATAAAATGTATAATTCCGAGTTAAAAGCAAAATGTGAATGTAATTGATTATAAATAGAAGTTGTAAAATTGAAAATTATAATTAAAGTTGTACAGGTTTAAAAATCAAATGGAATTTGATTTGAAGTTGGAAGAAATTGAGAATTAATTCAACTTGAATTGGGGTTAAACCAATTTCAGTGGAAATTGAAGTTATTTAAATTGGAATTGGAAGTTGGGAAAGTGAACAGTTTTGGCTCTGGACTATTTTCAATATAAATGTTTTTAATGTAAACTTATTTTTTTTTCAACTATTAAATATATACAACCTTTCTTTCTTAAAGCCAAAATATTTTATACTTGTTTTACAATTATTTTCGGAACTATTTAACCAATTTTCAACTGCTTTCTAAACTCATTACTATTTTTCAACTATGTTACAAATTATTTACTATTTTACAACTATTTTGCAAATATATGAAATTTCTGAGACTGTTTAGCTATTTTACAAACTATTTCATAATTAGCTAACTATTTTACAGCTATATTTCAAACCAATAATTATTTTTTAAAGATTTACCTATTTTTAAATTTTCAGGCTATTTTCTAAATATAAACTGGTCGGAGTTCAAACTGTTATTGATTTAAATACCCAACTGAGATAAGGATTGAAATGATAATTCAATGAGAATTAAGGCAATTGTAAAGAAGTGAAAAAAGGAATTAAAGGAAATGTGAATAGAAAGAGAATTGATTTGGCTGATAATCAATGAAAATAAATACGTAGGATGTACGTATATTATTCTATTCGCATAGTGATTTGATCCAGATTTGAGCACAGAATTTCGAGATAGTTTATCGATCCGAGTTGGGATTTTTCACTCGATTTTCGAAGGCGAACCTGGATATGGATTGTTGATTGGTACTGGATTTTCTCTATCATAGTTATAGCTATATAAGGAGAATGACGGTTTCTGATCAAGAAACTAGATCTGAGTCCGCACTAGGAAGTCGGGTGGACAATGCTAGTTCGGAAGTGAAATTGTGTGATCGAGCGAGCGATCAGATTGGTATAGCGTACGGATGATATGTGTACATCGTACGGATTTAAATGAAATTGAAAAGAGTAATCAAATTTGAATATTTGATTTTTAATAAGAAAAGTTATATATCTTTGTTATATAAGATAAATCTTTCCTTGTGGAATTTATTTCTGGAAGAAAAGGGGTTTTTGAAAATGTTTGAAGTATAAAAGGAATTTTATACAAGTTTGAAAAGATCCAAAGTTTTAAAAATTTATATATAAAGGATCTTATGAGGATTTTGGAAAAGGTTTTGGGAACCTTTGGATTTGGAAAGGTTTTTGATTTTTGGGTAAAATCAATATTGGATTTGGGAAGCCTATTTTGAGAATTATCGATTTTGGGATAATCGATTTTGTGTAAATGAGCTTTGTATGAGATCATACTGGGTGTATGATTTGGAAGATACTATATGTGTATAGTATAAAGTGTTTTGATGATGGCTCTGGGGAAAAAGGCGCTCCCTTGAAATGAACTTCTCAGGAGTGCCACTAGGTGGTGCTGCCTTGATCCCCAAGGGGGGTTCTAAAGTTGATCCTGTGAGGAGTCCGGACAAAACTAGTTCCTGAGGATTATGAGTTGAGTATACCATAGCGTAAGTCGTGTGTGCCGCTGAGAGCCAACAGTTACATGGACTTTTGCTACGATGGCAACGTTACCCAGGATTAAACTGCGACCTATGGTATAACATAGTGAAGGTCGTGTGTGCCGCTGAGAGCCAACAGTCTGCGTTTGATTTTATATCGGTAGACTGCGACCTGTGTAGGAGTGGAGAAGTTTCATTTCGTCAGCAAAATCAGAGGCCGCTGAGAGCCTGCAGTTACATGGACTTTTGCTGTGACGGCAACGTAACCCTGGATGTAACTGTGATCTGTTGTGTAGGATCCATGGCGTAATCGAGAGGCCGCGGAGAGCCTGCAGTTACATGGACTTTTGTTGTGACTGCAACGTAACCCTGGTATGTAACTGTGACCATGGATGGGGGTGATGATTTTCAGAGCATTGTCACCAAAGATATTTCCTCTATTTTCAAAAACTGTTTTATATATTTTTAATAAAATTATTTTCCAAGAATTTTCACTGGGTGTTGAAGACGAGTTTACCAAGTACTTATAGATTTTCAGTCCTACGCCTGATCAACGTATGACTGAATTTCTGTGAGAACAAGGATGGACTGGTTGAGACATCGAGTTATAAAAAGTATTTTGATAAAGAGTTATTTTAATAGTATTATGTGACTTTAAAAGCTTTTGTAAAATTTTGAAATAAAGGTGTTGGGATTTTGGAAAATCAAAGGAAATCCAACTGAAATTATAAAATTGAAACTCGGGAAAAATTTAATGAAGTGATTCTTTGTAATTTAAGGAAATCGAATATTAAATTAAAAGTGAAAGTAAACCAATCAGCTAAATAAATTATTTAATAGTGTATGTTAATAAATTTTAACTTGGGTAAACAAATGGTTGTAAATTAATAATGGAATTTGGTAATGAATTCGAATTGTAAATAGAATTCGACTTGGATTTGATAATGAATAAATAAGGAGAGATGTTGTAAAATAAAATATAAAATAGAGTTGGATTGAAAATGTGATTGGTTTGAATTACAAATAAAATTCAAGGTTGATTTGAATAATGTTCAATGAAATTTGCAGGAAAATGGATATAAGAAAAGTGATTATAACAGCAATGTTTTGAGTTGCAAAACAAAACCCAAGTGAATAGAAATAAATTGAGAGTGGCCTTGTATTAATAAAATAAATTCGATAACGAATTAAGTAAGCAAATTAAAAATTTAAAACGGGTTAATTGAGTTAAATGATAAATGGATAAAGTCTGATTGAATAAAAACTAAATCAAAGCTGTGATTGGAATTGGATTATCAGACTGAACTTAAATTTGGTGGTATATTAGTTTGAAGTATAAATGAGTTTAGTATGTGGTTGGATATTATTTTGATAAATTGAGAAGATGAATTAAAATTAAAATTTAAATGGATGGGCTTATTGAATTTAATGGAAGTTGATTTAATGAGAATCAAATAAAAGTAAACCTAAATTTTAATGTTGGAATAAATTAAAGTAAATTAACTTAAGTTTAAAAATTCATGGAAGCTTGGCTTCAAATAAGGGTGAAAGCCCATTCAATAAAAACTTGGATTGAATTAATTGGGAAAATGGTTATTAATTTATAAGTATTGAATGTGCCAAGCTTAATAAATTGTTTTGAATGAATCCAATGTGGGGGTGAGATAAAATGCAATGTACGGTTGATAAATAAATTAGAAATGTAATGAAATTAAATTCAGAATGAGTTGAAATTTAATTTAAAGTAGATTATAAACTGAAATAGATACTCTTTTAAGCGAGTATCGCCGATTATATATAAAAACAATTGTCGTTGTTGCAAACAAAAGAAATTAAAATTCTACGGGTTGAGAGAGATTAAATAAATTGGTCTTAAAATTAACTGAAGTGAATATGAGCTTGTTTGGATTAAAAATTAATCGAATATAAGAAATTGAGTTGCAAGCCATTAAAATTGAATGAAATGGCATATGAACTGATTGAAAACAATTGAATTAGCTCAAAAGTTATATAAATCGCTTATGGAAAGCGTTTTGGTGCTTGTTGCTTATGATATATATGTGTTTAGCTATTGAATATAAGTGTAATGCTTGTGATTTGCTATTAAAGTAAATGAAATGCTGATAAATACTTATATGTGGCACCTACATATTTAAATTGAGTAAGTACAGGTACCGGGAAGCCGTTTGGCTGGATTTGGATGCCTAATTGCTAAAATAAGTAAGCCACATGCTTAAAATGCTAAATAAGATACGCCTACGCAATAAAAATAGGAAATATGAACTGTTTTTGCTTTTTCCGACCGGGTGGGTCGATGTATATATATCTATATCTCTTGTTAAATTGCAAAAGCTCCTCCGTACAAAGGAGACTCTGCCAAAATTTTTCCAAAATTTTGGGAGTTAGAAAATTGTTGGAAATTTTTGGGAAAATTTTTGTTAACGATAAAACGATTTCAAATTGGGAATTAAAGTAAATTAGTATATGAAACTAATATGAATCAGATATACTTGAAAGATAAAATTCAACATTCAAGATTTAAAGTAAATTGAATTCGTATGAAGTGGGGAAAAACTAGATTGAATAGGAAAGGATATGAAAACTTCTGTAAGGATAAATATGTAAAGATTTGAAGGGGCTATGATTTGATATTATTGTTAAATAAGATATGCAGGGATTATAAGGAAAAGGAAATTGGATTTGATATCAGAAGATAAATTTGAATTGCCCGACAAAAGGGTATGAATTTAAAATTTCTAAATGAAATTGGATTGGATTTTTGATGTAGCCACTTGGCTTTTGTTTTCTTTTGGAATTTGGGAGCCCGTAGAGGCCTTTTGTAGTTGTACCGAGCTAGCCGCGCAAAGGAGACGCTGACAAAAAATTTCGAAAATTGAGAGAGCTAGAAAAATTTTGAGAAAATTTTTATAATTCAAAATTAGGTTTTAAATTGACATTTAAATGATTGAGCAAAAGGGTATCGTTTGAAATAGTGGAAGAGTTTGGGAGGTTAGTAAGAATAATAAGGGGCTTTTTATGAAAGATAATTGGTAAGTTGTAGAACTGTTTGGTTTGGGAAAAAGGTAGACGGGTGAGGGACATTCTTCCTGATTAATAATTTCGGGGACGAAATTCTTTTAAGGGGGGAGGGATGTGACGACCCGGAATTTCTAACAAATTAAATTTGAATTGTTAATCGAATTTTCAATATCTAAAAGTTAATTTTAACTTGAATGCCAAATATGAATATTTACTTGATAATTCAATATTTGAATTACATAATTCAAATTTGGGTAAAATTTTGAATATGGGATTTTAAACTTGTTAAATTATAATTTGAAGGCTTATAAAATTTCTAATGATGATATTGAAGATAATAGAATGGTTAAAATTTAATTTAAATGTAATTTGTTCAGTTTGAAATTATATCGTTTAAATTGAATTTAAAAATAGCCTTCCGAGGCACAGTCTCGGTATTTGACGAAACTAGTTCCATTGGATCCGTAATAGTTAGTTATTATCGGATTTCAATTTTCATAGCGTTTGGTTTTGCCGTTTGCTCGTACGGGTGAGGAACGCGTTGAAATTAAAATCGATAATTTAATATTTTAAATCGATACATAAAGCTAACTTCCACATATGATTAAATTAGCTTCTGAAACACGTTCCATTGCGTTCGGAATGTGAGTAAAACCTTATAAATGCCTGACGGCATATCTGATTTGGAGTTTGAGATTTTGAGTATGCTAAACGAGATATTTTCAATATTCAATTTTACAAAATTGAATTCAAAGTCTCAATTAGATCATCCTAGTCACGTGATAATGGTCTAGTTTATACTCGAAGCCTCTTAGGAAATATCTCTTTGTTGTTTCCAGAGAAATCAAACCGATATTTTATTTCGTCTTCCTCTCTATTACTCAGTAGAAATCGAACGCAATTATAAAAAAAATCAGAGAGAACGAAAAAAAAAACCATCGTGATCTCTCACCTCCCTCTCTTCGAATTTACCTAAACTCCTTTCCTCACTCTCTTGAATCGAAGCCGAGTCCTCCTTCAGTTCGAAATCGAATTGAAAAAAAAAGAGGGGAACGACGCGTTCTTGGATTGCTCGCAATTTGGAGCTCGCGTGCGCCGATTGAAGGGAGGGAAAGGGCAAATTCTATCGCAAGTTCTCCTTTATGCTCGCCGAGTTCGAAGGCAAGATTCGTGATAAAGAAGATCTAATCGATTCGAGCTCTCCTTTTCAGAAACGGCAGTCAAGCTCGGCGACAGGGTGGCGATGGTGTTTTGTTCAATCACATGATCGAGAGGGATACCAGTTCGTTGTACTCTGTTCTATTTTTGGGTTCTCGATCGTCGTTAGGGGCAGCGAGTCATGCTTGAGTACGGTAGTGTTTATCGAGCTGGGGGAGGCCGCGAACGCTGTCTTTGTCAGGGAAGATTTGCGACAAGTCGTCATCGGGTGGATGATCGGAGGGCAGTACTCGATGCACGGCCTAGGCTTGCCATTGTCAGGTGCGAGTTTTTCTTTTGATAGTAGTGTGCTAGGGACAGAAAAAAATTTTAACAGTAAAATAAATTTTTAGTTTTGGATTTTAATGAAAAACAAAATTTATATACAGTGAAATATGGGGGCATGCAGAGGAAGAATTTCTGAAACCAGATTTTTATTTTACATATATAAATATTTATTAAAAAATATATCTTATAGTGGGAAATTACTGTTTATTTTTATAGAAAAGAGAAAGAAATTTTATGTTGAAGGGTATTTGTATAAACTAGATTTTCGAAAATTAATATGGAATTTTTTTTTTATAAATATATTTATGTATGTATATATATATATCAATTTAGAAAGGACAAAATATATATAATAATAAAATCATTGGGTTATTAAATTTATTAAATGAAAATCGTTGTTTGATTTATTCGAATATCAATAAGGATCGCCTAATATTTATACAAGGTCAAAAATAATGAAGAACGAGCTGATCTGGATTGGATTGCAAATTAAGAAGCGAAGGTGAGAAAATCTCACTCTGTTGGGTATGATATAAATTTTAAATGTTTAAATTTATGAATTTGGTTGAACGGTTGCCTTGAATTGATGTGCTATATTATATAGTAACATATAGTATATACAGGAGTGTTTGGTATTCTATGATGAATATTTTGGTAATGGGAAGATTGAAAGGCTGTGGGTTGCTTGAATATTTCAATACCCTGAGTTATCGAGATATATAAAATTGAAATTGTGAAGGATATATAAGAGTGAAAATTTGAAAGAAATAATTATAGAATAAAATAAAGATGAATTGGAAGAAATAAAAGTGATAATTAAAGACTGGAGATAAATTGTAAAATAGAGATTTAAACAATTACTAAATTCAAGTTATACCTAACAACTAAGGTTTTAAGACATTCAGTGTTTTAATAACTTGAATGTCAAAGTGTGATTGTAAACCGAATTGAATTTAAAATATAAATTTGTTTTTCTTAAATTCCTTTTAGCTTCCATTATAAAAGGATTAATTAAATCGGATTAGAATAAATTGAAATGTAAATGAGAAATCATTAAATTACATAATTAATGATGTAAATAGAGATTGATTAGTTAAGAAAATAAATCAATATAAGTGGCTTATGAGAAGTTAATTAGTATAAGTAATTAAGAATTAATGTAATTAATATTGTTAATTAATTTATGATGTAATTAGAACTACTTATTGATTGGGATTAAGGATAATTAATAACGTGAAATTGATTAAAGAGAATTACTCGAATTTAATTGAAAAATAACTAATCTAGGGTGATTAATTAAGATGAATAATGATCGGTTAATTAATTAATTGATTTGGAATTAGTTAATAAAGGAATCTGGGTGATTCAGGTTTGAAATTCAATTAGAATTAATTGAATTGTTTTGTATGTGCTTAAGCTTTGCTTATGGATGATTGAATGTTTTGATTGAGTTGATATCTCTGATATGAAATGTCGTGTATTTCATTTGAATAACTTGGGTTAGGATAACATGAGGTTAGAAGAGACCGGGGTCGGGTATTGGGAAATACCCGAAACCACTTCGGATTAAAAATAAATTGATGTGTGAATAAATAGGCTGGAATAAAGCAATTTAGGTGAATTGGATTATTTTATCTAAGTTCGGTACATAGAAATTGATGTGTGGAATAAGTGTTGTCTATAGCAAATTGCGAATTGTTAAATTGACATAAGTTACCCTGGTTTTTTATAAGTTATTTGTTTTGGTATTCCATGTTAGTTGGGTTTACTCACGCTGGTTTCCAGCCTGACCCGGGTGTTACTTTGGTGTAATGCTCGGGTCAAACCGAGTATTACAGATTTTCAGGTTGGTACGTTCTGGAGCTTAGGAGGCGAGCTAGATGGCAGGAGCGTATAGGATATTTCCGCTGTATTTATATTATTGATAACCTGAGACATGGAAATTATATATATTCAGTGATTGTGTGTGTGTATATATATATGCGAAACCCTGATGTATATTAACTGTAATCGACAGATATAGTATTCTTTTGTAACTGTTATTATTTATTATTATATTTTATCCGCTGAGAATGTGAGATGTTTGGTGTTTCTGTTCTTCTTCTTCTATCTCATTTTTCTTTTTCATAACTATTTGGAGTTTTCGGGATCGAAAATTTTGGGTCATTACAATCCAGATCTTACTATCTACTTTGGATTGCATAGATCCAGAAGTTAGATCTCCATCCTTTGCTTAATGAACTCATTGTTTTAGAAGCCAATGGCTCCCAGAAGGAGAACTTCCTGTGAAAGGTCCATACAGGCAGCAATAGCCATAGAAGGTGTTCGCATCCAACAGGCTGAAGTAAATGCTACTAAGCCCTAAGGTACTCTAATTAACATGAAGCTGTTACTGGGGACAGGTTGAAAAAGATGGCTGAAGAAATCAATCAAAGATTGGAAGATAGTCAAAAGGCTCTAATGGAAAAGATCAACGCACTGATAGCTCTACTATCAAACCCCGCTCCAAGGGCTATTCCTGAGCCAGCTACAGCCATAGATTAGGAAAATTCCTCTGTTTCTTGCTTGCATAAAAGAAACGAAAATCAGCCATTGAGAAGGGTAACAACGAGGTGTAACTTGGAGGAGAATGAGAATACAATTCTTGATGCAAGACAACCATATTTGAATTTGAATTAAGGGGCCAAAACCCCATTAGAGGATGTAGATGTGAATCTCGCTGATTCGGAAGGCGGAGAGCAGGTTGATCAGGTAGAGGAGAATGCCACTGCATTTGATCATGCTAGAAACATCCAGACCGCCCTAGTTAAGCCGACAGTAAGACAATGGGGCCCTATGGGAATGGCTCTCCCGAAGATAGGAGAGCCTAGGCATCAATCCATGTGCCAAGATCGTTTTTCGAACCAAACACTTGGCGTGGTGACAGACTGCCGCCCTTAGGACCATTGGACATTAGAGGCATATACAGTAGACATGGTCAAGTGGCTGATAGAAAAATGTAAAAGTCAAAAGGATGATGAGTGGGGATCTACCCCAAGTTGGACCCCTTTAACCGATGAGATCTTAAATGATAGATTCCCAAACAAATTCATCATGCCAACCATTCCCTCCTACTATGGAACTAAGGATCCAAAACCCCATTTGTACAAATATAGTTTGCATATGGACAGAGAAAATGCTCCAGAAGCCATACACTATCAATGTTTCCCTATTTTTCTAGAGGGTGTTGCAATTATGTGGTTCACCAGACTTCCCCCAAGATCTATTTCTACCTTTGATTAACTTGCAACAAAATTCCTTAACCAGTTCAGACTTCATTACAACCGAAGGATGTCATGTCTCTATCTGGACTAGTTCAAAGGGCAAAACGAGTCATTAAGATCGGCAGTAACAGAGGTAAGCAACCCAAACGAAGACATGGTTTTATGGCTTTAGTTCGCGCTATTCATTCGGAGATGGAGTTTGGGAAATGGATCAAGATGAAGCAACCCACCAATAGGAAAGATTTCAACTGCAAAGCAAGCCAATACTTGAGGTTGGAAGAGGAGCATGAGTAGGAAAGAAAGGCTCCTGGAGTACAAAAGATGAACACCAAACAGAATGGCATGACGGTTAATCAAAACACACGCAACCTTGGGAATAATCAAGGGGCTGTAAGGAAGAATGGAAACAAAAGAGTGGAAATCAAAATTCTGACAAGAAAAATGGTGGTGGCCACAACAAAAGGTTTAGAGAGTTTGGACCAAGAGACTATACCCCTCTGAATGACACTTCGAAAAATATTTATCTCGCAACACAAGAAACTGAAGAGCATAGAAAACCCCTTAAGAAGGAGCAACAGAAAAACAGAAGCACTCAAGGAAATCTGCTGCTTCCATGAGATGCACGGGCACAACATAAACGAATGCCGCCACCTTAATGACCTCATTGAAGGATAAATCCGTGACAACAAGCTTCGACAATATGTATAAGGGCCACAAAAATCCAGCCATGCTATAGTTCCTCAACCACCTAAGGAGCAAAGAAATCACGCTGGAACTAGCGAAGAAGGGTCAAAACGAACTGACCAAAGGCTCATTATCGGGGCAATATCTGGAGGACCACTTCCTACACAAAGGAGTTGGGGGAGATGTAGCGATACACAAATTTGCTAAAGCATTCCTGGAAGGTATCGTTATGAAGATAGATGGTGAAACCCTGGTCAAGCAGCAAAAGGTTTTGAGCAATGACATAGTATTTCACGACCGAGACACTGAAGGAATTGAGGCACCAACATTTGATCCAATGGTGGTAATAGTGGGAATCAGGACCACAGTAGTCCGATGTGTATTGATTGATAGTGGAAGCTCGGTTAATATACTTTTCAAATGTACTTTCGATCAGATGAAGATAGGTATGAAAAGAATATCCACGTGCCAAACAAAGATTCGAGGGTTTACCGGAGAACCTAAGAAATCAGTGGGAACCATTGACCTAACTCTAGAACTTGGAGAAGGAGAACGACGAGTCACCCTCTTCAGACTTTGTGATTGTGGATGAAATGTCAGCATACAATGCGTTTTTGGAGGGACCCTCGTTAGTCGACTTCAAGATAGCATTGGATCAATGGTGCCTCACAATGAAATTCCCTATCGAGCACGGAGTCGGGATTGTAAAAGGAGACCAAAGCGTTGCTTGAGAGTGCTATATTGCAGAATTGCACGAGTCTAGAAGAAAGGAGAAAGGAAAGGATATGGGGAAGCCCTCCACATCCGTGAACCCTCTAAATAGCAACTATAAAACTTTCCCTAGTTTGGGGACTATAGACGATTCGACAAGGCTTCAGACCCTAGAAAGAAGAGCTCAAGAGAGGATCGGCTGGCACTAGCTAAGCTGTCTTTGTCTGTCCCAATCAGTATGGATAACCCCATGCAGGTCCTGAGAATCGAGTTGCTTCTTGGAAACAAAATGCGGTCGGAATTGACCTTATTCCTTTGCACCAACTTGGATGTATTTTCTTGGATGCATGCTGGTATGTGTGGAGTATCACCTGAAATTACCTGTCACGCCCTCAATATTGACCCCAAATTCACTCCAGTCAAACAAAAAAGGCGCAGCTTGGACCCTGAGCGGTCCAAGGCATTGAGAGAAGAGGTGGATAAACTGATGGCCAACTGCTTCATCCGAGATGCAACTTACCTCGAATGGGTATCAAACCCGGTCCTATTCAAGAAGTCTAATGGAAAATGGCAAACTTGTATCGATTTTTCAAACCTTAACAAAGCCTGTCCCAAGGATAGCTTCTCGCTCCCTAGAATTGATCAACTGGTGGACGGAACAACGGGACATGATTTTTTGTCATTATGGATGCGTACTCGGACTACAACCAGATCTTAATGCATGAACCAGACCAAGAAAATACCAGCTTCTTCATGGATTTAGGATTATACTACGATAGAGTAATTCCATTTGTTTTGAAGAATGCAGTGGCCATGTATCAAAGACTAGTGAATATTATGTTCAAGTGCCAGATTGGGACAACTATAGAAGTTTACGTAAAAGATACGTTAGTCAAATCCTAAGTAGCCCCTAACTACGTAGATAATCTCGCTAAAATGTTCGAAGTACTCCGCAAATTCAGAATGAAGGTCAACCCACTTAAACGTCACTTCAGAGTGTCCTCCAGGAAATTCTAGGGATTCATAGTGAATGCGTAGGGCATCGAAGCAAATCCAGAGAAAATAACAGCATTACGGGAAGTCTAGGCCTCTAAGAAAATAGAGAATTTCAAAGCTTGAATGGGAAAGTCGCGGCACTAAGTCGATTCATCTCAAAAGCTGAAGATAAGTGTATACCGTTTTTCGATGCGCTAAAGAAGGGAAAGAAAATTTTTGAATGGAGCGAACTTGTTAAACAGCATAGAGGAACTACTGCGACATATGGAAACTCCTCCGATCTTATCAAAACCAGTCAACAGAGAAGACTTGTTTTGTTTACTTAGCAATTTCCATACACGCATTGAGTGCGGCTCTCATGCGGGAAGAAGTGAGAATCCAACGATTTGTGTACTACATCCGCAAGCGGTTTATAGGGGCTGAGAAGAATTACCCGATGCTGGAGAAGCTAGCTTATTGTCTTTTGACCTCGTCCTAAAAATTATGGCCATATTTACCGACCCGACATTGAAATAAGTTTTGTACCGGCCAGAGACATTCGGATGATTACTTAAGTGGAACATAGAATTGATTCAATATGATATCACTAACCACCCAAGGAAAGTAATCAATGGGCAAGTGCGGACCACTTCATTGCTAAATTTACAATAAGAGACGATGAAGAGGAAGTTCAGTCACAAGCCGACGCATAATGGAAGCTTTTCGCCGATGTAACATTAAACAACTTTTTTCAGGTGCAGAGGTAGCGCTTGAAAACCCCAAATGGTGGGACATTAGCTATGCTCTAAGCTTGAAGTTCTCATCTACGGATAACGAGGCATTATACGAAGCACTGATCGCAGGGCTGAAGGTCATGAAGGAACTCAAAATAAAGTCTGTTCATATATATAGTGACTTCCAACTGGTCGTATGTCAAGTGAAAGGTGAGTATCAAGCGCGCGGCGAAAATCTAGCCTCGCATCTATCCAAAGTGCAAGAGCTGCCGAGCGACATCAAACACTACATTATAACTCACATACCGTGGGAATAAAGCACAAAGGCAAACTTTTTGGTTAAGTTGGAAAGCTCCGGAGAAGCCCAGTCACTGGGGTGGTCCCTGTCGAAACTCTAACCAATCCAAGCATTAATTGAAAGTCTATAGTATGGTGGATCGATTATACAAATGGCAAGTATATAACTAATTTAAACTATAGTGTAACAGTAGTAGAGTATAAGAATAATCATACCGGGGATTTTATACTGGTTCGGACCTCCTGTCCTACGTCCAGTTCCGAAGCTCCTCTTCGGAATTTCCTTTCACCAAATAACCTTAACTTCACCCGGAGGAACAAGTTTACAATAGAAAAGTTTCTTTGTCAAGAATGTGTTTTCTATTACACGAATTTTGACTGTATAGTACAATTGAACTTCCTATATCTCTTGAACGATTGAGTACAATATTTTTCAAGAGAATTTGGAAGTGTATGATCTCAAATTTGCATATTTTTATAGCAAGTGGATGATTAGAACAAGAGATGATTAAGATAGAGAATAGAGTGAATTAGTAGAAGGTAAGGACTTTGATCCTTCTTGATTCTCATTTATATAGTTGTAGAAAGTTGCTTCTAGTAGTTGCATCTCTTCCATTTCAGTCTAGAGTCATCACTGTTCACTGGTGAAGAGTTGTGGAGGAGAGATAGAGTTGTGTCTCTTCGGAGATGACAATTGTAATTTGAATTATCTGCCCCGAGCCCAGTTTCAGACATCTGAATGGTGTTCTCCAACTTTTGAGAATCCATTATTATTTTTATTCATCTTCTATGTTCAGTTCAGACGTATGAACCTGTTAATTGATGTTCTCCTGGGTTTATTCATGAGTGCATCTCTTTTCGATCTTCATGTAACTTTGTAGATGAGTATCTTTAGTGCTGTACTCTTCATCTTGTCACAGTAGTGGTTTGTCTTGCTTTGAGTTTGTATCCACATAGTTGTATGAAATATATTATTTCCACTGTATAGTTGTCATCGTCCAAATCGTAAACTAAGGGTTCTAACATTCTTCCCCTTTTTGACGATGACAACTATATAAGGTACTTAGATAATAGTTATAGAAAGGTTCTCCCCCTAAATATGATCTCCCCCTATAAATGTGCATGTTTATTTTTCTCCCCCTTTGTCATTATCAAAATCAATTGAAAATTTTAAAAATAATCCAGAACCATACATAAATAAAAAATATGATGACTACATCATTAAGTACATCAAAAAAGAGGAATATTGATAGTGTTTTACAAGAATTTTAAGTACAAAAAAACATTTACCTAATGAAATCAAGGTAGTTTATCATGAGAGGAGTCTAATTTCCCTTTCTCCTTATCATTGGTTTTTGGCGATGTGTGAGGGGATGGAGAAGGTGTAGACCAGTCAGAAGAAGGTTGACGGGCTTGTTGAAGTGCATGATCAAGATTGGAAACCACTGAATTAAGAGAGTCTTTAACTTTGGAAAGCCATGTGGACAACGTGTGATCAAGCTTTGCTATTTGTTTACCAAGGAGAATTTGATTTCTAGACAGGAGAACTTGGTTTTGTAAGGTTAAGGGAGCAATATTCTCAGTAGCATTAGGCTGAGTTCGTGCTTCCAAAATTTCCATATCATAGTGATATTCAAATGAGGAAGGAGGAGGTGGAGATGGTTGCCTTGGAAGTTCAACTTCACTTTGTTGTTGTTGTTGTTAAGGAGGAGAAGGAGGTTGATCTTGTGCGTTTCTTCATTCTAGAAAAGTCATATAAGATGTTGTTTCCTCCGGCAATTGCATAAGATTGAAAATTTTTGTTCCACTATATTTGGTAGGTAACTCCTCAAAAGTAGAAATGTACGATGGGATGTTTAGTGCTTTGAGAATTTGCATAATATAAGCCGGGTAAATGATTGTCTAGCGAGATCGATTTCAAAAACCTTTTAGTTCATCGAAAATGAACTGAGCCCAATTGATCTTAGTTCGATTAAATAGTGCATATAGTGTTTTGTGTTCAAGATCAGTAATTTGTTCATGGCTACCTAATCGAGGGATAATAGTATTTATAAGCATTCGGGTAAGAAGCCTAGCAGGTGGCCTAAGGAATTTGGATGAAAATTAAGGCATTCGATTTTCCCATAATTGATGAGTTATTGTATCACGGGGTTTGAATAGCATATCCTCTATTTCAGATAAATTATGACCCATATAAGAGCATTCTAAGAATCGTCCAATTATAGCGGGGGTTAACTTGATTGTTGTCCCATAGACACTTGTCCATAACCATTCTACATCATTCTCCGTAGTCCATACCAATGGACTATCCAGATTAGCGTAAAAACGATATATAGCTAGTTGGTCGAAAGAAACGTCATTGGCATTAACAGAAATAAGAGTTTTCAATTCACCTTGCTCACATATATCGTCTATATCATAAGAAGGAAACTGGATTGGGTTATAGAAAGGACCTAGATGCATCTTGTTAATCTTCAAGCCGTCAAAGCATCGTCTATTTATTGGATTTTGAAATAACCAATCGTTGATTTGAGTATCAGTTACCATCAATGGTTGAGAGGAAGATTCTTGTCCATGCTTCCTTTTCTTAACTCCCATCTTTTTGATAAGAAATTCGATTTTAGAGACTTTGAGAAAGATAAATTTTAAGTTGGAAATGAATTGAAGTGATGGAAAAGTAGTTGATCGATCAGGTACAGGGCTTGAAAAAGCTATCGTTTCCAGCTCCAAACATATGAAATAGTGGATCAGATGTCTGAAGATGCCTATTTTAGAAACAGAGAGCAAAATCAGACGTCTGGAATCAGAATTCAGACATCTGAAAAGTTTAAATATGAGACAGAGAGTAACTTCAGATGTATGGAAGTGAGTTCAGACGTCAGGGAACATATATAAGTTGTTCTAAATTCCTATTTCAGATGTCAGGAATCTATTTTAGACATCTGAAAACTGTAGATTAGCTTTTTGTTGATAGTTTTGTGAAAAGATTATTTAATGAACAGAATATAGTAATGCAAATATATATATATATATATATATATAATAGTTTACAAATGTCATAGTTTATTTTTCTTGGTTCCATTCCTGACGATCCCATGAATTTGGTTCGTAGGTGGGATCACTATAATTGATTGGAGACCAGGAAGGAGGCTTGGGTGACGAAGTTGACGGCTCGTTTTTAGGAGTTACAACAAAGCATGGAGATTTTTTATGTAAAAAGATTTTTATGTAAACACTTCTTTATTGGATAATGACCGCATATAGGATATAGAGCTTTTTACAAGAAGTTCAAATGTTTGATTGTTCCTTGCTGTGTATAGTACATTTCCTTTTGAACATCCATCATTGCGAATTAATAATGTGATATTTCATTAAATTTTTCCTGGATTGTAGGCGATTTTTCTCGCTTGGCTTTCTTGAGTAGAGGTGATAATCCCCATCGACTTTTTGAGAAGTCAGGAGAGGGTAGGGAATGAAGAGGTGAAGGAGTACGACAGTAAGGGGTGGATACGTTGAGGATGGAGTTCCAGAGTTATACGAAGTTATTTCTTGAGATGACATTTTGATTTTAAGTTTTATTACGTAATGAAAAATGAATTTGAAATGTCACACATGGGAGAATTAAATTTCTTTTTAGGATTACAAATAAAAAAACTGGAGAATGGTATCTTTATACATCAAGAAAAATATTGCAATGAACTATTAGAATGTTTTGGTATGGATAAAACATCTAGTAAACCTACTCCTATGAGTACACGGTTCATCTTGATAAAGATGAAAACGGGAAAAATTATGAAGAAAATTTATATTGGAGTATGATTGGTTCGTTATTATATTTAACCGCAAGTCGACCCGATGAGTGTTTGTCTTTGCGCACATTTTCAAGCAAAACCAAAAGAATCTCATCAAAGAGCCATTAAACGTATTTTGAGATATTTATCTAACACGAAAAACTATGGACTATTCTATCCAAGAGGATCGTCCTTCAATCTGGTATCATATAGTGATGCGGATTTTAGAGGATGCAAAATAGATAGAAAAAATACTAGTGGAACATGTCATTTCATTGGACAATCTCTCGTCTCATGGTTTAGTAAAAAACAAAATTGTGTTTCTTTATCCACTTGTAAAGCCGAGTATATTTCAGCGGCATTAGCATGTGCATAAATAATTTACATGTAACAAACCTTAAAAGATTTTGGAAAAATAATTGAAAAATCTCTGATTTATTGTGATAACACTAGATCAATCAACCTATCTAAAAATCCGGTAAATCATTCTAGAACTAAACATATAGATATAAGACATCATTCCTTAAGAGAAAATGTCGTAAAAGGAACTATAACTCTAGAATATGTTAACACTGAAAATCAAATAATCGATATCTTTACAAAACCATTAAACGAACAAACTTTTGTAAAATTACGACGAGACTTAGGCATTTGTTTGTTTAATGAACTTTTAAAATAAGAAAAAATTCTTATATCCACAAAGTTTATTAGTTTGTTACAAACCTTTAAAAATTTAGACAATAATTTTGCTCCATAAAGATACTACCTATTTTTATATTTGAATTGCTATAAAAACTATCTTTCTGAAGTTTTTCTTTAAAATTTAGAGAATTTTAGACACAAATCTTCATTAGTTGATCCAAATATGTTATCATCGACATAAATTTGAGTAACTAAAGTATTATTATTTTCTCTTTTAACAAATAATATCAAGTCAATTTTACCAATTTGAAATCCTGATGAAATTAAATGAGTTTTAAGCCTATTGTACCATGCTTAGGAGCTTGTTTTATCCCATATAATGCTTTGTTTAAATTAAAAACATGATTTGGAAATTTTTCATGTTCAAATAACGGTGGTTGTTCAACCTAAACATTTTCTTTGATAAAACCATTCAAAAATGCACTTTTGAGATCCATTTGATATAATTTAAAATTGTTATGACAAGCAAAAGCGAGTAGCGTTCATATAGCTTATAATCTTACTACAGGTGCAAAAGTTTCATCATAATCGATTCCTTCTTCTTGATTATACCCCTGTGCTACTAAACGTGCTTTGTTTTGAACTATATTTCCGGTTTCATCGGCTTTATCTTTAAATACCCATTTAGTACCAATGAAGGATTGATCTTCCGGTCTTGGAATGAGTTCCCAAATATTATTTCATTCGTACTTATTTAATTCTTCTTGCATAGCTAAAATCCAAAAATCATCTTTAGAAGCTGCTTTATAGTTCTTTGGTCCAAAGTTTGAAACAAATGCAACATGACTTATTTGATTAAGTTGATTTTGAGTTACTCTAGAATTTAATCTCCAATAATGTTATCTATAGGATGATTCTTCAAAATCCTAGGAGGTGAAACTAGAGTATTATTTTGATCAATAGCTTCATTATTATTGTGAGGTGTATTAGAAGAATTATTTGGATGTATTTCTTCTTCGTTATTACTTTGTGTAGTTACAAAATTTTCATCAAAAGAAACATGTATACTTTCTTCTACAATATTTGTCTTTTTGTTATAAATTCTATAAGCTTTGCTACGATCCGAATTGCCAACAAATATTCCTTCATCGGCCTTAGGATCAAACTTTCCTAGATTGTCTTTAGTATTTAACATGAAACATTTTGATCCAACTGTTCTATAATATGATACTTTAGGTTTCTTACCTCATAAGGAGTTTTTTGTCATTGGTCGTAGTGTCACTTATTCAAAACATAACAAGCTGTGGCAATATCTTTAGCCAAAAAGTGTATTGGTAAATTACTACTATTTAATATTGTTCTTGCACATTCTTGTAATGTTCGATTTTTCCATTCAACTACACTATTTGTTGTGGTGTACGTGGAATTGAATTTTTTTGATTAATTCCCTTTTTATTGTAAAAATTTACAAAAAGTTCATTTTCGAATTCTCCTCCGTGATCACTGGGAATATTTTTAATTTTCAATTTCATTTTATTTTTAATTCTTTTTGCAAATATTTTAAACATACCAAAAGTGTCACTTTTATGTTTTAAAAACGAAGTCCATGTGTATCTTGAAAAGTCGTCAACAATTACAAAAACATACTTGTTATGATTTATTGATCTTACTTGAATAGGACCAAATAAATCTAAATGCAATAATTCTAATGGTTGTTTTTTTGAAATATTATTTTTAGATTTAAAAGAACTCCTTTTTAATTTTCCAATTTGACAAGCATCACACAAGTTGTCTATTTTATAATTTGTTTTTGGTAAACCTCTAACTAGTTCATGTTTTGATAATTTATTTATACATTTGAAATTCATTTGACAAAATCGTTTATGTCATAGCCATGGATCATCAAGTTTAGCGGTCAAGCATAAATCCGAATTTTTTTTATATTCATATTTGAAATATAAATATTTTTATTTCTAAATCCTTCAAATAATAAATTTTATTATTATCAAATATATTTCATTGATTTTTCTTGAAATTTATTTGAAAACCTTTATTGCATAATTGACAAATGGTAAGTAAATTATGTTTTAAATTTTCTACTAATAAAACATTTGGAATAGTAGGGGAGTTAGAAATACCGATGTTTATGACTTCTCCAATTTCGATGACATATCCTTTTGAGTTGTCTCCAAAGGTTACGGTGCCTCCATTGATATATTTTATATTTGAGAGCATCTTGGCATTCTCCATCATGTGTTTTGAGCAGCCACTATCGAGTATCGATCTCTCCTTGTTTTATTTTTGGGTGCCTACAAAACAAAAAGTATTCAATTGGTACTCACTTCTTTTATTAGGGTCCTAAATGTTAGGAGGCGAGGGTAGCCATACCCAAGTGGGTTTGGGTCCTTTAAAAACATAGTTATTATTAAATACTACACTTGATAGAAAACTATCAACATGTTTTTGTCTAATTATCTTATTATTAGACTTTGGTATCCAAATTTTTATATTTTTAGTTTTTAGATCTTTACTTAACTTTGGTGCCTTTTTGAAACTTTGATACAAGATACTTTGCTTTAGAGTATTACCTTTTTTCTTTTGTGAATTCTTTCAAATCCTAATCCCTTTCGATTACCAGAAGGTTTTGTAATTTTAATTAAATTATCAAGATCTTGTTTTCCTTTGTTAAACTATGAAATATTGTTAGTAATTTTTTTAGTTTATCCTTTAAATTACAAATTTTAGTTTTTGAAATTTCTATATTACTTTTTAGTTCAATTTTTTATTTAATAAAATTATTATTCTCAAGTTTTAACCTATCTATTTCACTAATCTATATATATCATATTCGATAGATTTTTTACACATTTCTTATGAAATCTCCAATTCTTCTTCTAAAATAACTTTTCATCCTTTAATTATTCAATTTCTAGTTCTAATAGATTTATTTTGGCTAGGTGTTCTTTATTTAATTTTTTGATTTGTCTAAACTTATCCTCAAGTTCCATACTTAATTCTAATAGTTCATTATAGCTAAGTTCAGGACATACCTCATCAGTGTTAGCTATAAAAAAATATATTAGCTTGTTCTCCATCGCTATCACTATCACTTTCGGAAGATGATGATGAATCGAAACCGTTCCAAGTAACTTTAAAAGCTCTTTTCTTCTTAAATTCTCAAATTTGTTTTTTTCTCATTGTTGCATTTAGGGCAATCCTTATTCATGTGTCCGCATTGATCACATTCATAGCACTTGATTTGAGATAGATTTGTTGTATTGGATTTTCCTTCTTTTTAGAATTTTGTCATCTTTCTAAATTTCTTGAATTTGTTGTAATTCTTGGCTATAAAAACTATCTCTTCTTCATCCAAATATGAGTCATCATTCTTTGCTTGAAATGCTATGTTCTACTTTTCAACATTTTGTTCTTTTCTTGCCTGTAAGTTAGCTTCATAGGACATAAAATTTCCTTTCAACTTTTCAACATTGAGAGTAGAAAGATCATTAGCCTCTTTAATAGCTAATACCTTCCTTCCCAATCCGATGTTAAAGAGTTGAGTATTCGAGAAAATAAATCAAAATTAGTAAACTTAACTCCTAATGCCATAAGATCATGTTGAATAGTTTGAAATCTAGAGTGCATGTCAACAATAGTTTCAATTTGCTTCCATTTGAATGAGGAGAATTGGTTTTGCAAAATTTAAATCATAGCATGTTTGACCTTTGTTGTACCTTTGTGTGTAATTTGTAAGGTACGCCAAATGTCAAACGCATATGTGCATAACATGACACGTGAAAATTCATTTTTATCTAGGGAGCAAAATAAAACGTTCATAGCTTTAGCATTGTTTGAGGCTAAGGTCTTTTGTGCATCGGTCCATGTGCTCATAGCAGTGTCAAGTGCTTCATATTTACTTTGTGTAGCAGATCATATTTCTAGACCATTGGCTTCCATAAAAATACGCATACGGGTTGAAAAATATGCATAGTTGGAGCCATTAAATAGTGGACGACGTACGGTAGACTGACCTTCTTGAAAGATACTTGCCATATTAATGATTCAAAAACTTGTTACAGTACTTTTATCAAACCAGGCTCTGATACCTATTGAAAGTCTATAGTATGGTGGATCGATTATACAAATGGCAAGTATATAGCCAATTTAAACTATAGTGTAACAATAGCAGAGTATAAGAATAATCACACCAGAGATTTTATACTGGTTCGGACCTCCGTCCTATGTCCAGTCCCGAAGCTCCTCTTCGGAATTTCCTTTCACCAAATAACCCTCACTTCACCCGAAGGAACAGTTTTACAATAATAGAGTTTCTTTGTCAAGAATGTGTTCTCTATTACACGGATTTGGACTGTTTAGTACAATTGAACTTCCTATATCTCTTGAATGATTGAGTACAATATTGTTCGAGAGAATATGGAAGTGTATGATCTCAGATTTGCAGATTTTTATAGCAAGTGGATGATTATAACAAGAGATGATTAAGATAGAGAGTAGATTGAATTAGTAGAAAGTAAGTAAGTACTTTGATCCTTCTTGCTTCTTGTTTATATAGTTATAGAAAGTTGCTTCCAGCAGTTGCATCTTCCCTTTCAGTCTAGAGTCGTCACTGTTCGCTGGTGAAGAGTTGTGGAGGAGAGATGGAGTCGTGTCTCTTCGGAGATGGCAGTTGTAATTTGAATTATCTTCCCCGAGCCCAGTTTCAGACGTCTGAATGGTGTTCTCAAATGTATGAGAATCTATTATTATTTTTATTCATCTTCTATGTTCAGACGTCTGAAGTTCTGCATTCATATGTCTGAACCTGTAAATTGATGTTCTCCTAGGTTTATTCTTTAATGCATCTTTCTTCGATCTTCGCGTAACTTTTTAGATGAATCTCTTTAGTGCTTTACTCTTCATCTTGTCACAATAGTGGTTTGTCTTGCTTTGATTTTTTATCTGCATAGTTCTATGATATATATGATTTCCAATGTATAGTTTTCATCATCGAAATCGTGAACTAAGGGTTCTAACATTAATGAAATGGATGTAGAATGGATTCTCGAGATTATTGTGGGACCAGACATATGGATAACACCAACAAAAGATTATCTCTTGGCAGGAACTCTTCTAACAGACTGAAACCAAAGAAAGAAATTACTAGGAAGGCACCATGGTTCATAATACAGGATGAAATACTCTATTGAAGGGGATTCTCAACCCCCTTCTTGGGCATGTTACCGATGATAAAACACAACGAATCCTAGAAGAAGTGCATGAAGGCAAGTGCAGAGACCACATTGGGGGGCAGACGCTGGCATAGAAAGTCCTTCGGTATGGGTACTTCTGGCCAACAGTAAACCACGATGCTGCAGATCATGCCAGGAGATGCGATCGCTGTTAGAGATTCAGCAAAATCAAGACAACTCCTTCAATAGAACTAACATAGATGCCGATGGCTGTTTGCGATATAGGGGATCGATTTGATTAGAGTCCTTCCAATGGAAAAAGGAGGAGAAAAATATGCTATAGTGGCCGTAGATTATTTCACAAAATGGACCAAAGCGGAACCGCTAGCCACTATAACCACAAAAACGTAATTAACTTTGTTACTAAAAAGATCATGGTTTGGCATGCCACAAAAAATCATCACTGACAACGGAACATAGTTCGAAAGCGCAAATTTTAAATACTTCTGCAAGCGCTTAGAAATTGAAAAGATCTTTTCCACTGTGACTCATCCATAAGCAAACAAGCAAGTGGAGGCAATAAACAAGATCATCAAATCTACCATCAAAAATCAACTAATAAAAGCAAGGGGAAACTGGGTTGATAAGCTTCCACTCACACTATAGGCTTATAGAACCACACACAAAGTGGGAACCGACCATACCCCGTTCGCATTGGCGTATGGTTCAAAGGCAACGATTCCTATTGAGCCGGAAGTCCCCTCACACCAAAGGATGAATTTCGATCAAAGACAAAACGAGCATCTCCTACTCGAATCGCTAGACATGGACGATGAAAAGAGAGAGGAGGCAAAGTTGAGAATCACCGCTTACCAGAAAAAGGCCGCACGATACTTCAAGTCCAAAGCACATAGTTAAATCTTCGAAGTCAGCGATGTCATGCTCAAGCGCGTATACCCTTTCCGAGAAGCCTTCGGACTGAATTGGGAAGGACCATTTTGTCATTCATCAAAAGCTTGGTAAGGGGAGATTCAAGCCAACAACCATCGATGGGATCACAATTCCCAAAGCCTAGAACAACGAATCGCTCTGCCAATATTTCATTTAAAAGCAACTTTATGTATTTCCTAGTTTTCAGAAAATAAGCCATTATGGAAATGCCGGAGGCGTTGTAAATAGGCAAAGAATCTGCCATGCTTATCTTAATAAAGTTTCGTTCTTGAATCACCCAAATTGTGTTCACAATAATTACCTGACAAGTCGGCGGAAGTAAACCGACTCAAACCATTAGATCAGCGGAACCCGATCTTATCTCTTTGAAAAACAATCCCGCTCTGGCTATATCAGGATGGCCACGAACTCAAGTTTCTCGCGTCGCCCAAGGATAGGCGACGCCAAGGAACTCCAAACTCAACTTTCTCGCATCGTCCGGAGATAGGCGACGTCGAGGAGCTCCAAATTCAAGTTTCCCGCATCGCTCGGAGAAGGCGATACCGAGAAACTCCAAACTCAAGTTTCTCGCGTCTTCTAGAGATAGGCGATGCCAAGGGACTCCAAATTTAAGTTTCTCGCTTCAACAAGAGATAGATGATGCCGAGAATCCCCAAACTCAAGTTTCTCGCATCGCCCTAAGATAGATGATGCCGATAAACCCCAATATCAAATTTCTCGCATCGCCCGAAGATAGATGAAGCCGAGAAATCCAAAACTCAAGTTTCTCGCATCGTCTGGAAATAGGCGACGCTGAGGAACCCGATCTCAAGTTTCTCACATCGAGAAACCCCGAACTCAAGTTTCTCGCGTCGTCCGAAGATAGGCGATGCCGAGTAGCTCCAAATTCAAGTTTCTTATATTGCCCAGAGATAGGCAATGCCGAGGAACCCAAAACTCAAGTTTCTCGCGTTACCCGGAGATAGGCGACGCCTAGAACCCCAAACTCAAGTTTATCGCTTTTCCCGGAGATAACGATGCCGAGAAACTTCAAATTCAAGTTTCTCACATCGCCCGAAGATCGGCAACGCCGAGAAACCCCAAATTCAAGTTTCTTGCATTGCCAGAAGATAGGCGACGCAAAGAAACCCCAAACTCAAGTTTCTCGCATCACCGGAGATAGGCGATGCTGAGGAACCTCGAACTCAAGTTTTTAGCATCACTCGAAGATAGGCGATGCCTAGGAACTTCAAACTCAAGTTTCTCGCGCCGCCTAGAGATAGGCTACGCCAAGAAACCCCAAACACAAGTTTCTTGCATCGTCCGGAGATGGGCGATGCCGAGGAACTCCAAATTCAAGTTTCTCACATCGCTCGGAGATAGGCGACGTCGAGAAACCTCAACCTCAAGTTTCACGCATCGCTGGAGATAGGCGACGCCGAGAAATCCCAAACTCTAGTGTCTCACGTCTCATGGACATAGGCGATGCCGAGGAAATCCAAATTTAAGTTTCTCACGTTGCCCGAATATAGGCGACATCGAGAAACTCCAAATTCAAGTTTCCCATGCTCCCTGGAGGTGGGCAATACTGAGGAGCTCCAAATTCAAGTTTCTCTCGTCGCCCGAAGATAGACGATGCCGAGAAGCTCCAAGAACAAGTTTCTCGCATCGCCCAAAGATAGGCGATGTTGAGGAGCACCGGATTCAAGTTTCTCGCGTTTCCCGGAGATAGGCAACATCGAGAAGCTCCAAATTCAAGTTTCTCGCATCGCCCGGAGATAGGCGACGATGAGAAGCTCCAAGCTCAAGTTTTTCACATCACCCAAAGATAGATGACACCGAAGAACTCCAAATCCAAGTTTTTCGCATCGCTTGGATATAGGCAACGTAGAGGAACTCCAGATTAAAGTTTCTCGCATTGCTCGGAGATAGCAACGACGAGGAACTCCAAATTCCAACTCCTTACACTTCCAGAGATAGGCGATGCTGAGGAACTCTAGATTCAAGTTTCTCGCATTCCTAGAGGTAGGCAACGCCAGGAACTCCAAATTCCAACTCCACACGCCGTTCGAAGATAGGTAATGCCGAGGAACCCTAGAAGCCGTGCACCGGAGCTGAAACTTCTCGCATTGCCTGAAAACATCAAACACTAGAAATTTGTTTGGACCGAACAACCTTGTGAACAAGGGGCATATATCTATACCAAGACAGAATCACATGAATACAATGAGTCGGCAAGTCGTGTCACTCCAAACAACAATAAATTCGCAAGCTCTATCTCAAAAATTAACATGGAGCCCAAACAAAATTTAACTTCCTAAACAAAATTTCCAACTTGTGGAAATCATAGAAGCTTTATGGATTTCTAAACGAGGATACTAAACAGAATTAAACAATTTTGGAAATTATCTAAAATTTTGTGAACTTCTAAACATAAATTCTCTAAGTGTTATTGATCTCTATGTTCCCTTATAGTCCTATTACTTCGAATAAAGGACTTCGGCTATGATTGTGGAACTAGCAAAGATCAAAATGTAAGGGACGTACTATAATGACCCGCTATTTCGAACCATTCGTATCCACACATGTCGAACTTGAACCGCTCAAAATGTCAGATTGTTGATTTATATTTGGCAGAACTCAACATATATAGTAAATAAATTAACCACAATATCATAGACATAGAGTATATAATAAAATGCAACGGAATAAACAGGTAGTGGTTCATGAAGCTACTATATAAACATCCGAGTTTGAAATAAAATACAACAGAATATCTCAAATACAATGTAGTCTCGAATACAAACAGATGATAAATCTGAACAAAATCACTAGATAACTGAAAGCTGAATAGATACAGGTGGATCTCCAAGTGAAGCTCCAACTCCAAAGGTGAGTATCGAATGCTATGACGCTTAATCTGACCTAAGCATAAAGAAAAACACAAAACACTCGAGTCAGGATTAACGTTCTTATATTAATAAATTCAACTCAAGTTAAGGGTCAACTGAAATTCAAGTAACTTAAAGGATGTTTGGGATTTCCATCCTTTAAGGATCCGTTGTATTGTCTACTATGTAATAATATACGCTATTATAATATATCTATAGTAAAGTAAAAGTATTAAATAGCGTTAAGGCTTTACCAATATCCTCCTTAACTCTTTTTAATATATTCCCATAGTCTATACAGTACCATAATTCCTTCGAAAACTGGAGGGCTATCAAAGGGCACTCTATAGGTATAGTACAAACCAAACTTGTAGAAGGCGCAATAAGGCATGCGATAAGGCACTCGAGGTAATGCTAGGGTAGATATACCGTTTGCAGATCTAGACTGGTGGAAATGCATAGTAGCTACTACCGCCCATCTCATGACACACTCCCAAATCAAAGGGTGCACCAAATCAAATCACAAAAGTAATAGAATGGTATCGAAGAAATGAGTCCGATAGGAGGAATGACCTCACTTGGCCCGGGGTACCTCCTGTTTTAGCTGCATCAAGCTGACTCACGGAAGTCAGGGCTATGTAAATACCATATAGAATCGTCACCAAACCATCCTACTTCATTCTCGAATCTCCACCACGTACATAGTTGTTAAAGTGGTTTTCGGTATTAGTAGGGAGTATGACAATATCCAATCCCGGTTTCTTTAACAACTAAAAGCTTATTTCATACCGTGGCCATTTCATTTCAAATAGTTCATTCTTTATATCAAAATACCATATTCATTTCAAAACCATATCAAATTGATATCATTATTCAATTTAAGTAATATTTATTTCCAGAACCGCAACACTTCAAAATTATAACACTATTGAAATCATAACACTTTTCGAACCATAACACTTTTGAAACCATAACACTTTTTAAAATCTTAACACTTCCAAACTTGAGTAGTTTAGATAATGAAAATAATATATATATTAAAATTAAAATAGTTTATATATTAAAATAGTTTATATATTAAAATAATTTATATATTAAAATAGTTTATATATATATATATTAAAATACTGTATAATAAAATAGTTTCCTCTAATTCCACCAATCGATTCAAATCATTTTAAATGCCGAAATTCAGTTTAAATCAATTCCAGTTTAACCAATCAATTTAAAGTTCAAATATTCAAGTTTAAATATTAAACATCTACAACATAAATTTCATTTATATGTCAACATTTAACTTTAACTTTATTCAAATAGGAAAGTGTACACTTAATCATTTCAATAAAAAATTATAAAAATCCAATTTATAAATTCAAAACAATATTAAATATTCAATCTCAATTTTATTTAAAAATTGAGAATACTCATTTAATCACTTTTTATCAAATCAGGTTATAAATCATATTTTCCAAGTCTTAAAATCAATAAGTTCAAAATAGATTCTTATTTAAATTCAATTATTAACCAATTTAAATTCCAATTCAACATTAATTTATCTTGTCAACCTTTATTATTAAAGTTATAAAAATCTCTTTTCAAAGCATTAAAATAAATTTAAATAAATATTTAAACATATTATAAACCAAATAAATTAAATTTTATTCAATTAAATTTTATTATTAAATTTTTTTTACGTAAAACTTAATTTATATATTTAAAAATAGTAAAATTACAAGTAAAATCTTAAAATTTTATAGTTTCAGAACTAACTTATAAAATTTAAATTTCCAAACATAAAATTTTAATAATAAAAAATTTAAACCTTTATAAAAATAACTTATATATATAATATCTTACAATCAATATTTAAATAAAACCATATATTTCCTTTCAAAACCTCGGGAATCATTTTCAAAATATATATATATAGACAAACGGTGCCTGTATATGATTTTTTATCCTATGGTCAACTGATATGGAAATTTACCATTTCAATCCACGATTCAATTTTGTACGAGTATATATCATTTCAATCAACAATCCCAAATTCATAGTCAATGAAAATCGCTTAGCTTTATCATTTCGACCCATAAAGATTTTCTCCTATACTACAAGATCGTTCGGGCATCTATCATTTCAACTCATAGGGAATTCTAAATTAACAGAAAATTTGCAGAGTGAGAAAAAGTATAACATATCAATAATAGGCATATATCATCAGTTGTAAACTAAATAAAATATACACAACAGGATATGATATCATATACCACAGGTGAACAATTACAGATAATAGCATATAATATATAGCAATTAAATAACTAGCAAATGCAAATTTCAATTGTCGTTTCAAGTGAAATCAAGTTTAATGAATATAAGAACCTTAATCGTGAGTGATTGCTCACCTTTCAAGGCTAGAGGAATTTGATACACAACAAGCTACAAATTGGATCATGATCTAGACAAATCGACCAATCCAAACAATAATATCAAAGCGAAGTAAGCTGAACATAGATTTTGACGGAAAAAGCTGAAAGCTTGGAATTGAAGAAATCAAATCAAACTGGATTGATGAACATCAATGGTATAAGTGAACTTATATATATATATATATATATATATATATATATAACTATATATATTAGGTCATATCTAAAATTTTAAAATGTGTATATATATATATATATATATATATTTCAAAAACATTGTTTCTTAAAGTAGATACTTTCCTTTTGAAAATAAAATGTGTATATACATACAACATATCTTAAATATCAATACCTAAAACTTACTATGCATATCCATATTGAAAAACCCATTGATATACATAAAACTGTAAATAATATAAATTAAAGAAATCAATCATCTTAACCATATTATTACTAAATAATTAATTGTAAACATAAACTTTGTGATATTCTTCTATATGATATCCAATCTATATACTTACATAAATTTAACATAAATAAACTAACATATACAACTAACATCTATACAAATTGAAACATTTTATACATATATATGCATATACATTATATAAACAAATCATATTGTAAATTTATATAGACTAACAGGGAAACCATTTGATTTACAAACATAGCTTATGTACAAATCTATACAAATATACAGATCAAAGTACCCTTTAAAATATTAACAATAACTTATTATATATACGAACATAACATGATATATATATATATATATATATATATAACAACTTATATAAAGTAATATAGCTTATATAGACTGACATATTATGCATATGAGCTAATACGTATATAAACAACAGATCCTAGTTATTATACTATATATTTATATAATTAGATCATAACATATGTATTTATTTTTCTTTTGTAAAACAAGGAGAAAACTTTTATACATTTATATACCGACTTGTTAACAATCATATAAATAATAGATTTATATAATTTTACAAACACATATACTGTATGTAAACTATTAAAATTATATAACTAATACCTTGTATAAAAACATGCAGGCTGCGGGATAGCTCAATGAGATTGGTGATTGGCTGCCATGGCCAGAGCTCGGCTGGAGGGGATGCTAGATCTTTTGGAGGGTTTCAGTGGGGAGAGGCTCGGACTGACAAGGGAAGGTGATGGCTTTGGCCTAGGTGGGTTGCACAAGCGGGGAAAATGGAGGCACATATGGAGAGGAAGAGGCCGGAGTGTTTGGTAATGGCTGCATGGCTTCGGGAAGGTGCTCATATTGGGCTGCGACCATGGTGATGATGGAAGAAAGGAGAGGGCGAGAGGGGGAGGACAGGAATGGAGATGCTCAAATTGGGGTGGAAGGCGGTGGCCAGAGGTGGAGGTTCGACGTGGAGCTGTTTCAGGCCGCTGTTGGGTGAGCTTCACGTACAAGTGAGGCGGAAGGGCTGGTGAAAGGCTTGGGTCGGTGGTTGCGGAAGTCGAGGCGGGCGAGGACTGTGGTCGGTCGGGTGGACGTTTGGGTGAGATAGGGTTAGACGCGTGCAAGGAAGGAGGTGGAGGTGGAAGTGAGCAAGCAGGCTGATGGGGTTAGCTTCGAGAATCATGTATATCAAAGTTTTTTTCAACGTAGAGGAAGAAAGTAAGTGTATGTCAGAGCAAAGTTTTATTTATAATATATTTCTCAAATGAAAACGCAAAAAGGAAGGCGAGAGCAGGGGAACGTGTGAAATGAGGATAATTGCAAAAGTGGAAGGAAAAAATGGCTATAGATCTCATAATATAAGCTTTTATATTTGTATATTTTATATTTATACTAACAGAACCAAAAGAAAACGAACCAGCAAATAAATTTAACGTTGGGAATAGAGGAAGTCAAAATGCTGGAATTCAAGGCTAATAATAAACTAATGACCATTGATTTTTAACCAGTGGAAAATTTGAATAGCCACGGAACACAAATAGACTCGAACGGTACTGATACGATTGACCGTTTCATGGTTTCCGCGATGTACCGGACTCCGAAACACACAAATGAATATACCGTGGAGATCAGTACAACAAGACGAACAGAATGGTACATAGATATCAGTATATGACCATCCAATCAAAAGTCGATATTTGTTGACAAACTGCTGCTAATTTGTTGAAAATATGATAAATGGGGCTATAGGATTCTATATTTGATGAAACAAAAGACGACGTCTTACTCAGAAAATGATTTATAAGTTTATTATATAAAAATATTTAGGTTTGAAAAATATTTTATCATCGTCAAATATTAACTGATTTAAATTTAAATAAAATTTCACAATAAAATAAACTTCCATGTTTTCTGATGAAAATTTACCATTTGCTATGTTTATATAGACGTATTCCAAATATCCAATTTATATTTCCAAATTCAATTATTTAAAATTTCATAAAAATTCAGTTAGTTACGTTATTAAAACCATAAAAATTTATAGGTCATTACACGTACCCACACAACAATGGCCAATAAAGAAAATTACATATTCTGCAACCAGGACACAAAGTTCAAGCTCTGCAATTGGGCATAAGGACTCAAAAAGAAACACAACATGTCAAGCTTCTCGTAAGCTATATGACAAAACTCGGTCCATCCTCGTGCCGGCCAATCAACGTTTCTTGCCACCACTTCCTTTCCCACATTTGGTCGACAACTTCTACTTCTTCTGGTAAAGGTGTCGCTGCCTGTAATGTCAACATGTATCTCTACAGCGATCTCCTCGTCCGTCAAATGCTTTCCAAAAGAGCTTCCCGTCCCCTACGTATTCTTGACTTCAGGGAGCTCTTCGAGACTTTGACCCCTCTACTCTCTCCTTCTTAACAGCAACCAGGTCTTGTGGAGTCTTTTGTGGTTGCTCCATCTGTGTCTCCTGCTCCTTAGCCTTAGTAGTAGTTGTATCACCTTCCAAGGATTCCTAAGGGTCTTTGAGCCATAAAGCGCCTCAATCTTATTGGCCTCTAGTCTCAGTTGTGAGCTAGATGTAGATGTAGGAACAAGATCAGGGATGGATATAATCTTAGAGGATTTAAAAATGCAAGCTTGCACAAGCGCCGAAGTAATCGGTGCACCAACAGGAAGAGTCGATGGACCTATAAGATAAAAAAGAAAAGCATTAAACTCCTCTTACTCCTATGGCGTAAGATGGAGGCCTCCGAATTTGGGAGAGGCATGAGCGTTACCTGTGCCGAAGGAAGGGTAGTGAACAGAAACCTCAAGCTCATCTCCTTCGCCCTCATTGGAGGGCTCTACCACATGGGGAACAACATCGAGCCCCGTGCTCATCGGTTGGTTATAGAGCTGTCCTGACGAATCGCCTACATCAGAGATAAAAGGCTTGGCAAGAACATCTGTAGCACTCATTAAGGCGGCTTCCTTGGCTTCCCTCTCCCGTTCAACCCGAAGAATCACTTGGCCTTTAAGCAGTGCCTTCTTGGACTCCTCATTAAGATAAGCCTCCAACAACTCCTAATCTTAATATACGTCGCCATTCTCAACAAAACAAGATAGGTTTTCCATAGAAACAAGGGGAAGAGCGCATGGGAACTTCGGGCCAAGATAGCAAAGTCTCCCCTGATGTAGCACGGAGTTGACGTAAAAATTCAGGACCATCGCGTCCAGTTTCTCCATCTTCTGGTCAAAATCTTGATGGAGATCCAGATATTTTGTTATCACCGCAAACTTCTTCATCTCAATAGCAGTTTTCTCCATCTCAGTAATAGTTTTTTCGGCACTGAGTTGTGCAACCTAAGTCTGTAATTTTGCAATTGGCTCGGCTTGGTCAGAAATCATTTTGCTGTGCCCCTCGACAATCAGGTTGTGGTCGGTAATCGTCTTCCGTTAAGCTTCAATAATGGCATTGCAAGCGACCATGTCTTCCTTCAATTTAGCTTCCTCTACATGATTCCTTTTGATTTCGCCTCTTCGGACAATTTTGGCCCTCTCATGCACGTTTTTAATCTCCTTCATGAAGCTAGCAGTCCTCCTATTGTCCTGGACTTCAAAGGAGAAGATCCCTTGGTAGTTATTCCTATTGGTGTCTGCTAGTTGCTTGCATAAGTTCTCCACTTCTCACCCTGCTCCAAATCGTCTTGAATACCTTGGAGTCGCGGCATATAAGACTCCCTATGATCGGGATTAATATCCATGTCAAACTTAACGCCTCTCAGGATCCACCCGGAAGGGCCGCCTAAAATTTAGGCGGGCTCGTAGGAAGAGTGTGGGCCGGTCTCTGGTGGGGATGAGAAGTGCCATGGGCTACAACAACAATAGAAAAAGATGAAACATGAATTAGGGGTGGAGTTGTGTAGAAGAAATAGGAACCTCCTATCCCATGGAAGTATGCTTTGGAACGGGCTCAGAATGATAGGAGCAGTGATTTTGCTTCTTTGATTGCTTTTCCCTTTCACCGTGAGACCGTCTTTTCTCATATCTACCTCTGTGCGAATGTGACTTATCTATTTCCTCCTGGCGGCAGGTAGCTGCCTCAAGTTCTTTCCTTCACCTATATTCATCTTTTATCTCTCGGACTTGGTGGCAGCTGAAGGTACGCTTCGGGTACAGGTTTGAATTGGTATAATACTCGAAGTCGTCATAAAAACCATGCCCTCTCATCATACCTGGAATAAAGTGTACATGAAATACTTCAGAATCACATAAAGGATTAAGCAATCACATGAGAGAATGCAAAATAGGAATAAGTGCAACCCTAATATTAGCTGAAGGCATCGTCACAAACTAGAGCGAAGTTGTCGAAGGGGTAATCGGGCTGGCTTTAGTTGTTACAAGTGGAATTGGGTTGACAAATGGCGCAATGTCATCTGAACATGATAGTGCCACATCAAATTTTAATTTCTCCTTCTAAAGGCGTCGAAGTCGACGAATACATTGCTGAAATCTCCAAGGTCTGCCCCGATAATCTTGCTTAGAGAATATTGAAATTTGCTAGTTTCCAGGGCCTTGCCTTTGTCACTTGCATCAGAAGGGGGCGAATCCAAAAGAACGGGACTCATACTCGGACTGTCATCGCAAGACTCCGACGTTTCACCTTCAGATTCTGATGAAAAGTAATCATTGGTCGTAGTTTCATCACTACTGCTTTCAAACTTCCCCTCCTCTTTCTCTGATTCCATCATGGCTTTGGCTTCCCTACGCATGGGCTCGACTTTCATTTCCTCTTGGATTGGGGACATCTTAGCTGAACCACTTAAATTAGCCGTGGTGTCCACCACATGAGTATCGTCGAGTGATTCTTCGGATGGGCTGCCCATTTTCAGACCCTCATCAGAATCATGTGAAACGGAGGAAGGAAGGTATTGCGCAAGCTCTGGCTCTACCGGGAGAGGGGGCTTTAATCTGAGAATGGACTTGCCCGGTGCTAACAATCTATATTAGCGCAATTTCTCGTCCATCAACAAAACTTTAATGCACCTCTCCTTGGCATCAATGGCTTTTAAAGTTTTACAGGTTTCGTTAAGAGATGTGCCTCTATTTGACCTTGGGATAACTGCAAAGAACATGCAATTAGTGAGAAACTCCATTACATCACTTCAAAGCTTGACAAACATAGAATAAGAAAACTTACTCCATGTCGTCCATCGGCAATTGAACCCCTCGAAGCACCTAATGAAGAAATAATGCATCTTAAATTGCGATAATTTACTTTGTAATCGCAAGATGATCATCTGATTCCGCTAGGCCTCGATTTTGATCAAAGTGGGGGCAGTCATCTATCCTCTTGAAAACCAAGAAGTATCGAACCTCGTCAAAACTCGGAGCTTGATGGAATGCTCGCATAAAGAGAATATGCAAGCAAGTAAGGATGACGTAACCATTTGGATGAAGTTGGAATGGGGCAGTTCCCATGTTTGAGAGTATCACGCGTAGGAAATCATTGAAGGGGGGCATGACTCCATTCAAACACATATATCGATGACAAGCGGTGAACCTTGGGGGAGGCATGTGAGCAAACTCATCTTTCGCCGACAGGCGCGCGTCCTCTTCGGGAATCCCGTGTTGTATACATATATTATAGAGAACCTTAGTGGAGACCACCAACAGAGCTTTTTCTGGTGGGTTGAATAATAATCAAAAGTTGGGAGGCGTGTGATCCATAATGGGCCCAACCGGAACTAGTTGACCAAACTCGGCGTGCGAGGTGGATGACGATTCAGGTTTGGAAAATGTAGGACTTCATCCACTCGGCTTGCGACGTATGGATGGTTGTTTCATTCTCTATGACAGAACTCACATCCGTAAAGGGTTAGGTAATTCTATTGGCAAATCTATCCTATTTTCATGAGTTCCCCCTAACACACTTGAACTCTGAGGCGACATTAACTTGAGATTAGTGCGTCAGATTTCAAGTGTGAACCTGGACAAGTGCAATGTGCTATCTATGTGAAGTAAACTAGTTGTACGAAGTGCCACATACATCATATCCCGTATAGATAGTTCGCTTGCAGTGGAAGGGGAGAAGAACTTCCCATGAAATTTCGCTTTCTACTTTTAGTTACAAGTATAATAGCTAAAACATGATAGGCCCAAATTCTTAGGAGAATCAAGGTCAACTGATGGAACATCATGCAAGTGACGTTTGTAAGCTGCTAACAAGCTGATTCTAGTTCGATGGACGAAGACAGCAAAATGCATCAAGCCATAGGCCAAAACCCGAATGTCATTCCAAGAGATGACTCAAGATGCGATTTACTATCTTCCTTCAAAAATCGCAATCAACACGAAATCTTGTAATCAATGTCATGAGTTAAAAAGAAGACATCAGATCATTGAATCAACCTAACAACTAACAAATCAATCAAGCTAACCCACCTCAGATTGATTCGGTGGCACACAAATCATGAATTAATCTTGGTGAGCAACGAAATTGGTCGAGAGCGAGCTAATGAATGGTCGGTGCAACAAGATGATGGATTAGCCAGGGTTTAACTCGAATAAGATGACGGATCGGCAGCGAATGGATTGAGCAAAGTAGACGGGATCATTGGAATAATCGGTCGCTTGAAGGGGTTGAATTAGATCAGGTCAAGTGAGCAGCATAGGTCGGCCAAGGAGTATCAGTAGGCAACGAACCGAGCAAAGTATTACTCTAAGTAATCGGGTCTCTAGCGACCCGACCCGACCCAACATGGGTCGCCAGTGACCCAATCTTGAATGTGTTTTATTTAGGTAGTTCACTATTGACCCATCTCATGGATTGCTAGCGACCCAATAAAAAAAGAGGAAAAAAGAGATGCATGGGAAGAAAGCTCAACTTATTCGTCTCGAACTCGATCGATTACAACTATTTCTTGCTCTAAAGCACATCGGAAAGATACAAGCGGAAATATGATAAATTGTGACAAACAATAATAGCCAGAATCGGAGAAAGTCAATCAATGGCGTTAGTAGAACTCTAATGCAACCACTTGAAAGTCAGAAAATGGATATTGAAAATGACTACTTCCAGAGCATGTCTTGTTTACAACGAACATGTACTATAGGGGACAAATGTTTTCTGACTTTTTAACCCAGCAGATACCAATAGAAGACAAGAAAACCTTGAGCAGGCAAGGTGGTTTCGGACTTAACAAGAGAAACTAAGACTATAGATCGAAAAATGCCAAGCTATATGGTTAAGGCGATGATTGGGACCAACGAAGCCACGAGACCAGCATTCCTGTAGTCCAATAAGTATTTGAACGAAAGCGGCTAGTGACTCGCCAACAACATGTAACGACTTCGATGAATGTATATGAAAACATCTCCAATTTTGGAATCCAGGATAGTCCACTGTGGCCAGATCATCAGCAACCCATGCACCTCCTCAGAAACTCGGACAAACGAGTTATAGAAAACGAAGGAAGGAGGCCAAACATAGCCCACAAAATTAACCAATTCTATGGGTCGCTTGGCCGACGACCTATTTGCCATGGGTCGCCAACGACCCATGGTATTGGCTCATTTTGCAAGCCAAAACCTCTGGGGTTGCCTATAGACCATACTATGAGCTAATAATTACGGGCCTAGCCCAGAAACCCTCCAACCTCTATAAATATTGTGCCATCTGCAACATTAAGAGGATCTTCTCCGGACTGGTTACCGATGCTCTGCTGGGATTATTCTCTACTTCCAACCTCGCTCACAACAATCTCAGAAGCAATACACCATGATTCTCTGGTGGATTCTAACTTTAGAGATTCAATCTAGCTAGGAAATAGCTAAACCCTTGTAATCAAACAACAATCAATCTATAATAAAACTATAAAGTGGATGTAGGCTACGTTAACAATCAAACCATTATAAAAATCTTTTGTCTATTTTCTTTTACTATTTATTTTCTATATCTATGATCTGTGATATTGCTCTACAAAGACAAGGCTGATTCTTTCAAAACCAAACTTAGGTGTTGGTTCATTTTTTGTTCAATACACATTTAATTCTGTTTTGCATTCATGTCATCTTATTTTCTTTTTTATGGGCAACACTCAAATCCACATAAGTTGGGGGATTTCATCACCCTTCCTTATATCCATGAATTGTATTTCATCATAAAATTTAACTAATAATAACAGTTTGACTTTGGACTTAAGGGTGTCACGAGCTCACCTAGGGCTTAATTGTATCTTGACAAGTTGTTTTCTTTCGACAATTTATTTTCTTTGTGTCTAGGCTACGGCTGAGAAATAATCATATATAAATATTACGGTGATTCATAAATATTATAATGATTGTTTCTCTAAAGGTATTTAAACCTTTGGCTTACGGTGATTCGTGGTGCACTAATAACGCATGTCCATTACCTGGCTAAAAACTATTTTGTTAAAATAAGACAAAGTGTGATTATACAATTTTGGGTTATGAGCTACTTAGGACAAAAAATTTGTAAATAAATCCTTGAATTCATTTAGTTTTATTAGTTCATGCATATTTAAAAAAAAGAAAAAGAAAATCAAAACCCAAAAATAAAAAAAATCAAAATCAAAAGTCCAAAAATTATTTTATTTAGGAAAAAAAATTAAAAATATAGTCTTTTGAAAAAAAACTAAAACTAAAAAAGAAAAAACATATTAAAAAAGAAGAAAAATTTGAAAATCCAAAGAAAAAATAAACAAATATCAAATCTCTTTTTGAAAAATAAATCCGCTTTGGTAAATACTTTTCCGTCTAAAAAATTTTATAAAAAAAACAAATTTTCACTTCATTTTCGAAACATTGCTTCTTTCTCCTAAACTCAATTCTCACTTCTTTCTCTTCTTGACTTTTTCTTGTGCATAAGTACTTGGATTCATGACACAACAAATCGTTTAACTCTCGTGGATAGAATCTTTTTCGATAGAGTTTCTATTCCTTCTTGTATCACGCTACCCACCCTAACGGATAACCATTTCAAAATTCATTCCGATCATATTACCACCCTCTAAAATTATGGCAATTTTGAACATAATGACCGATACATTTCCTTAACAAAATTAGAACAAGTTTGTGCAACCATTAAACTTCAACAACTTTGTGATGGTGGAATCAAACTTATGTTAATTTCATTTTCCCTTACCGATTAGGCTAAAAACGGTTGTATGTTTTACCATCAGACTTGATCGAAATATGGGAAGAATTTGTTAAAGGTTTTTAAAAAAGCTCAATCCCTTGGGAAAACAACTAAAATCAAAAATGAAATTGTTAATTTTCATCAACTCAGGGGTGGACCTTGTAGAAAATATTTTGAAAGATATAAAGAGATTTTGATAAAATGTCCACATCATAATTTGGAAAAAATGGCCTCTTCGCCAAATCTTATACAATGGACTTGAAAATAGCTCACAAACCATGCTTTAATCGATGTGCCAAGGAAATTTTCTAACTTAGCATCATGATGATGCTTGGTAATTTCTTGAAAACTTGGCCGAAAATCCATTCCAATAGGAACGTTTTAATGAAAAATCCATTTGCTCACGATCGAGCGCACACTCAATAGGATCAACTTGGCTTTGGAAGCTAAAACTGATGCAATGATTAATAAATTCGATAATGTTTTCTCATCTAACCAAATGAACCAAGCTTCCCAAACTAATGTGTTATAAGCGTAACGACCCGAATCACATAGCTACTCAATGTCCTAATTCAGTCGAACAACTCAATGGTTTCAATAAAGTTAAAAGTGACCCGTTTTCTCCAACGTACAATCCTAGTTGGAGAAAGCATTCGAACTTTGCTTGGAACCAAAATAATTCCAATACGAATTTGGTTCATTCCCAATTTTCAACCATTCTCGAACAATGCTTCGAATCCTCCCTTTCAGCCTCACTACATTCAACAAAATTTTGTGCCTCCATCCTAAAATCTACTGCAACAATCTTTTTCTTCTTAAGACGATAAATGATTAAGTTCACTTGAGAAAAGTCTTGAAACTTTGGCTAAGGCAACCACTTAAAGCCTCCAATCAAACAGTAATTTTAAAAATTTGTTAACCACGTACATGTAGAATCCGAGTCAATTGATTGCTAAACTTGAAATGCAAATGAGTCAATTAGCCACGTCTATAAGTGAATGTGAACGAGGCACATTCCCAAATCAGCCAGTTTCGAATCCCAGAATTCAAAACACGAATTCGAATCAAGCCCACATTGTTCAATATAGCAACGTAAACCAAATAAATGCTATCACAACATTGCATCTGGTAAACAAATCAATAATTATGTTGTTAACCCAAACGATTTACCGAAAACTCCTCTTAACACTTCGAAAATGGAAAGCGAATCTGAACAAAACATTGAGCCAAACATCTAATCAAATGCCAATCCAAATTCTTCTTCTACTCAAGTAGCCCGACTTATTTAGTATCATGTTCCATTTCCACATAGCCTTTGACCCAAGATACATTCTGACTAAATGGAAAAGATGTTGGAAATTTTCAAACAAGTAAAAGTTAACATTCCGCTCCTTGATATCATTCAACAAGAACCAACTTACGCTAAATTTCTCAAGGATTTGTGTACTCAAAAATGACACAATCATGTACCCAAGAAAGTTTTCTTAGCTGCCAGACTTAGAGAAATCTTGTCTCAATCAATTCCTATCTAATACAATGATCCCAGATGTTCGATAATCTAGTGTACAATAGGAAAAAAATGATTAACCAATGCTTAATCGATTTGGGTGTGAGTGTCAGTTTGATTCCTTATTCAGTTTACCAGCAAATTGACTTAGGTGAACTAAAATAGACAAAAGTAACTCTCCAATTTGCCGACCATTCAATAAAGAAACTCGTGGGAGAAATCAAGGAAGTATTCATCAAAATTAGATAATTTATATTCCCCATCAATTTCATCGTTTTGGTGACCCAACCTGTAAATAATCCAATCAGCCAAATTACATTGAGTTTAGGCCGACCTATTGGCTACTTCAAATGCTCTAATTTATTGTCGAAATGGTTCGATGAAAATTTCTTTTGGAAACACAACTTTGGATCTTAACATTTTCAATCTTGAAAATCAGTCGAACAAATCACATGACCAAATGTTGCGAGTAAGTTCCATTCAACAAAATTTTGATAGCGAAATAGATGACCTTAACCATGAATGCGAGTCTGAGTATAAGCAACCGTTTCAAGATGAGCCTAACAAAACTGAAAGCTTGCTTCCATTTGAACCCCTTACCATGGAACCAGAACTTCCACCTAATTCTTTGAATAAGCAACCCCTAAGATTGGACCTTATGTCCCTTCCCGATCACGTTAAGCACGCATACTTAGGTGACAACAAAATGATTCCCGTCATAATTTCTTCATCGTTTTCTCTTGATCAAGAGTATTCTCTTCTTTTAATTCTATTGAAAAACAAAGAAGCAATTGGATGGTCGATCATCGATATAAAGGGAATTATTCCCACTCTTGTTCATCATTGCATCTATTTAATTGACGATGCCAAGCCTGTTCATGACGTGCAACGAAGGCTTAACCCAAAAATGAAGGATGCGGTTCGAGATGAAATTCTTAAACTCCTTGATATCAGAATCATATACCCAATCTTTGATAGTTCATGGGTTAGCCCAATTCATGTCGTGCCTAAAAATTATGGACTTACCGTTATCAAGAACGACTCTAACGAACTCATTCTAACTCGTACTCAAATATGTTGGCATGTTTGCATCGTTTATCGAAAATTAAATACCATAACACGTAAGGATCATTTTCTTGTTCTTTTCATCGACCAAATGCTTGAATGATTAGCCGGTCACGAATACTATTAATTTCTTGATGATTATTCCGGTTGTAACTAAATTCCAATCGCTTCCAAAGATCAAAAGAAAATGACTTTCATGTGTTCCTTTTGCGCTTTCTATACCGATGCATGGCTTTTGGCCTTTGTAATGCTCCTGCAACATTTCAAAGATGCATTGCCAGCATCTTTTTGACATGACCGAATGCTTTCTAGAAGTGTTTATGGACGATTTTTCTGTCTTTCGAAACTCTTTTTCTAAGTGCTTACACCATCTTGAGTTGGTTCTTAAATGATGCAAGGACAAATACTTAACGTTAAATTGGGAAAAATGTAATTTTATGGTCAAACACGACATTGTCCTTGGGCATGTCATTTCAAACAAAAGCATTGAGGTAGATGAAGAAAAAATTGTCATAATTACGAATCTACCTATCCCCAAGTCTGTCAAAGACATTCATTCATTTCTTAGTTACACTGGTTTTAATCAATGCTTTGTAAAAGACTTCACTAAAATTGATCGACCTCCTAAGACACTTCTTGAAAAAGACGTTCCATTTGGCTTCAATTTTGATTATGTTTCTACTTTCGAAATTCTCAAAAACAAACTCAATTTCGATCCTATCGTTTGCTCAACCAATTGGGACCTTCCTTTCGAAATAATGTGTGTTCTAAATTTGTAGTTGGTGCTATCTTAAGACAACGCAGTAATAAAATTCTTCATGGCATCTACTATGCTATATGACTCTAAACGATGCTCAACTCAATTACACGACCACTGAAAAAGAACTTCTAGCAATAGTCTGTCGCTCGAAAAATTCCGACCTTATTTGCTTGGCTCATACATTGCTGTTTACACTGACCATTCTGCTCTTAGGTACTTTTTTGCTAAAAAGGATGCTAAGTCTTGTTTGATTCGTTAGATCCTGTTACTCCAAGAATTCTACCTTCTGATCAAACATAAAAAGGACCTGATAACTTCATTGCTGATCATTTTTCATGTCTTCCAAACGCACCATCCTCTTTACCGATCAATGAAAACATTCCTGATGAACAATTCCTTTCTGTTTCTGTTGATCCATGGTATGCCGACATAGTGAACTATCTACTCACTAAGGAAACACCTTCATTTTTTGAAACAAGATAAATATAAATTTTGTTCCTAAGTCAAGTACTTCTAGTGGGATGATCCATACTTGTTTAAATACTATTCCGGCCAAATCATTAGATGTTGCATCTCAGATTATGAAAATAAGAGTGTCCTTCTGTTTTGTCATGGCCAAGTTTGTGACGGTCTCTCGGTGCAAAGAATACCGCAGGAAAAGTGCTTCAGTGTGGTTTTACTGGCCTACATTTTTTAAAGATGCATTTGAGTTTTGTAAACTTGAAATCGCTGCCAAATGTTAGGAAGAATCTCTCGATGAAACATGATGCCTTTTAACTCCATTCTTACGGTCGAAATCTTTTACGTTTGGGGTATTGACTTTATGGGACTGTTTTCCAATTCTTTCGAAAATTGGTACATTCTTCTTGCTGTTGATTATGTCTCCAAATAGGTTGAAGCCGTTCCTTGTAAAATAAATGACCATAAAGTTGTTGAGATATTCATGAAAGAAAACATCTTTTCGAGATTTGTAACACCTCGAATAATAATAAGAGATAATCAAACCCATTTCTGTAATGGTTTTGTGAAACTTTAATGAAAAAATACTCGATAACCCATAAGTTATCCACTCCTTATCATCCTCAAACTGGTGGTCAAGTTGAAGCTTTAAATCGTCAAATTAAACAAATTTTGGAGAAAACTATGAACAAAAATCAAAATGATTGATTACAAAAATTAATGGATGCGCTTTAGGCTTACTGTACCACTTTTAAAACTAATCTTGGGAAACATTTTCGCCAAATCAAAAAGCTCTTTTGTATGTCTCTCGACTTCGTTTGTTCCTTAGGAAGTTAAAATCAAGGTGGATATGACCATACATTGTACAAATTGTTTTTCCAAACGGTACCATAGAATAGAAAACGCTAGGGATGGATCGATTTTTAAAGTCAATGGTCATCGTTTAAAGCCTTACTTGGAAGTGCCAAGTGACTGAAAGGAGGAGGTCATGATTCTTCATGAGCCATACTACGTCTAGTAAGAAATTTTAACCCTCACTTGTAAATATATACATATTTCCCTGTTACACTCATTATATCATGCATTAACTTTAGAGACGGTCAAAATAAGCGTGGTGGAGTCTTGTGTTCATTTTTGTTTTTTCATGGTTTATTTTTTGCATTTTCTTTCCAAAACTCAATAGAAAAACAAAAAACAGAAGAAGAAAAAATGCCCAAAAAAAAAAAATTGTTTTTAACATATTGATTTACTTTTGAAGATGCACTATAGGATAAGTATGTATTTTTGGCTATTAAAATTGAAATTTATAAACATTTATTTGTCCCAACAAAAATAAAAATAAAGTTCGATTACAAGTAACTATGGTTTAACTAATATAAAGAAAGGTTCATGGGTGATAATTATGAAGTATGTTATAATTGTAATCTTTGTTTAAAAGAGCGGTTGATTTAAAGTAAAGGTGATGACATTTTCAATCTTCTAAGTTAAGTGGTGCTAAGATGATTTTGCGTAACTCTCTCTCTTTCTTTTTAAAAAAAATAAAAAAATAAAACACAAATAAATTTTGGTTTTCGTGAAAATAATAAACACCTAGAGTCATGTGTTCACGCTCAAGTGTGTATACTCGCCATGCTCCGTACCCTTTTCAAGTAGGCCTAAAAGATAGTGCATTATCATTGACTTAAAATGCTATATTTTTCTTTTCATTGATTTATTCTTTTCTTACCTGCAAATTTGCTTCGTATGACATCAAATTTCCTATCAATTCATCTACTTTTACTTGAGATAAGTCATTTGCATCTTCAATGACCAATACTTTTCCTTTCCATTCATTTGTTAAGGAATTTAAAATACTTGTAACTAAATCAAAATCTGTGAATTTGACTCCAAGTGCCATGAGATCATGTTGTATAGTTTGAAATCCAGCATACAAACCGCCAATATATTCATTTTCTTTCATTTTATATGAAGAAAATTGATTTTGTAACATGGAAATCTTTGTTTATTTAGCTTTGTTAGTGCCTTCATGAGTGATTTGTAGTGTACACCATATATCATTTGCAGTAGTGTACAATATGACATGTGAGAATTTATTTTTGTCAAGTGAATAGAATAAAACATTCATAGCTTTAGCATTGTTTGTTGATGTGTCCTTTTGAGCATCTTTCCAAGTGCTTAAATTTGTTTCTGGTGCTACATATTTTAGTTGTGTTGCTTTCTAAATTTCTAAACCATTTGCTTCCATAAAAATAAGCATTTTTGTAGACTAGTAAGCATAATTTGAACTGGTGAATAGTAGTGGACGTGCAGTTGATTGTCCTTCTTGAAATGTACTTGCCATAATAAATATGTTTCAATCGCGTGTTACTATGAATTGAGATAACTGTGCTCTGATACCAAATGAAAGGATGTATGGATCGTATGTTTATATCTAATATGCAAGTGTAGTAAAAGGCTAGCTAATAGTTAATAAAGTAAAGTAAACAATATTAAGGAAACAATCACGCCAGAGTTTTTATACTGGTTTGGACCTCTCGTCCTTCGTTCAATCCCGAAGCTCCTCATCGGTTTAAACTAGTAAACAACCCTCGCTTTGCCCGAAGGAATAGGCTTGATACAAATGTTCTTTCTGAGACAAGTATGTGTTCAGGAAAACACTGATTTTGACTACACATACAAATCTTCCTATAATCTCCTTTGAGCAGTATGTGTACGTGAAGCTTTTGATTTTAGGAAGCGATAAAGACTAATATGATTTGCTTTTAGAAGTCAGAGTATGCAAAGAATTTAGATATAGGATTCAAAAAAATTAAGTGGTTTAATTCTTAAAATATGTACACATATATAGATGATGAACAGTTTCTATGAAGAGTAATATCCATTAGAGTTTTTTGTTTTAATCTAAAGGTTGTAATCATTGAAAAGGAAGAGATGTAGTGAAGAGTTATGAAAGAAACCGTTAGAATGAAGTAGATGACCTTTCATTATATGTGGTCATTACTCAGCACAAACCTTTGTCAATAAGTTCAGATGTCTGAGCTTATATTTATTTTTTAATCAGAAGCTAGGCATAGACGTCTAAGTATTTTAACAAATATCCGATGAAAGTTTGGTTTTTAAAATCAGAAGCTTTAGTCAGATATCTGATATGTGATGTCAGACGCCTAATATGTGTTGTTTTCTTTACTTTAGCCTTTTAATATATGAGGAATAGAAAGAAATTTTCCGTTCAATGTTTATGTTTAAAACAACTACTAAAGGAGATTTTACAAGTTATATCTATGACATTATATTAGCTTTTTTAATACTGATAATTCTTCTCCTTTGTTAGTCGTTTTCAAGTTAAATTCTGAAAGCTTTTTCCTGCAAGTAGATTAAATAAATATTGTATGTGTATGATTGTATAGTTGTTGTCATCGAAATCATAGAATAGTAGTTCTAAAATTCTCCCCCGTTTTGATGATGACAAATATACAATCACTTTATAAACACATAACTCCCTCTGAATGTGATTCCTCCCCCATATACATGTAATATGACATTTCTCCCCCTTTGGAATAATTAAAAAGAATATGAACAACTGAAAAAAATATAAGTCCACGTTCAATCGAAGAAAAGTTTAACCAATTATATAGGCATCCAAAATTAGAATAAAATAACAAAGATACATTTATAAATATGACCGAACATACTACAAATCTTAATGATAGCTATAATATCCCCAAAAGCTTGATGAGTCTTCATTGTATGTACCTTGTTGCCATTGAGACTGGTCAGTATATTCCTCATCTTCATGAATAGAGAAACCCTAGAATGATGGGCACTAATTGTAGTCATGGGGGTCGTGTGAAGCATGAGGATCTTCTAAAGTAAACAATAAACCTTCACACTCTTTGGTGTCAAGACAAATAGGTGCTTTGCCAGGAAGAGAGTGTTGTGGATGTTCTTGCGAAGGCCATGTGCCTAAAGATGAGCCTGAGTGAAAAACTAGTGGTGGTGGTGGTGTAAGGGATAAAGAGGAGGATGAGCGTGAGGAAGAACAACCGCGAACCTTTAAAAGAACCTTTCCAAAGGTTGCAAGGACCTTATCTAACGTTTTTCCTACTTTGGTCATTCGAGTGTAAAAGGATCGTTCCAAATGTGACATCGTTTTGTCTAGCACCTATTTATTTAGGGAGAGAAGACGTTGATTTTATAGGGCAATATCTCGAAGTTTTCTCCTAGACCTGCTGCTTTTTCGGTTTCCTATATTTCAGAATTAGAGTGATACTCTGTAGATACTGGAGCTTTATGTGGTTGGGAAGGCCTAGTTATAGGTGCTTGTTGATGTTGTTGAGGAGGTTGATATTGGGAAAACAAAATTATGTTCGACGGTGTCTCTGAGAGATGCATTAATAAGAGAAATCTAGTGCCACTATCCTTTGCAGATATTTCTTCTTACTTTAAGAGATATGAAGGAATTCCTATTGACGTAGAATTCTCAAGATTAAGGAGCATAAACAACGCTATGATGGGTTGGAGTCCAAAAACTATTTATTTGGTCAAAAATATTTTGTGCCTAATTTACTTTTATTTGACCAAAAATAGCATATAAAGCTTTGTAATAGTCATCTTAGACTTGTCGGGACTTCCAAATATAAGGATGACAGTGTTTATTAACATTTGGTTAAAAAGTCGTGCTTGTGGATGGAAATTAGATGGTTTTAATTTCCAAAAGTCGCCATCCCAGATTAGATGAGTAAGAACATCTCTAGGGTATTATCTGGTGCCTTGGCCCTGCTACAAGAAGATGTTGCAAAAAGGATGAATTGCTTAGTGTTATCCTGGCTTTTAATCCAGTAGATACCAATAGAAAGCGAGGCAACCCTGAACGGCGGGATGATTCAAGAACTAACCGGAGATGTTACGATTAGAGTTCGACAAGTACCAATCTACATGATTAAGGTAACAAAAAGAGCCGACGAAGCCAAGAGACCAGCATCTCTATGGATCAATGAGTATTTAAGTATATGCAGCCAATGACTTGCTATCAGCATGCGACTACAACGATGAATGGCTGAGAAGACCTCTCCAATTTCAAAATCCAGGATAGACCTCTGTGACTGGATCAACAGCAACTCATATACTCCTTAATAACCACGAACAAACAAATTATGAAATATGACTAAAGAAAGAAGAATTCAGCGGGCGAAAATAGACTAAGTCTATGGGTCGCTCGCGAACCATCGTCCATGCGTTGCCAGCGACCCATGGTTCATGGGTCGTTGGCAGCACATGGAGTTTGGCAATTTTCGACCGCTGAATCACCTATGTTGCATGTGCCATATCTAAGACCTAAAAATGACGGGCTTGGCCCAAAACCCCTCCAACTTTTATAAATAGCATACCTCCTACAACCTATCAAGGAACTTCAGAAAGTCGATTGTTGAAGCTCTACTGGGATTATTCTTCACTTCTAACCCCTTTCACAACGATCTCAGAAGGAATACGTCGTGATTCTCCGATGGGTTCTAACTTTAGAGATCCAATTCAGCTTAGAATTAGCGAAAGCTTCATAAACAAACAACATTTGCAGTAACAGTCATCTTATAATAAAATTATAAATTGGATGTAGGCTTCGTTAACATCCGAACCACTATACAAATCTTCTGTCTATTTTCCTTTATTGCTTTTTTTTTATTTCTGTGATCTGTTATATTGGTCTATTTAGACAGAGCTGGTGCTTTCAAATCCAAAATTGGGTGTTGGTCTCTTTTTTGGGTCAACATTTTGATGCTTTTACTAAGAACTGCAACCTAGGATCCAGATCTAGCTATCTACTTTAGGTTGCATAGATCCAAAAGTTAGGTCTCCATTTTCAACCTAGAATCCAGATCTGGCTATCTACTTTGGATTGCACGGATGCAGAAGTTAGATCCCCTATCTCTGCTTAAGGAAACTATTGTCTTAAAAAGTCAATTGCTCCAAGAAGGAAAAGGACAGCCTCTGGAAGGCCCATAGTGGCAGCAATAGCCACGGAAGGAGTTAGTATCCAACAGGCTGAAGTAAATGCTACTGGCTTAGGGACTCAAGCACCAGGTTCCTCTAGTTAGCATGAAGTTGTTACCATAGATGAGTTAAATAAGATGCTGAAGAAATCAATCAAAGAATGGAAGATAGTCAAAAAGATCTAATGGAGAACTCAACGCCCTGATAACTCTTCAGTCTAATCCCATTCAAAGATTCTTTCCTGAACCAGCTACTGCAATGGAACAAGAAAACTCCTCTTTTTCCAGCTTACTTAAGAGAAACAAAAAACGACCATTGAGAAGGGTGACAACGAGGTATAACTTGGAAGAGAATGAGAACACCCCATTTGACCCAAGACGAACAAATCTGAATTCGAATCAAGGAGCTAAAACCTCACTGGAGGATGTGGCTGTGAACCTCTTTGCTTTAGAGGGAAAAGAGTAGGGTGATCAGGTAGAGGAAGATGACAATGCATTTGATAACGTTAAAAACGTCCAGACTGCACCAGTTAGGCCAAATGCAAGCCAATGGGGTCCCGTGGGAATGGCTCTCCTGAGGATAGGAGAGTCTAGGCTTCAACCTACATGCCAAGATCATTTGCTGAACCAAACACTAGGCGCAATTATTGACCGCCGCCCCTAGAACCACCGAATATCAAAGGCATACATAGCAGACATGCTTAAGAGACCGATAGACGATGCTAAGAGTCAGAAAGACAATTAATAGGGATCTGCCCCAAGTCGGACTACTTTTTCCAACGAGATCCTGAATGAAAGATAACCAGACAAGTTTACCATGCCAACCATCCCCTCCTATGATGTGACTAAGGATTTAAAACCCCATTTGTTGAAATATAGTTGGTACATGGACAGAGACAACGCTTTGGAGGCCGTACCCTGCCGATGTTTTTTATCTTCCAAGAAGGCGTTGCATCCGTGTGGTTTACCGGACTTTCCCCAAGATCCATCGCCACTTTTGATCAACTTGCAACAAAGTTCCTTAAAGAGTTTAGACTTCATATTGCCCAACCAAAAGACATCATGTCTCTATAAGGACTAGTTCAAGGGCGCAATGAGTCATTGAGATCATTTATGAACAGATTCAACATGGCGGTAATAGAGGTGATAATCCTAATGAAGAAATGGTTTTTTTGGCCCTAGTTCGCGCTATTCATCCGGAGACGGAGTTCGCGAAATGGATCAAGATGAAACAGCCCACGAACAGGAGAGGTTTCAACCACAAAGCAAGGCAATACTGGAGGTTGGAAGAGGCGTAGGAGCTGGAAAGAAAGGCCACCGGAACAGAAAAAACAAACACTGAACAGAATAGCATGGCTTCTAATCAGAATACATGCAATCTTGGGAATAGCCAAGGGGCCACATGGAAGAATGGAAACAAGAAGAGAGGAAATCAAAACTTTGACAAGAAAAATGGTGTTGGCCATACCGAAAGGTTTAAAGAGTTTGGACCAAGAGATTATACACCCCAAAAAATATTTATCTCGCAATGCAAGAAACTGAAGAGTATAGGAAACCCCTCAAAAATGAGGCAACGAAATAGCAGAAGCGCTCAGGGAAATTCTGCCCCTTCCATGAGACACATAGGCACAACATAAATGAATGCCACCACCTCTAGGACTCATTGAAGGATTGATCTGTGATAACAAGCTTCAACAATATGTAAAAGGCCTCATAAACCTAGCTAGGCTATAGTCCCGCAACCACCTAGAGCAGCAATAAAATCAGGCTAGAACTAGTGACTATGGGTCGAAACGAACTAACAAAAGGCTCATTATCAGAACAATATCCGGGGGACCGCATCCTGCACAAATAAGTTGGGGGAGATGGAGAGAAATGCAAGCTTGCTAAAACATGTCTTGATGGGGTCGTGTTTGACAATAGATGGTGAAACTCCGGTTAAGCAGCAGAAGGTGCTGAGGAATGATATAATATTTCGCGATCGTGATACCGAGGGAATTGACCCACCAACACTTGATCAAATGGTGATAACAGTGGAAATCAAGACCGCAGTTGTCTGACGAGTGTTGGTTGACAGTTGCAGCTCTTTTAATATACTTTTCAAGCGTACTTTCGATCAGATGAAGTTAGGTATAAAAAGTGTATCTAGCTGCCAAACAAAGATCCAGGGACTTACTGGAGAACCTAAGCAGCCAATGGGAGCCATTGACCTACTTGTAGAGCTCGAAGAGGGGGAACTATGAGTCACGCTCATTTATTATTTGGTTATTAAAGATGAGATGTCAGCATATAATGCATTTCTATTAAGGCCTGCATTAGCCGACTTCAAGATAGCACTGGCTCAATGGTGCCTCACGATGAAAATTCCAACCGAGCACGGAGTCGGGATTGTGAAATGAGGCCAAAACATGGCTAGAGAGTGTTATATTGTAGAATTACGTGAATCTAAAAGGAGGGAGAAAGGAAAGGATGTGGGGAAAGCTCTCCACATCTATGAACCCTCTAAATAGCAACTATAGAACCGCCCCGGCGTAGGGACCATAGCCGATTGGACAAGGCTTTGGACCCTAAGAAGAAGGGCTCAGGGGAGAATAGGATGGCACCAGTTGAACTGACGATGTCTGTACTAGTTAGTACGGATGACCACATGTGGGCCTTGAGAATCGGGTTGCAGCTTGGAAATAAGAAGCGATCAGAGTTGACCAAATTCCTTCACGCCAACTTAGATGTTTTTGCCTGGATGCATGCTGATATGTGTGGAGTATGCCTGAAATTGCCTATCACACCTTTAACATTGTTCCCAAATTCATTCTAGTGAAGAAAAAAAGGCGTAGCTTGGGCCATGAACGGTCCAAGGCATTGAGAGAAGAGGTGGATAAGCTAATGGCCAATGGCTTCATTCGAGATGCAACCTACCTCGAATGGGTATCAAACCCAATACTAGTCAAGAAGTCTAATGGAAAACGGCGAACCTGCATTGATTTTTCAGACCTCAATAAAGCCTGTCCAAAGGATAGCTTCCCACTACCCAGAATTGATCAACTGGTGGATAGGACAACGGGACATGAATTGCTGTCATTTATGGATGCATACTCAGGCTATAACCAGATCCTAATGCACGAAACAGATCAAGAATATACCATCTTCTTCACTAACTTAGGGTTATACTGCTATAGAGTGATGCCATTTGGTCTAAAGAATGCAGGGGCCATATATCAAAGGCTAGTGAATACTATGTTTAAGCGCCAGATCAGGAAAACTATGGAAGTTTATGTGGACGATATGTTAGTCAAATCCCGAGTAGTTGCTAACCACCTAGATAATCTTGTTGAGATGTTTAAAATACTTCGTAAGTATGGGATGAAGCATAACCCACTTAAATGTCATGTTGGGGTGCTTCCGCGAAATTCTTGGGGGTCATAGTGAGTGCCCAGGGCATTGAAGCAAATCCGAAGCAAATAGCGGCATTACGTGAAGTCCAAGCCACTAAGAATAAGAGAGAACTTCAAAGTTTGAATGGAAAAGTCACAGCACTAAGACGTTTTATCACAAAAGCTACAGACAAGTGTATACCATTCTTTGATGCGCTAAAGAAGGGAAAGAAAAACTTTGAATGGGGTGAAGCTTGTCAAACATCCTTCGAGGAACTGCTGCGACATACGGTAACTCCTTTGATCTTATCAAAACTAGTCGATGAAGAAGATTTATTCATTTACTTAGCAATTTCCCCGTACACATTGAGCGCAGCTCTCGTATGGGAAGAAGGGAGGATCCAACGACCTATGTGCTTCATAAGCAAGCGATTCACCGGAGCCGAGAAGAATTACCTGAAATTAGAGAAGCAAGCATACTGCCTTTTGATCGCATCTCGAAAATTGCGGTCGTACTTCCAGGCTCATCCAATTAAAGTATTGACCGACCAGCTATAAAAACAAGTTTTATACCGACCAAAAACATCCGAGTGATTACTTAAGTGGAACATTGAGTTGAGTCAATATAATATCGCTTACCACCCAAGGAAGGCAATCAATGGGCAAGCGCTGGCTGATTTCATTGCTGAGTTTACAATAAGGAACGATGAAGAGGAAGTTTAGTCGCAAGTAGACACACAGTGGAAGTTTTTGTCGATGGAGCATCGAAACTCCAGTTGGGCGTAGGTGTAGTGCTTGAAATCCTCGAGGGGCGGGCAATTAGCTATGCTCTACGTTTGGAATACCCTGCCACGAACAACGACGCAGAATACAAAGCACTGATCACATGGCTGAAGGTTGTGAAGGAACTCAAGATAAAATCCGTTTGTATATATATTGAATCCCAATGGGTTGTGTGTAAAGTGAAAGGAGTGTTTCAGGCGCACGGCGAGAATTTGGCTCCATACCTCTCCAAAGTGCAAGAGCTACTGAGCGACATCAAACATTACACCATAACCCACATAATGTTGCAGCAAAACACCAAGGCAAACTTTTTAGCCAAGTTGGCACGCTCTGAAGAAGCCAGTCGTGAGAGCTATCCTAGTCAAAACCCTAACCAATCCAAGCATTAACGAAATGGATGTAGAATGGATTCTCGAGACCTCTGTGGAACCAAACATGTGGATGATACCAATAAAAGACCAATAAAAGATTATCTTATGGCAGGAACTCTTCCGACAGACCGAAACCAGTGAAATAAATTACTCAGGAAGGTGTAGCGGTTAATGATACATGATGGAATACTCTATCGAAGGCGATTCTCAACCCCTCTTCTCAGGTGTCTGACCGAAGATTAAGCACACCAAATCCTAGAAGAAGTGCACGAAGGCGGGTGCAAAGACCACACTGGAGGCAGACTCTAGCAAAGAAAGTTCTTCTATATCGGTATTTCTAGCCAACAGTAAACTTCGCTGTCGTAGATCATGCCAGTAGATGTGATTGCTGTCAGAGTTATAGCAAGATTTAGAGAACTCCATCAACAGAGCTAACATAAATAGTCATCCCACGGCCTTTTGCGATATGGGGGATCGATTTGATTTGCGTCCTTCCGATGGCAAAGTGAGGAGCCACATATGTAATAGTGGCCATAGATTGTTTCATGAAATGGGTCGAAGCGAAACTGCTGACCCCCATAACCACAAAGAAAGTTATTAACTTCGTTATTAGGAATATCATTTGCAGGTTTGGCGTGCCACAGAAAATGATCACTGATAATGGAACACAATTCGAAAGCGCCGAGTTCAAGGACTTCTACAAGCGCTTCTGGATTGAGATGAGATTTTCTGCAGTGGCTCATCTGTAGGCAAACAAGAAAGTGGAGGCAATAAAAAAGATCATCTAGTCCACCATCAAAAAGCGATTGACAAAAGCAAAGGGAAACAGGGTTGATATGCTTCCACTCGCAATATGGGCTTACAGAACAACACATAAAGCTGCTACTGGCCATACTCTGTTCACGTTGGCGTATGGTTTAGAGGCGATGATTCATGTCGAACTAGAAGTCCCCTCTCACCGAATGCTAAATTTCAACCAAAAACAAAATGAGAAACTCCTACTCGAATCACTTGACATGGTTGATGAAAAGAGATAGGAAGCAGAATTGAGAAACGTTGCCCACCAAAAATGGGTCACACGATACTTCAACTCGAAAGTTCATAGTCAAACCCTCAAAGTTAGCGATCTCATGCTCAAGCGAGTTTACTCGGTCGTAGAAGCCTTCGGTCCAAATTGGGAAGGGCCATTCATCAAAATCTTGGTGATGGGACCTTCAAGCTGATGACTGTTGATGGGATCGCGATTCCTAGAGCTTGGAACAGCGAACCGCTCGGTCGATATTTCATTAAAAGCAACTTTATGTATTTACTGATTTTCCGACAAATAAGCCATTATGGAAATGCCGGTGGCACTGTAAATAGGCGAAGATTTTGCCATGCTTTTCTTAATAAAGTCTGCTTATTAAATCATTCAAATTATGTGCCTAATAATTACCCGACGAGGCGGCGAGAGTAAACCAACTTAAACCATTGGATCGGCGGAACCTGATCCTGGCCCTTTGAGAAATGATGCCACCCTAGCTGCATCAGAAGGGCCACGATCCCAAGTTTCTCACGTCATCCAGCAATAAGGCAAGGCCAAAAAATTTCAAAACCTAGATTCTTGTGTTGCCTGGAGATAGGAACGCTGAGAAGCCTCAGATTCAAGTTTCTCGCATCGCCCTGAGATAGACGACACCGAGGAACTTAAGACACAAGCTTCTCTCATTGCCTAGAGATAAACAAAGCCATGGAGCACCAGATTCAAGTTTCTCTACATAGCCCAGAGATAGGCGATGTCGAGGATTTTAAGACGCAAGCTTCTCGCATTCCTCAGAAGTGGGCAACACTGAGGAGCCCCAGATTCATGTTTCTCACATCGTTCGGAGATAGGCGATGTCAAGGAACTCAAAATGCAAGCTTCTCGCATAGCCTAGAGATAAGCAACGTCGAAGAGCCTTAAATTCAAGTTTCTCGCATTGCTCGAAGATAGGAGATGCCGAGGAACTCAAGACGCAAGCTTCTCGCATTGCCTAGAGATTGGCAATGCCGAGGAGCCCCGGATTCAAGTTTCTCGCATCGCCTGGAGATAGGCGGCGCCGAGGAACTCAAGACGCAAGTTTCTCGCATTGCCCAGACATAGGCAACATTGAGGAGCTCCAGATTCAAGTTACTCGCATCACCTGGAGAAATACGACACCGAGGAACTCAAGACACAAGCTTCTCGCATTGCTAGGAGATAGGCAACGCCAAGGAGCCCCAGATTCAAGTTTCTCGCATCGCACGAAGATGGAAGATGCCAAGAACTCAAGATGCAAGTTACTTGCGTTCCCTGGAGATATGCAACGTTGAGAAGCCCCAGATTCAAGCTTCTTGCATGGCCCGAAGATAAAAAACAACGAGGAACTCTAAATTTCTAGCTTCTAGCATCGCCCGTAGATAGGCATCATCGAGGGAACCCAACAATTCACGCTACTCGGAAACAAGCAGTGTAAGCAACCCCAGAAGCCGCGCACTCGAGGGGAAACTTCTCACGTTGCTCGAAAGCTTTGGATATTTGGAGTTTGTTTAGAGTGAACAGCTCTGTGAATCGGGGGCATATACCTGCATAAAGACAAAATCACCTAAATGCAAAGGGTCCACAAGTCCTGTCACTTCAAACGATAATAAACTCACTAGTTTTATCTCAAAAGTTAACAAGAATCCTAAGCGAGAGTCAACTTCCTAAGGAAAATTTGTAAATTTCCAAGAGACAACATAGTTAAAGAGTACTTATGTAGTGAAATGAAAATTTGAAAAATCCTCTAAGTGCTGTTAGCAAAAGTATGAAATGAAACGTACGCATGCACAAAGAATATGTATAAAAGATAGACAAGGATAAAGTCAAAATGCCATTATATTGTTGGCAATGATATGAACACAAAATCAAAATGTGGGGGCCAATCCACACAGCATCGGCCAACAAAAAAGTTATTATTATTACAGATTCCACGATCAAGACCCTAAATAGATACCCAACACCTGGGCAGAAGAACACAAAGGTTACACTACAAGTCAAATCGCTCACAAGCTACATAACAAAATGTAGTCCGCCTTGAACAAGCCATTTAATGCCTTTTGCCACCACTTCCTTTCCCACCGCTGGTGGGCAGCTTCTGCTTCTTTTCTAGAGAAGTGTCGCTGCCAATAATGTCAACTTGTATTTCTTCAGCGATCTCCTTCTCCTTCGAATGCTTTCCAATAGAGCTTCCTGACCCCTTATGCTTTCTTCGCTTTCAGGAGCTCTTCGAGGACTTGACCACCTCCACTTTCTCTTTCTAGATGGCAACTAAGTCATGCGAAGACTTCAGTGGCTGCTTTATCAGTGTCTCCAGCTCTTTGGCCTCAACGACAGTCATATCACCTTCAAGGGACGTCGAAATATTGTCCAGGCCATGAAATGCCTCAATCTTTTCAGCCTTCGGTCCCGGCTATAAGCTAGGTGTTGATGTGGAGGCAGGAACAGGAACAGACATAATTTCAAAAGATGTAAAGAAAGTAGTATACACAAGTGTCGAAGTAATAGGCACGTCAACAGGAAGAGTAGAGGGACCTATAAGATCAAAAAGAAAAGCATTAAACTCCTCTTGCTCCTGTAGCATAAAATGGGTCCCCGACTTCAAAGGGGGAGTGACCGTTACCCATACCGGAGGTAGGCTCACGGATAGCAACTTCAAACTCATTTCCTTCACCGTCTTTTGAAATCTCCGCCACATAGGGAACAAAATCCAGCCCCGAACTCGTTGGCCGATCATGAGGCTACCCTGAAGGTTCACCCACATCAGAGATTATAGACTTGGTTTGCGTATCAGTGGCAACCATCAGAGCCGCTTTGGCGGTTTCCATCTCTCATTCAGGTCGGAGAATTTCTTGGCCTTAAGCAACGCCTTCTTGGATTGCTTATTGAGATAGGCATCCCGCATCTCCTGATCTATATATACGTCACCGTTCTCGGCAAAACGAAATAGGATTTCCTCCCAAACAAGTGCAAGAGTGCAAGGGAACTTTGGTCCAAGATAAGAGAGACTCCCTTGATGCAACACAGAGTTGACATAAAAAATCAGGATCATCGAGTCTAGTTTCTCCATCTTCCACTCAAAAGTTTTTTGGAGCTCTAGATAATTTGTCGTCGTCATAGCCTTTTCCGTCTCAATTGCAGTTTTGTCAACGTTAAGTTGTGCGACCTGAGCTTATAATCCTGCAATTGTCCCCTGCAACTCCACAATTTTCTTGGCCTGATTAGAGATTTTTTTGGTGTGTCCCTCTATAACCAGATTGTGGTCGGCAGTTGTCTTCTTTTTAGCTTCGATAATAGCGTTGCAGACAACCAATCTACCTTTAGCTTGGCTTCTTCCACATGTGTTTTCTTAATTTCATCTCTCTGGACGATTTCGACTCTCTCGTGTGCATGTTTCATCTCCTGTATCAAGCTGGCAGTCCTCGTACTATCCCAAAGCACTACCTCTTTTTCCTCCTTTGGTTGTTTAATTCTAGCATCCCGCTCGGTTAGCACCTTTTCAAAATCATATTTTTTGGCTTCGAAGGAGAGGATCTCCTGATAGTCATTCCTGTTAGTATCAGCTAGTTGTTTATAGAGCCTCTCCCACTTCTCATCCTGCTCCAAATCAGCCTGAATGCCTTGAAGGTGCAACATATAAGAGTCCTTCTGAATGGGATGAATATCCATATCAAACTTAACACCTTTTAGAAACCAACTTGGACAAGCCGCCTCAAGATTAATTGGGCCTACAACAAGAATGTAGGCTGGTCTCCTACGGGGATGAGAAGGAACAGGGGCGGTAGCAATAGCAGAAGAAGATGAGATGTGCGTTGAAGGCGGAGTGGCGGCAGAAGAAGTGGCAATTTCTTTTCCCACCGAAGTATGTTTCGGAAAAATTTCGGAAGGGTGGGAGCGATGATTGAACTTAGATTTCTTCGATGACTCTTTCCTTTCATTGTGAGACTGGTTTTTCTCGTAACCGCCTTTATATGAGCGATACTTTATCCTTTTCCTCCTGACGACAGGTTTCTGCCTCAAGTTCTTTCCTTCGTCTATATTCTTCCTCCGACTCCCGGACTAGGTGGTGACTAAAATATTGCCTCGAGTACCATTGTGAATCTATGCAATCCTCGAAGTCGTCGTAAAGACCTAGCCCTCTTATCATACCTGAAATAAATCATACATGAGAAACTTCAGAAACACATAAAGAATTGAGCAAATATAAGATAAATATAAGTGAAATCCTAATGTGTCATGTTGTGCATTCCTAAAATGGGCCTAAGACGTCGTCAAAACCTAGAGCAGACGATTGTAGGTAGTGGAACGGGGCTGACTTCAGTTGTCGCAAGCAGAGTTGGACAGGAGGATGGCGCAATACTGCCAGAACAAGGTAGCGTCTTACCAAAGTTGAATTCATCTTTCATGAGGGCATCAAAATCAACGAATACATTGCTGGTGTCTCCAAAATCTACCTTGGCAGCCTTACTGGAGGAGTCATTGTGTTTACCGGCCTCTGAGGCCTTATTTTTGTCATCAGTATCGGAAGGGGGAGAATTCGAATGAACGGGACTAATGCCTGATGTCTCGTCACATGACTCTGAATCCTCACCTTCAGACTCTGATAGATAATAGTCGTTGGCTGTGGATTCATCACTGCTGCACTCAAATTCCCCTTCCTCCTTCTCTGAGCCTATCATAGCTTTCCCTTCTCTCTACATGGGCTCAATTTTCCATTCCTCCTAGATTAGGGACATTCTAGTAGAATCGCTTAGTCTGGCTGCGATACCTTCCTTATAAGTCTCATCGAGCGGACTTTTGAAGGGGCTACCTATTTCATGACCCACATCAAAATTATGTGAAGAAGAAGAAGGCCTCGTGCAAACTCTAGCTCGGTTGGGAGAGGGAGCTTAAAGTTAAGCAATGGATCTGCTCAGAGCTGACAACCCAAATTGGCGCAAGTTCTCGTCAGTAAGCAAGACTCTAGCGCTCCACCCCTCGGCATCAATAGCTTTCAGAGTCTGAAAAATTTCGATAAGATTTATGACTCTATTTTGCCTTGGCATAACTATAAATAGCAATCAATCAATTAGAAACTCTATCACACCACTTCAAAGCTCGAAAAATGTAGAATAAGGAAACTTACCCCCTGTTTTCCATCGACGATTAAATCCCTTGGGGCACCTGACGAAGAAGTACTGCATCTTGAATTGAGATTAGTTTCTTTGTAGAGCAAAATGATCTCCCGATTCTGTTCGGCCTCGATTATAATCAAGAAGGGGTAATCGTATCGCCTCTTGAATTCTAAGAAGTACCACAACTGATTGAAAATCGAAGCATGATGAAATGTCCAGATAAAATGGATATGTAAGCAAGTGAGGATGGCATACCCTTTTGGGTGGAGATGGAATGAGGCAATTCCCAAGTTCGATGTCGTTTTATGAAGAAAATCACTAAAGGGAGGTCCAACTCCATTCAAACACATGGATCGATGGCAAGCAGTAAACCTAAAGGGAGGCATGTGAGCGAACTCATCTTTCTCTAGTAGGCGCACGTCCTCTTAGGGAATTCGATGCTATAAACATGTGTTATGGAGAACCTTGGCGGAGATCACCAACGGGGTTATTTCAGGCGGATTGAGTAAAAGTCAGAAGTTAGGAGGCGTGCGATCCACAATCGGACCAACCGAAACTAGTTGACTGAACTTGGCTTGTGAAGTAGATGACGATTTAGCCTCAGAATGCACCGGACTTTGTCCGCTCGACTTGCGACGTATGGATGGCTGTTTTATTCTGAATGACAGAACTCTTGTCCGTAAAAGGTCATTTTATTCTAGTGACAAATCTATCCTACCCTTATGAATTTCCCTCATCACACTGGAACCCCGGCACAACATTGACTTGAGATTAGCACGCCGGAGTTCAAGTATGAACTAGGGCCAATGCAGTGTGCTATCAATGTAAGGTAAGTTCGGTGTCCAAAGAAAAGCAAACAGCCTATCCCGTGTAGATAGTTCGCTTGTAGTGAAAGTAGAGAAAAAGTTCCCGTAAAATTTTGCTTCCAACTTTTGGTTATACTGCTTGCACGCTTACCAATTATGGATCTATGATCGATAACGGATTCGTTGTCCGAAGTGAGACGAGAAACTCTTCTTTTCGCAGGGACACCAAGCAGGAAATAAGCAAAATGATATAAGCCCATGTTCTTAGGAGAATCAAGGTCAACTGATGAAGTGTTATGCAAGTGACGTCCGCCGATTGGTGACTGCTCGATCCTAGTTCGATAGACGAAGATAGCAAAACGCATCTAGCCTTGGGCCCAAGCCCGAATGTCATTCCAAGAAACAATTCCAGACACGATTTCCCATCTTTCTCCAAAGAACCACAATCAAAACGAAATTTTGTAGTTATCGCCACAAGCTAAAGCTGGGCATTAAATCATCATACCCATATTGCAATTAATAACTCAACCAAGCGAACCCACCTCAAATCAGCATAATGGAACATGAGAAGTCACAAATTGAACTTGGTGAGCTATGAACTAGGTCATAGGCAAGCTAGTGTAGGATTGGCTCGTGTGAAACAAGGCAATAGGGTTGGATACACCTTAAAATTGCACAAAGAAGGTCTGCTAGGATTCGAAGAAGGCGATGGGTCGGCTATGGTTTGGATTCATGGGTCAGTAGCAGCGCGAGATGATGCTCGGGGGAGATGATGGCAAGGGGATCAGGCGGCAAGTCAAGTCAACGTAGAGCAGTTCAAATTGCTAAGAGGATGATTGCCTGAAAGTAAAGGAAAGGCTTGGGTTGAATGAACTACAATGAGTTGGCTAAAGGAAATAAATAGGTAGAGAAAAGGGGACAAAATTTTTCTAAGTACTCAGGTCGCATGCGACCCGACCCATCACGGGTTGTAGGCGATCCGACCGGGCATTAGTTCAAGGAATAATCAATAGGATAAGACGTTAGCGACCCATCTTGCATGGGTAAAAAAATAATAAAAAAATAAATGATAATAAAAATGTATATTAAAATTTATGTACCTTATATATTTATGTACTCAAATAAGAGAGCTTTGTCCAGCCACTTCAGAATCGGTAAATCGCGAATGTTCGTCACTCCAAGACAGGTTGAGGCAAGCAACGATAGCTAGAACAAAAGGAAAATAACCTATGACATTGGGCTATTCTATGTGTAGAGCTCTGATGCAACCAGTTGAAAGTTAATAATTTGAGCATGGAAAATGATAATTTCCAGAGCAAGCCTTCTTTACAATGAAGACATACCCTGGGAGGCAAATGTTATCCTGGTTTTTAACCCAGCAGATACCAATAGTAAGCGAGGCAACCTTGAGCGGAATGAATCAAGAACTAACCGGAGATGTTACAACTAGAGTTCGACAAGGACCAGCTACACGATTAGGGTGACGATAGGAGTCAATGAAGCCAAGAGACCAGCATCTCTGCGGATCAATGATTATTTAAGTATAAGCAGCCAACGACTTGTATCAGCATGTGACTACAAGGATGAGTGGCAGAAAAGAACTTTCCAATTTAAGAATTCAGGATCGACCTTTGACTGGATCAACAGCAACTCATGTACTCCTTAATAACCACAAACAAACAAATTATGAAATACGAGTAAAGGAAGAAGAATTCAGCAGGGGAAAATAGACTAAGTCTATGGTCGCTAGTGACCCATCGACCATGGGTCGCCCATGGTTCATGGGTCACTTGCGACCCAATAACATGGGTCGCTAGCGACCTATGGAGTTTGACAATTTTCGACCACTGAATCTCCCTAGGTCGCTTGTGCCATATCTGAGACCAGAAAATGATGGGCTTGACCTAGAAACCCTCCAACCTCTATAAACATCATACTTCTACAACATAAAAAGGGGCTCCGAAAAGTTGATTGCTGAAGCTCTACGGGGATTATTCTTCAATTTCTCAGAAGAAATAAACCATGATTCTCCAGTGGACTCTGACTTTAGAGATCCAATTCAGCTTGAAATTAGCCAAAACTTTGTAACCAAACAACCTTTGTAATAACCGTCGGCTTATAATAAAACTATATAGTGGATGTAAGCTTCGTTAACAGCTGAACCACTATAAAAAATTTCTATCTACTTTCCTTTATTTTTTTATTTTTTTATTTCTGTGATCTATTATATTGCTCTATGAAGATAGAGCTAATTCTTTCAAATCCAAACCAGGATGTTGGTCCATTTTTTGGGTCAACACTTAGGGTTTACTTCGAGTCGTACCATGGTTCACTTCGAGACACGATTACTCTTGCTTCTGGTTGGCTATAGCGGTTGCTCCGGGTTAGCACATTGGTAGACTTCAGGTTGAGGTAGCATTTACTCTAGTCAATTCTCGAGTCAGCCATCGCTACCATAGGTTGGCATAGTTGAAGATTTCGGCAAAAGCTTAGAACATATTATAATGGTTGTCGGATCGACAAAACTTGGTCAGGTTGGCATGATTGGAAGCGGTCGGTATAGCTTGATCAGTTTGACATGCTCAGAAGGGATCGGCATAGATCGATCAGATTAGCATGCTCAAAAGGGATCGATGTAGCTCGATCAAGTCGGCATGCTCAGAAGGGATCGGCATAGCTCGATCAGGTCCGCATGCTCAAAAGGGATCGGCATAGCCTGATAAGGTCGGCATGCTTAGAAAGGATTGGCAATTCTCAATCAGGTTGACATGCTCTAAAGGGATCGGCATAGCTTGGTCAGATTGACAATCACCATAATGGATTGGCATAGCTTGGTCAGGCCGACAATCACTAAAATGGATCGGCAAAAGCTCAGGTCGGCATAAGGCACGAAGGATTTCAGATCGGTGTAAAAATCCAAGGACTATTGCTCGGCATATCTAGGATGGGCATGTTTGGGGAGTTCGGCATATTTGGAACTCTCGGCATGTTTGGAGCCCGGTTCAACATAATGGGGGCGATCGGTGTAATGGGATTAGCATTGTGGGTTCGGCATATTCGGGTCGGCATTGCTGACTTATCAATGTTGGGCCGAGTTCTCTTGGTGATGGGTCCAAGTAACAAAAGTGAAGTCTAAGTTCTAAGATGCTAGGCTGTCTCCATCTATAAATAGAGGGAGAGGGTTTCATTTTTAGGGATCATTTTTTGAGAACTCAAGGGAGACTCTGCCATCTTTTGTACTCATTTCCTTTTCGTTCAAACTTGAATTCAAGCCATTCTTTGTGGATTGTATCTGTATTAAAGCAATTTATAAAGCAATAAAAAGTATATTCAAAGTGGATGCAGGCAATTAACACCGAACCACTGTAAATTCTGTTGTTCTTGCTTTTTACTATTCCATTGTGCATCATATTGTGTTATTCCTCATTTTCCATTTGCTTTCTTCATTTATCTCGCTACACAAATCTGTTCTAGGGTGCTAGTGATGAATTCTGGTGCTAACATTTTGATGCTTTCACTGAGAGCATTGATTCTCAGGCTGTTAGAATCACCTTTGTTGCTAATGGATTAAAGAAATCCCCCGAAGGAGATCTAAGTTTGTTATCAAGAGGTTGAATATTCTTTTCAGATTTTTCAAAACCTAGGAAAAGAACTCTAAGATGACAAGGCCGCGCACCAGTTCTACCTCCCATAATGTCGATGGTAGTGAAACTACTAGTGTGCAACAAGTAGGGCTAAGCAAATAACGAGCTAATGCAGGTGTGGAACCCATCACCACCCAGAACCTTGCTGATTCCGTTACCAGAGCCTAATTCAATGATCTGATTGTGGGAGCTAAAGGAAAGTAGGAGGCAGCTGAATGAGCAAATCCAGGTGAATGCCAACTTGATCAACCAGATCGCTCAACAGAAGTGTCAAAATACTGGAGGAAGTCCTGCTTCATACTCATCATCCGAAGGCTCAACTTTGTCAAACAAGCTCCATAGGCATAGGCATCGTAGGATTCAAAAGTGTAAACTAGCGTAACGGAGCAATTTGTAGCAAGCCACCGTTGGCAATTCAACAGAACTTATCTTGATCCCTTAACTGGGAGAGTGGTTCCTCAACTACACGTGGGAGGTCGTGTTCAACCTGGAATGTGAAACTTAGGCTTTGGAGCGCATATGGAAACTAGTCAATTGCCTTGCTAGAATGGTAATGAAGTGGATCCTCAGAATGCACGTCTAGATGATAACAGGTCAAGAAGGTGTGAAATGCCCATGAGGCACCAGTCAGAATAATCACATAGGATGGGTCCCGACCTAGCACCGCCAATCTAAACTCCAGATTTATCTGCAATGGTCAGGTAGTTGATGAGGGTGAACCAAGGCTTGACTAATGATGATTGTGGAATCTCAGAGAGGCATACTTTGTTTATCGATAATAGTTTACAAGCTGAATATCCACGGAGGTTCATCATGCCTACAATGCCCACTTACGAAGGAAAAACCGACCCCCCATAGCACATTCTAAGATATGAATGGTTGATGGACTCGGCTAGGGAAAATGACGCAACCAAATGCAGACTTCCCAATAACTCTACTTGGAATCACTACAACGTGGTTCACAAGGTTGCCCTCATGGTCGATCTTCAGATTTAATGAGCGGGCGACAAGGTTCATGGAGCAATTTTGGATCCATGCTACTCAGTCTAAAGATGCGATGTCATTATCTAGTGTGATCCAAGCTCCGGGTGAGTCGTTGAAAGATTATTAACAGAGGTTTCACAATGCTGCTACTAAAGTTAGTAATCTAAATGACCACCATCTTTATGGCCGTGATGAGGAGGGTTGACCTAGAATCTGAGTTTGGTGATTGGCTAGCAGGAAAACTGCCTACTATCTTGGAGCATTTTTATTCAAAGACGAATCGGTTCATGAGAAAGGAAGAAGCCAGGTTGTTGAGAAGGGGCAATGTTGCTGCATCAAGTAGAGAGGCGGTGCAAAGCAACATTGTAGTGAAGCAATCTGGCATGAGCTTTGGAAAGGTCTAGGTTAATGTCCTAAATAAGCCGGAACAATAAAATGGGACCGGAGGAGGAAATCCCTATCGGAAGAGGGAGTATGGAAAGTGGAAGCCGAGAATTCCAACTTATAATGAATATACGCCCCTGAACACATCCTTAGAAAACATTTAACAATCCACCTGTAATACTTTCCAGTATCGAAAGCCGTGTCCGAAGGAATCGACCGAAGGACAAAAGCAAACCAGGAAATACTATCAGTTTCACGAGTCCTATGGGCACAACACTTATGAGTATAGGTACCTCCACGATGCCATAGAAAAATTGAATCGCTAGAAGAAGTTGCAACAGTTTGTTAACAGTCCGCATGAAGGCGGACAGGGAGCATCCGATCCTAGCCTAGGACAAGCTTCACACTGACCTGAAGAGCCCGCTCAAATCAATGGAATATTGGTGACAAACGCGATAGTTAGTGGGCCACATTCAAATGATAAGAGTTGATAGGAAATGGAGTGTTATGCTTGTCCTTTGAGACATGCGAATTTTGAGTGTTGCTCGAACAAGGAGGATGGAACTCTAGCAAAGCAACAACGAATGATGATGGATGATATATTGTTCAAGAGTAGGGATACCGATCGAGTGGAGGCTCCTACTATCGATCCAATGGTCATCTCTGCTTTGATTGGACCCTCGTTTGTGAGGAGAATATTGATTGATTGTGGGAGTTCTATAAATATCACTTCAAAGAAGGCTTATGATCAGATGAAGATGGAGGGTAAGTATCTGAAATCATCTAAAGCCCGAATACACGGCTTAATGGTGTGGCTTCTGAAGTATTGGGTTTTGTTGAGTTGCCAGTTAAGTTAGGTGAAGGTGAATGTAAGAGGATACGGATCTTACTGTTTATTGTTTTGGATGTTGATTCCCAGTATAATGTTTTCTGGACGGACCCGACCTAGCTAATTTTAGGGTAGCTCTGGTCCCTTGGTGCTTAACTTCGAAATTTCTGACAAAAAATGGAGTTGGTGTTGTGTATGGCGATCAAGCAACTGGTCTTGCTTGTTATTTGGCTGAGTCGAGATAAGCCAGCGAAAGGAAAAAGGAAAGGGTATGGACAAATCCGTCCGCATCCAAGTTACTGAAAATTAACAAGTAGCGCCTGAGCCTTGGCATGGGCAACATAGTCGGTTCTATAGAGATTAGATCCAAGAGATGACGAAGACGAACCCAAGGAAGCCAAGGCAACGCTGGTTGAACTGATGATTGACATCACAGACGGGCATGATGATCCGTCATGGGTATTTAAAATAGGATCACAACTCATCCCCTTGATGATGAGGGAGCTTACCGATTTTCTTCCAGCAAATCTTGATGTGTTCGCTTGAACCCATTCCGATATGTGTAGGATTTCATCCTCCATCACGACCCATATGTTGAATATTGATATAAAGTATGTCTCGGTAAAACAAAAGAGATGAGGCATGGACTTGGAGAGGCCTATTGCTCTCAAGGAGGAGGTGAATAAACTTTAAGTCAATGGGCTTATTCGTGATTCCCTCTATCCTAAATGGATATCTAACCCCATACTGGTAACGAAGGCAAATGGGAAATGGAGAACATGTGTTGATTATTCAGACCGAACAAGGCATGTCCTAAGAATAGTTTTCCCTTGCTTAGAATTGATCAGCTGATTGACTCGACAACAGGGCATGAATTTTTGTCGTTTATGGATGTGTACTCGGTTACAATCAAATTTCGATGCACATCCCGGATCAGGAGCACACTATTTTTTTCACAAACGTTGGGTTATACCATTATGTGGTAATGCCATTCGGATTGACGAATGTAGGGGAAACCTATCAACGTTTGGTGAACTGGATGTTTAAAGATTAGATCGGCAGGATGATGGAAGTCTATGTGGATGACATGCTCGTGAAGTCACGATAGTCAAACGACCACATTCGAAACTAAGCGGTGATGTTCGGTATACTCAGATTTTATGGCATGAAAATCAACCCATTGAAGTGATCCTTTGGCGTTGCATCCGGAAATTTTTTGGGCTTCATTATCAACATACGAGGAATCGAAGTGAATCCTGAAAATATTCAAGCCATTCGTGATATACAAGCACCCAAGACTATTAAACAAGTGCAGAGCCTGAACGAGAAGGTCACTGCATTTAGTTGATTTATATCTAGAGCAACCGATAAGTGTATTACTTTCTTTGATTTGATAAGGAAATGGAAAAAGAATTTCGAATGGTCGCAAGATTGTGAAGACGCGTATTGAGCTCTGGTGAGTCACTTGGAGAGACCCTTGTTTTCTCAAAGCCTGTGGACCATGAGGAGGTGTATATTTACTTAGCTATATCCTAGCACGCCATAAGTGCAACTTTGACTTATGAGGAGGACTGAATCCAGAGGCTGGTATACTATGTTATTAAGCGGTTAACGGGGGTAGAAAGAAACTAGCCCAAGATAGAGAAGCTAGGATACTGCTTGGTGATCGCATCGCACAAGCTTCTCCCATGTTTCCAGACACATCCAATCAACATCTATACTGACCAACCTTTGCAGCAAGTTTTCCAACGACCTAAAACCTCTAGAAGGATACTTAAATGAAACATCGAGCTCAGCCAGTTTGACATTACCTATCTGCCTCGAAGAACCATCCAGGGACAAGCGTTGGCAGATTTTATAGCATAGTTAACTGTGCAGGACGAACCGAATGAAAGTGATATGATTCCTGCCATACGATGGAAACTGTACATCGATGGAGCATCCAATGATCATTGTTCTAGGGCTGGTGTCCTTCTTGTAACCTCCGAGAATAGATCGATTTGTTACGCCCTAAAGCTTGATTTCCCTGCTACGAACAATGAAGCCGAGTATGAAGCGTTAATCGCTGGACTGAAGCTTTCTAACGAGCTCGAGGTGAAATCAATCGAAATCTTTTGTGACTTGCAGCTGGTGGTATACCAAGTAAGGGGAGACTACAAGGTGAAGGGACAACGGCTTTCTCCATACCTCACCTGAGTCCAGGAGTTATTAGTAAAACGAGGAAACCGATTCATTGGCAAAATTCATAAGCATTGGGGATGCATAGCAGATGGGCTTAGTTCCCATCGAAACCCTACATACCACGAGTATAAATGCAATGGAAGTTGATCATGTGCCAAAGATGGAAACCGAAAGGGAGACGCAGATGTTCCTATTTAAAGAATACTTATTGTGCGGAACCTTTCCAAAGAAAAGGAACGAAAGACAACAAGTCCTTTGCAAGGTCACATGGTATGTTATGCAGGATGGGATTATGTATCGGCAGAGATTCTCTGTTCCTTTACTCAGGTGCATCGCCCATGATGAGATACAGCGAGTCTTGAAACAAGTCCATAAAGGAGAATGTTGAGACCACATTAGGGGAAGATGCTAGCCAAAAAGATACTTCGTTATGGGTACTACTGGCCGATCATGAATTCGGATGCCTCACTATATGAGCAGATGTGATAAATGCCAATATGCAGAAGTCCCAAGAGTGCCACCGGCAGAAATAACGCAAATGGTTAGCCCATGGCTGTCTGCGATATGGGGAATTGACATTGTCGGGTTGTTGCTGATTTTCAAGGGTTGTGCGAAGTATGCAATTGTCGTGGTCGACTAATTCACCGAATGGGAAAAAGCGGAACCATAAGCTACGACCACCACCATAATGGTCATTAATTTCGTTGTACGAAACAATATATGCTTTTTCGGTCTCCCGTGGACTATTGTTATCGACAACGGAACTCAATTTGATAGTGCTGAATTCAAAGAGTTTTTTTGAAAGTATCATACTGAGAAAAGTTTGCGGTGGCCACTTATCTTAAGGTGAATAGGCATGTTGAAGCTGTAAATAAGATAATTAAATCCATCTTAAAAAAGCATTTGGAAAAGGCTAAAGGCAAGTGGGTGGACAAATATCCAACGACACTCTCGGCATACCGAACCATTCACAAGTCAGTGACTGGCCATACTCCAATCGCCTTGGCCTACGGGGGTGAAGTGATTATACCCGCGGAACTTGAAGTCCCTTCTCATCGGGTAACTTATTATGATCCAAGAACAAACCGAGATCTCTTACTGGAGTCATTGGACTTTATTGACGAGAAGCGCGTGGAGGCTGATTTAAGTGCGGCCACACATCAGCACCAAGTCGCCCGATATTATAATGTAAAAGTCCAGTCAAGAGTTTTTTATGTGGGCGACCTTGTTCTGAAGCGAGTCTTTCCAGTCCCATCACGCATGAGTTCTATATGGGAAGGTCCTTACGTCATCGAACTTAGGCTTGAAGAAGGAACTTTCAAGCTAGTGACTGTTGATGGCATAACACTTCCAATAGCGTAGAATAGCAAGCATTTGCGCCACTATTTTACATAGTTTGTTTCTTTTGCATTCCAATCATAGTTGTTTTCAGTGTCGGCTTTCCTTGTTGTTTTTTGTTTTTCTATATGTAATAAGACAAATTAGTCTGTCCCTATTTTCTATGATGAATAAAAGCTTGAAGTTGTTTCTTCTATGAACTATTGCTGTTTCATATTATGTCATTACGTATCGAGAATAATTAATGCTGACATATGTGAAATATGAACGCGCAAATAAAACTATAAATCGACTAGCGGTATGAAAAATCTTTAAGTCCTTAGAGTGTAGATTAGGCTACTTTGAGTCCCTAGAGCGTGGACTAGATATAAACGATTTGAAAAATTTCTAAGTCCCCAAAGTGTGGATTAGAGTACTATAAGTCCCTAGAGCGTGGACTAGAGTATAAACGGCTTGAAAAATCTCTAAGTCCCCAGAGCATGGATTAGAGTACTCTGAGTCCCCAGAGCGTGGACTAGAGTATAAACGACTTGAGAAATCTCTACCCTGAGTGTGGATTAGAGTAATCTGAGTCCCCAGAGCACTGACTAGATTACAAACGACTGAAAAATCTCTAAGTTTCCAGATTGTGGATTAGAGTACTCTGAGTCCATATAGTGCAAACTAGAGTATAAACGATTTGAAAAATCTCTAAGTCCCCAGAGCATGGATTGGAGTACTATGAGTCCCCAAAGCACGGACTTGAAAAATCTCTAAGTCCCTAAAGTATGGATTAGAGTATTCTTAGTCCCCAGAGCATGAACCAGAGTATAAAAGATTTGAAAAATCTTTGTAAGTCCCTAGAATATGGATTAGAGTACTCTAAATCCCTAGAGCGTAGACTAGAGTATAAACGATTTGAAAAATCTCTAAGTCCCTAGAGTGTGGATTAGAATACTCTGAGTTCCTAGAGCGTAAACTACATTATAAACGATTTGAAAAATCTCTAAGTCCATAGAGTGTGGATTAGAGTATTCTGATTACTTAGAATGCATATTATAGTATAATGATTCGTAAAATCACTGAGTCCCATGTTGCGGACTAAATTATAAGTGATGTGAGAAAAGACTATAAGTCCCAAGGGGCAAATTTTTCCAAGTATCTAGGTCATCAGATAAACAAGAGAATTTTCGATCATTTACTACCCACGGACTCCAGTCCAAGATTGATAAAAGACGCTCAAACCGTTAGAAACAGAATACGATCGTTTGCTACGATTCCGACCTAGCGTCGGTGGCAACTCCCAATGAAATCCACAGAGAAGCTCTAAGACTGAGATAATAAATCATCAACAAACCTCAGGATATTATCCCAACTACTTGGAGTATAAAAATTAATCCGACACTGACATAATTGCGCTTTCAATGATTGACAAAGGAACAAAAATTTATTTACACTCCAAAATTTCCTTATAATCCCTTTGATTGTTTGAAGGCCAAGTCTTTACATCTGCTACTAAAGTGAAAAAAATGAGAAAAGAAAAGAGACTACATAGCTCTAATTTATTCAAACTAAGCAAAATATTACAAGGCTACGACTATTTCTTTGATATTCTGTCTTTCTTCGACTTTTCGTTAGTCGTCTCAGCCAAACTTTTCTTTCGGGACCCCTTGCTCCCCTGGTAGGACATACTTAAGGAAGGAGGGGGAGCTGCCATAGGGACAAACCCGCCAGGAGGAATGAATTATAGTGGCATATTAAGAGGATCATCAATCTCCACCACCTTGGGCTCACTCTTAACTTCGAGCTCGTTTTTTCCTTTTCTTCGATATGCTCTTTCATACTGAACTTGACGGTGTTCTTAGAAGCACTCGCAATTATAACGTCATCCTATTCCTTGGAAAGTAATGGATCTTCGGCTTTATCCTCGTCTAGCGCCCCGATTACTTAGGCATCAGGACCAGGAATGTCTCCAGCAGCTGGTGCCTTGACTTCTCTTTCTTCCTGTTCCGTGATGACATCGCCCGTCGGAGTAGACTGGAGACTAGGATGACCTACACGGTTTCACAAAAGGCAAATGTTAGATTACGGCCGTTATTTATAGAGAACGACAACTTTCAGATTAGAAGTGTTCAAGGTAAGTACCTACATCCGGTTGGCTTTTGATGGTCATGGGAGTACCCCACTCAGTGATTGGATATAATTTATGAATGCCAAGTCTCGTTTTTTCTAGGTCGTAGCCGGCATCTTGCTCGAAAGATTGAGGAGACGAGGTCTTGATCGGTTGAAATGAAGGAACTTTGGACTCAGTGCCAAATGGCCTGACGATATCCTCTTTCTTCTTAGACATCGGGGAATCTCTGCCAAATAGAAGCTTTGCGATAGCCAAGTCGGATTGTTCATTTCCTCGAAGCACTTCTTGTGCGAGCGCCTCTTCATCAAGCTTCACCACGCCCGACTCCGTTTTCTTTATTCGAATGAGATGTCCCAGGCTTTAGCAAGTGACTCGAGATAGTTGTCTCCCAAGAAGGTTAAGTCATGGTGGAGGAGGAGTGAGTCAAACAAACACTTAATTTCCTCCCTATCGAATTAATCGCCGCCTTAATTTGAGAGTCAATCTCCGCGAGTATTGCTTTCTTGCCCTCTTCACGGGCGGCTTCTTTCGGCGCTTCAATCTGGGAGAGTTCCTTGTCGAGCTTCGCCTTCAAGTTTCTTGTTCTCGACGATTTCCTCGCAATATTTCTGTGACTCCGCTTGCGCTTCTATTTTATCCTCCTTTCGTTAAATAGCAGTCTCTCCGGCTCTTCCATATGGCGGGCAAGGGTATCTTTCTCCTTTTGCAGGGAATCTTTTTCTAAAGGCAGAGTGCCACTACGTTAGAGAGCATTATTTAATTCCTTTTTGTGAGTAGCCACTAAGAAACTAACTGCCTCGACCGTGTCTTTGGCATTCATTTTTGCATCCTTAAGTTGGGCTTTGAATGAGAGCAATTCAGTATCTTAATACTTTATGATGTCCTTATCGTGGATGGCCTCTAGCTTTAGTCAGTCGAACTCATGCTAACGTTCAATAGAAACTTCTGAGACTTCTTCAACCATGTGTATGAACACCTCATGTTATGCATATATGTCTTTTACACATGGAAGCGAATCTACTTTGGCAGTTCTAGTGATGAGATGTATAGCAGGGAGGAATTTTAGCCCGTCAAAGCAAATTTTTGGAAAGATGGCTTTAAGCTCAGCTAATTTCTCTACCATAATTGAGTCATGAGCAAGAGCTGGAGGAGTATGTTCTGACGAAGTCAATGTTTTCTTATGGTGCTTACGAGACTACCTAGTGCTGGAAGAGCCGGAACACTGGTCACGGGGAGCGTCAGACTGGAAGCCTCGATAGGTGGACTTATCTCCACCCTGCATAGGGGGATTTGTAAGGTTGCTTTGATATGAAATATGTCCATGAGTTTTCCTTTTTGAGGACGAGGATGATTCTCTAGAATGATAATCTCTCTCCCAACTTTCATATCTCTCTACGTCCTCAAGACTCTGAACCCTGACTTGAGCGATGGAAGATAGAAGAGCAACGAAGGCGATCGAAGTTGTGTGAACGAGTCAATGCACTTGCAAATAAGGTTGAATAAGAATGAGTCAGTGGATGCCATATAAAAATTTGAATGCAAGTGGATGATGGAGTATAAGTGTTTGTGTGTGTCCTAGTGCATCCCCTTAACGGACTGGTGGCTTTTTCTTTACTCGTAGGAGTTTGTTCTCCCTGATTGCGAAGTTACTTGCCTTCGCCGCTTCTTGTGGGAGAATTGTTTCCTTCAGCACCAAGGTTAGCGAAATCATAATTAACAGGTCGCCTGGATAGAAAGGTCAGAAAGTCCCTTCAAGGAGCTCTCCATTTGTTGAGACGACGACACCTTCTCAATGAGAGTTATAGCATATTTTAGGGTCACCCCAGCTTCCCACTTTTTAATTCTATACACCAAGCTCTATTTCTTTTTTGGGAACGCTGCGGCTGACTACTCGTGGGAACTTTAGCTGCTGGCACTTGTCCAAGACTTATGTTTTCATTATTAGGCTCTAGGGCCTCTGTTTCTTTGATCTACCCTTCCTTGGCACCCTTATGGAATCCTTCAACATGGGGCATCACGAGGCCAACTTGTTCTCTCCTCCTATTAGAAGTTTCCCTTGAATCGCTTTACTTCCTAGGAGGCTAATCATGTAGTCGTCTGCAAGTAGCCCAAATAGCGAGAGCAGCTCATCAGTAACTAACAGTTTGATATCTCGGTCTTCTACTGAAGTAGCAGGAATAGCCTCAACTACCTTGGAATAACTAGTGCCTTTGGGCCATGGGAGAACACCTAAAAGAGTTAAAACTTTCAGATGATTAGAGAGAATGTAGTGTAAGTCCTTGAATAAAGGGCCGAACCGGAATAAAACACTTACATCCTTCCAACCACCTTCTCTCGAAACTGGGAGGACAGCGCACATAGAACCACTATTACTTGAACAGGGAAAGATTGTTCCATGCCCTGATTAGAACATAACATCTGGGTTGTGGCTCAAGGAATGCGTAGAAGGGATTATCAACCCGTCATTTAATATTGTAAATATATCGGATGTCCTCAGGAGTTGGCAGTCGGAATAGAACGCTCATGAAGGGCAAGAAAGTGTCGTGAATAAACGCATAATTGTTAGGGTGCAATTGAGTAAGAGCGATTCCCATGTACTTTAGCACTTCACGGATAAAGGAATTGAAGGGTGGCACACATCTGGTCCAACACATGGAATTATTACATACAATGTACCGGTTAGGGTCAAGTGGGTTCGGTCTTGCCTTGATGAAACTAGAACGTCTACGAAAGGAATCCCATGAATGGAGCATAATCGAAGAAGGAACATTTCTTTGATTTTTGAGGCATGTGAACCGATTGGTTTATCAAAAAATAATGGCATCATCCATGGCATCAGGAGTCGGATCAATGATCACAGCAGGAAAAGTTGAGATGTCAAAAAAAGGTCTAACTGTTGGCTTGACGTCTCTACTACGTCTTATTGCTGAATTGGCCTGGGCTTATCGGATAGAGTAGTGGAGCTAGACTTCTTATTTGACTTAGAAGACATCGCGGGAGAGCACTTTGTGTGAATGAATACTTGTGCAAGCTATACTTGAAAGAAAATCGATATTAGAAAAGATAAAAATACATCACCCTGTGCTGTGTGTGAACTAGTGCAGTGGATCAAGCATAAGTGCAAATAGCTTAAAGTTGGAAAAACGAAAGTAAAATGAAAAAGCGTTGAATATTCTCCCAAAAAAACCGTCATGTTGACCATTACGGGCAGCGTAGAAGGTAGTCGGTGGCAAGAGTCTTAGGATCGGGCATTGACATTGTAGGTTATGAAGTCCGTTTCCTGAATTGGTTAGGCTAGTATAACGTTTAAGTCATGTTGTTTGAACTGTGGATTTATTAGTTTGAGTTGAATCCATAGGCCTGTGCAAGATAGGTCATGTCATTATTCATCACTTTGTGCTTGGGCGAAGAGATATGTGATCATAATATTTGGATCACTCAAATTAGGATAGTTTAAATTGTCCATGCTGATCCCAGTTACTTTATGCCGACCCTTGCACCTTGACTTATTAGCAATCCCTCCTCTCTGCAAAACATACCGACCCACTCCTCTATAAGAAACATACCAATCCCTCATTGTTTCCTAAATACCAATCCCCTTCACTAAGCACTATATCGATCCCTATATCCAAACTAAGAGTACCGACTCCTGGTTTTTCTCGTCCCAATGCATAGCATACAACACCGGCCCTATGGTTAAAACGACTATATCGGCTCCTCCTAATATCCTAAACTATGTCGACCCCATCCTCTACCTTATCTACACATATTCCATTTCCACACCTACAACTCCCTTCTATTCCTCATAATCCTTCTTCTTCTCCACCTTATGTCAACTTCTTGCTGGAAACCCAACCACCTATGTACTAGACACCATGCAAGTCCTCGAGTCTATAGCGTGACTGGAGAGAAAGTTCATACTTATGTCGTAGATTTGGCTGGGGATAGCAATGAGTTCGAGTAAAGGAAAGGTCGAATTCGCGTTTGATTGGGGATTAAATGGAGAGGCAGTTCGGATTTGAAGAAAGAGAAATATATATGATGTTGGTGGAATTCGTTGAAAGAGCTCGCTGAAGAGGTAAAATTAAAAGAGTAAAAGTGAAGGGAAGAGAGTGTAAAACTAGACTTTCATATGGGAAGGTGCATACAAACCGGTCTCTTACAAGAGACCCGTTCATCGTATGTAAAGGGGTCGGCTATTTAACATGCCGACCCCAGCCCATGCGTAATGATTGAGGGATTGGCATTCTTATTCCGACCCCTCTACTTTTTAAAAATATATAAAAAAATAATAAAATGGATAAAATAAAGCGATGCATGAGTGAGAAATGATCGTGAGTTTGAGAGAATTCACTATGAATCCAGCCTTTGAAAGATTGTGTGCAATCAAATTTTGGAAAGTTAAACGAGAAAATCTCGAGGTTTTCATAAGACTGAAATTATACATTCAAACAACGCAGGATTTTTTTAGAAGGTTAGTGGAAAACGGTGATTGGTTAATGAATACGACAAGCTCGGTCTTGGAGACAGGGAGATTTTGCTTATTCAAAGCGCATCATATTGTTTACAAGACGCACTTTTGGGGGGAAAATGTTATCGCTGCCTTGGCCCGCTACAAGAAGATTTTGGAAAAGGATGACTTGCTTAGGGTCTACTTCGAGTCGTACCATGGTTTGTATCAGGACACGATTGCTTTTACTTCTGGTTGGCTATAGCGGTTGCTTCTGGTTCACACATTGGTAGACTTTGGGTTGAGGTAGCATTTACTTCGGGGAAATGCTCGGATCAGCCATCGCTACTAGAGGTCGGCATAGTTGAAGGTTTCGGTAAAAGCTTAGAACATATTCTGATGGACGTGGAATCGGCAAAACATGGTCAGGTCGGCAAGATTGGAAGCGGTCGACATAGCTTGATCAAGTCGACATGCTTAGAAGAGATCGGCAAAGCTTGATTAGGTTTCCTGCTCAGAAGGGATCATCATAGCTTGATCAGGTCAGCATGCTCAGGAGGGATAGCATAGCTTGATCAGGTCGGCATGCTAAGAAAGGATTGGCATAGCTTGATTAAGTCGGCATGCTTAGAAGGGATCGGCATAGCTAGATCAGGTTGGAATGCTCAAAAGTGATCAGCATAGCTCGATCAGGTCGGCATGCTCAGAAGGGGTCGACATAGCTTGATCCGGTTGGCATGCCCAAAAAGGATTGGCATAGCTCGATAAAGCCAGTATGCTCAGAAGGGATAGGCATAGCTCAATCACGCCGGCATGCTCAGAAGGGATTGACATAGCTCGATCAGATTGGCAATCACCATAACGGATCGGCATAGCTTGGTCGGATCGACAATCACCATAATAGGTCGGTGAAAGCTCGGGTCAGCATAAGGAATGAAGGATTTCAGGTCGGTGTAAAGAGCCAAAGACTGCTATTCGGCATACCTCGGATCGGCATGTTTGAAGGTTCGGCATATTTGGACTACTCGATATGTTTGGAGCCGTGTTCAGCATAATGGGAGCGATCGATGTAATGGGAATGTCCTTGTGGGTCTGGCATATTCAAGTCGGCATTATTGACTTATCAATGTTGGGATGAGTTCTCTTGGTGATGGGTACAAGTAACTAAAGCGATGTCCAAGTTTTGAGATGTCAGACTATCTCCATCTATAAATAGAGGGGTAGGGTCCATTTTTAGGGATCTTTTCATGAGAACTCAAGGGAGACTCTGCCATTTTTTGTACTCATTTCCTTTTTGTTCAAACTTGAATTCAAGCTGTTCTTCATGGATTGTATCTGTATTCAAGCAGTTGATAAAGCAATAAAGTGTATATTCAAAGTGGACGTAGGCAATTAACGCCGAACCACTGTAAATTCTATTTTTCTTGCTTTTTGCTGTTCCATTTGCATTTTATTCCTCTTTTTTCATTTACTTTCTTCATTTATCTCACTATACAAATCTACTCTAAGGTGTGAGTGACCAACTATGGTGCTAACATGGGGCATAGCATTTATTAGGAACTTGTAATAGAAGTTACTCATAAGAACAGTTAAGCATTTTCCCACTAATGTCAGCATTAATTTTTATCAACTAACCATAAACATTAGTCCAAATCCAATTATCTTCACCCAAAGGATTCCAAAGAGATAATGAACAAAGATTAATTAAGAATAGAAATACCGCTAGTTGGTCAATTTTTTTGGCGTTGTTGTCATAGTTGACCAAGTGGTAGAGGCCGGCAAGTTGAAGCAGTTCTCAAGCATCATAGTGGATGAATCAGTGAATAGGGTAGAAAGGTCCGGTATGGAAGGGCATTTTCTCCAACTTTTATAGCCGTTATTTTCCATTTTTCTTCTCCGTGATCCATTACTCAACGTGGTGATCGGTTACAAATTGTTGAGAGGGTGATTGGGAGCTTTATCAAATATTGATGACATCTCCAGTTCCAATGAAAAATCCTTTGAATTATCTCCAAAAGTTACAGTACCACCATCTTTGTATGTTACATTTAATAACATTTGTACACATCTAGTCATATGTTTGGAGCATCTGCTATTGAGTTTCCATTTCTCCTTGTTATTTTATTTTCTTTTGGCTACCTACAAGATAAAAACAAGTTAATTCGTACCCACTTCTTTTGTTAGGGTCCTAAGTGTTAGAAGGAGACAGTTGCCATACCCAAGAGGGTTTAGGACCTTTTAAAAAATAATTTTTATTATGAACAACATTTTTCAGATAGTTATCTATGTGTTTTTTTTTCTAATTAGTTTGTTATTGGATTTCAAAATCCATATTTTAATTATTTTGTTGTTAGACATATTTTCTATAGTATTTAACTTCTTGAACCTATTATATAGTGAGAAATATTTTTTATGTTTTGAAGATTTATTAAATCCTAATCCATTGGGACTTCCAAATGGTTTTGAAATTTTTATCAAGTTATCCAAGTTCTGCTTTCCATTATTAAATTTCGAAACATTGTTAGTAATATTGTCTAACTTTTCATTAAGATGAGAAATTTCAGACTTTAATGCTTCGAAATCATTCTTTAATATAAGTTTTCTTTTCTAACTTCATTATTTTCTATTTTAACTTTGAGTATCTCACGTAATAATGAGTCATTTTGAATAGATAGATTCTTATATTTCTGTTGTGAAGTTTCAAATTCTTCTTCTAAAATGTTTTTTTCATCTTTTAATAATCCTATTTCAAATTCCATTCGATTAATTTTAGCAACATATTTTTTATTTAATCTTTTTTGGTTTCTCTATATTTGTCATCTAATTCCATGCTAAGTTCTAGAATTTCATTATAAGTAAGATCGGGACATACACCTAGTATTTGCCATTAAACAGACATTAGCCTACTAAGAATCACTATTGATGTCATTGTCAGATGATGACGACGAATTTGAGTCATCCCAAGTTACTTGAAAAGTCCGTTTTTTTTAGTTTCTCAAACTTACCTTTCTTTTTGTCATTATTGAGTTTCGGGCATTGTTTTTTTCATGTGTCCGAAGTTGTCACACCCAAAGCATTTGATCGAAGTTTGGTTGGATGAATTTGAATTTCCTCCATTTTATAATATCGTCATCTTTTTGAATTTCTTGAATTTGTTGTAATTTTTAGCAATAAATACGATCTCATCTCCATCTAAGTTTGAGTCATTATCATTGGCTTGAATTGTTATATATTTCTCTTCATTGATTTTTTATTTTCTTGCCTACAAATTTGCTTCGTATGACATCAAATTTCCTATCAATTCTTCGACTTTTAGTTGAGATAAGTCATTTGCCTCTTCGATGGCCAATACTTTTCCTTCCCATTCATTTGTTAAGGAATTTAAAATACATGTAATTAAATCAAAATCTATGAATTTGACTCCATGTGCCATGAGATCATATTGTATAGTTTGAAATCTAGCGTACGTATCGCCAATAGATTAATTTTCTTTCAATTTATATGAAGAAAATTGATTTTATAAAATGGAAATCTTTGTTTGTTTAACTTTATTAGTGCCTGTATGAGTGATTTGTAGTGTACGCCATATATCATATGCAGTAATGTACAACATGACATGTGAGAATTCATTTTTGTCAAGTGAATAGAATAAAACATTCATAGCTTTAGCATTGTTTATTGATGTGTTCTTTTGAGCATTTGTCTAAGTGATTATATTTTTTTCTGGTGCTACATATATAACTTTTGTTGTTTGCCAAATTTCTAAACCATTTGCTTCCATAAAAATATGCATTCTGTAGACTGGTAAGCATAATTTGATCCAGTGAATAGTGGTGGATGTGCAGTTGATTGTCCTTCTTGAAATGTACTTGCTATACTAAATATGTTTCAATCACATGTTACTGTGAATTGAGATAACCGTTCTTTGATACCAAATGGAAAGATGTATGGTTCGTGTGTTTCTTTCTAATATGCAAGTGTAGTAAGATGCTAGGTTACAGTTAACAGGGTAAAGTAAATAATAGTAAGGAAATAATCACATTAGAGTTTTTATACTGGTTCGGACCTCCCATCCTACATCTAATCCGAGGCTCCTCTTTGGCTTTAACTAGTAAACAACCCTCGCTTTGCTCGGAGGAATAGGCTTGATACAAAAGTTCTTTCTAAGACAAGCATGTGTTCTAGAAAACACTAATTTTGACTGCACAGTACAAATCTTCCTATAATCTCCTTTGAGTAGTATGTGTATGTGAAGCTTTTGATATCAGTAAGTGATAAAGACTAATATGGTATGCTTTAGAAATTAGAGTATGCCAAGAATGTAGATATAGGATTTAGAAAATTCAAGTGATTTAATTCTTAAAATCATTAGTATAAATAGATGATGAAGAGTTTTTGTGAAGAGTAATATCAATTAGAGTTTTATGTTTCAATCTAAAGGTTGCAATCATTGAGAAGGAAGAGAAGCGGTGAAGAGTTATAAAAGCAGCCACTAGAATGAAGCAGATGACCTTTCATTGTATGTTGTTGTTACTCAGCACAGACGTCTGTCAATAAGTTCAGACGTCTAAGCTTATATATATTTTTAATTAGAAGGTAAGCACAGATGTCTGAGTTTTTTAACAGACGTCTAATGTAAGTTCAATTTTTAAAATTAGAAGCTTTAGTCATACGTCTGATATGTAATGTCAAACGTCTGGCATATGCCATTTTTCCCTTTAGCCTTTTGATATATGAGGAATTAAAAGAATATTTCTGTGCAATGTTTATGTTTAAAATCAACTACTAAAGGAAATTTTACAAGTTCTATCTATGACAATCGCAACATTATATTGGATTTTCTAATACTGATGATTTTTCTCCTTTATTAGTTGTCTTCAAGTTGAATTCTGAAAGCTTTTTCCTAAAACTAGATTGAATATGTATTGTGTATGTATGATTGTATAGTTGTTGTCATCGAAATCGTAGAATAGTATTTCTAACAACACTTAGAGGTTAAACGGCTTATTGCATATGCACAATGCAATCGTGCTCCCTACGAAAGTGGATTTATCTATGTTTTTCCTTATTCGAGGATGAATAAAAAGATAAGTGTGGAGGTATTTGATGTGCATGTAAAAATGAAAATTTTTACTCACAAAATTAACCTCATTTTAGTAAAGTAAATGTCATAATTAGGCGCTTTTACATGTTTAAAATCAAATTTCAAAAATGCTTTCAAGTCATCATGCATGCATCTACATGGCAGCAAATTGATAATTTTCATGTGTGAATTAATTTGGAAAAAATTAATCACATATTTTAATTTGTTCTACAGGAATTTGGATTCAACTTGGAAGTGGATTCGTGGAAATATGCATATGCAAGAATTGGAAGCTAAAGAAATGAAAAAATAAAAGAATTCATGAAATCATGGAGGACCCCACCTACCCATTAACTAAAGGGCCGTAATTAAAAGCTAATGCACATGTTAATGGGGATTAAAGGCACATGCACATTTAATGGAGGATTAATTTCATGCTAATGATAACTTGGTGACCGCACTATCTTAAGGGTATTTTAGGGAGTTCCCTAAAAATGGATATCGATTTTAAGCAAATATAAATACCCCTTATATCTCATGTAATTATCTTCTTACCTTTCATGCAAATTGTAGCACAAGACAGTGAGAAATAAAATTGCTTCTTAAGCCTCTTCTTCTTTTTCTACATGCTTTTTCATTTCATGCTTACTTTTATTTACATGCTTTCTTTTGTCTCATGATAGTAGATTGGCTTTCATTTCATTGCAATTGGTTTAGATTTAATTTATGCAAGTAGTTTAGTTCTCTTTTCTTTTAAATAGCTCCTATTTTCCTTGTTTTTTTATGTTGCAATCTACATGTGTTGAAATGATAACAAATATGAGAAGCTAAACCCCTTCAATTAAGTGATAATGAAGCTTTTTTAAATCATGTAAATTCAACATATTTTCTAATTTATGATCTCTTCTTATGCTTCATGGAGATTTAAATGTTGATGTAAGATTTTTAGTGAATTTGACAGCCTATGTTGTTTATCACAAATAGCCTATTCTCACTCAAATATAAACTCAATTTACATTAACATCTAACTAAGTGATTTTGATCATGGAATTAAAATAAAATCGAAATTTAATGATCTATGTTACTAATCAAAAATAGTAAATAGATCATGCTTAAAATAGATTTTGTTTTAATTTTATATTCATTTTCATGACATTTAACAAAGTGGTTTTAGTGGTGTATTAAAGTTTGATGGTTTAAGTTGTGTTAATTAATAACATAAATAGATCATACTTATGATAAATACATCATTAATACTACTAGATTAAAATGAGAGATCATAGATTAAATTTTCTGTTGATTTATGTGAGAGTATGAAGTGGATTTGCCTCTAAATTATCTCTTAATCCCAAATTTTTATTCAATTTTGTTTAATTAGTTATTACATTTTTTAGCTTAAAACAATTTGAAACTCTTTGAGCTAATTTGATTGGGTATAATTTAAAATTAATTTATTACCCTGCGGATCGACCCGTACTTGCATACGTACTAAAATCGTACGCCATGCGCTTGTAGTTTGTAATGATATATTTTTAACGGTGATTTTCTAATCGATATAAAATTATGCCATTATCAACATTTATCTAGATTTTTAATCTTTCTTAGTTTTTAGGTCTGCTATGACACCCCGCACCTCTAGGCACCTTGAAAATCGGACATGGCTAGAAGCATGGGTGGTCGGATGAAATAATAATCCATAACATAGCACAGAGACTAAGGCAACAACATAAAATGATTAAAATATTACAGTGGAAGAAAACTTTCACTAATTATAAATTAATAGCAAAACAGCTTCATCAAAAGCAACATTATCCCAAATTTATTACAGAAACTAAATGTACCAAGTAGTCTCCACCAAAACATAACAAAGTTTGCAATATAGGTCCTCATATACAAAGTAAAGTATGGAAAAGAGAAACGAAATACGTGAAACAAAAGAAACAAAATCTGAAGATATCAACTGCTCCAATGACCCTCCAAACTACAAAGAACTGCAACCTTGACCTACCCTCCTATGACTTGGGGAAAATTAAAAAAATAGGAATGGGTCAGATATAAAATCTGGTGAATGAGAAATAAAATGAAATAGAAAGAATAAAATAGTTTAATTCTAGGTCTCCCCGGATATCGCAGAGGCTGAATAATATAATGCGGTGAATCCTTTTTAGATACAGTTCCTAGGAAGCCAAAGTCCATGGCCACTTTAGGGAAGTCAACCATGCAGTAATACTAAATGTCAATCGGCCTGTCGAACCTGCTTTCCTTACCTATCCATGTACTACAGTGTGAAAATCATGCTCTTCGCCCGTGCATTGTGACTAAATGCCTCGTGTGTCTGACCAGTGCCGACTCAAACAACCTTGCAGGACCTTGAAGTTGCGCTCAGGCTCCACTAAACTGGACTCCTATCCTCCTGTCTCCTTGGTAACCAACATGGACTTGCCTCTATCCAAAGTGTCAGTCCTCCGAAAGAGCGACCACAGCTGGGTCGGCTACGCAAAATCCTCCAACGATCTGATAAAAGAAGCCTACGTTAGGGCACACTTGTCCTATCCCGTCTGTGTCAATCTGCCTGAAGAATCCTACGATTGTGGATGCTATCTATCCTATGTACTAGCAGCCTATCAAAGGTAACAAACATCCTAGCAAACCTATTTGCCCACTCCTAGTACGTACAGACAAAACTATATTTTGGTCTAAACTGCATGAAACACCTATCCAGACCTTTACAAGGTCTGCCTACCAAATCTCTTCCACATTAATTAATTTTACCTTTAGAGTTTACATATAATTTATTTCCATTAATCTTCTTTAAGCCAATTTTACATCTGATTTGGTTATTTCATAATTTTCCTTTTTCTTACTTAAATGGTACTTAAATTTCACATCCGTTCAGTCCGTACGGTTTGTCTGCAATTTTTATGCCATTTTGTTACAGATTTACACTAGCCTTTGGGGTCCATTTAATTTACATTTTTTCCACCCTAATTTAGGTTCTCCTTTTAGAGATTTAATCTATACACAATAGCCACAAACCATTTAATTACACAAAATTCCACTTTTATATTTTTAGGCCACATATGAAACAAACAATTATGCCATTTAGACTTTCCAAATTTGTTCCACAACCATATTCAAAATTATGTAATTATATCAATCAAAACCATAATTTTATTCAAGTAACATATTTTGAATTTATTCAACTAACATGTTCTACCATTATAAATTGAATAACAATTCTAATTCAATTTAATTAAACCAATCTTATTTATGCCATGAAACGTGAATAACAATTTGTTTGTTCCAAATTTCACTACAACAAACAGGGCCTTTAACAGCGTTTTAAAAACGCTATAAAAACTTTTAACAGCGTTTTTATGTATGCTGTATATCGACATGCAGTTAAAAGTCAGGGATATACAATGACAAGAAATAAACGCTGTTAAAACTTTCAACAGCGTTTTATAAACGCTATGGAAGGTTTTAACAGCGTTTTAAAAACGCTATAAAAACTTTTAACAGCGTTTTTATGTATGCTGTATATCGACATGCAGTTAAAAGTCAGGGATATACAATGACAAGAAATAAACGCTGTTAAAACTTTCAACAGCGTTTTATAAACGCTATGGAAGGTTTTAACAGCATTTTATAAACGCTATAAAAACTTTTAACAGCGTTTTTATGTATGCTGTATATCGACATGCAGTTAAAAGTCAGGGATATACAATGACAAGAAATAAACGCTGTTAAAACTTTCAACAGCGTTTGATAAACGCTATGGAAGGTTTTAACAGCGTTTTAAAAACGCTATAAAAACTTTTAACAGTGTTTTTATGTATGCTGTATATCGACATGCAGTTAAAAGTCAGGGATATACAATGACAAGAAATAAACGCTGTTAAAACTTTCAACAGCGTTTTATAAACGCTATGGAAGGTTTTATCAGCATTTTAAAAACGCTGTTAAATGTTTAAGTCCATTTCACCAACCATCAACCATAATGTGTGTATATACACATTTCAAAATTAGCATATTATATCAGTATCACATTTCAAAACATATTATATCAATATCACAATTCAAAATCAACATATTATATCAATACCACATTTTGGACACATATTTGATAACCAACGTATGAAATTTCATATTCAAAATATACAATATTCTTACACCAAACACAGTAACACCGATCCCCTTGCTTGCTGCCTTCCTCCACAAAAACATCCAACATCCTCTGCCCAACTTCAATCCACCTTTCCTCTTGCTCCACATCACTGCATTTGCTGCATATACCACACTACTACAACTACAAATCAACATTACACAGCCAACTCTTCAGCAAACTACCTGCCTATACAACTTCACTGCAGATCACTTCATACCAAAGCACCCTCTTCTGCGTTACCAACCATTTCCTCCACCTCAAACACTTGCAGTCCAACAACCTCTATCACCAATCAACCATCCACATCCACACTTGCTGCCACATTCTCTATTGCTTAAACCAAACACCAAGCTTCGACATCTCTGCATCAAACTGCCATGTTTTCTCCATTCACTTCTGTTCTATTCTACCCTCATCAATACCAAACCATATCAACATTTCAACCATTACCTTCGTCACATTCCCTGTTCAACAATCAACCACATCATCAAATCTGGCTACCTACTCGACTCTTCTCCCACCATCACTGTTACATTTCAGACAGACTGCTGCCATCATCCCCCAAACCTTCAACTGAACACCACCACCATATCACATACCTGTCCCATTCACACTTAACCTGCAGCAAAACAATAAGAACACTATCCACATACTGCCTACAATCCTTCCATTTCTCAACCAAACAGTCACATACAAAAACAAACCAACCTGACCACTGCTTGCAGCACAATAAATTAACTACAACTTCCTCCTACAAACAAGCTACGACCTCCCAAATCTGCATTTCCATCATGCCGCACTGACACCACCATCAACTGACAAACTTCAATCTGTCAGTAGTGCAACCTCGACTCCACTTCAGCTGAAATACCAAAAAACGATATCACCTGAACAACCAGAAACCCAATTCCCCAAATCCTCACAACCGCGACTTCCTTGAAATACCACGACTCCAGCAACCCCAATTTCCTCTAACCATCGCTAGCAATCGATTGCCGCAAATCAGCTTCCCCAATCACCTCGAACAAACTTCACCACCTCCTTGAATAACCTGACCTACCTCTACAATCGCCGCCTCAATTCAAACTATTCCGAAAAAACAAATAGTCGTGACAATCAAATAGTGGTACACATCACTACAATCGCCGATTTCATCTATCACCTGAATCTCTAACAACCTGAATCTCTAACAAAGAACACGCTACAAGCAATTAAAGTTTAATAACAGCAAGCCTGAATGAAAAATCAAAATTTATGCCTGCACACTAAAAAAAAGTATACGCTTGCAAGGCCATGCATGAAGGTAAGCTAGCATTTTGGATTCTTCGAGTTATGGGACCAACTTTACCATTTCCAGTAACACGGCCATCGATCATAGTAACCTGTGAAGATAACATTTACACAGTGAAGAAAAAACAATGCACCAAATGGTACAGATTATTGAAGAAGCATATCCATGTCTATAATAAAGGCACCGTGCTGAGCAAGATAATCTACAAGTTAATCCTTCAGAAAATATGTTTACATTACTGAGAATGAAGATTGTGTGTGTGTGTGTGCATTGGAAGTTGATCATAATTGATGAGAACAAAGGCCAAAGAACTCACTGGGGTAAGCTCTCCCATTGTTCCTGTTGTCCACACCTGCTTATAAAAAATGCTCAAAGTTTAAGGCTTGCACTAAGTAGATAATTTAACATAAATATACTGTAAAAATTTGCATAATCAGTATTATCACTAGGCATTAAATTTTATGAAGTGATAGGATTTATGCAAATGGCAAACCTCATCCGCAGAATGAAATTCAGGTAAGCTGATGCGCCTCTCACGTAACAACAATCCCTCTTGCATCACAAGATCCATAACCTATAATAACAATAACAATAACAATAATAATAATATAAACACGTAAAAATATGCTAGAGATGCAAATGTAAGGGAACTTACAGTTGCACGGGTTATTCTAGGAAGACAGTAATCAGCATGAGGTGTAGATATTTCCCCTTTCTTAACTAGGAACTGCATATAAGCATGTTTAAACATTCATACAAATTGGAGAATCAGATGTATCATTTTGATATAGCATACACATATACAACTAACGACAAATAGTTGTTTTCTCACAATATCACACAGACTGGGAGTCAACCACGAAGATATTGATTCCCAAACTGGGAGTCAACACAGACTGGGAGTCAACAAAGATAAATGTGACCATTTCATTAAGAAAAATCGAAAATTAAGTAATAGTACTTAGTAGAATTTGAATTCAAAAGCACAATAATACTATTTCGTAATTAAAAGGATGGTTGTCTGTGGTCTACTCTTGTTATTAGATTCAAAACCATCACCATTCTGATAATTTGTAAATGAATGAAGCCTTCTACTTCATTTGTTTATTTATTTTGTAAATTTACTGGCAGAACTGCTCTATCCATACCAATCATTTATGCTTTAAATTTGTAGATTTGCAATTGGATACTCTTCATCAAGAATAATTATAAAAGTAAAAGAAGAAAAGTTGCAAGTACCAAATTAAAATCTAAAGCTCTTATAATTGATTAAAGAAAAGCTCTTATAATTGGCCACATTCTCAAGTTGTAAGCTACAACTATGCATAAAAAAATGAAAATTAGAAAGATAAGACAAGGGGTCACTAAAAACATAAGGCTCAAACCTTGCAATGTGAACTGAACCAATTGCTCGTAGCATTTGCAAACTCAACTAGGCTGACGGCTGTTTCTATAGTAAGAAATTAATTATTGATGATTAGCAGGTATAAAACAATTATGAAAGCAAAACAATATGAAAGCAGAGGTTACTAAGTCTTAGAGCTATAATCTACAATCTCAAGCCAATGGTCCAAAGCAATAATCTGCAAAAACATGCCATTTTTAGCAGAAATATTCATGAAATAATATATCTAACTTTATCTTCAACGAAATGGTACAAATAATATTAACAATTTAGTTCTATTATTTATTTTTTGATAGTGCTAAAATTCATTCAGACCTCTGGATATCTATGTTTCTCCTAGAGCTATATGAAAAATATTGGGGCTTTATAAGCATGAAAGACATAGATATTTTCTAGTTTGACACGTTGATCAAACATGTGACTATAAGATGTATAACATGTTAAAGCCTAAGGAGGTGTTCGGACCGAACTAGATGATAATAATTTGGATCAAATAAATTACTAAATAACACAAACTAAATGAAGGACGTTAATTAATACATATTGGCCATTTACTTCAGTAGAGCTTGCTACATATACAATATCTGAAAATTAATTTAAAAATAGAAAAAAGGGAAAAGCCAATCAGCTATAACTTACTCTGAAACTGCGAGGATAAATGGTGCTGATGTCTACCAATTCCTATCCATTGACTACAGCGAGAACTAGGGCTAACGATTGCTCGAGCCTGCAATGGGGACGAGGATGAGGACGAGGGCAAACAGGAATGAGATGGACCACTGCAATGCGGACAAGGATACCGGAATGATGTTGCAATGCGGACGACCACAACGGGGATAATCGAAATAATAATAAAATAAAAAAATAAAAAAAAGGATCATGAATACCTTTGTTTGAGCTAAATTAAAGCAACTCTGGTCATCAATTTCTTTCCTCTTCTTATCCAAAGAATCTTGTTGCAAACTTATCGAAGATTCTTGAATAGCCTCCGATGAATTGTGCAAACTTTACCAAATGATCTCACCATTGGATTAGGAACAGTATGCTTCAGAAATAATCAGGTATATAACATAAAGGAAATTACTTGCTGAAAATAACTAAATAATATTATTAGTTACCTTTGCGTGATGAGAATTTAGGTTACCTTGTGCCATCACAGCATGAACCGGAGTCCCACACGTAGGGTGTGGCTGTGAACCTCTTTGCTTTAGAGGGAAAAGAGTAGGGTGATCAGGTAGAGGAAGATGACAATGCATTTGATAACGTTAAAAACGTCCAGACTGCACCAGTTAGGCCAAATGCAAGCCAATGGGGTCCCGTGGGAATGGCTCTCCTGAGGATAGGAGAGTCTAGGCTTCAACCTACATGCCAAGATCATTTGCTGAACCAAACACTAGGCGCAATTATTGACCGCCGCCCCTAGAACCACCGAATATCAAAGGCATACATAGCAGACATGCTTAAGAGACCGATAGACGATGCTAAGAGTCAGAAAGACAATTAATAGGGATCTGCCCCAAGTCGGACTACTTTTTCCAACGAGATCCTGAATGAAAGATAACCAGACAAGTTTACCATGCCAACCATCCCCTCCTATGATGTGACTAAGGATTTAAAACCCCATTTGTTGAAATATAGTTGGTACATGGACAGAGACAACGCTTTGGAGGCCATACCCTGCCGATGTTTTCTTATCTTCCAAGAAGGCGTTGCATCCGTGTGGTTTACCGGACTTTCCCCAAGATCCATCGCCACTTTTGATCAACTTGCAACAAAGTTCCTTAAAGAGTTTAGACTTCATATTGCCCAACCAAAAGACATCATGTCTCTATAAGGACTAGTTCAAGGGCGCAATGAGTCATTGAGATCATTTATGAACAGATTCAACATGGCGGTAATAGAGGTGATAATCCTAATGAAGAAATGGTTTTTTTGGCCCTAGTTCGCGCTATTCATCCGGAGACGGAGTTCGCGAAATGGATCAAGATGAAACAGCCCACGAACAGGAGAGGTTTCAACCACAAAGCAAGGCAATACTGGAGGTTGGAAGAGGCGTAGGAGCTGGAAAGAAAGGCCACCGGAACAGAAAAAACAAACACTGAACAGAATAGCATGGCTTCTAATCAGAATACATGCAATCTTGGGAATAGCCAAGGGGCCACATGGAAGAATGGAAACAAGAAGAGAGGAAATCAAAACTTTGACAAGAAAAATGGTGTTGGCCATACCGAAAGGTTTAAAGAGTTTGGACCAAGAGATTATACACCCCAGAAAATATTTATCTCGCAATGCAAGAAACTGAAGAGTATAGGAAACCCCTCAAAAATGAGGCAACGAAATAGCAGAAGCGCTCAGGGAAATTCTGCCCCTTCCATGAGACACATAGGCACAACATAAATGAATGCCACCACCTCTAGGACTCATTGAAGGATTGATCTGTGATAACAAGCTTCAACAATATGTAAAAGGCCTCATAAACCTAGCTAGGCTATAGTCCCGCAACCACCTAGAGCAGCAATAAAATCAGGCTAGAACTAGTGACTATGGGTCGAAACGAACTAACAAAAGGCTCATTATCAGAACAATATCCGGGGGACCGCATCCTGCACAAATAAGTTGGGGGAGATGGAGAGAAATGCAAGCTTGCTAAAACATGTCTTGATGGGGTCGTGTTTGACAATAGATGGTGAAACTCCGGTTAAGCAGCAGAAGGTGCTGAGGAATGATATAATATTTCGCGATCGTGATACCGAGGGAATTGACCCACCAACACTTGATCAAATGGTGATAACAGTGGAAATCAAGACCGCAGTTGTCTGACGAGTGTTGGTTGACAGTTGCAGCTCTTTTAATATACTTTTCAAGCGTACTTTCGATCAGATGAAGTTAGGTATAAAAAGTGTATCTAGCTGCCAAACAAAGATCCAGGGACTTACTGGAGAACCTAAGCAGCCAATGGGAGCCATTGACCTACTTGTAGAGCTCGAAGAGGGGGAACTATGAGTCACGCTCATTTATTATTTGGTTATTAAAGATGAGATGTCAGCATATAATGCATTTCTATTAAGGCCTGCATTAGCCGACTTCAAGATAGCACTGGCTCAATGGTGCCTCACGATGAAAATTCCAACCGAGCACGGAGTCGGGATTGTGAAATGAGGCCAAAACATGGCTAGAGAGTGTTATATTGTAGAATTACGTGAATCTAAAAGGAGGGAGAAAGGAAAGGATGTGGGGAAAGCTCTCCACATCTATGAACCCTCTAAATAGCAACTATAGAACCGCCCCGGCGTAGGGACCATAGCCGATTGGACAAGGCTTTGGACCCTAAGAAGAAGGGCTCAGGGGAGAATAGGATGGCACCAGTTGAACTGACGATGTCTGTACTAGTTAGTACGGATGACCACATGTGGGCCTTGAGAATCGGGTTGCAGCTTGGAAATAAGAAGCGATCAGAGTTGACCAAATTCCTTCACGCCAACTTAGATGTTTTTGCCTGGATGCATGCTGATATGTGTGGAGTATGCCTGAAATTGCCTATCACACCTTTAACATTGTTCCCAAATTCATTCTAGTGAAGAAAAAAAGGCGTAGCTTGGGCCATGAACGGTCCAAGGCATTGAGAGAAGAGGTGGATAAGCTAATGGCCAATGGCTTCATTCGAGATGCAACCTACCTCGAATGGGTATCAAACCCAATACTAGTCAAGAAGTCTAATGGAAAACGGCGAACCTGCATTGATTTTTCAGACCTCAATAAAGCCTGTCCAAAGGATAGCTTCCCACTACCCAGAATTGATCAACTGGTGGATAGGACAACGGGACATGAATTGCTGTCATTTATGGATGCATACTCAGGCTATAACCAGATCCTAATGCACGAAACAGATCAAGAATATACCATCTTCTTCACTAACTTAGGGTTATACTGCTATAGAGTGATGCCATTTGGTCTAAAGAATGCAGGGGCCATATATCAAAGGCTAGTGAATACTATGTTTAAGCGCCAGATCAGGAAAACTATGGAAGTTTATGTGGACGATATGTTAGTCAAATCCCGAGTAGTTGCTAACCACCTAGATAATCTTGTTGAGATGTTTAAAATACTTCGTAAGTATGGGATGAAGCATAACCCACTTAAATGTCATGTTGGGGTGCTTCCGCGAAATTCTTGGGGGTCATAGTGAGTGCCCAGGGCATTGAAGCAAATCCGAAGCAAATAGCGGCATTACGTGAAGTCCAAGCCACTAAGAATAAGAGAGAACTTCAAAGTTTGAATGGAAAAGTCACAGCACTAAGACGTTTTATCACAAAAGCTACAGACAAGTGTATACCATTCTTTGATGCGCTAAAGAAGGGAAAGAAAAACTTTGAATGGGGTGAAGCTTGTCAAACATCCTTCGAGGAACTGCTGCGACATACGGTAACTCCTTTGATCTTATCAAAACTAGTCGATGAAGAAGATTTATTCATTTACTTAGCAATTTCCCCGTACACATTGAGCGCAGCTCTCGTATGGGAAGAAGGGAGGATCCAACGACCTATGTGCTTCATAAGCAAGCGATTCACCGGAGCCGAGAAGAATTACCTGAAATTAGAGAAGCAAGCATACTGCCTTTTGATCGCATCTCGAAAATTGCGGTCGTACTTCCAGGCTCATCCAATTAAAGTATTGACCGACCAGCTATAAAAACAAGTTTTATACCGACCAAAAACATCCGAGTGATTACTTAAGTGGAACATTGAGTTGAGTCAATATAATATCGCTTACCACCCAAGGAAGGCAATCAATGGGCAAGCGCTGGCTGATTTCATTGCTGAGTTTACAATAAGGAACGATGAAGAGGAAGTTTAGTCGCAAGTAGACACACAGTGGAAGTTTTTGTCGATGGAGCATCGAAACTCCAGTTGGGCGTAGGTGTAGTGCTTGAAATCCTCGAGGGGCGGGCAATTAGCTATGCTCTACGTTTGGAATACCCTGCCACGAACAACGACGCAGAATACAAAGCACTGATCACATGGCTGAAGGTTGTGAAGGAACTCAAGATAAAATCCGTTTGTATATATATTGAATCCCAATGGGTTGTGTGTAAAGTGAAAGGAGTGTTTCAGGCGCACGGCGAGAATTTGGCTCCATACCTCTCCAAAGTGCAAGAGCTACTGAGCGACATCAAACATTACACCATAACCCACATAATGTTGCAGCAAAACACCAAGGCAGACTTTTTAGCCAAGTTGGCACGCTCTGAAGAAGCCAGTCGTGAGAGCTATCCTAGTCAAAACCCTAACCAATCCAAGCATTAACGAAATGGATGTAGAATGGATTCTCGAGACCTCTGTGGAACCAAACATGTGGATGATACCAATAAAAGACCAATAAAAGATTATCTTATGGCAGGAACTCTTCCGACAGACCGAAACCAGTGAAATAAATTACTCAGGAAGGTGTAGCGGTTAATGATACATGATGGAATACTCTATCGAAGGCGATTCTCAACCCCTCTTCTCAGGTGTCTGACCGAAGATTAAGCACACCAAATCCTAGAAGAAGTGCACGAAGGCGGGTGCAAAGACCACACTGGAGGCAGACTCTAGCAAAGAAAGTTCTTCTATATCGGTATTTCTAGCCAACAGTAAACTTCGCTGTCGTAGATCATGCCAGTAGATGTGATTGCTGTCAGAGTTATAGCAAGATTTAGAGAACTCCATCAACAGAGCTAACATAAATAGTCATCCCACGGCCTTTTGCGATATGGGGGATCGATTTGATTTGCGTCCTTCCGATGGCAAAGTGAGGAGCCACATATGTAATAGTGGCCATAGATTGTTTCATGAAATGGGTCGAAGCGAAACTGCTGACCCCCATAACCACAAAGAAAGTTATTAACTTCGTTATTAGGAATATCATTTGCAGGTTTGGCGTGCCACAGAAAATGATCACTGATAATGGAACACAATTCGAAAGCGCCGAGTTCAAGGACTTCTACAAGCGCTTCTGGATTGAGATGAGATTTTCTGCAGTGGCTCATCTGTAGGCAAACAAGAAAGTGGAGGCAATAAAAAAGATCATCTAGTCCACCATCAAAAAGCGATTGACAAAAGCAAAGGGAAACAGGGTTGATATGCTTCCACTCGCAATATGGGCTTACAGAACAACACATAAAGCTGCTACTGGCCATACTCTGTTCACGTTGGCGTATGGTTTAGAGGCGATGATTCATGTCGAACTAGAAGTCCCCTCTCACCGAATGCTAAATTTCAACCAAAAACAAAATGAGAAACTCCTACTCGAATCACTTGACATGGTTGATGAAAAGAGATAGGAAGCAGAATTGAGAAACGTTGCCCACCAAAAATGGGTCACACGATACTTCAACTCCAAAGTTCATAGTCAAACCCTCAAAGTTAGCGATCTCATGCTCAAGCGAGTTTACTCGGTCGTAGAAGCCTTCGGTCCAAATTGGGAAGGGCCATTCATCAAAAGCTTGGTGATGGGACCTTCAAGCTGATGACTGTTGATGGGATCGCGATTCCTAGAGCTTGGAACAGCGAACCGCTCGGTCGATATTTCATTAAAAGCAACTTTATGTATTTACTGATTTTCCGACAAATAAGCCATTATGGAAATGCCGGTGGCACTGTAAATAGGCGAAGATTTTGCCATGCTTTTCTTAATAAAGTCTGCTTATTAAATCATTCAAATTATGTGCCTAATAATTACCCGACGAGGCGGCGAGAGTAAACCAACTTAAACCATTGGATCGGCGGAACCTGATCCTGGCCCTTTGAGAAATGATGCCACCCTAGCTGCATCAGAAGGGCCACGATCCCAAGTTTCTCACGTCATCCAGCAATAAGGCAAGGCCAAAAAATTTCAAAACCTAGATTCTTGTGTTGCCTGGAGATAGGAACGCTGAGAAGCCTCAGATTCAAGTTTCTCGCATCGCCCTGAGATAGACGACACCGAGGAACTTAAGACACAAGCTTCTCTCATTGCCTAGAGATAAACAAAGCCATGGAGCACCAGATTCAAGTTTCTCTACATAGCCCAGAGATAGGCGATGTCGAGGATTTTAAGACGCAAGCTTCTCGCATTCCTCAGAAGTGGGCAACACTGAGGAGCCCCAGATTCATGTTTCTCACATCGTTCGGAGATAGGCGATGTCAAGGAACTCAAAATGCAAGCTTCTCGCATAGCCTAGAGATAAGCAACGTCGAAGAGCCTTAAATTCAAGTTTCTCGCATTGCTCGAAGATAGGAGATGCCGAGGAACTCAAGACGCAAGCTTCTCGCATTGCCTAGAGATTGGCAATGCCGAGGAGCCCCGGATTCAAGTTTCTCGCATCGCCTGGAGATAGGCGGCGCCGAGGAACTCAAGACGCAAGTTTCTCGCATTGCCCAGACATAGGCAACATTGAGGAGCTCCAGATTCAAGTTACTCGCATCACCTGGAGAAATACGACACCGAGGAACTCAAGACACAAGCTTCTCGCATTGCTAGGAGATAGGCAACGCCAAGGAGCCCCAGATTCAAGTTTCTCGCGTCGCACGAAGATGGAAGATGCCAAGAACTCAAGATGCAAGTTACTTGCGTTCCCTGGAGATATGCAACGTTGAGAAGCCCCAGATTCAAGCTTCTTGCATGGCCCGAAGATAAAAAACAACGAGGAACTCTAAATTTCTAGCTTCTAGCATCGCCCGTAGATAGGCATCATCGAGGGAACCCAACAATTCACGCTACTCGGAAACAAGCAGTGTAAGCAACCCCAGAAGCCGCGCACTCGAGGGGAAACTTCTCACGTTGCTCGAAAGCTTTGGATATTTGGAGTTTGTTTAGAGTGAACAGCTCTGTGAATCGGGGGCATATACCTGCATAAAGACAAAATCACCTAAATGCAAAGGGTCCACAAGTCCTGTCACTTCAAACGATAATAAACTCACTAGTTTTATCTCAAAAGTTAACAAGAATCCTAAGCGAGAGTCAACTTCCTAAGGAAAATTTGTAAATTTCCAAGAGACAACATAGTTAAAGAGTACTTATGTAGTGAAATGAAAATTTGAAAAATCCTCTAAGTGCTGTTAGCAAAAGTATGAAATGAAACGTACGCATGCACAAAGAATATGTATAAAAGATAGACAAGGATAAAGTCAAAATGCCATTATATTGTTGGCAATGATATGAACACAAAATCAAAATGTGGGGGCCAATCCACACAGCATCGGCCAACAAAAAAGTTATTATTATTACAGATTCCACGATCAAGACCCTAAATAGATACCCAACACCTGGGCAGAAGAACACAAAGGTTACACTACAAGTCAAATCGCTCACAAGCTACATAACAAAATGTAGTCCGCCTTGAACAAGCCATTTAATGCCTTTTGCCACCACTTCCTTTCCCACCGCTGGTGGGCAGCTTCTGCTTCTTTTCTAGAGAAGTGTCGCTGCCAATAATGTCAACTTGTATTTCTTCAGCGATCTCCTTCTCCTTCGAATGCTTTCCAATAGAGCTTCCTGACCCCTTATGCTTTCTTCGCTTTCAGGAGCTCTTCGAGGACTTGACCACCTCCACTTTCTCTTTCTAGATGGCAACTAAGTCATGCGAAGACTTCAGTGGCTGCTTTATCAGTGTCTCCAGCTCTTTGGCCTCAACGACAGTCATATCACCTTCAAGGGACGTCGAAATATTGTCCAGGCCATGAAATGCCTCAATCTTTTCAGCCTTCGGTCCCGGCTATAAGCTAGGTGTTGATGTGGAGGCAGGAACAGGAACAGACATAATTTCAAAAGATGTAAAGAAAGTAGTATACACAAGTGTCGAAGTAACAGGCACGTCAACAGGAAGAGTAGAGGGACCTATAAGATCAAAAAGAAAAGCATTAAACTCCTCTTGCTCCTGTAGCATAAAATGGGTCCCCGACTTCAAAGGGGGAGTGACCGTTACCCATACCGGAGGTAGGCTCACGGATAGCAACTTCAAACTCATTTCCTTCACCGTCTTTTGAAATCTCCGCCACATAGGGAACAAAATCCAGCCCCGAACTCATTGGCCGATCATGAGGCTACCCTGAAGGTTCACCCACATCAGAGATTATAGACTTGGTTTGCGTATCAGTGGCAACCATCAGAGCCGCTTTGGCGGTTTCCATCTCTCATTCAGGTCGGAGAATTTCTTGGCCTTAAGCAACGCCTTCTTGGATTGCTTATTGAGATAGGCATCCCGCATCTCCTGATCTATATATACGTCACCGTTCTCGGCAAAACGAAATAGGATTTCCTCCCAAACAAGTGCAAGAGTGCAAGGGAACTTTGGTCCAAGATAAGAGAGACTCCCTTGATGCAACACAGAGTTGACATAAAAAATCAGGATCATCGAGTCTAGTTTCTCCATCTTCCACTCAAAAGTTTTTTGGAGCTCTAGATAATTTGTCGTCGTCATAGCCTTTTCCGTCTCAATTGCAGTTTTGTCAACGTTAAGTTGTGCGACCTGAGCTTATAATCCTGCAATTGTCCCCTGCAACTCCACAATTTTCTTGGCCTGATTAGATATTTTTTTGGTGTGTCCCTCTATAACCAGATTGTGGTCGGCAGTTGTCTTCTTTTTAGCTTCGATAATAGCGTTGCAGACAACCAATCTACCTTTAGCTTGGCTTCTTCCACATGTGTTTTCTTAATTTCATCTCTCTGGACGATTTCGACTCTCTCGTGTGCATGTTTCATCTCCTGTATCAAGCTGGCAGTCCTCGTACTATCCCAAAGCACTACCTCTTTTTCCTCCTTTGGTTGTTTAATTCTAGCATCCCGCTCGGTTAGCACCTTTTCAAAATCATATTTTTTGGCTTCGAAGGAGAGGATCTCCTGATAGTCATTCCTGTTAGTATCAGCTAGTTGTTTATAGAGCCTCTCCCACTTCTCATCCTGCTCCAAATCAGCCTGAATGCCTTGAAGGTGCAACATATAAGAGTCCTTCTGAATGGGATGAATATCCATATCAAACTTAACACCTTTTAGAAACCAACTTGGACAAGCCGCCTCAAGATTAATTGGGCCTACAACAAGAATGTAGGCTGGTCTCCTACGGGGATGAGAAGGAACAGGGGCGGTAGCAATAGCAGAAGAAGATGAGATGTGCGTTGAAGGCGGAGTGGCGGCAGAAGAAGTGGCAATTTCTTTTCCCACCGAAGTATGTTTCGGAAAAATTTCGGAAGGGTGGGAGCGATGATTGAACTTAGATTTCTTCGATGACTCTTTCCTTTCATTGTGAGACTGGTTTTTCTCGTAACCGCCTTTATATGAGCGATACTTTATCCTTTTCCTCCTGACGACAGGTTTCTGCCTCAAGTTCTTTCCTTCGTCTATATTCTTCCTCCGACTCCCGGACTAGGTGGTGACTAAAATATTGCCTCGAGTACCATTGTGAATCTATGCAATCCTCGAAGTCGTCGTAAAGACCTAGCCCTCTTATCATACCTGAAATAAATCATACATGAGAAACTTCAGAAACACATAAAGAATTGAGCAAATATAAGATAAATATAAGTGAAATCCTAATGTGTCATGTTGTGCATTCCTAAAATGGGCCTAAGACGTCGTCAAAACCTAGAGCAGACGATTGTAGGTAGTGGAACGGGGCTGACTTCAGTTGTCGCAAGCAGAGTTGGACAGGAGGATGGCGCAATACTGCCAGAACAAGGTAGCGTCTTACCAAAGTTGAATTCATCTTTCATGAGGGCATCAAAATCAACGAATACATTGCTGGTGTCTCCAAAATCTACCTTGGCAGCCTTACTGGAGGAGTCATTGTGTTTACCGGCCTCTGAGGCCTTATTTTTGTCATCAGTATCGGAAGGAGGAGAATTCGAATGAACGGGACTAATGCCTGATGTCTCGTCACATGACTCTGAATCCTCACCTTCAGACTCTGATAGATAATAGTCGTTGGCTGTGGATTCATCACTGCTGCACTCAAATTCCCCTTCCTCCTTCTCTGAGCCTATCATAGCTTTCCCTTCTCTCTACATGGGCTCAATTTTCCATTCCTCCTAGATTAGGGACATTCTAGTAGAATCGCTTAGTCTGGCTGCGATACCTTCCTTATAAGTCTCATCGAGCGGACTTTTGAAGGGGCTACCTATTTCATGACCCACATCAAAATTATGTGAAGAAGAAGAAGGCCTCGTGCAAACTCTAGCTCGGTTGGGAGAGGGAGCTTAAAGTTAAGCAATGGATCTGCTCAGAGCTGACAACCCAAATTGGCGCAAGTTCTCGTCAGTAAGCAAGACTCTAGCGCTCCACCCCTCGGCATCAATAGCTTTCAGAGTCTGAAAAATTTCGATAAGATTTATGACTCTATTTTGCCTTGGCATAACTATAAATAGCAATCAATCAATTAGAAACTCTATCACACCACTTCAAAGCTCGAAAAATGTAGAATAAGGAAACTTACCCCCTGTTTTCCATCGACGATTAAATCCCTTGGGGCACCTGACGAAGAAGTACTGCATCTTGAATTGAGATTAGTTTCTTTGTAGAGCAAAATGATCTCCCGATTCTGTTCGGCCTCGATTATAATCAAGAAGGGGTAATCGTATCGCCTCTTGAATTCTAAGAAGTACCACAACTGATTGAAAATCGAAGCATGATGAAATGTCCAGATAAAATGGATATGTAAGCAAGTGAGGATGGCATACCCTTTTGGGTGGAGATGGAATGAGGCAATTCCCAAGTTCGATGTCGTTTTATGAAGAAAATCACTAAAGGGAGGTCCAACTCCATTCAAACACATGGATCGATGGCAAGCAGTAAACCTAAAGGGAGGCATGTGAGCGAACTCATCTTTCTCTAGTAGGCGCACGTCCTCTTAGGGAATTCGATGCTATAAACATGTGTTATGGAGAACCTTGGCGGAGATCACCAACGGGGTTATTTCAGGCGGATTGAGTAAAAGTCAGAAGTTAGGAGGCGTGCGATCCACAATCGGACCAACCGAAACTAGTTGACTGAACTTGGCTTGTGAAGTAGATGACGATTTAGCCTCAGAATGCACCGGACTTTGTCCGCTCGACTTGCGACGTATGGATGGCTGTTTTATTCTGAATGACAGAACTCTTGTCCGTAAAAGGTCATTTTATTCTAGTGACAAATCTATCCTACCCTTATAAATTTCCCTCATCACACTGGAACCCCGGCACAACATTGACTTGAGATTAGCACGCCGGAGTTCAAGTATGAACTAGGGCCAATGCAGTGTGCTATCAATGTAAGGTAAGTTCGGTGTCCAAAGAAAAGCAAACAGCCTATCCCGTGTAGATAGTTCGCTTGTAGTGAAAGTAGAGAAAAAGTTCCCGTAAAATTTTGCTTCCAACTTTTGGTTATACTGCTTGCACGCTTACCAATTATGGATCTATGATCGATAACGGATTCGTTGTCCGAAGTGAGACGAGAAACTCTTCTTTTCGCAGGGACACCAAGCAGGAAATAAGCAAAATGATATAAGCCCATGTTCTTAGGAGAATCAAGGTCAACTGATGAAGTGTTATGCAAGTGACGTCCGCCGATTGGTGACTGCTCGATCCTAGTTCGATAGACGAAGATAGCAAAACGCATCTAGCCTTGGGCCCAAGCCCGAATGTCATTCCAAGAAACAATTCCAGACACGATTTCCCATCTTTCTCCAAAGAACCACAATCAAAACGAAATTTTGTAGTTATCGCCACAAGCTAAAGCTGGGCATTAAATCATCATACCCATATTGCAATTAATAACTCAACCAAGCGAACCCACCTCAAATCAGCATAATGGAACATGAGAAGTCACAAATTGAACTTGGTGAGCTATGAACTAGGTCATAGGCAAGCTAGTGTAGGATTGGCTCGTGTGAAACAAGGCAATAGGGTTGGATACACCTTAAAATTGCACAAAGCAGGTCTGCTAGGATTCGAAGAAGGCGATGGGTCGGCTATGGTTTGGATTCATGGGTCAGTAGCAGCGCGAGATGATGCTCGGGGGAGATGATGGCAAGGGGATCAGGCGGCAAGTCAAGTCAACGTAGAGCAGTTCAAATTGCTAAGAGGATGATTGCCTGAAAGTAAAGGAAAGGCTTGGGTTGAATGAACTACAATGAGTTGGCTAAAGGAAATAAATAGGTAGAGAAAAGGGGACAAAATTTTTCTAAGTACTCAGGTCGCATGCGACCCGACCCATCACGGGTTGTAGGCGATCCGACCGGGCATTAGTTCAAGGAATAATCAATAGGATAAGACGTTAGCGACCCATCTTGCATGGGTAAAAAAATAATAAAAAAATAAATGATAATAAAAATGTATATTAAAATTTATGTACCTTATATATTTATGTACTCAAATAAGAGAGCTTTGTCCAGCCACTTCAGAATCGGTAAATCGCGAATGTTCGTCACTCCAAGACAGGTTGAGGCAAGCAACGATAGCTAGAACAAAAGGAAAATAACCTATGACATTGGGCTATTCTATGTGTAGAGCTCTGATGCAACCAGTTGAAAGTTAATAATTTGAGCATGGAAAATGATAATTTCCAGAGCAAGCCTTCTTTACAATGAAGACATACCCTGGGAGGCAAATGTTATCCTGGTTTTTAACCCAGCAGATACCAATAGTAAGCGAGGCAACCTTGAGCGGAATGAATCAAGAACTAACCGGAGATGTTACAACTAGAGTTCGACAAGGACCAGCTACACGATTAGGGTGACGATAGGAGTCAATGAAGCCAAGAGACCAGCATCTCTGCGGATCAATGATTATTTAAGTATAAGCAGCCAACGACTTGTATCAGCATGTGACTACAAGGATGAGTGGCAGAAAAGAACTTTCCAATTTAAGAATTCAGGATCGACCTTTGACTGGATCAACAGCAACTCATGTACTCCTTAATAACCACAAACAAACAAATTATGAAATACGAGTAAAGGAAGAAGAATTCAGCAGGGGAAAATAGACTAAGTCTATGGTCGCTAGTGACCCATCGACCATGGGTCGCCCATGGTTCATGGGTCACTTGCGACCCAATAACATGGGTCGCTAGCGACCTATGGAGTTTGACAATTTTCGACCACTGAATCTCCCTAGGTCGCTTGTGCCATATCTGAGACCAGAAAATGATGGGCTTGACCTAGAAACCCTCCAACCTCTATAAACATCATACTTCTACAACATAAAAAGGGGCTCCGAAAAGTTGATTGCTGAAGCTCTACGGGGATTATTCTTCAATTTCTCAGAAGAAATAAACCATGATTCTCCAGTGGACTCTGACTTTAGAGATCCAATTCAGCTTGAAATTAGCCAAAACTTTGTAACCAAACAACCTTTGTAATAACCGTCGGCTTATAATAAAACTATATAGTGGATGTAAGCTTCGTTAACAGCTGAACCACTATAAAAAATTTCTATCTACTTTCCTTTATTTTTTTATTTTTTTATTTCTGTGATCTATTATATTGCTCTATGAAGATAGAGCTAATTCTTTCAAATCCAAACCAGGATGTTGGTCCATTTTTTGGGTCAACACTTAGGGTTTACTTCGAGTCGTACCATGGTTCACTTCGAGACACGATTACTCTTGCTTCTGGTTGGCTATAGCGGTTGCTCCGGGTTAGCACATTGGTAGACTTCAGGTTGAGGTAGCATTTACTCTAGTCAATTCTCGAGTCAGCCATCGCTACCATAGGTTGGCATAGTTGAAGATTTCGGCAAAAGCTTAGAACATATTATAATGGTTGTCGGATCGACAAAACTTGGTCAGGTTGGCATGATTGGAAGCGGTCGGTATAGCTTGATCAGTTCGACATGCTCAGAAGGGATCGGCATAGATCGATCAGATTAGCATGCTCAAAAGGGATCGATGTAGCTCGATCAAGTCGGCATGCTCAGAAGGGATCGGCATAGCTCGATCAGGTCCGCATGCTCAAAAGGGATCGGCATAGCCTGATAAGGTCGGCATGCTTAGAAAGGATTGGCAATGCTCAATCAGGTTGACATGCTCTAAAGGGATCGGCATAGCTTGGTCAGATTGACAATCACCATAATGGATTGGCATAGCTTGGTCAGGCCGACAATCACTAAAATGGATCGGCAAAAGCTCAGGTCGGCATAAGGCACGAAGGATTTCAGATCGGTGTAAAAATCCAAGGACTATTGCTCGGCATATCTAGGATGGGCATGTTTGGGGAGTTCGGCATATTTGGAACTCTCGGCATGTTTGGAGCCCGGTTCAACATAATGGGGGCGATCGGTGTAATGGGATTAGCATTGTGGGTTCGGCATATTCGGGTCGGCATTGCTGACTTATCAATGTTGGGCCGAGTTCTCTTGGTGATGGGTCCAAGTAACAAAAGTGAAGTCTAAGTTCTAAGATGCTAGGCTGTCTCCATCTATAAATAGAGGGAGAGGGTTTCATTTTTAGGGATCATTTTTTGAGAACTCAAGGGAGACTCTGCCATCTTTTGTACTCATTTCCTTTTCGTTCAAACTTGAATTCAAGCCATTCTTTGTGGATTGTATCTGTATTAAAGCAATTTATAAAGCAATAAAAAGTATATTCAAAGTGGATGCAGGCAATTAACACCGAACCACTGTAAATTCTGTTGTTCTTGCTTTTTACTATTCCATTGTGCATCATATTGTGTTATTCCTCATTTTCCATTTGCTTTCTTCATTTATCTCGCTACACAAATCTGTTCTAGGGTGCTAGTGATGAATTCTGGTGCTAACATTTTGATGCTTTCACTGAGAGCATTGATTCTCAGGCTGTTAGAATCACCTTTGTTGCTAATGGATTAAAGAAATCCCCCGAAGGAGATCTAAGTTTGTTATCAAGAGGTTGAATATTCTTTTCAGATTTTTCAAAACCTAGGAAAAGAACTCTAAGATGACAAGGCCGCGCACCAGTTCTACCTCCCATAATGTCGATGGTAGTGAAACTACTAGTGTGCAACAAGTAGGGCTAAGCAAATAACGAGCTAATGCAGGTGTGGAACCCATCACCACCCAGAACCTTGCTGATTCCGTTACCAGAGCCTAATTCAATGATCTGATTGTGGGAGCTAAAGGAAAGTAGGAGGCAGCTGAATGAGCAAATCCAGGTGAATGCCAACTTGATCAACCAGATCGCTCAACAGAAGTGTCAAAATACTGGAGGAAGTCCTGCTTCATACTCATCATCCGAAGGCTCAACTTTGTCAAACAAGCTCCATAGGCATAGGCATCGTAGGATTCAAAAGTGTAAACTAGCGTAACGGAGCAATTTGTAGCAAGCCACCGTTGGCAATTCAACAGAACTTATCTTGATCCCTTAACTGGGAGAGTGGTTCCTCAACTACACGTGGGAGGTCGTGTTCAACCTGGAATGTGAAACTTAGGCTTTGGAGCGCATATGGAAACTAGTCAATTGCCTTGCTAGAATGGTAATGAAGTGGATCCTCAGAATGCACGTCTAGATGATAACAGGTCAAGAAGGTGTGAAATGCCCATGAGGCACCAGTCAGAATAATCACATAGGATGGGTCCCGACCTAGCACCGCCAATCTAAACTCCAGATTTATCTGCAATGGTCAGGTAGTTGATGAGGGTGAACCAAGGCTTGACTAATGATGATTGTGGAATCTCAGAGAGGCATACTTTGTTTATCGATAATAGTTTACAAGCTGAATATCCACGGAGGTTCATCATGCCTACAATGCCCACTTACGAAGGAAAAACCGACCCCCCATAGCACATTCTAAGATATGAATGGTTGATGGACTCGGCTAGGGAAAATGACGCAACCAAATGCAGACTTCCCAATAACTCTACTTGGAATCACTACAACGTGGTTCACAAGGTTGCCCTCATGGTCGATCTTCAGATTTAATGAGCGGGCGACAAGGTTCATGGAGCAATTTTGGATCCATGCTACTCAGTCTAAAGATGCGATGTCATTATCTAGTGTGATCCAAGCTCCGGGTGAGTCGTTGAAAGATTATTAACAGAGGTTTCACAATGCTGCTACTAAAGTTAGTAATCTAAATGACCACCATCTTTATGGCCGTGATGAGGAGGGTTGACCTAGAATCTGAGTTTGGTGATTGGCTAGCAGGAAAACTGCCTACTATCTTGGAGCATTTTTATTCAAAGACGAATCGGTTCATGAGAAAGGAAGAAGCCAGGTTGTTGAGAAGGGGCAATGTTGCTGCATCAAGTAGAGAGGCGGTGCAAAGCAACATTGTAGTGAAGCAATCTGGCATGAGCTTTGGAAAGGTCTAGGTTAATGTCCTAAATAAGCCGGAACAATAAAATGGGACCGGAGGAGGAAATCCCTATCGGAAGAGGGAGTATGGAAAGTGGAAGCCGAGAATTCCAACTTATAATGAATATACGCCCCTGAACACATCCTTAGAAAACATTTAACAATCCACCTGTAATACTTTCCAGTATCGAAAGCCGTGTCCGAAGGAATCGACCGAAGGACAAAAGCAAACCAGGAAATACTATCAGTTTCACGAGTCCTATGGGCACAACACTTATGAGTATAGGTACCTCCACGATGCCATAGAAAAATTGAATCGCTAGAAGAAGTTGCAACAGTTTGTTAACAGTCCGCATGAAGGCGGACAGGGAGCATCCGATCCTAGCCTAGGACAAGCTTCACACTGACCTGAAGAGCCCGCTCAAATCAATGGAATATTGGTGACAAACGCGATAGTTAGTGGGCCACATTCAAATGATAAGAGTTGATAGGAAATGGAGTGTTATGCTTGTCCTTTGAGACATGCGAATTTTGAGTGTTGCTCGAACAAGGAGGATGGAACTCTAGCAAAGCAACAACGAATGATGATGGATGATATATTGTTCAAGAGTAGGGATACCGATCGAGTGGAGGCTCCTACTATCGATCCAATGGTCATCTCTGCTTTGATTGGACCCTCGTTTGTGAGGAGAATATTGATTGATTGTGGGAGTTCTATAAATATCACTTCAAAGAAGGCTTATGATCAGATGAAGATGGAGGGTAAGTATCTGAAATCATCTAAAGCCCGAATACACGGCTTAATGGTGTGGCTTCTGAAGTATTGGGTTTTGTTGAGTTGCCAGTTAAGTTAGGTGAAGGTGAATGTAAGAGGATACGGATCTTACTGTTTATTGTTTTGGATGTTGATTCCCAGTATAATGTTTTCTGGACGGACCCGACCTAGCTAATTTTAGGGTAGCTCTGGTCCCTTGGTGCTTAACTTCGAAATTTCTGACAAAAAATGGAGTTGGTGTTGTGTATGGCGATCAAGCAACTGGTCTTGCTTGTTATTTGGCTGAGTCGAGATAAGCCAGCGAAAGGAAAAAGGAAAGGGTATGGACAAATCCGTCCGCATCCAAGTTACTGAAAATTAACAAGTAGCGCCTGAGCCTTGGCATGGGCAACATAGTCGGTTCTATAGAGATTAGATCCAAGAGATGACGAAGACGAACCCAAGGAAGCCAAGGCAACGCTGGTTGAACTGATGATTGACATCACAGACGGGCATGATGATCCGTCATGGGTATTTAAAATAGGATCACAACTCATCCCCTTGATGATGAGGGAGCTTACCGATTTTCTTCCAGCAAATCTTGATGTGTTCGCTTGAACCCATTCCGATATGTGTAGGATTTCATCCTCCATCACGACCCATATGTTGAATATTGATATAAAGTATGTCTCGGTAAAACAAAAGAGATGAGGCATGGACTTGGAGAGGCCTATTGCTCTCAAGGAGGAGGTGAATAAACTTTAAGTCAATGGGCTTATTCGTGATTCCCTCTATCCTAAATGGATATCTAACCCCATACTGGTAACGAAGGCAAATGGGAAATGGAGAACATGTGTTGATTATTCAGACCGAACAAGGCATGTCCTAAGAATAGTTTTCCCTTGCTTAGAATTGATCAGCTGATTGACTCGACAACAGGGCATGAATTTTTGTCGTTTATGGATGTGTACTCGGTTACAATCAAATTTCGATGCACATCCCGGATCAGGAGCACACTATTTTTTTCACAAACGTTGGGTTATACCATTATGTGGTAATGCCATTCGGATTGACGAATGTAGGGGAAACCTATCAACGTTTGGTGAACTGGATGTTTAAAGATTAGATCGGCAGGATGATGGAAGTCTATGTGGATGACATGCTCGTGAAGTCATTATAGTCAAACGACCACATTCGAAACTAAGCGGTGATGTTCGGTATACTCAGATTTTATGGCATGAAAATCAACCCATTGAAGTGATCCTTTGGCGTTGCATCCGGAAATTTTTTGGGCTTCATTATCAACATACGAGGAATCGAAGTGAATCCTGAAAATATTCAAGCCATTCGTGATATACAAGCACCCAAGACTATTAAACAAGTGCAGAGCCTGAACGAGAAGGTCACTGCATTTAGTTGATTTATATCTAGAGCAACCGATAAGTGTATTACTTTCTTTGATTTGATAAGGAAATGGAAAAAGAATTTCGAATGGTCGCAAGATTGTGAAGACGCGTATTGAGCTCTGGTGAGTCACTTGGAGAGACCCTTGTTTTCTCAAAGCCTGTGGACCATGAGGAGGTGTATATTTACTTAGCTATATCCTAGCACGCCATAAGTGCAACTTTGACTTATGAGGAGGACTGAATCCAGAGGCTGGTATACTATGTTATTAAGCGGTTAACGGGGGTAGAAAGAAACTAGCCCAAGATAGAGAAGCTAGGATACTGCTTGGTGATCGCATCGCACAAGCTTCTCCCATGTTTCCAGACACATCCAATCAACATCTATACTGACCAACCTTTGCAGCAAGTTTTCCAACGACCTAAAACCTCTAGAAGGATACTTAAATGAAACATCGAGCTCAGCCAGTTTGACATTACCTATCTGCCTCGAAGAACCATCCAGGGACAAGCGTTGGCAGATTTTATAGCATAGTTAACTGTGCAGGACGAACCGAATGAAAGTGATATGATTCCTGCCATACGATGGAAACTGTACATCGATGGAGCATCCAATGATCATTGTTCTAGGGCTGGTGTCCTTCTTGTAACCTCCGAGAACAGATCGATTTGTTACGCCCTAAAGCTTGATTTCCCTGCTACGAACAATGAAGCCGAGTATGAAGCGTTAATCGCTGGACTGAAGCTTTCTAACGAGCTCGAGGTGAAATCAATCGAAATCTTTTGTGACTTGCAGCTGGTGGTATACCAAGTAAGGGGAGACTACAAGGTGAAGGGACAACGGCTTTCTCCATACCTCACCTGAGTCCAGGAGTTATTAGTAAAACGAGGAAACCGATTCATTGGCAAAATTCATAAGCATTGGGGATGCATAGCAGATGGGCTTAGTTCCCATCGAAACCCTACATACCACGAGTATAAATGCAATGGAAGTTGATCATGTGCCAAAGATGGAAACCGAAAGGGAGACGCAGATGTTCCTATTTAAAGAATACTTATTGTGCGGAACCTTTCCAAAGAAAAGGAACGAAAGACAACAAGTCCTTTGCAAGGTCACATGGTATGTTATGCAGGATGGGATTATGTATCGGAAGAGATTCTCTGTTCCTTTACTCAGGTGCATCGCCCATGATGAGATACAGCGAGTCTTGAAACAAGTCCATAAAGGAGAATGTTGAGACCACATTAGGGGAAGATGCTAGCCAAAAAGATACTTCGTTATGGGTACTACTGGCCGATCATGAATTCGGATGCCTCACTATATGAGCAGATGTGATAAATGCCAATATGCAGAAGTCCCAAGAGTGCCACCGGCAGAAATAACGCAAATGGTTAGCCCATGGCTGTCTGCGATATGGGGAATTGACATTGTCGGGTTGTTGCTGATTTTCAAGGGTTGTGCGAAGTATGCAATTGTCGTGGTCGACTAATTCACCGAATGGGAAAAGGCGGAACCATAAGCTACGACCACCACCATAATGGTCATTAATTTCGTTGTACGAAACAATATATGCTTTTTCGGTCTCCCGTGGACTATTGTTATCGACAACGGAACTCAATTTGATAGTGCTGAATTCAAAGAGTTTTTTTGAAAGTATCATACTGAGAAAAGTTTGCGGTGGCCACTTATCTTAAGGTGAATAGGCATGTTGAAGCTGTAAATAAGATAATTAAATCCATCTTAAAAAAGCATTTGGAAAAGGCTAAAGGCAAGTGGGTGGACAAATATCCAACGACACTCTCGGCATACCGAACCATTCACAAGTCAGTGACTGGCCATACTCCAATCGCCTTGGCCTACGGGGGTGAAGTGATTATACCCGCGGAACTTGAAGTCCCTTCTCATCGGGTAACTTATTATGATCCAAGAACAAACCGAGATCTCTTACTGGAGTCATTGGACTTTATTGACGAGAAGCGCGTGGAGGCTGATTTAAGTGCGGCCACACATCAGCACCAAGTCGCCCGATATTATAATGTAAAAGTCCAGTCAAGAGTTTTTTATGTGGGCGACCTTGTTCTGAAGCGAGTCTTTCCAGTCCCATCACGCATGAGTTCTATATGGGAAGGTCCTTACGTCATCGAACTTAGGCTTGAAGAAGGAACTTTCAAGCTAGTGACTGTTGATGGCATAACACTTCCAATAGCGTAGAATAGCAAGCATTTGCGCCACTATTTTACATAGTTTGTTTCTTTTGCATTCCAATCATAGTTGTTTTCAGTGTCGGCTTTCCTTGTTGTTTTTTGTTTTTCTATATGTAATAAGACAAATTAGTCTGTCCCTATTTTCTATGATGAATAAAAGCTTGAAGTTGTTTCTTCTATGAACTATTGCTGTTTCATATTATGTCATTACGTATCGAGAATAATTAATGCTGACATATGTGAAATATGAACGCGCAAATAAAACTATAAATCGACTGGCGGTATGAAAAATCTTTAAGTCCTTAGAGTGTAGATTAGGCTACTTTGAGTCCCTAGAGCGTGGACTAGATATAAACGATTTGAAAAATTTCTAAGTCCCCAAAGTGTGGATTAGAGTACTATAAGTCCCTAGAGCGTGGACTAGAGTATAAACGGCTTGAAAAATCTCTAAGTCCCCAGAGCATGGATTAGAGTACTCTGAGTCCCCAGAGCGTGGACTAGAGTATAAACGACTTGAGAAATCTCTACCCTGAGTGTGGATTAGAGTAATCTGAGTCCCCAGAGCACTGACTAGATTACAAACGACTGAAAAATCTCTAAGTTTCCAGATTGTGGATTAGAGTACTCTGAGTCCATATAGTGCAAACTAGAGTATAAACGATTTGAAAAATCTCTAAGTCCCCAGAGCATGGATTGGAGTACTATGAGTCCCCAAAGCACGGACTTGAAAAATCTCTAAGTCCCTAAAGTATGGATTAGAGTATTCTTAGTCCCCAGAGCATGAACCAGAGTATAAAAGATTTGAAAAATCTTTGTAAGTCCCTAGAATATGGATTAGAGTACTCTAAATCCCTAGAGCGTAGACTAGAGTATAAACGATTTGAAAAATCTCTAAGTCCCTAGAGTGTGGATTAGAATACTCTGAGTTCCTAGAGCGTAAACTACATTATAAACGATTTGAAAAATCTCTAAGTCCATAGAGTGTGGATTAGAGTATTCTGATTACTTAGAATGCATATTATAGTATAATGATTCGTAAAATCACTGAGTCCCATGTTGCGGACTAAATTATAAGTGATGTGAGAAAAGACTATAAGTCCCAAGGGGCAAATTTTTCCAAGTATCTAGGTCATCAGATAAACGAGAGAATTTTCGATCATTTACTACCCACGGACTCCAGTCCAAGATTGATAAAAGACGCTCAAACCGTTAGAAACAGAATACGATCGTTTGCTACGATTCCGACCTAGCGTCGGTGGCAACTCCCAATGAAATCCACAGAGAAGCTCTAAGACTGAGATAATAAATCATCAACAAACCTCAGGATATTATCCCAACTACTTGGAGTATAAAAATTAATCCGACACTGACATAATTGCGCTTTCAATGATTGACAAAGGAACAAAAATTTATTTACACTCCAAAATTTCCTTATAATCCCTTTGATTGTTTGAAGGCCAAGTCTTTACATCTGCTACTAAAGTGAAAAAAATGAGAAAAGAAAAGAGACTACATAGCTCTAATTTATTCAAACTAAGCAAAATATTACAAGGCTACGACTATTTCTTTGATATTCTGTCTTTCTTCGACTTTTCGTTAGTCGTCTCAGCCAAACTTTTCTTTCGGGACCCCTTGCTCCCCTGGTAGGACATACTTAAGGAAGGAGGGGGAGCTGCCATAGGGACAAACCCGCCAGGAGGAATGAATTATAGTGGCATATTAAGAGGATCATCAATCTCCACCACCTTGGGCTCACTCTTAACTTCGAGCTCGTTTTTTCCTTTTCTTCGATATGCTCTTTCATACTGAACTTGACGGTGTTCTTAGAAGCACTCGCAATTATAACGTCATCCTATTCCTTGAATTAACCTCATTTTAGTAAAGTAAATGTCATAATTAGGCGCTTTTACATGTTTAAAATCAAATTTCAAAAATGCTTTCAAGTCATCATGCATGCATCTACATGGCAGCAAATTGATAATTTTCATGTGTGAATTAATTTGGAAAAAATTAATCACATATTTTAATTTGTTCTACAGGAATTTGGATTCAACTTGGAAGTGGATTCGTGGAAATATGCATATGCAAGAATTGGAAGCTAAAGAAATGAAAAAATAAAAGAATTCATGAAATCATGGAGGACCCCACCTACCCATTAACTAAAGGGCCGTAATTAAAAGCTAATGCACATGTTAATGGGGATTAAAGGCACATGCACATTTAATGGAGGATTAATTTCATGCTAATGATAACTTGGTGACCGCACTATCTTAAGGGTATTTTAGGGAGTTCCCTAAAAATGGATATCGATTTTAAGCAAATATAAATACCCCTTATATCTCATGTAATTATCTTCTTACCTTTCATGCAAATTGTAGCACAAGACAGTGAGAAATAAAATTGCTTCTTAAGCCTCTTCTTCTTTTTCTACATGCTTTTTCATTTCATGCTTACTTTTATTTACATGCTTTCTTTTGTCTCATGATAGTAGATTGGCTTTCATTTCATTGCAATTGGTTTAGATTTAATTTATGCAAGTAGTTTAGTTCTCTTTTCTTTTAAATAGCTCCTATTTTCCTTGTTTTTTTATGTTGCAATCTACATGTGTTGAAATGATAACAAATATGAGAAGCTAAACCCCTTCAATTAAGTGATAATGAAGCTTTTTTAAATCATGTAAATTCAACATATTTTCTAATTTATGATCTCTTCTTATGCTTTATGGAGATTTAAATGTTGATGTAAGATTTTTAGTGAATTTGACAGCCTATGTTGTTTATCACAAATAGCCTATTCTCACTCAAATATAAACTCAATTTACATTAACATCTAACTAAGTGATTTTGATCATGGAATTAAAATAAAATCGAAATTTAATGATCTATGTTACTAATCAAAAATAGTAAATAGATCATGCTTAAAATAGATTTTGTTTTAATTTTATATTCATTTTCATGACATTTAACAAAGTGGTTTTAGTGGTGTATTAAAGTTTGATGGTTTAAGTTGTGTTAATTAATAACATAAATAGATCATACTTATGATAAATACATCATTAATACTACTAGATTAAAATGAGAGATCATAGATTAAATTTTCTGTTGATTTATGTGAGAGTATGAAGTGGATTTGCCTCTAAATTATCTCTTAATCCCAAATTTTTATTCAATTTTGTTTAATTAGTTATTACATTTTTTAGCTTAAAACAATTTGAAACTCTTTGAGCTAATTTGATTGGGTATAATTTAAAATTAATTTATTACCCTGCGGATCGACCCGTACTTGCATACGTACTAAAATCGTACGCCATGCGCTTGTAGTTTGTAATGATATATTTTTAACGGTGATTTTCTAATCGATATAAAATTATGCCATTATCAACATTTATCTAGATTTTTAATCTTTCTTAGTTTTTAGGTCTGCTATGACACCCCGCACCTCTAGGCACCTTGAAAATCGGACATGGCTAGAAGCATGGGTGGTCGGATGAAATAATAATCCATAACATAGCACAGAGACTAAGGCAACAACATAAAATGATTAAAATATTACAGTGGAAGAAAACTTTCACTAATTATAAATTAATAGCAAAACAGCTTCATCAAAAGCAACATTATCCCAAATTTATTACAGAAACTAAATGTACCAAGTAGTCTCCACCAAAACATAACAAAGTTTGCAATATAGGTCCTCATATACAAAGTAAAGTATGGAAAAGAGAAACGAAATACGTGAAACAAAAGAAACAAAATCTGAAGATATCAACTGCTCCAATGACCCTCCAAACTACAAAGAACTGCAACCTTGACCTACCCTCCTATGACTTGGGGAAAATTAAAAAAATAGGAATGGGTCAGATATAAAATCTGGTGAATGAGAAATAAAATGAAATAGAAAGAATAAAATAGTTTAATTCTAGGTCTCCCCGGATATCGCAGAGGCTGAATAATATAATGCGGTGAATCCTTTTTAGATACAGTTCCTAGGAAGCCAAAGTCCATGGCCACTTTAGGGAAGTCAACCATGCAGTAATACTAAATGTCAATCGGCCTGTCGAACCTGCTTTCCTTACCTATCCATGTACTACAGTGTGAAAATCATGCTCTTCGCCCGTGCATTGTGACTAAATGCCTCGTGTGTCTGACCAGTGCCGACTCAAACAACCTTGCAGGACCTTGAAGTTGCGCTCAGGCTCCACTAAACTGGACTCCTATCCTCCTGTCTCCTTGGTAACCAACATGGACTTGCCTCTATCCAAAGTGTCAGTCCTCCGAAAGAGCGACCACAGCTGGGTCGGCTACGCAAAATCCTCCAACGATCTGATAAAAGAAGCCTACGTTAGGGCACACTTGTCCTGTCCCGTCTGTGTCAATCTGCCTGAAGAATCCTACGATTGTGGATGCTATCTATCCTATGTACTAGCAGCCTATCAAAGGTAACAAACATCCTAGCAAACCTATTTGCCCACTCCTAGTACGTACAGACAAAACTATATTTTGGTCTAAACTGCATGAAACACCTATCCAGACCTTTACAAGGTCTGCCTACCAAATCTCTTCCACATTAATTAATTTTACCTTTAGAGTTTACATATAATTTATTTCCATTAATCTTCTTTAAGCCAATTTTACATCTGATTTGGTTATTTCATAATTTTCCTTTTTCTTACTTAAATGGTACTTAAATTTCACATCCGTTCAGTCCGTACGGTTTGTCTGCAATTTTTATGCCATTTTGTTACAGATTTACACTAGCCTTTGGGGTCCATTTAATTTACATTTTTTCCACCCTAATTTAGGTTCTCCTTTTAGAGATTTAATCTATACACAATAGCCACAAACCATTTAATTACACAAAATTCCACTTTTATATTTTTAGGCCACATATGAAACAAACAATTATGCCATTTAGACTTTCCAAATTTGTTCCACAACCATATTCAAAATTATGTAATTATATCAATCAAAACCATAATTTTATTCAAGTAACATATTTTGAATTTATTCAACTAACATGTTCTACCATTATAAATTGAATAACAATTCTAATTCAATTTAATTAAACCAATCTTATTTATGCCATGAAACGTGAATAACAATTTGTTTGTTCCAAATTTCACTACAACAAACAGGGCCTTTAACAGCGTTTTAAAAACGCTATAAAAACTTTTAACAGCGTTTTTATGTATGCTGTATATCGACATGCAGTTAAAAGTCAGGGATATACAATGACAAGAAATAAACGCTGTTAAAACTTTCAACAGCGTTTTATAAACGCTATGGAAGGTTTTAACAGCGTTTTAAAAACGCTATAAAAACTTTTAACAGCGTTTTTATGTATGCTGTATATCGACATGCAGTTAAAAGTCAGGGATATACAATGACAAGAAATAAACGCTGTTAAAACTTTCAACAGCGTTTTATAAACGCTATGGAAGGTTTTAACAGCATTTTATAAACGCTATAAAAACTTTTAACAGCGTTTTTATGTATGCTGTATATCGACATGCAGTTAAAAGTCAGGGATATACAATGACAAGAAATAAACGCTGTTAAAACTTTCAACAGCGTTTGATAAACGCTATGGAAGGTTTTAACAGCGTTTTAAAAACGCTATAAAAACTTTTAACAGTGTTTTTATGTATGCTGTATATCGACATGCAGTTAAAAGTCAGGGATATACAATGACAAGAAATAAACGCTGTTAAAACTTTCAACAGCGTTTTATAAACGCTATGGAAGGTTTTATCAGCATTTTAAAAACGCTGTTAAATGTTTAAGTCCATTTCACCAACCATCAACCATAATGTGTGTATATACACATTTCAAAATTAGCATATTATATCAGTATCACATTTCAAAACATATTATATCAATATCACAATTCAAAATCAACATATTATATCAATACCACATTTTGGACACATATTTGATAACCAACGTATGAAATTTCATATTCAAAATATACAATATTCTTACACCAAACACAGTAACACCGATCCCCTTGCTTGCTGCCTTCCTCCACAAAAACATCCAACATCCTCTGCCCAACTTCAATCCACCTTTCCTCTTGCTCCACATCACTGCATTTGCTGCATATACCACACTAGTACAACTACAAATCAACATTACACAGCCAACTCTTCAGCAAACTACCTGCCTATACAACTTCACTGCAGATCACTTCATACCAAAGCACCCTCTTCTGCGTTACCAACCATTTCCTCCACCTCAAACACTTGCAGTCCAACAACCTCTATCACCAATCAACCATCCACATCCACACTTGCTGCCACATTCTCTATTGCTTAAACCAAACACCAAGCTTCGACATCTCTGCATCAAACTGCCATGTTTTCTCCATTCACTTCTGTTCTATTCTACCCTCATCAATACCAAACCATATCAACATTTCAACCATTACCTTCGTCACATTCCCTGTTCAACAATCAACCACATCATCAAATCTGGCTACCTACTCGACTCTTCTCCCACCATCACTGTTACATTTCAGACAGACTGCTGCCATCATCCCCCAAACCTTCAACTGAACACCACCACCATATCACATACCTGTCCCATTCACACTTAACCTGCAGCAAAACAATAAGAACACTATCCACATACTGCCTACAATCCTTCCATTTCTCAACCAAACAGTCACATACAAAAACAAACCAACCTGACCACTGCTTGCAGCACAATAAATTAACTACAACTTCCTCCTACAAACAAGCTACGACCTCCCAAATCTGCATTTCCATCATGCCGCACTGACACCACCATCAACTGACAAACTTCAATCTGTCAGTAGTGCAACCTCGACTCCACTTCAGCTGAAATACCAAAAAACGATATCACCTGAACAACCAGAAACCCAATTCCCCAAATCCTCACAACCGCGACTTCCTTGAAATACCACGACTCCAGCAACCCCAATTTCCTCTAACCATCGCTAGCAATCGATTGCCGCAAATCAGCTTCCCCAATCACCTCGAACAAACTTCACCACCTCCTTGAATAACCTGACCTACCTCTACAATCGCCGCCTCAATTCAAACTATTCCGAAAAAACAAATAGTCGTGACAATCAAATAGTGGTACACATCACTACAATCGCCGATTTCATCTATCACCTGAATCTCTAACAACCTGAATCTCTAACAAAGAACACGCTACAAGCAATTAAAGTTTAATAACAGCAAGCCTGAATGAAAAATCAAAATTTATGCCTGCACACTAAAAAAAAGTATACGCTTGCAAGGCCATGCATGAAGGTAAGCTAGCATTTTGGATTCTTCGAGTTATGGGACCAACTTTACCATTTCCAGTAACACGGCCATCGATCATAGTAACCTGTGAAGATAACATTTACACAGTGAAGAAAAAACAATGCACCAAATGGTACAGATTATTGAAGAAGCATATCCATGTCTATAATAAAGGCACCGTGCTGAGCAAGATAATCTACAAGTTAATCCTTCAGAAAATATGTTTACATTACTGAGAATGAAGATTGTGTGTGTGTGTGTGCATTGGAAGTTGATCATAATTGATGAGAACAAAGGCCAAAGAACTCACTGGGGTAAGCTCTCCCATTGTTCCTGTTGTCCACACCTGCTTATAAAAAATGCTCAAAGTTTAAGGCTTGCACTAAGTAGATAATTTAACATAAATATACTGTAAAAATTTGCATAATCAGTATTATCACTAGGCATTAAATTTTATGAAGTGATAGGATTTATGCAAATGGCAAACCTCATCCGCAGAATGAAATTCAGGTAAGCTGATGCGCCTCTCACGTAACAACAATCCCTCTTGCATCACAAGATCCATAACCTATAATAACAATAACAATAACAATAATAATAATATAAACACGTAAAAATATGCTAGAGATGCAAATGTAAGGGAACTTACAGTTGCACGGGTTATTCTAGGAAGACAGTAATCAGCATGAGGTGTAGATATTTCCCCTTTCTTAACTAGGAACTGCATATAAGCATGTTTAAACATTCATACAAATTGGAGAATCAGATGTATCATTTTGATATAGCATACACATATACAACTAACGACAAATAGTTGTTTTCTCACAATATCACACAGACTGGGAGTCAACCACGAAGATATTGATTCCCAAACTGGGAGTCAACACAGACTGGGAGTCAACAAAGATAAATGTGACCATTTCATTAAGAAAAATCGAAAATTAAGTAATAGTACTTAGTAGAATTTGAATTCAAAAGCACAATAATACTATTTCGTAATTAAAAGGATGGTTGTCTGTGGTCTACTCTTGTTATTAGATTCAAAACCATCACCATTCTGATAATTTGTAAATGAATGAAGCCTTCTACTTCATTTGTTTATTTATTTTGTAAATTTACTGGCAGAACTGCTCTATCCATACCAATCATTTATGCTTTAAATTTGTAGATTTGCAATTGGATACTCTTCATCAAGAATAATTATAAAAGTAAAAGAAGAAAAGTTGCAAGTACCAAATTAAAATCTAAAGCTCTTATAATTGATTAAAGAAAAGCTCTTATAATTGGCCACATTCTCAAGTTGTAAGCTACAACTATGCATAAAAAAATGAAAATTAGAAAGATAAGACAAGGGGTCACTAAAAACATAAGGCTCAAACCTTGCAATGTGAACTGAACCAATTGCTCGTAGCATTTGCAAACTCAACTAGGCTGACGGCTGTTTCTATAGTAAGAAATTAATTATTGATGATTAGCAGGTATAAAACAATTATGAAAGCAAAACAATATGAAAGCAGAGGTTACTAAGTCTTAGAGCTATAATCTACAATCTCAAGCCAATGGTCCAAAGCAATAATCTGCAAAAACATGCCATTTTTAGCAGAAATATTCATGAAATAATATATCTAACTTTATCTTCAACGAAATGGTACAAATAATATTAACAATTTAGTTCTATTATTTATTTTTTGATAGTGCTAAAATTCATTCAGACCTCTGGATATCTATGTTTCTCCTAGAGCTATATGAAAAATATTGGGGCTTTATAAGCATGAAAGACATAGATATTTTCTAGTTTGACACGTTGATCAAACATGTGACTATAAGATGTATAACATGTTAAAGCCTAAGGAGGTGTTCGGACCGAACTAGATGATAATAATTTGGATCAAATAAATTACTAAATAACACAAACTAAATGAAGGACGTTAATTAATACATATTGGCCATTTACTTCAGTAGAGCTTGCTACATATACAATATCTGAAAATTAATTTAAAAATAGAAAAAAGGGAAAAGCCAATCAGCTATAACTTACTCTGAAACTGCGAGGATAAATGGTGCTGATGTCTACCAATTCCTATCCATTGACTACAGCGAGAACTAGGGCTAACGATTGCTCGAGCCTGCAATGGGGACGAGGATGAGGACGAGGGCAAACAGGAATGAGATGGACCACTGCAATGCGGACAAGGATACCGGAATGATGTTGCAATGCGGACGACCACAACGGGGATAATCGAAATAATAAAAAAATAAAAAAATAAAAAAAAGGATCATGAATACCTTTGTTTGAGCTAAATTAAAGCAACTCTGGTCATCAATTTCTTTCCTCTTCTTATCCAAAGAATCTTGTTGCAAACTTATCGAAGATTCTTGAATAGCCTCCGATGAATTGTGCAAACTTTACCAAATGATCTCACCATTGGATTAGGAACAGTATGCTTCAGAAATAATCAGGTATATAACATAAAGGAAATTACTTGCTGAAAATAACTAAATAATATTATTAGTTACCTTTGCGTGATGAGAATTTAGGTTACCTTGTGCCATCACAGCATGAACCGGAGTCCCACACGTAGGGTGAAGCAACACATCCAGCCCAGTAAAGGAGCTTAACCGAAGTCCAGAATCTTCAGATTACCTATGATATTGATAAGGCAAGAGCTAAATAGCATAAAATTTAGGAATCTTCCCAATTTTTATGCTATTCAACTATGCCTCATCAATATCATTTAGACCTTATACGATAGTGACAACATCTATATCATCCTGTTGACTGCTCTGGCTGAACCCAAACTGTATAAATTACACATGTATAAATGTCACGCTCATTAAACTGAAAAGAATTTTCAAGATGACCATAATGACCAAGATTTAGAAATAAACTAAAACAGATTGCCACACTGAGTTAAGACATGCTTTTGTTCCAAACTATTCGATTTAATTTTTTGTATGATATTCTCTAAGGTCCGACGTATACTTCAATTGCATGTTATATGGCAACCAGAACAAGAAATATTTCAAAATATATACTCTTTGAAAAAAACATTTCCCATCAACATAATCAAAATCCAATCATTCTAACCATGTTTCAGCTAATGATTTCATCAGTCTAAGATTTGGAATTAATGTTGTGCATTCTGCTCCCTGATTTTGCAATTTAGGTCCATAGCAAATGTATTCCTTTTTTTCCCGTTACTGTGAATTCACTTCACAAACTATCAAAATTTGTTGGTTATTTCTAACTTTTGCCTCCAGAAGTTGGCTTCTATTTCAATCTATCCACCTCACTTCTCATAAAAAAAGAATCAGATCAGACTTCTTGCCAATCAAGCCTTTGATTATTCAGCAATTCCAAAATTAAAATTTCTCTAAACTCAAGTAAGCTTCAACCTCTTGCACATTTCAGACTATAATTGAAATCTAATTCCATTTCTGCACTTTTACTACAGAGACATCATGGTTACAAAGAATAGTTAACTTATGGCCTTAACTCATTTTCTATACACACTAGGAAGTAAGATTTTAATAAGCTCTGGTGTCATCTTAATGTAGAATTTAATTTGTAACTAGAGATATATTCTCAATGGCAAGAAGCATTTAATTAGTTCAGAATTTTTTGTAATCATAATACCACTATAACATTTTCAAAATATAAGACCTTTTTTTGTCAAAACGTTATTTAACCCATTTCAAACAAAAAAAATCCTTTTCAAAACATTGTTTATAGTTTTTCTCGAAATATTATTTTATTTCCGGAACATTATACTCTTCTTCAAAATATTTTATAGTATTGTTATTATTCTCCTCCCAAACATATGTACTTGTTTCTTTTTTCTTTTTAACTTCTGTGCAATTATTTGATATGTGATGAATCATGAAAAACAAAAAATGGCTATAATATGCTACTCAAAAGAATTTATATATTGACTCTAGGGATGCTGTTATATTTTTTACATTTAATTTTTTGACAGTTTGAAATTTTGTATGTAAATACTAAATATTATAGTAAACAATACTTATTTACTTTACTGACTGTTTGATACTTATTCGCTAACTGTATTTAAAACTTTAGGCATAGAACATAGAATAAATAACAAAATTTACTCCCCTTGACATTAGCTTGGGTTCTGAAAACCAAAGCTTTAATAGTTTCCTCAAAGCTATGAGTGACTTGTATAGAATTAGCACCAGCTGCAACAAGAATTAGCATTTCATTTGATAATTCAATCAAACATTTATCTACCAAATTTTTATATAATCTGATCATTTTAAATGATACTTACATGGCACTAATATAATAAATTTTCACTACAAATTATTTTCCATTTTTTAAAATGCTATAATATAATATGACATTTAGATCCGAACAAGGCAGGTAATTTATTGAAAACAATTATGTAAGAAAATAGTTTGGCATCAACTTCTAATGTGTCGATAAGGTTTTCCCACCTTACCGGAATAGAGAATAAAGGTGAAACATGTTCAACCGAATAGGCTATATTAGTAACTATAAAGAAAATTCACAAATGGAAGACAGCGGGTTATAATACTATTGTGTACTATTGTGTTTTGTACTATTGTGTTTTTCACAGCATCTATACTTCATTTTTCTCATATCGTCCTGTAGTTTATAAGCATGAAAACAGCGGGTTATAATACAACGCTGTAACCACATGCAGTTAATGACGATTATTCTTGTAGTGTCCCATTCAGCAACCAGCAAGCTCAAAGGAACTGTTGTGACATCAACTAATAGCATCTTTTATTAGTGCACACAAAAAATTAATTGTTGTTGAATTATGCAGGAACCAAAAGTAAAATTGTTCAAGGCTTTCTAACTGTCTAGTATCTTGCATTGGATTTGTGTCAAAGTAGCCCAGATCTTTAATGAACTTAATTGATTTAAACTGTATGGTAAAAATCTGATATCATTCTATTCTGTTAGGACAAATGATATAGTTCCAGTGTGACTTCACAAGGAGCAATAGATTCCTGTTTCAATCAATACGGCCAAATAAAAAACAGTAAACCAAGAAACAAGTAGGAGGAGGAGCCCAACAGTCTGTTAACTCATTTATAGTATGCTAAACTACAGGCAAATATCAAATATGTATACCCAATAAGCCAACTTTCTATATAATTCTTAACTCAATTTGCACATTCCCATATTCACCATTAAAAAAAAATATGAAAAACGAACACTGCAATCTCACAGTTCTAATCAATGGTAAACACGCTTTCTTCGTCAATCAGGTATCATCTCATTTGTTATAAAACCACAACTACAGGTTTTCATTTGTACTAACATATCTTACTTCAGATGTTGTTATGTTCATAATCTACAGAACTAAATAAGATGATTAATCAAGAAAAGAAGAAAAAGCAGAAGATAAAATGCCACATACCAGAAATCAAAATCATGGATTTTCCAGGAGGTCCAGATGGATTTGAGATGATCATAAGGTTCTGTTACAGCAATGGAAAATTTGCAATAACCCCTACAAATGTTTGCATTCTTCATTGCTCTGCTGTGCTTTTGGAGATGACTGATGAACTATCAGCTTTCAATCTCTTAACTCAGACACAGAGCTTTCTAAATGGAGTCTGTTACTGGAGATGGGATGATATACTGCAATCTTTAAACAGTTGTGAGCCATTTTTGCATATTACAGCAACTAGATACATTTGAGTTCGCTAAAATTAGTATCATGCTTAAACTGTATCCATTTACACTACTGTAACTATATTACCTGGAGCTCTGCTTAGGCTCTGAACAACACAGCTTAGGCTTGCTGATACTGTCTAATAGGTAAATCGTGCCAACGATCAAGGTTCAGATGGATTAATTGGTAGAAAACAATAGATAGTGGTTATACAAAGTATTGATGTTGATCATCTGAGAAGTAATTAACAGATTAACATCTACTTTTGTTAAAAATAAAATAGAAGTGCACTTTTTTTGGAAAAAATAACATAAATTCCTGATTAATTGGTGAAATCGAATAAATACAGAAGTTGAAAAGTTACCAAACTCAGTACATAAACATCAACCTGCTCAGCTCAATTCTTAACTTCATGTTTCAGCTCAGCTCAATACATCGCCATTCACCTATGAATACATTTTTGCATTGTTTTGCTTTATTTTAATGCTGCAGTCTATCTCCTATTACACCTAATTGCACGAATTCAAGTTCCAACTCAGCTAAAGGAGAAAGTGGTGGATTGATAGTTCAATCTATTACAAAAATATAAACAATATAAAACAATTAAACTTTGGAATCTAAAAGGATAACTGAACCAATAAAATTGATGCTTCTTTTAATTAGTGTTGATATCACACAAAAAGGATACAGATGCAAAATAAAACGATGCTGATTGTATTATATATGGCATAGCTGAACCAATAAAGCTTCCTATCTTCAAAATTACAATTTCTAAAAATAATGGTTTTCTATATAAAAAATTATCTATAGAATACTCGATATTCTGAGACTTTCGGTTTGAAAAATATAAATATTCTTGGTTTATAAAATCAACTTTAAAATGCTTGAATTAAAAAATACAGAAATAAACATTACAATTGTCAAAAAATTTAAGAGTTTTGAATTTTCTTAAACCTAAAATATCAAAAGGAGATTTTCAAATTCAAAATTTATTGTAATTTCCTAGATGTTAATAGAGATACATGGAAGAAATCGTCATTCAGTTTAAAGAACTTAAGATAATCATAACAAAAGGTGTTAAACACTTTCCTCTTAATAGGAGCCTTACTACAATCAAAAATAAATAAGCTTCTAAATCGATAATTAGATGAGTAATCAAACATCTTTTATTCAAAACAAACAGAACCTAGTAATAAATCAAATAAAAGTATTTTGTTTCATCTACTGAAGCTACCCGAAGCAGTTGAACTTTGTCAGCAGTTCGACTCTATCGAATTTCCAGAAAGTTATCTCGACAATTAAAGATCAAATAAAGTTCGACTAAGGGCGATCCTCAAAGCGACATGCTTAAAATATGAAATCAAAATTAACCAATGACATAAACCTAAAAATCGATGAATCAAATAGACCTAAAATCGAGGAATTAGCTATACCTAAAGCATGAATAAGGAATTAGGGCAGCGACGATCAAATCCACCGAAGGAAAATCGAAGAACAAGTGAAATTAGAAGGAAATTAAAATTAAAGGAGAACCGATTAAGGGAGTGCCAGTATAGATGGAAGAGGGAAAATGAATTTTTTTTGCAAAGTGGAAGGAGAGAAGCGGCAACTAAATTTACAGACCTAATAAAATTCTCAGCGTTGGTACGCGAATTAGACTCCGTGTGAAACAAGTTTTACTGCATTTGAGGGCCAAACGCTGACAATATATGCAGTTAAAAGTAAGTTTTCTTGTAGTGTTTCAACCCAAATATGAATTACAATTGAGACATGGAAGAAGAAGAAGAAGATACAATAATTTACATAAATATCAATCTTATTTATGTCATAAAACGTGAATAGACAATTTATATATCCCATATTTTAAACCGAACATGAATTAGATTTGAGGAGTGGAAGAAAAATAAGAAGTTGCAATAATTTACATCCATTCTCAATTAATAACAGATATTAATTCATATTAAACTGTCAGAAAAGAACTGAAATTGAACTACTTTATTTTTATATTTCATATTAATTCCCACTCACCTGGCATTTGAGATTGCATAAATTTGAAAAAACTTTTCTTTAATCTTTCTCCCTTTGATTCTTCTAAATTCCCCAAATTGCTTGAATATATATAGATAATTTAATTTGTTTAGAGATTTGTTTATTTAGTGGAGAAAAGTGGGAAGAATAATGCACACTAATTTTATTGTAGAATTATGGCGACGGCTGAATAAGAGATTAGGTTTAGGTTGGATGGCTTATTTATAGATTGTTTGAGTGAATATAATCCATTTATTTTAGATTAAATCTAGTTCTTTCATACAATTAATGGATATCCATTCTATCCCATACACGTCACTCAACCAGTAAAATTTAGCCATCTCATCCTATTACATCACTGGAGCAAACGAGAAGCCGCCAAATGTCATAAAAAACGCTGAAATACGTAGGAAATCGGCTAGAAACGAATCAGCTAAAAAACATCGCTCCAGATTTTTGGCGATAAAGGGACTTGATCCCTGGTCACTAAGGAAGTCAACATGCGCCTTTACCACTATACCGAATGCGCCTTTAATTTCTTTTTAATTGTATTTTCCATAAAATATTGGTGTGTTACATTCCCCCCCTTAAAGGATTTGATCCTCGAAATCTCCAAAGACGAAAGAACGTAATTAATAACCAGCATCCAGGAACTACATCCATCTACTAAACCATCATCCATTTCTACCATTGTCCTTATTTTTAACTAATGCAATTTATGATTTATGCAAAGTGAAATGCATATGTACTTACTAGTGTGAAAAGTTAGTCGGTCTACTAATTCCGTTGACCTCCTGTAATGCAAGTATGCTTACGCTATGCAACCAAATGTATGCAATTATCCAAGTATAATTTATAATTCTATATGCATGTTTCAATCATTCACCCAAATGCACCATCCACATGCAACATCCATTTATACACAACACACACACAAAACCATATGCAAATGCAATAGATAACAGGCATGCATATGCAAGTATGTGTACCTCGTTATGCATTTATCCTAATCTATCTAGTGGATGCAATGAATTCATTTGCAAATATTGGCATCCATTTGCAATCACTTTCATCTATCAAACATAACATGCCCTAATGGCATGTTTACAGCCAAGCTACCATTCATAGGTTTCATCTAAAGATTGTCGAAAAGAACCTAACTAAGGAAAGATCAAAGATCAAAGATAGGGTATTTGAAATGTACTTTCAAATAGAAAAAGATAAGAAGTTTGAATTCTCATCAGATTCTCATGTGCACTCCTTAGGGTCATCTCCCCACTGAACCTTCACTAGACAAACTTCTTTGTTGCGTAATCTCTTAACGCCATGTTCCAATATGCGAGTGGGTGTACGACATACTAGTGATTCACGCTCTACCTCCACTTCCCTTAGCTTATTGGGTTCTACTACTTCTGCGGAATGATGTAGAAACTTCCTCTGATGTGAAACATGAAAAACATCATGAACTCCTGCTAACTTATTTGGAAGATCAACTCTATATGCCACTTTTCCAATCCGTGCGGTAATAGGGAAGGGTCCTATAAATCTCAGTGCCAACTTACCCACTGAGCAAAATCTCATAGCATTTCACAAAGGAGAATCCTTGACAAAAACCATATCTTCAACCTTAAACTCCAAATCTGAACGTCTTATGTCGGCTTATTACTTTTATCTATCTTGTGCAATCTTCAACCTCTTGCGAATCAAATCCACCTTCTCGGAAGTTTCCTTCACCAAGTCTGGTCCAAGCAAGATCATATCGGTGGTATCCCACCAACAGGCTGGTGATCTAAATAGTCTACCATAGAGGGCCTCGAACGGTGCCATCCCAATACTTGCTTGATAACTATTATTATACGTGAACTCCACTAAAGGTAGGTGGCCTTCCCAAGAGCCTCTGAAGTCAATGATTCACAATCTGAGCTAATCTTCCAAAACCCTATTTACCCTCTCAGTCTGTCTATCTGTCTGAGGGTAATATGTCGTGCTCAGATTCAATTCTGTTCGTAAGTCTTGCTAAAGAATCCTCCAAAAGTCGCTGGTGAATAATGGATCTCTATCGCTCATAATGCTGGTAGAAACTCCATGAAGCCTAACTATCTCCCTTACATGAAGAGTCACCAAAGAACCTTTCGTCCTATTAATCATAATGTGCATAAAATGAGCGCTCTTCATCAGTCTATCCACAATGACCCAAATGCTTGTGTTCCCTCTCCGTGACCTTGGTAATCCATCCCCGAAGTCCATAGAGACACTCTCACATTTCCATAATGGAATATCCAATGGCCCCAACAGTCCTCGAGGGTTCTTCTATTCGCCTTTACCCTTTGGCAAGTGATGCACTTCGATACATACTCCGCCACCCTCTTCTGCATTCCGAGCCAATAGAATACCTTCTTTATATCCCAGTACATCTTATCACCACCTGGGTGCACTGCCATCCTAGAATGATGTGACTCATCCAACACCGCATCTACTAAATCCTCACTATGGGGAACACAAAGTCTACCATCCCTTCTAAGCATCCCCTAGTGTCCATGGTATTGTGCCTAAGATGTGGTGATGACTCTCCTCTACCTAGCTTATCTAAAATGTCCTTTAACTCTTCGTCCTCACCTTGCCTTGCTCTATTCTGCTCCATCAAAGTAGGCTGGATGTCGAGGACTGCTAATAATCACGGAGCTAAATCCAGTGAAGGTCTAAAATCAAAGGTAGCATTGTACTCCAAATGTTTCTATCCAAAAATAGAGGACTTAAAACCACTTTGCATCTAATCAATGCGTCTGCCACTACATTACACTTGCCAGGGGTATAGAAAATCTCAAAGTCATAAGAGGCTAAAAACTCCATCCATCTTTACTATCTCAAATTTAAGTCTTTCTAAGGGAATAAATACTTCAAAGACTTATGATCCATGAAAAGTTCAAATATTTCTCCTAAGAGATAGTGCCTTCAAGACTTAAGAGCAAAAACTATAGCTGCCAACTCAAGATCATGCGTCCGGCGGTTCTTCTCATGCGTTTTCAATTGTCTACTTGCATAGCACACTACCCTACCCCCTTGCATCAGTACGGCCCCTAGCCTCATACCACAAGCATCTGTATAAACTGAGAAAGGCTTGGTTCCACCCGATAATACCAATACAGGAACGATAATCAAAGCTTCCTTCAATTGAACAAAGGCATCCTAAAAAAATTTTGAGTTCTTCTTGGTAAGGTAGGTAAGTAGAAATGATATCCTAGCAAAGTCCTTAATGAATTTCCTATAGTAGCCTGCAAGACCAAGGAAACTCCTTATTTCCATGGCAACCTTAGAAGTCTACTAATCCTATATTGTTGCCACTTTCGTCGGATCTACAACAAGTCCATCCTCCAAAATAATGTATCCCAAAAAGCGAACCTTATCCCTCCAAAAGTAGCACTTGGGGAACTTCTCCTTCAACTTATGTGCTCGCATGGTCCTAAGCTCTTCTTCTAAGTGAACAGTATGCTCCTCCTTGCTTCACGAATAAACCAAAATGTCGTTGACGAACACCACCACAAACTTGTTCAAGGATTCACGAAATACTCGACTCATCAGGTCCATGAAATATGCTGAAGCATTGGTTAACCCAAATGGCATAACTAACCACTCAAATAACCATCCGGAGTCCTAAACACGATCTTCTCAATGCTACCCTCTTCCACACGCAACTGATGAAATCCAGTGGCAAAATCGAGCTACAAAAATAACTTGGCTCCAACTAGTTGGTTGAAAAGATCGTCTATACGGGGAAGAGGATAACGATTATTCTTCGTCAGCTTATTAAGCTTCCTATAATCCACGCAAAGTCTGAGAGAGCCATCCGCCTTAGTGGCAAAGATGACAGGTGCGCCCTACTAAGAAATTCTCCTACGAAAGAAGCCCTTCTCCCAAAGCTCTCCAATCTGCTTGCTCAATTCACGACGTTCCTTAGGAGCCATATGCCTTACTGGTAAAGCAACCGGTTTGGCATTGTTGACAAGATAAATCTTGAACTCGAACTCTCTTCGATGTGTAAGGTTGGAAACCTCCTCGAACACATCTAGAAAGCCTCTAACAACAGGTACCGAACTAAAACTATCGGGCGATAAGTCAAGAGAATAAAGGTAGCCAAACATGACCGATCCTATAGGGTCACAAGATACTTTCAAGGTTCGTCAACTAGAAGTTCCTAACCTCACTACTTTCTTACAGCAATCAAGAACAGTACCATACATGGATAGCCAATCCCTACCAAGAATCAACCTGAACTCGTAAAAAACTAATACAAAGGCACCAACGTCAAGCTCAACCCCTAAAATGAACAATTTTAAATCCCGACATAACATGGACAAATAGGCCGATCCTCTCATGGGATTTGATACTACCACTGGGTCGGTCACCAAGCAAGCATCAAGACCAACACTCTCTACAAGAGTACTAGACATAAAAGAGTGCAAAACTTCGAAATCAAAATGGGTATGAATAAGAAAATCATAGACAAATAACACACCTTCGATGATCACCTTCTTTCCCTTGTCCACTAACGGACGAGTACTAGAAGAAGGTGCTGCCTCAAAAGCATAAGCCTAAGTAGGATATGTAGGTGTCTATGAACCGTCCTTAGGCTTCGATGGATGGTCCTTCTTCATATGCCCCACTTGATCGCATAGATAACAGCTCAGTCTCGATCACTCTCCTGCCCTTTTATAATCCTTAGCAAGATGACATGGTTTCCCACAAGTATTGTACTTCCAGTCCTTTCTTGGAACTTTCCTTTTTTCACCTGACCCTCCTCCTCCTCTACACTTTCCTTTCCACTTATTCTTTCCATCACTCTTCTGCGCCACATCTTCTTTCTTATCAGTATCAGCAAGTAAAGCCATCTCTCCCATTGGAATGTCGCTCACCACCAAACTCTACAGTGGCTAACTCAAACCCTTAGCAAACTTCAGCGCCTTCTTGTGAGGAGTATTGATCAGGTCTAATACAAATTTGTCAAGCTCACTGAATTGATTAACATATTCCTTAACTACCATATCCCATTGCTTGATCTTTATAAATTTCTCCAGCTGTACTCCTTTTTCAGCCTACGGTAAGAATTTCCTCTAGAACCTAGTCAGAAAATACGCCTAAGTAAAATTACCAGCCTCATCCTCTAAAATCTCCCACTAATAATGAACCTCTCCCTACAACTTCCATGAAGCCAGCTACCACTGAGCCAAGTCCTCTAATCCCATAAGTCCAAATATTCGCTCACAACTAAGGATCCAAGCTCTCGCCTCAATACATGACTCGTTGCCAAGAAACGGCTTGCCTCCTAAGCTAGTGCAGTCCTTGTATAACTTGAGAAAATCGAGAATGCCTAACGGACGGGCTAGAATCCCTTCTGCTAGAGCAGCATCCCAAGCAGGCGGCTCTGCTCGTATAGTAGCCTGGAAATAACGTTTGAACCAAGTAGGCATATTAAGGCCTGGAACTTTGAGGATATCTTACGGTTCAGACATTTCTATCTGTGGATATTAAAAAGATGGGATTGGGTACTCCACAAATAGTTCAATAGATAGGAAGGAAGAGATATGAGGGACCCATTTCGAAAATTTCTTTTTTTCCAATATATACATATACTTTTAAAAGTACTATTTGGAATATCCTTTAAAAATTATTCCAAAAGCTCTATACTTTTAAAACATTTTAGGATTACCGAAACCTTAGATCTGATACCAACTGTGACACCCCACACCTCTAGGCACATTGAAAATCGAACATGACTAGAAGCATGGGTGGTTGGGTGAAATAAAAATCCATAACATAGCAAAGGGACTAAGGCAACAACATAAAATGATTAAAATATTATAGCGAAAGAAAACTTTCACTAATTATAAACAAAAAGCAAAACAGCTTCATCAAAAACAACATTATCCTAAATTTATTTCTGAAACCAAATGTACCAAGTAGTCTCCACTAAAACATAAAACAAAACAACGTTCACAATATAGGTCCCCATATATAGAGTTAAGTATGGAAAAGAGAAACGATGTACATGAAACAAAAGCTAAAGATAATGACTGCTCCAATGAACCTCCAAGCTGCAAAGAACTACAGCCTCGACCTGCCCTCTTGTGATTTGGAAAAATAGAAAAAATAGAAATGGGTCAGACATAAAGTCTGAAGAATGAGAATTAATTGAAGCAGAAATAATAAAACAGTTTAATTGCAGGTCTTCTTCGGATATCGCAGAGGCTGAATAAAATAGTGCAGTGAATCCTTTTTAGATACAATTCCTAAAAAGCCAAAGTCCATGGTCACTCTAGGGAAGTCAACTATGCAGTAATACTAAACATCAATCGGCCTATCGGACCTACTGTCCTTATTTATCCACGTGCTACGGCGTGAAATTCATGCTCTTCACCCATGCACTGTGACTATATGTCTCTTACGTCTGACCAGCGCTGACTCAAACAACCTCGCACGACCGCGAAGTTGCATTCAGGCTTCGCCAAACTGGACTCCTATCCTCTTGTCTCTTTGGTCACTAACGTGGACTTGCCTCTATCTAAGTGTCGGTCCTCCGAAAGAGCGCCCGCAGCTGGGTCGGCTGCGCAAAATCTTTCATTGATCTTCCTGCAGAAGCCCACGTCAAAGCACACTTGTCATGTTCTGTCCGCTCGATCTGCCTGAAGAAGCCTATTATTGCAGATGCTATCTATCCTACATACTAGCAACCTATGAAAGATTACAAACATCCTTACGAACCTACTTGCCCGCTTCTAGTACGTATAGCCAAAACTATATTTTGGTCTTAACTGCATGAAACACCTATCCAGACGGTTATAAGGTCCAGCTACCAAATCTCTTCCAGACTAATTAATTTTACTGTTACAGTTTACATACTGTTTATTTCCATTAATCTTCTTTGGGCCATTTTTACATCCGATTTGATTATTTCATAATTTTCCTTTTTCTTACATAAATGTTATTTCAATTTCACATTCGTCCAGTCCATATGAATTGTTTGTTATTTTTATGCCATTTTGTTATAGATTTGCACTAGCCTATAGGGTCCACCTAATTTACATTCTTTTTCCACCCTAATGTACGTTCTCATTTTAGAGATTTAATCTATACAAAAAAATTATTCAATAGCCACAACCCATTCAATTAAACAAAATTCCACTTTTATGTTTTTAGGCCACGTATGAAACAAACAATTATGCCAATTAGACTTGCCAATTTTGTTCCAAAACCATATTTAAAATTATGTAATTATTTCAATAAAAACCATAATTTTATTCAAGTAACATATTCTGAATTTATTCAACTAACCTATTCTACCATTATAAATTGAATAATAATTCTAATTCAATTTAATTAAACCAATCTTACTTATGCAATGAAACGTGAATAACAATTTGCTTATTCCATATTTCAATCCAAACATGAATTAGAATTGAGAAGTGGAAGAAGAAGAAAAAGATGCAATAATTTACATAAATTTCAATCTTATTTATGCCATAAAACGTGAATAAACTATTTATATGTCGCATATTTTAAACCAAACATTAATCAGATTTGAGAAGTGGTGGAAGTAGAAGAGTTGAAATAATTTATATCTATTCTCAATTAATAACATAAATTAATTCAAATTAACATGCAAGGAAAGAACTGAAATTGAACTACTTTATTTTTCTATTTCATATTGATTCCCACTCACCTAGCACTTGAACTTACATAAATTTGAAAAAAGTTTGCTTAATCTTTCTCCCTTTGATTCTTCTAAATTCCTCAAATTTTGTTAAATATATATAGATAATTTAATTTGGTAGAGATTTGTTTATTTAGTAGAGAAAAGGAGGAAGAATAATATACACTAATTTACTGCCGAATTATGGCGATGGCTAAATAAGAAATTAGGTTTATGTTAGATTGTTGATTTATAGATTGTTCGATTGAATATAATCCATTAGATTATTTTAGATTAAATCTAGTTCTTTCATACACTTAATGGTTATCCATTCTAGCCCATACACGTAAATCAACCAATAAAATTTAGCCATCTCATCTTATTACATTACTGGAGCGAATGGAAGCCGTCATATGTCAGAAACAACACTGAAATGCATAGGAAAATCGCTAGAAACGAACCAGCTAAAAAAATCATTCCAGATTTTGGGCGACAACGGGACTTAATCCTTGGTCACTAAGGCCATACACGTAACTCAACCAATAAAATTTAGCTATCTCATCCTATTACATCATTGGTGTAGCGACCCGACTTCCCTCTCCCGGAAAATCGCATCACTAATTAAGAAAGAAAGGGATAGAAGAAGAAAAGAAAGAGAAGAAAAAGAAACAACACATCAGAATCTCACAGTGGAACGATTTAAATATAATATAGAACATATACATAGTATCATATACATCAGAGTACACAACTAAACATCTCGCAACTAAACATCTCAATTTAGACAGATATAACACTTCTGTCTAATACAATACAAGAACAATCAACACAGAATAACAACACGGCGGAAACTCTAACTATATCTACACGCTGAAGCCTCCTGCTCCAAAACTCCTCCAGAATTCGTCAAGAGATAACCTGAATCACTTGACTACTCATATATAATATGAGTACCCAAGAGTTTAATAAAACAGAAAATAAACACTCGGGTCAGACAGGGGTCTGGTGTGAGTAAACGGTTTAAGATTGCTTAACTTTAGAAAAACCTTTGAGAAGAAAAGGTATCACGTAAGACTTCCCACACATAAACATGGAAAAGTTTTTACCTTACGCTAACCAAACCATTTGATAGGAAATCCAGTGATATTATAATAGTGTCTAGGGTTTTCAAGTAAATATGAAATAGCCGAAATTGTTACATTCATTAAATTCCAGCTACTAGCCACAAAAGTGGGTAATACAAACAAAACCATAGGGTCTCGTAGGGAAAATGGGTTTCCAACAATGGCAGGGCTACTGGGGTACCGCCCGTCACAGTACGTGGCCTAGATCACCGTACCGAGGAGTACTCCCACTCCCCTGCAACACAAGGTCGGGACCATTCCTTACTGAACAGTCCCGAACAAGACCACCCCGCAGTTGGCTGCAGACCAACTGCCCACACAGCCGAAATATAAAGGGACTTCTAGACAGGGATGTATCTTGCTCTCCAGTGGAAGCGACCCACGAAGCCTTGCTGCACCTCCCCTATTTTAGCCATTCCCGGTTGATGAGGCTTGACGCCGCGCTTACCTTTATAGGACCAATTGTCTTAGAATGCTCATCGTCCACCTGATGATGTGCTGAAAGCATTCAATCCATACAAGTTCGTTCTGGGTTCGAACGAAACCGAAGGCACTGTCTCGTTGCACTCGTTTTGGAATCACCCTCAGAGTCAACGACCATAGCCCTTGCACTCTAAATCTCCATCTCGAATCTATAAGCACTATTCCGTCAAACTCATTACGGAATCACCCACAGAGTTATACTGACGTATAGCCCTTACACCTCGAGTCTTCACTTGCTCCACTTGGATTAACGACCTACGTTAATTGGAATCGATGTGGTTTTCGGATATCCAAATATGGAAACCCGATCCCGGTCTCACCGAATCCAAACGCCATTTTAATGTCCAAGTTATACTTAAGGGATTTAAACAATAGATATTTAGAAATATCACTTAACATAAATGGATGTATTCACAACACAGATAGATAAGCATCTATTATCACATGCATCTATATTACAAAGCAGCATATATATCACATTCAGATATAGCATATTCACATCATCACCCATCAATTAATTTCATCCAACAACAACCAATATCATTAACTCATCCAAAGATATATATCGTCCAATCATTAATCATTCATAAACAAGTTTGATTCAAACTTGATTAATTTTATTAATCCTTTAATTAAATACTTGGATTATCTTCAATCCAACTTCTTATTCATTAATTAATTACAAATTAATTAATTAACTCACTTAATTATCCATTTCAATTAATCTTCCCTGATTAATTATCACTTAATTACTTTAAGTAATTCTTACTTAATTACCATATTAATTAATCATCCTGATTAATTACTTCCAAATTATACTAAGTAATTACCTCTTAATTACCTTTAAAAATTAATCAACTTGATTAATTATCCTCTAATTATTCTGATAATTATTCCTTAATTACCTTTAATTAATTTCACCTGATTAATTATTTTTAATTAATCACACTTGATTAATTACTTTTAATTAATCATACTTAATTAATTACTTTTAATTAATCACCTTTGATTAATTACTTTAATTACATTTAGTAATTAAAACTTAATTATAAATTAATTAATATTAAATTATTAATTAATAATTAATTAATTATTCCCATTAATTAATGATTACTTCATTAATTATAATCTTAATTAATTTCTTAACAAGTAATTAATCATATAATTAATTAATCTTAATCCTTTTATTAATTAATCATTAATCAAATAATTTAATCCTTTAACTAATTATTAATTAGTGGAAATTAGCCACAAGGGCCTCTTTAGCAAGTGGAATTAGTTTCTAGGACACACAACTGAAATAATTACTTTCAAGGACAAAACACAAAATAATTAGTTTCTAGGGCCAAAAAACTCATGAAATTATGTCCTTGAAAGTAATTGGACTGCTGACTTTGTGCTTGAAAGTAATTATTCTGCTGACTTTGTCCTTGAAAGTAATTTTTTTGAATGTATGTCCTAGAAACTAATTGGACTGCAAAGTTTGTCCTTACGGTGAAATGCCCCTATTAATTAAGTCTTTAATTAATAACTCAAGTGATTAACTCTTAATCACATTTACTTAATTACTTTTAATAAAGTAATTATCCTTTACTTAATTACCTCTAGTAATTAATCACTTAATTACTTTAATTACTTTCCCAAGTAATTATATTAGATTAACCCATAAGTGATTATCTAAATTAATTACTTAATTAATTATTTAACTTAATCATTTAAAATTAATTAAATGATTCTTTAATTTACTATATTAAAAAGATTCTTAAACAAGAAACCATTTCCTTAATTAACACATTTATATTAACCAATAACTTTTGAATGGTTAATAATTTAATTATCTTAATTATCTTTACAAATTTAATTATCTTTAATTAAATCAATATTCAAAACAACTAAAGAAAATCTTTACTTTTATTTATCTCTAAATCTTTATTATTTATCTTTACTTAAATATAACATTTAGAAATAAATTATAATTAAACATATTTTAAATTGAACTTTGAAATCTTTAAAACCTTTCCAAATTTATTTAATAAAGTTTAATATAAACTTTATTTCAAATCCACTTATTTGATTTTAAAACTTCCATATTTTAAAATATATAAACTTGTTTTAAAACATAACTTTGAAAACAAATTTAATTTAAAACTTGTTTAACCCTTGTTTTGAAAACTTTATTGCTAAAATAAAATTTCCTTTGTATTAACAACTTAAACTTCTTGTTCTAATCCCTAAATACTTAATACCCGAGTATACCCACCCTAAAACTCGAGTAACACTCACGTTTACCCTGAGCAAAACTAGCAAACATCCTGAGTCTACCCCGAGTACTCCACCTTTCTTCCTGCTTCGAGTCCCACACAACAAAACACGATGCAATCTTCAAGTCCTACCCCTCCATCTCCCCAGAACCCAAAACCAAAATACACGATCGTGCACGTAAACGTGCACGTCGCCGATGGTCGCTGGCGAACTCCACGCCGGCCACCCACAAGTCGCACTCAACCCCCACTACCCATCGCACCACCCAGAACATCAATTTCGAATGAGAATCGAAAAATGATCTTCGAACCCAAAACCGCTCGAAAGTACCAACCTCAAATCCAACCACCGCCGGCCATCCCCCTCACTGGAGACCACACCACCACCACCGTAGCTCTAACTCACTTCCCCGCAATCCCAGAACCATATGCGAACGCCCCCAATAACCTCTCGAAGCCACAAAACCCAACAGAACAACACTGACACAAACAGGTTGTTATATCCCCTCAAATTACAATCATCACAATCTACTAAAAATTCATGAAACATTTTTCGCATGCTCCCTACATCCCCCTCCATCTTCGAGTTCACCCACGTCGGCCAATTTGCCGCCGTTCGCCGTGATTTGGCCAAAAACCCCAAATCAGTGAATCCCAAAATGCTCACTAATTACCCCATTAAAAATTGTGATTCAAGTACTAAAAATCATCATTTTCCGTTTGCAATTCAATTATGAATCCAAAATTAAAAATTGAATTCATGAATTTTCGATCTAAATTGGAAATGTACTGTAAATTTAAATTTTTGTAACAAACTATTCAATTTAAAATCTTGAAATTATTTTTAGATGATAGCTTATAAGATTACAAACAACATTTGTAAACAAATCATAAGCAGATTCGAATTCAAATCCAAGTTATTGAATTTATTTGAAAACCAGTTATAGTTTACAGAGCATATTTATGGTTACAGGCATCTAAATATCATCAATCCCTCATACTCAATCATGCAACAGTTAAATCCAAGAACCCAGTCAATTCATCAAGATTCCATACACAAGAACAAGATGAAATTTAAAATTTAAAACTGTTTTTAAAATTCGTTTTACTCACCTTTGAAAAACAGAAGACAGAAACTGCATTTTCTTCTTTCCAGGTTTTCAGTTTCCTTTGCATGTTGAAGTGATGATTAATTTCCAGAATTGCTTGTTTGTATGGATGAAGAACTTGCATGTTGATGTTTTCTTCTGAATTTCTTTGCATTTGATTTGAATCTCCAGTTTCTTGAATTACTTGAATTATTCTAGTTTGCATGTTGATTAAATTTTCCTGCTATTCTCTGTTTTGAACTTGCCTTTTAGATTTGCATTTATTATTATTATTTTCTCCAGATTTGTATTCATTTTAGTTGAGAATGAATAAAAGAACTAGCTGAAAATTAAAACTTTTTCTTACTCATATTTTTATTTTTAGATTTTAAAATAAATGACACTTGTCTACTATGATGCATTAACTAACTTACACCTATGTATATTGACTTACAAATGTCATAACATACATTAACAAGTGTTATTATTATTGTTTTATTAATCTTTTCTTTAAAATGTTATTTTATCTTTAATAATCTCTTTAAGCTATATATATAAGTATTTGTGTAATGTTAGATAATTGTAAAATGCTTCCATCTTATAAAAATAAACTTTAGGCTTTCATTATCTTAAAAACAAATTCATATAGGCATTTTAAATAACTTATATTTTAATCAATTTAATTTTATCATTTGTTCATAAATTGAGAAACTTAGTTTAACTCCTTATATAAATTTTTAAAACAATTTTATCTTATTAAAAACAAAAGCTAAAATATATGTTTATAAAATAAGAAATTAACTTTATTATTTAAAATTTAAATTTCAAATATCATTTCAAAGACATTAAATCAAATTATCATTTCAAATTTCAAAACTAAATATATTCAAGTTTGAAAACTCTTATTAAATTCAAATTAATAATTTTCCTATTTCAAATATATATACAAATATATATACACATTTCAAATAGAAACATTCTAACATTAAATTTTTTAATTTCCATATTAAATTTTAAAACAAATATCAAATCACAATATATATATACATTCATATATATTATAATTTGAATATAAAGTTTTATTACATTAAAAACTTTCTGTTTACCAAAATAAATATTTCCAAATCAAATTATTATAAACTTCAAAAGAATTGAATCTTGCTAATCTATACTTTGTTAAGAAAATTATTGATAGATATTTACAAATTATTATTTTCAGCCTTTGAAATAATCTTAACTTGTCAATTTATAATATAAATGATCAAATCAATTTAATTATTATCAAAGATTATTAAATTGATATTGCTCAAAATTCCGGGTCGTCACAATTGGACCGAATGGGAAGCAACCACATGTCATAATCTTGCATATATAATTAGATTAAATTATCAAATAAATATATAAAATTGTAAATTGCTTAGTTACCTTGACATAGCATAATTAGTACATGTTGAATGCTAACTCAACCAACTCTGCTTGAATTTGAATTCCAATCCTTCTAAAGAGAGCTACCAGATTAAAAGTACTACACACTAATGTCCTATTTTGATTGAACCTGAATTGTTTGATGCTTGAAATAATGAATGAAGAGGAGATAGGGGTTTGGCTTGATGTGGATCATAGGAGGGGACAAAAGAGAGTTCAACAAATAAGGGTTAAGGGTGTTTAAATAATAGAGAAAGAGAGGAGAAAAAAGTGGTTCCAAGTCCACAAATATCTCCACTAATTCAAACCCCTTCTTGAATCAAATCCAACCCTTATTTACCACTTACATCAAGCCACATCTGGTTCCTTTATGGGCCTCCTAATTATCTCAAGCTTGATCAAATAAAGTACATTTAAACTAATTTAAACATACATTTATATCATATATCAATACATCTATACACAACTTTTATACACGCACTATTTTCAACACAAATCAAATAAAATTTCATAATTCATAATTCATAAATATTAATTGATTTACAACAATTATAATTAATTTAATTAGTTAGTAATTGGAGTACTCAACATTTCAGTTGTGTGACTCTTAGGTGTAAATTTGGTTAGCGATTGGTATCGAACAGTTCAAATATTAATATTTACACGTTACCTTAGCTAGTGATGTGACATTACAACCAAATTTATCATTTACGTAGCTATGATAATATCCAATTTTACTTATTTTAAGCGTTAGCAAGTAGTGACAATTATTTACACCAATTCTCTTCATCAAAACTATATAACATTAGGACTTTATGGAATTTGGTGATGGTCAAAATAAAATATCATCAATATTCAACTTTATAGTCTAAACAACAAGTCCTTTGTTCAATAATAGCAATTATTATTAGCCAAACTGCTTTAGCCAAAGTCTTTGACTTGAGTTGATCATGGTATTAACCTCATATAACCAAGAAGGCATATCCTTTATTGAATAGTGTTTCACTTTCACTGCTTCCACTCGACCCAACTATAGTCGTTTGATGAACGCCATGCCACGATTTAACTATAATCAAAGTGGAGCTTCCACATTGAAGCTCGCTAGTATTCTCAAGTCGAGTGAATTGTTTTATATTGTCACCCCGATACAGTTTGACCTTAGTTATATTAACTAATAGAAAATTATCGAGTGTGTCATTCCATGCTTATCCATAACTATTAGTACTTAACCAATTGGTGCCTCAATCAGCCATAAGTAATACGCTGCCTAATATTTGGAGAGCGTTACATACTCTAGTCTCAACAGATGCATCGATATCCAGTCTCGATACATCTTGACTATGAATATTTAAAACAATGCGTTTATTATATTATAATAAATTGCTCATGATTAAAAACCTTATAATTACTTTCACAAAACACATCATTTATGGATTTTATGTTAAATATACTTAAATTGAATGATCAATTATTTATAATACATTATAGCAAGTATATAATAGAAGGAAACACATTTTATTTTGAAAAAGTTTGGTTATCGAATTAGATATATGTAATGAACTACATAATTACCTCTAAAGCATACTCCTAACTCTATCACCTGTCACAAATTCTCCGAACACCTGCTTTATCCAATGTGGGTGCTGGTGAGTCTATAGGATTATTGAGAATTACAACTCCCTCAAGATTGATATTAGGGGCAAGCCCTGCATCAACTTTACCTTCCACTATAAAGAGAACTATTTATGGAGATTATCTAACTCGATATCGGGATAACCGAGGCTGAGGGGAAAAGGAAATCGACGATGAAGCAGATGATAAAGCAGATGTTGAAGTAGAAACACAAAGCTGTTGTGGTGAGTTGAAGAAGTGTATGGACCTGAACACATGGAAGAGAGATGCGAGGAACTTTTATGGTTCATAACTACTAGAAAATTTGACAAATGAGCAAGGTCAACGTAACACCCTGTAATTTTAATGATAAGTAATTAAAATGAATTAATTAATAAATTATAATGACAAAAAATAGAATTTTTACAAACGACGGAACTTGACTACGGAACCTGCACCATTGAGTTTGCAACAATTGGAGTTCAAATGAAAAGTTATTAACGTTTAAAGTTTTTGAACCAGAAATAATTATATATATAATTAAGGAAATAAATACAATTAAATAACATTGATTAACGTCAAAGGTCAATTAAAACTTAACGTTCAAGTATAATTAATGTTAATCAAAGTGGAGAGAAATTATATAAGTTGCATGTAAAAGGAAATTAATCAACAAAATCAAATGGCGAATGATAATTAACCAAAATACATCAACTGGTTGACCCTTAAATTGGACTGGCCAACAACTAGCAGTCGATCAGTCGCATAGGGACGGTCGATCGATGGATGTGTCGACTGTGAAATTTGACGTGGCCGAATGGTCTGGATTTAAAATAAATTAATCTAACAGAATTTAATCTAACAGCTAACATTGGTTTGAACCCCTATAAATATGGATCTAACCCCTCACTATTTGTCTGGTATTTATGGAGTGATGACATAGCTCTTCTATTTTCTATTCTCTGCAATTTCTTAATTCTAGATAAAATTATAGTTTATGTACATATATCACATGGAGAATAGTAGAGAATAATTAAGAAGGAGAATAGGGTCGAATCAAATCGTCGAAGTCAAGGTAAATCATAAATCTGGATCTAAAATTTAAATCAAATCCAAATCTCTTCTAAGACCTAAATTTCTTATTGATATATGTATGCTTGTAGTATAAGGAGAATAAAGGGAGCCAAACTGGAATAATAGGGATTAGATCTGGAGATTTGGAAAGTTAAAAAGGTGAGTGGTAAAATTTTAAACTTTTATATAATATTGGATTTATTTTGTTGTAAGTATGTTCCTTATATGCCTGGATTTAATTATTTAGAGTTGTAGGCTTAATTATATGTGTCTAATAAAATGTAAAACCTTGCTGTAACAACCCTAATTTTGATTAGCATTATTTAGGATAATTAATTAGACAAATAAAATAAAATAATGTATAATGATACGGAAAATGGGATTTGAGAAATAATATGGATCAAGCCTTAATTAATGAGATAAATAGATTGATTATAACTTAAATACTAAAGAGGATTTATGTGGAGGGAAAAATAGGAATATGCCATATTCCCTAAACATAACCTTACACTTTCATTTCCCTCATTTACAATCGTATTCACACAACCATAAACTCACTTAAGGTCAGCCATTGCTAACGAGCTCAAAGTGAAAGAAAGCCTGGGAAATCAAGATTTAGCTTGGGAAAATCAATTCTACGCTCAATATCTCATCCTTCTTTATCAAATCAATGTGAATAATGATTACTCATGTCAAGTGTGCTTGTTTATTTTTGATTTTAAGATGAAACCTTGATTATATTATTGTTATCATGTCATGTTGTGAATGAATGATGCTTATATGATTACCGATAATTTATTGGATTTGTTTTCGAAATTAATAGGTTTGAATGTGAAAACCTATCATTTGTTACCTAAACGACTTGAGATATGTTATTTGCAAACTATTTTAGAATTAGATTTTTAATTTCATAATTTTTCAAGCAAGTATAAATATTTTAATTTTCTAACTAGGGAAAATGATTTATTTTATGTTTTAATTATTAAAATGATTAGATAATTTTTTTGGTCCTGAAATTTTTGTATGTTAAAGAATATGTTAATTAAGATTTATTATGATTTTTGGGGATTCTTCTCAAGTGTTTTTAATTTTATATGAATTTATTGGGCTAGAAAAGCTTAATGATTATATAAAATATTAATATGAAATTATTTGCTTCCAAATTATTTTGGGAATGATAATTATGACCTATAGCAGTTTTTTGAAAAGGATTTGATAAAGAAGTTCATTATCCAATAGTAATTTGACAATGAATCGGAGTTGGTGAAAAGAAATTTCATTTTAAAAAATAAAACGATTTTTATGTTCATTACGAGATCCACTGCATTTTTAATCAATGCTTATGTCCATCTATGTTGCAGCTATCATTGCCTCATATTTTGTATCTGCTATAGTAATGCAGCTTGTATTGTTTTAAAGATAAAGGTGTTATGGCAACAATGCCGCCTATTTTATATCGACTATAGTAACGCCACATGTTTTCTCCATGGTTTTAATCAACGTCGCTTGTTTTCAATATTAACTCTTAAAACTATGATGCAGCATTTTTACACTAGCATTAACATTTATAATAGCAATGATGCTGCATATCTTCATTCTTATATAAAGAGGAAGTAATGCTACATTTTGTAATGTTGCATTTTGACATTGATATTAAAAGGCATAATGCCACCTATATTTAATTTCAGCAGTATTACTTTAGGCAGCAATGCCACATAAAAACCTTGCTTTCAACATTAATAAAAATGGCAACATTGCCACCTATTTTCTATATCGATTTAAATGTCATTAATGATTCTATAATATTGATGCTGTTTGCTCAAAAGTTGGACAAACACCTCTAAACCTGACTTTTTTTAGTGAAGTTTCATTTTATTTGACTGAGTTGGGGTTTTTTATGTCCCAACACATGATGGAATGTATTTTAGCAAGTGTAGAGACAGTTCACAAGTTCAAAATTTGGAAAGCGGATAAGAAAAGCAAATAACACAGTGTTTTTATAATGGTTCAGCCTGAATGTGCCTACATCCATTTTCCATCTTATTATCCTCTCTTTGATTTGATTACAAGAACAAGATATATTTGAAAAGAGTAAAAACTTTAAGTAGCCAAAGTGATGGATTTTCAATAGATTTTTCTCTCTTTTTCTCCAAAAATCCATCCCATTATTGTTGAGAAGCTCCCGTATTTGTAGAATGGAGTTGTGAAGTACGGAGGAGAAGTTATAGATTCCTGATTGATAACTGGATCGGTATTTGGGTCAGGAAGCTTGCCAAGAGAGGTTGTCCTTCTTTGGATTGGTTCGGTGATTCTGCCCTGGAGTACCTTATTTGCCGGACGAAACATTTGATCCAACATGTTTGTATAACAGACCAAATGTTTGGCCTGGTGATGGATGTGTCGTGTCGGACCATGTATCCGGACCAGATATTTAGTCCGACATATTAGAAGATGCCGGACCAAATATTTGGTCCCGCATATCTAAGGATGCCGGACCAAATATTTGGTCACGCACATCTGAGGATGCTGGACCAAATACTTGGTTTGGCATATTAGGAGATGCCGGACCAAATATTTTGTCCGGCATATCTTAGGAGATGCCGGAAAAGATACTCGGCTTGGCATACTGTAGGATGTCGGACCGATCATCTGGTCCGGCATGCCAGCCATATGTTTGGTTCGATAATTATATCGTTTATACCTCTGCTTGTCCTTGCTTCATTCTTTCTTCGTTTGCCAGAAAACCGAGCCAACACTTGCCCCCCAAAATATGTTGTGTAACTGCACAACATGCTTTATTTTTGGTTCGGCGTTGAGCTTCCACCACCGAATGAAATTAGTGACCGTTCGCATTCCCCTCTTTTTCCTTTAAATACACCTTCTTCCCTTCACTCTGTTACTTCTATTTTCTCGATCAAATTTCTTCTATTCAACAAGGTCGACTGCAACTAATTTGGCTTATTTATTTTTCTTATTCGAATTTGGCTATTCTTGCACCATCATAGCTTGAGGTAAGCTTCTCTTAACTCGATTACTGCTTATAAGGTTCTAGGGTTTTAATGCAAGGATGGGTGATTTCGGTCTTGAATCGACGAGGAGGTATCTCGTTTGAACAATTGTTGAAGGATCATGTTGTTTGGATGGTCTTTATCCTCCCAGAGGTAGTTGAGGTATTTGGAAATTTGTGTTGGGAATGAGCGTGTGAAAAACCACCCGCTCATCAGGTGTCTGATCAATTTCTTGAACGGTTAACTAAGTTGCTATTGGTAGAGGCACTAGTGGCAGTATTCTTGTTTTCTAGTATAATGTTGAAACTGAGAATAGATATTGTATAGGTAAGGCCGTAGGAGGGTATGCTTTGGTTTGGCAGTCGGTGTGCGGAAAATTTAGTTCGGCATTCAATGTAGGATAATGTCAGACCAGATTTGCCGAGCGCATTTTTTATAGGTATGCCGAGCCAAAAGCAGTACTTCCATAATATGGCTATGCTAGGGTTATGGATTCAATTGGACTAGATGATAGGAGATTCCTATGCATGCTTTAACTTCTATTTATGATTAGGGCCTTCGCTTGACATTTATTTTCTTGCATAGGAATATGTCTTCTCGTCACGAGCTCCATTCCAAGTTTACGGCTTCACCGCCTATCGGGCTGGTCCTTCTTCTTCTAACGCTCTAGTCAATCCTCCCAGGAAACCCAGTTCCGCTTACTCTTTAGTCGAAGGCTACGCTCCTAATCAACCGGTGATTAGGCCTTCGGAGTGTTATCCCGGCGTCCTGACGATACAGAGGCTGACCTCTATAGCTACTTCATTTGGGATAGATCGCCGAGACATGATACTACATGGCCCAGATGATAGAGCACGCTTTCCTCCAGGTGGGTATATGGCATATAACAAGTATCATTGCATGTGCAGCGTGATCCCTCCGCTTAGCAATTGGATTGCTAGCTTTGTGATCTATTTGAAGGTCGCTCCCATGCAACTTCAGCCGTGCTCTTATGCTATCCCGACATGTTTATACCTGATACTCATGAAGCGGTATCGAAGACTCCCTACCCATAGAGAGATCAGATATTTGTATAACATAAGGATCTATCGAAAGGGGAGTCCTTTTATCAGTTTAGAGTCCGCCCACAAATTCAAACCCGTCCTGGATTTATACTCTAAGTTTAGTATGTTCAAGAAGGAATATTTCTTTATATGTTATGATACCGTAGCCCAACATGCTTTTACTTCTGGCTATAAATTATTGTATTATCTTTTTCTAAACTTTATGTCGACGTGGCCTCTTCTTGCTCCATAATTATACGGTTGCATGAAGGCAGCGGAGGATGATGGCTTAAAAAAGATGGCCAAGCAAATATTGGCTATCCCGAAGGCCAAGCGGGAAGCCTCATTCCTACTCCGTGATGTAGCCCTTCGATTCTACAACTTGATTGGCCCCAAATAGTCTATATACAAGATTAGGCCAAGTTCTGCTGAGACAGCAGTGGGAGCCGATGGAGACGGGGGTGACGGAGACAAAGGTAAGGGCCCAGATGAGGAGGGTGGTGTGGCTGAATCCCCGAAGAAACTGAGACAAAAGAAGAGCGTCGTTTGTCCTCCCCGTTCAGGGAAATCTCTACATATTTGAGATGCTCCTTCCCCTGGCGATGAGGGAGGTTCTCGTTTGGGAGTAGAAAGTGAAGAGAAGGAAGGGTCGAAGAGTATTCTGAAGCAACGGAAGGGGATGTTCATGTATCACCAAATGTGGATATTATAAGCACTGAGAGAATGGGCATGGATACTTTAAAGAATGCCGAGATCATGCGAGAGTGGTCCGAGCAGTTGAAACAATCCAAATCGGTCCCAAAGCCATCTTCTAGTACTGATCTTTCCCAGAAGAATGTGGCTTCGGTTGATCTGGGTGGAATACCGCCTCTTCCAACATAAGGTGGAGCGGGAATCGGCGAGGAGTTTGGGCTTTCTCCAGGTAGTTTTGATTACTATACGGATTTTGATATATTTCTTGGAAACTTTTTGATTTTCGACGAGTCCCAGCCTCCTCCTATTCCTCAATCCAATGAAGTCCGGTCACCGTGTGTTCTCATTCCTTCGAGTGGACTCCCATCCTTGGGTATTCCTTATTTGAGTAAGACCCCGCCCCGGCCATATGATTTAGTCTACCCAAAGGGTTTATAGTATCTTGCTATGTCTTAGTGCCTTGAGCATTTCGTATTTTCTATGCTTTCTAGCCTTCTTAGATCTAATGTTGCTGCCTTTCTAGGGAAAAGAAGAAACCCAAAGAGGAATGAAGTCTCCAGGCGGCTTGAGAAGTTCAAACGGATGAAAATGAATTTCGTTTCTTCCAAGGCAAATTTTCAGAGGGAAAACTATGCAAGAGAATGTTAGGGAGACCCTGTCAGGTTAGGATAATGGTAGGAGCCGTGAGTCATCCCAGAAACATGCAAGGTCCCCGGGGAAGGAAGCCACCTCCTTTGGCTCCCACACTTCCTCCCGCCGTCCCAGTCACTATTTGATGGGTTCTGAAGTGCATGATGTGTCGGATGATTTGGGAGAGGGAAATATTGATTCTTTTTTCTTGGATTATCAACAGCCAACGCGGAATCCCTTGGAGAGTCATCCTGATATAAATATCGACTGTGTGGGTCATCGTGCGCCGGATCCTGACACCAAGTTCCTTTTACCGCGAAATCCCTTGGTCTGTATCCTAGATGAGGCGAAGACTCTTGATTTTCCTAACTTGACAATAAGGATGGTCCAGATTACAGATGAGGCCAGAAACAGAGTTGATTATTAGTCCCATTTGGCCAAACCTAGTGAAGAAATTGGGAGTGCCAATGTGCGGTGGCATCTAGAGATGGAGGAAGTTCGGAAGGCACTCTGGGACAAAGAGGCTAAGTTAGAGGAAGTCGAAGCATCCCATGCCTCCGATATAACGTAGGCCAAGGAAGAGACGAGGAAAGAGGCTGCCGACCTATGTAAGACGCAGATTGACATGGATATCAGTTCAGTGGATAAGGCTCGGTAGAAGGACCTGGAGCGAATCCACTCCCTTAAGGGAAAAGTGAATAAATCGAAAGAAGTCTTACCAAAGATGAAGGAGTCTCGAGGAAAGTGGAAAAATGAGGACTAATATCAAGCTGAGATCGAAAGGTTGAAGGTGGAGCATGCTCAATTGAGGATAGACAAGGAGCAGTACATGAATAAGGTGGTGGCCCTCCAAACCGAAGTCGATAAATCCAGCGACTTTTGCAACACGGTCAACCAGATACTGAAGGATACTTATTCATGTTCTAGAAACATAGGAACCTTCGGTGGATGGATGGCTACCCTCAGGTGATGGTCGAGATCCATGCTCGGCTTATCGAGGAGACTAAGGCTGTAGTTGCATAGGAAGAAGGACTGTGTACGACGTTAGGATGGAGAATATCCGGTTCACAGTGGAGGAGACCAAAGCTATTGCCAAGGGGTATGAGTTGTTGGCTAAGGACGATGATGATGAGGAGGGATCAGATCTCGAGGGGCTCGATGATCCAAGTCACGTTGCCGCAGGTATCTCGCCTTTCAACTTTAGCTCTGCCATTACCTATTCTAGATTCCAAAACTTATAATTATTTTTACTTGCCTCGTGCAGGGATGTCTTCGGTGCAGGTTAGGCCTTCACGAAAGGAAGGCGAGTCTCTCAGGAAATCAGAGCTCCCAAAGGACATGGCTAGAGAGAGCAAGCCGAGCGGTAAGGATGTCCCTCCTTCTTAGTTAAGGAGTTTTCCTTTTCCTTTTTGTGCATGAATTTTTGGAAGATGTATGAACGTTCTGCATATGTATATGAACATAAACGATAAGCTTTGTACGAGAAAAAATTAACGTTCTACTATTCAACTTCTGTTTTTTTGTATGTTAATCTAGGATGACTTTTGTGATGCATGCTCTTTATTGTATGCTCAGTCTATTTGTGAACTGTTTATGACTTAGTTAATCGTTGTAGTGTTTGGAGACACAAAGAACCATAAAAGCATTGTCATATTCAAGGCCGATCGTGAATGATAACTACTTGGGCTAATGCCCTTTTCATGAGTATTATTCCATTTATCGTTGTCGGGGTGTGTAATGCCGATCGTCAAGTGCGAACTACCCCTGGTTGCAGCCATGCCTTAATCGTGGGGTTTATAATTGGTTTGCAATTGCCGGCAAGCTGAATGCCAATGATGAACTTCCTAGGCTATAATTTATGCATCATTCATAGCTTATGATCGGTTCATTACTGTCGGTTTGGGTGTGCCGATCGTCAGTAGTGAATTTCCAAGGCTTGTTTCGTGCCCTTTATCATGCATATCTTAATTTCGCTGCTGCCGGCGAGAGTCTGTGATTGCTCGCAATAAGAATGGTCATCAGATAAAATAATTAAACAAAAGAACATTTTAAATAAGATGAGTAATACGAGACACCAGATTTTTATATTGGTTCGGTTGAAATATGCCTATGTCTGCTATCTTTCTTTCATTGCTTTAGTACATGTTTCCTTACAACTCAAGAGAAGTAGCGGCAGAGGTGTTAGAGATTCCATGCTTTTTCAAACACATCCCCATCTACCTTTGACAAGATGTAAGCTCCATTGTTAAAGCCTTTATGTACAACAAACGGTTCTTCCCAAATTTGATCTAATGCCCTAGGAGATGGGAAGACTCGTTTGAGAACCAAGTCTCCTTCTTGCAATGTTTGAGGCTTCACCTTGGAATTGTATTGCCTCGCCACCTTCTATCTATGAGCATTTGCTTTGAGGGCGGCATCATTTCTCTTCTTCTCAATCAGGTCGAGTGATATGTTTAACAGCTCCTCGTTTTCTTTCGGATTATAGTGTATTCTTCGGTGCGAGGGGACAATTGTTTCGACAGGGAGCATAGCTTCAACTCCTTATGCCAGTACTAAAGGAGTGTACCCTTTCGCGGTTTTATAAGAAGTTCGGTAGGCCTACAAATCCGTAGGAAATTTATCGACCCATGCCCCCTTGGATTTTTCTAGTTTCTTCTTGATCAGTGTTTTCAATACCTTGTTCACTACTTTGACTTGTCCGTTTGCCTGTAGATATGCCACAACTGAAAAGCTTCGGGCAATCCGATGTTCGTGGCACCAATTGGCTAATTTTTCATTGTCGATTTGGAGTCCGTTGTCCGATATGATTTTCTATGGCACCCTATACCTGCACAGGATGATACGTATTAGAAAATTTATCACTTTGGTAGATGAAATCTTATTTAAAGGTTCCGCTTCCATCCATTTGGTGAAGTAATCCACTGCCACTATGGCAAATTTTGTTCCTCCTCGACCCATAGAGAGTTCCCCGATTAGGTCAATCCCCCAAATGGCAAAGAGCCATAGACTAACCAACTGGGTTAGACCAGTAAGTGGTAGTCTTGGGATTTTGGCAAATCTTTGGCACTTGTCGCATTTTCTAGTAAACTTGGTTGCATGTTTGTTTAGTGTGGGCCAAAAGTACCTGTTTGTACCTAAAATGGGCATAACACTCTTTGAAAGTGTTTGAAGAGATAAAAATGAAGAACAGAAATGTAAAATATGGATTATCTAACAAACACTCCAAAAACAAGTATGAAAACACACAAAACACAGCAATTTAGAGTGGTTTGATGTATTGCCTACATCCACCATGAAGTTTGAAGACTTTATTGATATTCTCTTGATGATTACAGTTGACTACAGCGGATTACAGCGGATTGCGGTTCTGAAATTCGAGTACAACGGTAGCAATGAAGTGCAAAGTTGAATCCGGCAGAGTTTAGACGTCCTAGAGCTAAAATATCCTTCTTCTATAGGCTCTGGGGCTCTATTTATAGGCATAGAAGGCTGATATCTTGCTCAGATCTTGGGAGACTTCTTCTGGCATGTGGGTGGGCCCACGCGATCGATCCCATGAAGTTTCGGCTTGATCCGTGATCGATACGAATGAATTTCGTATCAATCGAGATTTGATCCAATCGAGTTGAACTTGGCATGGACTTTTCTTAGGTCATACGTAAGACCCTGTGAAAATTTCATAGCATTTGGACTTCTGAATCTTGATTTATGATCGATACGAATTGGCGTTTTTCGACAGGTTGTTTGGCTCGAATCGATGACTTCGATCGATCTATTCGAATCAATCAATGGATGTGCTCAGGTGATGACGTGGCGCATGATTCATGGATCGATCCACTTTCGACGTCGAGTTGACCGAGTCTCCCTTGAATTTAGGCAACATTCGTATCGACCTTGAACCATTCTTCGTACCTGTATTGGCAACGCTTTCGTATCGATACTCTAGGTTAGTTTCGTATCGATCAAAATGATGACGTTCATATCGATGCTCTATGTGTACTTCGCATCGATCCCTCATGTGCACTTCGTATCGATCCTTCATGTGTAGTTCGCATCGATCATTAGCCAATCGATACGAAAATAGTGGGTAAGTGGATCGATATGAAATGGTGAGCTTTCATAGATACGAAGCAGTATGAGGAAGGATGGATACGAAGAACATTGCTCTCAATGGATACGAACTTGTGCTCTCCTGATCGATATGAAATCATGGACATCTGATGGAATCGAACCAGATCGATACGAAGAGGGTCCCTTACTATCTGTTTGATGGATACGAACAATAGTTGCCTAATGGGTTCGAAGTAATGTTGACTGTTGATAGATGCGAACAATGCTCTTCACCTAATGGATACAAAATGGAGCTTGCTCACTGATGGATTCGAAATATGATCTATTCAAACTAGGGCCCAATGGATACGAAATGAGGTTATTTCCTTCGATTAGCATCGATCATATCTTGAGCATACGAACTCGGATTGACTTAAAATTTGGGACGTTGGCTGTCATAGCTTTGCTTGTCATGTCATATCAATTGTAGATTTATCCGGACTTGGACAAAATTTATTGACATGCATAGTGAACCTATGCATACTCGATAGACGAGCGATCCTTGGCTTTTCAGTCAATTCCTGGATATCTCGGCCTTGCCAAAAGGTGGGTGAACGTGGCATGCTTTGAAAGATTGCAATCTTCACTGTGAATAGTTCTATCTAATTTGCTGATCGACTGTCGTCTTTTTGAATTCTATAACTCTTGACCGATTTTTCAGTATTGTGAGCTATCGATTGTCAGTTGTTGTACCCTATACTGTTGTAACTAATTTTTGTATGATAGTGATTAGCTGTTTGTCGTTGTACTCGTCATCAGATGAGTATTCAATTCCTATGGATTTTGAAAATTGAACATTAGTCCGACATACATGCATATATGTTAATCTGACTCTCGTTAACGTCATACGTTCATGAGTCGTTGCCAGTTTTCCCGCCTCGAACTCAGAACCGATCCTCTCCTAAACCGATGTGAAATTCGAGTTGTGACAACGTTTGGCGGTTGTTTTGGAATGTTCCTACGTATCGATCCTCTCCTGAATTGATGTAAAAGGTTGAAAGACCATTTACGTATCGATGTAATTCGTACTGATGGACACGAGATAAACACTTCGCATCGATAGATTCATGATGGATGCGAATATAGCAGTTAGTTCATCATGCATCATTTATATCGATGGCTGATGGTGGATGTGAACAGTCAATTCGCATCGATGAACATGAGCCTTTATGGGTTAAGTGTTGATGGATACGAGCAAAGCATTTCGCATCGATGGAGTTTAGCATTTTCAGAACGGTCTTCGGTGCACATTTCATATCGATGAGGCTCGAGCCTATGATTTGATGGGTTCAAACATGGTAGTTCGTATCGATGCACCGTAAATGGATTCGAGAACAACGGATACGAACAAGCATTTTCTATCAATGGACTCTGGTGTCTCAAAAAACCCACGCTATAGTTTTTGTGTCGATAAAACTCGAGGCTATGGACACTAACAGCTTATTCGTATCGATCCGGTGGTGGACCTGTTGTAACCGGTCAAGGCAACTGGGAGGTGAATCATTCCTCTCCTTTGCCTGGGTCCATATAAATATTTTTTGGACTTAGAAAAATTCACTTGCTTTTTATTTCTCTTGAGTCACTTTGTATCGTTCAAGAAACAGAGGGAAAACAAAAACTGCCTTCTTCCAAACTCAAGCAATCTCATAATCCTTCAACTCTTTTCTTCAAGTTAGATAATTGACTTGCTAAATTGACCTTAAAAAGACGAGACTTGGAGCTTGACGCTATTTCATCCATTATCGTGGTTGATTCCGGCTTCGTCGGCGTCGGAAATTGGTTGGAGTGAGGTCGAGAATTGAAGGGCCAGTCCTCTCGAAGTTTTTGGAGAAGATGGAGTCTGGAATACGAAGGATTTGTGGAGGAATGGCTCGACCTTCGCTTCTTGTTGAAAGAGGAGGGAGCGTTGATCGTATCAATCTGGAGTAGGAGCGCCCATAACGATCTAGATGATGAGATTTCGCATCGGAGTTCGTATCAATCCTGGAAATGCTAAATGGAAGGGCGAGATTCACATAAAACGAGGATGGTATGAGTTCGTACCGATCTGGAGCAATCGATATGAGGACTTAGCTCGTGCGATCAATACGAAGTTCTGACTCCGATGATCGATACGAAGGCTAGGCCGGTGATCGATGCGAAGTCCTGCCCCTGGCGATCGATACGACGTCTAGACCATTGATTGAGGCAAAGCCGAAGGTTCCAGATCGATAAGAATCCCCATTTTAAACCGAACAATATGAGCTTGAACTTTGGTGATCGATTCTATGCCAAAATTTGACGAATTTGAAAAACTTTTGCGCATTTGAACACCTGACTTCGGCGAACTTCATTCTTGCATATTTAGAATTAACCGTTGAACTTCATATTTGACTATCCTTTGAAGCTCATTGATGGAACCGTGACTTAACAAACTTTTAACGAACTTTAACTTGGATCGACCGCTAACGTCTGGATGGCACGGTTGTGACGGTCTGCGATGACGGTCACTCTAGCTGAATTTCGAAGTCTCGCCGTTTGCATGTTTTTCATTCTTTGTAGAATCTTTCAAGTAATATGTAGCACTACATAACACATTCACACACTTCACAATGGCGGATACATGGGCTTATTATCGTCTAGTGATGATTTTTTACAAGTTAGTTAGTTATGGAACCATCGAGCTCACAACAGCAGGAAGTTCAAAGTTCATTTCCCCCAACAATCGAGATACCGGCATCGCGGCCGAAGTCATAGGTCCAGCTCCGGATGAGCTACCTTGCTCATCTTTCATCGATAATCCACCAGACTCCGTTCTTCCAATGTTTCTGAAGACATGTTGGGACGAATATGTTTAAGGCATGGACCGTCATTGGATGACAAGTTATTGCCGGGACAGAATGATAGACCATACTATCCACCGGAATGGTATACCGCATTCAATTGTCATGCATGCGTAGTCGGGACGCTTTCTCTGTTTAATCCGTGTATTAGGGAAGTGTTGCCTTTTCTTGGGATTTCTCCATCTTAGCTACCCCCAATGGATACGCATTATTGAACAGCTTATTCATCGTGTTCATGGAGCATCTCTTTTGACCACCAATCCCGATCGAGATTAGACATATATTCAACATTAAGAGCCGGGGAGATAGCCCTTCTTTCACATTCCTGGAAGCAGTAAGAAATTGTCAAGCAGTAATGGGGCCTTGGACCAGGCTAAGTTACTTCAAAACGGAATGGTTCTATGTTCGATGCTCTTCAGGGTTTTCCAGTCGATGGCTATTCAGACGCAAGTATCTCCGTCTTCTCAAATAACTAATGAGACAGCCATAACTAATGTCAAACTTATATCTCTTTTTTCTTTACAGCTGTAATTCCGTGACCCGAGGGCACTCACTTTAGGGAGATAGTTCGGGTTCTTCAAGAAGTTCTAAGCGAAGAAAGGAACATTGACTCGGTTCTGACAGATAGGAATCTGAGAATCGTTGGATTGATCAAGCACAACCAAAGCATAAGGCTCGAAGGAACATTAAGGGCTATCTCGAAGAAACGAGCTAAGCGCAAGATGCCCGGAGTTATTATAACCAAGGTGGTCGGTCCAGAAAGAACGCCAACTGATGATGAACTTGTGGCTGGGTCTTCGATGCTTTTGAGGGTTCTTAAGGAAAGAGAAAAGGCAAGGCAGCCACCTTCAAACGTTTCAAATCCAGTAGACGGAAATATATGGCTGTGTCTTTACCCGTTCCCGGGATTAACATTTTATAGGCTCCACCTTCGCAGGAGGAAAACCTTTTTAAAGTGCTTGCCGATATTCCAATTTCGGATTATGCGTCATTCCAACATGATGCCGGATTGGGGAGTTTCAGCCGGCATTAGACTTAAGCGAGTCTCCTTCAACTAGTGTGGCTGACATTTCCGGTTGGTCGGGGGTTGCACATACATACACACTTCACAAAACCTCACAATTCCTGACTGTAAGCCGCTTACTCGGGAAGATTACTAACTCCGTTCTTTTTTTTACTTTGCAGATACAATGTCTGGCCGAGGCTCCATGTAGGTAGTCTTCGAAAAGCTCACCGATCGTCAACATATTATGAGTCACGCAAAAGAGAGGCGGATAGGGACTAGACCGTGTGTACTCTAACCAGGAGCAATATGACAGAGATAGGGAGTACAAGCACTGATCTCGATCTCCTTCTTCCCCTCCAAGAAATTCTATATAGCCTCCTGTGTACGTTTCACGTCCTCCGGAGACTTCATGGCATAAGCCGTCTTCTCATGTTTCAAGGCCTGAAACTCGTCACCATAGAACCAAAATAGCGGCCCCTATAATTGCAGAGCAGTTTCTTACCAAGTTTATAACGACCCATAAATTTTATTTCTTTATTTATCTAATAAGTTGAAATTTTATGAAATTTTAAATAATAAAATTTTGAAATATAGATTTGATATTTTAAAAACGTCTACTTTAACATAGCAAATGGTAAATTTTCACCAGATAATTCGAAAGCATATTTTATTGTGTAATTTTATTTCAATTTAAATCAGTTGAAATTAATGGTAATAAAATGTTTTCTAAACCTGAATATTTTTCTACAATAAATTTGTAAATCATCTTCTGAGTGAGATGCCATCTTTCATTTTCCCAAATTTGAACCGCTATAGCTTTGTTCATCTTATGTTCGGCGTTTTAGCAGCATTTTGGTATCGATATCGACTTTTGATCAAATGATCGTACCACTGATATATGTATACCTTTTTGATTGTCTCGTCGTGCTGCTTTCTACGGTACATTCAATTTTGTGTTTTGAAGTCCGATACACGGCGAAATCAGTGGACACGGCAACCATATCCGAACCGGTTTTGTACTTCTTTGTTTCTCATAACTGTTCAATTGGTTATCATGAAACTAGCAGCCACTATCTATTAATATCCCTTGTATTCAACGCTGGCCTTTCTAAATTCCTTGAATTTATTTTAGCATTTTCGGTTCCACCACCTCATATGCCTTTTAATTTTAGTATCGTTCTCATCTCTTCATTTGCCACTCTCATTTGCATTCAGGCATTTTAAAAAAATTTGTGGCAAAACTATATTTCGAACATAGCTACTTATCTTTTGACCGATCACCTTCTGCATCACCACCGAAGCCACCCGATCTTGCTTGCTGACCACCACCTTCCTCTCAGCTGCCGTGCTCGCAACCCATCCCCATGATCCGAGCTTCGCATGCCTCATTCCAACTTTCCGCCGCACCATGGCTGAACTCGACAGCCTACACCCAAAGTCGGACCGATCTCCTGCACTCATACAACCTCCAGTTCATTCTCCTTTCTCCGCCTCTGGCCAGTCGTCGATCCAAACTCAGCCTTGGCCATCGGCCTCCCTATTCTCTCCAGTCGTGAAACCAAGCTCAGCCTTCGTTTTTTATGTAAATATGATTGATATGGCTGTCCAATTCATTTATAATTCAATTTTGTCTTCTTTTATATATATATAAAGTTTATTTATATTACAAAATTAGTATATTAGCTTGGTAATTGTATGTTTTGCTTTTTGTTTGCATTACTGGAGGCAAAGGTATATTATATATATATGTATGTATGTATGTATTGTATGAAAATATTTGCAGTAAGCAATATATATATATATTATATGATATATGATTTTTTTTATAATATAAATGCTTTTGCTATATATGATTTCTAAGTTATAATATGTTCTGGTTTGCTCTATTTATGTGTAATTTATACTAGTTAAGTTTTTGAAATGTTGTACACATATATAAAAGTATGCTATTTTTGTTTTAAGGTGTTTGTATATGTTCTGGTGGATGTATAAGCTTTTATTTATCATTCCAATGAGTTGTATATTATATATATATATATCATAAAGTTGATATTTTTATTTTTGAATAGGTTTTGTTAATATAAAATGTACAAGTTATAAAATCTACAACTATTATAGGAAAGTTGCAAGGTAATATACTATTATAAATAATGTGTTTCAAAATATACTTTACCAGCGTGCTTTTATATATATTTATTAATAAAAATGATTTTTAAGAGTATGGGTTTAAGTCTGTAAGTGTTTATATATTAAACCATATATATTTATATTTTTATATCATGTGCGTACAGGTTTATAATAAGTTACGTTTATATGTCTGTATATATTGTTAAGGTATGTTGCAGTTTATAAAGTTTGCAAAGTATAAAACGGTGTGCTTAAGCTATTGATTGTTATATATATAGTTATTAAAGTTACACAATTTTAATAAGTTCTTATTTGATCTCAGAGTAATATTAATTTCGTCGTGTCTATTTATATATAATATATATGCATGGAGAATGTCTTTTATATGTGTTTAAAATTATATATATATATATATATATATATATATATATATAGTTATGTTATATAAGATATGTTATGCTATGATTTTGAAATATACATATATTTTGATTACAATATGTATATGTTTATATTTAATATTTAGAAAATATATATGTATAAGTTAAATTTTGAGTTTAAGGAAAAATAATATGATATTCATTTCATTTCCATAATGTCAAACTGATTTTGGCTCTTGGTTTCCAATTTATCAACTTTGTCGTCAAACTTGGTTCCATTGTGCTTTGCTTCGAAACTCACGCTTGGATTCGTAACTCGTTCCATTTTGTTCATCGTTAGCCTCGAAAGGTGAGCAATCACTCATGATTAATTCTTATATTTATTAGATTTGATTTCAATTTAAACGACAATGGAAATATGCTGCTGTTAGTTATTTACATTGCTATATGTATGTTGTTATCTGTATCTGTTCACCTGTGGCATCTGACACCATTATTTGTTATTTATATTGATTATATATGCCCGTTATATTATTATCATATCTACTATCACTATACAAGTTCCCTGTTAGTATAGAATTCACTATGTGTTGAAATAATACATACTCAAACGATCTGCAGAATAGGGGGAAATCGTCATGGGTTGAAATGATAGACCCAAGCGATTTTCATTGAATTGAATTTGGGATTACGGGTTGAAAGGATATATACCCAAATATATTTAAATTATGGATTGAAATGATAAATATCCATATCACTTGACCATAGGATAGAAAATTATATACAGACACCGCTGGTGTGTGTGTGTGTGTGTATTGAAAATGATTTCTATGGTTTTGGAAAGAAATATATGGTTTTATATAAATATTGATTTTTGATATTATATAAATGTTATTTTATATATAGTTAATTTCTTGATTTAAGCTATGTATAAATTTGTCTTGATATAAAATAGGTTTAGTATTAAAGTTTGATTTTAATAAAATATAATACGGTTAAGTATTTATTTAGATTATATTTTAAATATAGAGTTTATAATGATTTAATAAATTAAGGTTTAGAAGATAGATTTGAAATTGATTTGAAATTGTATTTAATTAAGAATGATATTTAATTAAATCGATCTGAAACTTATTAAATTTGAAATTTTGAAAGGATATGATTTTATAACTTGATTTTGAATAAAGGTGATTTAAATGGATATTTCAAATTTACATAAATTGAATATGATACATTAGTTTTATTTAAATTTGAAATTTGAAGTTTTATTTAAATAATATTTGAATGATTAAGTAAATATTTCAAAATAAACAATGGTAAAGTGAATTTGATATATATATATATATGGTATTATCAAATCTAGTTTTAAAATTGTGGAATATATAAATCTTTGGAAATTTACTGAAATTAAATGGGTTATTTGGGGTTCAAATCTGTTTTTGAAATCGATATAAAAATTGAAATGGTTTATCGAGAACTGAATTGGGTTGAAATTTATGAATTAAGAATCTTGGGATTCAAGTTGATTTGAATCAATTTGTGAGGTTTGAGGAAATTATTTTATCATATAAAGTAATTTAAATTATATTTAAAACTATTTTATTTACTTTATAAATTATTTTAATATACGAACTATTTTAATATAAACTACTTTAACTTATAACTCTTTTATATAAACTATTTTACTTTATAAACTATTTTATTTTATATACTATTATTAATATTTAAACTGTTTGAGTGATTGAAGTTATGTTTTCAAAGTTATGAATTTCAAAGTATTATATTTTGAAAGTGTTATGAATTTCAAGTGTTTGGTTTGGAAAGTATTATAACTTTGAAAGTGCTATGTTTTTTGAAGTGGATATATTTAAAAATGGTAATGATATCGTATTTGGTTTTGAAATGGAAATGATATCGTATTGATATGGTTTTGAAATAGGCAATGATATTTTGGTTTTGAAGTATAAATTATTTTGAAATGACCGCGTTTTAATAATAACGTTTGGTTGTTAAAGAGACCGGGATCGGATGTTGTTATACTCTCTACCAACTTTGAAAACCACTTTAACAACCGTGTGCACGATGGAGATTCCAGAATGAAGTAGGATGGTGACGACGATCCTATATGAGGTATATACGTGGACCAAACTGCCGTGAGTTGGCATAAGGTGGCTAAAACAGGAGCAATCGACGGGCTAATGAGGTAACTCTTCTGATCAGACACATTCCTTCGATACCATTCTATTACTTTGTGATTGATTGGGTGCACCTTTTGATTTTTTTGGGAGTGTGGCTCGAGGTGGGCAGTAGCTGTGGCTATGCATTACCATCGGTTCGGATGTGCAATTGGTATATCAACCCTAGCATTGCCTAGTTGTGTCATGTCACCTACCCTAGCGTGCTTTACTACAAGTTTGATTTGTGTCGTACCTATGGAGTATTTATGATAGCCTCTCGATTTGGAGGTACGATGGAACTGTATAGACTATTGGCACTATAAAATGAGTTAAGGGGGATATGGGTAACGCCTTAACGCTATTTTCAAAATATATTATACTTAACGTTAGACATTATTATAATAGCGTATATTACTACATAGTAGATAGTTTAACGGATCTTTAAAGGATGGTTATCCCAAACATCCTTTGAGTTACTTGTATTTTAGTTGTTATTTCACTTGAGTTGGATTTATTGATATAGGAATATCAATCATGACTCGAGTGTTTTGTGTTTTGCTTTACGCTCGGGTCAGACTGAGTGATATAGCTTTCGAGACTCACCTTTAGAGTTGGGCTTTGTTTGGAGATCCATCCAAATATTTTCAACTTGCTGTTATTCAGTTGATTCCAGTGATGTATTCTGATCTTGTATTTGACTATTGTTTTTGAGACTTTTGTTTTATCTTATTTAACTCTGATATATATATAGTAGCTTCATGAACTACTATTCTTCTATTTCCACTGCATATTGTTATATTACTATGTGTCTGTGGTTCTATGATTATTTATGTACTGTATATGCTGAGTTTTGCCAAATATAAATTAACAATCTGGTATTTTGAGCAATTCAAATCCGACATGTATGAATGCGAATGGTTGAAAATATTGGTCAGTTATAGAGCCTACCGGGGAAGGAGTAATAAAACTTGCTCAATTGAAGAAAGATTTTCCCAACATCTGCTTTGACGGTTATATTTTCCCCCCGCACTTAAAGAAAATTCCAGCGGAGGCTGAGAATACAGTGCACGATTATGTTAGTGATATTTACTTCCAACACAAGGAGTTGGGGAAGGTTACAAAAAAGCATCGAAGGTGGCCTTTGAGCAGGCAGCTGCCATTGAGAAGTTGGAGAAGGAGCTCACTCAGAAGGATCAGATCATCCAGGTGCTCAATACTGAAGCTGATTCCTCTTGGAAATCTGAAATGGAGGCCTTTAAAAAGGCCAATGATACCAACTCGGCCATGGAGGGGATGAGGCAATAACACTACGCCCCGGTGGAGGAAATGGGCCATAGGAACACCATCGTCACTGCCGAGCGGGATGCTGCCCTCAAATATCTTAATGAGGTTTATTCTAAACTTTCTGAGATCATTAAAGAAAGGGATGATGCCAAAACCTCAGCACAAGAGGCATGTGATAAAGCTGTGGTGCTTCAGGGCGAGCGGGACACGGCTGTGGAAAAAGTTCGTGTGGTGAAGGCTAAGGTTGAGGAGATAGTTCGGATGGCAGAATCCAAGTTGGAGGCAGATATAGAGGATCTTCTCGTCACCTACAACGCCAATGTGTTGAAATACAGAAATTTGGTTTGGCTCCAAAACTATTCGACGCATCCCTATGACGCCTGGAGCCAGTTGGTTGAGGAGGAAAAGGTAGTGCATCTGGGTGAATCTTTCGACGAGTTCGAGATCGAGAATCGCTTGCTGACCGAAGATGAAAGGAGGATTCTCCATGAGTCAATGATCTCACATGAAAGGGAAAAGCTCAGCACCCAACACCAGGAGATTGGGGAAGGTTCAAGTGTGGAGCATCACGCTACAAGTCTTGAGATTACTACTCCACCTCAATCTATACCTAAACCAGCGGTTGAGCTCCAGTTTGTCCCGGCTTATAATCCAGAACAGCCGCAGCTATCCCCTATTAAGGAGCACACCTCCGAAGCCGCTAAGATGTCCATGAGCCAAACTAAGGAAGGTACTCTGAACAAATCTTATGTGTGTTTGAAATATGGAACTTGTGTTGAAACGTTTGCTAACTGTTTCTCTTCTTCTTTGTTCAGTGATTGGAGTTACACCGATAGCACCTCCTGCAACCCAAGAATTACACCAAGCGTAGGAGGCCATTATTACTGAAGCAATCACTACGAAAATGACTGCGTTGATCAATGGAACGCAGGGAAGCTCACTTTCTTTCGACGAGCAGATGATGAACGAGCTCGTAGGTCGACACAGTGACCCCTTTGCGGGCTTGCCATTTGTCGTAAGTCGACTTGCGCCTACTTCTGCTTCTTCAACGCAGACCACCGCCGCCCCCAGTGGTGCTCAATCAATTCGCGAAGAAGAAATATTGGCTGAGATTAACACCGAAATGGATGCAGCGGCTCACGGTGGTAGTTCTGGAGGTGGAATGGCAGTGCCTGGCCTTGCTCCGCTAAGAATGATATCACCTAGTGGTACAATCGTTGATACCAGTGTGCATATTCTGCCCTCTATGGTAGATCCGAACCCTCCGACATCGCTTGTAGGGAGTATTCCCGTGCATTCGAGTTCGGAGGAGGACGTTGAAATCATGTTTCCGCCTGGAGACCGTTCACCAAAAGGCAAGAGATCGAAGCGAAAAATCATTAGCGGCTCTAACGGATCTGCGCCGAAGAAGAAGCCGAGGAAGAAGAAAGAGAGATAGACCTCTACGGCGCATTTTTTAGTAGATAGGTATTTGTTTTTGCTTTCCTTTCGTAGGCCATGTATAGATGCGGGTTCGGCCCTTGCTAGTAGGAATTTTGGGAAAACTTGTACATGAACTTCATTCACAGTTAGTTGAATTGAAATTTTTTTTTCGGCTTTGATTCTAAAATTGTCTTTTATGCTTAAGTGTTCCAGTGTTTGAATTTTAGTCCAGTGCACTTGTAGAGTTTCAACCTTTGAGTTGAATTTATTTTTGTTTGCTAAGTCCAGAAGTCACAGACATGAGTCATAACTGGTGATCATGTTGAAATTTGATATTGCACTGTTTCGGTTGATGGTTGACACTTAAGCCCTGCCCCCAATTATGGGGATGAGTTGCAAAGATCGGCTAGCAATTGCAATTTTCCTTTATCTCTTTGGGCTCAACTTCATCGAATCTATGCTAAAACAAGTGAGAGTTGAGTGGTCGAATTATACTTGCTCACTTAATGATGATCATGCCCACACTCTGGGGACTTGCATTTTAACTTTGGTGCTGGATCACGCCTGTTTGAGTTTCAAGAATGTGTCCACGCTCTGGGGACTTAGGCTAGCTTATAAGTGGTTGTTCATACTCGAGTTGTGTTTATACTCTGACAACACTCTGGGGAATCAGAGTCATCTGCAATCGATGATCTGGTTTGCACTCTGGGAATCCAGAGATAATCGACATTTGTAATCTAGTTCGCACTCCAAGAAATTGGATTTGGTGTTTGTACTCCGACTCGCACTCTGGGAATTCAGAGTTGGTATTTATACTCTGGTTCACACTCCGGGAACCTAGAGTTGGTGTTTATACTCCAATTCGCACTATGGGAATTTAGAGTTGGTGTTTATACTCTGGTTCGCACTCCGGGAACCTGGAGTTGATGTTTATACTCCAATTCGCACTCTGGGAATTTGGAGTTGGCCAGTAGATGGTTAGTCGTATCTTGTTTGGGCTTTTGGAATTTTGTTCGCACTCCGGGAACGATGGATTTATAGGGATCATGGATGGTCGATTCACTTCCACCCTGAGTTAACAAGTGGAGTCGTTAGATGGATGGATCCATCCTCCTCAAACTTGGTTAGGATACGATCGAAGTCGTTAGGTGGATGGGTCCACCCTCTTTAGAACCGCATTCATGAGTTTATACTCTAACTCTCACTCTCGGAGTTTGGAGCTAGTTAAAGGATTGTCTTGTATCAATCCTCTTTCGACTTTAGTGTAGTGACTTACCCCAAGCTTGGGTTTCACTTAACGAGTGGCCGGTCGTATAACAATCACTCCCTATTTGAATAAACTCCACCATATGATGGAATTTAGCTCTCTGTGCGTCGTGATGTTGTATGTCACATTCAATAAATCACAACTCTAGTTCGAAGAGATGGCATTTTATTGCTGAAATGAGAAAATACGGCAAAGTCGGTTTTCTTATTACAAATTCACATTTCGAAATGTAGAAAAAAATTGCAGATGAAAGAATAAACTAAATAAATAAAGCCTGTTATGTGTAGTAGAGACGGAGACTCTCCCTGTTCCAGGCTCTCGGCAAAGTAAAACCATCAACGGTCGATAACTTAAACGTACCATATCCAAGTTTTCGTGCAATCACATACGGCCCTTCCCAAGTTGGTTTCATGTGCGAAGGAACCGGATAACTTCTCTTGAGGACGAGATCGTCGAGTTCAAAGGTTCATGGTCGGACCTTGGCATTGTATAATCGAGCGACTCGACTTCGATATGCGGCTGTCCTCAAATCAGCCTCTTCACGCTTCTCATCTAACAAATCCAAAGATTCAACAAGTAATATGTAATTTTTCTTTGCATCATAGTAAGTCACACAATGATAAGGCACTTCCATCTCGACTGGAATGACGACCTCTGAGCCATAAGATAGAGAGAATGGAGTGTGTCCGGTCATGGACTTGTGAGTTGTCCAGTAAGCCCATAAAGCCATAGGAAGTTCGCTAACCCACTTGCCCCTGGCCTTTTCCAATCTTCTTCAGAATAGACTTGATAACCTTATTAACAGCTTCAAACTTAGCCATTCGCTTGAGGGTGTACAACTGCAAAGAATTTCTTGTGGATATAGAATCGTTGAAAGAAATCCTTGAATTCAACACCGTCGAATTGGGCTCCATTATCAGTGATGATCGTATGTGGGAGACCAAATCGTCAGATAATTTTGCGAACTACAAAGTTAATCATTCTTCGTCGTGATTGTAGCAAGAGGTTCAGCTTCAGCCCATTTAGTGAAGTAATCAACTACGACGATGGCGTACTTCGTGCCTCCTTTGGCCAGAGGTAGAAAGCCAATGATATCGTTGCCTCATACTTCAAATGGCCATGGACTGACCATCTGGTTTATCTCAGTAGGTGGGGCTCTAGGAATTCGTGTATGCCTTTGACATCTATCACACTTCCTGGCAGGCATCATGGTTTACGGTTGGCCAATAATAGCCATATCGGGGTACTTTCTTAGCGAGAGCTTTCCCTCTAGTGTGATCGCCACATTCTCCTTCGTGTATATCATGTAACACTTGTTTAATTTCATTATGCGTGATACATCAGAGGAGAAAAACAGAATATCCTCTTCTATACATGACTCCATTCTAGATGGTGAACCATGAAGCTTTCCGAAGAATCTGTCTCTTCTCACTCCTACGCTCAGGCAACGTTTCATGCTCAATGTAATTTCGATATGAAGTCATCCACGACTCCTTACTTGGAGCGATTTCAAATATCTAGTCTGTCTCCATCTGGTCAATGCTTGGGAAGGATAAAATTTCAACAAGAACGAGTCCCATCTGCTGTGCTTTGCCCGTGCTGGCTAAATTTGCCAATGAATCAGCCTTTTAATTGTTCTCGTAGGGTGTGTAGAAGATGGCATAATAAACAAACTGATCAAGTACTCTTTGGACTCGAGCTACATAAGCAGCCAGTCTTCGATCTTTGGCTTGATATTCACCCTGAACCTGGCATACGACTAATTGCGAATCACGGTAAATTTCCAAAGAAATTATTCTCAAATCACGGGTGAGTTTCAATCCAACAAGCAAAGCTTCATATCCAGGTTCATTATTGGGAGCATGAAAATCAAATTTTAAGGCATAGCATATTGATTGGCCTATGGGGGTTTCAAGTACGACCCCAGCACCTGAGCACCGATCGTTAGATGCACCATCAGTATGCAGCTTCCAGATATATTCAGAAGATCTACCGGTCTCGGGAAAGTCCTTTGGAATGTTAAATTCGGCTATGAAATCTATTAGGACTTGTCCTTGAATAGCTTGCCTCGGAGTATAGGTGATGTCGAATTGGCTCGGTTCTATGTTCCCTCTGAGTAACCTACCAGACGTCTCAAGCCGTGTAAGGACCTGTCGTAATTGTTGATCGGTATAAACAATGATGGGATGAGCCTGGAAATACGGACGGAGCTTCCTTGAGGCAATAACGAGACAATGAGCCAATTTCTCTAGCTTCGGATAATTTCTCTCAGCTTCGGTTAACCATTTGCTGACATAGTAGACCAGTTTCTGCACTCGGTCTTCGTCCCGAGCTAAGGCAGCACTGATTGCGTTTTCTGACACCGCCAGGTAAAGATATAATTGTTCATGATCGATAGACTTTGAAAAATTATGCGGTGTGGTGATATGTTGAATCAGTGCTCGGAATGCGCCTTCACACTCCGCGGTCCATTTAAAGTTTTGTTTTCCTTTTAGGATCAGATCGAAGAAGGAAATGCATTTGTCAGTGAACTTTGAAATGAACCTTCTCAGCGCCTCTACCTTCCCGTTGAGACTCTGGACTTGCTTTATAGTTCTTGGAGTTTGAAGATTTTTAATTGCCCATATCTTTTTGGGACTTTCTTCTATTCCTCGAGCATTGATGATGAACCCAAGGAACTTTCAAGATGCAACTCGAAAATGACATTTCAATGGATTGAGCTTCATCTTGTATTCTCGAAGGATGTTGAACATTGATTCTAAGTCACTTGCATGATCAGTGAAGAATTGCGACTTTACTAGCATGTCGTCCACATATACTTCCATTGCCTTCCTGGTCTGGTTGGCAAACATCCGTTTGATTAGCGTTGGTACGTTGCCCCGGCGTTCTTGAGTACGAAGGACATGACTCTATAGCAGTAGGGTCCCAGGTCAGTCACGAAGCTGGTACGTTCTTGTTCGGGTAAGTGCATGGGTGTTTGATTGTAGCCGGAATAAGCATCCATAAAAGGTAATAACTCGCGCACAGCCATTGAATCTACGAGTTTATCAATCCAGGGAAGTGGAAAAATGTCTTTCAGCCACGCTCTGTTCAAGTCAGAATAATCAAACACACGTCCTCCATTTCCCATTCGGCATTCGGACAAGTACAGGATTGGATACCCACTCTAAGTATAAGGCATCATGGATAAGCCCATTCGATTTCAACTTATCGACCTCTTCTCCAAGGGAGGCAGATCTCTTTGGATGCATACCACGCCTTTTCTGCTTGACCGGGATACACCACGGGTCAATATTCAGGGTGTGGCTCGCGATGTCCGGCGAGATCCCACACATGTCAGAGTATGTCCAGGCGAAAACATCGAGATTCGCCCAGAGAAACTCAACCAATTCCTGTTGCATCTATTGGCTTAACTGGGATCCAATCTTTATCGTCTTTGAATCGTCATTATCATTGATCGGAACATCGACCGTCAATTCGACAGGGGAAGCTTGACTATCTTTTGTGTCATTTTTATTTTTAGTGTCTCTCGGGTCAAGATTCCACTGGAATTGGTTGGGGTGCAGCCTGAGCCCAGGCATCAATTGTCAATTATCAGCAAAACGACGTAGAGAGATTCCTCTACACCCTTTCCTTTCTCCTTTCGCTGCACCCCGCGTAGCTCAACAACGTAACAGGCTCGCCCAGCAGCCTAATCTCCGTGAACGACTCCGACCCCATGATCAATGGGGAATTTCAGAGTCAAGCATCATGGGCAATAGCTGCCCTGAATTCAGCAAGGGCCGATCGGCCCAAAAAAGCATTATAAGGGGAGTCTATGTCCAATGCAAAAAACTGCAATATCCAGACTCTCCGGCGTTCTCTAAGTCCCAGCTCCACTGGCAGTTCCACCACTCCAGTGGGTATAGTAGCACTTCCGTTGAAGCCAATGGATTCGAGATTGGCAAGGTTTCAAATCTTTGGCTTCCATCTTCATTGAATCATAAGCTCGCTTAAACAAAATATTCACCGAGCTTCCATTGTCGACCAAGATCCTCTTCATCCAAGCAGGACCTACTTGAGCAGATATGACCAGTGGATCAATAGTGGGGCTTCGACCTTGTCAGCATCTCTATTTCGAAACAGATGTCATCGGTCATCGTTTTTTGTTGCTTGGCCGGAGCCCCATCATCACAACTACTACAACACTCAAAGTCTGCATGTCTAATAGAGCTGGCATACGATTCCTTTTCCCTCTAGCTTCGGTCTGCTGGATGAGGACCACCACTTATTGTATTTATAACCAACCTCCTGCCGGTACGAGCGGGTTCCTCCTGTCTTTCCTGGTTTGGTACACGATTCTGATTTGATGGGCCCGCACCTCCTGATTGCGGCGCCCGCACGTACTGATCCAACTTCTGTTCTCTAATCAACTTCTCTATGAGATCCTGAAAATGACGACACTCATTCGTATTATGGCCATAGCTCTCATGAAACCTACAAAATTTTCTCCTTTGGATCTGCCTCTCCAATGATGGCTTCGGAGCAGGCTACTTGTACTGCATAGTATTGTTGTTTTGCAGATATACGTTCTCTAGCAACGTATTCAATGGAGTGTAATTATCGAACATTGGAGCTCTACGTCGCGGACCACGTTTTGATCTCGCTCCTTGTTTTGATTGCCATTATTCCTCTGCTGAGTTTGCTTGTTCTGGATATTTAACTAAACTTTCCTAGAACTCTCCCTGGACTGCTTAAATGTAACATTACTTTGTATCCCTTTCATACTGGGTCCCACATCATCTTACTTCCTAAACTGTTTCGCGTCTTCCCTTCTCAAGAACTGAGCTGACTTGGAGTAGAAATAGTCGAATGACGCGGGAGGCTTCCCAGCCAACCAATTTCCAAACTCCGAATCAAGGTCACTCCGCTTAGTCATTGCCATCAAGATAGAGTTGTCATTTGGATTGCTTATCTCTGCACACGCTGCATGAAACCTCACTAAGCAGCGTCTGAGTGTCTCTCCTAGAGCTTGGGTGATACTAGATAGAGTGTTAACTTTTGGCCTCGCAACATGCACTCGGAATTGTTCTACAAACTTCGTGGCCAATTGATTGAAGCAGGAAATGGATCGAGGTGGCAATCGTGTGAACCACATGGTAGCAATGCCCCCCAAAGAAACGGTAAAACTATGGCATTTCACTGCATCATCAGCTCTCGCAGCGTTCATCAACCATTTGTATTTCAAGATATGTTGATTCGGATCCGAACTTCCTTCATAGAATGGTAGAGCGGGCATTCTGAATCATCGAGGAGGTTCAGCAAAAAGGATCTCATTTGTAATGGGAGTATGACTTCGGGAGATTCCCCAGTCGTCATTTATGAGGCCTTGGCTTTCTCGAATCATCTGCCGAATTATAGTGGGAATATCCAGCATCTGTACATTCTGCGCACGTTGAGCCAAAGTGTCGTTGGCTTCCACAATGCGAGGCTGGACCGGGAGCTGTCGATGGTCCACATCTCGCCTCCTTTGCTCCAAATCTTCAGGGATGTATGGTTTAGGAGTACGTCCATGCTGGTGATGGTTCAGATCTGGCTGATTCCGGGCATCAACCCCTAGTTCAACCGCGACGGTGGTAGCGCAGTTATCTGTGGTGTAGTGAGGGACAGTACCTTCCCGGGAGGAGGGTTGGGTCTAGAAACTGGCCAATGGACCAACTCTCAGTTTCCCAACGGTCATTGTAGGTTGATGTCCGATAGCTTGTGCATAACTCCCGTCTAGCCAGGGACATGTAGGTCGATGATGATAGTCAGACGAGGCTGAACTCTTAGTGGATGAGTAAGAGTCATGATCCCTTCTGGATCTTCTGCGCCTATGGCGATTCAACTAGTTAGTCGGCTCAACATTGGCGTGTGGTTATTCAGTCAGTTGTTGTCGATTCTGGGCCAATTCTTGAAGCAGCATCTAGAACTCTTGTCTAGTTACCAGGCCTGATGGATCTGAAGGTCCGGCAGCATTTTGGTTGGATGGAGGCAATTGCACGGGATTCTGTCTATCCCGTCCTTCTTGGTCTGTAACAGTAGAGGCGGTCCTTGTGCTAACCATGGTGATTAGTGAAGTCATTTCCTTGATTTTATGCAAATCTGAATAGGTTGGAAGGATTCTGAACTTGAGATCTGGATCTTCTTCTTGGATTTGTGCAATCCGGTATCGATAGTAGATCCACGGAGCAGGAGAAAAACTATGTATTCTCAGTGGAAGCACCAAAGTGTTTGTACCAAAAATGGGCACAACACTCTTCGGAAGTGTTTGAAGAAAATGAAGAATGGAAATGTAAAATGTGGATTATCTAACAAACACTCCAAAAACAAGTATGAAAACGCACAAAAACACAACAATTTAGTGTGGTTCGGCTTATTGCCTACGTCCACTTTGAAGTTTGATGACTTTAATGATATTCTCTTGATGATTACAGTTTATTATAGCGGATTACAGTGGACTACAATTCTGAAATTCGAGTACAACAGTAGCAATGGAGTGCAAAGTTGATTTAGGTGGAGTCTGGACGTCCTAGAGCTAAAAGATCCTTCTTCTGTAGGCCCTGGGGATCTATTTATAGGTATAGGAGGCTGATATCGCACTCAAATCTCGGGGGACTTATTCTGGCATGTGGGTGGGCCAACGCGATCGATCCTATGAAGTTTCGGCTCGATCCGTGATCGATACAATTGAATTTTGTACCAATCGAGATTTGACCAATCAAAGCGAAACTTGACGTGGACCTTCCTTAGGTCGTACGTAAGCTTCTGTGAAAATTTCATAGCATTCGGACTTGTAAATCTCACGTTATGATTGATACGAATTGGCGTTTTTCGATAGGCTATTTGGTTCAAATCGATGACTTCGAATCGATCTATTCGAATCGATCAATGCACGTGCTCAAGTGATGACGTGGCGCATGATTCATGGATCGATCCGCATTCGATGCCGAGTGACTAAGTCTTCCTTGAATTTAGGCAACGTTCATATCGACCTACAACCATTCTTCATACCGGTATTGGCAACGCTTTCGTATCGATACTCTAGGTTAGTTCTGTATCGATCAAAATAATGACGTTAATATCGATGCTCTATGGGTACTTCGCATCGATCCCTCATGTTCACTTCATATCGGTCCTTCACGTGGAGTTCGCATCGATCATTGGCCGATCGATACGAAAATAGGTGGGTAAGTGGATCGATGCGAAATGGTGAGCTTTCATGGATACGAGGCAATATGAGGAAGGATGGATACGAAGAACATTGCTCTCAATGGATACGAACTTGTGCTCTCCTGATTGATACGAAATCATGGACATCTGATGGAATCAAACCAGATCGATACGAAGAAGGTCCCTTACTATCAGTTTGATGGATACGAACAAAAGTTGCCTGATGGGTTCGAAGTGATGTTGATTGTTGACAAATGTGAACAATGCTCTTCACCTGATGGATAAAAAATGGAGCATTCTCACTGATGGATTCAGTATATGACCGAGGGGCCCAACGATGGATATGAAATGAGGTTATTTCCTTCGATTTGCATCGATCATATCTTGAGCATACAAACTCGGATTGACTTGAAATTTGGGATGTTGGCTTTCATAGCTCTGCTTGTTATGTCATATCAATTGTATCTTGATCCAGACTTGAACCAAATTTATTGACATCCATAGTGAACCTGTGCATACTCGATATTCGGGACGAGCGATCCTTGATTTTTCAGTCAACTCCTTGATATCTCGGCCTTGCCAAAAGGCAGGATAACAGTACCCATGACACTGTATCTTTCTGGCTAGAGTTTTACCGTCGGTATGGTCACAGCAACTTCCTTGGTGTATGTTGTTGAGAATATCTTTCGCTTTGTTTCCTGCGACACACCTCGGTAGGGGATTGGAAAACCCACGACGGTACAAGACGCCTTCCTGGAAGGTGTAGTGGGATGCCTTCCGTAGGATTTTTCTAATCTCATTGCAATTTGCCAACAGGATTCCTTCTTATATGTATTTGATGAAGGGGGTCATCCATATCTCTATGCTACTACTAATGGGCACGATCTGAAGACACTCGAAGCTTGGTGTGGCTTACATCATGATGGGGTTGCCTCCAGCATCGGCTCGTTTCACATGCTAGCACTTTGGTGAGGGCATCCGCTTCTCAATTCTCCTCTTGTGGGATATATTTGATTACATAGTAGTCTAGCTCATTTTGGAGGGTTTTAGTCTTGTTGCGGTAAGAGGCAAGTCTTTGCCCGCGAGTCTAGAATTCCCCAAGGATTTGGTTTACGATTAGCTATGAGTCACTGTGTATGCATATTGATTTGATCTGTATTTCCCTACTGATTTCCAAGCCAACTATTACTGGTTCGTATTCAGCATCATTATTAGTTGCTGTGAATTCTAGCCTCAGCATGTAACTTAACTTTCTTTCTTAGGGCGTGATGATTACTATTCCTGCCCACAAGCTGAGCTCGTTGGATGCTCCAACCACAAACATATTCCACTTGATTGTTTCCTCTGTTCTGATGGTCGTATCCTTGTCCTGAACGGAAAATTCAGCTATGAAATTAGCCTGGGCCTGCCCTTTTTATTGCGGTGCATGAATGGTAGGTGATATCATACTGGCTTAGCTCAATGCACCATTTTAACAAGCGCCCTGATGTATCTGGTGTATGTAGGACCTGGCGGGTGGTTGATTTGTTAGGACCCTTATAGAGTGAGATTGGAAGTAATACCGCAATTTCCTGGACGCTATGAGCAAACAGTAGGCCAATTTTTCAATCTTTGGATATCTTACCTCTACCCCTGTAAAACTCTTGTTGATGAAATATACTGGTTTTTGGATACGGTTCTCTTCTCGTACAAGGGTAGCGGTCAATGCATGAGGGGATACAACTAAGTACAAGTAGAGGCTTTCTCCATCTATCGTTGTGGAGAGCACCGGTGGTTTCTACATATGTTCCAACAAACTTTGGAAGACAGAGTGGCATTCGCCAGTCCATTCAAACTTTCCTAGTCCTTTTTTAGAGCTTCAAAGAATGGGACGCACTTGTCTTGGCCTTGGATATAAATCTTCTTAGAGCAGCTACGTTCTCGTATAGACTTTGCAGTTCCCTTCGTGTGGCTAGTATTTTGATGTCCTTCAAGGCTTGGACTTTTTCATGATTCACTTCGATCCCTCTGCCTTGCACAATGAAACCTAAGAATTTTTCCAAGGATACTCAATAGGAGCATTTCAGTGGATTCCGCTTCATTTGGTATTCATGCAATATCCGAAACGTTTCATTTATGGGGTGTAAATGATCCGTTTCTTTTCTTAATTTGACAAGCATATCATCGACATAAACTTTCATGGAATAACCAATCTATTGCTTAAACATCTTAATAATCAAGCGTTGATAGGTTGCACATGCATTCTTAAGTCCGAAGGGCACGACCTCGTAGCAATATAGGCCTAAATCTGTGATAAAGTTAGTATGCTCTTGGTCTAGTGTATGCGTGGAAATCTTGTTGTACCCAAAGCAGGCGTCCATACATGATAACAAATCATGCCCTGCTGTTTCGTCCACCGGTCGGCCGAATCGAGGCAGGGGAAAGCAGTCCTTGGGGAAAGTGTCATTGAGATTGGAGAAGTCAATGTGGGTTCGCCATTTTCCATTGGATTTTTTCATTAGAACCGGGTTGGAGATCCATTTAGGGTAGATAGCCTTGCGAATAAAATTGTTGGTGAGTGGAATTTTCACTTCCTCGTTGAGGGCAGTCGAGCATTCCATCCTAATGCTCCTTTTCTTCTGCTTGATCGGGGTTTTGGTTGGGTCTATGTTTAGGTAGTAACAAACTATTTTGAAAGATATTTCCATCATGTCTTAGTGGGTCTACACGAACACATCTAAGTTTCTGCGTAAGAATCCTAATTTTTTTGATTTTGTCTTGCTGTGATCCTATCTTGAAAAGCCTTGGGCCATTGTGATCATCTGCTGCAACATGTTCCATAGCCTCCATGGGCACGATGCTGGCCTCCTCCTCTCTATCCCTCGGATCTACTTCATTAAGCGGGTCACTAGTATACTCGAGATGAGGAGCCTTCTTTGATTGCTATGCTTCCATGGTTTTGGTGCAGAGGGCGACCTCTACGTTTTTACCCTTTTCCTCCGTTTGGTTCTAGCAGAGTTCTGTCACATAACAATCGTGGGCCATGTCTTGGTCGCCTTTTTCTTCTCTTATTCCCCCATCGGTAGGGAACTTCATTTTCAAGCACCAAGGGGCTAAGACTATCTGGAAATCTGATAATGCAGGTTTAACCAAAAATGCATTATAAGTAGAATGTCCATCTACTAGCATAAACATTTATTTCCAAATGACGGATCGAGGGTGACTTACTAGTTCAACAAACAATTCCAACTGCCCCAGCGAAATTGTGGCTTCTTCAGTGAATCCATTTAGGGGCTTATTTCATGGCGATACATCTTTCATTGATAAATTCATGTCATTGAAAGCATGTTTGAACAATATATTCACTGAGCTTCCCGTATCGACCAAAACGCTGAACACCTCTGCTGGGACATTCCAGGCGGAAATGACCATAGGATCGGTATGTGGGTACTGCTTTCCTACCAAATCCTCATCGTTGAAGGTTATATTGGTCCTTTCTCTTTGTTTAGTGAGATGGCCTTCTATAATGGAATGACCATACTCTTTTCCACCCTTCAAAGATTTGTGCACCTCTCCATCTTGGCCCAACTTCCGCCGGCTGAATGCTGGGCCCTTGATATATTATGGACAATTATTTTCTCTTGATTAATGCAGCTTGCACTTGCTTCTTCTTTGTTATTTCCATGTCGGAGTAGTCCTGGTCCTTCGTGAGTCGAAGTGGGACAGTTATGCCTTTGTTGTACATACCGTTCTAGTTTCTTTTTTCGAATGTATTCTTCAATAAGGTCCCGCAAATGCTGACATTCTTCTGTGTTATGTCCGTGAGACACGTGGAAGTAACGGTACTTTCCCGTCCAAAACGCAGCTTTCGATTCCTTCTTATATGGAGGGAATTTGTACTTCAATTCATGTTGATTGGCCAAGTAAATGTTTTTCCACGGTGTTATATAGAGGAGTGTAGGAATCAAATCTTGGTCCCAGTTTGTATCGTCTTTTATTGCTTTTTCACTTCCAGGGTTGCCCTGATGGTTTCTTTTATCGTCATTGTTTGGCTTGATCCCTTCTCCTCGAGGTGGGACTCTCATGTTTCCATGGGAGCCAGAACCCCCTGCGGGTTGTTCTCCATGCTGGAGAGCTGCTGCTTCATCCAATCTCATAAACTTTCCTACTTTGTGGTAAGTTAAAGGCTTCTCCTTTGTCAGTCTTCTTGCCAATTTCGAGTCTGGGTGGATGCCTCCGCATAGTGCCATCAATGTAACTCTTTCATATGCATTTTGCACCGCTACTGTAGCTGCGTTTAAACGGGTTAGGTATTGCTATAGAGGTTCCCCTGATTTCTGTTTTACATCGGACAAGGAATAAGCGTCCCTTGGCTGCTCCACATGAATTCGAAACTAGCTTATGAACTTTTCCTTCAACATTTCCCAAGAACTAATGGATCTAGGAGGTAGGCAACTGAACCATGTGGTTGCTAAATCGAACAAAAATAGCGGAAAACATTTACATAGTACACCTTCAGTTGCTCCATTCATAAGCATGTGTTGAGAGTGTCGTTGTAGGTGGACGATTGGGTTAGAGGTGCCCTTATATGGATCCATGGTGGGCATATTCCATTCTCAAGGCATGGTTATTGCCTCTATGTCCCTAGTAAAAGGGCTGGATACTCCGGCACCTATCCCCCTTTTGAGTTGTTCGCGCCTGAGGTACTCCCAGAAGAGACGCGTCATTCTTTCTTTGGACTCAGAAGCAGCCCTAGGAGAAGTGAGGCCCTCTCTTTGATAGTGATGGTGTCTGGTGCCTTAATTAAGGCCAGAATGGCGATGATTGGTTCGAAGCATGACAGGATCAACCATAGATGGTCCATGTCTGAGGCCCCCTTGATTGGGCGCAGCTCTTAAAGACCTCTCCAGACTAGCTTTGGGCTGAGTTATGGCTCGGCTTCGAGCCCTTGGATCTTCCTGATTGAACTCAACGTTGGCGGGAGATTTGTTCCTTCTACATGACTCTCTAGACTGTGATTCACCCTGGGATCTTGTATTGTGAGTGGATTCCTCCGTGCCCCTTGAGCGTGTCATGAGTTAGTCCACCAAAGATTCTTGCTGGGCAGGAAAGCAGTCTGTCATCTCATTCACAACCATTTCTAAATCTTCTCAGGTGACAATTGAACCTGCAGGTAAGGAGCGAGTAGTTTGGTTTTCTTGATCTTCTTAGATAAGGTTGAGCGTATTTACAGTAGCTGCATTCTTACCATTGTTAGAATTTCTCTTAGAGGGAGCCATGTTCTAATGATGCGCTAAGGTTGGAAGAATAATGGACAGGAGAGTTTGGCTTTCTTTGCCCACCCTCTCTAAATGAAAGCACCAAAAATGTTTTCTCAAAAGTTGGACAAACACCACTAAACCTGACTTTTTAGTCAAGTTTCATTTGATTTGATTAATTTGGGGTTTTTCATGTTCCAACACGTGATGGAATGAATTTCAACAAGTGCGGAGACAGTTCACAAGTTTAAAATTTGAAAAGCGGAAAAGAAAAGTAAATAACACAGAGTTTTTATTGTTTTTCAGCCCAAATGTGTCTACATCCACTTTCCATGTTATTATCCTCTCTTTGATTTGAGTACAAGTACAAGATATATTTCAAAAGAGTAAAAAATTTAAGTAGCCGAAGCGAAGGATTTTCAGCTGAGTTCTCTATCCTTTTCTCCAAAAATACATCCCCGTTATTATTGAGAAGCTCCCGTATTTATATAATGGAGCTGTGAAGTGTGGAGGAGAAGTTATAGCTTCCTGATTTTGGTTGAACATTTAGGCCAAGGATAGTTGTATAAGCATTTGGGTCATTAAGCTTGCCAGGACCGGTTGTCCTTCTTTGGCATGGTTCGGTGATTCTGCCGTAAAGTACCTTATTTGCCGGACCAAACATTTGATCCGGCACGTTTGTGTACCTGACCAAATGTTTGGTCCGATAATGGACATGTCGTGCCGGACAAGATATTTGGTCCGGCATATTAGAAGATGTCGGACCAATTATTTGGTTCGGCATATTAGGAGATGTCGGACCAAATATTTAGTCCATCATATCTGAGGATATGCCGGACTAGATACTCGGTTCGATATACCATAGGATGTCGGTCCAAACATTTGGTCCGGCATGCCATCCATATGTTTGGTTCGGTAATTATATCCCCTATACCCCTGCTTGTCTTTGCTTCATTCTTTCTTCGTTTGCCAAAAAACCGAGCCAACAGATGCCAAAGGTCATCCATGTCGGCATTCTCATATTTCCAAGTATTAAAGCTTTATAGTATGCAAACCAAATATTATGCCGCTTATATTTGGCAACCTACATATTTATGTTATGCGACATAAATGGTTTTAGCCCTATGGCCTTATGCTTTATAAATCGGATATTTTAACTTGATTTTGATATAGAATGGGTGCGATAACCCAAGCCAGCGATATTAATTACACACTCTATCAATTTTAATGGTTTTATTATATGGCTTTGTAGCCTAAGTGTTTTAGAGGTGTGATAACATCCTGATGGTTTTGAAGTTAATGAAACCTATTTTACAAAAGCATACACATACACACACCTTAGTATAAAATAATTTTCTTGTTTTAAGAATGATTTCAAGGTTTAAATCAATAATAAACAATTATGTTTTCAAAGAAATAAAGAGGGTATTTAGCCTAGAATTTTACTAGTAAATTTATTGTTCTTATCACCATTAGATTATTATGGTACGATGAATTAACTCACGGATTAGAGAATAGAAAACTAGATAATGGGACTGGTGTAGGGTAGTGTCCTATACTTCAAATATTAGGCCCTAGTTGATATTAGTCCACAATTTTAGTGCGTAGGGCTTTGTTAAGGGTAAAGGTAAAAGTAAAAGCAGGTTTATACACAAAAAGAAGCCTAACTTAAGTAGGTTACTGGTTGGCCTGTAAAACCATTAGGCTCATAGTAAGCCTAGCAAAACTATGAGATTGACAAGAAGTCAAGTAAACACTTAGAGGATAGTCTTTGGACGGAGAGTTTTGTTTACTCCTAACGGTAAGTTGGAGAATTTTGGTATATCCAGTAGGCCAGAATCAGCCATATAGGTTTGTAGTAACCTTGGAAAAACTATGAAGTAGAGATAGACAGTCGGTTAATTGAGATAAAATAATCATGTTTACCATGTAGCATGCATGCATTTAATTGTCGTGTGTTTATGTAACCATTGTGATTGGAGGAGTATGATTGTGATAATCATATTATCAGAGGAAACTAGCGAGGGGACACCTATTCCGTTAAGCGATGTGGTCTCACTAGATATTTATTATCGAGACGACTTATTGTTATTCACACCGGACTATTTATTTGATTCAAAGTTTTCATTTTTCCCATTTAACTCTTTGGTACTCATTTGAGTAGTTCGAGAGTAAGGTTTTCATTTTTTTAGATTTGACGAATAGAGCTTCCAAAGACATGTAAAAGGCAGAGCGAACTATATAGAAGTCTATTTATATCTACCATGTTATCATTTTGCGTGAATGTATGTAATGACAGAAGTTGTATCTGTCTAGTAGTAAACTCTAATCAACTAAGGGGGCATCTTCATATGTCACTCTTGATGTATTTTGTAATAATTATATTGTATTTGATCCTTGACAAAATTTTGGGATTACGCAATGAATATGGAAATTAATTAATGAAATCTGTGTTTGGAAAAAATTTCATATTCCTGTGCTTTGATGTTAACGATACTATTAACTGATCTTTTTTGTCATCAGAGAATAATACTATTCATATAAAGAATTACAATGTTTACCTTTCCTTTTGAGGGAGATGTAATTCCAACACATTAAAATGCTGAAATCCCTAACGATGAATTAATAAACTGCAAATGTGATAATAACAATGGTTTAAGTGGAAAATTAATATATATATATATATATAATAGAGATAAGATAGAAGCCATAACAAATAACAAAAAGGTAGACAAGTCATAAAATGAATAATGGAAAGAAATGACATAATTAAAAAGGTAATAAAAAGTCCATTAAATAAGGAAGGGCGGTAAAAGCTGAAAAGAATAGAAATAAAAGTTCAATAATGAAAAAAGGAAGCAAATAAGAAAAGATATTTGGTCTTTTCAAAGAGTGGCAAATGAAATTAAATTGAAATTAATGGAATAAGAAGTGAACGCATGGAAAAGTAAAGAAATGCTTTTAATAGTGGAACATTGGAGGCATGATAATTGAATAAGTACACACACAGATATATATATATATATAGACACAGGCTTATATTTATATTCATACATACACACACACATATATACATATATATATACATATACGTACATTCATATATATGTATGCATATATAAAGACACACGCATACACATACACACAGATATATATATACATATACATACATATATATACACATACATATATATATGTATGTATGTATGCATATACATATGTGTGTGTACGTAGCCTCAAATATAAGTTTATGATGGGTGCGAATTATTAAAGTCACACACGTATACACAAATATATATATATATATATATATATATATATATATATGCACACACACATAGGTTTAAGTATGAATTTATGATGGATATGAATTATTGAATTTGGCTAATAACTTATATCAGAAAAGAATGACATAATCATTAAAATGAGTTGGAATGCGAAGTTAGTAGTGTTACAATAGAAGTCTATCCACCGCAAGTGGCTACCAATATGGTACATATCAACTGTAAGACCTATGGAATTATATACGTTTTCGTATAGGTGTGGGATACTCAAGTAGGAAGGTTCGCCTTGGTCGAAGTGTCAAAGGACAAGTAGAATCTACTTCAACTTTTTAGGGGGTATTAAGTAACAAGTGGGTATTACCTTGATTGCACTAGGCAATCTAAATTGGACAATGAGCAAGGCTTGGCACTATGTCAGAGTGTGTTTAGCACCATATTAGGAAGTAGTAGGTGTTGTACATAATCGATAACATCATTTGTCTTGAGCAGTCGGCGGAAAGACAAGAGTTACGCGGCGGCTACACTTCATACTAGTGTAGATCATGTTTAAGTCATGCACAACTATAGATATAGTTTAGATTATTTGTTAGAGGCAAGGCTAAATAAACACTTTATGGAGGTCTTTTAAAAAACGAATTGAACACAACTAAAAATTATGACGTTGTTGTTAGGCACTACAGGAGTTCCTTTGTATGCACGACGATGAGGATGTGGTACTGCATTGATGATGGATCCTAACGCTGTGCTGGGTTATATATACTAGTGGGGATAGTATCTTGGTCCAAAGGGGGACTGAGATACTTATATACATAGATATATAGTTGTTGTTTATCTTTGGTAGATGGGGCGTATTTTACATGTATGTGGAGTTGAGACAACAAAGTAAAATAGAAGACATAACATGTGATGGAAGCCCATTGAAATAAACTAGTCTTGTGCATAAAGTTTTTAATTTTCCAGTCACTTGAACATTGTTTTGACCTTCTCTTCATTATAACCCATGAGATAGTTCAAGAGGGATTGGTACTGGTGCAAGATGGGAATGGTGGAAGGATGGATTTTCTTATGCATGCTCGACACTGATAAGGACAATTGATCTCAGAAGTTCAACATCGATTAGTAACTATAAGTTTCATTATATTTTAATATTCCACTACGAGTTTATATTGATAGTTATCTAACATGCATTTAGTTATTTGCAGGATACCAAACCAACGATCCATATTTTGTTAGCTTAGGGTTTTTGTTTTAGCAAAAGTTCGACCCACTGGGGTGCGGATTGTCACATTTGGTATCATAGCTTAGGTTAGTCGATCTTAAAATTAGGGAACATTGAGTGAATGTATATTTATTTTACTTATAACTATAAATATATTATATGGAAAATCCTATGACTTAGGACTATAGAGTAGTTGCAACTATATTTTGAAAAGATGGACAAGTCGATTATGTGTCAAAGCAATGAATGAAGTTGAAGATGTAGATCTACCCCTATTACCCCATGGAAAATAGGTCCTATTGAAAGATATTGACTTAAGGAGAGCATGAGCGCAGCATATGAAAGGTCCTCGAAGCTGGAAGGTACATGACTCCCTTTTTGGATCTCGATAGAGCAATGGTTGTAGATCCCTATAGGATTGCTGATTGATGATGTACATTAAGTCCAGATATAGAGAAAGTAAGTTTCTATATGCTATTGATATTTAAAAGAAATTAGTTTTCAAAAGAAGGTGTTTAGTATTCACTCGAAGATGATAGTTAGATTTTAATATTCTAGGAGAAAATAAGTAGATAAGAAAGGATGAAAGAAGAGAGGTTCGAAAGAATGGACAAATAAAAATCCACTCTGAGTCCGACCCAATATGAAAGAATTTACTACAAAAGTTGAATGATTTTAATGTAGAGGTTTGAAAAAATAAAATAAAAATATTTGCAATAATTAGCAAATGAACTATTATGAGGTAGAAAAAAACCCTATTTTTGAAAAGTACGTAAATATTAATTTTCATATCTACATTTTATTTAGAAACTTTTAGTAGAAATTAACATTAGTTAAGTTAGAAATTTCGGTAAATGGGGTTTTAATAAAAAGTTATTTCTTTTGAATAAATTATGCATTGTTATACCGCCTTTCGACTAGGCGGTATATCATAAAGTTGGCTAGATATCTTCTGTGATCATCAAGGCGGGAAGCTCGGAGAGACGGTTATCAGGCTCGAAAATCGATGATATTTGGAACTATGGACAATAGCTGGGCAGATTCAAGCGGGTCCCAATCAAGGTGCAATTAATATGAAGTAATAAGGAAGGCCTCATGAGGCTACATTTCAAATTTCAAATCAATTGGAGTTCGTATGCTCGAGTTATGGACAAATGAAGAATTTACATGGATCAATCTACAACGATCCACAAAACATCGTAAATCGATGGAGATCGATCAATATCTCAAAATATACAAAGCCAATGCACTTGCAGCTTTGAAAGCATCAATGTACTGACTAAACTCCCAAATATTGGAAAAAGAGGCGGATCGCTATTGGAACAATCGTACAAATCAACCAAAACGATCCATGGTTTCACGGAAAATGCGATATCTCACAGACGGTACGTCGAAATTGCATGAATTTGGAGATAAAGTAGCTTACATCATGGAGCACCCTCCTGATTGATTGCAGCTCCAAAATCCCAAATCTTCGAAAAAGAGGTCGACCGTTATTGGGACGATAGTACAAATCAGCCAGAACGATCCATGGTTTCACGGAAAATGCGATATCTCTTAAACGGTACATAGGAATTGCATGACATTAGAGAGCAAGTCTTACATCATAATACACTGCCATGATTAATTGTAGATCAACACTTCCAAATCTTGGAAAAAGAGGCTGATCTTTATTGGAATGATCGTACAAATCAGCCAAAACGATCCATAGTTTCACGAAAAATGCAATATCTCACAAACTGTATGTCGAAATTGCACCAAATTTGGAGCAAGTAGCTTATATAATGGAGCACCCTCATGATCGATCGCAACACCATTGGAGCTCATATGAATGATCAACCTCGATTGTTCCTATGGTGTGAAATAATCTGAAATTTGGTGGACCGAATCGTATGAATCTGAAGGTTCTTCTGGTGAAATTTCAGCTCAATTTATGGACATCTTCACTTATAAATACAATGGACTTGGCTCATTTCAAAGGTCTTTTTGGGTTGTTCTCCTTCATCACTTCCTACCTCTTCCACCATTATTTTTCTAAGGCAGAAAACAATTATACTTGTAATCTTACAGTATAAAACAATTACTGGAGTGGATGTAGGCCAGAGTTTGCCGAACCACTATAAAACTTATGTGAAGATTTGGAATCAACTTGAAAAATTGGAATTAGAGCAATGGTGAAACCATCAACAAGGAGATAGAGGATAGGAGTCATCATGAAGGGAGTCATAAGGCTTCCTCAGGGGCTAATCAAACCTTAGTCTACATCACCAGAGAGAGATAGAAACGATGATGGATGCTATGCAGGAATGGATGCTAAAGTGATAAAAGGAGATGATCCAGAATTTCATCGGTTGAATGGGACAAGCTGGAGCACAAACTAAGGGAATGGACTAGTAGGAAACGCTGGAAATATGGATCATAGAGTTGGAGCAGCAGGAGCTGAGGAAATCCAAAATCAAGACCAAGGAAACAAAGCTAAAGGATGCATGATGGAGTGGAACAGCACAAAGTGGCCCCTGACCAACCAAGAACGATCGAGGTTGATCGTTCCATAATGATCGGTGCTGATCGACCCATACTTAGGGGCATGCCCTTGGGTTACGCTAGATCGATCCAAGGTAGGATACTAGGCAGTGTTGAGCAGTTTTGTCGATCGAAATGCGGAGGTATGTTTAGAGGAGCAAGTTCCAGGATTCCCTGGTGGACTCGGGAGGCAGGTTGCAAATAATGATCGAAGGTTTGCAGAGATGATCAGACGGGCTATGAGAGGGGCATTGGTGAACAGAGATCTAGAAGATGTAATTGAAGTCCCTTTGCTCCTAATATTAGGAATGCTAGCAATCCACCAAAATTCAAACTACCAATACTAGAATTTTATGATGAAAGGTCGGATCCATCTATGCATATGATAAAGTATATACGGCACATGGAAGTATTGGAGGCATTGAAGGAAGTCATGGATGGTGCTTCCTCTATAGTTAATGGATATAGCTGCACTATGATTCAGGCAGTCAGAAAGCGGTTCTATTGGCACACGGATGGAATTGGTCGAAAGGTTTATGAGGTAGTTTAGGGTTCACAGCTCAAGACCAAAAATGTGATGAGTTTGGCAACACTGAAATAGAGGATCAAAGAGTCCCTGAGGAGTTTTCTAACACGGTTTAATGCCACCATGACATCGGTGGATCGTCTAGATCCATCCATGGTTTTGATTATTGCTGTATCTAGAATTGTTGATGACAATGAGTTCAAGGATTCACTGGCGCGGGATCCACTTACGGATCTCAGGGAGTTTTATCATGAAGTAGAAAGGTTCTCGCAGTAGGAAGATGCACGAGCCAACAAACTGGAGTTGAATGCTGTGCAAAGTGGAGGATCATCAGGAGATGTAAACAAGAATTATAAAGGCAAACAAAAATGGATGATGGAATTAATGTGTCAAAGAGGCAATGAAGAAAACCAAAATTCTCTTCTTATGCAGATTTAACTGAATTTCTGGAAAGGATTTATTTGGATACTCGAGGACGCCTTCAGTATGGAAGGCTGGCAAGGAGGGAACCCTTTGAACATGAGCAGGCATTAGGAAGCCATGCTTATCGCATGAGCTAGATGCGCATAATGAAAATGACTATAGGCATTTAAAGTATATAGTTGAGGAACATGTGAGGAGTAGACAGTTTCAACAAAATGTGAGGATATGAGCTGCGGTGGTGGAACAGAAGCAGCCACATCCACCTCAAATGAAAATGGCACTAGATCAAGGCATCATCATTAACTTATCAACAATTGATTGGGATGGCATGGAATAATCAAACTCTAGAGTAGTCTGCCTAAGTCACATACACATGTATGGGATTGAGGACGGTCCCTAGGCATGCCTTGAGATGATGATGAACCGTAGTGCTCGGATTTGTGAAATTTTGTTTTTTCTTGTTTATTTTTTACTCTGAATTTTCTGATATTTTGGTTTATTAGTTTTTTAGTTGTAGGGATCTTATTTTATATTTTGGCAAATGAAATTTGAAACTCTTAAATTGATATTGATGTAATAAATGACACAGGTCACGGTTGTAGCCCTGATCGGAGAGACCGGGCAATAACTGCAAGGCGTAAGTACCTTCATCGAAGAACTATAGGATGTGTTAAGTCCTCGACTGGGGATCAAGGACGAAGAAGGATACCTCGTGGATTAAGTCCCCGACTGAGGATCAAGGTCGGAGAGGGATACCCTATGGATTACGTCCTCGGCTGGGGATCGAGGCCAGAGAAGGATACTCATGGATTAAGTCCTCGACTTGGGATTGAGTTCATAGAAGGATACCCTATGGATTATGTCCTTGACTGAGGATCAAGGACGGATATCCCATGGATTAAGTCCTTGACTGGGGAGTGAATCTGGAGAAGGATACCACAAATATCGCGTTATGTCTCGACCGGAGGGACATGACCGGAAAAAGCAAGAAGCAGGCCGCTTCACCGAAGAGTGATAGGATCGACCTACTTATTATTGTGCCCTTCTTTTTAAAGAGCGAGTGGAGTATAGCAAGATCTGAAGAAGCTACGATCGACCAGGAGAGGTCGGAGATTTGGATATGGACCCATAGCTTTCCTGGATTTAGCTAACGACCCGGAGAGGTCATGGATTTGGATATCACCTTTAAACAGCAACGAATTTGGCTTTGCATGTATACAGATTTAAGTAAAATGATCTGGAGAGATTGTAGATTTGGTTAGTGAATTTGCAATGGATTTGGAATTGGATATTGACTCAGAAAAATCATGGATTTCTCTAAAGATCCGGAGTGATCAAGGAACTGGATTGGCAACGGATTGGATTCGGGATTGGAATATTTGGCTGTCAGTAGGTTATGGATTTTTAATATTGGATTTATAGCAATTCAAAACATACCTTCCTATTGCAAGACATGTTTTGGGGGAAAAATGTTATACCATGTTTTGACCAGGCAGTATATCACAAATGCTGGCTAAATGGCTTATGTGATCATCAGGGCAGAAAACCCGAAGAGACTATTATCAGGCTTAGAAATCGATGATATTTGGAATTATGGACAATATTTGGGCAGATTTGGAACGGGTCCCAATCAAGGTGCAATCAATATGAAGTAATAAGGAAGGCCCCATAAGGCTACAATTTCAAATTTCAAGTCAATCAGAGTTTGTATGCTCGAGTTATGGACAAATGAAGAATTTATATGGATCAATATCGAATGATCCATAAAACAACGTCAACCGACGAAGATCGATCAATATCTCAAAATCTACAAAGCTAATGCATTTGAAACTTTCAAAGCATCAATATATTGAAGAGTGGATCCAAAAAGAACGATCGCATGACAAAACTCCTAAATCTTGGAATAAGAGGCCGATAGTTATTGGAACGATCGTACACATAAGCCGGAACAATCCATGGTTTCACGGAAAATGTGAAATCTCACAAATAGTAGTCAAAAGCGCACAAACTTTGGAGAGCAAGTAGCTTACAACATGGAGCACCTCCATCATTGGTCGCAGCACAAAACTCCTAAATATTCAAAGAATAGGTCGATTGTTATTGGAACGATCGTACAAATCAACCGGAACGATCCATGGTTTTATGGAAAGTGCGATATCTCACAAACGGTACAACGTAATTGCACGAAATTTAGAGATTTAGTATCTTACATCATGGAGCACTCCTTGATTGATCGCAGCTCAAAATTCCCAAACTTTAAAAAAGCGGCCGTTTATTATTAGATCCGTCATACAAATTAGCTTGAACGATCCATAGTTTCACAGAAATGCGATATCTCACAAACCGCATGTCAGAATTGCACGAAATTTGGAGAGAAAGTAGCTTACATCATGGAGCACTCCCATGAAGGATCATAGCTCCATTGAAGCTAATATGAACAATTGGCCTTGATCGTTCCAACGGTGTGCAATCGATCTAAAATTGTGGATCCGGTTGTACAAATATGGAGGTTCTTCTGTCGAAATTTCACCCCGATCCATGCACGTCTTAACCTAGAAATATAATAGTTGGCTTGTTGCAAAGAACTTTTTGGGCTGGTTCTCCTTTATCATTCTTATCTCTTCCACTATTATTTTTCTAAGGCAAAAAACAACTGTACTTGTACTTATAGTATAATAAAAGATTATTGGAGTGGACGTATGCCGGAGTTTGCCGAACCATATAAAACTTGCATGTTCATTTACTTTTCTACAATCTATTTATGATCTGTGAATCTATATTTCTCTATTTGGATGTAAATATTGGATATTAGTTCTTTCATATACAACAGGGTGTTTGTGACCATTTTTGGCCCAAACATATATAGCCATGTAGAGCTCGTTTATTTTTATGAAATGAAAATTTTTTAAATGGTAAAATTCTTTGTAGGGCTAGACAATAGGAAGCAGTACTAGTTTTAAATGGGGTAAATAGTACAGGAAAGAAGATTTTAACTCAAAAATAAAGTAGTAGGTGAAAGCACTGCGATGGTTCACTAAGGAAAACAGTCATTTGAGAGAAAGATTATATAAATAGAAGCAATTTAAATAAATGCAATTTAGATAGAAGACAGTTAAATAGTAGTAACATTATGAAATATAAATGTAAAAAATATTAGAAATTTATTTAAAATAATGTTAACAATTAGAAATGACGTAATACTAGTAATCTAATTAGAAGTGACATAGGAAATTAAAGGCAAAACAAAAGAAATGGATATTTTCCATTATTATGAACGATAATTGCACGCGTCTTTTAAAAAGTCATCCTCACATGCTATTAGAGACTCCACCAAGGATTGAAAGTGGAGATAGAATGAGTAATAGGAAAATAATGGAATGGAAGTGTCCCTGTCTACTCCAGTTTTATTGTTTAAAATTGCAAAAGATGTTTTGGAAACATTATAAAGTGTATTTTTAAACAAACGGTCTTTATAACAACTGATTTTTAAAAAGCAACACTTAATAAGTGGTTTGAGTTAAAAATCTTAATTTTAAGAAGTAAAAATCCTTGTTATTGTCAAAGGGCTTTAAAAGAAAATGTTGATTTGAAGAAAACGAAAATGAACTTTTTAAAATAAAATTGAAGTTTTATAAGTTAAGACATAAGTTGTTTTTTAAATTTAATTAAAAGTTTCCAAGTTTGTACTTCTAAAGGTAAAAGTTTTGGAATTAAGTATTTTATAATTGTGAAGTTTTAATTTTAAGAATAAGTGGCGAGAACCAAACCAAAATTTTAATATGGAGTAGATTGAGATAATCACTTGGGTAAGACTGGGTAAAAGTTAAGGCTGTAAAGAAAGTGGTGATAAAATAAGGAACCCCATAGAGTGTAAGTAATATTAGTAAGAACCTAAGAATGTTTTATTAGACATGTGCGTAAGCCATAAGTAGGACCCACCAAGGAGTAATGAACAATATCAAAGTACACATCTATGAGTTCTAGAGTATGCTCACATGAAAATCAAGGATAAAGTAAGTAAATATCAAGATTTGAGAATATAATCAAGAGATTTGGATTAAAAGAAGATGGTAACAGAAGGTGGTTGGATGGCAAACACATATAGAAGTCGTTTGGACTGAAGGGAAAGGAAGGCAAGATAGATGGTGGAAAGTTATTCCGCCAAGCCAATTTGCCAATGAGTTATTCAAAAGGTGCATAGTATATATTTCTTACCCATTATGGTGTAAGGATGTATAGTTTGTTCCATAATTGGGTGTGATAATGGAAGTAATGGATAGACCGTATTTATTAGAAGCCACAAAGGAAAGTTAAGGTGTGTGGGTTATGGTAGAATGGCATGCTAGAAAGGACCCTTAAATTTAAGTATGGTGATAGGGCCACACCAACATAATGTCAGTTAATTTAAAAGGTAGCTTTCAGCAATCGTTTCCTTTAGGTTTAGATTGTAGGCATTAGTTGTTTCTATCGCATAAACGTGTACGATATTGTGAGAAAAGTTCCTTTTAAATTTTCTTTTTGGGTTAACCACTATACGTATTGGAAAACCATGTGAGTGAGTGAATCTCATGTGGACACTTAACTAATTCGAAAGAAAGGAAAATTGGAAAAGGCTGGAAGTTATAAAATAATTTAGAAAATTTGTTTAGTTAACCACTAAAAGAAAATTTAAGTTAAGTCCCAAAAAGTAGTAAAATTTTGAGAGATAAATTTTGGTGAGCGAAGAACAGGAAAAAGTTATTGAGAAACCATGGGTCACTATCCCTACCCCTTAAAAATTGAAATTTATAAATGAACTTGTGTGCTATTTGTTATTTTAAGATAAAAAGGAAAAGTTTCTAAAAATTGAAAATTTTACCATGTAGTGAGATAAAGTCTATTATGGATGTTAAACTATTGATCAAACTCCGACTGCATAAGATGTGGCATGAATTTTAAAAAAAATAAAAAATATATACTTTTGGAAGTTTTGTTCAATATCCATGATTTTAGAGATAAAGTACTTTTATGAAAAGTTCTGGAAAAAAAAGGCGATGATGGAACTTTTAAATTTTTTAAGATTCTTCAAAATATTTCAAAACTTTAAATTTAAAAGATTTTAGGTGGAGAAAGAGTAAAAAAATTTATTTTAGAAAGGCCACATGCTTAGCATAGAAAAAAAGTTGATGGGTTGCAAGTATGAAGTTTGTTATGCAACAGAAGTGACAGTAAAGTAAATGGCAGTCAGTGATAAGGGAAAAAAGTTGTTTTAGCCTTGGGAATCCTTTTTCCATATCTTAATGATTGGCAAATTAAACTCGGTTTAAAAAGATTTATATTTTAAAATTTTAAAATAAAATTTACTTATGTGAACTGTACTTGGAAAAGTTAAAAAAGTCCTGGGGTCAAAAGAGAAGGTCTAAGGTATAGCGGAAAAGGGTACACAAGATAGGATGGGAATATAGAATTATCCATCTAAATAGGTTTTGAAAACTGGATTTTCAAAATTTTGGATGTTGGAAAATTATACGCCAGGATTTTAGATGATAGGGATTGAATGAAAAATTGGTTGACTATACTGCTATTCATAGAAGCATGGGAAAATTTAGACGCAAAAACAAAATTTTAGATTTTCAAAATTTGCATCCGTATAGAACTGTTAATATATGTAGTTTATTTGCATTATATTTTTAAATTATTTAAAAAAATAAATTCACACAGAGGCACCGATTAGAATTATTCTACATATATATCATATATGTCGTGATACATCATGCACTTGTACAATATCGGTTGCAAAATTGGTTGCACCTAATTGGTTAGTTAGCTTAGAGTGGTTGCACGTCATGTTACGTAGTTCAACTCTTGAGGAATTTGTAACGACCCAGAATTTTAGTCATTCGAAATTCATATATTTAATTAATTTTAAATATTCACAAGTAAATTTTATAAGCTGAATAATTTATATTTCAAATATAAGGATTTAATTGGATAATTAAATTGTTAATTTAATATTTGAAATTGTGGAAATAATTGGAATTTGAATTTAATGTGAATTAAAATGATTTATAAAGATGAATTAAATTCTATTTGAATTAGAATGAAGTTGTAGACTTTGGAAATTGATGTAAAGGTTAATTTCTAAAAATTGAATATTTTAAAATTTAATTAACGTGTAAAAGTAGTTATTTTTCAAACAGTCTTGGATATCGATGAAACCAGTTTTATTGGATCTGTATGTTATATTATTGTAGGATTTCAAATTTTGTGCCGATCGGGTTTACGGTTTAGTCGTGGCAAGCTAAAACGCGTAGACATTTGTTTATGTAAATTTTAATTTAAATAATTCGATTCGAAAAACTACCTTCCAAATACGATGGAATTGGCCCTCCATATATATTCCATTGTGTTTGGAATAGGGGTAAAACATTATAAACGCCAGGCGGCATGCTTCGATTGGAGTTCGAAAATTTTTCAGGTAAATAGTGTTTCGAAATTTTCTATAAAAGGACGTTATATTTTTATTTTTCACAAAACCCTAACCTAACTAGGGAAAGCCACCACTTTACATTCAATGGCCGAAAACCCATCCTCATCTTCCTCGTTTTTCTTCCAATCCACGCGTTATTTCGAGAAAACTCCAACTACAACTTTGAAGAGCTTCGCGAGATCTAGCTGTTCAATGATGATGCTCGAAAATTATGCAAGGGATCGTCGGGAAATCTCGTTTATAGGCCGCACGTTTCAACTCGTGCTGCACACATGATCGAGTTGCACATGATCAAGGACCGGGGTAGAGCTCGGCTTTGACTTCGAAGTGGTGGAGGTTGATCGTGTTCTCGACGTTCCTGATGGTCGCTGCAATCAAGGGCAAATCGGCAGCTTTGGGTTCTCATGCTCACGATTTCGAAAGAAGAGGAAAGAAAAGAAAGTGCGGTCGAGATCTCTTTAAAGAAAATCGAAGGGCTATGGTTAATGTAGGGTTTAAAATTAAAAATAAATTTTTAAATTTATATATAAATTCATATGAACTTCTAAATGTCATAAGTTCTTCATAAGAGGTCCGTTTTTGACGAAACAAGTTACGTTGGGTTCGTATTAATGAGAACTACATTTTAGAGCTAGTCTGGAGTTGATTGGAGCTAGTGTAAATTTTGGGTAAAATTAAAATACTGTTTAATTTTATTCGAAATAAAATACTGCAACTGCTATTGGAACCAATGTGAGTACATCTCACTCTTTCTGACTCGCTAATTTTTTTATATAAGTGAGAATAAATTTTATTATGCTGATTGATGATTGTTTGGGTGATGTATGATATATTATATATATTGATTGGTATTTGGATATATTCCTGCCCTTTGGAGCAGATGAGACCTTATACGTTCGCATATATGAGCGGATGACCTTCTGTACCCGCGTCTGCCTCGAAGCGGACATTGTACACATATTCTCATATGTATATATGTTGTAGGTAACAGGTTGGAGGGGTCCAACTGGTTTCCGCACCAGTATTGGTTTTATTTATAGATATTGATATATATGCTATTATCATGTGATATATGATGATTTGGATGTCGTGATTGATGTATTTAGTGTTGTTGCAGCATTGGGCCTATTTTTGACAATTTAAAAATATTAAAGTGATAATTTCAATTTAAAAAGGATTTTCAAGTGATTTTGAAAATAGATATTCTATTAAATTTTAATTATTAAGAAATGGATTTATTTTAAATAAATAAATGTTATAATTTTTATGTTATAAAATTATGATTTTTATGAAATAAAATCAGAATGTGATTTTTGAAAATATGGAGCTAACTATTTTGTAAATAGTTTAAATCGAGATTTTTGATTTATTATAAATGGTTTATATATATAAGATTTATAAAATTGTTATTTTATAAATCAAAATACTGGAATTATAAAGGAGTTTTGTAAGCGTTAAAATGAAGTTATAAATGGATTATATAAGTGAATAAGATTTATAATTTGTGAAGTTATGTAATGACCCAGATTTTGACTAAGTTTAAGTTGATAATTAATTTAATTTTTGAATAAAAATTGTGAAATTAATTGGTAAATTAATTTGAGTTTCTCTAAAATTCGAATAAAATGTATGTGTTTATTTTATTAAAGTAAATAAATAAATAAATAAACATTTAAATTAGAAATAAAAATACATATATGTAGAAAAAATGCAAGGCAATAAGTATTAAAATTGAAACTAAAAATTTGAGTTAGAAATATATATTTAAGTTTGAAATAGAAATAAATATATGAGATAAATTATAAAACATAAGGTAAAGCACATTAGGAAATTCACACAACATGTTGATCATAGGAGATTCATCTAGAATTCAAATTGGATGATGATTTGTTAAGATAAATATCTATGTACAAAAATAAGATAATTATGAAGCTTGTAGGAGAAGACAAAGCAATTAATGCAAAGATATCTTTAGTACACAATTTGTACCATTTCAGCCAACAAAGGAAGAAAAAAAATCTCTGCCTTGTATTGTACAAACAAAATAAAATATATTCACCTGCAACTTGTTTATATCTATTAACCTGTACTCTTCTTTTCTATATTAAGCCTCTCATTTTAGTTCGTCCATCCAAACTGTAAAATCTGAAGTGAATATTATTTCAAAAACTTAAAACAAAATTCAGTTTAAACAAACAACAATAGCACAAACCAAATCAGAGATCAAAGAAGGAAGTTCAGCTTGCAGTTTTACAAGCCAGTTTCAAAATTTAAGAAGCTCTGTTCTTCTTCCTTAAACACTGTGAGTAAACATCCTATTTCAAGATTTAAGTTAAATTAAATTTGTGTATGTACGATTCATGATTTAGATAGTGTTTGGTTTGAGTATTCTTTTCAGATTTAACTGTATACATATATAAATATGTCTGTATATTACTTTGTTCTCTGTTTTTGGTTTTGGGGTAGAAAATCATTAAGAAATACAATACCACTCCATTTAATCATCATTTGACTCCGAAGTTAAACAAAACAAGTTTGTTTTTACTTGATTTAAGATCTGGAAATAGTTTCTAGCAGTTTAGTATTTTGAAGCATTGGGAAAATTTATTTTTACAGGGAAGTTTCAATTTTTGCTAAATTTCGAATGCAATGATTTGCTACTTCAATCATATAACTCGAGTCCTTATTAAAAAATAAGATTTTTAAGCCTTCTTTGATGATTTTTAAGTGTGTAATTCGAGAGCAATTATGGGTTGATCGCAAAATGGGTTTCGATCAAGTTCAGGCGATTGGCGGCTCAATTGAGGTCGGATTTTTCGTTGGTGATGGAGGGGTGAACGGAGATGCTTGGAAAAATAGTGCGGTGGTGGTCAGGCCACGGTGGTGGCGACGGCGAACGTTTAAAATTTTTTAACCTAGTTTTGTCAAGACTGTTTCCTTTCGATTGATTCGTCACCAATAATGTATCGAGTGCTATAAGATTTTGTGGATTGCCAGAGGGATGGTAGGCGAAGTTTTAGCCGGAGATGCTAGTGTTCCGGTGATCGGCATTGGGAGGACGAACCGTTGACATGTTTGGGGTTGGTTGCAGTCTCGAATTCTAGGTTTTGATTTAGAACTCGATTTTGATTCGAGTTGCTGTGATGGATTTGGATGATCGTGATCATGTCTGAGGTTGGTAGGCGATGTGTTGAAGTGCTGGTGGATGGCCAGAGATAGCCAGAGTCACGGTGCATATGCACCGTGCATTTTGAAGGTCTGATGAACTTTGGGTTTTGGGTAGGAAGTGCACTCGGGTTGAGCTCGAGTTATTCCAGTACTTGACTCGAAGCAGGAGAGGAAACGACTCGAAGCATTTTTAATTTGCCTCGGGTTAATTATGACAGGTTTCAGGTTTTTGTAAACCTGATTGAGATTTGAATTTAAAGCAAATTTAAATGAAATTTAAATTGTGAGTTAGATTTAAAAAAAGTTTAAATCTAGTATGGAGTTTAGATTCAAATAAACTTTTAAATCTTAAAGTTTTAAAATGAAATTTGTATTTTAAATCAAGGTTTAAAATCAAGTTTAAAAGCAAGTTTAAAAAAAATCAAATATTTAAATAATGGATTCAAGTTACTTTGAATCCAAATCTGGAATGTGAATTAGTTTTTACATATGAATGTTTTAAAAACAAGTTCAAATAAAATAGCTTTTAAAAAGTAAATTTGTTTCAAACAAATGTTTAACTTCATTTTTTTGAGAAAATTCTTTTATGAAAGGTTTTTGAATGGAAAGTATATGAATTGTTTAAAACTTGAATTTATAAGTTAAATAATTAATGTATTTTAAAGTCTGATTTTACATAGTTAAGTAAGTTAGTTTAAAAGCTTTTTCTTATATAAGTTTCATATACAAGTAATAAATGTTTTTACATTTATTTTAAAAGTTTATAAATTGATATTTGAATTTGGTTAATGTTTAAATGGTAAATCATTTTGAATCTTAAATTAAAAATGGAATTCAAATTTAAATTCAAAACGGGTAATGTTTTAAAATACACTTTAATATTAATTAAATCATTAATAAAGAAATCAATTATCTTAGAGATAATTAAGGGGTGAAAATGATTTAATTTATAAGATAATTAAGGGATAATAATTTATTTAATTCATAAATTAATGTTTTAGATTAATTTATAATTAGAGATTAATTAAAAGTATTTAAGAAATATTGTTAGTTAATGAAGATAACTAACTAAGGATTATTAATTAGATTAATTAGTTTAGATAATCAATTATAAATTGTTTAAATGTAATTAGTTAATGAAAGTAATTAAGGATTAATCACTTATTGTAATTAATTTTGGATATTTTGATTAATTAATGTTAATTAATTTAGTTTAATTAATTTAAGAAAATCATTTGATAATTGGTAATTAATGATTAATTGTTATGAGATGATTGCTTAGTGGTAAGTAATTAAAGATTTAGTTTTATTTAAATAATTAATTAAGGGGTTAATTAATTATGTAATTGGTTTAAAGGTTAAATTAATTAATATGATTAATTAAGAATAATTTAATTAATTTAGGTGATTGATTAATTAATTTATATCAAATGATTTGTAATTAATTAATCAGGATTGGATAATTCATAAGTAATTAATTTAATTGGAAATAAATTGAATTAATTAGGATTAAAAAATTAATTAATCCAACTTAATTGAATGTTTGACCTTACTTATGAATGATTGTACTGTATGAGATGCCTTGAATTGATTGTCCTATCTGATCTCTGATATTACACTCTGTGGATTGAGCTGTGTATTTTATTCATTCATTTGTGACACATTCGTATACTATCTATGATCTGCGAATGAAAGATAAGCATTATTGTTTATACCGCTTATCAACTATATTTCTGTATTTTGATCTGTGGTGATGATGTTTTGCACTATTGTGTTAAACCCCTGGACTACACCATACACACACAAATATGGATTTCACGAGGAAATCGATTAAGTCACAAATTTTGAAATGATTTTTTTTAATAGACAATTTGAATTCAAAATGGTTTTGAAATGGAGTCAGGTTAAATGTAAAAAGCTTTTGAAATGAAATTTCAAGAAAAATCTATTTTTGAATAACTTGGTAAAGTTTTGAAATTTAAATAATTTGATTTAAATTTGAATTCAAAACTTGAAATTGAATTCTATGATTTGAAACTAAGATGTTATACTAGTTATATATGGGTTAAACCGTTTCAAACGTATTGATTTGGGAATTTGAATTTAGTTCGAAGGCCTTAACTCATGCAAATATAATTGGATTCTTCCAAAACGAAAACTGTTGTTTTCAATTAAATAAAGCTTTCACATAAGAAATGGACTTCCAATTTGTGTTAAAAGGATTTCAAGTTTGAAATGAAAATGATTTCAAAGTTATGGAAATGGTTTGAAAGCTATAAATTAAATCTTTGATTCAAAGATTTAATGAGTTAATCAAATTGAAATGGAAATTGTTTTGGAAATCTATGAATGGATCTTTGTGAAACTGGGTGAATTTTGCGGAATAAATCTTTTGCTTAAAGATTTGAGATGGTAATTTGTTTAAACCATTTGAAGAAAGGTTTTGGCTTTCTTTGAAGTTGTGACTTAACTGAAATCCCATATCCATATGTTTTTAAATATTTCGCACATTATTCGATTTAGCCGGGAGAGGACCTTTGCGTCATATAACCCATTCCGAATAATGATATGACGTTATGGATAGCATTTGAAGACCGGTGGTGAAGAACGGGTATTTGTGAGAATGATAGGATAACCTATCGATTGTCTCTGCACCGGCTGATCCCTGGTATAGAGATTCCCTAAGTGATGGGAAGTCCGATCGGGATTATGGATATCCGGATTGAAGGGCTTCTTCGGAAGTGCCTTCGGTTCTGTTCGAACCTGGAACAGACTTGTATGGTTGTATGTCTGACACTACACTTTGAGATACAAAGCAGATTCTTCCAAATACATATCTGTTGGTGGCGGAGAATTTATTATCTTAGCTTAACACCCTTCTTTGAGACGTATGAGCTCAAAGGTTATGTAGTTGAAGGTTATCAGCGATATACTTCCAATTTGGTAGTGTGGCATGTTGAGTGTTGTTGTGTGTTGATGATCACTGGTTGATCATTTGCGATCAGAGCATGGCTTTTGTATAAAGCGTAGCTTTGTGGACGAGACTGCATCAGGACCTCACACCTCGAAAATGGTCGAAATAGGAAAGATGCGGCAAGGTTATGACGGTCGCGCCTTTTAGGGTGTGTCATTCCCTTCTGGTAAAGGGTGGTGTCATGGTATGAAGCCCAGTTATTTACCTATGTGGTGGGCTTCAATTTCATTTACTGTGTGGTTGTTGCTTTGCAGTTTAGAGGCGCCTTGGATAAAGGTCCCAAAGGACCGGGGGGTGGCATGCTCGAGAAGTAGTTATCTAGTTACAGAGGTAACCCGGCCTTGTGTTGGCAGAGAGCTGGTTAAGTTCTCGGGATGTCCCGCTAGAGGCGTACCCATGGACAGCGGGAAGTTCCATAGCCCGACCATTTGTTGGAAATCCAAACAAAACAATACGCACCTTGTACGGTTTTAGTTGTATAACCTGCTATTTACTTATGGTGGCGCCCCACTGTTTAGATGGTAGTTATAGTAGGCATACGATACTGGTCGTATGTTGGCTAAGATTAATATTCTACTTTCGAAATGTTTTGTGCACTATGCACAATAATAATATCAAAGAAATTTTCTCGTATCAAGCATGTTTGACTATCATAAGGAGAAATCTCTTCCAATTCTGCGTTTGCATGGTGTGTGCGGTGGGAGGCCTTATGGTAGTTTCATTTTCTAAAAAGCATTTCGAATTTATTTTTAAATTCTGTTGTTTGTTTTAAAGAAAAACTGTTTTTGTTACTCACACCAGTCCCATGACTGACTCGGAGTTTATTGTTCCTTTCCTAAACTCTAGGTGCCCATAATTTTCCACACGGGCATTCTAGAGTTGGGTTTTTCAGATAGTCAGTTTTAGTAGATTATCTGGAGTTAGTCCAGTCTTTGGATCAAGACGAGACTTGCTTGTCTAGGTGAAGCGTGATATTGGTTCGAGCTATTTCTGGATTGGTGCTTTGGAGATGAAGATATTTTTTCCACTGCTGGTGTTATCTTTGTCTTCCCGCTGTGTCTTGTATCTCTGATAGTGTTGATATTCATTGTATCATTCTGTGTATCATAGTATATCAGATATTGTATCTGTCACTGTATCAATGTTATATATATTGATATATGCTTTTCTTCCGCTGTATTGTACTTAATGGTGTTATAAGCTCCGGCGCACCAGATTCGACGTTTGGATCTGCGGCATTTGAATATGAGTGTCGTATTCGGTGCCGATTTTCGAAGATCGAGTCAGGACCGTTACATTATTTAAATGTTTTTTTACTTTAATAAAATAAACACACACATTTTATTCAAATTTTAGAGAAACTCAAATTAATTTACCAATTGATTTCACAATTTTTATTCAAAAATTAAATTAATTATCAATTTAAACTTAGTCAAAATCCGTGATTGTTACAGATTCCCCCTTAAGAAATTTCGTCCTCGAAATTTGCAAGGGAGACACAAAGATAGAGGAAGAATGTTTCATCAAATAAACTGAGTATTTATTCTTTATTTGGCTTACCAAATCAGAACATTAACAATAGATATAAGAACAAGCTCATTTAATATAGCATAAGATATTCGGGTCACCTGATCTACGAAGTATGCAGAGGCATTGGTCAGTTCAAACGGATAACTAACCATTCGTAGAATATATTGGAACCCAAACAATAGATAGATAGATTCAATTTCCTATAATTACTCAAACACAAGATATGGATTCCAAATCAAGTCGAAATATCTCAAAGTATATACCAATTTGTCCCTTTCCGTACTTCGATCTACCCAAGAAATTATAACAGAATTTCGAATTTGATTTTAAACGAAATCGTTTAATCGATTCAATTCAAATTTAGCTCTATATTCTATTAATCAATTTAAATCAATTTAAAATTTCCAATTTATTAAAGTTTAAATCGAAAAACTAATAAGAAACCGATGAAGATACGAAGTAAGGATTTTCTACAACGATTCGTAGAGCCACCATCACACCGAAATTTCTCCTTGTAGTTGGTACGAAGAAATCAAAAGAATTTGGAATCGAATCAAAGGAGATTGATAGAGAAAGTTATTTCCACTATTGCAGGGTATTGACCATTTATAATGGTACTCCCATGTCCCCTATCTCGTTATCTTCTTGCACTCATACTCATTATCAGTGGATAGTAAGAGAATTTACTGAGGCATTCGAACGGATATCTTAAGGATTACTCATTCTAGGGTTTACTTCACCCTATCTCTAATGAGCTACCTAATGTGTTATACTCCTGAGCTAAAGTTTTTACCCCTTAGCTCTGATACCAAATGTAACGGTCCTGACTCGAACTTCGAAAATCGGCACCGAATACGACACTCATATTCAAATGCCGCAGATCCAAACGTCGAATCTGGTGCGCCGGAGCTTATAACACCATTAAGTACAATACAGCGGAAGAAAAGCATATGTCAATGTATATAACATTGATATAATGACAGATACAATATCTGATATAATATGATACACAGAATGATACAATGAATATTAACACTATCAGAGATACAAGACACGGCGGGAAGAGAAAGATAACACCAGCAGTGGAAAGAATATCTTCATCTCCAATGCACCAATCCAGAAATAGCTCGAACCGACATCACGCTTCACCTAGACAAGCAAGTCTCATCCTTATCCAAAGACTGGATTAACTTCAGATAATCAACTTAACCTGACTATTTGAAAAACCCAACTCTAGACTGCCCGTGTGGAAAATTATGGGCACCCAGAGTTTAGGATAGGAACAATAAACTCCGAGTCAGTCATGGGACTGGTGTAAGTAACAAAAACAGTTTATCTTTAAAAAAAACAACAGAATTTAAAAATAAATTCGCAATGCTTTTTAGAAAATGAAACTACCATAAGGCCTCCTACCGCACACACCATGCAAACGCAGAATTGGAGGAGATTTCTCCTTATGATAGTCAAACATGCTCGATACGAGAAAATTTCTTTGATATTATTATTAGTGTTTTCTATAGTGCAGAAAACATTTCGAAAGTAGAATATTAATCTTAGCCAACATACGACCAGTATCATATGCCTACTATAGCTACCATCTAAACAGTGGGGCGCCACCATAAGTAAATGGCAGGTTATACAACTAAAACCGTACAAGGTGCTTATTGTTTTGTTTCGATTTCCAACAAATGGTCGGGCCAAGGAACTTCCCACTGTCCATGGGTACGCCTCTGGTAGGACGTCCCGAGAACTTAACCAGCTCTCTGCCAACACAAGGCCGGGTTACCTCTGTAACTAATAACTACTTCTCGAGCATGCCACCCCCTGGTCCTTTGGGACCTTTATCCGAGGTGCCTCTAAACCATAAAGCAACAACCACACAGTAAATGAGATTGAAGCCTACCACATAGGTAAATATCTAGGCTCTGTACCATGATACCACCCTTTACCAGAAGGGAAATACACACCCTAAAGGGTGCGACCCTCATAACCTTGCCGCATCTTTCCTATTTCGACCATTTTCGAGGTGTGAGGTCCTGATGCAGTCTCGTCCTCAAAGCTACGCTTTATACAAAAGCCATGCTCTAATCACAAATGATCAACCAGTGATCATCAACACACAACAGCACTCAGCATGCCACACTACCAAATTGGGAGTATATCGCTGATAACCTTCAACTACATAACCTTTGAGCTCATACGTCTCAGAGAACGGTGTTAAGCTAAGAGAATAAATTCTCCGCCACCAACAGATATGTATTTAGAAGAATCTGCTTTATATCACAAAGTGTAGTGTCAGACATACAACCTTACAAGTCTGTTCCTGGTTCGAACAGAACCGAAGGCACTTCCGAAGAATCCCTTGCAAACCGGATATCCATAATCCCGATCGGACTTCCATCACTTAGGAAATCTCTATACCGGGGATCAGCCGGTGCAGAGACAATCAATAGGTTATCCTATCGTTCTCACAAATACCCGTTCTTCACCACCGATCTTCAAATGCTATCCATAACGTCGTATCATTATTCAGAATGGGTTATATGACACAAAGGTCCTCTCCCGACTAAACCGAATAATGAGCGCGATATTTAACATATGGATATGGGATTTCAGTTAAGTCACAACTTTAAAGAAAGCCAAAACCTTTCTTCAAATGGTTTAAACAAATTACCATCTCAAATCTTTAAGCAAAAGATTTATTCCACAAAATTCACCCAGTTTCACAAAGATCCATTCATAGATTTCCAAAACAATTTCCATTTCAATTTGATTAACTCATGAAATCTTTAAATCAAAGATTTAATTTATAGCTTTCAAACCATTTCCGTAACTTGGAAATCATTTTTATTTCAAACTTGAAATTCTTTTAACAAAAATTGGAAGTCCATTTCTTATGTGAAAGCTTTATTTAATTGAAAACAACAGTTTTCGTTTCGGAAGAATCCAATTATATTTGCACGAGTTAAAGCCTTTGAATTAAATTCAAATTCCCAAATCAATACCTTTGAAATGGTTTAACCCATATATAACTAGTATAACATCTTAGTTTCAAATCATAGAATTCAATTTCAAGTTTTGAATTCAAACTTAAATCAAATTATTTAAATTTCAAAACTTTACCAAGTTATTCAAAAAATAAATTTTTCTTGAAATTTCATTTCAAAAGCTATTTACATTTAACCCGATTCCATTTCAAAACCATTTTGAATTCAACTTTTCTATTTAAAAATATCATTTCAAAATCTGTGACTTAATCGATTTCCTAGTGAAATCCATATTTGCATTTGCATGGTGTGTGCGGCGGGAGGCCTTATGGTAGTTTCATTTTCTAAAAAGCATTGCAAATTTATTTTTAAATTCTGTTGATTGTTTTAAATATAAACTTTTTTGTTACTCACACTAGTCCCATGACTGACTTGGAGTTTATTGTTCCTTTCCTAAACTCTGGGTGCCCACAATTTTCCATACGGGCAGTCTAGTGTTGGGTTTTTCAGATAGTCACGTTTAGTAGATTATCTGGAGTTAGTCCAGTCTTTGGATCAAGACGAGACTTGCTTTTCTTGGTGAAGCGTGATGTCGGTTCGAGCTATTTCTAGACTGGTGCTTTGGAGATGAAGATATTCTTTCCACTCCTGGTGTTATCTTTCTCTTCCCGCTGTGTCTTGTATCTCTGATAGTGTTGATATTCGTTGTATCATTCTATGTATCATATTATATCAGATATTGTATCTGTCATTGTATCAATGTTATATATATTGATATATCCTTTTCTTCCGCTGTATTGTACTTAACGGTGTTATAAGCTCCGACGCACCAGATTCGACGTTTGGATCTGTGGCATTTGAATATGAGTGTCGTATTCGGTGCCGATTTTCGAAGGTCGAGTCAGGACCGTTACAAGTTATAAAAGAACGAATTTGTAAATAAATGATATATAAGTGAATTAACTTATAATTAGGATTTTGGCATATATATGAGACATAAATGGAGTTTGTTGGTAAAGAAATTTTGTATATAGAATTTATAAACATTTTTTTATAAACGCGAAATTAATTTAAATTGATAAACTAGATACGGATTTTTATTAAGGGAATTTTATTCATGATTTTGGACATTGAGTTATCCTTTGAATTAAAAGTGTAGAAAGAAGAATTTTGTTAGGGAATTATACTAACGATTTTGGGCAGTGAATAATCTTTTAAAACGTTTTGAAAAGTGATCTTTGAAATAGAGTTAAATTGTTGAAGATGTTTTAAAATGTGTTAAGTATCGAAAACATAGATTTCAACATTCATTGTTAAAATAGACGTTTTCAAGAAGTAAGGGAATGATGGACTATAACACTATTATATAGTAAATGATTTTCGAAAGGAAATATTTTGTGAAGTATATGGGATTTATGTATCTATCTAATTATCGAATCCCTATACTAATGATTTTGGGATGTCCTAACGATGTTTTATGCAACATTCGTTTTGACCCAAATAAGTATGTTTAAGAGAATGTTTTCCTTAAAGAATAAAATATATACTTAATCCTGATTTAAGTATATGTAATGTTTGCTAAGTGTTGAAAATTAATTTATTTGTGAATTATTTATTATTAAATAAGTATATGGAAATGTTTTCCAATATAGAAAGTTAAAATGGGTTTGAGATTATATCCTTTTAAGATAATTTGAAGTGAATATTTGGCAAGTGATTTAATTAGTAAAAGAATAATTAAATGGGCCCAGTGATTGCTTATGGTGCTAAATATTTGTTGTTTGTTTTGATAGTTAAATAACCGACTTAGTTCCTTGACTTGATGTGGGAAAACTATTTAGTCGTACACTTAGTACGTAGACTTCTGTGTAGACTTGATTATCGTTTGTGTTGAGGATGTTGTAGTGCAGAGTATTACTCCAATCTATCGAGCTTCCTTCTTGGCCGAAGGATAGAAAGTTGAAAGTTGGAGACATGATACGTCTATGAGACTTAGTTTCTGTGTGAGGATGAGAAATGCTTTTGCATTGTTAGTGCAAAGAGACTGCTTGTTGATCGTTTGGGGTTAAAATTCCAATATACATCAGCGGTTGTGATGATATTGATATTCAGGATTTTCATAGTGGAGGAGTGCTTGTTGATCGTTTGGGGTTAAAATTCCAATATAATCCAGTAGCAGTAGTCTCTTCGTTATGAAATATCCAATGCGAGGACTACTCACTACTAATCCTAGGGATTTCCCAACAACACGTGGTAGGAAAAAACCTTCGGTTTATCCTGTTCTTGAATAACTTGTATGGATGTTTGTCTGACATTGAATTTCTAAAGATTACATACATTGTTTTTTACAAATGTACATCACCTGTTGCGGAAAGGGCAACTTCTCTTAGCTTAACATCCTCCTTGAGACGTACGAGCTCAAGGGTTGTATTTTTGTGGAAGGAAATTAGTAGTCAACGGAAATGGCCATGTGGCATTCGAAGTGATGTGACATGTGATATGTAAAAGGTAATCGTTACTACGAGCCTCATCAACCGGAAATGACAAAAAAAGGGTTAGATGCGGCAAGGCTAAGTGGGTCACTCTCAAGTAGGATATGATCATCCTCTTCTAGATATCTATTTACACGCTATGACGTCGTGTATCTGATTATTGTGGTTTGTATGCTATGAGGGCCCTTGAAAAAGGTCGGTAACAACCGGAGAATGACATATTCAGTAATATCTAGTTACAGTGGTAGGTCGGTCTTGTGTTGGTAGAGGAGCTTTGTGATGGTTCCTTGGGACATCCATCTAGAGGTGTACCCATCGGACGGTAGTTGTAACATTCCTGGAATTTAGTTAAGATTAATTCGATAGTTGATTTGATCTTTGGATTAAACTTTGAAATATTGGTAATTAATATAAAATTTTGAATTAAATTGTGAGATTAATTGGTAAACTAATTTGAGTTTCTCAGAAAACAATTAAAATATGTGTTTTATAAATAGATTGTGAAAATAGAATTTTGGATTGGAATTCAAAAAAATAAGCATTTTATAAGGTTGTGTAATTATTTGAACTTTCCAAATTGAATAAGATATATGTTTACTTATGTATATAAATGGATTTTTAAATTGAATTTGAAGTTTGAAATCCAAAATTAAATATTTTATAAATAAAATCGAATTTAGAATACTCTATATTTTTAGATGAACAAAATTTGTTTTCTAATTATAATATATGATATATATATATATATATATATATATATATATGAAAGTTATATTTTGGAATTTGATTTAACAAATAAATTAGATTTAAAAAGCTTTATAAACTAAGAAATGTATATATGTATGATTTATTTGTTCAGTGTACAAATTGTTTTAATCCATTTCTCTTTAAAAGTTGTAAAAGTAAAATAAATACAAATGTATGTAAATAAATTTATAAAATGGTTAAGACATAATAATGCACACTCATAACACTTATAGAATAGGTAATAACATGAATTACAAGTGTTTGTTTATGGTTACAAGTGGCAAAGATGTTTCTATTTTATTTTATAATTTAACTAAATATCAAAAGAAAGAAAACTAGGTTGTTCAATTTTTCAGTCTCAAAGAAAAAAAAAACTATCTTCTCATCTTCTACAAAACAAAAGAAAATGCAAGCAAGATAAAAAAATCTGAAACAAGAACATGATCAAGTAAATCAAAATGTATCAAGTAAGCATTCCAAAGATCAACTCAAAACAAAACTTGAAAACAAAGTAAAGCTCAAACTCAACCTGGAAAATCAAATGGAAGTTAAAATCTGGAACAAGTATCAGGGTCAAGCAAAGAAATTCAACTTAAATCAAAGCAACAGCTTGAGTTCAAGCCTGGAAGCAACTCAACAAATCAAAGCAAGTATAAAGATCAACTCAAGTAAATCATAATCTACTTTCAGAGTTCAAAAGCAGTTCTAGGCCCAAAATATTTTTCTAGGCTTCATTGTGCTCTGTTCTTCATTCTGAGGTGAGCAAACTTCCCATATAAAATCTGGAATTTACTGTGTCTAGTTTATCTATGTGATCATGCTTGAAAATGTGTTGATATAATGCTTGCATGTATGTATGTCTTGTGTGCATGCTATATATTACTCTGTTTTCAGTTACAGGTAACAAAACCTGTTCAAAGTTGGAAATCTCATTCTCTAATCCTTTTCAGGATTTGATTTCTAGAAGAAATCTGTTAATAATAACAATATCTGATTTTTAAAAATTTAAGTAGTTATGATAAGCAATTATTTCAAAATATATACTTTACAGTAAAAATCATTTCAAAATGAAAATTCGAATATTTTAATTTCAAATTTGGATTTAGTGATTCAATTCATAATGGGAAAGATGAATTTAAGTAGTCGTTTCATGATTTTAGATTGATAGTTGTTGGGATATCTTGTGTTGAACTGAGTTCGCGTTTTGGCAAAATACTGGTGATCCACGTCAAGTTGTGTGTCGCGAGCTTTGTCGTGGGAAGTTCGAAGGGTAACTATCATCAGAAAAATAACTGGAATTTTTTCTATTGGCCGCGGTGGCCAGTCGGCAACGTTTTAGGGTTTAATAACCCAGTTGAGTCGATGAAGTTTAGGGGAAGTGTTCGTCAGCGTTGGGCACGAGACGGCGATCGCACCTGGGGCAAAGCAAGCATAGTTCTTTAACGAACATTTGGGTTAGTCGGCGATAGTTTTGATGGTCGGAGGCGGCGAGGAGGATAGGTTTTCCATCATGTTGTGTTTCCTCCTGATCGAGTTTTTACTCGATTTCGTTTCAATATGGATGCATTCGATCTGGGTGTAGAGGTGTTTTCGTATGGGGTTGGGGGTTTGGTGAGCATCGCCGCGATGATCATCGGGGTCGACAACGTTGGTGAACGTGCACAGCGTGCACGTCGTGTCTGGATTTTGAAGGCTCGCGTTTTGGCTCGATTCTTTTGCAGTTCGACTCAAAGAAGATGGAACGCGTGTGGCCCGAAGTTTCACTTAGGAAAACTAAAGATTGGCTCAGGTAGATTTTGGTATGGGCTCGTGAGTGTTATAAGGTTTTAACAGGATTAAAATTTAAGTCAAAAACAAAGTTTAAAAAAATAGAAATTTGCTTGGGATTTCGGAAATCTGGCTTGAGTTTATACTGGGTTGAACCCATAGTGAATGTTTAAAACAAGTTTTTAAATTTAAAATAAATCAAGTTAAATCCATTCTTTAAAATCTATCTCTTTATGTAATAAATGAATGTTTTTGAATAATTGATTTAAGAATTGTATGATTTGTTTAAATTAAATGTATGAAGTTAAATTCTTAAGTTATTTTAAATTTAATTTGAAATGTAATTTGGTGGTTAATTAAAAAGGTAAATGTGTATGTTAACCATAATTAAGTTATGGTTTACCTTAAAAGTTAAATTATGGTTTAATGATTTGAAATTACTTAATATAAGGGTGAATAATTAATGGTTTTAAAACTAGATTAATCAAGCGTTTAAAGGTTAATTAATTTAAAGTATAATTAATTAATGTGATTTATTAATTAAGGTAATTAATTTGAGATTAATTAATAAATTAAAGGTTAATTAGTTAAAGTGATTAAGGGATGATTATTAATTAAGGATTGATTAATTAATTAATCAATTTAGGATAATTAATTAAAGAATAATTAAATAATTAAAGGTTAATTATTCAACGATTAAAGGTTTATTGATTTATTTATTATGGTTGATTAATTAATAATTAAAGGTTAATTAATAAATGATTAAAGAGTAATTAATCAAAATGGTTTGTAATTAGTTAATGACTAATTAACCAGGATTAGAAATTTATTCATAAGTAATTAATCTGATTTAATTTAAATCAGATAATTAAAATGATTTTTACTTATGAATGTTTGGATTCTATTGGATGTTTGATTGTTTGATATCTCTGGTATGCGATGCTTTGCGATATGAATTATTCTGATCTGAGCTATGATTAATGTAATTTATTCAGCTGTGATGTAATTCATTTATTTGGGATGAATGTAATTTATTATCTGCGATATATATATATATATATATATATATATATATATATATATGCATGTAAATATGTATATCTGTGATCTGTGAATGAAAAATAAGCGTTATAGCTCATACCGCTTATCAAATATATTTCTGTGTTTGAATCTGTAATGATTGATGATGTTGCACTATTGTGTAAAATCCCTGGACTACATTATACACACACAAATATGGATCGCACTTGGAAATCGGTTAAGTCATAGATATTTGAATCAAATATTTTAAAATGATTTTAAAGTTGAATTTTGAATTCAAATGATTTTTGGAAATGAAATTGAATTAATATGAAAAACTTTTGAAAAGAAGTTTTAAAGATACAAGTTATTTTGGATAACTTGATAAGGTTATGAAATTTAAATAGTTTGTTTTGAATTTGAATTCAATATTTGAATTTAATTCCATGTTTGGAAATTATGGTTTAAAGAGTCATACAATTTACAAATGTGTTTTTAAACCATTTTAAAAGCATTATTTTGGGAATTTGAATTTAACCCAAGTTTTATTTTGAAGGGCTTTAACTCGTGCAAATAAAATCGGATTTTTTCAAAAACGAAAACTATTTGTTTTCAAATAATAATAGCCTTTATGTAAAGAAAGGATTTCCAATTTGTGTTGAGGAGATTTTAAATTTGAAATGGAATAGTTTTGAAAGTTATCTTAAAATTTTGGTAAAATCTTGTTGTTGGACTGAAATGGATCTTTTACTTAAAAAGGTTTGAATCGTAAATAGTTTGGGAAACTATGAATGGATCTTTGTGAAAGATTGTTAAGCTTTGTTTTGAAATAAAAGAGGATTCTAAATGGTGTATCTTTTATATAAAAGATTTGGAATGGAATTGTTTTATGGAAATAGTTTTGAAAGCTATGAATTGAATCTTTGATTTAAAGATTGGATGAGTTAATGCAATTTGAAAGGAATTTTTTTTTGGAAAGGGCTATGATTGAATCTTTGTTAAAGATTGGTGAAGTTTGTTTTCAAATTGAAAACGGATCTGAAAAGCGTATTTTTTGTATAAAAGATTTGAATTAGAAAGATATTAATGAATCTTTGTGAAAGATTGGTAAACTTTGTGAACTTTGTAAAGTGAATCTTTTTGTTCAAAAAAATTTGTAAATGGTAATTTGTTTAGACCATTTGAAGAAAAGTTTTGGGTAATAAGTTGTGACTTAACTGAGATCCCATATATCCATATGTTTATAAATATTGCGCTCGTTATTCGGTTTAGCCGGAAGAGGACCTTTGTGTCATATAACCCATTCCGAATAATGATACGACGATATGGATAGCATTTGAAAATCGGTGATGAAGACCACATATTTTCGAAAGCGAAAGGATAACTCATCGAATGTCTCTGCACCAGCTGATCCCCGGTATAGAGATTTGATCATCCTTTGTGATGGGGAGTCCGGACATGATTAGAGATTATCCGGATTTGCAAGGGCTTCTTTGTGAAGTGCCTTCGGTTCTGTTCGAACCCGAAACAGACTTGTATGGATGTGTATCTGACATAACACTTTGAGATGTAAAGCTGGTTTCTATCAAATACATTTCTGTTTGGTGGCGGAGATTTATTCTCTTAGCTTAACACCCTTCTCTGAGACGTACGAGCTCAGAGGTTATGTAGTTGATGGTTACTAGTGATACATTACCAATTTGGTAATGTGGCATACGAAGTGTTGCTGATCATTTGTTGATCGAAGCATGGCTTTGTGAAAAAGCGTTGCTTTGTGGACGAAACTGCATCAGGACCTCACATCGCGGAAATGGTCGAAACAGGAATGTTGCAGCAAGGTTTTAAAGGGTCGCGCCCCTAGGGTATGTCCATTTCCTTTTGGATAAAAGGTGGTACCATGGTATGGATCCCAGATATTTACCTATGTGGTTGCTGCATACTTATTGCTGTGTGGTTGTTGGTTGAGGGCCCTCGGATAAAGGTCGGTAAAGACTGGGGATGGCATACGTGTGTGCTAGTTACCTATGTTATAGCTTGATTAAAGCGTGAGGTAGCGTCGGCCTTGTTAGCAGAGATCCGGTTAGGTTCTCGGGGGCGTCCTTCGAGAGGCGTTCCCATTTCGGTAAGGAAGTTCCTTTGCCTGGCCATTTGTTGGAAATCTAATCAACCAATACGTGCCTTGTACGGTTTTGGTTGTATAACCTGCCATTTAATGTGGTAGCTATAGTAAGCATAGTACGAAATGTCAATGCTGGCTAAGATTAATATTATATTTTCGAAAGGATTTTCTGCACTATGCACTAATAATAATATCAAATGGTTTTCGCGTATCAAGCATTTTTGATTGTCATAAGGAGAAATCTCCTCCAAGTGTGCGTCTGCATTGTGTTTGTGTGGCGGGAGGCCTTATGGCAGTTTCATTTTCCAAAAAGCATTGCGGATTTCAATGTTTTAAAATTCTTTATTGTTGTTTTAAAGAAAGAACTGTTTTTGTTTGCTCATACCAGTCTCATGACTGACCTTGCTTAGCTTAGTGCAATGTGATAGGGGGTTCTCGCTTTGTGTTTGATGGCGAACGGGAGGCTCTTACCCCTACACGTCCTCTGCGAGAGGTAGGTTAGCCGTAAGGCATGACAGTCGAAAGGCTGGCCGTAAAAGCAAGGGCAGGGTACCATTGTATGCCACAGCGGAGCTGGAATGGTTGAAAAGCCTACCAGTCGAGATTGGTTGTTGTTGATGGTTGAAAAGCCTAGACTATTACATTTGTTATCAGAACTGAAGGTTGAAACTTTAGCTCAGGAGTCTAACACATTAGGTAACTCATTAGAGATAGGGTGAAGTATACCCTAGAATGAGTATATCCCTAAGATATCCATCCAAGTGCCTCAGTAAGTTCTCTTACTATCCACAAATAGTAAGTATGAGTGCAAGAAGAGGACGAGATAGGGGACAGAGGAGTACCACTACGAATGGTCAATACCCTGCAACAACGGAAACATTCTTTTCCTATCAATCTCTTTTGATCACTATTCAATTTCAATTCTTTGATGTCTTCGTGGAAGCTCGAGGGAGAAGCTTTGGTTGGAGATCATTATTTTAATTAAATCAAAGGATGTGTCGTTATGGGACGTAAACTTCAAATAGGTCAAAATTGTTTGTTTGGATGAATTCTTTACTTTGGTTGCTGTGGTTGATAGGTATACTTTGGTTTCTAAACTAAAAAGTTTTGGGATTGTATCCATATATTTGTCTATTCTTTGGGGTCTAGATATGCTCTACGAATAGTTAGTTATTCATTCGAACTAACCAACGCCTCTGCATACTTGTAGATCAGGATAACCCAAGTATCTTGATTCCTTCCTATATGTATTATTGATATTCTAATTTGGTAAGCCAAATGCAGAATTGATATTCAGGTTGATCTGGAAAACTATCTCTCAATCTTTCTATATTTTTTTGTTGTCTCCCTGGCAAATTTTGAGGACGAAATTTTCTTAAGGGGGGAATCTGTAACATTCCTGGAATTTAGCTAAGATTAATTCGATAGTTAATTTGATCTTTGGAATTAAACTTTAAAATATTGTAATTAATATAAAATTTTGAATTAAATTGTAAGATTAATTGGTAAATTAATTTGAGTTTCTCCAAAAACAATTAAAATATGTGTTTTATAAATAGATTGTGAAAATAGAATTTTGGATTGGAATTCAAAAAACAAGCATTTTATAAAGTTGTGTAATTATTTAAACTTTCCAAATTGAATAAGATATATGTTTAGTTATGTATATAAATGGATTTTTAAATTGAATTTGAAGTTTTAAATTCAAGGTTAAATATTTTAGAAATAAAATTGAATTTAGAATACTCTATATTTTGAGATGAATAAAATTTGTTTTCTAATTATAATATATATATATGAAAGTTATATTTTTCTTCTTTAATGGGGATCCCTCCTTCTTTAATTTCAATTCCCGCCGACCCATCCCATCCCTCTACTTCTCATCAGCCTTGTCCTTCATCCCCTATCCTTGTACCTCCTTCTGCCTCTCCCCTTCCTTACCTGCCAGCCACTGTCCCTTCCATCATCCCCTGTCCAGACATTGTCCCTTCCTTCTCTTCCCCTCATGCTGAAGTGTAACAACCCGCATATTTATCGATTGTATATTTAAATATTTTATTTAAATATTTCATCGTTCGTCGGATTTTAGTTCGAAAAGTTATTTTTTTGCAAACAGTCGAATTGGGACTCGAGACCCCTTTCATTGAGTTCAAAGTGCCGTTTGCAACCTTTTTGAGTATAAGCTTCGATATGTTTGGAGTAAGTTGATTTTTGCTACTTTTTCTATAGGGTTTTGGGTTTGGGTTCAGCCCACTAGCTAACTTAATACCCTAACTCAGCCCACTCCTCTCCATTCACTCATCCCCACTCCTCAAACTCAAGCTAAAACTGAAAATGGGGGAAGGGAAGAGGAATTAGAAATTCCAAGCCCTAGTTTCTTCATGCAAACTTGAATTCTTGCTCCAAAATCAAGTGGAAGCTATTGGTAAGCCTCCTCTTCATCTTCTCTATCTCTTTCTCTCTTCAATTTCAGAATTTCCTAAACCTAACTTAGGAAATATTTTACTTGTAAGCTTAGATTGAAGCTTCTTGAGTTGTGATTGAAGAGGAATTGATCTTAGCTTGTTTTAAAAAGCTTCTCCTTCATTAATTTGGGTTTAAAGGTGAGATTTTTATCTCACATCTTTGTCTATAATTATCTTGGTTGTTAGGTATGAATTCCTAACACTTATTCATGTGCATTTGCTCTTGATTTGGATTGGTTTTGTGAATATTCCAATTTTTAGTGTTTTGAAGTTAAATCTTTAAAAATCATAGCTTTGTTGTTTGATCATGCTTTTGGTGATGCATCGAGGAGCATATAGGGTCGGGTAGTCGATTGGCATAAACTCTTAGCGTCGTCGCTCGAACGATTGCAATTTGGTTGAGATTGGCCCTCATTTAGATAGGCTGGGAAGTGCTGGAAACAGGGTCCGGTCGACCGAACTCAGTAAGCCGGTCGACCGACCTACTACCAGAGCACTTCTCTATTTCTGGTCCGATCGACCGACTCAGAGAGTTCAGTCGACCGACCTGCTCTTGTTTCCCTGTTTTGCCTATTTATGCTCATTTTGCTTTGCTTTTCCAAATTTAATCGATTCGTGATTATCCGAATTGTTGATTATCATTTATTATCGACTTTGATGACTTTTATATCAGGATTTTTGGGATTATCCATTTTTATGGATTCGGTATCAATTTCTTTGGATTTTATTTACGTCTTCGAATGTGAATTTTAGTGATTGATTGTTCCTACAATCATTTTTATGGTTTGTCACTTTAAAAATATAAAGATTTCAATACTAGTAGTAAATATCAAAATTCTTTCATCAAAACGATTTCAACACTACTTTATTACAAAGCTCGTTTCTTAAACCGTTTTCCAATCTTTTAGTATATATAAACCTTTATCTCACTCGTATGAGAAATCTAATTAAACGACTTAGTAAAACAGGTGGTATGAAACGCTTGCGTTTACTTCGTTGGTTAATTCTTGGACTTGTTCGATTGAATCTCTTGTGACAATCTTCTAGTGGAGATCTACAATTTGTTCGTAAATATTTAAGTTAAGCTAGTGGTTATGGGACATGAAGCTAAGCTCATATATTTACTAGCTTAGTGTAACTGACACTTCTCGATGATCGATGATGTTCATTTTATGGTTTAGACTAGCAATGTGCGATGTCTCTTTGTCCATGTGGAGGACTGTACTTCATTTTATTGAGCTTTGTCTCATTTCCCGCATGGGTCGTACCTATTTAGGTGCGTCGATGTTTGTTTACACATGGGTCGTACCTATTTAGGTGCGTCGATGTTTGCTTACTTCGTGGAGCAATCGGCTCAATAAGTCGGGACATGGGGCGTATCTTTCTAGGTGCGTCGATGTTCGTCTATGCATGGGGCGTACCTTTCTAGGTGCGTCGATGTTCGTCTTTGCATGGGGTGTATCTTTCTAGGTGCATCGATGTTAGACATTACATGGGGTGTATCTTTCTAGGTGCATCGATGTTTATTTATGATGGGGCGTATCTTTCTAGGTACGTCGATGCTAGAGCATGAGGCGTACCTTTCTAGGTGCGTCGATGTTCGTCTTTACATGGGGTGTATCTTTCTAGGTGCATCGATGTTTATTTATGCATAGGGCGTATCTTTCTAGGTGCGTCGACGTTCGACTGTGCATGGGGCGTGTCTTTCTAGGTGCGTCGATGTCCAGTTTTTGGGATTAGCCATCCTCTTTTTCTTATGATTTCTGGATTTCTAATTGATGATTTCTGGAATTTACGTTTCACCAACTTTTACGATTGGCATTGATATGTATGTCATTTATTGTGGCTTGGTGAAGTAAACAAAGAATATGATATTCTTTTTGATGCTATGAGATTATTGAGATATTGTATGACTTTTGTGGATTTTCTAATGTATACTTGTCGTAGTATGACATTTTTGGTTATCATGCGTTTTTATTACGTCTCTTCTTCTATCTCATTTTATCTGATAATTATAGCTAGGCTGATCCATTTATTATTTTCTTCCTAAATAATACTCGGGTCGGACTGAGATTTTACAAGTGCTTCTGCTTGACTCCTTATCGGACCATCATCTGATCTTTTGGCTAACTACTTTAGTTCGATAGTTTTTGTTGTATACATCTAAGTTATTGACTCCTTGATGTACACATATTCGTTTGTCTTGCACTTGTATCTATTTTTTGTGATATTGTGGATCTTGTTAGACCACTACTCTGATATGCACTTTTATGTGCAATATTCATATCTATTTCCGGCTTTGTGATATGAATTATCTGTGTCTGATTTGTGTTATGATATTTCTATATTTGTTTCCGAAGATATTATAGCCACTGTGTAGTAGCTTTGAGTTCGTGTCGGCATGTCGGATTCCTTCTTGAAAAGAAAATGCATGTTATACTATGTGACATATCGGTGCTCGCACAAAGCCATTACACGGATAGTCGCTCCTCAACAGCCTTATTCTCCGTGCTAGTTGACGGCATTACCCCGTAGTGTCCTCAGCTAGCGTGGGTATAGAGGTGGGGCGTCACAGCTTGGTATCAAAGCCAAACTTCGGAACAATGTAGAATAATTTAACAAGGATCATCGTCCTAAGTCTTCCTTAGGAGTAGTGCCTTAGGTTTTATCCGAGTCATTGGACCCGTTCTACCCGATTTTATTTTATGATTCCTTATTTTATCAATCATGATTGTTTGATATTCATTCTGAGAATAACCTTTTCTTCTTCTTTCTTTCTTTCTTAAACAAGAAGAGATGGTTAGTTCTGGCAGTCCTAGCCCTGGTCAATCCAGTAATCCTTCTCTGGATGGCGTATTTATGTCCGCCCAACAACTTTTGGATCTTGTAAAGAATCAAAGGTTTATCTGTGCTTTGGGTAAGAACCCCGAAAAGATTTTACCTTTGAAACTTGAAGTTCCTTTCAATCAGCTTGTGGATATCACTCTTCGATATGAAGAGGTTGGTAAAGGAAGTGTTAGTGCTATTGGGATTTCCAAGAAGAGGCATATTAAGTTCAAGTGGCTTAATCCCAATAAGAGAGTGAAGCAAACTACTTTTGTAGCAAAGACTCCAATCCCTAATCGTGGAGGATACTACAATTGTAATTCTACGGAATACTATGCAAATATGTGTCCAAAACCCCATTCCTGTCGCTATTGCAAAAAACCAGGTCATCTTTTATCTGCATGTCTGAAACTTTTGAACAAGGACATGAGAAAGCTAAATATTGTGCAAGCCCGTAGCAACTCTTCTCTTAGTCAAGGTAGCCATTCTATCCTTGATGACATTTGTTTTATGATTTTCCTTTTTGAGTTCTTTTTGATATGGGTTTTGTCTCACTATTTTATATCAAAAGAACTAGTTGGTTCCTTTTCTTTAAACATTTTTGGGCCTATTGACTTCTTTGGGAACTGCGAATCCGGATTGGTGGATCTGCAACACTCAATTTGCTTTTTATTGATGTCGAAATTATTCTATGTGATTTTTTCTTTCCGAGTGGACTATTTTACTTAGGCTTCGGAATTGATTTTTGGAAACGATTGGCTTAATCATTATGAAGCCATATCCTATGTCCCGAGTGGGCTATTCATCTTCGACATTTTTAATCTGTTAAGCATATTTCTATTTTTCTTTGTGATTTTGATTCTAATTTGATGGCATCATTTTATTCTTTAAGCCCTCATCATGAGGAAAGTGTTATTTCTCTCATTTAAATAGTTTGTGAAACTTTCTGGTATTTTTGAGTTTGTCTAAGGATTATCTCCTAAGCAATCTTTTGAGAGGTGTTAGGGTCTTTTTAGTTCGACCTTGCCATCGATTTTTATTTGCTATGAGTTGCGGAAGTTAGCATTCCACTTACCGCATTCCGCACTCGTTATGATTCTTATGAATGACTTATTATGTCATTCAGTTTGCCCATCTTGTTTCATCCATTTTATAAATCGAGTATTCTATGAATATCTCGATAATTCCATTCTTGTATTTATTAATTTTGGATGAAAATAGAAATTTAAAATTTGGCAAATATTTTTCATAAGATTTATTTATAAGTACAATTGGATTTTGATCTTAAAAGAGCAAAGAATATTCTCAAAACTTTTAAGAGATATCTTCATCATATAGAAGATGATTTTGTGACTATATTGCCCGTTGAGTGCTTTAAGAATTCTGATCGATGCGCTTGATAAACGTTATTGATAGGAATTTCCTAAATGCTTTGATGAGACAATCAGACACGATATATTGAGTTGTAAAATGTAAATTTTTCTAGAAAGATTTTTACATTGAGATAATTGTAATTTTGAAAGTTTTAGCTTTTTGGGAAAGAAGATTATTTAAAAGAAATTCTTTCTTTTTCGATACTCTTATTCTTGTGATTCCCGAAGGGAACCAAGACTTTATCTTTTGTACCGATGCTTATCGTATTGGTTTGAATGTCGTTCTCTTGCAAAAGATAACGTGCTATCATTTATGTTTCTAAATCATTAAAGCCTATCGAGACTAGATATGCCATTCATGATCTAGTGCTCGCGGCTATTGATTTCACTTTTAGAATTTGGCATCATCATTTTTGGATGAGAAATTTGTTCTCTACCCCGATCATAAATCTTTGGAATATTTATTCTCTCAAAAGGAACTTAATTTGCGTCAACAACGTTGGCTCGAGTTCCTTACATCTTATGACCTTGAATTCTTCGTATACTCCCGGAAAGGGGAATCGTGTTGTCAATGCCCTTAGTCGTAAGCAACAAGTGGTTATTTCTTTGATGATGTCCGAATGGAATTATCTTTTTATCAAGTTCATCGGACGTTTTGATATACTTCGTTTTATTGAGCTTTATCTCATTTCTTTTATGGACTAGCGTCCGATGTTCTTTTATGGTGTTTGGTTCATCTGATGTACCGTCATTGTACTACATTGATGTCCCGACTTTTTGGTTCATTAGACGTACCGTTGTACTGCGTCAGTGTTCCAAATTATTTGAACTTTGGTTCATTGAACGTACCATTGTACTGTGTTAGTGTTCCAAATTATTTGAACTTTGGTTCGGTGGACGTACCGTTGTACTGCGTCAGTGCTCCAAATTATTTGAACTTTGGTTAATTTGGACATACCGTTGTACTGCGTCAGTGTTCCGAATTGTTTGAACTTTGGTTCATTGGACGTACCGTTGTATTGTGTCAGTGTTTCGAATTATTTGAACTTTGGTTCATTGGACATACCTTTGTACTGCGTCAGTATTTCGAATTATTTGAACTTTGGTTTATTGGACGTAGCGTTATACTGTGTTAGTGTTTCGAATTATTTGAACTTCGGTTCATTGGACGTACAGTTGTACTGCGTCAGTGTTCCGAATTATTTGAACTTTGGTTCTTTAGACGTATCATTGTACTGCGTCAGTGTTTCGAATTATTTGAACTTTGATTCATAGGACGTACCGTTGTACTGCGTCAGTGTTTCAAATTATTTGAACTTTGGTTCATTGGACATATCATTGTACTGCGTCAGTGTTCCAAATTATTCGAGTTTCTAGTTTCTCGGGCGTACCGTTATTGTACTACGTCGTTGCACCGGCTCAATTTTCTGCTATTCTTGACGTTTTCCATGTCTTCTAACTATGGAAATGCTTTTAGGTTTCCGATTTTTATTCTTGAGCCTGGTGTTATAGTAGGGATTGAAGTTTCACCAAATTTTGACTTATGAGCAACATTCCATTCGCATCATTTCTTCGGAGGTTGAGAGACTTCGGAATAATGATGTTCTTCTTGTGAAAGTTTAATGGTTCTCAGATCCTAAGGATTGCTCATGGGAATCCTGGGAATTCATCGAGCGATCCCGTTCAGGCTTACTCTTTCATGCTCTTTATGGTGAACTTCCTATTTTAAATTTCTTTTGTGTTGATATACTTTTATGGTTGTTACTCTTTATTTTCTTCTTAAGTATTGCGAGGATGCAATTTCTTTAAGGAGGGGAGTCGGTAACAACCCGCATATTTATCGATTGTATATTTAAATATTTTATTTAAATATTTCATCGTTCGTCGGATCTTAGTTCGAAAAGTTATTTTTTTGCAAACAGTCGAATTGGGACTCGAGATCCCTTCCATTGAGTTCAAAATGCCGTTTGCAACCTTTTTGAGTATAAGCTTCGATATGTATGGAGTAAGTTGATTTTTGCTACTTTTTCTATAGGGTTTTGGGTTTGGGTTCAGCCCACTAGCTAACTTAATACCCTAACTCAGCCCTCTCCTCTCCATTCACTCATCCCCACTCCTCAAACTCAAGCTAAAACTGAAAATGGGGGAAGGGAAGAGGAATTAGAAATTCCAAGCCCTTATTTCTTCTTGCAAACTTAATTCTTGCTCCAAAATCAAGTGGAAGCTATTGGTAAGCCTCCTCTTCATCTTCTCTATCTCTTTCTCTCTTCAATTTCAGAATTTCCTAAACCTAACTTAGGAAATATTTTACTTGTAAGCTTAGATTGAAGCTTCTTGAGTTGTTATTGAAGAGGAATTGATCTTAGCTTGTTTTAAAAAGCTTCTCCTTCATTAATTTGGGTTTAAAGGTGAGATTTTTATCTCACATCTTTGCCTATAATTATCTTTGGTTGTTAGGTATGAATTCCTAACACTTATTCATGTGCATTTGCTCTTGATTTGGATTGGTTTTGTGAATATTCCAATTTTTAGTGTTTTGAAGTTAAATCTTTAAAAATCATAGCTTTGTTGTTTGATCATGCTTTTGGTGATGCATCGAGGAGCATATAGGGTCGGGTAGTCGATTGGCATAAACCCTTAGCGCCGTTGCTCGAACGATTGCAATTTGGTCGAGATTGGCCCTCGTTTAGATAGGCTGGGAAGTGCTGGAAACAGGGTCCGGTCGACCGAACTCAGTAAACCGGTCGACCGACCTGCTACCAGAGCACTTCTCTGTTTCTGGTCCGGTCGACCGACTCAGAGAGTTCAGTCGACCGACCTGCTCTTGTTTCCCTGTTTTGCCTATTTATGCTCATTTTGCTTTGCTTTTCCAAATTTAATCGATTCGTGATTATCCGAATTGTTGATTATCATTTATTATCGACTTTGATGACTTTTATATTAGGATTTTTGTGATTATCCATTTTGATGGATTCGGTATCGATTTCTTTGGATTTTATTTAAGTCTTCGAATGTGAATTTTAGTGATTGATTGTTCCTACAATCATTTTTATGGTTTGTCACTTTAGAAATATAAAGGTTTCAATACTAGTAGTAAATATCAAAATTCTTTCATTAAAACGATTTCAACACTACTTTATTACAAAGCTCGTTTCTTAAACCGTTTTCCAATCTACTAGTATAAACAAACCTTTATCTCACTCGTATGAGAAATCTAATTAAACGACTTAGTAAAACAAGTGGTATGAAACGCTTGCGTTTAATTCGTTGGTTAATTCTTGGACTTGTTCGATTGAATCTCTTGTGACAATTTTCTAGTGGAGATCTACAATTTGTTCGTAAATATTTAAGTTAAGCTAGTGGTTATGAGACATGAAGCTAAGCTCATATATTTACTAGCTTAGTGCAATTGACACTTCTTGATGATCGATGATGATCATTTTATGGTTTAGACTAGCAATATGCGATGTCTCTTTGTCCATGTGGAGGACTGTACTTCATTTTATTGAGCTTCGTCTCATTTCTCGCATGGGTCGTACCTATTTAGGTGCGTCGATGTTTATTTACACATAGGTCGTACCTATTTAGGTGCGTCGATGTTTGTTTACTTCGTGGAGAAATCAGCTCAATAAGTTGGGACATGGGGCGTATCTTTCTAGATGCGTCGATGTTCGTCTATGCATGGGGCGTATCTCTCTAGGTGCGTCGATGTTCGACTTTGCATGGGGTGTATCCTTCTAGGTGCATCGATGTCAGACATTACATGGGGTGTATCTTTCTAGGTGCATCGATGTTTATTTATGCATGGGGCGTATCTTTCTATGTACGTCGATGCTAGAGCATGGGGCGTACCCTTCTAGGTGCGTCGATGTTCGTCTTTACATGGGGTGTATCTTTCTAGGTCCATCAATGTTTATTTATGCATGCGGCGTATCTTTCTAGGTGCGTCGATGTTCGACTGTGCATGGGGCGTGTCTTTCTAGGTGCGTCGATGTCCAGTTTATGGGATTGGCCATCCTTTTTTTCTTGTGATTTCTGGATTTCTAATTGATGATTTCCAGAATTTATGTTTCACCAACTTTTACGATTGGCATTGATATGTATGTCATTTATTGTGGCTTGGTGAAGTAAATAAAGAATATGATATTCTTTTTGATGCTCTGAGATTCTTGAGATATTGTATGACTTTTGTTGATTTTCTAATGTATACTTGTCGTAGTATGACATTTTTGGTTATCATACGTTTTTATTACGTCTCTTCTTATATCTCATTTTATCTGATAATTATAGCTAGACTGATCCGTTTATTATTTTCTTCTTAAATAATACTCGGGTCCGACTGAGATTTTACAGGTGCTTCTGCTTGACTCCTTATCGGACCATCATCTGATCTTTTGGCTAACTACTTTAGTTTGGTAGTTTTTGTTGTATAGATCTAAGTTATTGACTCCTTGATGTGCACATATTCGTTTGTCATACACTTGTATCTATTTTTTGTGATATTGTGGATCTTGTTAGGCCACTACTCTGATATACACTTTTATGTGTAATATTCATATCTATTTCCGCCTTTGTGATGTGAATTATCTGTGTCTGGTTTGTGTTATGATATTTCTATATTTGTTTCCGAAGATATTATAGCCACTGTGTAGTAGCTTTGAGTTCGTGTCGGCATGTCGGATTCCCTCTTGAAAAGAAAATGCATGTTATACTATTTGACATATCGGTGCTCGCACAAAGCCATTACACGGATGGTCGCTCCTCGACAGCCTTATTCTCCGTTCTAGTTGACGGCATTACCCCGTAGTGTCCTCGGCTAGCGTGGGTATAGAGGTGGGGCGTCACATGAAGCTTCCTCTGTTCTTCCCATGCCTTCTGCTTCGATTCTCTCATCACCATCTCTACCCCCTCAACCATCTTCACCCCTTGCTTGAAACTCTCTATTCAAGGCCAAACCCATTAATGCTGGTAAATATGTTCCACGTGATATCCATCTTGTGCTTAATGGTGATGCTATCGTGCCTCCAGATGAAGTAGTTAAGGCTGGAAATACTATGTGGAAAGATTTCCTTATTGGTTTTTTCTTGATAATCCTCTACCTTACTCCACTGTCCTTTATTTCCTGAAGAAGGCATGGAAATTGAAGAGCTCTATCTCTGTTAAATCAGACGGGTTCCTTTTATATTCAAGTTCACTAATGAGGAAGGTAGGAATAGGATTTCTGAATCTAATCCAGTTGTGATGAAGAATAAACTTTTTATTGTGAAGCCTTGGGATGAAAATATTGGCAACAGTTGTAGTAGTATCACAGTTGTTCCTGTCTGGATTAAGCTCTCTAATATTCCCTTATACGCTTAGTCGCCATCGGGCATCAACTGGTTAGCTTCAAGTGTTGGTAAGCTACTTTGTATGGATGCATCAACAGAAAAATTTGAACGAATTTCATTTGCTAAATGTTTGGTTGAAGTATATCCAAAGCATGAACTACCTGAAAATTTTACAGTTAAATTGCTTGATGGTTCAGACCAGATTGTGAATGTTGATTATCTGTGGAAACCCGAAATTTGTACAATATGTAAGGAATTCGGGCATATGATAGCTAGTTGCAAGAAAGATGCAGGTGAAGGAAATGCTAATCTATGTGAAAATAATGTGCAACAAAAATATAGTGAGGTGGATCAAAACAAAGTGAAATTAGGGAAAAAGGTGGCCAAGGAAGTCAAAGTGAATCAAGTCTGGCAAAAAGTTAATAACAATAGAGGAAAAAAAAGATTTATACGAGAAGAAGTGGAAGTTACTTTATTGAAAATGCCAAGTGAGAAGGAAAAATCTGCTCCAAATGGAAATGAGGAAATCAAGATTAATCTTGATGTGGGGAATAATAAGCTCAGTGTTGACCAAGCAAGTACTGTAACCACTAGTAACAAGTTTAACTTGCTTCAAACTGATGAGTATGTACAAGGCATATTGGAAGTTTTTGATGTGGAGGAAGATGAAATTACAACTGATGTGAATTGTGAGGTAAATATTAAGGATTCTTCTATGAATAATGTTAGCATTGTTGATGGTAATGATCTTGGAAGTAAAGAAACAATCCAAAATACTTATGATGTGGAGCAGCGATTGCCTATAAATGCTAAAACTGCATGCAGTAATAAGAACGTGGATAATGTTACTGCTGATGTGCATGAATATGGTGATACTCTTGTATCAGATTTTGATAGAAATTGGTGCAATTCCTTTGAGACTCAAGTTAGGGAATTAATTTCTTCCATGCACATATCTGATGTGGCTGTACAAACAGCTGTACATCCATACTATAAATTTTCAATTGAGTTACCAGGATGGCCATTAATCAACCCCTCCCATGTTCCTCAAACTGTCCCACCTCCTGAACCTTCCTCCTTCAAACCTTCCATCCCTGGTCCGACCTCCCCCCATCTCTGCCTCATAGGCAAATTGAAACTAGAGCTCTTTCAGCAAAGAGAAGAAATAAATCCTTCTTATCTCTTTAATTAATCTATGAATAAAAAAATTGCTTCTTGGAATCTCAAAGATGCCCACTGCAATTTGAAACTCGACCAGGTGAAAAGTCTTATCTACGTGTATGATATATGTCTCTTTGGACTTCTTGAAACTAAGCTCAATCAATCTTTAACCATTAAAGCTGTTGCTTATATTAACCCAGCTTGGGCCTACCACCATAACCTTGATTCTGCTTCTTACGGGAGAATTCTTGTTCTCTATGATCCTGCTATGTTGTCTCTATCTCTAATTCTAAAATCAAGACAATCCATTCATTTTCATGTCCATGTTTCACAAACTCAAACTTCCTTCTACATCACCTTTGTATATGCTGATAACTCTGTTTCACCCAGGAATCTTTTATTTAATTCCTTGCCTCCTCTTAGGCAACAATCTCATCCTTGGGTCATTTTGGGAGATTTTAATTCTTGTTTTGACTATTATGACAAATTTGGTGGATCTCCTCTTCTTCCTGGAGATATTGCTCCTCTGAATCTTGCCATAATTGAATCTGATTTAATCTTGGTTAACAAGTCGGGAGAAAAATATTCACGGAACAACAGAAGCCGTAGTGGTGTTCGTACTTTCACAACAATTGACCACGCTTTTTGTAACATTCAATATCTCAATATTTGGCCTATACTGTCTGTGTTTCTTTCCCAACCCATCTTGTCCGATCACTCTCCCTTGATTTTGTCTCTTGGTCCCATTTAAGAAGAGAAAAGAGAAGTTTTAAATTTTTTAATGCTTGGGTTAAGCATGACCAGTTTCTTGTTTTAGTTTCTCAAGTTAACTCTAATTTTAATTGCTTTGGTAATCCTATGTTCAAGTTTTACAGGAAGTTAAAATGCATCAAACAAGCGCTCAAATTATGGGCTTCTACCACATTTGGTATTGGCAACCTGCTTTCTACCACCCTGAAGGAACAACTGAGGATATATCAAGACAATATGATAGAGCATCCTGAAGATGAGAATGCTGCTGCTGAGGAAGGAAGATTATTCAAGGAGGTGAAAAATGCTCTAAGCTTGGAAGCATGTATGAAAAGGCAACAAGTACACAACAAATGGATTGAAGAAGGAGAAAGAACACTAAATTCTTTCATGATTCATTAAAGGTTAAACATGCCAGAGAAAATATTTTTAGTATTTATAATGATCATGGAACTCTTTTTTCTGCTGCTGATTCTGTTGGCAAAGCGTTTATTGATTACTTCTCTAATCTTCTTGGCAACTCTAATGGGTTCAAACCAGATTTAGACCAAATCTCTTCTCTTGCTGTGCCATGTATATTTCTGCAGTATGCTGCTACTCTAATTAAGCCAGTCACTGATGAAGAAATAAAGTCTACCCTCTTCTCTATGAATCAGCAATCTTCTGGTGGGCCTGATGGTCTCAATGTTACATTCTTCATATCTACTTGGTGTGTGCTTGGCCATGAGTTCTGTCAAGCTATACATAATTTTTTTGACAAATGAAAATTATTGGGGGAAGTAAACTGCAATAACATTGCCTTGATTTCAAAAGTCACTTTACCTTCCAGTGTGTCCTCCTTCAGGCCTATTTCATGTTGTAATGTTGTTTACAAATGTATTTCCAAAGTTCTTGCTTCTCGACTTGTTAGTTTTATTCCTTCTGTTGTTTCATACAACCAAGCTGCCTTCATTCCTTCCAGAAATATACTTGACAATGTCCTCCTTGCTCAAGAGTTATTAAATGGTTATAGTAGAGGTAATGTGACTCCTGCAGCTGCACTAAAAATTGACATATCCAAGGCATATGACTCTATTCATTGGGCATCTATTGTAAGGATTATGGCTATGATGGGATTTCCAAAAAATTTGTGTCTTGGGTTTATCTGTGCATATCCACACCTTCCTTCTCTGTTGTTATAAATGGTAGGCTTGTTGGTTACTTCAGAAGTAAAAAAGGTATTCGTCAAGGCGATCCTATATCTTCTTATTTATTTCTGTTGGTCATGGAAGTCTTCACTGTTATTCTAAAATCTAAATATCAAAAGATCATCAAGTATCACCCTATGTGCTCTCACCACCAAATAACTTCCATTATGTTTGCTGATGATGTTATGTTGTTTACCAAGCCTGAGTTTTCCTCCTTGTGTGGAATATTGGAGGCACTGCCGTCCTTCAACAGAATGATTGGCCTATCAATAAATCAATCCAAATCTTCCATGCTTGTTGCTGGTGTCAGTGATGTACATGCTACTGCATTGTATCAAAATTTTGGTTTCTCTTGTATGGATGCTGATATGAGGTATCTCGGTCTTCCATTAATTACTAAAAGATTAACTAATGCAGACTGTTTACCCCTATTCAGTAAAATTACTTCTGCCATGTCTATGTGGGCTAATAGACGTTTGTCACAAAGTGGAAGGCTTTTACTTATAAAATCTGTTGTTTTTCCTTCCCTTGTCTATTGGGCACGTACTCTTATCCTTCCTACTAAGCATATGCTTCTAGTTAGGTCTGCCATGAATAGATATTTTTGGACAGGGAGTATTAACAATAGGAAGTTGTTGCCTTGCTCTTTTTCAAAATTTGAGTCTTCTTTGAAACTGGGTGGGCTTGGTATAATAAATGTTAGGAAGTGGAATATTGCTGCGTTTAGTAAACACTTTGATGATCTTATCAATAAGAAAGAAAGTTTATAGGTAAAATGGACATGGTATTAAGAATAGATATTTTTGTTTTATGGAAATACCACAGAATTGCAGTTGTAATTGGAGAAATCTGTTGAAACTTAGGGATGTTTTCCTTCCTATGATACACTATCATGTTAATCCTAATACCGGTGTTAGTTTTTGGCATGATCCATGGGTGAGTAAGGGCAAGATCCTATCCAAAGTTTGTGAATATTCTCTAATTGTTCAATCTGGTATTCATTGTGTGCTAAGGCTTATGATTTCTTGAATGAAGGCATAATGCAGATGCCATACAATAGTAATCAGATGATCAGGCAGCTGTGGAGTGTTATTCATAATATTTTCTACCCTGCTAATCATCCTGTATCTGTATCATGGGAACTAAAGCCACATTCTATTAAAAGTGTGTAAAAACAGTTATCTACTACTGCTCCCTTGCCTGCTGCTAGGTGGTCCCTGTTATTTGGATAAGAGACTCTGTGCCTAGAGAAAATATGATGATATGGAAGGTTGTTAGCCATGCTTTGTTGAATAGAAGTGTTTTGAACAAGTTTGGTATGGCTTGTTGCTCGGAATGTGTGTTTTGTGAGTTGTGTGAGGAAACAATTGAACATCTTTATTTTGATTGCCCGGCTCTAACTTTCATGTTGAATAGAATTAGTTACAAAACGGGGTGTATTTTAACTGCTGCAAACTCTAGCACTGTTTGGAGTATTATTTATAAAGCAACAAGATGGAGGAATGATGAGGCAAGAGTTTTGGTTGTTTGCTTGAAAATAAATTTGGATGTGATTTGGAGAGAAAGGAATTCTATTGTGTTTGAAAATCAGAGAAAAAATCTTGAAACACTTTGGTATGAAGTCAGGACAAGAACTTTCATGCAATTGAAGAAGAGCTTTAGACCTTTCCCTGATGTCATGATTCGTCGTTGGGCTCTTTAGCTCTGTTTTTCTTTGTTTTTATCTTTTCTTTTTGTGTTTTCCTTCTAGCTTGATTCAAAGCTTTTTTGAATCTTTTTTTATTGTTTTGCAATAAAACTAGTAGGGGTCCAGTCAACCCCGTTGGCTTTTCCAAAAAAGTTATATTTTTGAATTTGATTTAACAAATAAATTAGATTTAAAAAGCTTTATAAACTAAGAAATGTATATATGTATGATTTATTTGTTGAGTGTACAAATTGTTTTAATCCATTTCTCTTTAAAAGTTGTAAAAGTAAAATAAATACAAATGTATGTAAATAAATTTATAAAAGGGATAAGACATAATAATGCACACTCATAACACTTATAGAATAGGTAATAACATGAATTACAAGTGTTTGTTTATGGTTACAAGTGGCAAAGATGTTTTTATTTTATTTTATAATTTAACTAAATATCAAAAGAAAGAAAACTAGGCTGTTCAATTTTTCAGTTTCAAAGGAAAAAAAAACTATCTTCTCATCTTCTACAAACCAAAAGAAAATGCAAGCAAGATCAAAAATCTGAAATAAGAACATGATCAAGTAAATCAAAATGTATCAAGTAAGCATTCCAAAGATCAACTCAAAACAAAACTTGAAAACAAAGTAAAGCTCACACTCAACCTGGAAAGTCAAATGGAAGTTCAAATTTGGAACAAGTATCAGGGTCAAGCAAAGAAATTCAACCTAAATCAAAGCAACAGCTTGAGTTCAAGCCTGGAAGCAACTCAACAAGTCAAAGCAAGTATAAAGATCAACTTAAGTAAATCATAATCTACTTTCTGAGTTCAAAAGCAGTTCCAGGCCCAAATATTTTTCCAGGCTTCACTGTGCTCTATTCTTCATTCTCAGGTGAGAAAACTTCCCATATAAAATCTAGAATTTATTGTGTCTGGTTTATCTATATGATCATGCTTGAAAATGTGTTGAGATAATGCTTGCATGTCTGCATGTCTTGTATGCATGCTATATATTCCTCTGTTTTCAGTTACAGGTCACAAAACCTGTTCAAAATTGGAAATCTCATTCGCTAATCCTTTTTAGGATTTGATTTCTAGAAGAAATCTATTAACAATAACAATATCTGATTTTTAAAAATAATTTTAAGCAGGTATGATAAGCAATTATTTCAAAATATATACTTTACAGTAAAAATCTTTTCAAAATGAAAATTCGGGTATTTTAATTTCAAATTTGGATTTCGTGATTCAATTCGTAATGGGAAAAGATGAATTTAGGTAGTCGTTTCATGATTTTTAGATTGATAGTTGATGGGATATCTTGTGTTGAATGGACTTTGCATTTTGGAAAAATAATGGTGATCCACGTCGAGTTGTGTGTTGCGAGCTTTGTTGAGGGAAGTTCGAAGGGTAATTATCATCGGAAAAATAATCGGAAGTTTTTCTATTAGCCGTGGTGGCCAGTCGGCAACATTTTAGGTTTTAATAACCCAGTTGAGTCGATGAAGTTTTGGGGAAGTGTTCGTAAGCGTTGGGCACGAGACGACGATCGCACCTGGGGCAAAGCAAGCATGGGTCTCTGACGAACATTTGGGTGACTCGGCGACGGTTCTGATGGTCGAGGAGGATAGGTTTTCCATCGTGTAGTGTTTCCTGTTGATCGAGTTTTTACTCAATTTCATTTCGATGCGGATGCATTCGATATGGGTGTAGTGGTGTTTTCGTGTGGGGTCAGGCGTTTGGTAAGCATCGCCGCGATGATCATCGGTGTCAGCAACGTTGGTGAACGTGCACAGCGTGCACGTCGTGTCTGGGTTTTGAAGGCTCAAGTTTTGGCTCGACTCTTTTGCAGTTCGACTCGAAGTAGATGGAACGTGTGTGGCCCGAAGTTTCACTCAGCAAAACTAAAGATTGGCTCGGGTGGATTTTGATTTGGGCTCATGAGTGTTGTAAGTTTTTAACAGGATTAAAATTTAAGTCAAAAATAAAGTTTAAAAAAAATAGATTTGCTCGGGATTTCGAAAATCTGACTTGCGTTTATACTGGGTTGAACCCATAGTAAATGTTTAAAACAAGTATTTAAATTTAAAATAAATCATGTAAATCCATTCTTGAAAATCTATCTCTTTATGTAATAAATGAATGTTTTTAAATAAGTGATTTAGGAATTGTATGATTGGTTTAACTTAAATGTATGAAGTAAAATTCTTAAGTTATTTTAAATTTAATTGAAATGTAATTTGGTTGTTAATTAAAAAGGTAAATGTGTATGTTAACCATAATTAAGTAATGGTTTACCTTAAAAGTTAAAATATGGTTTGATGATTTGAAATTACGTAATATAAGGGTGAATAATTAATGTTTTTAAAACTTGATTAACAAGTGTTTAAAGGTTAATTAATTTAAAGTATAATTAATTAATGTGATTTATTAGTTAAGGTAATTAATTTGAGCTTATTTAATAAATTAAAGGTTAATTAATTAATTAAAGTGATTAAGGGATGATTATTAATTAAGGATTGATTAATTAATCAATTGAGGATAATTATTTAAAGAACGATTAAATAATTAAAGGTTAATTACTTAACGATTAAAGGTTAATTGATTTATTTATTAAGGTTTATTAATTAATAATTAAAAGTAAATTAATAAATGATTAAAGAATAATTAATCAAAATGGTTTATAATTAGTTAATGACTAATTAACTAGGATTAGAAATTTATTCATAAGTAATTAATCTGATTTAATTTAAATCAGAAAATTAAATTGATTTTTACTTATGAATGTTTGAATTCTATTAGATGTTAAATTGTTTGATATCTCGGGTATGCGTTGCTTTGCGATATGAATTATTCTGATTTGAGTTGTGATTAATGTAATTTATTCAGCTGTGATGCAATTCATTTATTTGGGATGAATGTAGTTTATTCTCTGTGATATACATATATGTGCGTGTGTGTGTGAGAGAGAGAGAGAGATCTATGAATGAAAGATAAGCGTTATAGCTTATACCGTGTATCAAATATATTTCTGTGTTTGAATCTGTAATGATTGATGATGTTGCACTATTGTGTAAAACCCCTGGACTACACTATACACACACAAATATGGATGGCACTTGGAAATCGGTTAAGTCATAGATATTTGAATTAAATATTTTAAAATGATTTTAAAGTTGAATTTTGAATTCAAATGATTTTTGGAAATGGAATTGAATTAATATGAAAAACTTTTGAAAAGAAGTTTTAAAGATAAAAGTTATTTTAGATAACTTGATAAGGTTTTGAAATTTAAATAGTTTGATTTGAATTTGAATTCAATATTTGAAATTAATTCCATGTTTGGAATTATGGTTTGAAGAGTTATACAATTTATAAATGTGCTTTTAAACCATTTTAAAAGCATTATTTTGGGAATTTGAATTTAACCCAAGTTTTATTTTGAAGGGCTTTCACTCGTGCAAATAAAATCGGATTTTTCCGAAAACGAAAACTATTTGTTTTCAAATAAAAATAGCCTTTATGTAAATAAAGGATTTCCAATTTTTGTTGAGAAGATTTCAAATTTGAAATGGAATAGTTTTGAAAGCTAACTTAAATTTTTGGTAAAATCTTGTCGTTGAATTGAAATAGATCTTTTAATTAAAAAGATTTGAATCGTAAATAGTTTGGGAAACTATGAATGAATCTTTGTGAAAGATTGTTAAGCTTTGTTTTGAAATCGAAGAGGATTCTAAATGGTGTATCTTTTATATAAAAGATTTGGAATGGAATTGTTTTGTGCAAATAGTTTTGAAAGCTATGAATTGAATCTTTGATTTAAAGTTGGATGAGTTAATCCAATTTGAAAGGAAAATTGTTTTGGAAAGGGCTATGAATGAATCTTTGTTAAAGATTGGGGAAGTTTGTTTTCAAATTAAAAAGGGATCTAAAAAGCATATCTTTTGTATAAAAGATTTGAATTGGAAAAATATTAATGAATCTTTGTGAACGATTGGTAAACTTTGTGAACTTATGAACTTTGTAAAGTGAATCTTTTTGTTCAAAAAGATTTGTAAATGGTAATTTGTTTAGACCTTTTGAAGAAAAGTTTTGGGTAATAAGTTGTGACTTAACTGAGATCCCATATATCCATATGTTCTTAAATATTGCGCTCGTTATTCGGTTTAGCCGGGAGAGGACCTTTGTATCATATAACCCATTCCGAATAATGATACGACGTTATGGATAGCATTTGAAGACCGGTGGTAAAGATCGGATATTTTCGAAAGCGAAAGGATAACTCTTCGAATGTCTCTGCACCGGCTGATCCCCGGTGTAGAGATTTGGTCATCCTTTGTGATGGGGAGTTAGGACGTGATTAGGGATTATCCTGATTTGCAAGGGCTTCTTTGTGAAGTACCTTCGGTTTTTTTTGAACTCGAAACAGACTTGTATGGATGTGTGTCTGACATTACACTTTGAAATGTAAAGCTGGTTTCTATCAAATACCTTTCTGTTTGGTTGCGAAGATTTATTCTCTTAGCTTAACACCCTTCTCTGAGATGTACAAGCTCAGAGGTTATGTAGTTGATGGTTACTTGTGATACATTCCCAATTTGGTAATGTGGCATACAAAGTTCTACTGATCATTTGTTGATCGAAGCATGGCTTTGTGAAAAAGCATGGCTTTGTAGGCGAGACTGCATCAGGACCTCACATCCCGGAAATGGTCGAAACCGGAATGTTGCAGCAAGGTTTTTAGGGGTCGCACCCCTAGGGTATGTCCATTTCCTTCTGGGTAAAAAGTGGTATCATGGTATGGAGCCTAGATATTTATTTATGTGGTTGCTACATACTTATTGTTGTACGGTTGTTGGTTGAGGGCCCTCGGATAAAAGTCGGTAACGACCGGGGATGGCATACTTGTGTGTTAGTTACCTATGTTATAGCTTGGTTAAAGCGTGAGGTAACGTCGGCCTTGTTAGCAGAGATCCGGTTAGGTTCTCGGGGGCGTCCTTCCAGAGGCGTTCCCATTTCAGTAAGGAAGTTCCTTAGCCTGACCATTTGTTGGAAATCCAATCAACCAATACGCGCCTTGTACGGTTTTAGTTGTATAACCTGCCATTTAATATGGTAGTAAGCATAGTACGAAATGTCTATGCTGGCTAAGATTAATATTATATTTTGGAAATGTTTTTCTGCACTATGCGCTAATAACAATATCAAATGGTTTTCGCGTATCAAGCATTTTTGACTGTCATAAGTAGAAATATCCTCCAAGTGTGCGCTTGCATTGTGTGTGTGGCGGGAGGCCCTATGGCAGTTTCATTTTCCAAAAAGCATTACGGATTTCAATGTTTTAAAATTCTTTATTGTTGTTTTAAAGATAAAACTATTTTTTTTGCTCATACCAGTCCCATGACTGACCCAGAGTTTATTGTTCCCTTCCTAAACTCTGGGTGCCCACAATTTTCCACACGGGCAGTCTAGAGTTGGGTTTTTCAGATTGTCGGGTTTAGTAGATTATCTGGAGCTAGTTCAGTCTTTGGATTCAGACTGACATGGATTTGCTTAGTACATCCTGATTGGGAGTTCGAGTTATTTCTATAATGGTGCTTTGGAGATGGAGATTGCTGATATTGGAGTTCTCTTCTGAAGACTATTCTTTCTATTTGAGATCATTGTTATTAGTTTCCGCTGTTATTTTTTTGTCGCTCTGATATTGATGTATATCATTTGATATTGTATTCTTTGGAGTTGTATATGATATTTATTTCTTTTTCTTCCATTGTGTTGTTATACTTAATTGTGTTATAAGCTCCGGGGAGCCAGATTCGACATTTGAATCGGCAGCATTCGAGTACAAGTGAAGTACGGGTGCCGATTTTCGAAGGTCGAGTCAGGGTCGCTATAGCAGCCCCTTCACCTGCTCGTTTGTATGGAAATCCAAACTACACTATGTGCCAGCCATTTTGATTGTATTACCCATTTTGGGTTATATGCTGGAATTCAATCAATGTAACAATTTCGGCTATGATTAATATTATTCGTATAATAGATACTATTATAATATAAGAGGATTGGATAAGAAAGGTTTTAGTTGCCGTAAGGTAAAAACATGTCCATGTTTATGTGTGGGCGTGTCTTATGAGATACGTTTGTTTGGAAAAGGAAAAGTTTTGTAATTTAATAAATTCAGCTGAGTGTGTTTTTCACGCTGGTTTACCAGACTGATCCGGGCATTCTCCCCTTTCAATGCCTGGGTCAGACCAGTATATTTACAGGTTCAGATTTGGTGCTTTTAGAGCTTCAGTAGGAGAGCTAGAGATCTTCATTTTCGTATATACGTATTTGTTTTGCTTATCCTCTTTGCTTAGTTATTGTTGTTTTATATTATCGGCAATTGTAAGGACATGTTATTAAAACTGTTCAGGTTGATGATTAATGATTGAATGTTGAACTATAATTGATGTATGTATATACAGTTTCTATTTTGTAAAGATCATTGATATGATATTATATGTTTTCCGATGCGATGTGAGATTTTGTATTGTTCTGTTTGGTTCTCTCTTTTCTCTTTCTTCTCTTCTCCTCTTCTCTCTTCTTTTCTTTCTCTTGACTTTCCGTCAGTCTGTCCTTTTTGGGTCATACATGTGTGGTTTATTGTCGATTCAAAGGGTACGGATTTGTAGGTCGTCACATTTGGTATCAGAACTTAGATTTTGTATATTTCTAGGCTTTGACGTGTACTCAGTGTAGATAGGGATAGTAGCATCCTAGATTGAGTTAAGTGTATTATATATATGAGCGCGTATTTATTAGTGATATAAAATGTTTTATATTGTGTTTACTTATCCGTTGAGGCGTTTATGAATTCTGGTTGGTATGGGACGCCATGTCATCGATAGGGATTTCTAAACACTTAAATGAGTCAAGTCGATATAGTGTTATTTTAAATTGGGTAAATGAAATAATTTTACCTTAATTATATTTTGTATATAAAGGAAACAATTCTTCAGAAATATTATAGTGAGTATAAATTGTTTAATTTTTTTAAAATGTAAATATATTTAAGTTAATAAAAGATGTTTGAATAATCTAAATTAAAACAACAATTGAAAAAGAATAAATTATATAAGCTAATGAATTATAAGTATGAAATTATAATTAGTATGATTTACAATTATGAAATAATCTTATATATAAGAAGTAAACTATGTGAATATATTTGTAAATATGAGTTGTAAATAAAAATGAATTTATACTGAGAATTTGAAAATTTGAATCCCATGATTTTGAAAGTTATTTTTCAGAATTTAAAGAAATTATATTATTACGAATCTAAGTAAGATAATTTGGAATGAATCTTATACAAGTAAAGCGAAAAGTGAAATTATATAAGTAAGAATTTATAAATGTGATTTATAAATAAAAGGAAATTTTTAAAAGAATATAAAGCACTGAATTCACTACTATTGCTGGAAAATAATAAGGGTGATGACTACAGCATCATCAGTATCATTTTCGAGTTTTTGTGTGATGGATTTGCTACCAATAGTAAATTGAAATTGAAGCTTTTTTATGACAAACAAATTTGATTTAAAATCAAGTTGAAATTGATAAGTATAAGAAAAATGAGATTTGGACTTATAATATGAAATAAAATTTTAACTTAAGAAAAGTTGAAATAGAATTGAGTTAGCATAATAAAATATATGATTTGAAATTTAACTAAAGGAAGGTTAAATAATTTGAACTGGATTAGCCAAATTATTGAAATGAAAATTAAACTTAAGTGGCAAGTGATTATATAATATGAATTTGAATGTTTGAATAAATAAGTTGTATAACTTGTAAAGTGAGAAAAGGGAAGTAAAACCAAATGTTAAAATGGTTAAATAATTTTGTTGAGCAAAACAAGTTCTGAATTTGAATAGTAATATGAAACTTGACTAAAGTAAAAGTTAAATAAAATAGAATTTGAATTAAATTAGAGATGAACTTAAGTTGTATAGTAGAAGTAAATGCAAGTGAGAATGAAATGAAACACAACTTAAGTATTGTTGAATGAAGTTGAATTTGATATCAAAATGAGGTAATAAAGTGAATAATGAAATGAAGTCATTAAAGAATATGAATTTGAGTTATATAATGAAATTCAACTTTAATCGTAAAAAGGAATTAGTGAACAAACATGGATTATATAATGTTGTTGTTAAGAATTGAATATAACTTAAGTTAAGAAGTGGTGATAAAATTGGAAAGGTTGTATAAAAATGTGAATATAGTGAATACTAGACTTCAATCTAAATTCAATATCAACCAAATGAAATTAAAAGTGTTAAACCAAATTGAAGGTAAACGAAGTAAATAGGAATGTTAGAGAGTAAATTAAATAAATTTGGTTATGATGGTTATACATTGGTTATTAGATGGACATTAGTTGATTGTATATAAATTCGTATGGAATTGAATTAATGAAATTGAATTAATGAAATTGAAAGCTAAAGTAATTGAATTCAAATTGAAAGTGAAGTAAATTTATATAGAATTGAATTTGATTTGATTTGAAAGTGAACAACCTTGAATGTTAATTAATGAATGTAAACTAATTGAATTTGAATAGATAAATATTAGTAAAATCTAGTGTTAATGAATCAAATGTGAATAAATTGAAAATCAATTCGATGAATATTGATGAGAAGTGAATTTATATTAATTTGGCTATGGATTGATTGGATAGAGATTGATTTGTTGGATGTTAGTTGGATGATAGTTGTACGATGCTCAGATTTGTTGCTTTTGATTGCATTTGCTATATTGGCATATATAGTTGTTGTATTGGTATATGTTGTATATTGATATTACTTTCCATATATACATGTTTCTCATGTGGTTGTTGAGTTTTTTGTAGGTGTGAGTGGTGCTTGCTTCGCATTTGGCGCTCGCTTTCGTGCTATATTAGCGGTATATGCTCGCTAATAATATATAAGGTACATATCTCGGATTACATAACGTACTTTTATGTTTTTTCCTTACGAGATGCCTCATCCTCGAAGACAAGATGTATATTTGTGATATGTATATACATATACATATACATACACATATATATATATATATATATATATATATTATGATCCTACTACGATCGAACCGCGCAAAGGAGGTTGTGGCGAAAAATTTTGAAAATTTAAGTCGTTAGAAATTTTTTGAGGAAATTGGAAAAAAATATGTAACTATAATTTTGGTTTTTGAGTTAAAGGTTAAACGATGTTAGTTGGTTTTGAAAAGATAATTATGAATAGATTTGAAAAATTAGAAAAAAAAAATATAAGAAGTTTAACTAAATGATTTTGGAAAAGTTAGAAGGTTTAAAGGAATTTAAAATCTAATTTGAACGAATTTGTTTTGAAAAGTTAATGGATTCTGTGGCCTTTTCTAACTTAGTAATTTCGAGGACGAAATTCTATTAAGTAGGAGAGAATGTAACGACCTAGAATTTTAGTCATTCGACATTCGTATATTTAATTGATTTTAAATATTCACAAGTAAATTTTATACGCTGAATAACTTATATTTCGAATATAAGGATGTAATTGGATAATTAAATTGTAAATTTAATATTTGAAATTATTGAAATAATTGGAATTTGAATTTAATGTGAATTAAAATGATTTATAAAGATGAATTATATTCTATCGAATTAGAATGAAGTTGGTAGACTTTTGAAATTGATTTAAAAGCTAATTTCTAGAAACTGAATATTTTAATATTCAATTAACGTGTAAAAATAGTCATTTTTCAGTTAGTCTTGGATTTTGACGAAACAAGTTTTATTGGATCCGGAATGCTATATTATTGTAGATTTTAAATTTCGTGACGATCGGATTTACGGTTTAGTCGTGTCAAGCTAAAACGCGTAGAAATTTGTTTAAGTGAATTTTAATATAAATAATTCGATTCGGAAACCTATCTTTCAAACACAATCGAATTGGCCCTCGATACATATTCCACTGTGTTCGAAATAAGGGTAAAATATTATAAACGCCAAGGGGTACGCTTCGATTGGAGTTCGAAAATTTTTTGGGTGAATAGTGTTCCAAAATTTTCTATGAAAGGACATTATAATTTCTACTTTTCACAAAACCCTAACCTAACTAAGGCAAGCTACCACTTCACTTTCAATGGCCAAAACCCATCTTCATCTTCCTCATTTTTCTTCCAATCCATGCAATATTTCGAGAAAACTCCAACTACAACATTGAAGAGCTTCGCGAGATCAAGCTCTTCAACGGTGATGATCGAAAATTACGCAAAGGATCGTTGGGAAATCTTGTTTATGGCCATGCATTTCAACTTGTGTTGCACATGAACGACGCGACCGAGTTTCACGTGATCAAGGGTGGGGTAGATCTCGACTTTGGCTTCGAAGTGGTGATAGTTGACATGTTCTCTACGTTCGTGATGGCCGCGGCAATCAAGGGCAAATCAGCGACTTTGTGTTCTCGTGCTCACGATTCCGAACGTAGAGGGAAGAAAAGCAAGTGCGACCGAGATCTCTTCAAAGCAAATCGAACGGCTGTGGTTAATGTAGGGTTTAAAAATAAAAATAAATTTGTAAATTTATATATATATATATATATATATTCGTATGAACTTCTAAATGTCATAACCTCTTCATACGAGGTCTGTTTTTGATGAAACAAGTTGCGTTGGGTTCGTATTAACGAGCAATATATTTTAGAGCTGGTTTGGAGTTGATTGAGCTAGTGTAAATTTTGAGTAAAATTATTATTAGGAATAATCACTGCAACTTCTACTGGAACCAATATGAGTACAACTCACTCTTTATGACTCACTGACATTTATATAAGTGAGAATAAATTTTGTTACGCTGAGTGATGATTGTTTGGGTGATATATTATATATATTGATTGGTATTTGGATATATTCGTGCCAATTGGAGCAGATGAGACCCTATACATTCCAATGTATGAGCGGATGACCTTTTGTACGCGCGTCTGTCTCGAAGCGGACATTGTATGCATATTCTCATATGTATATTTGTTGCAGGTAACCGGTTGGAGGGATCCAACTGGATTCCTCACCAGTATTAGTTTTATTTACAGATATTGATATATATGATGTTATCATGTGATATATGATGATTTGGATGTCGTGATTGATGTATTTAGTAATGTTGCACCATTGGGCCTATTTTTGATAATTTAAAAATATTAAAGTGATGGTTTCAATTTAAAAAGGATTTTCAAGTGATTTTGAAAATAGATGTTCTACTAAATTTTTAATGATGAAGAAATGGATTTATTTTAAATAAATAAATGTTATAATTTTTTATGTTATAAAAATTATGATTTTTGTGAAATAAAATCAGAATGCAATTTTTGAAAATATGGAGTTAACTATTTTGTAAATAGTTTAAATCGAGATTTTCGATTTATTATAAATGGTTTATATATATAAGGTTTATAAAATTAATATTTTATAAATCAAAATACTGGAATTATAAAGGATTTTTGTAAGTGTTAAAATGAAGTTATAAATGGATTTTACAAGTGAATAAGAGTTATAATTTGTGAAGTTTTAAAAGAATGAATTTGTAAATAAATGATATATATAAGTGAATTAACTTATAATTAGGATTTTGGCATATAAATGAGACATAAATGGAGTTTGTTGGTAAATAAATTTTGCATATGGAATTTATAAACATTGTTTTATAAATGTGAAATCAATTTAAATTGATAAACTAGATACGGATTTTTATTAAAGGAATTTTATTCATGATTTTGGAAATCAATTTAAATCAAAACCCTAACCTAACTAGGGAAAGATGCCACTTTACTTTCAATGGCCGAAAACCCATCTTCATCTTCCTTGTTTTTCTTCCAATCCATGCATTATTTCGAGAAAACTCCAACTACAACAATGAAGAGCTTTGTGAGATCTAGCTGTTCAACGGTGGCAAAATATCGCCAAGAAATCTCGTTCATAGGCCACGGGTTTCAACCCGTGCTGCACATGAATGACGTGACCGAATTGCACGTGATCACGGGTGGGGGTAGAGCTTGGCTTTGGCTTCGAAGTGGTGATAGTTGATCGTGTTCTCGACGTTCGTGATGACCGCGGCAATCAAGTGCAAATTGGCGGCTTTGGGTTCTCATGCTCACGATTTCGAACAAAGAGGGAAGAAAAGAAAGTGCGGCTGAGATCTCTTCAATGCAAACAGAACGGTTGTGGTTAATGTACGGTTTAAAAATAAAAATAAATTTATAAATTTATATATATAAATTTGCATGCACTTCTAAATGTCATAAATTCTTCAAACGAGGTCAGTTTTTGATCAAACAAGTTGCGTTGGGTTCGTATTATCGAGCAATATATTTTAGAGCTGGTTTGGAGTTGATTAGAGCTAGTGTAAATTTTGGGTAAACCAGGAATAAAACACTGCAACTGCTATTGGAACCAACGAGAGTACAACTCACTCTTTCTGATTCATTGACATTTTTATACAAGTGAGAATAAATTTTATTATGGTTATTGATGATTGTTTGGATGATATATGTTATATTAATATATATTGATTAGGATTTGGATATATTCCTGCCAATTGGAGCAAATGAGACCCTATACGTTTCCATGTATGAGCGGATGACCTTTTGCACGTGCATCTGCCTCGAAGAGGACATTGTACGCATATTCTCATACATGTATTTTTTGCAAGTAACAAGTTAAAGGGATCCAACTGGATTCCTCATCGGTATTGGTTTTATTTACACGAGCGATGCAGAAGCGCATTGAGAGCAAGGGTATATTTGGTATTTCAAAAAGATACTAGGTAAAGTTATTCAATGAATTCTCTTTATTAGTATTAAAGATTAAAGATATATTGATATATGCTGTTATCATGTGATATATGATGATTTGGATGCCGTGATTGATGTATTTAGTACTATTGCGTCATTGGGCCTATTTTTGATAATTTAAAATATTAAAGTGATTGTTTTAATTTTAAAAGGATTTTCAAGTGATTTTGAAAATAGATGTTCTACTAAATGTTTAATTATTAAGAAATGGATTTATTTTAAATAAATAAATGTTATAATTTTTATGTTATAAAAATTATGATTTTTGTGTAATAAAATCAGAATGTGTTTTTTGAATCTATGGAGTTAACTATTTTGTAAATAGTTTAAATCAATATTTTTGATTTATTATAAATGGTTTATATATATAAGATTTATAAAATTGATATTTTATAAATCAAAATATTAGAATTATAAAAGAGTTTGTAAGTGTTAAAATGAAGTTATAAATGGATTTTATAAGTGAATAAGATTTATAATTTGTGAAGTTATAAAAGAACGAATTTGTATATAAATGATATATAAGTGAATTAACTTATAAATAGGATTTTGGCATATAAATGGGACATAAATGGAGTTTGTTAGTAAAGAAAGTTTGCATATGGAATTTATAATTATTGTTTTATAAATGTTAAATCATTTTAAATTGATAAACTAGATACGGATTTTTATTAAAGGAATTTTATCCATTATTTTGGACATTGAATTATCCTTTAAATGAAAAGTGTAGAAAGATGAATTTTGTTAGGGAATTATATTCACGATTTTCGATAGTGAATAATCATTTAAAACATTTTGAAAAGTGATCTTTTAAATAGAGTTAAATTGTTGAAGATGTTTTAATATGTGTTAAGTATGGACTACATAGATTTCAACATTCATTGTTAAAATAGACATTTTCGAGAAGTAAGGAAATGATGGAGTATAAAACTATTGTTATAGTAAACGATTTTCGAAAGGAATGTTTTGTATAGTATATGGGATTTATATATCCATCTAATTATCGAATCCCTATACTAATGATTTAGGGTTGTCGTAACAATGTTTTACGCAACATTCGTTTTGACCCAAATAAGTATGTTTAAGAGAATGTTTTCCTTATAGAATAAATATACACTTAATCCTGATTTAAGTATATGTTATGTTTGCTAAGTGTTGAAAATAAATTGATTTTGAATTACTTATTATTAAATAAGTATATGGAAATGTTTTCCAATATAGAAAGTGAAATGGGTTTGAGATTATATCTTTTTTAAGATAAATTGAAGTGAATATTTGGCAAGTGATTTAATTAATAAAATTAATTAAAAGGGCCCATTGATTGCTTATGGTGTTAAATATTTGTTGTTTGTTTTGATATTTAAATAATCAACTATCAAATTTGGCCATTTTAGTTCCTCGACTTGACGTGGGAACTATTTAGTCGTATACTTAGTACGTAGCCTTTTGAATAGGCTTGATTATCGTTTGTGTTGAGGATGTTGATGTGCGAAGTATTACTCCAATCTATCTAGCTTCCTTCTTGGCTGAAGGATAGCAAGTTGAATGTTGGAGACGTGATAAGTCTATAAGACTTAATTTCTGTGTGAGGTTGAGAAACGCTTTTGCGTTGTTGGTGCAAAGAGACCGGAATCAGATTTATTTGAAAACCACTTCGGACCAACGTATAAGCAAAGATTATGCAGGTTGGTTATGATGATATTGATATTCAGGATTTTCATAGTGGAGGACTGCTTGTTGATCGTTTGTGGTTAAAATTCCAATATACATCCAGTAGCAGTAGTCTCTCCGTCATGAAATATCCAATGCATGGACTATTCGCTACTAATCCTAGGGATTTCTCGACAGGATGTGGTAGGAATGTACCTTCGGTTTGTCATGTTCCTGGACATATCGTATTGATGTTTTTCTGATATTGAATTTCCAAAGATTACGTACATTGGTTTTTACAAACGTACATTACTGGTGGTGGAGAATGCAACTTCTCTTAGCTTAACACACTCCATAACACATACAAGGTCAAGGTTTGTATTTTGTGTAAGGAAATTAGTAGTCAACGGAAATGGACGTGCGACATTCAAGGTGATGTGATATGTGATATGTGAAAGTTAATTGTTACCCCAAGCCTCATTAACCAAAAATGACCAAAACAGGGTTTGGTGTAGCAAGTCTAAGTGGGTTGCTACTAAGTAGGATATGATCATCCTCTTCTAGATATATCTTTACACGTAATGACGTCGTGTATTTGATTACTATGGTTTGTATGCTATGAGGGCCCTCGGAAAAAGTCGGTAACGACCGAAGGATGACATATTCTGTAATATCTAGTTATAGAGGTAGGCCGGTCTTGTGTTGGTATAGGAGCTTTATGATGGCTACTCGAGACATCCATCTAGAGGTGTACCCATCGGAAGATAGTCCCTTCACCTGGTCATTTTATGGAAATCCAAACTCCACTACGTGCCTGCCATTTTTAATGTATTACCCATTTTGGATTATATGCTAGAATTAATCAACGTAACAATTTCGGCTACGATTAATATTATTTGTATAATAGACGCTATTATAATATAAGAGGATTGGATAAGAAAGGCTTTAGTTATGAAAGGCAAAAACATTTCCTTGTTTATGTGTGGGCATGTCCTACGAGATACTTTTGTTTTGAAAAGGAAAAGTTTGGCGATTTAGTAAATTCAGTTGAGTGTGTTTCTCACGCTGGGTTACCAGACTGATCCAGGTGTTCTTCCCTTTTAATGCTTCGGTCAGACCGAGTATGGTTACAGGTCTAGATTTGGTGCTTTTGGAGCTTCAGTAGGATAGCTGGAGATCTTCATTTTCGTATACATGTATCTGTTTTGCTTATCCATTTCACTCAATTATTGTTGTTTTATATTATCAGGTAATTGTAAGGACAGGTTATTATAACTGTTCATTTGGCTATGAAAGTTGCATTGTTGGGTCTATGGAGATTTTTTGATCGATTTTCGTATATAAGGTTTTCGGATCGTAGTTCAAATAAAAGCTATTAACTTTGAAGTTTCCAAACCAGCAATAATTATACATATAATTAAGGAAATAAATATAATTAAATAATTTTGATTTACGTTAATGGTCAGTTAATGCTTACTTAACATTTAAGTGTAATCAACATTAGTCAAAATGGAAAGAAATTATGTCGATTTTGTGTAAAAGAAAATTAGTCGACCGAATCAAACAGTGAACGATGGTTAACCAAAATATGTCAACCAGTGGATCTGTCAATGATGAAATTTGACATGGCCGAGCGGCCTGGATTTAGAATAATTTAATCTAATAGCTGGCATTGGTTTGAATCCTTATAAATATGTGCCTAACCCTTCACTTTTCTTCTCATATTTTTGGAGCTACGACAGAGCTATGTCATTTTCTCTTCTCCATAAATTCTTAATTCTAAATAAAATTATAGTTTATATACATATATACAAGTGGAGAATAGTATAGGATAATTGAGAAGAAGAATTGGGTTGATCAAATCTTGAAGTCAAGGTAAAATATAAATCCGAATCTAAAATTTAAATTAAATCCAAATATCTTCTCAGATCTAGATTTCTTATACATATATGTATGCTTGCGATATATATATTCAAATAGGGAGAATAAAGGGAGTCAAACTAGAATAATGGAGATTAGATTTGGAGATTCAGAAAGCAAAAGAGGCAAGTTGTAAAATTATGTGCTTTTATATAATACTGATTTATTTCATTGTAAATTTGTTCCTTGTATGCCTGGATTTAATTATTGGAAGTTCTAAGCTTAATTATACGCGTTTAATAAACCTAAAACCACGCATACATATTCTATGATTGATAACTTATATGTAATATTGCATGTACTTGAAGCTAGAAAGTATTGGGTGGTAGCTCTTAATTTGGTAAATGATGTGAAAGTTCTAGATTTGTAAATTAAATGACTTATGCAAGTAAAATGTCAATTTGAAAGTTACCCCAATAAATTATTGAGATTTAAATAGTATTTTAATTCACTAAAATATTGGATGTTGCAATGTAAATTTCTATAGATTATTAAGTTTGGACCCATAAACAAAATTTTATCATTTAAAATAACAAGGAATACACCTAAAGAAAAGAGATGTATAAAATTTGGATATTTACCGTATTTTGCATTATCTGTTTCAATAAATATAAAAAATATAATTCTTCTTAATTCCAATTGTAATATAAATTCCCTTTTTTGGATAAGATATAGAGATTTGCAGCGTTAACCTTTCCTTTTTAGGTGCGAAATATCTAAGGATGAATTAAAGAATTGTAAATTGATGATAACAATGATTTAAGTGAAATATATATATATATATATATATATGCAATAAAGATAAGATAGAAGCTAAATAATAAAAAACAAAAAGGCAGAAAAGTCGTAGAATGTATAATAGAAAGTAACGATATAAATAAAAAGGTAATAGAAAGTGCACATTAGAAAGGGCAGTAAAAGTTGAAAAGAATAGAAATAAAAGTTCAATAATAAAAAAGGGAACCAAATAACAAAACATATTTGGATCTTTTAAAAGAAGTGGTAAGTGAAATGAAATTGAAGTAACTGGAATAAGAAGTAAACACATGGTAAAGTAAAGAAACACTATTAATAGTGGAACACTGAAGGCATGATAATAAACAAATATGAATACACACACATATACATTGCCTCAAGTATGCATTTATAATGGGTGTGAATCATTTAAGTTAGCTAATGACTTAAATTAGATAAGAATGACATAGCCAATAAAATGGTTTGGAATGCATGGTCAGTAGTATTGCACAACAGAATTCTGGTCACCGCAACGGACTACTAGTAGTGGTGTATATATTATACTGATGTGGGACATATCCAAATGTAGGACCCGTCAAATCATATACATTCACGTATAGGTGAGGGATGCCCAAGTATGAAGGTTTGCCTCGGTCGTAGTATCAAAGGACAAGTAGAGTCTACTTCAACCATTTAGGGGGTATTAAATAACAAGTGGGTACTACATTGACTGCATTAGGCAATCTATATGGGACGGTGAGCAAGGCTTAGTGCTATATTATCGTGCATTTGGTACTATATTTGGTAGTAGGAGCTGTACATAGGTCGAGAATGTCATTGGTCCCGAGTAATCAATGGAAAGACAAGGGTTACACCTAAATGACTACACGTCCTACTAGTGTAGATCACGTTTAGATCATGCAGCATCATAGTTGTTTGCTAGATTATTTATTATAGGCAAGACTAGATAATTATTAATGAATTTCTTCATTAACCCTAAAAGTATAAGGAAAGTTGATTTGGCTAAGCTAAAGTAATCCTAGGCTAAGTTGCTAGGATGGAGTACGCACCATATCGAACCCATGAAAATCTAATGTATGCTCAATATCAAAGCCAAAGCCATGTCGCATGCCATACAAGAGTTAATAGTTCAAATCAAGTAGAAAAATCTTACTCAAGATTATGAGTGCTTTAAGAATTCGAGGCATGTTATGATGTAAGAATCACAGATGCTTTGGAACTCGAAAGCAAGCCATAATTCAAGTAATCTTGTTCTTATTCCAAATAATGTTGAATGTACAATAACTTATGTGCAATAGTTCAAGTGCTACAGTCGGCTCTAAATCCGTAAATCAATTTAGGGTTACAAGATTTAAACCATAAGAAAAAAGACAAGAATGATTCCTCCCTCTTCATACCCCTTGATCCGTATTTTAGGAGGTGAGGGATGTGACATGGCTACCATGTGTCCATGCAACATGCTTGACCTCTGACATTATCCATTTTGATAGTGCATGGTTTCATACTTCAATATCCACTCATTCAATGGTGAACTTCAGCGCTTAGTATCAAGCTTGCCTTGGTAGTCTTTATTGATGACGTTCAATATCAACGTTGTATTTAGGATATGCAGCCTCCTTTGAAGGTTTATGAAGTGCGACATGATAATAACACGGCATCAATAAGCAGTGACATTGATAAGTGGCGGCATTGGTAATGATTAGCATTGATAGCAGACAACACTGATAACAAGCGGCGTTGATAAGTGACAGCATTGATGATATGTGGCATTGATGATAAGCGGGATTAATAGCAGGCGGCATTGATAATAGGCAGCATTGATGATCAGCGGTATTGATAAGAAATGGTATTACTTTGATGGGTTACATTAGAATAAGATGACATTGGAGATATGTGGTATTAATTCGGAGTGGTATTAATTCTTCTAACTATATGGAAGAAGTGCTCCATTGATAGGATGCGGCATCAATGTTATATCATGCTATTATAACATTGACGGCTTTTGGAATAGGGCTTTCCAATGTCCTCATTCCCTCACTAATATGTGGTATTGTTTTCAATTTCTTTGGCACTATATCATTCATCAAAACTTATAAGCAAGATGCAGCATTAATGGAATCTGATAATGCTTGCTTCATTGATGACCTACGACATTGTCTATTATTCTTTATTGATAAAGGGTGCCATTGTATGCTTTCGGCATTAAATTTTCTTCATACTTTCGATGCTGCTTAAATTTGAGATTATGGCCATGCCATATACCTTCACCATAATAATGATAGTAACATTTGCCCCCTAGTATGAAGGAAATATTGACTTTTCAAGCCAATACCTTCGGTGTTGACACTTTACCGCCTATTGATATTCTTTGCAGATCCAACCATACATTTAAAGTCGATCCAATGGAAGCTGCAAGTCCTTTTTTCCATTTTAAATAGTCAAGTCTTTTACTTCTTCATCTTTTACCTATATTACAATCTCAAGCAAAAGAAATTCCCATATTATCAAAACAATTATAATTTTCATATTTTATATATCAAAGCCATTATTAAGGTTCGATTTTTGATTTTACTTGCATCATTTAACTTGAATTTTATATGAAAATCATTATTAGGGTTTCGTTTAGATTTTATTGATTTTGAATTGAAATGTAACACCCCTTATTTCGATTGATATTATTTATAATATTTAAGTAGATAAATTTGATAAAATAACGTAAAGGATGATTTGATTGAGATTTGATAATAAATAGGTCATTCCGTAATATATGAGTTACTAAGAATGGATTATAACTTAGATAAGAAGGAGGAATATATGCTAAAGGCAAAATATAAATATGCCAAAATTTCTAAACATAAACCCTTACATTCGTTTTACATTCCTATAAACTAAAACATAAATAAGGCCAGCCACTATCAAGGGTCTCAAGAGAAGTAAAGCTAGAAAACAAGGGAAAAACTTAAGCGAATTCAATTCAAACTCAAGTCTCAATTCCTTCATCAAATAAAGCTGAATAATAATAACAATCCCCAATATTCTTGTTTAATTTCAATTTTAGGATTAAACTGAAATCATTTGTTGTTATTATACCATGTTTGACAGATTGGATGACAATATGCTTTACGATGAATTATTGGATTTAATTACGAAATTATTTAATAGATTTAAGTATGAAAACCTATCATATGACATCCAAAAGACTTGAAATTTTGATACAATGGTAGAAACATTATTTTAGAAGTTTTTTTTCAATTTCATAATTTTTCAATCAAGTATGAATATTTTATGAGTTTCTTAAGAGAAGAAATTGATTTATTTTCGGTTTTAATTATTAAAAGTAACTAAATAATGTTTTTGGACTTGAAATTTTTATATGTTGAAGAATATGTTAAATTTGATTTATGCTAATTTTTAGGTATTTTTTCCCGTGTTTTTATGATTATCATGCCAGAGATGCTTAGTGATTATAATAAAATATTAATATAAAATTAAAGGTTTGTAAAATTATTTTGGAATGGGAAATCAGATCCATATAGGTTTCTCAAAAGAAAAATTCATAAAGCATTTGTTAACCAATAAGATTTTGATATAAAGAAAAGGAAATGGTGAAAAGATATCGTTATTTAAGAAATAAAAACAGTTCTACAATATTTATGGCATTGCCATGCTGAAGTCATTGACGCTGAAGGCCATGGTGCCACCACTGTATGATGTCGACCTTAGTGAATTCATTGGATATCACTTCCAGGTGATATGGAATGAATTCATTGGGTTGGAGTCGACATCGGCATGCATGCTAACGATGTCAATGATGTCGCATGTATTCCCCATGTCGCGTGCCTATGTCTACATTTTATATAAATGGGAATTATGCCACATATTCCCTATACAAATGCTGACTCTATAAGGCAATGATGCCGCTTACGTTCGTTTCAGCTATAATGGTGCCGTTTATTTTCATATCGATTATAAAAATGCCTTGTGTTATCAACCTCGACCTTAGTGATGCTGCCTATTTCTTTAAGGTAATGATGTCGTTTGTTTTATAATGGCTATAAGGAGGCCCTACTTTTCTTTAAGATATTAATGCTGAAAGTCATCAATGTCGCCATTCTCATAACTCTAAGTTTTATAGCTTTATATAATGCAAACCAACAACGATGCAACTTATATTCGGCAACCTATATATGCGACATAAATGGGTTTTAGCCTTTTGGTCTTAAGGTTACAAATTAAATGCTTTAACTTGATTTAGTTATAGAAGGGGTGAGATAACCCTACATGGTGATATTGATGTTGGATTTTGTCAAAATAATAGTTTTGTCAAGTTTGGTTTTATAGCCTATAGTTTTAGGGGTGACAACCTCTAAGTGCTTTTCAAATTCATCGATGATATTTTGTAAAGGCATGTACATTGGCATAATATTTTGGGCAAAGTAAAAAGGGTTATATTTTCCTTGTTTTAAAGTATGATTTCAAGGGTAAATCTTGTTAGTCCTTGATATGATGGTTTTGATGACAACAACCTTAGAATAAGATTATAAAATATAAATACTAACATTATAGTTTAGTTATATATATATATATGCAGGACTTAACCATGCAGGTACCAAGAATGAAGACTATACAGTATAGAGATTCAAGATATCAAGACTGAAGACTCATGAGTATCAAGATTATCAAGAGTTCAAGATTTCAATAATAAGTAATTTAATTAGGAATTTTGTTAAAGCTCCTAAGAAAGCACCGGTGTCTTAAAATCCAATTTATTCGTGGAATGGAATCCACTTCGAGCTTGTTAAAGGGATGGAACCCTAAGTAGGATGGAACCTAGTGGAACATTGTTTTGTATCCACTAACCTTTATTCAAAATGTTTTACAAAATTATATCTTGTTTTCAAAATGTTTTCAAAATCTTCCTTTTAAAAGAATCAATAACATCTATCCTGGTTTTAAATATTTTTAGCCTCAAAATAATCTTAATTTTCAAAATCAAATTATTCTTGTTTTTTAAACTATCTTTTAATCATGATATATTTAACTTTTAAATATTTATACTTAGATTTAAATATAAAATTATAGTAAAATTTTATATATATATCAAAATATTATTCTCTATATTTATTTATGTATTTTAACTATAGTTAAGTATATTTATAAAGTTTAAAATAGTTTTAATATAAGATAGAAGTTATTTTCAAAGAAAAACAAATCACCAAAATTTCCTTTGGCATGTCGACATACTCAAGTACCTCATGTCGAAATGATAGCAGTTTATTTCAAAATTTTGAATTCCAAAGGAAGTGTCTATTCGTCATATCTTTTCACGAATGGACATGGCTGTTGTTCTACTATAAATAGGGGTGGTTTTGAATGAATTTGTAACCATATTTTTTTAGATTTCACTCCACTTCTTCTTCTTCTTCCATATTTCTTTATACACATTCTTACCATTACTCTGCCGAAATCAACATTCAATCTAACTAGATCATTTCTGCTTTGATTCCTTATCACTATCTCAACAAGATCTCAGTGCTATTCAGAGTCATAGACTTCTTTGTAATCAATTTAGCGAGAAAATGTGTGATTGTAGCCTTGGAAATTAATCAAGTGAGAAAAGGTGTGATTGTAGCCTTAGAAATCAATTGGGTGAACTTGTTGCCCCTGAAATCAAGTATCTCTACCCAGAGGATTGTGAATCTAGAGTGGTGTACCTCGTGGCCTTGAAATCGAGGGTGTAGTTGTACAATTTGATTTTGAAAGGAAATCCGTACTTGTGTGCGGGGTTGGATGTAGGGTAACTCCGAACGAGTATAAAATTCGATGTGTTCTTTCCTTCATTGCTTTTACTTTATTTCTGCATCTGTGTTTGATTCTGTGATCATATCTGTGTCTGAATATTGCATATATTTGTGTTCAAATTAACAAAAACTGAAAAAGATTTAGTAATTCATTTAAACATTATTCACCCCCTCTAGTGTTAATCCTAGCCTTAAGATTCGTTGTGAAGACCCGCAAATCCGTACCCCTTGAATTAATCTATGGAGATTAGTGTATATTCAAGGGGTACGGATTTGCGGGTCTTCACATTCGTATTCCGCATTTCTCACATTTGGTATCAGAGCAAGGATTTCAAAGTTTTCATAATCTGAATTTTGAAAATTTTCAAAAAGGTAATTTTTTTAAAAAATTATTAACACTATTTTCATATGAATATGTCACAGAATCATCATGATATTATTGTTTAAAATTATATTTAGTTATTTTAAAAAGTCACTTTATTTTTAAAAGGTTATGTTGTTTTGTAGGAGAAGAATTATGTCTAATGGCTATTGGTTAAAAGATACCAAATAACCATTCATCGATCAAGAAGAACAAATGGATATATAATGGTAATCTACAATGAAATGGGTACCAGATCAATGCAAAGCTTTTGATTCTCATCTACAACTTGATATGATATTGTACTTCTCTCCATCTACTTCGCAATGTCACTGGTTTCGTGCAAATCCGTCAAGAAATGACCAAGTTATGGTCAAATGAAGTTTTAGTGAACAAAGAGAGAAAGAAAGCAAAACTGTCAATGGTATTCTTCAAATTTCATCCAAAAATTTGAATATTTTGTTCCCATTCCCTTTTTAGATTGTAGTTCTTGTTCTCACGGTCGTTTTGATGGGTGGATCATCAAATTCCGATCAAAATTGAGTGAGATATGACAGTTTGAAGTTGGCTATCCAAAACTGAAAATCTGTGTACTGGATTTTCTACATTTCTCTTATTGTTCGGCATGTTGCACCACAATACTGTCCAAATTCATCACCAAACTATTATTGGATCGTAGCCCTTGCCTTTCTCTTCGATTTGCCGCTGGTTTCATCCAATTTCGTTAAGAAACGAAGGAGATATGCCTTCTAGAAGTTTGATGGTAAATAGAAAAACGGGAAGAAGAAGAAGAAGAAGAAGAAGAGAAACTTTTATGAAAGATGGTGACTGTTGGGCCTATTTATAGTGGTTGAAGTGTCCATTCATTCAAAATTCAAATTCAAAGTTTTGGCGCTAAGTTGGCCAATCTACTAAATCATCTGTATCTTTCTCATATGATCTTCAAATTCAGCAAATGAACATACTACGCTGATTAGAAAAAGGAGCCCGTCGTAATAGAACAGATCTCGTCATTAAATTCTAAAAGATATAAATGTGTGGTTGACGACAATGGAAGAACAACAAAGTTAGAAAGATGGAGTGCAAAAATTGGTATGCTTTACTATTATTTCATCTTTATTGTTGCATTTAGGAATATATATTTATGCATTTAGTTAGGTATAGAAATTTATCTCTTTTATAAGTTTTGATATTTAGGTCTATATATCGACACACCATAGTATAAATTTCGATATACCAGTCTAAATTTTTTTAAAGTTTTTTAAAATGTGTTTTCTTTCAAATAAAATCTTACTACTAATTTATTACAACTATATTAAGTAGAAAAGCATTTTTACATGCATAATGTCAAGTGTCTTTACACATGTTTTCTCATTATTTTTTATGTTAATTAAATACTACAAAAAAAATTGGGTAAAAAATCAATTATTTACATATTTATATCTAGTCATAAAATTAGTGCAAAATCATGTTAAAATCAGGTCCAGAACAATAGATAGTATATCTGAAATGATGTGTTTTCTTCTGGAACATTTCTTAAGTGCTGCAAATTTGTTTTTATAGCATCTCTGTGCTTTGAAACACTGTAGTGTTTTAGAAACATTTCACAACATTTGGTAAATGCTGCAGTTTCTGTTTAAAATGTTTTGAATATATTTTACTGAAAAACTTTTTACAGCATTCTGTAAATGCTGTCTTTTCTATTTCAAACTTTAAACTATGTAAAAATAATATTTAAATTAATTATTTTTCTCTATTGTTTTTAGAGTTATTTTCTAACTTATATTATACTATTTTAAAATTAATTTCATGCTTAAATGTTTTTTAATAATTAATTAAATTTTTTAATGTAAGAACCCTTAATATGACACATGTTTATTTTAGTTTTTCAATCTTTGTTATATCATATTTCATTATGATATTTTTTTAAACTAAAAGGTGTTTAAACATGTTTCTAAATATTTTACTCGATAATAATTTAATATATAGGTTTTAATTAATAAGTTAAGTATTTTATAAACATGAAAGTTTGGATTCTTAAAAAAATAATTAAGTTAAAAAAATATTTTTTAAAGAATTAAGTTAGGAGGGTATTAATTTTTATAAAAACCATATTTGATCATATATAGTTTAAGTCCATATTTCTTAGCATTTGATTTTGATATTAAGTTTGATTACTACCTTTCATGAATATGTTATAGTTTTAATACCATTTATTACCTTTAAATCTTGTCTTTGCTACTCTTTCAGTCTCATTCATTAGTTTCCTTAACCTAAGTCTAGTAATTGGTGTGTATTACCTTTGTTTAGTTGAAGTGATTTATAATAAATAGTTTGACATATGTATACATACATATATATATATATGCTTGTCAATTAGCTATTTCTTATCACTCATGTTTATCTTATAATCAGCATATCCCTTACCATAGTATATATCATCATATCATTCTGCATATTATTATTTTTACTTTGTTATCATTTTATTTCATATTACATATCATTGTGCATCCTATTTCATATCACATTTCATTGCATATTACATCATAAACTACAATGCATGAAATATCATAATCATTTGCATCACAAGTTGCACTTCATTTTGCATATTATCTCATGCTACATTGCATATGTCATACATTTCATACTGCATTACAAACTATATATTGCATACATGTATACATAACGAGTGTATTTTATTTAAGGGGAGTTTGTAGTATTGTCTTATAGTTTAGGATTATTAGTTTTTGAATTGTTTGGTATGTTTTGATTGATTTGTTTGACTTGATTGACTTGTTTGACTTAATTGACTTGATTAACTTGTTTGACTTGATTGACTTGTTTGATTTGATTGAATTTTTTGACATGATTAGATTTGATGTGTGTGTTGATTGGATTGTCTGAGATATACTTATACATATTTATGTATTGAATAATTATAATATAATTATGTTAATGTCTTTCACATTCCATTTACTATAATCTGTTCTAGTATTAGTTTAAGGGGGGAGTTGTATAGTTTTACGGTTTTAGGATGGTTTTTGTTGATGACAAAGGGGGGAGAAATGTAAAATAGGATAGTTAGGCATATATTAAGGGAGAGTTATTAGTTTTATGGGGAGTTATTAGGATAGAAGTGATATTTTATAAACAAAGGTTGTCATCATCAAAAAGGGGGAGATTGTTAGTCCTTGAGATGATGGTTTTGATGACAACAACCTTAGAATAAGATTATAAAATATAAATACTAACATTATAGTTTAGTTATATATATATATATATATATATGCAGGATTTAACCATGCAGGCACCATGAATGAAGACTATACGGTATAAAGATTCAAGATATCAAGATTGAAGACTCATGAGTATCAAGATTATCAAGAGTTCAAGATTTCAATAGTAAGTAATTTAATTAGGAATTTTTTAAAATTTCCTAGAAAAGCACTGGTATCTTAAAATCTAATTTATTCGTGGAATGGAATCCACTTCGAGCCCGTTAAAGGGATGGAACCCTAAGTAGGATGGAACCTATGAAAAATCTAGTGGAACATTGTTTTGTATCCACTAACTTTTATTCAAAATGTTTTACAAAATTATATCTTGTTTTCAAAATGTTTTCAAAATCTTCCTTTTAAAATAATCAAAAACATCTATCCTGGTTTTAAATATTTTTAGCTCCAAAATAATCTTTATTTTCAAAATCAAATTATCCTTGTTTTTTAAACTATCTTTTAATTATAATACATTTAACTTTTAAATATTTATACTTAGATTTAAATATAAAATTATAATAAAATTTTATTTATATATATCAAAATATTATTCTCTATATTTATTTATGTATTTTAACTATAGTTAAGTATATTTATAAAGTTTAAAATAGTTTTAATATAAGATAAAAGTTATTTTCAAAGAAAAACAAATCACCAAAATTTCCTTTAGCATGTCGACATACTCAAGTACCCCCTCTCAACATGATAAGAGTTTATTTCAAAATTTTGAACTTCAAAGGAAGTGTCTATTCATCATATTCTTTCACGAATGGGCATGGTTGTTGTTCTACTATAAATAGGGGTGGTTTTGAATGAATTTGTAACCATATTTTTTCAGATATCACTCATCTTCTTCTTCCACATTTCTTTATATGCATTCTTCCCATTACTCTACTGAAATCAACATTGAATCTAACTAGATCATTTCTGGTTTGATTCTCTATCACTATCTCAACAAGATCTCAGTGCTTTTCAGAGTTATAGACCGCTTCGTAATCAATTTAGCGAGAAAGGTGTGATTGTAGCCTTGAAAATCAATCAAGTGAGAAAAGGTGTGATTATAGCCTTGGAAATCAATTGGGTGAACTTGTTGCCTCTGAAATCAAGTATCTCTACCCAGAGGATGGTGAATCTAGAGTGGAATACCTCATGGCCTTGAAATCGAGGGTGTAATTGTACAATTGATTTTGAAAGAAAATCCATACTTGTGTGCAGGACTGGATGTAGGGTAACTCCGAACCAGTATAAAATCCGGTGTGTTCTTTCCTTTATTGCTTTTACTTTAATTCTGCATCTGTGTTTGATTCAGTGATCATATCTGTGTCTGAAAATTGCATATATTTGTGTTCAAATTAACCAAAACTCAAAAAGATTTAGTAATTCCTTTAAACACTATTCACCCTCCCTCCTCTAGCGTTAATCCTAGCCTTAAGATCCATATTCCGCATTTCTCACAAATCGATTATAAAGAATTGTGATTTCATGGAAATTAAAAGGTTATTTAGCCCATAATTTTACTAGAGAGATTATTCTTTTTATCACCTTTTAGATAAATTGTGATATGATGAATTAGCTCAAAGATTAGAAAACAAGATGGGCCTGATGTAGGGTCGCGCCCTATACTTCAGCTGTTACCCCTAGCTGATATTAGTCCAAAATTCGAGTGTGTAGGGCTTTGTCGAGAGTAAGACTTAAAGTAGTTTTACGCATAGAAGGGAGTATACAAAGTTGAGATAGGTTATGGGTTGGCCTGTAAAACCATTAGGATTAGAAAGACCCTAGGAATAGTAAGTTTCGGACAAACCATCCAGGTTTCTTCTAATGGTAGGTTAGAGTATTTGATATATCTGGTTGGGGTGAGTCAGCCATATAGGTTTGTAACTATGATGTTGGAACAGATTGTCCATGAAGGTGGGGATAACTGGTGATTTGATAAGTTGGCCTAGTCATTTGAGGCTCGAAGGATCCTTGTTTAAAGATTTTAACACGATTAATTGGCATGACTAAGAAAAACTTAGTTGATGCGATTATTTTGTGTTAAGAATCAAATGTAAGTTAGCTTGGAATGCAATATTCCTAGTAAGGGTAAGTCTTTTAAGCCCTATATACAAGGTAGGGTAGTTCCACTTAGGGTTTTAACGGAGACAGAGGTTTGGGCTCTCCTTCTAGCACCAAATATTAAAGAATATCTTTATTAACCCCAAAAGTATAAGGAAAGTGAATTTGGCTAAGCTAAAGTAATCCGAGGCTAAGTTGCTAGGATGGAGTATGCACCATATCGAACCCATGAAAGTCTTATGCATGTTCAATATGAAAGCTAAAGCCATGTCGCATGTCATATAAGAGTTAATAGTTTAAATCATGTAGAGCAATCAAACTCAAGATTATGAGTGCTTTTGTAATTCAAAGCACGTCATGATGTAACTATCACAAATGCTTTGGAACTCAAAAGCAAGCATAATTCAAGTAATCTTGTTCTTATTCCAAATAATGTTGAATGTACAGTATCTTATGTGCAATAGTTCAAGTGCTACAATCGGCTCTAAAACCCTAAGTCGGTTTAGGTTTACAAGATTTAAACTATAAGAAAAGCGACAAGAATAATTTGCCCGCTCTTCATATCCCTTGGTCTATATTTGTAGGAATTGAGGGATGCGACATGGCTACCATGTGTCCATGCGGCATGCTTAACCTCTGGCATTATCCATGTTGATGGTGCATGGTGTCATACTTCAACATCCACTCGCTCAATGGTGAACTTCGACGCTTAGCATCCATCTCACCTTGATGGTCTTCATTGATGAAATTCAAATTAACATTGTATTAAGGATATGCGATCTACTTTGAATGTTGATGGAGTGTGGCATTACTATGGTATGTCATCAATAAGCGACGACATTGATAAGTAGCAGCATCGGCAATGATTGGCATCGATAACAAGTAGCAGGAGGCATTGATAACAAGCGACATTAATAACAAGCAACATTGATAATAAATGGCATTGATGATAGGCGGCTTGATGATAATTGGCATTAATAACAAGCGGCATTGATAATAGGCGACATTGGTGATAAGCAGTATACGAGATGACATTACTTTGAAGGGTGACATTAGAAAAATGCGGCACTGGAGAGATGCAGTATTAATCTTGAGCGACATTGATTCTTCTAGTTATATGGAAGAAGTGCTTTATTGATGGAATATGGCATCAATGTTATATCATGTTATTATAACAATGATGGCTTTTGGCATAGATCTTTCCAATGTCATCATTCCCTCGCCGATATATGGCATCGTCTCCAGTTTCTTTGGCACAATATCATTCATCAACCTTATAAGAAGTGTGCGGTATTGATGGCATTCGGTATTGTGGCTTCATTGTTGACCTATGACACTGCCTATTATTATTTATTGATAAAAGGTGGCATTGTATTCTTTCGACATTGATTTTTCTTTATACTTTTGATGCTGCTTAAATTTGACATCTTGGCTATGCTGTATATCTTCGGGATTAATAATGATAGTTACAGTAACCATTTATGGAGTTCTTTCAAAACCGAATAGAATGCGGAAAACAATTATGATGCCATTATTAGGCGCTACTGGAATTCCTCGGTATGCACAATGATAAGGACGTGATACTATGTTGATAATGGATCCCGACGAGGTGCTAGGTTATGGATACTAGCAGCGATAGTATCTTTGTCCAAAGGGAGAATGTGTTACTTATATATATATATATATATATATATATATATATATATATATGTGTGTGTGTGTGTGTATGTATGTATGTATGTATGTAATTGTTGTCTACCTAGGGTAATATGGCATATTGTATGCATACATGGAGTCGAGATGACTACGTAAAGTAAAAGAAATAACACGTGATGGAAGACAATCGACATAAAGTAGTGTTATGTATAAAGTGTGTAATTTACCAATCACCCTTTTCATTACAAAACATGATAGTTTTGGAGGGAAATGTACCATTGCAAAATAAGAACAGTGGAATGGCATATTTCGTTATGTATGATCAACACTGAAAGTGACAATTGATCTCAGAAGTGTCAACCATAGTCAGTAATCATATGTTTCATTATACTTTACCTTCCATTATGCGTTTATATCGATAGTACTCTGGCATGCATTTATTTATTAGAAGGATACCAAACCAACAGTCTGTACTTTAGTGGACTTGGGTTTTTGGTTTAGCAAAAATTCAGGCCCATTGGGGTGCGAGTTGTGACAGTTAGGTAACATGTGACTCTGATCTTCATGTTGAAATTGAGCCATGCATAGTCGGTATACAAGACCCAATGGATGTCAATGTGTATTGACCCACAAGATCTCATGCATTGATGGGGAAGTGATATATAAATCAGTCTATAAACTGTATGTCTTATGTCTAGAGCATGGTGAATGCAAACAATTTATGCGGATAGCTCGTTGGTGATAGCAAATGAGCTCCACCACACCATAGAATCATGTGTGAATTTTACCAATTATCGTAGGATTTCAATAATAGAACCATTATCCAAAGAGAAATGTGATTTCTTTTTTAGGAGCATTGGAGTAAAGTGTTTGACTAATGAATGACTCCATCGAACCTCATAGCGTGTTCAATGTGACCATTATTTGAAACCATGCCACCAAAACTCAACCGTCAATCCATATTCGACCAAAGATTAAGTAATATTGAACATCTCCCTCTCACACTTGATAAGAACATGTCGAAACCTTTGAAATCCCATAGCCATGCAAAAACTTGGGCCCAAGCTATGGAAGACTCGACTCTGACTCCAAGCGCATGAAAAAAAGAAAAAATTAAGTTATGCCTACGAAAATTTGTAAAAATTTCAGATCAACATTGAGCATTCAAAGTACCTAGGATCCAAATCCTTGTAGGACTTGGCTAAGTCCAAGTGGGAAGATGAGTTCTGGAATCATGGTCGAGTGTGGCAATAGCCTAATGACATGCACTATCAAACCCCTAAAGTGGCAGTGGCCACCTACCTGTAGTCGAAGGTGATTTTGATGGAGGCATCGAAGTGGAAGATTGAAGATAAAACTCAATTAAGTCGAGGTAAAACTCAAACAAGTCAGAGCTATGTCGACTAAATTGTTGTTGGTGGTGGCATAGATGATCGGTATTGGGGTTGCAAGCCGATGATGGTGCTAGATTAGAGCTTAAGTCAAAGATTGTGATGGATGAGCTTGAAGTTGCAAATGAAGATAGTTGGGTAAAATAAAAATGAGAAAGGAAAAGTGACAAAATTTACTAAGGTAAAATTCTGCCCACAAAATTTGGTACCAAGTTAAAGCCTATAACTCGCAACCAAGTTATAAAAAAAGAATGGAGAAGAAAAGGAAAAGAGAAAAGAACAACAAGCAGTAGAAAACGAAATGAGAAAGAAAATCGAGATTAGAAGATGAAGTCATACCTAATCGAATAAAAGGAAAGACTTCCAGAATTTTCAGAATCGAGTGATAAGCCTAAGTGGGATACTTCAACTCTTATACCATCCAATAAATATGAATTTGCAACTATTTAAAGCGACATGTTGATCAAAGAGAAGACGAATTTCTTTGCAAAACAGTTCAAAGGACGAGAACATCTTTTCAGATCAGAGTTTGAAGTCAAGAGCTTGTCTTGATCCAAAGCATGTCTTGCTAACACAAGGCGTACTTTTAAGGATGGGCAAGTGTTATCCCGCTTTTGAACTAAGTAATATCTTGATGAATCAAAACCATTGAATGGAAAGCAATAAAACTAGGAGTGTAACAACCTGCCTTGTAACAGACAAAATTCCGACCCAAAATGATCATCAAAATTTAGAGCCATTCCAAAGTTTGCTATTGATTGGTAAAAATAAAAACAATATAGAACTATATAACTATTCTTTCAGAACTGATAGTGAAAGAAATAAAATAAAACAACAATAACAATATCCATTTATTTCAAATTATTTCAAATGTCATAATACATAACAACAACTGTTACAACATTTCATTCAAGAATACATTTTATGGGTACAATAGAAAATAACTTGAAAAGATAGACAACAACTACCATAAGCTTCACCCTCGCCGTCTTCACGCATCATCAACTCCTCCTTTAACCTATTTTGTAATGATGAGGAAGTCAGAACAACAAGTGTCCGTTAAATAAAAATATCAAGCCTTATTATTTCGATATTTGGACAGTATATTTCAAAATAAGAATATGTCTGACGTATTTAAACCATTTAATACTTCATATAAGGAAAGGAGGTTGGTCCTTAATCAACCACTTAATATCTTCATTCTCGAAGCAGGTTTTCTAATCCTAAAATCCAAATCTCACATCATAAAAGTCTAACAACGTGAGAGATAGAACTCAAGCCATTTTATAACATTTAATGAAAAATAGGCAGACTCTGACCATTTAAGACATCAATTGAGGTAGATCGCCATCATTTAATACATATTCCCAAGATATCTATCTCGCTGACATTGCACAGAAATCTCTTCAAATACTTAATACTTTCTATTGAAGTGGACCTTTCCAAGATATCATGAACCGTGCCTAAACCCAATCCCGACCATTTAATACGTCATTTGGGAAGAAGGCGGGTCCTCAAACAGCCACTTAATACCTCCAACACCCCAAGCAAGTCCTTCTTCTTAAGATCTGTACCTACGATGACGTCTCACGTTAGCCTGAATATTCGTAGATACTGGTAGCCAGATTAACTGGAAAGGTTTACCCTATAGAATTGGGACTAACTTCGCGTCATCTTAATTACTTACCATATGCGATATCTCACATCAGCCCTAAAGTCACAATGCTAGTAGCCAGATTAACTGGGCAGACTTCCGTATGTCTTTTGACTGACCTTGCACCACTTATGAATTAGTTATATTTTACAACACTCTTAATATGTTATCACACACATCACCGTGACCACTAATTAGGCTGTATAAGAATTCATTCTTATTATGTCTTAACAATGAATTACTTTCATAAGGGGGATTTAATGACATTTATTACCTAATTAACTACAGAATTAATACATTATAATTATACGCTATTTACGGTAATTAATATACAAATAAATACGTGCTTATTATTTTCTATGTGTGCGGAGATTACGTCGTAACTAACGTTAAATGTTTGTTCCTTTAACCATAATATTAATGTCTTTTCCTTCAAATTTTGAAATTTACATTATCCATAACAAGGGATTCTAATATCCATAGCAAGGATTCAATGTACATATCCAAAACTACAATAACTAACATGTAAATTAATATAAACTGAATTTATTACATCAAACTAATGGAAATAGAAATTGCAATTCTAATTTCATTTCCCATTCAGCTCTTCATTTCTAAAGAAATAAACAAAGGAATTTCTATTTAATTTTTTAGGAATAAGTGGTGCAAACTACGATAAGGTTCGTACTCTATACCCTTATTTTATCGTTGAAACTTCGTAATAAAAAAGAATGAGGAGGAGTGGAATAGAATATGAAATTATCAAAAACTGCAAAATTATATAATTCCATTAGTTTCATACAAATAACTGAGAACCTTCATTTAGAATTGACACGCTTCAAATAGAAAGGAGTTTTGGGAGATTTTATTATGCTTTGTTTTTGCAATCCCAAAACTTCTAAGGCACATTCGAATCCATCATATACTAATAAATTACTGAAATAAAAATACTAAGATTTCCAATCACAATTGGTCTAGCTTTGCTTCGCTTTGGATTTGAAACGCTCATTGTAATCTCCTTTAGATCTCTTCTTACACACAGACGCATATCATAAGATTTGTATATATATTAGATTAAAAGGTTGGAGGAGAAGATGTTTAGAAATTAAATAATAAACAAAGATAGATATTATGATTTCTTACCTAAAACCCTAATGAAGTTTTCTAAATTTAAAAAGAGATGAACTAACAGAGCTTCTTGATGTTTCAAAATATTTGTGAATAAAAATGAGGGTTCTAGGGTCTTATTTATAAACGCTGAAATACACCAAAACCGTAGGATGAAACTAAGTTAAAAGTAAAAAAACCTGGTATGCTCAAATCAACAAAACACTAACCGCTACTTGTTCACGACCAGCCGACCGCCTGCTTCAATCGGTCGACTGCTACAAGTCGATTGGTTACAGTGAAGGGGTCGATCGATGTGTATTTATTTGGGAATAAATGTTGTCGTTGTTTATTAATTTATTATATTCCTTAATTGTTATTAACGATAATTGGTAATGCTTAATGTTTTTTAACCCCAAGTCGCATCTCAGTTAATTTTCAAAATTTTGATTTTAAATATTTATTCGAATTCGATTTAAATTATTTTAAACTCGAAAACGTCAAATGCCCATAACCTTTTCGTTTGCGCTCCGTTTTCAGCATATTATATATGGAAATATATCAAAATTTTGCCACGAACGCAACGACATAACTTTCGTGGTCAAATTCCGGCTCTTACTGGTTTTATGGTGCGTTACAAGAACTCTGGAGGTGTAAGTCTGGAAACCAGAACCCAAGCAAAGTCCTAAGAATCGGTACCAATCCTTGCTTTCTACTAGAAAGAACTTAGGCAATCTCCAGACCAATCAAGTGACAAGGAGTAGAAAAAAATGTAGACATAACTTACGACTTAGTACCAAGTCATAAAGCATAGTTGTGATCTAGCAAAGAAAGTTCAGGGAAATAAAAACAGAACAAGGCAAGGAAAACACTTCAAGTTAGAAAATCCCATAACTGGACATCGAGTTATGTGGCACAACTTGATGCCAAGTTGACAACAAATTCCTGAGTTAGTCACGCTCTTCATCTGGAGCCTTACGTCGAGCATGGAGAATGTTGGGAAAAAGTCTCGAAGCCTATTTTGATGATCTTCATCTATAAATAGGAGGATATACACACACAAAGGAGATCATTTTTTCTCAACTTCTGAATTAATAGATTTTGCCCTCATACATTGGATTCTTACTCGAGTTGTAAACAATCAAGTTGTAAATTCCCTTGTGTAAAAGAAAGAAGAAATCAGTAACAAAGTTTCCGTTGGACTTAGGCTATTGAATTTGGTCGAATAATTCTTGTGTTATTTTAATTTCTCTATTTCTATTATTATCGCTAGTTAATAGATAGGGTGTTAGTCATATTTTTGATGCAATCAATAATAGCAGTTAACTTATGCTAATAAACAAGGAGCCGGTTAACTCAACCGACTTCATCAAACCAACACTCAAGCTTCATATGTTACCTTGCATGTACAACATCTTTCACATCTTCATTTTTACTTTCTCCCCATAAGCTCAAAACGAAAAAAGGCCAAAGATTAGGAATGGAAATGGGGCGGGTTGGGGCGGGTTTTTAGTGCTCCATACCCGTCCTGAATTTTTTAGACCTCACCCCAGACCCGTCTCGTAGACCCGGTGCGGGTCTGGAATTTTGCCCCGTACCCGGAACCCGTACGGGTCAGGGTAGACCCGACCCGCTCCAAGACTCGATGAGTCTCATGTATTGATTCAAAATTTTGTACCAACTTATATATATTTATTTGTTTATACTCGTTATCACCAAATAATATATGAAATACAAATAACAACGTGTCTAAGGAAAGTTACGGAAAAATGATGTGTACAATAACAATTCAGAAAATACATACATATGTTATTGTATAATTATCAATGACGCAAACTCTAATTTTTTATGTAGATTATTTATTGAAACATTTTAATATCCTTGCTAAAATCACTTATATCTAAGAAGATTAATAAATCATTATAGTAATAAAGCAGTTTCATGAGATATTAGTAGTGTAGGTCGGGTTGGGGCGGGTCAACCGAGCTATGACCCGGCCCCAGACCCGGAGCGCTCAAGAACGAGTCACGTGTCTACCCGCCCCAATGACCCAATAGGGCGGGTCTGGAAAGGCCAAAACAGAGGCGGGTCGATCGGATTTGGACCGTAGACCCGTCCCATTGCCATCCCTGGTAAAGATCGTGGCTATCTGCTTTGAAAGTTGCTCCACCTCACAATCTTCTTACGATTCTCCCTCCTCTACTAAGTAGATCATCAGTATTCGCTGATTTAGGTTCCTGCTTGCTGAAACATGCTTGAAGCTCAGATCTAGCAATATCTTGCTTGAATCTATTATCTTTTGGCCAGATCTAGTAAATGTCAATATTTCTGAACATAATTTGCTCTGCATTGGTATAATTTTAATTTTAGCTGCTAGGATTTTTATACCTTGCATTATCAGTGATAATCTTGTGTTGATTGGCATGGATTTTTTTATTTTTTTTTGAAAGTATCTCAGGTTTCTTTCCTGCCGCATGTGCCATGCACCACCGAAATGGCTATGTCGCTCTATAGTGTTTTGATGGCTTTATGCTGTGGATTAATTGTCATGTACTCCAATATCTCACTTCGGCTACGTTGCTGGTATGGTAGCTGTAAATAATGCATGATCGCTCCCCAAATTGGTCTTGAATAAATACACTGGAAGAACAAGCGTTCATTGTATTCCTCTTCTGATTTGCGTAGCCTATAATTTTTGTTTACTATGCGACTCCACTTTGATACTTTATTAAGAGTTTGTAACTTGTTTATGGTGGCTAGATATGTAGCCTATAATTTTTTGCATGTGACTTATGGCAGTAGGCTCGAGTTATTTTCAACATTTAACAGCCTGCACAAAAAGGAAATTGCATTAGCTTTTAATTCCTTTTCATTTTGTACTTCTTTACCTTGTTCATCCAATAGATGCTTGATTTGATTCTTATGCTTTCTGTTTGTCATATATATATATATGTGTGTGTGTATATATGTATATATGTGTGTGTATTATATATTACTATAAAAGAAATTGCTGCATTGGTCTCTTTCTGTTAGCCACTTGACTTCCGATTGTATTATACATTCTAGTTCCAGGAGGCTAGCTTTATATTCATTATTTAGATGCTCATTGTTAGGTCTACAATTAATTGCAAGTATATTTCATTATTTGTCTCTCTAGTTTTATCACATTGCTCTTTGATGTTAGCTCTTACATTATTCCACCGTTTTAAGAGCTTCTTAATTTCCTTCATTTTACACAAGAATGAGTAAAGAGCACAACAATCACACGTATACTCCGTTGCCTTCAAACTATATCCTCCTATCCTTCAATGCCACACCAAGCATTATTATATCCGAATGAGATGTTTTTAACCTCATTTACATGATTTGTTAGTTCAAGGAACAATGGAATGTAGTCACTTATTGAGTGATTCAATACATTTGTTGTGCACTATGAAAATTCGTCATAAAATTCATAGTTATAAAATAACCTATTGATTTTCCAATGTATTGAAAGATTCCTTTCCCCCGTATGTAATGAGTTCCTTCATATGACATTTCCTGACGCACTATTGCATTGATGGTCACATAGAAATCTTCCTCTACTATGTTGTTTATTTTATTAGAGCCTTTTTTTTATCTTCATTATATAAAAGTGCAACCACCCATGACAACCTTATGCTTTTAGCTGCATCTTGAAGATAAACTCGTATATAATTGCTATCTTCCTTAGTGTGCAAACATGCAATACGGTTATAATTAATTTCAGACCCATTTTGTTATGCAGACAATAGGTGTTAGCTTGATTATTATTATGTAATACAATGTCGTTCCAAATCTTGGGATTCCGAAAGATAATTATCTTACTTTTGTTTTCACTATCTTAGCTAAATACATATCCCCAATCTGGCTTTAGACTTTTAGCAATTTATGCATTTCTTCCTTTTACAGTTTATGCTCCACTAGACCAATAAAAATGGTTGATATTTATTTATATGCTCTCTGACATCCATTTTCCTTGTTGGCAAATTGGGTCTCTTTGCATTCCATACAGGAAATCTATCTATTCTATTATATAAGAAAGCCAATATGGTGGTGACTTTTCCCTTGCATCGTATTTGTCCTCAGCTCTAATACTTCATTCTCAGCTATTTGGATTACATTTTCCATTTTGACCATCGCAACAAATATTAATTTTCGGTTCCAGGCCCGAATAAGTAAATGGCAGTTAATGTTGCCTCTTCATAATCTTCCGTTACAATCATTTACATTTTCCCCAAGCCCTGACGTTCTCCCTAAATTCTGCCTGGAAACCTAATGGCCACCGCGAATATGAAGGGTCACTTAAAGCTGAAACAATTCCCCACATCTCCCTATATATTCAAAATTGTCACGCAAATTTTCTTTTCCGTCTTCTTCCTCACGTCCGCATCGACATAAGTAATGATTCTCTTTTCGCTGAGTTCGTATTAGGACTGCTGAATTCTTTTTGCTGAATCCTTATTACTACTGCTGAATCACTTTTAACACTTCTATTTCTCTTTGTTGTTTTTCTGACACGCTTGGGTTTCATATATTTGGTTGCTGCCTCAATCGTCCAGATCTCTTACTGTTCAGGTATGATGTTGCTATTCTCGCTGTTTTATGACTGCTTTCATTGATTCCATTGTTAGTCCCTGTTCGTTATGATTGAATGTTGCTTCAAATGCTATTATTTAGTGAACGTCTTTGTTGTGCAGATTGAAAATTTTCAAGTTATCGAAACAATTTCGTTCGTTTTTTTTTTTTTTTGAAGTTTCTTTTTTGTTGGCTTTATGCCTTACTACTGCTGCTCAAATAATTTACCTCCTTTCGCATTTGATTACTTTAATTCTACTGTCAAATTCTTTTACCTAACTGATTTTTGTCTCATTCAGAAATAAGAATTCGTATCATAGGTTTCAAAACATATGAGTGGATTATTTTATTTTTCAGTTTTATATTTTAACGACCAGAACATTAATATTTTAAGATTGTGCTATATTTGTGCCAGCACATGTCCGTATGAAGGACACACCTTCACTGTTTGACCCATTCTTCGATGCACCCCTCTACGACCGAACGACTAACTTCTATACAATCATTTCATTTTCACTCTTTGTTCTACCTTGCTCTGCTTGATAAAATGCTTTGAACAGAAAATGATCCAAAAGTTAGAGAACATTAGTGACACGTCATAGCTGATCATATTTTATTTTTCCCTTAATCTTTTACTGTTGTCTGTTTTATTGCTGTTCTTAAGTTAGGCTAATGAAAATGTGTTAGATGGGTAGATGTAATGGATCTATCACCCATGAGACTTGTGTAAGGAAAATTTAAGGTTTAGTCTAAGAACGAGTTAATTTAGCATGCTAAGTAGTATTAGTCCATTATGGAGAAGATGCCATCAAATAGCCGTAGGCACGTATAGTTAGATTTGTTATCTGTGATCTCTACCCATTGGACTACTGTGAGATTAATCAAAATTTTCAACTTCCTTATCTTTGCATATGCCGCCTCATATCGCTTTACTATATGGTTCATAATGTGAACGAAGTCTCTATCATTTCTTATTGTGCATTATACAAAATATTTTGATATTGATCCTAGTACATGTGCAAGCGGTACTGCTTTATCTATTTCATTGTAAGCGAGTGTGTTTGCACTTGACACTTTTTAATAACGTTATGAAGTTTTTAATTATTTTCACTCTGGATGGATATACAATATCGATAAATTTTGTTGATCTACTAATTTTGTAAATTTACGAATCTTCCTGGAGTGCTGCTATTTACATATGAAACTGATTCCAATTTTTACTCAAATGAGTCGATGGACTAATACAAAAACAAAAAGAATTCTTTATTTGCTTGCATTATTTGCATATTTCAATTAATTCAATCAAAACAAACTATCACGTCTAACTTGAGAATGGTTTTGGCAAAGTTCATCTTCTGCTGCCCCAAAATTGAACCGTCATGGAGTATGTGTATAGTTTATTGTATTAATTTTCAAATGCAAAAAAACACCTACAGATCTTTATACAATGCTTCATACGCTTTCTCTTGCTTTTTCTTCTCAATTCTGTTTAGGGGAAGCAGTTATTTGTTTTCAAAATAGCCCATTGATTGATATCACAGTATAATAATATAAAAACTATACGTGGGTAATCAGGTCTGTTTAAGCAATTTATTTCTCGACTCATAGTCAATGCTGTTATTTTTGAACTTTTATTTTGTATTTTATTTTTCATATGAAGAATTTAAACTACAACTTTTATTCAATTTTATTTATCTTTGTAAGGATAAAAATGTTAAAGGCTTCCATGTTTAAGAGCTTTGGCTAAAAACAAACCATATTCATTTACAGATGACAGTCTTTCACATTTTGTTTTTCCAACTTTTCGCGGCATTCAGCTTCTCCAGTTCAAGTCATGTCCAGTTTTCCTGCCTTTATCACTATATCGCATTCATCTTCTTCATGTATTTTTCAAACTTAACTATATTCAGTTAGCTCCGATTTAATGGATTTTGACCTTAGATTTATGTGTTGTTAATACAGATCAAAATTATTCTTTAGTAATATGATATTCATACCATCAGCTTTTTACAGGCTTAGCCTGCTTTGAGCTGAGAATTTCTTATTTAGTATGCATGATTCGTTCTACAGTGGACTGCGTGATTTGACTATGGGACCATGTTACAAAAAGTAGTATTTGTGATCACTTATGATTTTACAAAAAAATCAGATTAAGAAGGAAACTTTATCTCCGTAGGTTGCAATACTGCTTTTTTTGAGATTAAAATTAATTTCAACTTACGACAAACTGCATGAAAAAAAAAAAATCTTCACAAGTCATTACATTATCCTTATACGTTATAATTCCTATCATTTGTGGACAAACTGATTGTCTGCTGCTGTGTAGTTTCCAATTTTGACATCTTTGGATGTACTGACTGTATTGGTTTACACACACAGGCACGTACACATGCATGCGTGTGTGTATGTTCTAAACACAAGGTTGTGACAAATTTATTTATTCAATCTCTTTCTTTAACCACGGTTCAAATTAAAAATATATCATAGAAAGCTTTTGAATAACTTCCCCTCTATAGACTTATTTTACAATTATACCTTCCCTTTATAGAATTGTATCTTTGGCTTTAACGTTTCTTTGTAATTTTAGTGTCTAAACCATGGAGAAGACATGATGTCATGGCACTCCAAAACGTTATACAGCTTTATACTTTCTCATTGTTAATAGTGTTACGTTTTTAAAAATTTCAAAAGTTACTTCTTTTTTCTTGACTTTGCCTTTCATAGTGCTATATTCTTTCCGCTTTGACCTTTTATTAATTATTTTCGTATGTAGTATTAACTGTTACCTGATGACTTTTATGTTTTATTTTTTTTCCCATTTCCATGAATGGTTGCTATAGTATATTAATGTAAATAGATATTTCATCTCCTTTTTTGACTTCTCAACTACTAATGAAAAATCGTTAGTGATTGACATTAGTTGGCAGAAGAATGATACTGATATTACCATCATCTATGGTTGTTGACAAATGATAGTGTTATTTGCGTTGGAACATTTATGATATAGGACCATGTTAATTTTTTAAATTAATCTGGGAATTCTCCTGTGCAATAAATAAAAATATATTTGTATGAACCTTGGCGGAAATGGAGTAACTTGCCATATATTTGCATCATAAAGTTTTTTCATCGGTAGTACATTCAGTATAAACAATTGCATTTGTGGTTGCAGTTAATAAAAGGAAATGTTTTCAAAATTTGATTTTTGATTGGCAGTGAAGCAAATTGATTGCTATTTGTTTACATTGCTCTGTAATGTAGTTTTATGATTGTGCATAATAACTTAGGAAGAAAGTGTGGCAGCTGTTTGTTAAATATGTTAATATTTTTGGACACTCAGACAGGTACCCCTTTCTCTATCCATCTATTTTAATTTCTGGTCTCTGCATGCAGACGTTGGTCAAAAACCAAAATGTTAGTTCATTATGATAGAAATTTGATGTGTAATAAAAACGATGTGCAATAAAGTAAACAATTTTGCTACAATTTCCCACCCTGGCTATTGTTGTTCATTGAAAAAAGAATGAAAAGTGTGTTCAGCTGCCAAGCAATTTTGAGCAAAATATTCCTTCTACAACCTGTTCGGCTAATATTTTAATCAACTACTGCGAAAGTTAATATTCCAAATTTGAACTTCTGATCCATATAGAATCAGCATATCTATTCTCATGATCCATGCTGATAATGCGTTTAACATAGCAAGATCACTAAATCATTACATTTCAAAATGAATTTTTTATTATTATGTTAAGCAATATCAAAACTGACATAAGACATCTGGCTTGGTCCAAGGTTTCATTTGAGGTCTACATCGGGTGAACATAATTATCCTATAATCATGCCTGCAAACTGTTGTATTTTTTTTCTTATGACATCCGTCATATTTGCTTTCATATGGTTGTATTAGGTCCGCAAATGGTTGAATACGGATTTAGATAGTACTATATTCATATCCGTATCTGATATCATTTTCGGATATTCGTGTCCATGGATGCAGATGGATATCGGATATTCTTCAACCAACTCACAACTCGTAAACCTAAACAATTAAATAAAAAAAAGTTGGTTCAGTGTACAGTACTGAAAATTTTAAAAATAATAAATTTGCTATCAAAAATAATTTAAGCATCGAATATTGATTTTTATACGCGTGTTTTTTTGATCTATATAAGATAGTAAGTGAATCATTTTATGTACTAAAATACACAAACAACTATAATCTTGATAAAAATCGGATGGATAATTATTGGATGCGGATATGGTCATGCATGCTGAAATTGCTTCATGGCCTAATCTAAGTGTAATAGATATTATAACAGGAGGTACAGGTAATGATCATGTCTTAAACCATCTTCCAAAATATTAACTTTAATTTTTCACCTCATAAATTGTAGTTGGAATTAACAACTCTTCGACAGTTGTTGCAACTGACACGGCAGCATTTGCAAGCGTATTTGAATCCTACTCACTCCGTAGTGCAAAGGTGTGAATTCTACAAACAACTACGCTCTTTCACCTATATGTTACTAACAATTTCCATATAACTACTCAACACGCACAAACCATTAATTGTCCGCTATAATGTCAATTCATCCAGTTACTGATAAATAACCACACTCAGTAATATCATTGAAATTCACTATGCCAGAAACAAACAAGCGACCTCAAGTTCATTATATAGATACATTGTACTTTTAGACCATATACCTATATGAGTTGCATATCCAAATTTTATGAGCAACTCAAATTTCATGTCCACTAATTCACTCTGATGGCAAAATCAAGTTACAGTTTCAAGTTTCAAAAGATTCGTGTTTCAATCACATATTTTACTTAAAAGTCCAAAGCAAGAAAGGAAATCTACCATAGATTAAAACATTAATGACTTTTTATCTGGTACCCATTTTTACTGTGCCTATTAATAGAGTTTAAAAAAAATTAGTTATAAACAAAAAAACAAGATATCCACCCACTAATTTGTTTCATTCAACTTATTACACAACAAACAGCTGTAATAACTGTTCATTGTACTATCTGCGTTCTAAACGGTTTACTGCGACAATTGTTACTTGCACTTTCTATTTATTATACTACGAATATACTTTGTTTTGATGTTACTGCACTATCTCTATATATGATTCAGTGCAGTTTCAATGGTGCAACTATATAAACCTGGCAGTGATACTACGGTGGGACTGCGAAAGAAAAAGCAAGGACACGATGGCAGGGAAAATTATACAGGCTTGCAACTTAGGCTCTTCAACTGCTTTCACATAAAAGTTAGGCGCACTCACCTTCAGGCAATGGAAAACCAACCCTGAAATCAAATATTATTCATTGGGTTAAAATGGATAATCTATTCAGTGAACAATAATCAAAAAAATTTAGTTCAAACCTATCAAAAGCTTTGTTCCTATCTGCATCAAAAGTTTAAAACATTAATGCTACTTTGACTTTAATATGCTACAACTCAAAATGATTTTATCATTGTGTTCTTAAATAACCACATGCTTTTTATTTGTAATTTTTTCTACCTATTTTAGACGCCATAGCTGCGTAAAATGTATGGGGATGAACTTAACCATCTAATTATAATTTGGTTTGCTGGGTTGTGTTCTGTACTTGGATTTTTTTTGTACGAATGAAAACGGAATATATGCTGATATCATTAGCCTTGCTATCTCCTACTTTCCACAATAACTATCCACGTGCTTATATGGTTCCCTGCAGCGAATGTTTTCTTTTCTCGAAACGTCTATAAGTTGCGTGTAATCCTGACATGGAACGTGCAAAAATTTTAGTACCTGCCACCTAAAAGCCGTGTGTGATTTTATTCAAGTTTTTCTACATTCAAAAACCTCTTCATCGCATATAAGTAATACTGGGTATACAGCCATCGTGTTATTCATCACAACAAGATTTTCAAAATAATCTGGGTGCGTAGCACGGATTCGCACTCGGGTCATGATTATTCAATTATTATTTCCCCTTAGTATCTGAATTGCTGGGGGGTTACTACTCACTTTACTCCCTTTTGATTTCTTGCCCTGTTTTTAATTTGGTTGACCATGTCTGACCATGTAGGATTCATAGTAACTTCGTAGTTTGGGGTTGCTTTGAACTCAAAATCAATGTCCTCATTTCTACTACTTCTTGATTAACCGATTCTAGTGACTGTACTGTTTTCCTTCCTTGTTGCTTCATCTAGGCTCTCTTTATTCATGTTTTACAAAGATGTACAAATTCCTTCATTGCTCACTTTTACATGTTCCCCTTTAATTGCTTTTTGTTGCAAAGAATCTCCATTATCCTTAGGTGCATAAGTCTCTATTTCTATAACTTCCTCTGTTGAAGCCTCTACATTAACCACACACCAGCGAGATTATCAGGCAACGCTCCTCTATTGGATGTGTTTAGAAAATTATCAGAGTGATCGTAGTGATTCTCTACTTTTTAAATTGTAGCTTTCTTGTATTTGTATTTGAGCATTGCTGAACATTTGCTTCCAAATCATTAGTTTTTTTTCACAATCTTCCTATTTCTCAAACTTAATTAGACAGAAGCCATTATCCTACGAAAAATCAAAAACTCACCATATGTTTCCAAATACTTAAAACGTTTGCCCTAAAATAATGATAACAGGGGTTTGAATCCGTAACATATAAAGCTATCTCATTCTTCCGCTTCTCTTTAGCCTTGTCAACAATTTGGATATTCATTTTAACGCATCATAGATTATTAAATAATTACGGCAGGCGGAAAATACGTAATCGGTAAATAGGTAGACAACAACAATCTCGTTCCACGTCTTTGGAGTCTTTACTTTTGAAGGATTATTTTGACTTTTAATTGGACTAGCCATCATCTAAGAGCTTCTGCCACCTTTGGATAATGAAGGCTCTCTATTGTACATTTTGGGAATAAATCTCCTGCATTCCTTACGCGGCCTCCCCTCTATTACTTGCACTTCCGCCTTAAACTGCTGCTTTCGAGACCTACGTGAAACTACCTTCGTGAAGCCTACGTCATCATTAATATCTTATGGAATTTTTGCCTCTGCAGAACCCACATTCAAATGTCCTAGATCTGGGGAAGACGAGTTAATCCCTAGCCGCCATGTTTATAATTATATATTTTATTATTTGTTAGTTAATAATTTACCAATGAATATAATTGTGGTATGAGAAATAGTAAATTTTTAAACATATCTTAATTAAATAAAATGGTATTAGTGAGAATAAGAAGATGCAGCTTTAGCAGCAACACACAATTTATGCATGATCTATAAACTCAAATATTTCACCAACCGCAAACGTTTGAAGATCAAGTGGTGGAACTTTTGATTCACATACATGCTTTCATTTACAAAATAATATTGCACCCTTTTATGCTTTTAGTTTAAAATATTTGAAGAAAAGTATTTTATAAATTTTATAGATAATAGGCATAATTTAGTTAATTTAAAACATTGACAACATTTTATTTATATTTTGATTTCATAATTCTATGGTTGATAATATTACAAATGAATGTTATCATATAATTTCCATCTTCCACATTAAGTTAATTAATAGTGAATGAATGAATATTCCCGTCAATAGTAATTAACTCATTTGATTAGAATTAAAGAGGATTAATTCTAAAACTAATAAATGGTTCTTGAATTCAAATTGGAATCAAATATAAAATAATAAATATATTTATCAAAATTTACTCTATCGCATGTAACAATAAATGTACGTTAATACTCACATGGTCCCTAGTTTAATGTTGATTAGTTTTGGAAGACTGATCCTTAAATATTAATAATTATTTCGAATTGAAAGGATTAGTGTCATTTATTCCACGTTTTAAATTATGATAAATATATACATCATTTTAAGTTGAACTAGAATTAAGTACAATTAATTACTTTTCTTAACTCTCTATATTCAATTTCATAATTTGAATTATAGTTATATCAAATGATATTATCATGCAACTGATAAAAGGAATTAATTTCTAATAATTTAATTTAAAAATTAACTATCATTCTAACTGCATCAACAACCCATTTGAGAATATAATGTAAAATGAAGTACACATCATCAAATAGTGTTTTTGTTTAAAAATTGTTTCAATGCTAATGTTAATTTAATTGTGAAGTTCAGTTGGTCAAAAATAAAGTAGAAAAATGTAATGTCTAGTTTTGAATATTATCCTTCATAACGTGAAGAGTGGTGGGGACTTGCGATTGTTGCAATTCTTATAAATTACAATATTAATTGTACAATTACTTTGCTTACAAACATTTGCATTGGAGAACTTTTTTCCATTTTTAAGTATTTCCTATTTTTCTATAGAATTAAATTCACATTGTATAGCTGTTTTCTACATGTGGATGGCACTTCACATTACAACTTCTTTACATTGAAGATGCTCTTAGTAATGTAATGCTTCCAAACTAGAAATAACTCATAGTTGATGCTAGTTTACTGTATAAAGCCACTGCCCCATAATAATGTTAGTTGTAGTTTGTGCGTTTTAAAATTATTTAGGCATGTTATTATCGAAGGTTGTCGATGTATTAAAGAAAAAATCAATCTAGAAAGGTACAATTCAAAAACCTATGTTTCACATTGTGCTCTTCATATTGGAAAATGATAAAGTGACACATCAATTAGAACCCCTTGAATTATCAAATTGGAATATATCATGTATCCTTTTTTTGCGTCTTTCCAAGGCATGTTGCATGAGATTTTTTTAATATACGCAATTTCTAGTAATGTAAGAACATGTTCTGACCTTGATATGACTACGATCTTGCATAAAAACATGTTCCGACAAAAAATCATAGAGATGGAGTTATAGGCATATGATAGAGTCGTTATCGCCAAAACCAAGATAATAGTAGAAATGTTTCTAGACTTATGGTTACATACAGAAAAAATGAAGGGATGATGGTGATGTTTAGATCTGATACGGGTGATTAGATCACGAAGAAATCAAGGTGTGTGGATCTCAATGAGTCAATATTTAATTTTGTATCACACAGTAAGTTAGTTAGTGTCAACCAAACAGCGATGGTGTGCTCGCATATCAAATGATAGAATGTATGGGATGTGTAAGAACCTGCACTTCCAAACATGCTGATTCAACGTCTAAAGGCGACATTCATGCTCGTGTCATGCAAAGAAGTATCGATAGTTATGTTTTGATGGTTTTATGGTACGAAGATAAATATAAATTTTAAAGTCTACACTTTTTGATCTCACAGCGGAAGGAACAAAGTATAAATAGCTAAAATAACCAAATCATCTCATTTTAAAAACAATAGTGACCTATATAGGAAATAAAATGAATGATATTATCCAACTTGAAATATGATAAGTAATTGACTGACAAATGTAACAAGATTCATAAGGAATGACTATCGATTATGTAACTTTAGATGGCATGATCACCACATTCACATATCTTACTCTCTCTTATGTCACCACCATACCTTCCTATTAACCTGTAAGTATGTACAAAGAGGGGGAAATAGAAGGGGAAAAACATAGTCCGTCGAGTAAGAAATATCAGTAGTGGTATGATGCTAATAGATAGATAAATTGTCATTTATAATCTATCCAACTTAATGGTGTTTATTTGCAGGTGTGCACATCTACCAAATTAGTCTGCCGATCAAGTATAGGGTGACAACCTATAATCCTCTAAAATTTGATAATATCCTATGTGGATTCCCACCTAAAGGTTGAACATCCAAAATCTAGATAAACTTGATAATACATTGAGCATACAGTCTCAATGGTAAACCACCTATACAATATATTACATCAAGTATGTAGTCTCAATAATATACCACATAAATATACATTAATAAACAATTTTAACGGTAAATCTCCTAAGGCCACACATCAAGTATACAATTTTGATGATAAGTTGCCAATTGAAGCATCGATCATATAATCTTGATGGTAGACGTGTCTTATGCTCCATATCATTAAACCAATGACATATAAGGATCGAACAACATATCATTTCTCCATAGGTACATCACATAAACAACGCAAACCCTACTAATATGGATGTCTCCATTCTTTCAATGTTTCACATACTTAAATGTGCAACCGTGACATTAACAATAATAAATAGAGCAATTAAGTGTGATACAAATGTACGTCCACGTTAAGTATCACATTATACAACATCGTAATGCTACCTAAGCTCCAAAACGTAAATAAAGAGGGAAACAAGTCCACAATACCTCCCTACTTAGCCTATACCAGGTCTGGGTTTAACTTGACCTAAGGTAGGTTTCTAGTTGACAAGTTGCCTATAGCAGACAACTGCCTTTTTTTCCAGTCGACTGGAACATCATTTTCAATCGACTCTAACTCCGCTCCTTCTCTACGTGTTTTTGCCTTTTAACCAGTCGATTGGAACTTTCCTTCAATCGATTCCTCGTTTGTAGCATGCGTTTCAATGCTCCAAACTTAATCGTTTCAACCATTTTTGTTTGTTATTTCATCAACCTTATTTTCAAACTTTAAATATAGTGTATAATCCATTGTAGATTCATTCTATTATTCATTCATACTACCGACACCATAACATGCCCTTAAGATTATTAATTCATTAAGTTTGACTATAATCCATTTTTAATTTAAATATTAATATTGAATCATATAAACTCCCTATGATTGATATATTATTCACGATGTTGATCTATATTCATCTCTAATGGTTATAATAATTTTATCAATCATTTCTACAAAACCTAGGATAAGTTGTTCATATGTCAAATTAATCCAAATTAATCCTCCCCTCAATTATATCTATGGTAGTCCGGGGTTTCCAATTTATCCAATTGATGCAATTTATCAACTTAAAACACCAAATCAATTTTTAAATCATATTTCAAAAACTAAATTGATGTATAAAACAAATTTAATGCATATGTAACAACATGATCATTTCGTAGGTAATTTCACTCACCTCCATTCGCTGCTTTGTTGATTTTTGGTACAAATATTTAATTTCCCTTCTTTCAGTTGATTTGATTTTAACGCTTGTCTTCCTCTATTTGGTTTGCTAATGTTTGGATTAGACTCCCTTTTTTCCTTATTGATTTTCTATTTTATTTGGAGAATTTTGGTTCAATATTGAAGAAGAAAGTGAAAAAGAATAGAGCTTTTAGGTTTAGGGTTGAGTAGCGACTATAAAATGAAGAAGAATTGGTTTTGGTTGAGTTTTCCAAATTCCATTCACCCAAACTCATTCTTTTTTATTCTCTAGCCATCGCTCAACTATAAACCTAAAACTCCATTCTTTTTCTCCGTTTTCAATTCTAAATCAAAATTCTTCAAATAATATAGCAAATCAAATAGAAAAAAGACAATCTAGTCCCAGCCAAATCAAATCAAAGAAGGAAATTTGGAGCTTTCTACCCAAAATCTACAAAGCAATGAACTAAGGTGAGTATGTCTAAAAAATGGTTATGTTGTTATGTGCATATTAAATTTCCTCTGTGAATCTATTTAGACTTTTCGATATGATTTAAAAGTTGATTTGATGCTTTAAGTTGATAATTTGCATGAACTTGATAAATGGAAAAACCCTAGACTATCATTTTAATAATGAAATATATACAAATTGGGAGAGGTTTAATTGAGATCAATTTGACAAACGTATAATATATCATAAATTTGAAAAAATGATTGATAAAATAATACTATAACCATTTGGATGAATATAGGTCAACTTTGTGAATATTTAAATCAAAAGGCAGTTTATATGATTGAACATTAATATTTATGCTGGAAATGGATTAATAATATTTAGAGCATATTATATGATGTTAGTAAGTATAAGTAAGTAATAAAATGAGTATATATTGAATTCTACTTTGTATTTAAAGCATAAAAATAAGATAGGATGAAATAGTAACAAATATGGTTGAAATAACGAAGTTTGGAGTGTTGGAACATATGCTACAGGGAGGAGTCAACTGGAGAAAAATTCCAATTGATTGATGAGAAGGCAGAAATAAGATAAAGAAGGAGCGAAGTTCGAGTCGACTGGAAATGACGTTCCAATCGATTGAAAAAGTAGGTGGTTGCCTGCTACAAGCAACCAGTCATTTGGAAAAAGTTCTAGTCGACTGGTAAGGTTTTCCATTCGAATGGAAACCTGCATCAGGCTAGGTTGAACTTGGACCTAGTGCAGGCCAAACAGGGGTGTCTAAGAGATTTTTTTTCCGCTTTGTTTATATTGTAAAGTTCATGTAGTAGTACGATATTGTATGATGTGACACTCAATGCGGGCATGCGATTGTGTCACAATTAGTTGCTCTTATTGTTATTGCAGCACAGTTCACTGAACTGTTGAGAGAATGGAGATATCCATTTTAATAGGATTTATGTTGTTTGATCGATGTACTTACAGCGGAGAGATTTGTTGTTCGATCGTTGTAAACTATAAGTTGAATGATGTGGAGTGTAGGATACATCTACCGTCGAGATTATATACTTGATGCTTAGATAGGCAGTTTACCATTAAGATTGTACACTCGGTGTATGGCCTTGGGAAGTTTAACATTAAGATTGTGTATTCGATCTATAGTTAGGTGGTGTGCCATCAAGACTATATGCTTAATGTAATATATTATATTGGTGGTTTACATCAAGATTATATACTCATTTTATTGTTAGATTTACACAATTTCTGGATGTTCAACCTTTGGGTTGAAATCAACGTGGGCTATTATCAGATAGGTGAATTATAAGTGTTACATGTACTTGATCAACTAGCTAATTTGTTAGATGTTAGTGCATATGTGCACATAAACACCATTAGCTTTTGTAGATTATAAATGATAATTTATTGTCTTGTTAGCACCATACCACTAGTGATATTTCTTACTCATGAAACTATATTTGACCCCTTCCATTTTTCTCTCTTTATACCTACTTACATGCTGAGAGAATAGCAAGGTGGTGTGACAAAATATACGTGAAGGTGGTGCCATGCGTTTTGGAGTCACTTTATTTATTCTTATTCCATATGTATCTTATTAAAATTTTCAGTCAGTTACTTATCATATTTCTAATTGGATATTATCAAGAACTTTATTTAGTTGTTTCTTGTATCAGTCACTATTGTTTTAAATGGAGATAATTTTGCTATTTATACTTTGTTCATTCCGATGTGAGATATGAAAGTATAGATTGTTTAATATTTATATTTATCCCTCTATCATATAAACCCAAAACCCAATGATCTGTACTTATTAGCATGATGTGAGCTCAAAAGTCCCATTTAGGCGTTAAATTAGTGTGTCTAGAAGTGTGGGTTGTTAATAGACAAGTGTGGGTTGTTACTAGACAAGTGTGGGTTGTTACGAGATAGTGATCATAATTGGTAAAAGAAATAAAAAACCAAACTCAAAGATGATAACTATAAATAGGTTAATGGGCCTTATTTGATGAATTATAGTCGAAGATAATGAGTTACAAATAATTGTTACTCATTCTCAATGGTTGGCGATTGCTCTTCTTGTAGAAAACTAGGTTATAGTTTGCACTATCAAATGTGTTGAATGCATATAATGAAGGCAATCATTACTTAAAGATTCGTAATTTTTATGTGTAATTTATGTATTTGTTGTTTTTAACAAACTGATAGTCGATAAAACCGACCAATAGGAAAGTTAGCCTACTGTAGGCATGTAGGCCAAATAGTGTAAAGCCAAAAAACAAGAAACATGTCTTTAACATATCTCCTTAAATATCTCCAATGATTTCTACTTTGTTCTCTCCACAAATGTCTACTTAAATATCTCTAATTCTAAAAATTTCTTAAAATATTATCATTTTATTTTCAACTAAAATTATTGGAAAACTACATCAAATTTTAAATTGTGTGATCGAACAGTTTGTTATTCACCGTTATGCTATTTAACTAGTGCATAACTAGATGAAGGTAGCTCGACCTAAATCGGAAAATCTTATATTGTGTGGTTTATGTATTATTCTTAGGAAAATAATAAAATTAATCAATTATGACATATGTATGTATGTATGTGTATGTATACGTATATACATACGTAAATACATACATATATACTATTAGTTGGGTTATTAACCAAGCATAAATCAAGAGAAGATAGTGCGTCGAGACGAAATGTAACAACCCGCCTATTTAACGATTACATATTTAAATGTTTGATTTAAATATGGCGTCGTTATTCGGATTTGGGGTCCGAAATGTCACTTTTTGCAAACGGTCGAATTGGAGCTCAAGACCACTTCCATTGAGTTCAAAATTTCGTTTGCAATCTTTTTAAATATAAGCTTCGATATGTTTGGAGTAAGTCGTAATTGGCTACCTTTTCTAGTTGGGTTTTGGGTTTGGGTTCAGCCCACTAGCTAACTAAACCCACTTAACCCCTCTACTTCAGCCATCTCCTCTCCATTCACTCTCATTTCATTTCATTTCTTAAGTTAAAACTGAAATGGGGGAAGAGAAAAAGAATCAGGAAATTCCAAGCCCTAGTTTCCTTTGCAAAGCTTGAATCCTTGCTCCAAAATCAAGTAGAACCCATTGGTAAGCCTCCTCTTCATCTTCTCTATCTCTTTCTCTCTTCAATCTCAGAAATTCCTAAACCTAAATTTAGGAAATACTTGTTTTGATCTTAGATTGAAGCTTGTTGAGTTGAAGTGGAGATTGGTTGATCTTCTCCTTGCAATTGTGCTTCTTCAACTTTGATTTTGTGTAAAAAGGTGAGTTTTTAACTCACATCTACCTCTCTTGCTATCATTGATGTTGGGTATGATTTCCTAACAAATATTCATGTGCTATTGCTTTGATTTGAAAAAGATTTGGAATTCATTTGATAAGGGCAAGAGTGCTGGAAAACAGCCTTCGGTCGACCGAGCGCAAGCTCCGGTCGACCGACCTGCTTCCAGACCACTTCTTTGCTTCTGTTTTGGGTGCAGGAAATTGGCTTCGGCTGACCGACCGAGGAAGTCCGGTCGACCGACCTGCTTTCCGAGAGTTTTTATGAACAGTGTCCGATCGACCGAGCCCTGTAGGCGGCCGACCGACCTGCTGCTGTTTTGCCTGTTTTTGATCGTTTTGATAGATTTTCCAAACCTTATCGATTCAAGTTGGTTTTTAATGGTTGTTATTGCATCTTTGGCTTTGATAACTTGCTTTTGACTTCATTCACGATTTTAATAAATAATCCCTCTAAATCGTATTAAAAGCTCCCTTCTCCGCTTTATAAATTTCTATTTAAACACACACGATTTTGCACTTCGAACGAAGTGGAAAGGTGATTAAATGGTTAGGTAAAACATGGACCATGAATCCGCGCGTTCACCTTTCCGATTAATCCCCGACCTATTCGATTGATTGTTTTGACCCTTGTGTCTGGTTTACCGATGAGATGAGGTGAACTTTGTAATGCTTTGAGTGTGAAAATGACTAATGGATAGTAAACCGTTTAGTGCGAACGAGTGGTTATGGGACGCACGTTAACACTTTTCGGGTTCCTCTTCGAGAGTTGTGACACATTCCGCCAGTTAGTGGTGTCCAGTACTGCGTCTCTGACCTTCACCACTACGGTTTGTTGCCCTATAAAGTATCGCTCCGATGTTGGCCTTATGTGCCGCATGAGTGATATTGGGTTTGTTGCCTTTGGGTATGTTGCCTTCAGGTATGTGGCCTTCGGGTTTGTGCCTTCGGGTGTGTGCCTTCGGGTTTGTTGCCCTATATAGTATCGCTCTGATGTTGGCCTTATGTGCCTCATGGGTGATATTTGAGTTTGGAGCCTTCGGGCTCACGGATCCTTGTTTATACAGTACTGAGCTCGAGCATCTTTTGTTGTTTTGATTGATATGTATATTCCCTAGTGTTTCGCCTTTTGGTGTTGGTCTCTTTGAGCCGCGTGATATGTAGCGATAATCTAGTGGAACTTGTATACCTTTATTGGTATTTGTTATTTGTCTTTTGGCTTGATTTGAGATATGATATCCTTTGTTTATTTGAGTTGCCGATGATATGAGGCTTGTTTTGTTTTGTTCATCTTATGTTAGATGAGTGTGTTATCTCATATAGAGATATTTGTTATATACTATATGATTCTGCAGGTTTATTGTTGTTCAGTTTATTTAACTGATTTGTTATCTAGACTGACCCGTGTATTTTATACTCGGGTCAGACCGAGATGTTTCAGGTTAGGTGCTTTGGACTTAGCCTCTTTTGCTTCCTCATGGACTATTCCGCTAGTTTCTTTTTGTCTTAGCTTTCTTGTAGTCCTTATATGTTGTAACTCTGATATGTATTCTTGTGAACTCGTCTGTATATTGTGGTTTGCTATACCACTTGATATGTATCATTTTGTATACTCTTTTATGTATCTATATATGTGTATGTGATGATTTACTGTTCTGTGATGTATATTACATTTGAGTTGTTATATTCTGTTCTGATAGATCCTATAGCCATTGTAGTCTTGCTTTAAATATTTATTGAATACGTCGAACTGTTTGTGATTCTACTTTTCGACGTGTTTAGTGAATAGCAAAGGTAAGATTACACATGGTCGCTCCTATCCAGCCTTATTCTCCGTATTAGCAGACGGTATTATCTATACAATACTCTTTGCTAACGTGGGTATAGAGGTGGGGCTTCACAGCGTGGTATCAGAGCTGCGTTCAGAACAAAATATGATAAACACAGAACAGAAGCACATATTACGTTACATCAAAGTGTAACAAGTGTTACAGATCTTTGAATCATCGTGCTTTTATTCCCTCCGTGTTTTTGGGGTAGATAGGATTTGGGGAATACGTCTAGGAATATATTTTATTCCGTAGTATTCCGTATTGAAATATCTACCTTGTAGTTAATCTTTATCTTCTTCAACTTTCAGCTTATGGCTGGAAGAGGCAGAGGACGACGCTCGGGTGCTGGGCAATCCAGTGGCTCGCGTCCGGACGGCGTTTATATGTCTGCCGATCAGTTTATGGAGTTGTTTAGGAGCACTCAGCCTCCAGTTCCTGCTCGAGTGTCTCCACCTCGCAAGTCTACCTTTGCACGCTTGTGCAGTGATTTTACTCATCTTTGAGGAAAGCCGTTTAAAGGCTCCGAGTCTGTTCTTGAGACCCAAGCTTGGTTTCGTACGTGCGAACGTATCTTCTCTAGAATGGATATTTCTAATCATGATAGAGTTCTTGTAACTTCTAGCTTATTGTGAGAGCGTGCCCTTGATTGGTACGAGCTTCTTGTAGCCGAAATTGATGAGTCTGCTTTTTCTTGGACTCAGTTTCGGGAACGATTCGAACTCAAGTTCGTTCCTGAATCTGAGAAAGCTTTGTTGTCCCGACGCTTTCTTGAGTTGAAGCAAGGGGAGTCTTCCGTTTCTGAATATGTTGCATCTTTCGAGGCCTTATCTATGTATGGTCTTGAATTCATCAGCACTTCTTATAGGAAGAATCTGAAGTTTGTATCTGGTCTTAGGAAATATCTGAAGAAGTCTTTATTGCTTGAGCTTAAGCTTTCCTTTGAGGAGTTAGTTGATTCTGCACTTCATCTCGAAGCCATTGAGGGGGAGTGTGATAGTAGTGATGATGTTGAGGTTTGCAAGAACCCCAACAAAAAGCAGTCTCCATTGGATGAGCCGGAATTTTTCCCTTCCAAGAAGAAAAAGTCCGTTGAATCTGATTCTCCGTCTCAGTCTGCTGGAACACCTTCCATTCGAAAGTGTTTCAATTGTGGTTCCCCTGATCATATGATTCGAGCTTGTCCTAAGCCTCTCTTCTGCCGCTATTGCAAGAAGGAAGGCCATCGTATTTCCACTTGTCCCATTGCTCTGAATAATTCTCAACCAGGCAAGCCAAGTATAGCAGATGCTCCTGGAGGTTCTTCTCGAGCATAAGGTATGTCTCCATCTATTTTGGTAGGTCTCTATTTTCTTTGTGATTTTGATTCCAATTTGATGGTATCATTTTATTCTTTAATCCCTCATGACGAGGAAAGTGTTGTTTCTCTCATTCTTGTAGTTTGAGAATTTTCTGACATTTTGGTCTTGTCTTAGGGTTATCACCTAAGCAATCTTTTGAGTAGTGTTAAGGTCTTTTTAGCTCGACCTTACCACTGGTTTTCATTTGACTACGAGTTGCGGAAGTTAGCACTCCACTTACCGCATTCCGCACTCGTTGTAATTCTTATAAATGATTTGTTATGTCATTCAGTTTGTTTAGCTCATTTCATCCATTTTATGAATCGAGTATTCTGTGAATATCTCGATGATTCCATTTTGGTATTTATTGATTTTGGATGGAAAATAGCAATTTAAAGAATTTTGCAAATCTTTTTCATAAGATTTATTTATAAGTATAATTGGATTTTTGTTCTTTAAACGAACAAAGAATATTTTTAAAAGTTTTTTAGAAACATGTTTATCATATAGAAGATGATTTTGTGATTGTATTGTCCATTGAGTGCTTTAAGAATTCTGGTCGATGCGCTTGATCAACGTTATCGATAGGAATTTCCTAAACGCTTTGATGAGACAATCAGGCACAGTAAATTGATTTGGAATAAGTAAATTTTCTTGAAAGATTATTACAGAAAGATAATTGTAATTTTGAAAGTCTTAGCTTTTTGGGAAAGAAAATTAATTTAAAAGAACTCTTTCTTTTCGATATCCCTATTCTTGTTATTCCCGTAGGGAACCAATGCTTTATCTTTTGTACCAATGCTAATCGTATTGGTTTGGATGCCGTTCACTTGCAAAAGAGAACGTGCTATCATTTATTCTTCTAAATAGTTATAGCCTATCGAGACTAGATATGCCACTCATGATTTAGTGCTCGCGGCTATCGTTTTCGCTTTTAGAGTTTGGTATCATCGTTTATTTATGGCGGAGAAATTTGTTCTCCACCTCGATCATAAATATTTGGAATATTTATTTTCTCATAAGGAGCTTAATGATGGCTTGAGTTCCTTGCATCTTATGACCTTGATATTCTTTGTATACTCCCGGAAGGGGGATCGTGTTGCCAATGCACTTTGTTGTAAGCAACAAGTGATTGTTTCTTTGTTGATGTCTGAATGGAATGATCTTTTTACCAAGTTCATCGGACGTTTTATTGTGCTTCTTTTAGTTGGGCTTCGGTTCATTGACGTATTGTTTGCATTACGTCGGTGTTCCGAATATTTGAGCTTAGGAATCTAGAGAATCTCTAAGCAAGCAAGTTCGGGCTTATCTTTTCGTGCTCTTTATTGTGAGCTTCTTCTTCGGATATTCTTTTGTGTTGATATGCCTTTTGGTTGTTACTATTTATTTTCTCCTTAAGTATTGCGAGGACGCAATTTCTTTAAGGAGGGAAGATCTGTAACAACCCGCCTATTTAACGATTACATATTTAAATGTTTGATTTAAATATGGCGTCGTTATTCGGATTTTGCGGTCTGAAATGTCACTTTTTGCAAACGGTCGAATTGGAGCTCAAGACCACTTCCATTGAGTTCAAAATTTCGTTTGCAATCTTTTTAAGTATAAGCTTCGATATGTTTGGAGTAAGTCGTAATTGGCTACTTTTTCTAGTTGGGTTTTGGGTTTGGGTTCAGCCCACTAGCTAACTAAACCCACTTAACCCCTCTACTTCAGCCCTCTCCTCTCCATTCACTCTCATTTCATTTCATTTCTTAAGTTAAAACTGAAATGGGGGAAGAGAAAAAGAATTAGAAAATTCCAAGCCCTAGTTTCCTTTGCAAAGCTTGAATCCTTGCTCCAAAATCAAGTAGAAGCCATTGGTAAGCCTCCTCTTCATCTTCTCTATCTCTTTCTCTCTTCAATCTTAGAAATTCCTAAACCTAAATTTAGGAAATACTTGTTTTGATCTTAGATTGAAGCTTGTTGAGTTGAAGTGGAGATTGGTTGATCTTCTCCTTGCAATTGTGCTTCTTCTCCTTTGTTTTTGTGTAAAAAGGTGAGTTTTTAACTCACATCTACCTCTCTTGCTATCATTGATGTTGGGTATGATTTCCTAACAAATATTCATGTGCTATTGCTTTGATTTGAAAAAGATTTGGAGAAGTGCTGGAAAACAGCCTTCGGCCGACCGAGCGCAAGCTCCGGTCGACCGACCTGCTTCCAGACCACTTCTTTGCTTCTGTTTTGGGTGCAGGAAATTGGCTTCGGCTGACCGACCGAGGAAGTCCGGTCGACCGACCTGCTTTCCGAGAGTTTTTATGAACAATGTCCGGTGGACCGAGCCCTGTAGGCGGTTGACCGACCTGCTGCTGTTTTGCCTGTTTTGCCTGTTTTTGATCGTTTTGATAGATTTTCCAAACCTTATCGATTCAAGTTGGTTTTTAATGGTTGTTATTGCATCTTTGGCTTTGATAACTTGCTTTTGACTTCATTCACGATTTTAATAAATAATCCCTCTAAATCGTATTAAAAGCTCCCTTCTCCGCTTTATAAATTTCTATTTAAACACACACAATTTTGCACTTCGAACGAAGTGGAAAGGTGATTAAATGGTTAGGTAAAACACGGACCATGAATCCGCGAATTCACCCTTCCGATTAATCCCCGACCTATTCGATTGATTGTTTTGACCCTTGTGTCTGGTTTACCGATGAGATGAGGTGAACTTTGTAATGCTTTGAGTGTGAAAATGACTAATGGATAGTAAACCGTTTAGTGCGAACGAGTGGTTATGGGACGCACGTTAACACTTTTCGGGTTCCTCTTCGAGAGTTGTGACACATTCCGCCAGTTAGTGGTGTCCAGTACTGCGTCTTTGACCTTCACCACTACGGTTTGTTGCCCTATAAAGTATCGCTCCGATGTTGGCCTTATGTGCCGCATGAGTGATATTGGGTTTGTTGCCTTTGGGTATGTTGCCTTCAGGTATGTGGCCTTCGGGTTTGTGCCTTCGGGTGTGTGCCTTCGGGTTTGTTGCCCTATATAGTATCGCTCTGATGTTGGCCTTATGTGCCTCATGAGTGATATTTGGGTTTGGAGCCTTCGGGCTCACGGATCCTTGTTTATACGGTACTGAGCTCGAGCATCTTTTGTTGTTTTGATTGATATGTATATTCCCTAGTGTTTCGCCTTTCGGTGTTGGTCTCTTTGAGCCGCCTGATATGTAGCGATAATCTAGTGGAACTTGTATACCTTTATTGGTATTTGTTATTTGTCTTTTGGCTTGATTTGGGATATGATATCCTTTGTTTATTTGAGTTGCCGATGATATGAGGCTTGTTTTGTTTTGTTCATCTTATGTTAGATGAGTGTGTTATCTCATATAGAGATATTTGTTATATACTATATGATTCTGCAGGTTTATTGTTGTTCAGTTTATTTAACTGATTTGTTATCTAGACTGACCCGTGTATTTTATACTCGGGTCAGACCGAGATGTTTCAGGTTAGGTGTTTTGGACTTAGCCTCTTTTGCTTCCGCATGGACTATTCCGCTAGTTTCTTTTTGTCTTAGCTTTCTTGTAGTCCTTATATGTGGTAACTCTGATATGTATTCTTGTGAACTCGTCTGTATATTGTGGTTTGCTTTACCACTTGATATGTATCATTTTGTATACTCTTTTATGTATCTATATATGTGTATGTGATGATTTACTGTTCTGTGATGTATATTACATTTGAGTTGTTATATTCTGTTCTGATAGATCCTATAGCCATTGTAGTCTTGCTTTAAATATTTATTGAATACGTCGAACTGTTTGTGATTCTACTTTTCGATGTGTTTAGTGAATAGCAAAGGTAAGATTACACATGGTCGCTCCTATCCAGCCTTATTCTCCGTATTAGCAGACGGTATTATCTATACAATACTCTTTGCTAACGTGGGTATAGAGGTGGGGCGTCACACGAAATGACTTGAAACCTAGAAGGCAAGCTCATATAGGCTATAGAAATAAGTCAAGAAAAGTTTGACTAATATGTAGCTAAGTCCAAAAATCGGCACCGAGTTATAGCCATAACTCGGTACCGAATTATGGTGCTTCATAGTTAGGAACTCCAACTTTGCACAAGCTATTGTCTAACTATTATATGCAAGCCTAAGAAATTACATAAAGTCCCAGGTAACTTATCTCAGGAATTGAAGAGTTAGCTCCAGTAAACTGCAGAACAAACCAAGTCATGGAGGAATGATCATCAAAACAAGCCACTGGACCATGAAAACAAAAGGGCACCTTAAAATGAAGTATGAAGTACGATCCAAGAGGGATCACTGAGTTTTCCCCTAAGGGGATAACTCGGTACAGAGTTATAGGGATAACTCAGTACCGAGTTATCACTTCAACTTATGGTACTTCTAACTTTTCAGACAATCTTGGACTGATGTCTAGAACTCTTGATAGTGGGCTTTTGATCCAGCATGGTTGCTATACCTATAAATACAAACCATAAAGTAACCAAGAAAGGATATGGTTTCTACCATCACTACGCGGAAGCTTTGTCTCTTCTTCATCTCCTTCCTCTACACAATAGTCACCACGACAGCTACTTTAGGCAATTCTAAAACTTAGAATTGGTTTAATCCCTGCACTTATGACTCATTCTCTCTCAAACCCTTTGTAATCTTAAGCAAACTCTATCAAATCTATAAGCAACAAAGCTATAAATTGGATATAGGCCAAAGAACGTCGAACCACTATAAAATCTTATGTCACTCTTTCTTATTACGGTTTATTTTCCTTTACTGTTACTATTATCTACTAGATATAGATCTTACATGTTTCATATAACTTAATCTTTAGGTGTTGATCCATTTTTGGCATTAACATTTTAGTGTTTTCACCGACAAAATATGAATCCAGACTTAGATCTAGCTTGTTATTTTGGATCAGAAGGGATCCAACGGTTAGATCTAGGGAATTTTCTTTAAGGATTTATAGGCTTACCATTGGAGATCGATGACACCTAGAAAATAGAGAACTGCTTCTGGAAGATTCACAAGAGCAATGTAGGATCGATTTCACCCTAGAGGGGGGGGGGGTGAATAGGGTGATACTGATAATTATAAAAATTAATTGTGGAAGCTTATAAAATTATTTCAACACAGATATATCAAAATTATAGCAGCACAGATAATAGCAGAATAAATGCAGAAATAGAACGACATAGAATTTACGCAGCTTCGGCAAAACCCTGCCTACGTGCTGCCCCTAAGGTTTTACTAGAAATTAAGTAGTCACACGCTTACACACGTAAACTCACGACACCCGCTACTGGCTAACCTAACTCTACGCTCAAAACCCTGCCACAACTCAACCACTGAGTTGCGAATTCTCAAACTAAGCCACGTAGTTTGTCCCCTAGTCTCATGACTAGCAATTACAAGAGTTTAAGAAAAATACAATTTTAAAAACAATTTAAAATAAAAACCCTATTTGGAATATATACTAGAGCCCAAAAACAATATAGCCGGCCCAACAACATAGTGTAAATAGATTTTTCCCTTTTTCTCTTTTACGTTGTTCGACCGGTCCTTTGAGAAAAATGGCCTCATCCTTTTTAGTTCGTTCCTCAATAACTAGGGCTTTCTAAAATTGAAGGCACGGACTATTGTTCGATCAGAAGGGTTATTCTCGTGATTATTTTGATGATCGATTGTAGATCTCTTTGCTTTGTACAAGGATGCCCCAATTTTTGATTGAGTTCAACTACTGACTTCGGTATGTAATTTATGCTTTTTGCTTCTTCTGATTTGCTTGCTTGAACTCGATCGATGATTTGAGTTGAATGATTATTCTTTGTTTAGCTTGAACTCGATTTATTATTCAGCCGATGATGATTATGGGTTTTTATATAGATTCGATCTCCTTATTTTTCGTTCGTCTGATAGTTGTTTGATTTTGTCAATACTGTGCTTCGGCCATTCGATTATGTTTGGATGTTGATGATTTCTCTGACTTTATCAATTTCGTATAATTTGATACTTGATACTCATGTTCCTGATTCAAGATTTGGTCAATTGACTTGGCCACCACGGTTTCAGTTTGAAACTGTTACATTCGATTTTATTTGACGATGTTGATTTCGTTTATGACTTCGGCTTGATATTGTGATAATGTTTGACTTCGGCTCTGACTCGTTTAGTTTCAAATTCCCGATGCAAGCTTTCTTTCTTTCGCTTGTACCTGGCTTGACATGGATTTTTTCGACTTCTACTTGTATTTCTTCTTGACTTCGGCCTTATACATTTGTTTGCATATCTGTGCACATTGTGGCCTTGGTCCAAGAGCTTCTCTTGTGACATATCTGATTTCGGTTACATGATATTGTTTTTAAACCTGTTGTTAGTGCAATTTCGTTTACTGCTAGTTCATTGTGTACATTGTGTTGTCTGGTCTTCACTATTGACTGTTGAGCTTGCACCAGTCTCTGATGATGTTGTGTTCATTGTAGTTTCATTTTTTTTGTGCATTATATTTTCTGACATGTGCTTCAAGTCAATTGCTTTCAAATTCATCAAACAACTGCCCACTGCTATTACTTGCATTTACTGCACATCTTCTTCATACAAAACCATCAACTTGCCTTTCCAGTACTGTCACCTGGCCATCTTACTGTTCACTTCTAGTTGCTGTGTGGTCTTGAGTCATATCCCTATTCCCTACTGTTGTAATGACTTTGCACATATTTGAAAATACCTGCTTGCTTTTGTCTCGGCCTGTACCTTTGCATTTCATACATATATGTATATGCTCACTCATGTAGTTTTGAATGTGGTCTGTGCCTTATCTTGGTTCACATGTGCACTGCCTATATGTCCACTTGATAGCCTCAAGCCTATTGATAATCTATAGTGTTGTATAGGTCTAGTTCACCTTGAACTTCATGTGTGCTCAAGTCTGGTTCATGTATTCATTGCCTGATGTCATTTTGTAACTGTGTCATTTTGCTTTCAGGTAATTTGCATTTTTTAACTTGGTAGCCTCGAGCTCTGCCTTCACTGCAACCATATGTATGCCTCCGGTCTTTGATGTTGAGACTGTGCCATTGTTACATTGAATTTGACTTGAGAACTTTTGTGTTGTGCTTGGTTTTGTGATATAAAATGCTGGTTTGTGATTGAAATGCTAGTGCATGCCTTGGAGTTTCAGACCTGTAGCATTATGTTGCATCTATTTTTGCTGGTTTGAGTTTTTGCTGCCTTCATGTACATGCTGAGTCTCGTGAACATCGTCTGATATGCATTTGCTTGATGGTCTGAATGGACTATCAAACCTTTCACTTGAGACTGTATGTAGCTTGCATATCCATCACTGCACTGTTTGGTTGTATTTGAATTTTTTGCTTGACAGTTTTATGATGTTTTGTAGCGCACCTGAGTTGAATCCAGCTTGTAGCTCGGATTTGACCTTGTGCTGAAAATTGTGACATTATTTTTATTGCACTTGAGTTGAACCCGGCGTTTTGGGTTTGACCTGTGCTCACCTGTCCCTGTAATTCTATCAAGTGTATATATCGGTGTGCACGACCTTGTGGCATATACAGTGATACACTGTGTATGTCACAAGCTGTTCGTGTATGAAGAATTCAAAATTAAATGATGACGAACAACCCAAATAACCGAGGAAAATATTATTTTCAAAATCCACATTTTCTTTTATACTGCAAAAATATTTCCTTTTCAATTTTACTGCGTCAATGTTTATTTTTGCAGATTGCTCAGATGCTAGATTCAATTTGGAGTGAAGTTGAAGATAAAATACGAGTTGAGTGAATGAGTGGTATGTAGTGAGGTCAAATGTAAATGTGAATCGTGATGTAATCAAAATTGTACTGTAATTGAAATTGTATATATATAGTGAGAGATTGAAATTTGTACTATTCAAAGATTATAATAAACATTTGTTTGAATAAAATTTCTATTTGAGTTCAAATTCCGTGTTATTTATTTTTATTCAGCAAATATTTATTTAATCTATGAAAAATAAAATAGTACATTAACAAATACATTTAAACGAATATATATATATATATATGTTTATTATCATCAAACAAAAATCATATAATCGCATATTCAACAATCTCCCCCTTTTGATGATAACAAACATATATTTAAGATTTCGAATATGTTAAATGTGTTTGATCATTGATATACTCTAATTACTCCCTCTATTTAAATGCTTCCTCTCTACACAAAAGCTCCCCCTTCATATATGCATACAATTAAAAATATGCAAATGAACCTAAATGCAAATAAAAAATATTTGACCTTTGCTTGATTTTATTTAACAAAATCTTAACTTTTCTCTCCCCCTTTTGTTATCAGCAAAAGAGTAATAGTGTTAGAAAAAATAGAGATAAAGTGATTGATATTAATCCAACATTAAAACTCAATTGAATATAAATATTAAATTTCAATAAAAAATCAAACAAAAATCATAAATACTTTGTTAGGCGCATATTCCACTTTTAGAATGATGGGAATGATATCATCATATAAAACCATATAGTTGTGTCTATTTGTGGTATATTTATATCAGGAATTTGAATATCTACCAACCATGCATAACCGTTAGGACTTTTAAATGAGATTAGTAGTATTCCAATTTTATTTCTTAAAAAAAATGAATTCAAGCATCTTCTAACCACGCATAACCGTGAGAACTTTTAAATGGGATTAGAATCAACTTGTTTATTTAAAAAAAAATCAATTTTGATATGCGTTCCATACATGCATAACCGTGAGGACTTTTAAATGAGCATGGAAGCACATAACAAATTCCAAGTAATTTACCCATGCATAACTGTGAGGACTTTTAAATGAGAGGGAATACTTTGGATTTTATTTTATTATATTATTATTATTATTATTAATTTTTTTATTTTAAAAAATGAAAAATGAAAAATGAATGATTCTGCTTAAAGTACCACATATTGACAAACTATATTGAATTTTGATGAGTGATGGTTGTTAGAAATATGATAGAAGTAGAGATGGTCACGGAATTTTTACCAACAAAAAGTTCTATAACTCTTGTTTAAATTTCTAAAGGAATTTACTAATTATACCATCTCGAGTCATAATATATGATAAATATCAACACTCATCACTTTTTCAATCCCTATTTATCATTTCGATAATTATTTGGGAGTCAGATTAGTCAAAATAGTCATTTAAAATCAAATTCAAAAATTATTAATTTTTCAAAATGACTAATCTGAAAACATGTTCAAAAATGATTTTCTCGAAGGGGTTATATGAGAAAAATTTCTGCTATTTGAAAATTATTTGAAATGAAAAATATGCAAATATTTTCTTTGAAAAACGATGCAGTTGTTAAATGTCTCAACAAAAATCACGTTCAACTAGTAATTTTTCAATCAACTAGATTACCAGTGTAATCTGCATCTGAATTTCTTTTCCACTCAAAATTATCATTAATTGAATTTGATAGACCAGACCATGAAGTATGCAACAACTTTTTAAATGACATTCTCTTGAATATGAATAGAAACCGTGTAAATAATCAAAAACCGTGAATATAGAGTCAGCCGTGAAATAATCAAATCTATTATCATCCAATAAAACACTATTATTAATACAAACTAATATATATGAAGTAATTCAGATGCTCTAGATATTTTTATAGTGTTTTTGGCATAAGAATATAATTGGTCAACAATTTTAAATAAGTCAGAATCAAAATCATCATTATTTCATCATCACATTATTGGCTGATTTAACTCAGATTACGGTGCAAATTATCACATTTAATATATCGTTCAAATAAATATACCATTACCTGTTTTACCTTTACGATATTTTTCGTTGTTGTCCATTGTGATTATGTCACCTTTATACTAGGCTAAGGAACTTTACTTCGTCGCTCGTTGTGTCCTTAGAACAGCCAGAATCCAAGTAACATTATTGTTGTTCCTTAGCCGGCCACCACACCTACACGATGTAAAATTTTTGTGACCTATTTGTTTTTATAGGTCCATGATTGTTAGTGGCAGAATATTTTGAAAAGTAATTTTTTGAAGACCCATAACTATTTATATATGTTCCTTTTGGCACCCAGATTTGTTTAACTTTAAGAGATTTTGTACTTGTGTCTTTTGGAACCCAAATTGGAATGGTTTTTACGTGTTTGGGTCTATACCAACAACTATTTTGATTGTGTCCAAATTTTCTACAAATTGTGCACATTGAATTTACTTGATTAATCTCATTTCTAACATTTTTAGATTGATTATATACAAGTCCTTGCCTAACTGTATTAACAGTTTGCTTCCCTAGTAGCATATTCAATGATTTTTCACTTTTTGAAAATTTATCTAAAGTCGTTGACAATTGTTGGACTTGTGTTTTGTGAGATCCATTTTCATTTAATAATTGTGTGCACTTTTAAATAGAATTCTCTCTCTTAGTATTTTCATTCTCTTTCAAAATAAGAATTTCATTTCAGGTGATTTTATATTAATTTCTGATTTTTTAATTTCTTCTTCAAATGATGGACACTTATCACACTTAGGGCACTTATTTTGATAGTTTTTAACTAATTCTTCAAGCCGTTCATTTAATTCAATCAAACTATCTCTTTGTGATTCAATTTTAGCATATTTCTCCCTAAGTTGTTCAAAACAGCCATTTACTTCATGGAAATATATAAGTAGTTGTGAGTGAGTGAGTTTTGATACCTCGCTTTGCTCGTCATTGTCGCTATCAGTTATATTTCCTTCAAGGCACATATCTACTTTCTCACTCTCACTGCTAGTACTTTGATTATCTTCATCACTTGTATTCCACGTGGCTGCAAAACTTCTCCTTTTTGATTTCTTTTTAAAGTCGTGTCGGTTTTTAGGACAATTACGCTTAATGTGTCCGGGTTGGTTGCACTTGTGACAAATGATCTCCCGTTCTTCTGGATCGTCTAGTATTTTGTTTATTCTGCTTTTCAATTTCTGATTTAGAGCGGGATTTCTATATTTGCGATTCCACTTTTTGAAATTTCTTCATTAGTAGTGCCAGCTCTGCTGCTCCATCATAATCATCGTTATCATCATCACTTTCGATTGTTCCTTTGAGAGCTATTGATTTCTTTCGAGTGTCTCCTCCTTCACGCTCTTCCTTGAATTTCATTTCTATCTCATAAGTGGTGAGATTTCTGATGAGTTCTTCAACTTTCATTTGTTTAAATCTTTTGATTCTTGAATGGCAGTCACTTTTGCTTCAAATCTTCGTGGAAGGACTCTGAGGATTTTTCGGACTATCTCCAACTCTGTGTATGATTTTCCGAGAGCTTTTGATTTGTATACGATATTGGAAAGTTGTCCATACATCTCTTTGACATTTTCTTCCTTTGCCATTGTGAAGTTCTCGTATTCGCTGCTTAGCATAGCAAGGCGAGATTCTTTGACTTGAGATGTTCCTTCGTGAGTCACTTCTAGTGTGTGCCATAGAGTTAGACAATGTGAGACACGATTAAATTCAAATTGATCCAATGAACAGATAATAGAATTCATAGCTTTAGCATTAGCATTTTGTAATTTATTTTCTAGTTTTGTCCATTGATCCTTTGGTTTATCTATTTCCTGATTATCTACAATTATAGTTAGTGCTCTATAACTTGTCTCAACAATATCCCAAGCGTCAATGGTTTTCAGAAAAATTTCCATCCTATTTTTCCAGTAAGCATATTCACCATTGAACATTGGTGGTCTAACTATGGATTGACCCTCAGCAAAAGCAGTATTAAAAGAAGCCATTTCAAAAATTCAAATTTTTAAAACAAAGATTGATTTTTGAAAAACGAATTTTTTAAAAAAACAAAAGTTGACTTCTATTCCTAGCTCTGATACCACTTGTAGGATCGATTTCACCCTAGAGGGGAATTATTTCAACATAGATATTTCAAAATTATAGCAGCACAGATAATAGCAGAATAAATGCAGAAATATAACGACATAATTTACCCAGTTTCGGCAAAACCCTACATACGTGCTGCCCTAAAGTTTCTACTAAAAATTAAGTAGTCACACACTTACATACGCAAACTCGCGACACCCGCTACTGACTAACCTAACTCTACGCTCAAAACCCTGCCACAACTCAGCCACCGAGTTGCGAATTCTCAAACTATGCCACGTAGTTTGTCCCCTAGTCTCACGACTAGTAATTACAAGAGTTTAAGAAAAATACAAATTTAAAAACAATTTAAAATAAAAACCCTATTTGGAATATATACTAGGGCCCAAAAACGATATAGGTGGCCCAACAACACAGTGTAAATAGATTTTTCCCTTTTTCTCTTTTATGTTGTTCGACCGGTCCTTTGAGAAAAATGGCTTCGTCCTTTTTAGTTCATTCCTAGAGCTTTCTAAAATTGAAGGCACCGACTCTTGTTCGATCAGAAGGGTTGTTCTCATGACTGTTTTGACGATCGATTGTAGATCTCTTTGCTTTGTACACGGCTTCCCCAATTTTTGATTGAGTTCAACTCCTGACTGCGGTAAGTAATTTATTCTTTTTGCTTCTTCTGATTTGCTTGCTTGAACTCGATCGATGATTCGAGTTGACTGATTATTCTTTGTTTAGCTTGAACTCGATTTATTATTCAACCGATGATGATTATGGGTTTTTATATAGACCCGATCTCCTTATTTTTCGTTCGTCTGGTAGTTGTTTGATTTTGTGAATACCGTGCTTCGGCCATTCGATTATGTTTGGATGTTGATGATTTCTCTGACTTTATCAGTTTCGTATAATTTGATACTTGATACTCACGTTCCTGATTCAAGACTTGGTCAATTGACTTGGCCACCACGGCTTCGGTTTGAAACTGTTACACTTATTTTATTTGACGATGTTGATTTCTTTTGTGACTTCGGCTTGATATTGTGATAATGTTTGACTTCAGCTCTAACTCGTTTAATTTGAAATTCCTAATGGAAGATTTCTTTCTTTGGCTTGTACCTAGCTTGACATGGATTTGTTCGACTTTTACTTGTCTTTCTTCTTGACTTCGGCCTTATACTTTTGTTTGCATATCTGTGCACATTGTAGCCTTGGTCCAAGAGCTTCTCTTGTGACATATCTGATTTCGGTTATATGATATTGTTTTTAAAACCCGTTGTTAGTGCAATTTCGTTTACTGCTAGTTCATTGTGTACATTGTGTTGTCTGGTCTTCACTATTGACTGTTGAACTTGCACCAGTCTCTGATGATGTTGTGTTCATTGTAGTTTCATTTTTTTGTTTTTGTGCATTATATTTTCTGACATGTGCTTCAAATCAATTGCTTTCACATTCATCAAACAACTGCCCACTGCTATTACTTCCATTTACTGCACATCTTCTTCATACAACACATAACCATCAACTTTCCTTTCCAGTATTGTCACCTAGCCATCTTACTGTTCACTTGTAGTTGTTGTGTGGTCTGAAGTCATATCCCTGTTCCCTACTGTTGTAATGACTTTGCACATATTTGAAAATACCTGCTTGCTTTTGTCTCGGCCTGTACCTTTGCATTTCATACATATATGTATATGCACACTCATGTAGTTTGAATGTGGTATGTGCCTTGTCTTGGTTCACATGTGCACTGCCTACATGTCCACTTGATAGCCTCAAGCCTGTTGATAATCTATAGTGTTGTATTGGTCTAGTTCACCTTGAACTTCATGTGTGCTCGAGTCTAGTTCATGTATTCATTGTGTGATGTCATTTTGTAACTGTGTCATTTTGCTTTGAGGTAATTTGCATTGTTTAACTTGGTAGCCTCGAGCTCTGCCTTCACTACAACCATATGCATGCCTCCGATCTTTGATGTTGAGACTGTGCCATTGTTACATTGAATTTGACTTGAGAACTTTTGTGTTGTGCTTGGTTTTGTGATATAAAATGCTGGTTTGTGATTGAAATGCTAGTGCATGCCTTGGAATTTCAGACCTATAGCATTATGTTGCATCTATTTTTGCTGGTTTGAGTTTTTGCTGCCTTCATGTACATGCTGAGTCTCGTGAACATCGTCTAATATGCATTTGCTTGATGGTCTGAATGGACTGTCTAACCTTTCACTTGAGATTGTATGTAGCTTACATATCCATCACTGCACTGTTTGGTTGTATTTGAATTTTATGCTCGACAGTTTTATGATGTTTTGTAGCGCACCTGAGTTGAATCCAGCTTGTAGCTCGAATTTGACCTTGTGCTAAAAATTGTGACATTATTTTTGTTGCACTTGAGTTGAAACCAGCGTTTGGGTTTGACCTGTGCTCACCTGTCCCCGTAATTCTATCAAGTGTATATATCGGTATGCACGACCTTGTGGCATATACAGTGATATACTGTGTATGTCACAAGCTGCTCGTGTATGATGAGTTCAAAATTAAATGATGACGAACAACCCAAATAACCGGGGAAAATATTATTTTCAAAATCCACATTTTATTTTATACTGCAAAAATATTTCCTTTTCAATTTTATTGCGTCAATATTTATTTTTGCAGATTGCTCAAATGGTGGATTGAATTTGGAGTGAAGTTGAAGATAAAATACGAGTTGAGTGAATGTGTGATATGTAGTGAGGTCCAATGTAAATGTGAATCATGATGTAATCAAAATTGTACTGTAATTGAAATTGTATATATATAGTGAGAGCTTGAAATTTGTACTATTCAAAGATTGTAATAAACATTTGTTTGAATAAAATTTCTGTTTGAATTCAAATTCTGTGTTATTTATTTTTATTCAGCAAATATTTATTTAATCTATGAAAAATGAAGTAGTAATTAACAAATACATTTAAATGAATATATATATATATACATGTTTATTATCATCAAACAAAAATCATATAATCGCATATTCAACAAGCAACAGTTCGTGGTGATGATGCAAACCCCCGACAAGCTGAAATTAACAACACTAACAATCACCTAAGGAAGATTAATACTAGAAATCTAGCATCAGGATCCTTCACTCAACAAGAAATTTTAACCAAAAGGGAGCTTAACCAGATGGTTAACGAACTTAACCAAAAAATGGCCGATAGCCCAAATGCTCTCATGGATAATATTGATGTTTGCTAGCGCTGCAACCACTAGGAGTCCTTAGAGCTAGAAAAGAAACTACAGCTGCTATGGAATAAGAGAATTCCTCTATTTCGGGCATGAACATGATGAACTGTTAACAAAGGCAATAGGAGGTTGTTGGTGGAGTTGCAAGAATCTTGATAGAAGGCAATGGAAGCACTTCTCCCAATGGAAAACGGCTTGTTGCAAACCCAAGTTTGGGAGTCAATACTCCTTAAGAGAATATTGTAATCCTTGTCTCTGACTCGGAGGATGACATGAAACTTGATGGAGTTGGATTGGAATTGAACACTGATGTAAATAGAAAAAATGCCGAAAATGGAGTTCAAATTGCCCTAGTAAGACCAACCATGCGCCAACGGGACTCTACAGGCGTGGTTATCCCGAAGAATGGAGAACCTAGGCTTCGGCTGGCAAACTGAGACCGTTTGCAAAGTCAAACACTCAGTATAGCCCCTAACAGTTGACAATAGCCTACCGTACTAGTAAAGAGTACATCCTTGACATTGTCAAACGGCTGATGGAAGAGACTAAGGGCAGAAAGAATGAAAACTGAGGTTTTAAGTTAAGCCGAGCTCCATTCACTGAAAACGTTCTAAGAGAAGATTATCTTAAGAAGTACACTACGTTGACTATGCCATCATATAATGGAATGAAGGACCCTAAACAACACCTATACAAATATGAGTGACATATCGATGGAGCTAGAGTGACGAATGATGTCCGCTGTAGATGTTTTCCTATCTTCTTGGAAGGAGTTGCTTCCAAGTGGTTTCCTAGACTTGCACCAAGGTCTATTTCCACTTTCAACGAATTAGAAAAGAAGTTTCTAGAGCAGTTTAGACTCCATACTACATGACCAAAAGACGTGATGTTCTTATTTGGCTTTTTCCAAGGACCCAATGGTCACTGAAATCTTTCATGAACCAGTTTAACACTGTAGTTACTAAAGTAAGCATTTCAAAGGAGGATATTATTTTTATGGCTCTTGTTCGAGCCATTCACCCGAATATAGATTTCGGTAGATGGAGTAAAATGAAACAGCCCACTACCATGGAGGAATTTCACCGAAAGGCAAACCGATTTCTAAGATTGGAAGAGGCAAGTAGAGTCAAAGGCAAAACTATAGGTAAGCAACCAAAGGAAGTGGTTTAGAGCAATGTCGCAGTTAAGCTAGATGGAAATAGTTCTAGAGTCATAAGAGGAAACATAGGAAAGAATTCAAATCAGAAAAAAGGGGAATCAGACATCTAGTAGTTGCGACGGGAACGGGAAACGTCTAGCGAATCTCAGACCCAAGGTTATACGTCATTGAACGATAGCTTGGAAAATATCTACCTTGCCACTTAGGACACTAAGCGATACAACAAACCACCCCAGTGGGAAGCATCTGAACAACAAAAGAAATTGGGGAAGTTTTGTCTCTTTTACAAGACTCACGAGCATGACACGGATAAATGTTGACATCTGAAGGACCTAATTGAGAAACTAACAAGGAACAACTGGCTCCAAGAGTATATGAAGAAATCATAAAATTTCGACCAAACTGTTGGGCCCTAAGTCCCAAGAAATCAAGGAAATCTGACTGGACCTAGCGGGGAAGGGCCTCGTCGGATTGATCAGAGACTTGTCATAAGTACCATCACTGGACGAGCTCATCCGGTGTAGAAGAGTTGGGGTGAAATGGAGCGATATGCCAGTTCCTTGAAGCACGCTCCTAAGGAAACTTGTTATAACATTGAAGACGAAGTCCTGGTTAAATAGCATGAGTTGATAACTGATGATAGAGGCACCAACTCTCGACCCAATGGTGGTAATAATTAGAATCAGGACGACATTTGTGCGCAGAGTGCTGGTTCATAGTGGAAGTTCGGTTAACATCCTTTTCTGACAAATGTTTGATCAGATGAAGATCAGTATGAAGAATGTGACTGCCTGCGGGGAAGATTCAAGGATACAAGTGAACCAAAACAGCCAGTCAGAATGATTGACATACTTATAGAACCTGAAGAAGGAGAACGAAGGGTGATTCTTATTATAGCCATCATGAAAATTGATGAATTATCAACTTACAATGCTTTATTGAGCCGATCGGCCTTGCTGATTTCAGAATAGCTTTGGCTCTATGGTGCCCTACAATGATATCCCTAATGGAGAATGAGGTTGGAGTGGTAAGAGAGAACCAAAGTTTTGCAAGTGAATGTTACGTCACCAAATTGCGTTAAGTCAAACAACGTTAGAAGGGGAAGAATATTCGTGACCCGCAAGCATAGAAATTATAGAACAGCCCTCGGCTCGAGGACCATAGTCTCTTCGACAAGACTATGGACGCTAGGAAGAAGAGTGCAGGAGAGGAACATGCAGCACCGACGGAGTTTACGGTTGTTGTCCCTACCGACATGGATGACCCAACTCAGGTCTTGAAGATAGATCCATAGCTTGGAGTCAATATGCAAAACAAACAGATAAATTTTTTTTTGCCAATCTAGATGTATTCTCTTAAACGCATTCCAATATATGTGGGGTATCGCCGGTGATAGCGTGTTATGCACTTAATATCGACCCTAAATTCATACCAGTAAGGCAGAAGAGAGGCAATCTAGGTTTGGAGCGATCGCTACATTAATGGAGGAAGTGGATAAGCTATTGGCCAATGGCTATGTCCATTACGCAACATATTTTGAGTGGGTGCCCAACCCTGTACCGATCAAGAAATCGAATGGTACATGGTGTATTTGTGTCGGCTACTTGGACTTGAACAAAGCTTGCCTGAAGGATAGCTTTCCACTATTTAGAATCGACGAGCTTGTTGATGGAATAGTGGGGCATGAGCTGCTCTCATTCATTGACTCTTACTCAAGATACACTCAAATTATGATGCATGAACCTGATCAGGTGAACACCAGCTTCATTACCAACTTGGGACTATACTGTTGTCGCGTAATGCTGTTCAGCTTAAAGAATGCTGGTGCCACTTTCCAAAGAATTTTGAATGCAATGTTCACGAATCAGATCAAATGGACGATGGAGGTATATATGGATGACATGCATGTGAAATCACGAGTATCTAGAAACCATCTGGATAATCTCTCAAAGTTGAAATCCTTCAGAAGTATGGAATGAAACTGAAACCATTGAAGTGCTCGTTCAGTGTTTCATCAGGAAAATTTCTCGAATTAATAGTAAACGAAACAATCCTATATTGATTGATGTATTGCAGAATGTCAGAGACCCATCGACGAAAAACGAGTTGCAGAGTCTGAATGGGAAGATCACACCATTAAGCTGCTTTATGTCCAAAGCGATAGATAAGTGTATATCATTCTTCGACACATTGAAGAAGGATAAGAAGAACTTCGAATGGAATCAAGACTTCCAGACCACATTTGAGGAGTTACTTCGACAGAAGGAAACACCATCAGTTTTATCTAAACCAGCAGATGAGATCTATTAATTTATTTGGCAGTGTCTGCCCATGCGATAAGCGCAACACTTGTATGTGAGGATGCTAGGATTCAAGAACCCATCTACTACATCAGGAAATGGTTCACTGGAGCTGAGCGAAACTACACAACGTTAGAAAAGTTAGCTTGCTGCTATAGATAGCACCAAGGAAGCTGCGGTCGTATTTCAAGTTCACTCCATCAAGATGTTGACGGATCAACCCTTGAAGTATGTACTTTATCGACTTGAGACTTCAGGACAACTTCCGAAGTGGAATATTAAGTCAAACCAATACGATGTGAGTTAATCATCCCTGAAGAGCGATTAACGGATAGGTGTTGGTTGACTTCACTGTCAATTACACAATTCGGGATGATGCGGAGGAGGATACAACGGTTGTAGCATCACATTGGAAATTGTTTGTCAATGGTGCATCAAACGAACTCTATTCAGGAGCGAGAGTTGTGATTGAAACTCCCAAAGGACGGTCGATCTGTTATGCTCTAAGTTTAGAATTACCACCTACTAACAATGAGGCGTTAATAGCGAGGTTGAAGATTGTGAAGGGACTGGGAATTAAAGCTCTCCATATATGCAGTAACTCTCAGTTAGTCATCTATCAAGTGAAATGAGAGTATCAGGCTAAGGATGTAAACCTCACCCTTTACCTGTTGAAAGCATGGGAATTGCTCAATGATATTGAACACTACACGATACCTCATATTCTCAGGGAACAGAATGTAAAAGCCGATCACTTGGATAACTAGCCAGTTTCAGAGACGCACAGATGCTAGGACTGGTTTCAATGGAATTATTGTCAGTACCCAACATAGATCAAATGGATGTCGAATGGATTCTGGAAATTGTACAAGAGGAGAAACCGTGGATGATGCCGATTGAGGATAGACTACTCATAAGGATACTCCTAAGGAACCGGAACGAACGAAAGAAGCCCATTCGGAAGGCACCACGATTCGTAATGCAGGATGGAGTACTGTACCAAAGAGGGTTCTCCGCTCCCTTACACACGTGTGTGACTAAAAATGAAGACAAGAAAATCCTTAGGGAGATTCACGAAGACATTTGTGGTAACCACATTGGGGGGCAAACATTATCGAAAAAGGCTTTCCATTATGGATACTTCTGGCTAGTAATAAATTAGGAGGCGAAAAACTATTCCACACGATGCAATCAATGCTAGAGATTCATGAAGATTCCGTAAACCCCAACTACGAAACTTATCCAAATTGTCAGTCCATTATCGTTTGCAATCTGAGGGATTGATCTAATCGTGTGTTACCAATAGCAAAAGGATGAGCTAAACACGCAATCATTGCAGTTGATTACTTTACAAAATGGGCCTAAGCAGGACTGCTTGCCACGATTACTATTAAAAAAGCGACCAACTTCGTAACTAAAAACAGTATTTATAGGTCTTTGGTGCTATAGAATGTTATCATGGATAATGGAACTCAGATCGAGAGTGCCGATTTCAAGGACTTCTGTAAGCATTTCGGGATCGAGAAAAGCTTTTCCACGGTAGCGCATCCGCAGGAAAATGGGCAAGTGGAAGCAGTGAACAAAATACACAAATCCACCATAGAGAAGAGGTTGATGAATGTTAAAGAAAATTAGGTCGATGAGCTTCCACTTGCACTATAGACTAACAGAACTATACACAAATCTACGACTGGACACTCTCCTTTCTCTTTAGCTAATGGTTCAGAAGCTATGATACTAAATGGAACTGGAAGTCCCCTTTCATTACAAAAGACATTTAAATCAAAGATAAAACGAGCACTTACTGCTCGAATCGCTTGACCAAATCTATAAGAAGAGGGAGGAAGCTGAGCATAGGACTGGTGCTCACCAGAAAAGAGTGGCACAACGCTTCAACACCAAGGTTTGAAACCATACGATCGAAGTGAGAGGTCTCATCCTGAAACAGATCTTCTCGCGTATAGGAGCACTTGGCCTAAATTGTGAAGGACCCTACGTGATTGGCAATAAACTTGAAGACAGAACATTAAACTTATGACGGTCGATGGAATTGCAATTACCCATTCTTGGATCGGCAACTCGCTGTGGCACTACTTTATGTGCAGCACTACCTTATCTGATATTTATCTATGTATTTCATATTTTCGCAAATAAGTCATCTAGGGACATTGATGAACTATAAATAGGCAGGACTTGCCTTTCCTTTTATTAATAATACATCTTACTTCATGAACCAATGGAACCGTGTTCTTGTAAGCCAAACTATCGAGCTAACGGTGAAAATCGCCTCAAGCTACCGGATCGACGAGGAAAATTGATCCACACTTTCTTAGAATTCCCATCGCTCCAGCATCATCGAGAAGGCTTATCTCCTTGTGCACCACCAATAAGCCACACATCGCTGCTTGAACAAATAACAACCGCATCAAGTATGCATTATTCTTTGTGCATCGCCAATAAGCCGCACGTCACTACTTGAACTGATGAAACCGCATTCAAGTAAAAAAATATTCCTTATGCGCCGCCAATATGCTACACATTGCCACTTGAAGCAAAGGAACTGCATTCAAGTTAGCCTCTGTCGAAAGCAAAACTTCCTTTCCAAACATAATAAACATACCTTTCGAAGCCCTTGTAAATATGCTCTTTTGAAATTAGTTATACCTTTCGATGGTATCAAAACGTTCTTTAAAACATAGCTTCGAAATAAATAAATGTGCCCCTTTGGAAGCATTGAGTTTACTTCTTAAAAATATCATTTGGTTCAAAATGGTTATATACGAATGTGTCTCTTTCGAAACCAATTATAAAATTCTTTAAGGGAAAAGTTGATGGTGTTGGAACCATCTAATCGAAAGCATAAACCTTTAAATTAAAAGTTTGAAGGATAGTGTCGAAACCCTTTTCGACTCCATTACCTTCGAACCCCTTAACCTCTTTCCAAAGCATTTAGGAAGTGACTTAGCTTAGGTTAAGATAGAAATATCCTTTCGAAGGCATTGATGGCTTCAATACACTCGGAAGGAAAATAACGGCTAGGTTTCGACTAGGTCGGAACCAATCCTTTCGAAAGCTCTTATTTAAAGAAAAAGTACCCCTTCGAAAGCTAATACTTTAACATAAGAAGGCAACCTTCCTCAAAAGCTTTTTATATAAACCCTTTCGAAAGCATATGTTTCGATTGTGTCGAAAGCTTTAAGTAAAACAAAGCAAGAACTTAGGTTTTGATGGCAGAATATGGTTTTGACCCTAACGATAGCATTACTTTTGACACCCTACCTTCCGCTACCTATCAATTCACTTTGTACCAATACCATTGATACTATGTGCATTGGTTCCGACTATGTGGGTTTCGACTGGGATGGTTTCGACTAAGATGGAGCAGAGGTAAAGGAGTCGAAAGGTGCTGCTATTTGAGGCGGTACTAACTTTTCTAAATTAAAGGCTAAAATTTAGCCACCTTTAGTAATTACTTTGTAACTACTTGCCAATTTGTAAATCTTTGATTAGTTGCCTCAAAATTTTTTCAAATACTTTACAATAAAACTGCCACATTTGATCAGATCTTGATTAAAGAAATTATAACATTTAAGCCCATCCATTTAACTAAAACCAACATTTGTAGAAAAGTCCTTCTTTTAAAATAAAATATTTTCCCTAATAAATCAACTGGTAAAAATCCCCAAAAATCTCTTTCATCATATAGTTAAACATATTAAAATTTTATACCTAATTCTTTCTTAAAAGTCTTGAAAAAAAAAATTTAACCCCAATAATATCATATTTCCCTTTAGAAATTCACAATAAGTTTTCCATAGCTTGAAAATTTTAAAAATTAAAATCCATCTTCAAAATCATATTTTACTTACCATAAAAATTTTCCATGACATTTTAACATCATAAGCTCTCAGTTGTATGTCAAAACCATGCAAATTCATATGCGGATGAATTAAAATAAATCAAACATAATATAATTCACGCATATCATCGTTCATATCATCGTAAAAACGAACTTGATCATAAATCCAAAAACATATAATTATAAAATAAAATATAGATGGTATAAAATTATTATTCACTTAAATATGATAAGGAATTTGAGATTTGTTGTTGATTAATCCTTCCTAGCTTTGATCTTTAGCTTTAGATTGTAATCTTCCTCTTTGATAATGGTTGGCTTCTTAGGGTTTTGCATTTATTTTTGTTTGAAAAAAATGAACGTGAATAGTTAAGAATGAGAAGTGTATAGCCGTGCATAATCAAGTGGCTATTTTACTAATACGCCAATGTGTAATTAAATTAGTTAATAACCCAATTAAAGCCCATTTACTTTATTAATAAGCACATCCCTAAATATGGTTTATTCAAATCTCAATTCCCTTATCAATATTATTCTATTAAATTTATCTAATTAAATTTCTTGAATAATGTTGTCAAAAATTAGGGATGTTACACGTCCTTTTTCAATTTAATGGGAGTAAAGTGTAGACTCTTGGTTAGTTTATTTACCCCAACCCAAATACTTTCATTTCCCTTGTTCAACCTTGGCAACCCATCAATGTAATCTATAAATATAAAATCCCATTTACAAACCAGTACATCTAAAGATTGAAGCAATCCACTTGGCTTTTGATGCTCGACTTTGACTTTTTGGCAATTCAAACATTACTTTACGCATAAGCTTATCTCTTTTTTGATACCTTCTGAGAAGAAACTTATTTTCATGTCTTGATACTTCTCAGTTCCTCCAGGACGAATAGTAAACTTCGATCGATGACACTCTCTAAGAACTTCCTTCCTTAGGTCACCGACATCTGGAACACATAACCATCCTATTTTCTTAACCATCCATTTTGACCAAAACTAAAAACTTTCAAATCATCAATCTCGATTCCAACTTCAATCCTTCTAATCCATTCAGCTAGTAATGGATCATCTCCCTACTTAGAAGCAATCCTTTTGATCATTACTAGCCGTACTACCAAGCATGTAGCACTTTCCTGACTAGAACTAGCTGTTGATCTCAACTACACACCACAAGTAGTCAATTCCCTTAAGTCTTTCCATTCAGATAACATAGATAACACCACATTCTGATGTTTTCTGCTAATTGCATTGGCAACTTTATTTCATTTCCCTGGAGTATACTCAATTCCGAAATCATAAGCAGCTAAAAGCTCTAGCCATCTCTGCTGTCTCATATTCAACTTCTTTTGAGAGAATAAATATCTCAAGCACATATGATTCATAAATAACTTGAATCTTTCTCTCAAAAAATAGTGTCTCCATGTCTCCACACTTTCAAAGCAAAGATTACTGCTGATAACTCTAAATCATGAGTTAGATACCTCATTTCATGTGGTCTAAGCTGCCAAGAAGCGTAGTCAATCACTTTACCCTTTGCATTAACACAGCTCCTAATCCTGTTCCGCATGCGTCAGTATACCCCAGCAAATCTTGATTCCCACCTAGTACAACTAACATGGGCACATTTGTCAGTAAATGTTTCATCTTTATGGATGCTTCCTCATACTTATTGATCCAAATATACTTTATATCTTTTCTTGTTAGTTTAGTCATAGGTGCCGCTATACGAGAGAAATCCTTAATGAATCTCCGATTATAGCCAGCTGGACCATGAAAACTTTTTATCTTAGTCATAATCTCGGGTCTCTTTCAGTTATTTACAGCTTCAATCTTAGTTGGATCTACCGATAACCCTTCTTCTGAAACTATATGACCAAGAAACCAAGAAATTTCACTCTCTCTTTCAAAAATGACATTTAAGAAACATTGCTTTTAGTTGATGCTACCTCAACATTTCAAGCACAATTCTAAGGCGAGCCTCGTGATCTTGCTTATTCTTAGAATATATAAAATTGTAATCTATAAACACTAACATGAACCTATCCAAATGTTCTCGAGAGATCTAGTTCATCAAATCTACAAAGTAAGTAGGCACATTAGTTAGTCCAAAGGGCATGAATAACCATTTATACGAACCATACCACATTCAAAACGCCATCAAAGGAATACTGTCATCCGCCACTCTCAAATGATGGAACCCTATCACTAGATCCAATTGGGAAAATATTTTGGCTCCACTCAATTGATCAAACAAATAATCTATTCTCAGCAAATGATCGCAATTCTTTATTGTCTTCTCATTCAACGATAATCAATACACATTCTCAATGACCCATCTGGTTTCTTCACAAACACTGTCACTGCTCTCCAAGGTGAACTGCTTAGTCTAATAAAATTATTTCCTTATAAGTCTATTAACTGACCTTTAACTCTTTCATCTCAGTAAGTGTCATTATGCTAGGTGGTCTACTTACGAGTTCAACTCCAGGTACAAGATCAATTCTAAACTCAATAGCTCTTTTCGGTGGTGATTCTGTAACTGTTCAAAAACAACTATAAACTCTCTAACAACAAAAATCCGATTCAACTCGTCTTCCTTCTCCATTGCATCCAATAAAGCACAACCATCTAAACTCAAATTCTGTAACGAGTATATAAATTGATCACTACTATTATGGCGTCTTAATGATATCTTCCTAGCCTGGCCAAATATCCTAGCATCATATATGCTTAACCAATCCATACCCAGAATAATTACAAAGCCTACAAAATCAAACATATGTAAATTACACGTAAATGCATGACCTAATAACTCAAATTCTAAATGGTCACATCTTATCCCAAGAGTTGCATACCCTCCTATTGGATTTGCAACCCTTATAAAGTAATAAGGTATAATGGTTCCAGATTTAACTTATCTACCAAATAATGCGAGATAAAAGAAGGTGATGCACCAACATCAAACAATACATTAATAGGTATGCCATAAATCAAAAGCGTACCTTCTATCATACATTTCCTTTCTCATCTGCAGTTGGTCTAGAAGTCGATGGTTCTAAAGTGAACACTTTCCCTTTTTCAGCCTTGGCATGTTTTGGACACTAATTCTTGTAATGTCCCATCTAGTCATAGTTGAAACACCTTATATTTTTTCTTCTTATGACCTTCTTTCGATCCCCAGAACGATAATCATTGGTAAAGTGCCTTTTCTTGTCACACTTAAAGCAAACAACATTCGCTTTTCCTTTCTTGGCTACTCCGCCCTTCTGAGCTCCCTTCTTTTGAAAGAACTTCCTTTTCTGGATTTGACCACTATGAGTCTCCACTGGCTTGTTACTACCAATTAGTGAAAACATTTCCTCATTTACTAATTCCATCTCCACAATCACTTCACATGGACCCCTGAGATGCAATAATGTTGCCTTTGGCAAGCTCTGGTTTCAACCCACTAACTAACTTCTCATTCCACTTTATCATGGTATCGACTGCAGCATATCCATATCGAAACAACTCCTCAAACCAAGCTGCATATTCCAGCATAGGCACATGCCCTTGCTTCAAGTCAGCGAACTTTGTAAGCAAAGTTGATTTGGCTATGTCAAATATAAACCTTTCCTTAAATTTTCTTTTAAACTCAGTCCAAGTCAATTTCTCCCCTAGTATTCCTATAGTCACACTATTCCACTAGTACAAAGAAACTCCTTGAAACAATCAAAATGCCAATCTCCTCTTCTGCATATCGTTCAAGCCTAAGTTAGCACAAATTTTCTCATAGTGCAATAGCCAATTCTTAACTTAAATCATGTCTTGTATTTTAATAGATGACTTTCCTCTGAGTCTGGAATAATCATGGCTCAACACAGCATAGTTATTGATAATAGGAACTTTGGGATTTTCTCCTCCCACACTAGCAGCATTTCCCCCAACCAACCTGGCTGTCATTCCAGCTTGCATCATGTTGACAAAGAACTAGTACAAAATCCCCATATCCACTGGCAGGGTTCCAACACCCACTTTAGTAGTTGTTTGTCAATCTGGATTCCTTCTAGTATTAGGTCAAACATTTCCATCAGTTATGGTGTTTCCTCCACTGAGATTCACTCTTCCATTTCCTGCCTCTATATCTTACTTCCTTTAAATCTACATACGGGCCATTATTAGATATGGAAGAATGGTATAAGAGAGAGGAGAATGAAGATAGAATACATACTTATATATAGTAAAAATAAGTACGTTACTATAGCGTTATTCCATACTCCAATTTTATTCTCTAATTCATTTGGATTATGTTTTCAAAACTATTTTAAGTTTAAATTTTTTAAATTTCATATAAACCTTTGCTCTGATACCATATTGTAACATCCCTCAATTTATGTTCGAAAATAAGTGCTACTGACGCTGCAGCCATCAATAGCATTATTCCCCAATGATAAAATGGGATCAGTTAATAGTATCATTAACATCAGAAGCATAGGGATATGAAAATGTTCAAAACATATTTCATATCCAAAACACTTATATTCTTTACAAGATCAGATTCACCAAGTTCGGAGAAAATATAATTATTACAAAATACTCTATGAACAACATAAGACAATGCTTCCTTGGTCGATTGGAGTCTTACAATTGACAGTTATACAATCTGCATTACATTCATTCAAGTAAAATGAAGCAACAGCACAACAGAAAATAAAGCTCCTAATATTTCTAGCTTGTCTCCTGCATATCTCCAGAAGCTTATTCATCAAACTTGAAAACCTTACTCCCGACCAACTCAAGTGAGCACCCAAGAGTTTGAGAGGAAAAATAAAAACTTAGAGTCAAACAAAAAGGTTGGTGTGAAGAATGATGTAGCATCTTGAATCAAATAGACAACTAGTGAAACCGCGCTATTAAGCGAAATGGTTTTTCCTGTCACTTGTGTCCCTTGAAAATATGTCAACCATAGATCGTGCACCTTCAACCACGATGATTAGAATATAACATAAACAATACTATGCATGCATGCAACATGGGTAAATCTAACCAGTCTGTCTCAATCAATGGACTATCTATCCCTACATTATAGTTTTCCTAGGGTTACTATAAACCTATATGGTTGAATCAAGCCTACTAGAAATTGCAAAATCTCAAAATACTGTTAGGAGAAAATTGGACTGACCATTCGAATCTAATAATCTTAGGGTCACTCTGACTATCTGTCTAACTTGTAGATTTTTCTAAGGTCGCTATGAATCTATTGGTTTTGTAAGCCAAATAACCTATCCGAGCTATATGTTCCCTTCTATGCGTAAACCTACTTTTAGTCTTTACCCTTGACAAAGCCCTACGCAATAGAATCATGGATCTTTATCAACTAGGGGCTAATAACTAAAGCATAGAGTGTGACCTACACTAATCCCAATCTATCTAGTTTTCTAAATCCATGAGCGAAAATATCCTATCACAATTTATCTAATAGTGACAGGAATAATGATTTCCTTATAAAACCTTAGCCTAAAATACTATTTTATTTCCTTGAAAACATTTGTATTTATAATTGATTTACCCCTTAAAATCATATTTTAATACAAGGAAAACTTAGCCCTTTACTTAATCAAAATATTATGTCAAAATATAATCTTCTTTGAAATAGCTTTCTATACTTTCGGTATCAAAAGGAGGTTGTCGAACCTCTAATACATGTGGCTATTAAGCCTTTAAGTAAAGCAATTATATTAAAAAGATGTGACATCTATACCACTAATATAGGTTGTTGACCTTCTAGATATTGAGTCTATAAAACAGGTATTCTGATTTGTAAAACATAAAATTATAAGGCCGAAATTTATGATTGTCAAAATTTTAAAATATATAAGTTGTCATATCTATAAAAACTTAGCTTTTGGTTTGCATAACGTAAGGCTTTCTGGCCTATAAAAGTAGGATATCAGATTTGTACACATATGGCATCCTTGCCGCTAAAATAGATATCGAAAATATAGAGGACAAGGAATATCGAGTTAAAACAGCAAGGTTGCCGATCCTTTAAACATTGGATGGTGTCGAATCTTTAAAATAGAAAGATATTGGGTTTTTAAAAGAACCCTATATAGCTATGATGTAACAACCTGGAATTTTGGGTCGCCATATTTGAACATTCAATTCATTTTAAATGTCGAATATGGATTATAATTAGACTTTGAAATAAAAAGATTTTGGTTAAGTTAATAAAATTAGTCAAATTTTAAATACGAGAATGAAATTGAAATTTGAATAATAATAGTTTAATATTAGAAATGGGATAATTGGTGAATCTGAGTGTAAATAAATATAAAAATGGTTTCTAAAAATTTATTTAAGCTTATTTTAATTTAAATACTAAAATTGGACCATTGGATGGAATTAATAGTCGGTAGATTGAATTTAGAATTTTATATTAATTTAATAATGGAATTTGATAATATAATAATGTAAATAATCAAATTTTGATTTAAAATGAATCAGAATGATTTATAATGTGAATATAAATTTTATACGCGTTATAATAGAGTTAATAAAGTTTTAAAAAGTGAAATTTTAGATGATTTCGACGATTGTGAAAATCGCTCGATTTAATCGACGAGTTAAAATAGCCTTCCGGGGCATAGTCTCGGAATTCGACGAAACCAGTTCCATTGGATCCGTAATAGTTAGATATTATTGGATTTCAATTTTCATAGAAATCGGAGTTTTCGTTTGATCCCGGCAGCTTAAAACGCTTAGAAAATACTTCAATCGATTTAAATTAAAATTGATCGTTTAATTCCGTAACTCGTGCATGCGACCGAATTAGCCTCCGAAACACGTTCCATTGTTTTTGAAATGTAGGTAAAACCCTATAAACGCCTGGCGGCACGTGAGATTTGGATTTCGTTTGTCAAAGCTTGTTAGAATTGGAGATAATATTAAAATAATATTAATAAACATTTGTATTCACGTTTATCTAAAAACGCTAGCCTTTTCCTTTATGCTGCCGGCCTTGTTTTGTTTTAATGGCCGAAAACATCAAATTTTCATCATCAATTTGCGATCAATCCACATGATAATTTTGAAAACTCCCTAAACGAAGATCGTGGAGCTCTGAGAGCTCTACATGTTGTACGGTGGAGATGGACTTTTGTCGACTAGAGAAGGCGTTTGGAGGCCACGTTCGTGCGCAGTTCGTGCACGATTTCGAGACTTTGGGATAGCCGAGTTCAACCATGTTCTGGGAAATGGTGCGGCAAGGCGTGGGCCTCGATTTGGTGGTCTTCAATCATCGGCTAGGGTTTCGTGGAAGGAGCGGCGTTCAACCCTAGATGCGGCATGTTGGGTTCATTTCTTCCTGGAAGCACGCGTGGTAAGGAAGATGAGGGTTTTTGTTACATGCGGTCTTGATTTTGGGTTCCAGATCTAGCGGCTAGAGATTTGTTTGGGTATAATTAAATTAAATTAAAAAGGAAATTGTTTTTAAATCTGTAATTGAACTTTAAAAATTCTTATCTTGTGCATACGTCATCAGATTTAAACGAAACTGGCAACGCCAGAATCGCAGAGACGCGTACTACGCAGTGGAGCAGTTCTGTAATTGTTCTGAGCAAGTAAAAATTTAGGTTAAATCGAACGCCGTTCGATTTAATTTAAATTTGAACGCTCGCCGAAAACCTAAGGTGAGTTTAACTCACTCACATCTGGAATATTAGTTAATTTAAATAGTCGATATTTAAATGAATTGTTTGATTGGTTGAATATGATTGAATGGATATATGTTGTTGTGCTATATCTGTGGATGCAGGAAAACAGGTTGGAGGGATCCAACTGGATCCCTCACAAATAGAAATCTATTTATATTCTGTGATAAAATTGTTTTTGATCCTGTTATGCTATACTTTGTTTATTTACTGTGGTATATAAAATGGATATTTAATTGTGTTGTGCTCTGATTTGAATGAATTCAACCTGGGAAATTTAAATATAAATAAATAAATTGGATTTAAAGAAATTAAGGAAATTCGTAAGTAAAGAATTTAAAAAGGTTTAAATTCAAGTGGTTGGTTGATAATATGAAGTGTTTGAATTTGTGGTTTAAAAAGGGAATTGAGAATGGTTTAAAATAATAGCGTGATTTATTTTATAGAGTGTGAAGTGTGCTTTTTCCTAGAAGTTTTATTTCGTTTTTAAGAATGCTTTCAAATTATAAATTTGCAGTTTAAAAATGTTTAGAATATTTTAGAAAGAAATATTGTTTTAAATTTGTTTTTAAGTGAAAGCAAATATTTGATTTAGTAATTATGGTATTTATTATTTTTAACAGGTAAAGTAGTATTAAGTTTTCCAAGAAATTATAATATAAATATTTAATTTATTAACTTTATTTTAAAAAAACTAAATTTTTATTTAAAGTACTTAGGAAACCCCTATATATTTCCATAAGTATTATTTTCAATTAAATAATTTTTTGAAGCTTTATTTTAAATATCTTAACACATATTTGAAAGTGATTTCCAGGAAATAGCAATGTTTTTAAAAATAAAAGGAGCTATTTTTAAAGTATGGAAAGGATTTTACGGGATGAACGTAAAATTGAATTGGGATTGAACGTGTTGAATTGATAAGAAGAATTCTTTGGTTATTCTAAAGGTGGATGTGTATTTCCCTGAAAGCAAGGTAGGTTTTTAAAAATAGATTTTTGAAACGTTAGAGTTTGAAGTTATATTAAAGAATGTTTTCAAGATAATTATTTATGTTGTAAGAATTTTAAAAAGTAAATATATATCAAAGTAGTTATAGAAATAATTATTTTTAAAGGATAATTAGAATTATGTTTTAAAGAATATTATTATCATTTATACCTTATAAATGGTTCTATTTTAAAAAAAATCAATTTAAGCTTTAATTGAAATTGTATAAGGATTCATAATTTTATTTTAAATCTAGTATGACTTAACTTATTTTAAAGTTAGTTGTTTATTTTTTTTAAAGTAGTTTTGTTCAAAATATTTAAAAAAAATATGTATATTTTAAATTAAGTATGTAAGTAGAATTAATATAAATGTTTTTAATGTATTTTGAGGGATAAAGTATTTAAATTATTTTAAACCTTAAATATGGGTACTTGGATGTTTCAGAGGAAATAAAGATTTGAGAATCTATTCCATGAGAAAATTGGGTTTGAAAAGTGTTTCATAGGGATTTTGAAATTAGAATTATATCTCGTAAAGATATTTTTGAGAAATACATAATTGGGAAATTATTTATTATGTGATGGATGCTTATGGATGTTAATTGATAGTTAAATCACCGACTATCAATATTGGACAAATGCGTTAATCATTTTGAAGAGACCGGGATCGAGATTTATTTCTCTAAAACCACTTCGATACTAATCCTGAGGATATTTCCAAAATGGATGTAGTAGGAGTAGTGCCTTCGGTTCCGTTCGAACCCGGGACGGACTTGTATGGACGAATGCTTTCGGAACATCGCCAGGTGGGCGTTGGGCATTCTAAGTGAAACGTTCTAAAAAGGTAACGTTTAGCCTCAAGCCTCATCAACCGGGAATGACTGAAAATCAGGGGATATGCAGCAAGGCTTGGTGGGCAGCACCCATTTCCACGTAAGGTCATTCCTATCTAGATGTCCCTTTTATTTCGTCTTAGTGGTGCGGTTGCTGATCCCAACCGCAGGGTGATCTTACTCGGGACTATCCAATAAGGGGTAGTCCAGGCCTTGTGTTGTAGGGGATCGGGCGTGGTCCTCAGTACACTGATCTAGACCAGGTACTGTGACAAGTGGTACCCCAATGCGTAGTCATTGTTGGAAATCCATTCTCCCTACGAGCCTTTTACGAGTTTTGTTTGTATTACCCACTCTGTGGCTAGTAGCTGGAATTTAATCATGTAACAATTTCAGCTATTTTATAAGTATTTTTATATAGACCCTATTATAATATCAGAGGATTTCTATAAAAAGTTATTTAGCTATCGTAAGGTAAAAACCTGACATGTTTATTTGTGGCGTGGTCTTACGAGATGCTTTTGTTTTCAAAGGATTTTTGAAAATTTAATAATCAATTTGGATACATTATTATCAGCTGGTATTCCAAACTGACTCGGGTGTTATTTCATTATAATGCTCGGGTCAGACCGAGTATTATATGTTCAGGACAGGATGCTATGGAGCAGGAGTGGAGCTGGAGTCCAAGACGTATTATCCGTATTTGTATATTTATCCGCTGCTATGATTGTATGGAATTGTATGACTGGTAAATGTTGTTTGTATGAGATACTCTGATGATATGATGTATAAACAGATATAGTTTCATTTTGTGTAAAGAACTATTATTTACTATTATATTTTATTCCGCTGCTACTGTGAGATTCTGATATTGTTTAGTTTTCTTCTTCTATCTCTTCTTCTTTAACCCTAATGGTTCGTATTTCTTTTCCACTTGAGTTAATTGATGTAGAATAGTGTTGACTCAAGGGGTACGGATTTGCGGGCTGTTACACTTGGTATAAGAGCCAGGTTGGCGACAACCTAGGCTTTGGTGGGGAATTTACTCATTAAACAGAGTCAATAGTACTCTATAATGAGTTGAGTGTATTAATAGATATGAGAGCGTACTTATTAGTGAATATAAAATTGTTTTTCTACTGTGTTGACTTATCGGTTGAGTGTTTATAAATTCTGCTCGGTGCGGGAAGTACAACCGTATCGATAGGGGTTTCCAAACTCTTAAACAAGATAAACCGACATAGTATTGTTTTAAAGAGGGTAAATGAAACAATTTTACCCAAAATTATATTTTGATATAAAAGAAATAATTTTCTGAATTATTATATATATTTGACCGTTTGGATGTGAATATCTTAATTAAATAAGAATCTAAAATTTAATCTAAAAATTTGAAATAGTTATAACCAAATAAATTCCATGAGTATAAATAATACAAAGGAAGAATAACTAAATTTGAATTAAACTAGAATTTGAATTCCAGGAATTTTGAAAAGGATTTTAAATGTATTGAAAAAAAAATTTGGAAATTAAAATCCTGGGAAAGTTTGAAATGTTTGCTAAGGTGTTTGAAGGTAATAATGGAATATTGTTTTGGGAAGTATTTTTGAATGGAAACCATTTTGAAATGAATGTGGGGAAGTAAGGAAGCACTGAACTCACTTCAGTCGTTGGAAAATAATCCTGATGATGTTGGCCACATCATTAGAATTCGTTTTTGAGTTTCTACGGTGATGGATTGCTACCATGTGAGTGATTATGATATTTGTTGGACTTGTTTGAGATTCAAGTGATTTTGGAAGTTTCAAAAGAGAAATTGCTTTGGTGAAAACAGATTGTTTTAGAAATCTGGAAGTTTGATTTAATACCGGGAGAGTATGAGTTATTTATTATTTCAAAATGATTTTGAAATAAAACCGGGTAATTGAATTATGGGAAAATTCTATTTAAATAATGTGTAAAATTAAAATGAATCAACTATTGGACTTATTTGGTGAAGTTGAAATTAATAAGAAGGAAATGAAATTTTTAATCTTGGAATTAAAAATTTAACTTAAGTAGATAAGTTAAATAAATTGAACTTAGAATTAAATTGATTTGAATTAAATTTAAATGTAAAATGACTTTGTATTTGTGGGTTATAGTGTAATGAATTATACCCACAAGCTATTAAGTATTATACTTATAATCTGAAATTATGGATTTAAAATTTGCAAAGAATTAAATTGGAAGAAAATTTGTATCCTTACGAATTCAGTGATACACATATATATAAAATTTGGAATTGTGATTATAAGATGTAAATGGATTAAAATGGGCAATATAAGCTTTCAAGTGAATAAGTTGGTGAACTTATAAATAGAAAATGGAATTATGATCACAAGTGGGAAATAGTTGAATGGTATGGTGAATTCAAACCTAATCTCAAACGAAATGTAAATTGAAATAAGGTGAAGAAAAATATAAAAGATGAAAAGGTGAATGAACTTAAGTTAGTAAAATAAATTTTGAACTTGTATATGGAGGATTAAAATTGGATTGAATTGGATTTAACTTCGATTAAATAGAATCAAGTTGAATTTGGAATGAATTAAAGTCAAATTTCAGTTATGTTACAAATAATTTTGAATAGAACCAAATTCTTATTTAAGATAGTAAAAGAATGGTATGAGCTCAAGTTGGCTAAATAAAATTTAATTGGACTTGAATTAAATTTGGCAAAGAATTAAATTGAAGGGAAATTTAATTTAGATTAAGTAAGAATGATATTATATAAATAAATTTTAACTCAACTAAATTCAAAGGAATTGTTTGAGAATAAATTTAGCGTAAGCTGAATTAAATAAAAAGAAGCTTGAAGGTGAATTTAGTGTAAACTAAATTAAATGAAATTTGTGTAGGCATGGATGGAATTTTAGTGGATTGTTAAGAGAATTTTGAAAAGAAAATAAAAACCCAGTTCTAGTATGGGATTTAGTATTGGCAATAAAAGTTGAAGTGTAAATGAATAATGGAATTAGATTATAATAGTGATGCTTTGACTTATAAATAAATTCAAATGAGTGACATGATTTTAAGTGGTCACATTATTAATAAAATTCGAGGTGAATCGAGGAGATGAATTAAAATTTTAAATGGAGTGAATGAGCAAACAAATTGAATTAAAATTTGTAAATGAATTGGAATTTGATTGAATGAGAATCAAATGAAAATAAAAATAAAATTGATATAAGAAGATAATGAAAATATTGTGGAAGAACTTAAGCAAATTGAATAATAATTGTGGTCGAGCTTTATAATGTTTCTTGGATAAATTTTGTTTAGGTAATAAACATTGAAAAGCAAGTGAAAAGTTTTTAGTTAATTATTGTGATAAAATAAAGGTGTACGAGTTGTAAATATTAAAGAATGGGATGTTATTAATTTAAAACTTAAGTTGAATGGTGAATTTGAAGTGAGAATAAGGATTGATTTAATAATTGAAATGGAATAAGAATGCTTGGATTATGAACCATGCAAAATTGAATAGAATCAATATAAATCTAAGTTGGAATAAAATTAATATAAATTTGAACTGGGATTAATTTTAATGGTTATAAGCTTAAGTGATGGTCACTTGCTTGGATAACCTTAAATTTGCATAGAAATTGGTCGTTTTGTTGTAAAAAAATTAATTGGCTTAAAGAAACAAATTGAAATCGGTTTTTGAATCAATTGGGATGAATTGAAATTTATTAAGTGGTTTTGCATATGAATGGAAATGGAGCATAAAAGAAATACAAATACTTCAAATTGAAGTAAATTGATGTTAGTAATACACATGTTAAACCAAAAAAATGTGGATATGTGCTTATTTGGTACAACAACCAATTGGTTGTAATAAATATGAATGATATATAGTGAACTTGAATGTAAAGCATTCAAGTGAAATAAAATGAAGTTTGGACTTGTATAAGAAATTTAGAAAGGTGATTGAAATCTTTGAATTGCGGATAAAATATGGTTAATATTGATAAATTATGAAGTTTACTTGTTTAAACTATGAAATGGATGAGTTTGGCTAGATTAATGAAAGAATATTGATAAATGCTCATATTATTGGAAACTGATGTGTTTGTTTAAGTATGTACAGGTATGGGAGGCAATGGATAGAGTTGGAGTGCGTATATGCGATACTATTTAGTTGCTTGCTTTAAAAATGCTAATAAAGTACGCCTACGCAATAAAAATAGGAAATATGAACTGTTTTTGGGTTTTCCAACTGTGTGGGTCGATGTATACATATTTATATCTATTGTGAAATTGCAAAAGCTCCTCCGTACAGGGGAGACTCTGCCAAAAATTTTGGAAAATTTGAAATGTTTCTATAACGACAAAGTTGATTTCAAATAACAATTGAAAATAAAAAGGATTTTGGGATAGGAATTGAAACTAGTAGTTTCGATTTGTAACTAAAGATTTTGAGCAAAGTGAAATTGAGATTTCACTAAGTAAGTTTTGCTTTTGAGTTTGGTACATTCTTTCTACCATAGCAAATTTCGGGGACGAAATTTTTATAAGGGGGGAGGAATGTAACAACTCGGAATTTTGGGTCGCTGGATTTGAACATTCAATTCATTTTAAATGTCGAATATGGATTATAATTTTATTTTGAAATAAAATGATTTTGGTTAAGTTAATAGAATTAGTCAAATTTTAAATACGGGAATGAAATTGAAATTTGAATAATAATAGCTTAATAATAAAATTGGGATAATTGGTGAATTTGAGGGTAAATAAATATAAAAATGGTTTTTAAAAATTTATTTAAGTTTATTTTAATTTAAATACTAATATTGGACCATTGGATGGAATTAATAGTCGATAGATTGAATTTGGAATTTTATATTAATTTAATAATGGAATTTAATAATATAATAATGTAAATAATCAAATTTGATTTAAACATAATCAGAATGATTTCTAATGTGAATATAAATTTTATACGAGTTATAATAGAGTTAATAAAGTTTTAAAAAGTGAAATTTTAGATGATTTCGACGATTGTGAAAATCGCTCGATTTAATCGAGGAGTTAAAATAGCCTTCCAGGGCACAGTCTCGTAATTCGACGAAACTAGTTCCATTGGATCCGTAATAGTTAGTTTTTATCGGATTTCAATTTTCAAAGCAATCGGAATTTTCGTTTGACCTCGGCAGCTGAAAACGCTTAGAAAATACTTTAATCGATTTAAATTAAAATTGATCGTTTAATTCCGTAACTCGCACATAGGATCGAATTAGCCTTCGAAACATGTTCCATTGTGTTCCTAACGTGGGTAAAACCCTATAAACGTCTGGCGGCACGTGAGATTTGGAGTTCGTTTGTAAAAGCTTGTTAGAATTGGAGATAATATTAAAATAATATTAATAAACATTTATATTCACGTTTATCTAAAAACCGTAACATTTTCCTTTATGCCGCCTACCTTGTTATATTTTAATGGCCGAAAACATCAAATTTTCATCATCAATTTGCGATCAATCCACATGATAATTTTGAAAACTCCCTAAACGAAGATCGTGGAGCTCTGAGAGCTCTACATGTTGTACGGTGGAGATGGGCTTTTGTCGACAAGAGAAGGCATTTGGAGGCCGCGTTCGTGCGCAGTTCATGCGCGATTTTCGATACTTTGGGACCGCCGAGTTCATCCACGTTCTGGGAGATTGTGCGGCAAGGCGTGGGCCTCGATTTGGTGGTCTTCGATCATCGGCTAGAGTTTCGTGGAAGGAGCGGCGTTCAACCCTAGATGCGGCATGTTGGGTTCGTTTCTTCCTAGAAGCACGCGTGGTAAGGAAGATGAGGGTTTTTGTTACGTGCGGCTTGATTTTGGGTTCCAGATCTAGCGGCTAGAGATTTGTTTGGGTATAATTAAATTAAATTAAAAAGGAAATTGTTTTTAAATCTGTAATTGAACTTTAAAAATTCTTATCTTGTGCACACGTCATCAGATTTAAACGAAATTGGCGACGCCGGAATCGTAGAGACGCGTACTACGCAGTGGAGCGGTTCTGGAATCGTTCCGAGCAAGTAAAAATTTAGGTTAAATCGAACGTCGTTCTATTTAATTTAAATTTGAACGCTCGCCGAAAACCCAAGGTGAATTTAACTCACTCACATCTGGAGTATTAGTTAATTTAAATAGTCAATATTTAAATGAATTATTTGATTGGTTGAATATGATCGAATCGATATATGTTGTTGTGCTATTATCTGTGGATGCAGGGAAACATGTTGGAGGGATCCAACTGGATCCCTCATAAATAGAAATCTATTTATATTATGTGATAAAATTATTTTTGATCCTGTTATGCTATACTCTGTTTATTTATTGTGGTATATAAAATGGACATTTAATTGTGTTGTGCTCTGATTTGAATGAATACAACCTGGGAAATTTAAATATAAATAAATAAATTGGATTTAAAGAAATTAAGGAAATTCGTAAGTAAAGAATTTAAAAGGGATTAAATTCAAGTGGTTGGTTGATAATATGAAGTGTTTGAATTTGTGGTTTAAAAAGGGAATTGAGAATGGTTTAAAATAATAGCGTGATTTATTTTATAGAGTGTGAAGTGTGCTTTTTTCCTTGAAGTTTTATTTCGTTTTTAAGAATGCTTTCAAATTATAAATTTACAGTTTAAATATGTTTAGAATTTTTTAGAAAGAAATATTATTTTAAATTTGTTTTTAAGTGAAAGCAAATATTTGATTTAGTAATTATGGTATTTAATATTTTTGACAGGTAAAGTAGTATTAAGTTTTCCAAGAAATTATAATATAAATATTTAATTTAGTAACTTTATTTTAAAAAAAACTAAATTTTTATTTAAAGTACTTAGGAAACCCCTATATATTTCCATAAGTATTATTTTCAATTAAATAATTTCTTGAAGCTTTATTTTAAATATCTTAACACATATTTGAAAGTTATTTCCAGGAAATAGCAATGCTTTTAAAAATAAAAGGAGCTATTTTTAAAGTATGGAAAGGATTTTATGGGATGAACGTAAAATTGAATTGGGATTGAACGTGTTGAATTGATAAGAAGAATTCTTTGGTTATTCTAAAGGTGGATGTGTATTTCCCTGAAAGCCAAGTACTTTTTAAAAGTAGATTTTTGAAACGTTAGAGTTTGAAGTTATATTAAAGAATGTTTTCAAGAAAATTATTTATGTTGTAAGAATTTTAAAAAGTAAATATATATCAAAGTAGTTATAGAAATAATTATTTTTAAAGGATAATTAGAATTATGTTTTAAAGAATATTATTGTCATTTATACCTTATAAATGGTTCTATTTTAAAGAAAATCAATTTAAGCTTTAATTGAAATTGTATAAGGATTCATAACTTTATTTTTAAATCTGGTATGACTTAACTTATTTTAAAGTTAATTGTTTATATTTTTTTTAAAGTAGTTTTATTCAAAATATTTAAAAAAAAATGTATATTTTAAATTAAGCATGTAAGTAGAATTAATATAAATGGTTTTAATGTATTTTGAGGGATAAAGTATTTAAATTATTTTAAACCTTAAATATGGGTACTTGGATGTTTCAGAGGAAATAAAGATTTGAGAATCTATATTATGAGAAAATTGGGTTTGAAAAGTGTTTCAAAGGGATTTTGAAATTGGAATTATATCTCGTAAAGATATTTTTGAGAAATAAATAATTGGGAAATTATTTATTGTGTAATGGATGCTTATGGACGTTAATTGATAGTTAAATCACCGACTATCAATATTAGACAAATGCGTTAATCGTTTCGAAGGGACCGGGATCGAGATTTATTTCTCGAAAACCACTTCGATCCAGTTTGTACGTTTCGTGGGAAAACGTGTTCGAAGTCGAAGATTGCAACGCCCCACTCCTAGACCCACTCTAGCAAAGAGTATTACGGGGTAATACCGTCTGCTAAAGCGGAGAATGGAGTATAATGGAAGCGACCATGTGTAATCAAGCTATAACTATCTACTGAATACGTCGAAATGTGGTATTTTTTTCTTCAAATGGTTCGACATATCCAATAAATATTTATAACGAAATTACAATGGCTAAAGACCTATCAGAACAAACATAATAACTAAATGATAAAATCATCACAGAATAGAATAACATAACAGACACAGAGTCTCAGAACAATACATAGTCAATACAGATCCAAATATATCATAAGTGGGTACAAGCCTCTGCTCACACATGTGAGTCAAAAATATGTACAGATAAGTCTGAATAACAAATTAGCATAAAGCGGACAATAAGAAATCTATCTAAAAGCATATCAGATAAGTCCTGAGCGGAAGCACAAAGCAAGGTTAGTCCATAGACCCAACCTCAAACAACTCGGTCTGACCCGAGCATAAAACACTCGGGTCAGGCTAGCTAAATAATCAGTTAGATAAACTGAGATATAATAATGCGGTAACATAGAGGATAAGGTACTTCTCCATAGAGAAGAGCGATGTAAACCACATAATATAATAGACGATCACATAATCATCAACCAATAATGTTTGCACAAAAAATGGACAAACACCTCCAAGTCGTATTATTTAGTTGATTATATGTGATTTTCAATGATTTTAGATGAGTATGTAAATATAAAAGAAGTAGGGGCTGAAATGTAAAAGACACGCGGATTTATAGTGGTTCGGCCAGAATGTGCCTACGTCCACTTTATATGTTATTATCTTCTTTCTTTCAGATTACAAGTACAATGCTTCGTATATAAGTATATGAAAGTAGTTTGAAAGTTCCTTCCTTGCTTGAGCTCTCAAACTTGTCCGCCATTGTTGTACCCCTGCCCCTCTATTTATAGAATGAGGTAGGGGGAAGGGGCCTTGGAGGTATATAGCTGCTGGTGGGCCCGGGCTGAAGCAATCTGGACTGGCAATCATTTGGTTCGGCGAGGCTTCATTCGGCTATGCTTAGAGAAGTTGGGGTTTAGTTAGGCGTGGTCTGGTCCGGTAGGGTGTTGGAGAGGTGGTTCGGTAGTGGAGATGGAGAGGTGGCTCGGTAGTGGAGTTGGTCCGGTAATCTTCTGGTTCTGGAGTTGGTTCGGTTATGGTACCGAATCAGTTGGTTCGGTTATGGTTGGGCCGGATGTGGGGGCTGGCCGAATGACCTTTGGTTCGGTGTGAATTGGAGATGCCGAATGCCTCTCTGCCGAATGGACTTGTATATTGAGAACGCCAGATGGACTTCTATGCTTATATTGTGCCTTGTGTTTGTCGAACGGGGTGGAGGTTGCGAGCCCGAGTAAAACTTTGACTTCTTGGTCTCGAGATCTTCTGGGTGAGAATTCGCCCAACATTTGCCCCCCAAAGTGTGGCACGTGCTTGCATGTGTCGCGCTTTGTTTTCCTTGTGGCGAGAAGGCTCGTTTTGTAACGCCATGGGCTGGATGTTCATATCCTGTTGATGTCCTGCAAAGGAATTTACAGTTGTAGAGTGATTTCAAACAACAGCCGTTCGTGATCGAAATATTCGAGTTGAATTGAACTGTGCTGTTTGGGACGAGAGAGTAAGCCCCGAGGGGGCTTAGCATCATTGATGCCAGGTTCATGTCAGAGTAGATCCTGGGATCGTTTGTCAAGATGGTTTATCGCCAGCTCAGAGCATGCCTAGGGATCGTTCGCGACCCCGTACATGTGTAAGTAGCTTAGCCATTTCATAATTATCAGAGTCAAATATCCGTTTAACCTACGAGTTTAAAAAGGCGTGTCAAAGTGTAAATTCCCACGACAATAGGGTTAATAACCATTCAGAGCGTGCCTATGGACCGTTCGTGGTCGCGTACACGTGTAAACGATTAATCCATGTTAGTGAGAGATTTACAACTTATTCATCGTTGTAATAATCCTCATTTTATTAGTTAGTTCTGGAGTTCGGTACTTATCTGCATGAGGCGCTCTGCAAGCCCCTAGTTCCTGGTTGTCGTTGGTAGAGAGATTGTTCATTCGGTTTTTTGTTGGTCCGGTTATTCTCATCCGGCTGTGGTTTCATTCGGTTTTTTGTTGGTTCGGTATATTTGTTATTGGTCCGGTGTTCCTATCCGGTGGGCCGAACCAGTTGGTTCGGCGGCCCTGAGCTCGCCTATATATAGAGGCCGTACCCCCTTGGTTTTCCCTTACCGAACCAGAGAGCCGAATCAACTGACTTGCCGGACTAAATCGTCTGCCGAACCAAATCTCTACCGAATCAGGTACACACTCTATTGCCGAATGCCTTTATTACCGAATGTTTCTGTATGCCGAATGAGTTTAAGGCCTTGGTGCCGAATGAACTTCATGCCCCATTGCCGAATGAATTTGCTTGCACCGTATTACCGAACGAATTCGTATACCGGATGAACCTCTAATGCCGAATGGAACTACCGAATGAGGCATATACCGAATGAGACTCGGAATTTGAATCTTGAGCGAAATCTTAGGCTTTTATATGCTTGCTTTAGATACTTGCTTGTTTATTTTCCTATACTTCTTATTCTAATATCAAGTTTTTCTTGTGCTGCAGAAAATGTCTCGCAAAGCGGAAACACGATCGGACAGAAAGAAGTCTAGAGGCACAGGAGAGTCTTCTTCTTCCTTGCCCCCAGTCCAACCAGGATCCGGGCAACATCGACCTATTCCGAGGTCTCTAGTGGATGGATATGGTCCACAGGAACTTCTGATCTTCCCTCCTGATTGCTTTCCTAGCTCCCTAAAGGAGGAGCAACTTGACGTCATATCCCGTTCCTTCGGGATAGATAGGGCTCTTATGCTGCTGCCGGGAGATGGAGTGATGCCATATAATCCTCCCGAGGGATACTTTGCTTATAGCAGATACCATTGTATGTGCGGTGCTATCCCTCCTATCAACGCTTGGATAGTAAGCTTCACCACATATTTGAAGGTGGCTCCCTTCCAACTTCAGCCTAACTCTTATGCCATCCTGGTGAGCCTTTTTGTTATCTTCCAGAGGAGGTACGGGCGTCCTCCTTCTAACCGGGAAATTCGATATTTGTACAACCTGAGAGGCTATAAGAAGGGGTCTCCGTATATTAGTCTGGAAGCGGCCGTGCCCTTCAAACCAGTCCTGGACTTATATTCCAAGTTTACCATGTTCAAGAAAGAGTGGTTCTTCATCAAGGACGATGCTGTTTCTTTCCGCCTTTTCACTTCCGGCTGTAAGATGGATTTCATTTATACTTTCCATGTTTTGACTGTAGTGTTTTTTTCTGACATGCTTCTATTTCTGGCTAGCGACAGGTGGTATTGCAGTCGTGGAGGATGATTCCTTGGTGCGAATGGCTGCTGAACTAAAGGCTATTCCGGCACGGGACCGGTCGGCCTCCTTCTTGATCAGGAACGCAACCCTCTTGGAGTACAATTTGATCTTACCGCACTAGTCCGTGGTTAAGCAAAGAGACACGGCTGAGGAGAAGGCTGCTAAAGCTAAGGAGGGGGCTATGGTGAAGAGCGGTAAGAAGGAGCCTTTTGCAGAGCGTCCCGTTGTCGGGGGGAAGAAACTGAAGAAGTCTGATGGCCCTTCTCCAAGTACTTTTCCGACTGTCCCGGAGGAGGAAGGTGTAGAAGAGGAGGAAGGAGGCGAGGTTGGAGAAGGGTCGGAGGGTGGAGGAGATGGCGACGGTCAAGGTGGTAGTGGCGTCGGTGCCCTATCCTCTGAGCAAGATCTTGAACTGGATGAGGCTCTCCGTCGGGCCTTCGGGGAGTCGGAGGGAGAGCCGGAAACGGAGAAGGCAAAGGAAACCGGCAAAGCTGTGGCTGGCACTGACCCATCCTCTAAGGGTTCCTCAGCTAGGGCGATTCCGGCGATGCAAGGTGAACTTTTGTCCTCTGTCGATTCCATTTTCGATAGGGACTTAGAAATTTTTTACGGTTCACTTCCGTCCTGGAATGAGATCCAGGACTTATTGCAGTATCCCACTCCTCCGCCGGGTTTGTATAATAGATGTGTCTTCTCACTTTTCTTTCCTTTTAACTTAACACATTTTTCGAACTGTGGATTATTGTATGTTCGTAACACTTGTTCTTTATTCCAGGGGCAGGCCAGGTGGTTAAAACGTCGGACGTTCGACACCGCCTTGAGCAGTTTAAGTCGAGGAGAGCTTCTGCGAAACCCTCTACTGGTCGCACTGGGGATGTAGTCAGTTATCGCCCTCTTCTTGGGGTCATTGAAGAGGGCATTCGGAAAAAGAAGCGGAGCCGTTCCTTATTTGAGTCTTCCCCTGGTTCGCAGCTTCCTACTCAGCCTCCTCGTGATACTACGGAGGAGAGCACGGAATCCGGCCCCCCTCATCCTCCTTTCAAGAGCCCAACTGTTATTCGTATAAGGCGTCCTGATGTGCCTCGCCCCGTGCCTCGTGACCCTTTTGCCGGTCATCCTGATTTAGATCCGAGCTTTCGGGATATCTCATTTGATGAGGCCACGGGCGAGCACCTCCTTCCCCGCAACCCCATGGTAAGAGTGCTGGACGAGGCCAAGTCTTTAGATCTTGATTTACTTACTACACGGGTAGTCACCATGGGGGACGAAGCCAAGGCTAACATCGATCGGGTGGCCGCAGAGACCAAGAAGTTAATGGAGCATCATGCTAAATTGGCCAAGGCCGGGGAAGAGATCGGGAGTGCTAATATTCGGTTGAGGTTAAAAGTTGCCGATCAGGCCAAGCAGCTCGCCGATCAAGCCATCCAGATTTCCCAGCATGAGGAAGCCTCCAAGCGGCTGAAAGAGACGATGGAGAAGGCCAGTAGGGCGGAATTACGGAAGATGGAGGTCGCCTGCAGGGAACAGATTAACATGGCCATTACGACGGTGGACGAGGTTCGAAATGCGGATCTTGAGCGGGTAGAGGAGTTGTCTGGGAGGCTCGAGGCTGCGGAAATGGCTCAGGCCGAGTTGAAGAAGGAGATGGAGGAGATGAGGAGGTCCCTCAAGTTAAAGGAGGAGGAAATGAGGAGGTCTCTCCAGCCTGACTGCTTGAGATACCAATCAGAGAGGGACATTGCCGTAGCCAAGTTGCGAGCTTCCGAGGCCCGGGTGAGGGAGTTTGAGGAGAATGAGGGGATGATGGATGAGATGCTGCAGGACATGTACTTCCACACTTGGAAGGAGGGCGGCTTGTCTTGGATGGACGATTACCCTCGGGTGATGGCCAAGGTGTATCTCCAGGCTTTAGAGGAGGCCAGGGTGAACGCGGGTAAGGAAGGCGGAGAGGCTTTCAATTTGGATGCGGTTACTGCCCAGTTCTCGAAGGAGGAGCAAGCGGCGGTGAAGGAGGGGATGCGGCTGCTTGCTGCAGAGGAAGCGGGCGTGCAGTTGGATGATGAGGATCAAGCGGCGGATGCTGGTGAGTTATTCTTTTCCCTTTCTTTCCTTTCCGTGTTTTCATAACTTGATCGTTCGTTTAATGAATTCCTCTTCTGAACTGGACAGGTGGGACTCCTGATCCACATGCTGGGGGCTCTGATCCTGCGGCTAAGTAGACTGGGGAAGTTGGTGATGGAGTGTGGACGCGGCTGCCACCTTTTTATTTCTTTTTATCACTGTTTACGTTAGTCATTGACATGTAACTGTAATAATATTATTTGCAAAGAATAACTTCGTGTGATTTTATAATATAAGCTGATGTTGTTATGTTTAAATGTTGTTGTCATCTTGATGTGCTGCGTGGGAAATATAACTATGTATATGCCTGTGATTCTAGTTGTGTTTGATGCTAAGTTTTTTGCTAGAAATATAATTTCATGTGTTGCAATGTTATTGTGCGAACAAGCTATAGTTACGTATTTATGTGAAAGAAAAGAGAGTACCGCCCTTTATGTTCCATTCGCAGGCGGTAGCTTAGAGTATCTTATGTAACTGTTCACGGATATAGCTGAGTACCCTGCCACCCAGTACGCAGGCTTAGTTTCTCATGAGTGAATGCTTCCTATTTGGTTTCCTGTACTTTAGAGTTTGTTATACAGGATAGGAGAAAAGTATTTAAATGAAATGGAAATATAGTAAAAGTAAAACTTCCAGTCACGGAAGGCCGTCGATGTGCTTAAGTTCGTGGCAAACGGGTTTTGTAGTCACTTTCCCTAGCTATGGGTCTTGGAGACATTTGTCACCCATCTTACGCCTCCGCGGGGAGTTTTCTTTTTTACCACAGCCGCACTTAAGACACATCGGAGCCGAGATCGCGCACGGTAACTACCCGAACCATTATGGTCCGTAATCGTGGGTATTATTCGATTTACCGTGGCCGGCTAGCGTGGGTGCCGTTGGCCGTGAACTACCCCTGGCTGGCCACACCTTATGTTGGGGCTTAAAGTAGGTTCACAGTTGCCGGCGAGCCGAACGCCGTAATGAGCTGCCATCGGCTATAGTCGGCCTTTATGATGACTTATAATCGGCTCATTACAGTTGGCTTTGAGGGCAGGCGCGCAATGAGTTAACCCGCAGCAGAAGGATGCTGGAGCAAAAGTGTCTCATTGGCGAGTGTATAGAATCGTAGCGTACCTGTTAGGCCTAGTCCAGATGAGGCCGCGGTGCGTCTTGAGTGGAGATGCCATAGGATTTTGTTCAATAGAAAGGGATAAAACTTAACAAGTAGCCAAGACATAAAGGAACAAGCTAAAAAGAGACAAGATTTTTTAAAGTGGTTCGGCACGAAAGTGCCTACGTCCACTGATTCTCTTTGTTAATTCACTTCATATGGGCAGTACAAGTTAAGAAAAGTATCGACGGAGGTGTCGGATGTTCCATGCCCTCTGGAACACCTCTCCGTCCACTGTTGACAAAATATAAGCTCCGTTGTGGAGATCTTTATGAATTACATACGGTCCGTCCCAGATGGGGTCTAGTGCCCCGGGGCGCGGAAAGATTCGCCTGAGGACAAGATCTCCTTCTTGTAAGCTGCGATGCTTGACTTTGGAATTGTATAGCGCTGCCACCTTTTGTTTGTGAGCTGCTGCTTTAAGTGCTGCATCGTTTCTCCGTTCCTCAATCAGATCCAAAGACATGAGGAGGAGTTCTTCGTTTTCTTCTGGGTTGTAGTGGATCCTACGGTGGGAAGGCACAATAGTCTCAACTGGGAGCATTGCCTCCGATCCATATGCCAAGGAGAAAGGAGTATGTCCCGTTGATGTTCTGAAAGACGTGCGGTATGCCCATAGTGCCGTAGGAAGTTCGTCCACCCAGGCGCCTTTTAACTTTTCAAGTTTCTTCTTGATTAGGGTTTTGAGAATTTTGTTGACAGCTTCAACTTGTCCGTTTGCCTGAGGATAAGCTACTGATGAGAAGCTTTTATGAATTCCATGCTCTTGGCACCAGTCGGCAAATTCTTCGCTGTCAAATTGGAGTCCGTTGTCTGATATGATCTTGAGTGGGACTCCGTACCTGCACAGAATATTTTTGATCAAGAAGTTTATAACTTTTGTTGAAGATATTTTATTTAGAGGTTCTGCTTCCACCCATTTGGTGAAATAATCGACTGCCACTACAGCATATTTGGCTCCGCCCCGGCCCGTTGGCAGTTCGCCAATTAAGTCAATTCCCCATACAGCAAAGGGCCAAGGGCTGGTCATTTGAGTAATTTCATTTGTGGGCAGTCGAGGAATCTTGGCAAATTTCTGACATCTGTCGCATTTCTTGACGAAGTCTAGAGCGTCTTTGTTTAGTGTGGGCCAGTAATATCCATATCGGAGTATCTTCCTTGCCAAAGTCTGCCCCCCAGTGTGATCTCAGCATCCTCCCTGATGGATGTTTGATAAGATCTCCTTGGCTTCCCTTCCAGCGACGCATCTCAATAAGGGGCCAGAGAAGCCACGCCGATAGAGGATGCCTTCTTGTATCGTGTAGTGGGGAACTTTCCTCAAGATCCTCTTGGCTTCGTCACGCCTGTCGGGCAGTGTGCCATCTTGCAAATATTTCCGGATAGGAGTCATCCAGGTTCCTTCTTCGATTGCAGTTACCAGATTTACTGGTTTGAAACTTGGGGCTAGCTGCCTTGAGATGGCTAGTGTTCCGAAAATGGTGCTATTCTTCATACTAGCTTGCTTTGCAAGTTCATCTGCCTCTTGGTTCTCTTCTCGAGGAATATGTTTGATTAGATAGTGGTCCAATTGATCGAGCAGCAGTTTGGTTTTCTTTAGGTATGCTGTGAGTCGTTCTCCTCGAGTCTGGAATTCTCCTAGCACCTGGTTTACGATAAGCTGAGAATCACTATGAAGACATAAGGAATTGATTCCAATTTCCAGGGCAAGCTCCAATCCTGCTATTACTGCTTCATATTCAGCATCGTTGTTAGTGGCCGTGAACTCCAACCTTAATGCATAGTACAACTTTCTTCCCCTGGGGGTGATGATCACAATTCCTGCCCCCGAGCCTTGTTCGTTCGATGCTCCATCTACAAAGAGGTTTTTTTTGCTACTTCGGATTGTTCCTTGCCTTCGTTGGTAGTGAATTCGGCAATGAAATCGGCCATGGCTTGTCCTTTGATAGCGGTGCGAGGATGGTAGGTGATATCATACTGACTTAGTTCGATGCACCATTTGAGGAGTCGCCCAGAAGTGTCAGGACGATGGAGCACTTGTCTTAGCGGTTGATCGGTTAGAACCCTGATGGAGTGAGACTGGAAGTAGTGTCGCAGTTTTCGTGACGCGATCAATAAACAATATGCTAATTTCTCTAGTTTAGGATATCTGGCCTCTGCCCCTGTAAATCTCTTACTTACAAAGTAAACCGGGCGTTGTGTGCGGTCTTCTTCTCTTACCAAGGCGGCGCTTAGAGCATGAGATGATACAGCGAGGTATAGGTATAACACTTCACCTTCATTTGGAGTTGAGAGTACTGGTGGTCTCTGAAGGTGTTCGATTAGGTTGAGGAAGGCTTTTAAGCATTCATCGGTCCACTCGAATCTCCCTTTGTCTTTCTTGAGAGCTTCGAAGAAAGGGACACACTTGTCAGTTGCCTTGGAAATGAATCTGCTTAGGGCGGCCACCTTTCCGTTTAGGCTCTGCATTTCTTTTCGAGTGGAGGGTATCCTTATTTCTTTTAGAGCCCGGATTTGTTCAGGGTTTGCTTCGATTCCTCTGGCGTGGACGATAAATCCTAAGAATTTTCCCAAAGATACTCCGAAGGAGCACTTTAGAGGATTCAGCTTCATTCCATATCGGCGAAGTACTTGAAACATCTCGCCCAGGTGGCTTACATGGTCGTCGGCTTTCCTGGACTTTACCAACATGTCATCCACATACACTTCCATAGTTCGTCCTATTAGTTCCGCGAACATCTTGTTGACGAGGCGCTGATAGGTAGCTCCAGCATTTTTGAGTCCAAAAGGCATGACTTTGTAACAATATAGTCCGCGGTCGGTGATGAAGCTAGTGTGGTCTTGATCAGGAGCGTGCATGGGAATTTGGTTATATCCGGAGTATGCATCCATAAAAGATAGGAGTTCGTGTCCGGCTGTGCTGTCCACAAGTTGGTCGATTCGGGGAAGTGGGAAGCAATCTTTTAGGCAAACGTCATTCAGATTGGAGAAGTCAATACATGTTCGCCACTTTCCATTGGCCTTTTTTACTAGCACTGGGTTAGCGATCCATTCTGGGTAGATGGCTTCCCGTATGAAGCCATTAGCAAGTAGATTCTTTACTTCCTCATCAAGGGCTGCCGATCGCTCTGCCCCCATGCTCCTCTTTTTCTGCTTTACTGGTACCTTGGTGGGATCGATGTTCAGCATGTGGCATGCTATGTCGGGGGAGATTCCTGTCATATCGGCATGGGTCCACGCAAATACATCTAAGTTGTGGCGGAGAAAGTCAATGAGTTGATCTTTCAACTCCGTTTTTAGCTGAGATCCGACTTTTAATAGTTTACTTGAATCGTGCTTGTCTACAGATACGAATTCCATAGCCTCTGCAGGCTCGGCGTTGGCCTCCTCCTCTTTATCCCTGGGGTCTAGTTCATTGAAGGGATCGCTGGTGTATCGAAGAGGAGGGGCTTTCTTTAGTTGCTATGCCTCCAGGCTTTTCATGCAGAGAGTAGTCTCTGCACCTTTTCCTTTATTCTTTCTGCGGTTATCGCGAAGTTCAGTTACGTAGCAGTCTCGGGCAGCATCTTGATCTCCTTCTACTTCTCCTACTCCGTTGTCTGTTGGCAATTTCATTTTCAGGCACCAAGGGGCTAATACAATCTGGAAGTCAGACAAGGCTGGTCTTCCCAAGAAGGCGTTGTAAGCCGAGTGGTTTTCTATTAGTACGAACGTTTGTTTTCGCACAACGGAGCGGGGATGACTTCCTATTTCGACGAAGAGGTCAAGTTGCCCGAGGGGCATTTTTGCATCTCCAGTGAAACCGTGCAGTGGTTTGTCACAGGGGGATACATCCTTCATTGATAACTTCATTTTGTCGAAAGCATGTTTGAATAGGATATTTACGGAGCTTCCTGTGTCTATTAGAATCCGAAAAACTTTAGCTGGACCGAACCAGGCAGAGATGACCATAGGATCCATATGTGGGTACTGTCTTCTTTCCAAATCACGCCTACTGAATATGATGTCGTCGTTCTCTTTTCGTTTCGGGTGGCGTTCTTCCGTGATGGAGTTAACATAGCCTTCTGCATTTCTAAGCGACTTGCCGTACCTTTCCATCTCTGCCCAACTTCTGTCGGCGATGTGTGGTCCTCCTGAGATGGTAAGGACCACTATCTTCTCTTGACTAGAGCCACTGGTGTTGTGATTGTTGCGATTCCCTCCGCCTACCTCTGGGAGGGGTTGCTTCGAGTTCTCATTGGCTGGAGTTGGAGTCCTGTTCTGACCCTTCACATAGCGTTCCAGTCTTCTTCTTCTAATGTGTTCTTCGATCAAGTCCCGAAGATGGTGGCATTCATTGGTGTCATGTCCGTGGGATTCGTGGAAGCGACAGAACTTTCCGGACTTGAGTGCGTTATCTGATTCTTTCTTGTGCGGGGGGCGCTTGTATCCTAGTTCGCCCTGAGTGGCTAGGAAGATATTTTCGATTGTGTCGTTCAAAGGAGTGTAGGAGTCAAATCTCGGTCCTGGTCGATATTGGCGCTTTTCGACCTTTCTGCCCCCAGCATTGTCTCTAGATTCATTTCTTCGAGCGTCCTTAGCTGCAGTGGGAACCTTGTCCTGAACTGTCTTACCTTGTTGTCCTGATTGCCTCTCTGTAGCAGCGTCTTCAAGTCTCATATACTTTCCAGCTTCATGGAAGAAATCAGGCAAGGTAGCTGGTTTTTCCTTAGTTAATCTTCTGGCAAACTTGGTGTCTGGATGTACACCACTACAGAGGGCCATTAGAGTGAGTTTTTCATCGGCATCTTGAACTGCTGCCGCTGCGGCGTTGAACCGCGTTAGATATTGTTGCAGCGTCTCTCCGGTTTTCTGTTTGACATTGGATAGAGAATAAGCATCCTTGGGTTGTTCCACATGGATGCGGAACTGGCTAATAAACCTTTCTTTCAACATCTCCCATGAGCTGATGGATCCTTGGGGTAGATGGCAGAACCAGGAGGTAGCTAGATCAGCTAGGAATAGCGGAAAACATTTACATAACACTCCTTCTGTTGCTCCACTCATGAGCATATGCTGGGTGTGTCTCTGCAAGTGTACGATGGGGTCGGAAGTTCCTTTGTAAGGTTCCATGGTTGGCATTTTCCATTCCCGGGGAGTGATGGCAGTTTCGATATTTCGGGTAAAGGGACTGGTGACCCTAGCGCCTATTCCCCGGTCCCTTTGCTCCCGTTGGACACATTCTCTGAATAATCGTGCCATTCGTTCGTCGGAACTTGAAGCGGACAAAAATGAGCTTGGTTCTTCCCTGCGGGATCTATCTCGTCCAGATGACCTGTAGGGATGGTACAGTCTATCACTTCTAGCATTATCCAGTGGTTGTCTTTGGCTGCTCGGATGCACGCTAGGACCAGCTACAGTTGCCCCCTGCCTTGATCTTCCCCTGTGGGGTTCTGTTTCGAGCACATCCATGGGGTCAACTTCGGGCTGGGTTCTAGCTCGGCTCCGTTCAGCGGGGTTTCTATGATTAGGTGGCATGACTGGCTCAGCTACATCCGACCCTCGCCTGGTACCTCCCCCGCTGGGTTCGGTTCCAAGGGCTTCCTCGAGTCGGGATTCGGGCTGAGTAGTCCGGGCGCGGCCCCTATCATTGTTGTTCCTGTTGATAGCTTCTTCGAAGAGGGAAGACCTTTGTTGCCTCCGAGATCCTCCGGATTGGGACTCACCCCATGATTCAGTGTTGTGGCTGGACTCTTCAGCATCCCTTAAGCGTGACATGAGTTGGTCCACCAAAGCTTCTTGTTGGGATGTGAAGCGGTTAGTTACTTCAGCCACAACCCTGTCCAGATCTGCCCTAGTGATTGGTTGTTCCGTTGCGGGACCAGTTGGATTTTCCTGATTTTCATCTGGTACTGCTGTTGAAGTGGGCTGATCTGCGATTGCTGGATCTGGAAGGCTGCTAGTTGCGACGTTCTTTCCTTTGTTAACATCCCTTCTCTGTTTGGAAGGCATGATTTCTAAGCAACGAGCGATGTTGTTAGGAAGAAGGTTGAGTGGGAGAAGATGAAGCCTGAGTTCTATTCTCAGTGAAAGCACCAAAAATGTTTGCACAAAAAATGGACAAACACCTCCAAGTCGTATTATTTAGTTGATTATATGTGATTTTCAATGATTTTAGATGAGTATGTAAATATAAAAGAAGTAGGGGCTGAAATGTAAAAGACACGCGGATTTATAGTGGTTCGGCCAGAATGTGCCTACGTCCACTTTATATGTTATTATCTTCTTTCTTTCAGATTACAAGTACAATGCTTCGTATATAAGTATATGAAAGTAGTTTGAAAGTTCCTTCCTTGCTTGAGCTCTCAAACTTGTCCGCCATTGTTGTACCCCTGCCCCTCTATTTATAGAATGAGGTAGGGGGCAGGGGCCTTGGAGGTATATAGCTGCTGGTGGGCCCGGGCTGAAGCAATCTGGACTGGCAATCATTTGGTTCGGCGAGGCTTCATTCGGCTATGCTTAGAGAAGTTGGGGTTTTTAGGCGTGGTCTGGTCCGGTAGGGTGTTGGAGAGGTGGTTCGGTAGTGGAGATGGAGAGGTGGCTGGGTAGTGGAGTTGGTCCGGTAATCTTCTGGTTCTGGAGTTGGTTCGGTTACGGTACCGAATCAGTTGGTTCGGTTATGGTTGGGCCGGATGTGGGGGCTGGCCGAATGACCTTTGGTTCGGTGTGAATTGGAGATGCCGAATGCCTCTCTGCCGAATGGACTTGTATATTGAGAACGCCAGATGGACTTCTATGCTTATATTGTGCCTTGTGTTTGTCGAACGGGGTGGAGGTTGCGAGCCCGAGTAAAACTTTGACTTCTTGGTCTCGAGATCTTCTGGGTGAGAATTCGCCCAACAAATAATAAACTCTCCAAAGAGATAATCAACACTCAAGTGTTGAGGAAACAATAATGCCTCATATCATCGGCGTAGCAAAAGCTATAAATAGTTGCCCATAAGCAATAACACATAATATGGAATCTAACTATAAATCAATGCCAAAGCAAAGATATATCGCCAAGGGCAAAGGGAACATACCCTAAAAGACAATACAACATAGTAAAACACATATCACTCGAGCAGTGACGAAGGACCAACTCCAAAAGTGACATAGAAATCATCAGAAAAATGCACGTGCACGACCAGAGTCGTTATCGCCAAGTACTGTAGTTTTGTGGTACCACATGCCCAAGGGCAAAACGCGCGACTGGTGACACCCCAGGGGGTAAATGACCAAAGGCACGCACCAATAATACTTCTCACATGAGCAGAATGTCCAGAGACCGCCAAAAGGCAAATGACCCAGAGGTCCTGTACTGGCCGCCAACAGGCAAATGTGTCGGAAACATCTAGAAAGGAACCCGAAAAGGGTTAAAGCAATATCCCATACCACTGGTTTTCCCTAATCGGTTTACTTACCTTCTGCCAACTTCACACTCTCAAAACAGTAACAAAAGTTTATCTCATATCATCGATAAACTACGCCAAAAGTCAAAACGATCAATCGAAATGGTCGGGGATTAACCGGAAAGGAAATACGCTCAGTTCCATAGGCCGGGGTTTTTCCCAACCATTTCTCCACTTCGCTTGAAGTGCACAAAAGTGAGTGTGGAATTTTATTCTAGAAAATAGTTGCGGAAAACGGATTTTTATTTGGATTGAAATCGCTTTTAAAACGTCCTTTTAAAAAATTCTCCTATTATGGAGTAATTAATTTAGTCATTAAAGTAATACTAAATAATAGTTTCGAAAGCCATTTCGGGTGAAAAATCCTTTTAAGACAATTTTATGAAGTCCGTGCGCGAAATCAAGAAAGAAATCTCAAGAAATCGATAAATCCAGAAAAAAACCTCAAAAAATATATTCTAAGCGTAGGAAAAATAGGCCAAATATTGCTATGAACTCATGTTCGGAAAAATATTCAGACTAGCAAACTGAATCCAAATGTCATGAAAATTTGCAAGAATGTAGTCCGACATTCCTACTTCAAGTTGCCAAAAGAATTGCTCGATTTCGACTTTAAACGAAGGCGCAGTGACATTCCAAAGTCGGACTCAGAAACATGAAATGCACTGTTTTGCACAGCGATCTGAGTTCAACTTTGACAGGAAATTTGAAGGGTCTAATGAAATTAGATGATGAGAAAACTTTCCAGATATGGAGTTCGTAACTCCATCTTTCCAACGAGACCAAAAATGTCGAATTCCGATAACGGACGTAGCTGTGGCGGAGTCACGAAGTTGCAACCCTGAACAGAAACAGGGTAATAAAACACAGCTGAAGGAATATTTGCTCAGGCCCAAACGGGCTTTAAGCCTGGAACAACAGCCCCAGCCCATTCGGGCTAGGTAATTAAATTCTGTTCCATTAAAAAGTATGCAAATGGAATTATCGAAATCGTCAAAATATCATCAAAAATCCGGAGATTACACATTATACTAATTTCACCTCTGCTGTAAATAATTCATATTTAATATAACAAACTTCAAAATCAAAAAATACTTATTGAAGGAAAGCTATTCTACTAAGTGTAAGCTTTTCAAAAATATGAAGTTCATCAAAATCGGACTTCCTATGGATGAGATATGACGATTACAATTCTCAGATTTGTAAATTCATTGTCGCTGTCGTTTATTCTCAAGACAACGACAAATAAATGAGGTTTCGACTCTCTTAACCTCAGAATTTTGCAAAACACAAAACACGAAAGTTGTAAATTAGTTTCTAAGCTTTTCATAAAGTCCAAAATCATTCAATACTGACTAAGGGCTCAAAAGTTATGACCAAAATAGTTTCAGTTTCATACACAGAGCTAATATGTGTATCGCTCTCGGGAAGATAGTAGAAAAATCAATTTTTGACATAGTTAGCCTCAAAATTACAAAAAACTCACTCATGAAAAATTGTAGCATATGTTTTAAGCTTTCCGGAACATGCAAAATTATCTAATTCGGATAAAAAACGAGAGAGATACAGGCAAAACAATATCAGATAGAAACTTAGGATAACTTGTTAAAGACAGAATTGGTCTTCTATCTTCGAACGCATTTCAGGTCATCTAAATAGCAAAATATCAAAATATAACCTGAAAAGAAAGTTTTCCTTATTGAATCTAGATTGCAGCACAGAAAACTTGACCAAAAACGGATGAGAAACGTGTAACTTATGGCCAATACAATTTGCAGGCCTGAGATTGTTGTTGCTGTCAATTTACTCTCGGGATAGCAACAAACAAGCACGATTTTGATCCAATAAGTGGCAAAATTTCAAAAAAATCTGTACATTAAACTTGTAGCTCTATGTCTAAGCTTTTCAGAACATTCAAAGTTATTGAATTCGACTGAGAAATGAAGAAGTTATGCCTGATTTCGTTTCAGCTACAATTCCAAAACGAAAATTACAGAAATGATCTTTAAATATATTTTTTGGCAAACCTCTCATTAGCATCAAGTAAAAAGGGATTTAGCTAGAAATTTTACCTCAACCAATGCAAGAAAAATATGCACAAACACTTGGTGTGCACTCCACAAGCTAGAGAGAGAAGATCAAGGGGCTTCATAACAAAAATAAACCAAAAACCATGTATTAAAAATTAATTTCAGAAATTAGAATGAACATTAGAGAGTGATTAGAGAAGGGTTGCTTTACCTTTTAGCTTGTATTAACCTAGATTAGCTATGTGGAGAGGAAAATGGATCTTCTACCAAATGGAGGCCATTAATTAGGTTTTTTGGAGGTGTTTAGGGTTTGAGGAAATTATGAAGAGGAGGGTTAGGGTTTAGAGTGGGTTTAAGATAATATATAGAGGTGGGTAATGGTTTTGGTTTCACTAATTGACCCAATAAGAGAAGTGGCATCATAATGTTCACTAAAACTATTTAATGCTTCATTAGCCAACTAAAACCCACCATTATAAAACCACCCGTTTTTTTTTCAAATAACTTTATTTTAAAGAAATTAGCCTATCCAAAAAAATCCATTTTTAGCTCCATTTAAATTAAAATCATAATTTTAATTTATTATTCGGTAATTGCAATCCTGAGTTGTTACAGACTCCCCCTTAAGAAAATTGCGTCCCAGCAATTCCTTAAATATGGAAGTCGTCTATAACCTCTAATCCACCGAAGAAACAATAAAAGATAAATATAGATGCTCACCTGTACCCGAAGATGAAAGAAAACCAGGATAAGTACGCTCGATAAATTCTATGGTCTCCCATGTGCAGTCCTTAGGATTGGGTGACCATTGAATTTTCACAAGCGGAACCTCTTTGTTTCGAAGGCGTCTGACCTCCGAATCAAGCACACGGAGTGGTTGCTGCTCCCTAGATAGATCGGGTGATATCTCCAAATCTGGCACGATATGCGGCTCAATAATAGAATCAGGATCACGCACACACTTGCGAAGCTGAGAGACATGGAACACATCATGTATTCCATAGAAATGAGCAGGTAGAGCCACATGATAAGCAACATGGCCAATGCGTTCCGTGATAGGAAATGGTCCGACATAGAGAGGAGCCAATTTCCCTATAGACTTGAAACGCACAACCTTCTTCATAGGAGATATCCGAATACAGACAAGATCATCAATGGAGAACTCAAGAGGCTTCCTACGGTTGTCCGCGTAGGATTTCTGGCGGTCCTGCGCCTATTTCATTCTCTGACGGATAAGAGTAATCATCTCAGAATATTCCCGAACTGAATCTGGACCAAGAATGAGTTTCTCGCCAGATTCTAACGAACACGAAGGAGAGCGACATGGCCTTCTGTAAAGAGCTTCGAAAGGAGCCATGCCAATACTGGACTGATAGCTGTTGTTGTAGGAGAACTCCACAAGTGGTAAGTGGTCCTCCCAACTACCCCCGAAATCAAGAATACAACAGCGAAGAAGATCCTCCAATACACGATTCACCCTCTCAGTCTGACCATCCGTCTGAGGGTGATAAGCAGTAGAAAAGTTCAGCTTTGTTCCCAAAGCTGACTGTAGACACTTCCAGAAGTGGCTAGTGAACAAAGCGTCTCGATCACAAACGATAAAGCTAGGAATGTCATGAAGTCGACGACTTCTTTCACATAGAGCTTGGCCAACTGAGGTGCAGTCCGAGTGGACTTAATCGGAATAAAAAGAGCCGATTTGGTCAAGCGATCAACAATAACCCATATAGAAGTATGGCCTGACCTCGATCGAGGTAGACCGTCGATGAAATCCATAGATATCTGATCCCATTTCCACAATGGAATCTCAAGAGGCTGAAGAAGACCGGATGGACGCTGATGCTCGGCCTTGATCTGTTCACAAGTCATGCAACTGCTCACATAACTTACAAAATCTCTCTTCAAACCTTCCCAATAATATAACCGACACTTATCGGCATACATCTTACTTGAACCGTGATGAATGGTGTACTTAGTGCGATGACACTCGTCCAGAATGTCACGCCTAAGCGATAAATCAGATGGTACCAATATATGGTTCTTCCTGCGTAGACACCGATGAGAATCAATAGAATAATTCAGCAAAGCCTCATCACTGGATCCCGACTCAAGAAGATAGATAAGATGCAATAAGTCTGGATCCTTCCGCTGAGCATGGGCAATGCGATCCAGTAAAATAGATCGAGCTTCCAAACTAGAAAATAAGACTGGAGAATCAGAAGATGGAGCTCGATCTCGAATATCGCACACAGAAAGAGTCTTAAGAATATCCCACTCGGCTATCATTATAGAAACTACTGCCGAGTGTTTGCGACTGAGCGCATCAGCCATACGATTACCCTTGCCAGGGGTATACTGAATGTCTAAGTCATATGAGGCGAGAAACTCAAACCATCGCTGCTGCCCCATATTGAGATCCTTCTGGATGAATAGATACTTCAGTGACTTGTGATTGGTGTACAGAATGAAACGTTCGCCGAGTAGATAATGATGCCACGTCTTCAAGGCATAGACGATGGCTGCTAACTCAAGATCATGAGTAGGATAGCGAACCTCATTCGGACACAGTTGCCTAGAAGCGTAAGCAACTACCCGATCCTTCTGCATAAGCACAACACCGAGCCCGCTTCCACAAGCATCGGTGTAGACAACAAGATCATGGTTTCCCTCTGGAACCACTAGAATAGGAGCATGAGTGAGAAGTTCCTTCGGTCGCTGAAAGGAAGCTTGACACTTATCTGACCAGATAAAGTGAACACCCTTACGAGTCAGGGTCGTAAGCGAAAGAACAACACGAGAGAAATTCTTGATGAAACGACGGTAATAACCTACGAGACCAAGGAAGCTGTGAATCTCATGCACATTCTTAGGCTACTTCCAGTTCTAAATGGCTTCGATCTTGGAAGGATCGACAAATATGCCCTCAGAAGATACCACATGGCCTAAGAACTTGACCTTGCTCTCCCAAAAATGACACTTGGAGAACTTGGCCTTAAGCTGATGCCGACGAAGTGTATCCAAGATGATCCTCAAATGATGAGTATGCTCTGCCTCGGATTTAGAATAAATCAGAATATCGTCGATGAAAACCAGAACGAACTTATCGAGATATTCTCGGAATACTCGATTCATCAAATCAACGACGAACGCTGGTGCGTTCGTCAAGCCGAATGCAATGACCAACCACTCAAAGGAACCATAACGAGTACGGAAAGCAGTAAGCGGAACGCTATCTTCTGCGACTCGGAGCTGATGAATTCTGGTGGCGAGGTCGAGCTGGGAAAAGACCTTTGCACCGTTTAACTGATCTAACATATCGTAAATCCGTGGCAAGAATAACGATTTCTGATGGTCACCTCATTAAGCTTGCGATAGTCGATGCAAAGCCTAAGGGAGCCATTGGGCTTCTTAACGAAGACCACTGCAGCACCCCATGGCGAAGAACTGGACCGAATAAATTGCTTCGCCTCGAGCTCAATCAATTGCTTCTTGAGTTCCTCATTCCCCTTAGTAGACATCCTCGTGGGAGGACGACTAAGTGGATGAGTGCCTGGAATGAGATCAATGCGGAACTCAATAGCCCGCTTCGGCGGTAGGCTCGATACTAGTTCGAAGATATCGGAGAAATCCCGAACAACTAGATTACGAGATATGTCCATATCATCATCTCGTGAATCAATAGCAAATAGAATAGCTTCGGAAATTTCAACATCCCGAAGAACAAGAGCTAATGGAGCGGACTAGTTAGGATGACGAAGGAATAATACCCGCTATGAACAAATAATCTTGGCATCGTACTGAACTAGCCAATCCATACCGAGAATCATATCAAAACCCAAATGAGCCATAACGTGCAGATTCGCACGAAAAGAAAAACCACATAGATCGATGTCAACATTCTCTCATAAAAGGCTGAGGGTCGTGGATCCACCAATCGGATTCACAATCCTCAGAGAGGTAATCATACAAGAAACATCCAGAGACAAAATATAAACTAGTTCCTTTGATACGAATGAGTGAGAAGCACCACTATCAAAGAGAACTCTAATTGATCTACCATGAAACAGAATAGAGCCTTCAAGAACGGAAGGATGCATACCTCGAGGCTGAGCAGAATCGGTAGAAGCCTTAGCAGCATTAAGCTTGCCGGGCTAAGCACTAGCAGGAGCAACTAGATAAGTAGTAATGCGGTGACCCTCCCTTTTGCAATAGCGGCAAAAGAGGGTTTTGGGACACTCCCTAATCATGTGATCCGGAGAATTGCAGTTAAAACACTTCCTCACCGGACGTGTTCCACTGGGCTGAGACTGAGTCTAAGGCTGAATGTGAGACTGAAGCTGAGCGGTAATGTTGCTAGTCTTCTTCTTCTTCTTCTTAAAGAACTTGGACTTATGAAAAGGGACACACTTCTGGTTGGAGTTCTTGGAGCCTCCACCATCATCACTATCCTTCTCCATCTCGACTGACTCAAGATGAAGTGCCGCGTCTACAAGCTCGTCAAATGGAAGCTTGAGCTGAAGCATGAGCTGCTTCTTCAGATACTTTTTCAGACCTTCCACAAACTTGAGGTTCTTCTTGTGTGGTGTGCTGATGAACTCGAGGCCATACTCGGACAGGGCCTCAAAAGAAGATACATAGTCTGAAACGGAGGACTTACCTTGCTCAAGATCAATAAAGCGGCAAGCAAGGGAGTTCTTCTCAGACTCTGGGACGAACTTGAGCAAAAAGCGCTCACGGAAATGATCCCATGTAAGTGTGGTCTCGTCAGTCTCAGAGATAAGGAGCTCGTACCAATCCAAGGCACGGATCTGAAGTTGACTGGAAGCAACAAGAATGCGATCATGGTATGGGATAGCCATGCGAGTAAAAACACGCTCGCATACACGAATCCAAGCCTGGACCTCAAGAATAGTCTCGAAGCCACTGAATGGCTTCCCTCCGAGATGATTAAAATCACTGCAGAGACACGCAAAGGCTGACTTGCGCGGAACCTCAGTAACTGGAGTTGGTGACTGAGTATGAGACTGAGAATTCCGAACCAACTCCATGATCTGGTCGGTGGTCATATACACGCCCTCCGGCTGAGAGTTGCTGGCCTGCCCAGCTGTACCGGTCTGACGTGTGGTTCTCCCCCTTCCAGACATACTGAAAGTTAAAAGAAGATAGAGTTATGCATGATTTAATGATAGATAATTCATTAAGGAATACTACGGAATATAAACAAATTCCTACATATATTCCTAACCTATCTATCAAGAGACACAAGGAAGAGATTTGTTTAATTTGGACCATATCAATATGTATTGTACTACATGTCTGTCCTGTGTTTATTATGCTTAGTCCTGGACCTCGCTTTGATACCAACTGTAATGCTCCACTCCTAGACCCACTCTAGCAAAGAGTATTACGGGGTAATACCGTCTGCTAAAGAGGAGAATGGAGTATAATGGAAGCGACCATGTGTAATCAAGCTATAACTATCTACTGAATACGTCGAAATGTGGTATCTATTTTTTTTCAAGTGGTTCGACATATCCAATAAATATTTATAACGAAATTACAATGGCTAAAGATCTATCAGAACAAACATAATAACTAAATGATAAAATCATCACAGAACAGAATAACATAATAGACACAGAGTCTCAGAACAATACATAGTCAATACAGATCCAAATATATCATAAGTGGGTACAAGCCTCTGCTCACACATGTGAGTCAAAAATATGTACAGATAAGTCTGAATAACAAAGTAGCATAAAGCAGACAATATGAAAGCTATCTAACAACATAATAGATAAGTCCTGAGCGGAAGCACAAAGCAAGATAAGTCCAGAGATCTAACCTGAAACAACTCGGTCTGACCCGAGCATAAAACACTCGGGTCAGGCTAGCTAAATAATCAGTTAGATAAACTGAGATATAATACTGCGGTAACATAGAGGATAAGGTACTTCTCCTAGAGAAGAGCGATGTAAACCATATAATATAATAGACGATCACATAATCATCAACCAATAATAAACTCTCTAAAGAGATAATCAACACTCAAGTGTTGAGCAAACAATAATGCCTCATATCACCGGCGTAGCAAAAGCTATAAATAGTTGCCCATAAGCGATAACACATAATATGGAATCTAACCATAAATCAATGCCAAAGCAAAGATATATCGCCAAAGGCAAAGGGAACATACCCCAAAAGACAATAAAACATAGTAAAACACATATCACTCGAGCGGTGATAAAGGACCAACTCCAAAAGTGACATAGAAATCATCAGAAAAATGCACGTGCACGACCAGAGTCGTTATCGCTAAGTACTGTAGTTTTGTGGTACTATATGCCCAGGGGCAAAATGCGCGATTGGTGACACCCCAGGGGGTAAATTCCCAAAGGCACGCACCAATAATACTGCTCACATGAGTAGAATGTCCAGAAACCGCCAAAAGGAAAATGACTCAGAGGTCCAGTACTGGCCGCCGACAGGTAAATGTGTCGTAAACATCTAGAAAGAAACCCGAAAAGGGTTAACGCAATGTCCTATACCACTGGTTTGCCCTAATCGGTTTACTTACCTTCTGCCCACTCCACACTCAAAACAGTAACAAAAGTTTATCTCATATCATCGATAAACTGCGCCAAAAGGCAAAACAATCAATCGAAATGGTCGGGGATTAACCGGAAAGGAAATACGCTCAGTTCCATAGGCCGGGGTTTTTCCCAACCGTTTCTCCACTTCGCTTGAAGTGCACAAAAGTGAGTGTGGAATTTTATTCTAGAAAATAGTTGCGGAAAACAGATTTTTATTTGGATTGAAATCGCTTTTAAAACGTCCTTTTAAAAATTCTCCTATTAAGGAGTAATTAATTTAATAATTAAAGTAAGTCAAAATAATAGTTTCGAAAGCCATTTCGAGTGAAAATCCTTTTAAGCCATTTTTATGAAGTCCGTGCGCGAAATCCAAAAACAAATCTCAAGAAATCGATAAATCCAGAAAAAACCTCATAAAAAATATTCCAAGTGTTGGAAAAATAGGCCAAATATTGCTGCGAAACCATGTTCGGAAAAATATTTGGACTAGCAAACTGAATGCAAATGTCATGAAAATTTTGCAGGAATGTAGTCCGACATTCCTACTTCAAGTTGCAAAAAGAATTGCTCGATTCTGAAACGAAGGCGCGGCGATGTTCCAAAGTCGGACTTAGAAACATGAAATGCACTGTTTTACACAGCGATCTGGGTTCTATTTTGACAGGAAATTCGAAGGGTCTAATGAACTCAGATGATGACCAAACTTTTCAGATATGGAGTTCGTAACTCCATCTTTCCAACGAGACCGAAAATGTCGAATTCCGAAAAAGGACGTAGCTGTGGCGGAGTCACGAAGTTGCAACCCTGAACAGAAACAGGGTAATAAAACACAGCTGAAGGAATATTTGCTCAGGCCCAAACGGGCTTTAAGCCTGGAACAGTAGCCCCAGCCCATTCGAGCTAGGTAAATAAATTTTGTTCCATTAAAAAGAATGCAAATGGAATTATCGAAATCGTCAGAATATCATCAAAAATCCGGAGATTACACATTATACTAATTTCACCTCTACTGTAAAGAATTCATATTTTAATATAACAAACTTCAAAATCAAAAAATACTTATTGAAGAAAAGTTGTTCAAGTAAGTGTAAGCTTTTCAACAATATGAAGTTCATCAAAATCAGACTTAGTATGGATGAGATATGACGATTACAATTCTCATATTTGTAAATTCACTATCGCTGTCGTTTATTCTCAAGACAGCGACAAATAAATGTGGTTTTGACTCTCTTATCCTAAGAATTTTGCAAAACACAAAACACGAGAATTGTAAATTAGTTTCTAAGCTTTTCAGAAAGTCCAAAATCATTCAATACTGACTAGCAGCTCAAAAGTTATGACCAAAATAGTTTCAGTTTCATCCATAGAGCTAATATGTGTATCGCTCTCGGGAAGATAGTAGAAAAATCAATTTTTGACATAGTTAGCCTCAAAATTACAGAAAACGCACTGAACAAAAATTGTAGAATATGTTTTAAGCTTTTCGAAACATCAAAAATTATCTAATTCGGATCAAAAACGAGAGAGATACAGGCAAAAAAATTTCAGATTGAAACTCAGGATAACTTGTTAAAGACAGAATTGGTCTTCTGTCTTCGAACGCATTTCAGGTCATTTAAATGGCAAAATATAAAATATAACCTGAAGATAAAGTGTTCCTTATCAAATCTAGTTTGCAGCATAGAAAATCTGACCAAAAAGGATGAGAAACATGTAACTTATGGCCAATAGAATTCGCAGGCCTGAGATTGTTGTTGCTGTCAATTTACTCTCGGGATAGCAACAAACAAGCACGATTTTATCTAATAAATGGCAAAATTTTGGAAAATTCTGTACATAAAACTTATAGATCTATGTCTAAGCTTTTCAGAATATTCAAAATTATTGAATTCGGCTAAGAAATGAAGAAGTTATGCCTGATTTTGTTTCAGCTACAATTCCAAAACGAAAATTACAGAAATGATCTTTAATTTTTTTTTTTTGGCAAACCTCTCATTAGCATCAAGTAAAAAGGGATTTAGCTAGCAAGTTTACCTCAACCAATGCAAGAAAAATATGCACAAACACTTGGTGTGCACTCCACAAGCTAGAGAGAGGAGATCAAGAGGCTTCATAACGGTTGAATATGCGCTTATATGATTTTTGTTTGATGATAATAAACATATATACATTCGTTTAAATATATTTGTTAATGTACTATTTTATTTTTCATAGATTAAATAAATATTTGCTGAATAAAATTAAATAACACAGAGTTTGAATTCAAACAGAAATTTTATACGGCAAATATTTATTACAATTATGAATAGTACAAATTCAAGCTCTCACTATACATATTCAATTTTTTTTACAAATACATCTCAATTTCATATTTACATTTAACCTCACTACACATCACTCATTTACTCAATTCGTATTTCATCTTCAACTTCATTCCAGTTAGAATCCAGCATCTGAGCAATCTGCAAAAATATTCACTAACGCAGTAAAATTGGAAAAGAAATATTTTTGCAATATAAAATAAAATGTGAATTTTTGAAAATAATATTTGCCTCAAATATTTGGGTTGTTCGTCATCATTTAAATTTGAATTCATCATACACGGACAGCTTGTGAAATACACAGTGTATCATTGTATATGCCACAAGGCTGTGCACATCCAAATATACACTTGATTGAATTACAGGGACAGGTGAGCACAGGTCAAACCCAAATGAAAAGTCGGGTTCAACTCAAATGCAATATAAATAAAATCACAACACACGCACAAGGTCAAACCCGAGCCATTAGCTGGATTCAACACAGGGCAGTTGTACAGGCTACGACTTCAAGCATGCAAACAGAAAAAACCAAAACAGTGCACCAAAGCAAACTACAAGATGTAGAGCAACAATGCACAAGTGACACGGGCATCAGACTAAAGTACATCATGAAGCAACCAACAAAAGAAGCACAGTGACAATTTGGAGTATCATATGCAAAACAACTTGTAGATCAAACATAATGGACTACATGCACTGACCAAAGAGCCACAATAATGAATAGCGTAGTGAAGTGAAACCAGACCACAAAGTCATGCCATGCACAGGTCAGGGATGAACACAGATGAAAACATGATCAGATCAAACTCAATACGACTGTAAACAGTGCCACAAGACCACCATGCAAAGACCACAAAGTTAGTGCACAACAAACTTCAAATGACTCAAGTGAACATATCATAGTGAAGCTCAAAGTAACCAGAGGCAAATGGATAGAGACAATAACAATGAACCAGTGGCCATAAACAGAGTGCATGCTACAACAAAGTGACTCAAGCAACAACACAAACCAAGCTATAAACATCAAGTGTCGACCAGGTAGCAAGCAAGATCAACACAGTGCATATATGAAGTACATCAGTGACACAACAATGCTTGAAGACTACAACAAAAACAGAGTCAACACAAATGCAATGCAAACAACATGAATGTCACAAGCATGAACACAGGAGTACCAGCAGAGTCAAGTCAAAGCCAGATACAAAGCCAAATGCATCAACCATCAGGTTAGAGCAACCAAGTGCACCACTGACCGTACAACATGGCTCAACAACATATGCACAAGCACACATCTACTACAATAATGAACGGAGCTGACAGTAAGAATATGAATGGTATAACCGAAGTCAACAAAATCAATGTTGTCAAAAGAATTCAACACAGTGGTGGTCAAGAAATTAAGTTACAAACAGAGCCATCAGAAATTCACAAGAATGAAGTCAACGAGAAATTCACAAAACCAAAAATGACCGAAATCGTGGTGGCCAACAGAATTGACCAAGTTAAACATCAAAGCCGTGGAAAGGAGTATCAAAAAATACAAACTTGAATAAGTCAATTAAATCTCAATCATCCAAGTAACATCAATCGGTAGAGAATTTTTTTTGACAAATTAAAAAATAATCAGACGAACGAGAATTCAGGAAATCAACTCCTATAAATTACTACAATCATCATCGACATATTTCCATCGAGTTCAAGTAAGCATAAAACCAGCAAAACAAAAGCATAAAATTACATACCGAAGCAAGGAAAGAACTCGATCCACGAAGCAGCCGAAGTGAGCAACAAGGAGAACGATCGATCAAGGCTACACGCGAATAATCACCGAATCGATCAACATAAAGTCGGCTCTTCGAAAGCCTAAATTTGGATCAAGGACGAAAGCCCTAATTTCGCAAAGAGGAACGAACGAGAGAACAAAGCCGCCACTAACCAAAATAAAGAGAACGGGCCGAATAATAAACAAAAGGGGCCGGCTTATTTCTCTTTTATATTATATAAGGGTTTTTTTATTTTAAATTAGGGTTATTTTATTTTAAATTGTTTTTAAGTTGTATTTTATTTTTAAACCGTTTAATTTTCTAGTCGTGTGACTAGGGGACAAACTACGTGGCGTAGTTTGAGAATTCGCAACTCAGTGGCTGAGTTGTGGTAGGATTTTGAGCGTAGAGTTAGGTTTAGTCGATAGCGGGTGTCGTGAGTTTACGTGTGTAAGCGTCTGACTATCTAATTTCTAGTAGAAACCTTGGGGGCAGCACGTAGGCAGGGTTTTGCTGAAGCTGGGTAAATTCTGTGTCATTTCTATTTCTGCATTTATTATTCTGCTATTATCTGTGCTGCTATTGTTCTGTGATCTGTGTTGAAAGTATTTTATAAGCTTCCGCGATTAATTTTTATAATTTATACTATCACCCTATTCACCCCCCTCTAGGGTGAAATCGATCCTACAAGTGGTATCAGAGCTAGGAATAGAAGTCAATTTTTGTTTTAAAAAAATTCGTGTTTCAAAAATCGGTTTTTGTTTTAGAAATTTGAATTTTTGAAATGGCTTCTTTTAATAATACTTTTGTTGAGGGTCGCTCCAATATTATTCCTTCTATTTTCGATGGAACAGATTTTTTGAATTGGAAATTAAAAATGGAATTTTATTTAAAATCTGTTAATATTAAGGATATTATTGAAAATGGGTGTGATATAACAGATAAGAAAATTATCTCGATTAACGCTCTTGCTATGCATATATTATATTCTCATGTTAATCAAGATAATTTTAATTTCATCTCTCATTGTGAAAATGCATAGGAAATCTGGAATACTTTCGATGCAATATATGGTGCAAAAGTCAACAGCAATGAGAAATCCTCCACAACCAACTCAATTGAAGAAATGTGCTTAACATGATTTGTAAAAAGCAGTTGTGATGAGGATGATGATGATGGAGCAGCCGAGCTGGCATTAATAATGAAGATATTCAAAAGGTGGAACCACAAATATGGAAATCCATCTCTAAATCAAAAATTAAAAAGCAGAATAATCAAAGCACTAGACAACTCGAAAGAACACGGGATCATTTGCAACAAACCCGGTGATATCAAGCCCAATTATCCCCGATTTCAACGCGATTTTGGAAAGAAATCAAAACAGAGAAATGCTATAGCCACGTGGAATACAAGTGATAAAGATAATCAAAGTTCTACCAGTAAGAATGAGAAAGCAGATATGTGCCTTCATGGAAATATAACTGATAACGACGATGACGAGCCAAGCGAGGTATCAAAACTTACTCACTCTGAATTACTTATTTATTTCCACGAAGTAAATGGCTGTTTTGAACGACTTAGGGAAAAATACGCTAAACTTGAATCACAAAAAGGCACTTTGATAGAATTAAATGAACAACTTGACCAATTAGTTAAAACCTATCAAAGTAGGATCCCTAAGTTTGATAAGTGTCCAACATTCGAAAACGAAATTAAAAAATCGAAAATCAATATAAAATCACTTGAAAATGAAATTCTGATTTTAAAAGAAAGTGAAAATATTAGGAGAGAGAATTCTATCAAAAAGTGCACTCAATTGTTGAACGAAAATGAATCTCTTAAAACACAAGTCCAACATTTGTCAACAACTTCAGATAAATTTTCAAAAAGTGAAAAATTGTTGAATCTGCTATTAGGAAAGCAAACTGTTAATACGGTTAGACAAGGACTTGGATATAGTCATTCTGAAAATGTTGAAAGCAATATTAATCAAGTTAATTCTATGTGCACAATTTGTATAAAATATGGACACAATCACAATAATTGTTGGTATAGACCCAAACATGTGAAAACTATACCAATTTGAGTTCTAAAAGGCACAAATATAAAATCCCTCAAAGTTAAACAAATTTGGGTGCCGAAGGGAACAATTATAAATAGTTTTGGGTCTCCACAAAATTATTTTTCTAAATATTCTGCCACTAACAACCATGGACCTATAAAAACAAATAGGTCACATAAATCTTTTCCCGTGTAGGTGTGGTGGCAGGCTAAGGGACAACAACAGTATTCTCTGGATTTTGGCTATTCCAAGGACACAACGGGCAACAAAGCAAAGATCCTTAGCCTAGTATAAAGGTGACAGAATCACAATGGACAACAACGAAAAATATCGTAAAGGTAAAACAGGTAATGGTATGATTTGAACGATATATTAAATGTGATAATCTGCACCATATTCTGAATTAAATCAGCCAATAATGAGATGATGAAAAAATGATGATTTTGATTCTGACTTATTCAAAATTGTTGGCCAATTATATTCTTATGCCAAAAACACTATAAAATTCTCTAAATTCTTTGAATTACTTCATATATATCAGTATTAAAAATAGTGTTTTGTTGGATGATAATACATTTGGTTATAATACGTCTAACTCTTTATTCACGGTTTTTGATTGTTTACACGGCTTCATTTCAAATTCAAGAGAATGTCATTTAAATTGCTGTTAAAATTGAGTTTGAAATTTTTGGTGCACACTTCATGGTTTGGTCAATCAAATTCAATTAATGATGATTTTGAGTGAAAAAGAAATTCAGATGCAGATTACACTGGTAATCTAGTTGATAGAAAAATTACTAGTTGAACGTGATTTTTGAGACATTTAGTAACTGCGTCGTTTTTAAAAGAAAATACCTACATATTTTTCATTTCAAATAATTTTCAAATAGTAGAAAATTTTCTTATCAAACCCACTCGAGAAAATCATTTTTGACCATATTTTCAGATTAGTCATTTGGAAAAATTGATTTCATGATTATTTTTGAATTTGATTTTAAATGACTATTTTGACTAATCTGACTCCCTAATAATTATCGAAAAGAAAAATAGTAATTGAAAAAGTGATGAGTATTGATATTTATCATATATTATGACTCGAGACCGTATAATTAGTAAATTTCTTTACAAATTTAAACAAAAGTTATAAAACTTTTGTTAATAAAAATTCCATGACCATCTCTATTTCTATCATATTTCTAACAACCATCACTCATCAAAATTCTATATAGTTTGTCAATATGTGGTACTTTAAACAGGAATCGTTCGTTTTTCATTTTCACATTTTTTTTAAAAAGAAGAGAAAAAATTTATATAGTAAAAAAAATAAAATAAAAAATAAACACCAAAGTATTCACTCTCTTTTAACAGTCCTCATGGTTATGCATGGGTGAATTACTTGGAATTTGTTACGTGCTTCCATGCTCATTTAAAAGTCCTCACGGTTATGCATGTATGGAACGCATATCAAAAGTTGATTTTTAAAATAAGCAAGTTGATTCTAATCCCATTTAAATGTCCTCACGGTTATGTGTGGTTAGAAGATACTTGAATTCATTTTTTAAAATAAAATTGGAATACTACTAATCTCATTTAAAAGTCCTAACGGTTATGCATGGTTAGTAGATATTCAAATTCCTGATATAAATATGCCACAAATAGACACAACTGTATGGTTTTATATGATTACATCATTCCCATCATTCTAAAAATGGAATATGCGCCTAACAAAATATTTATGATTTTTGTTTGATTTTTTTATTGAAATTTAATATTTATATTCAATTGAGTTTTTGATGTTGAATTAATATCGATCACTTTATCTCTATCTTCTCTAACACTATAATTCTTTTGTTGATAACAAAAGGGGGAGAGAAAAGTTAAGATTTTGTCAAATAAAATCAAGCAAAGGTCAAATAATTTTCTATTTGCATCTAGGCTCATTTGCATATTTTTATTTGTATGCATATATGTAGGGGGAGCTTTGTGTAGAGAGTAAGCATTTAAATAGGGGAAGAATTAGGATATATCAATGATCAAATACATTTAACATATTCAGAATCTTAAATATATGTTTGTTATCATCAAAAGTGGGAGATTGTTGAATATGCGCTTATATGATTTTTGTTTGATGATAATAAACATATATACATTCGTTTAAATGTATTTGTTAATGTACTATTTTATTTTTCATAGATTAAATAAATATTTGCTGAATAAAATTAAATAACACAGAGTTTGAATTCAAACAGAAATTTTATTCAGCAAATATTTATTACAATTTTGAATAGTACAAATTCAAGCTCTCACTATACATATTCAATTTTTTTTTGCAAGGCAAGCGGGGTTAACTGGTCCCCTACCAGTTTATTAAAATAAAAAGAAAAGAAGAAGCAACTGTGAACAAGCTCACAGTCGCAACAAGATAACAAACAACACGTAAAAGAGAAGAAAACTACAACACAAAGAAATACAATGAAAAAACAAAGAAAAAACACAGAGAGGAGAACGGCACTAGAGCCATTCAGCCGAGACAAAGGATGTGAAATCAAATTTACAATCCTTCATTCCCATCTTAAAATTGGCGTGTAATGCATCCAAAAGCTGATCACTACTCCTTATCTTTTTTTCAAAGTTCCTCAAATTTCTTTCTTCCTAAATGAAGTTCAAATATCTTTTGATGAGAAAAAAGTACACAAAGCTTTCATTTTTCTTGCACCTAGTAGCCTTCCCTATTAGAGCCCACTCAACAGTTGATATGCCATGGATATGATTAACATTCATCACAGTCATGAGATTACTCCACAAGCCCAATAGTTCACCACATTCAAAGAATAGGTGACTCACAGTCTCAGGAAGCATCTTGCAGAAGAAGCAAAGTGGATCAACAGGCAACCCGTAGTTCAACAATCTGTCTTTGGTTAGCAGGGCACTATTAACGACCTTCCATAACATTAAGTTGTCTCTGTGTGTAGATTTTCTGGACCATAAGACTTTATGACACTTTATGTTAGTTGAGGCAGGATAGTTCACAAGCATTTTATAAACAGAGGAGATTGAGTGAGATTTTCCTGTCCAAAGAATAACATCATTGGGAGTGGGAATGAAAGTGATTGATTGATACTTATTCCAGACAACTCTAATGTCTTGGTTACTGGTATATGGCAGAGATAACCTACCATCAATTATGAAATCAGTTGCTCTAGCAAGACTACTAATACCAGATTGAAAGATCTGCTGAGGTGAAAAGATTTTGCATAAGATCAGTCCATCAGCCATCCAAGGTGCACTCCAGAAGTTAGCAGCACTAGAAGTAGAAAGGTTAACTTTGATTAAGGGAAGTAGTGATGATCTTGACATCAGGAGGCTTCTCCATGTCCAACTAGAATTTTGTGGCACAGTCATTGTCCAAAAATTCTTACTGCCCAAATTATGAGTTTTTGTCCATTGTACCCACAAGGTGTCAGCATTAGTTAGCAAGGCATTCATGAGTGTACTGATAGCAGCTCTATTCCAAGTTTGTAAATTAAGAATTCCTAGACCTCCTTTGTTCTTAGGTAACTCCATAATGCCAAAAGAGCAAGGTATTATTTTCCTAGAAAGGATGGAGCCAGTCTAGAAGAACCTTAACATAGCTTTTCTAATCATTTTAATGAGTTTTATAGGGAGTATGAATGCCCTAGACCAGTACACTACCATAGAGGAAATGACAGATCTGATTAGCACAAGCCTGCCTGCTTGAGACAGAAATCTATTGGCCCAACAATTCATGGTGCTACAGATTTTGTCATACAGAGGCAAGCAATTTGCAGTGGTTATTCTGGAAGAGAAAAGTGGATGACCTAAATAACACATGTTGTTGTTCATAGCTTGGAGGCCAGATAATGACATTAAGTGATTTTCATGTTCAGATGAGATTCCAGAGGTGATCATGTGTGATTTGCTTAAATTGAGTTCAAGACCAGTCATAAGGTAGAAATTGTGTAAGGTAGTTTTTATGTTATCCAGAGAAGTTTGTTCAGGTTTAGTGAATAACAATATGTCATCAGCAAAGAACAGAGAGGTAATTTGAGGGGATCTGCATTTTGAGTGAAACAATATTTTCTTCTGTTCATAGTTATTAGTCAACAAAACATTTAAAACTTCCATCACAAGAATGAAAATGTAAGATGAGATAGGGTCTCCTTGCCTGATCCCTTGCTTGCTGTTGAAGCAACCAGTATTGCAACCATTATGAGAGATTGAGAAAGAATGGGTATATATGCAGTTGTATATCCATGCCACAAAGACTTTAGGAAATCTCATGAGGGCCATAATTCTTACGATCGAACTCCAGTGAATGCTATCAAAGGCCTTCTTCAAATCCAGTTTCAGCATTGCATTCTTTGAAGCTTGGGCACGACCATACCCTTTAATCAATTCGTGAGTTAGTAAAATGTTATCAATTATATTCCTCTTAGGCAGGAAGGCAGACTGATTCTTGGAAATAAGCCTACTGAGAACAGCCACAAGTCTAGAGGCTAAGATTTTGGAGATGCATTTGTATATGACGTTGCAACAAGATATAGGTCTGAAAGATTCAACAGTAGATGGGTGCTGGGTTTTAGGGATAAGCACCTGATTGGTAGCATTTACTTCCAATAACAGTTTGGATTTGTTGAAGAAATTGTGAATTGCCTTTAAGAAGTCATCCTTGATTGTGTCCCAACTGTGAGTAAAGAAATCAAGATTGAATCCATCTGGACGACCACTAGAGTTCCTGTTCATCAAAAAAAGAGTGTCTTTTATTTCTTTGTCAGTAACTTTACTAACAAGATTGGTAGCTTCCTCCATTTGCACTAATGGCACCTGCACAAGGTCAAGTTTTTCAAGATCAGGTTTGAAGTTATCTTTGTTACCAAGTAAAGACTTGAAATAGTTGAGCAAAGCTTGGTCAACTTCAGCAGGATCAGAATGAAGTACTCCAAATTCATCATATATATGGGAGATATTTTCCTTTGCCTATTTGATTTTAATGGCGGCATGGAAGTAAGCAGTGTTGTTGTCCCCATCTTGTGCCCATTTAAGTCTCAGTTGTTGCCTCCTCATTTTTCCTTCAAATTTCAATGCATCATGAAGCTGGGCATGAATGCTTCTCTCGTTAGTTGCAGCAGCAGCATTATCAGGGTAACTCACCATATATTCTTGGGTTTCAATGAGCTTCTGCCTCAGCAAATTTGATTTTAAGGTACCATTACCAAAGTTTTTCCTTGCCCATACCCTCAGCGCTTCCTTAGTTGCTTTTAATTTCCTGCAAAGAATAAACATGGGATTGCCATAATATTTTTCAGACCACACTTTACTAATTATACTAGTATACCCAGGTTCATGGACCCAAGTACTATAGAATTTGAAGCCTTTTTGTTTTTTTAATAACTTATGTCCCGTAGAGAAAATGATAGGGGAGTGATCAGATAGAACAGGGTGGGGTATGAAGGAAGACATGGTTGGCCAGTTGGCTAGGGCATAGAGATTGGCAAAAGAATGGTCTATGTTAGTGAAAGTCCTGATACCAAAACGACTTCTATTGTTCCATGTGTATTCAGCTCCAAAAGATGGTATTGGGAGGAGACAAGCATCATCAATTGCTTTATTAAGAGGGAAAATGTCTTTTTGCAACAGAGGGGAACCACCAAGCTTATCTTGCAATTTGTAACAGCAGTTGAAGTCGCTAAGAACAATCCAGGGATGGGAGTTTTGTCTAAAGGCAGGAAGAAGATCGAGGAAAGTTTGTCATGAGTTGACCGAGTTATGACCATAAACTATGGAAATGTAGAAGGTAGAGGAGGAATTGTTGAGCTTGGCATGAAGGTGCATGACTTGATCAGTGCAGAGGATAGGGGAGAGAGTGATGACCAAAGGGTCATGAATGATCATGATGCGGCCATATGAAGCTTGATCCAGATTATGGTGCAAGTTCCATGAAGGATTGATATACCTGGCAGCTTTTACAGTAAGAGACTCATTAAGTTTGGTTTCTAGAATGGAAACAAAAGAGAGCTTATGATATTTACTGAGATACTTGACTTGATCAAGTTTGTTGGAGGAGTGGGCTCCTCTTATATTCCAACTTGCAAAGTTGTGTGTCATTAAGTATACTTTAAAGATTGATGAGTGATATTTTTCGTGCTCCTGGTTGCAGGAGACCCAGTGAGTTCTGATGATTTATCAACCTTGTGGTGTTTGTTAAGTTTCGGTCTTGTATCACTAAACTTCCCTGTTCCTTGTTTTGTTTGCGGTTTTGGAGAAGTGGGAAGTGATTTCCACCCTGGCAGTTCACCAGCGAAGGAGTATGGTTGTTCATTTTCTGATGGCATTGCCATCAACAGAGCAAGGATTTCATTTTCTAGAGAATTTCTGAATTGAGTTTCATCATTGTCAGTGGTAGTAGTAAAAATGCTGTTGAAAGTATTCAGAATGAGAGTGTTTGTGCGGTTTTGAGTTTGACTTGCTGGAGAAATGGCAATATCCAGTAAGCTGTTATCCTTTTGCATAGTTTCATGTTGATTCATAGGTACTGCTGAGTTCATATTACTTCCAAGACCAAGAGTCTCTGGTTGCATTTTGTTGGTTACATGCACATGTTCAGTATCAGCAAATGCTTCATCTATCCTGTTTTCCTCAATTTCTCCTTCCTCCAACTGTATGACCTTAACACAATAATCATTCACTGTTTCATTGTCACCATTTCGATAGCATTCATCAGACATCTTGTCTTCCATTAAAACGTTGAATCTATTGTTATATCTTTTCCCTTCCTCATTATTTGTTATTGTGTTATCCTTTGACATGTTCCTCAAGTCATGGTTGTGCAGTAAAGTAGCACTAACCCTCCCCGTTTGTTACCTGGAAGATCGACCAGGCAATCATAGCGCTCGGCATAAGTGGACACTCGGCATGTAGGGTTGTACTCGGCATAAGTGGACACTCGGCGTGCAGAGTTGTACTCGGCATAAGTGGACACTCGGCATGCAGGGTTGTACTCGGCATAAATGGACACTCGGCGTGCAGAGTTGTACTCGGCATAAGTGGACATTAGGTGGTGCAGAGTTGTACTCGGCATGAGTGGACGCTCGGCATTAAGAGACGTTCGGCAGTCCAAGATTACACTCGGCATAAGACCATTTAGCACTTCACTTCCCTTCACTCGGATCATTCGGCATGTCCCTTGCGCGGCTTGTCTTTCACTCGGCATGCTGCTCACCCGGCATCCACATTTCACTCGGCATCCCTACATCGTTCGGCCCGCTTCCTCCATTCAACAGGGAGATCCATCGACTTGGAAAGGAGGGCTCGGCATGCCGACCGTTCGGCCTGTTTCACTCGGCATGCAGAGCGCGCCCTATCTGGACCGAGCTGTCTAGCCATCTGGCCCACCAGGGAAGTCCAATCCACATTCGCTTATAAATAGAGGGGCAGGGGCACAGAAAAAAGGGATCAGATTTCAGAGAACACATGGGAGACTCTGCCTCAACCAAACCTCATCCAAGACTTCTACTTTTATTTCACAATTGTATTCGAATACAAAAAAGAGGATTGTATCTGTAATCAAGTTTGAAAGTGAAGAAATAAAGGATCAACTTCAAAGTGGACGTAGGCTACAACGCCGAACCACTATAAATTCTGTGTTCTCGTCCCCCGCATTTTAATTCATATTATCTTCTCTATTTTAATTTATCTTCTTCATTAATCTCTCTACACAAACTCTCTAAGGGTGTTAGTGACCAATTTTGGCGCTAACATTTTGGTGCTTTCATCGAGAATTGAATTCTCAGGTTGTGAGGATCTACTTTGTAGCTACTGGATTGCATAAATCCCCCGAGGAAGATCCGTAATTATCCATAAGGCATCTGTTGATTCTACTCAGAGTTGAAACCAACGACTCTACCATGGGAAGACCACGAACAAGATCGACCTCCCAAAATGTAGATGCCCGCGAAACCGCTAGTGTTCAACAACTTGGACCAAACGATCAACAAGCAATTCGAGGCACGGGGCCCTCCAGCCAAAACCAAGCGGAAGCCGTTTCACGAGCAGAACTGAATGACTTGATAAAAGAGCTTACGGAAAGCAGAAGGCAACTCGCTGAGCAAATGCAAGTTAATGCTGACCTCATGGCCCGACTTGCTCAATAGCAGCATCAGAATGCTGGAGGTAGCCCTATCCCCTACTCTGAAGATGATAGCTCAACTTCAGCTGATGAACCTCCCAAGCGTAGACGCCGCAGGGATGAAGATGACCAAGCAGGTGCCACTGATCACTCTACTAGAAATCAAGCCCGTGGAGTGGAACCCAATCTTCCTCCTACCATACAAACTCCGGATTTGATAGCTATGGTCAGGCAGTTGATGAGAGAGAACCAAGGTTTGACTAATGAAGATTGGGGAATGTCTAAGAGTCATACTCCCTTCACAGATACCATTCTACAGGCTGAATACCCAAGGAAGTTTAACATGCGCACCATACCCGCCTATGAAGGAAAAACTTACCCTAGACAACATGTAATGAGGTATGAATGGATGATGGATTCAGCAAGGGCCAACGACGCAACTAAGTGCAGGTGCTTTCCAATAACTCTGTCTGGAATTGCCACCATGTGGTTTACTCGACTTCCTCCACGGTCAATCTCAAACTTCGACGAATTAGCAAGGAAATTCATAGAACAATTCAGGATACACGCCACTCGACCCAGGGATGTGATGTCCTTATCAAGCGTGAGCCAAGCTCCCGAAGAATCACTGAAAGCATACTTGCAGAGATTTCATGTTGCCGCTACTGAAGTGAGAAATCCAAACGACTATGCGATTTTGATGGCAGTAATGCGTGGAATGGATCCAGACTCTGAATTTGGGGATTGGTTGGCAGGAAAGCCACTAGCTACGTTGGAACGTTTCTATTCGAAAGCCCACCAATTCATAAGGAGGGAAGAAGCTCGGTGGATAAGGAAAGACAAGGCACCAGGGTCCGTTCAGGAATCTGTAAAGGGCAGCATCGCCATGAAGGCAACCGACAATAACCCTGGAAAGACCCAGGCCAGCGTCCAAAATAAGCCCGGGCAGTCTAAGGGAACTGGAAGTGGAAATCCTGGAAAGAAGAAGGAAACGGGGAGATGGAAGTCAAGGATCCCAACCTATAACGAATACACTCCACTGAATGCGTCTCTTGAAAACATCTACTTATCGACCTGCAACACTTTTCAATATAGAAAATCACGCCCTAAAGAATCAACAGAGGAGCAAAAGCGGACTGGAAAGTATTGCCGCTTTCACGAGCCTTATGGGCACAACACAGACGAATGCAGGCATCTCCATGGCGCTATTGAAAAATTGATTAGGCAGAAGAAGCTGCAGGAATTCGTCAAAGATACGCCAGAAGGGAGACAAGAGACTTCAGACCCCGGACGTGGCCCCGCTCTACACCAAACAGAGCAACCTACTCGAACTGTGGGAAGGTTGATTATTAACACAATTGCTGGTGGACCCCATCCTGCGGATAAAAATTGGCAAGAAATGGAGCGATACGCTAATTCCTTGAGACATACAGAGCATGGGTGCTGTTCAAATATGGAGGATGGAACTCCCGCAAAGCAGCAGCGCACGATGCACGACGATATTGTATTCAGGAATAGAGACGCGGATAAGGTGGAAGCTCCCACCATCGATCCATTGGTCATATCCGCAACCATCGGACCGACGTTCGTAAGGAGAATCCTAATTGATTGCGGAAGTTCAGTTAACATCATCTTCAAGAAAGCGTATGACCAAATGAAGCTGGAGACTAAGGATTTGAAGCCATCTAAAGCCCGAATCCATGGCTTTAACAGCGCAGCCACAGACGCAGTAGGATATGTGGAGTTACCAGTTGAACTGGGACAAGGTGAACGCAGGAGAGTGCGAATCCTACCATTCATAGTGCTGGATGTTGATTCACCATACAACGTGTTTTTGGGACGACCAGCCCTCGCAAATTTCAGGGCAGCCTTGGCCCCGTGGTGCCTCACACTGAAATTCCCGACGGACAAAGGAGTTGGCGTAGTGCATGGCGACCAAGCAACCGGACGTGCATGTTACGTGGCTGAGTTGAGAGAAGCCCAGCGCAGAGAAAAGGGGAAGACTGGGGACAGCATCGTCCGCATCCCGAATTCTGATGATTGACAATTAGCGCCCGAGCCCTGGCTCGGGCGACATTCTCGGATCGTTGAAGACATAGATCCGAGAGACGACGAAGGGGAACCCAGGGAACCAGACGCAGCACCGGCCGAACTAACAATTGATATTCCAGTTAGCCACAGCGACCCGACACGAGTTCTTAAGATTGGGTCACAGCTCGATCCCCTAATGTAAGAGAATTTATCTGATTTCCTCCGAGCGAATCTTGATGTCTTCGCCTGGACACACTCTGATATGCGTGGGATTTCCCTGGCAATTGCGAGCCATATGTTGAATATAGACCCGAAACACATACCTGTGAAGCAAAAAAGAAGAGGCATGGACCCGGAAAGGTCCACAGCTCTCAAAGAGGAGGTGGATAGACTCAAAGCCAATGGGTTTGTCCGCGACGCCCTCTACCCGGAATGGGTGTCCAACCCTGTGTTGGTAAAGAAAGCAAACGGGAAATGGAGAACCTGCGTTGACTATTCTGATTTAAACAAAGCATGCCCGAAGGATAGCTTCCCGCTACCATGAATTGATCAACTGGTCGATTCAACGGCAGGGCACGAGTTATTGTCATTTATGGATGCATACTCTGGATACAACCCAATTCCGATGCACATCCCGGACCAAGAACACACCAGCTTTGTCACGAATGTTGGGTTATACTGCTATGTAGTGATGCCCTTCGGACTGAAGAACGCCGGAGCAACTTACCAGCGTCTGGTAAATCGAATGTTCAAAGATCAGATTGGGAGAACAATGGAAGTCTATGTGGATGACATGCTTGTGAAGTCACGGCAGTCAAACGACCACACTCGAGACTTGGCGGAAATGTTCGAGATACTAAGGCACTATGGGATGAAGATCAATCCTTCAAAGTGTTCATTTGGCGTGGCTTCAGGGAAGTTCTTGGGGTTCATTGTGAATGCACGAGGAATTGAAGCTAACCTGGAAAAAATCCAGGCCATCCGAGATATACAGGCACCTAGGACCACAAAGCAGGTACAGAGCTTGAACGGAAAAGTAGCTGCGCTCAGTCGATTCATATCCAGAGCCACAGATAAGTGTGTTCCCTTCTTCGATGTCATAAAGAAAGGAAAGAGAAACTTCGAATGGACGACTGACTGCGAGAAAGCATTCCGAGCCCTGGTAAGACACTTGGAAAGTCCCCCAGTGCTGTCAAAACGGTAGACCATGAGACGTTGTACGTATATTTGGCTGTGCCTCAACACGCTATCAGTACAGCCCTAGTTCGCGAAGAAGACAAGGTTCAAAGGCCGGTGTACTATGTTAGTAAACGACTGACGGGGGCAGAAAAGAATTATCCAAAGATCGAGAAACTTGCCTATTGCCTGGTGATTGCATCACGCAAGATTCGTCCCTACTTTCAGGCGCACTCAATCAGTGTTTACACCGACCAACCCTTGCGACAGGTACTCCAACGACCGGAAACTTCCGGTAGGATGCTAAAGTGGAACATCGAGTTAAGCCAGTTTGATATCACCTACCTGCCGCGAAGGACCATCCAAGGGCAGGCATTAGCTGACTTCGTTGCTGAGTTCACCATTCCGGATGAACCAAGTGAAAATCACAAAGTAATCCCTCCTGTCCGATGGAAGATGTTCACTGACGGGGCATCTAACGACCGTTGGTCGGGAGCCGGGATAGTTCTGGTAACTCCCGAAAACCGATCGATTTGCTATGCTTTGAAGCTCGAATTTACAGCGACAAATAACGAAGCCGAATACGAAGCACTAATTGCTGGCTTAAGACTTGCCAATGAACTGAGGGTAAGGTCCATCGAAATCTTCTGCGACTCACAGCTGGTGGTATATCAGGTACGGGGAAACTACCAAGCAAAAAGACAGAGACTGGCTCCTTACCTTGCTAGTGTCCGGGAGCTACTAGTAAACCTGGAATATTATGACATTTCGCATGTCCCGCGCGAACAGAACAGGGAAGCCGACTCGTTGGCTAAATTTGCGAGTACTGGCGATGCACAGCAGATGGGATTGTTCCCTGTCGAGACTCTGCTTGATCCAAGTATAGACATGATGGAGATAGATCTCGTCTTGGAGACCGAACTCGAAAGGGGATCATGGCTGACCCCGATCAAATAGTACTTGCTATACGGAGACTTACCTGAGAAAAGAAGCGAAAGACGCCAAGTCCTCCGTAAGGCTTCGCGTTATGTAATACAAGACGGGATAATGTATCGGAGGGGATTCTCGACCCCCTTGCTCTGGTGCGTGGCCCATGACGAGTTAAAACAGGTGTTGGAAGAAGTCCATGAGGGAGAATGTGGTGATCATACCGGGGGGCAAACTTTGGCGAGGAAAATACTCCGCTATGGATATTATTGGCCAACTGTAAATCGGGATGCTACAGACTATGCAAGAAGATGCGACAAATGCCAGATATATGCAAAGATTCTGAGAGCTCCGCCAACGGAACTCACACAAATGGTTAGTCCCTGGCCATTTGCATTGTGGGGAATCGACCTAATTGGATCTCTGCCCATGGCCAAAGGAGGCACGAAATATGCAATAGTGGCAGTCGATTATTTCACCAAGTGGGCGGAAGCAGAGCCAATGGCCACAATCACCACCAAGAAAGTCATTAATTTCGTTATACGAAATATCATATGTCGTTTTGGCCTCCCACGGACCATCATAACGGACAACGGAACTCAATTCGAAAGCAAGGGATTCAAAGAGTTCTGTCAGAGGTATGGCATTGAGAAGAGGTTCGCAGCAGTTGCTCACCCGAAGGCAAATGGGCAGGTAGAAGCCGTCAATAAAATCATCAAGTCCATATTGAAGAAGCGTTTGGAAAAGGCTAGAGGAAAGTGGGTGGATGAACTCCCAACAGCGCTTTGGGCCTATAGAACTACCCACAAGACCGCGACTGGCCACACACCATTCGCACTGGCGTACGGCACGGAAGCCGTCATACCCGTAGAACTTGAAGTTCCGTCACACCGGGTAACCTATTATGATCCTGCGTCAAACCAGGATCTCCTATTGGAATCATTAGACTTCATTGATGAGAAACGCGAAGAAGCTGATTTGAGAGCGGCCTCATACAGACACCGAGTCGCTAATTATTATAATGGAAAAGTCCGGCCAAGAACCTTTAGTATGGGAGATCTCGTTTTGAAACGAGTCTTTCCAACCCCTTCGCACATGAATCCTGCATGCGAAGGTCCATACGTCATCGAACGGAGGCTTGGAGAAGGAACTTTCAAGCTAACGACCGTCGATGGTGCAACACTCCCTCGAGCATGGAACAGCGAGCATTTGCGGCGTTATTACACTTAGTCTATTTCCTTTATGCGGTAGTTGCATTTATTTCCAGTATGCTTTCTTCTTGACATGTAATAAGATAATCTAGCTTGTTTTCATCAATAAAGGCTTGAAGCCATCTTTTCCATGAATGACCAATGTCTCTTCGTATGATATTCCTATGACGCACAATTAAAAATTATGATATCCTGGCTAGCGTACAAACGCTTATAATAAACGATTCAAAATCTCCAAGTCTCCGGAGTGCGGACTGGAGTACTCTAAGTCCCCGGAGTGCGGACTCGAGTATAAACGATTCAAAATCTCCAAGTCCCCGGAGTGCGGACTCGAGTACTTTAAGTCCCCGGAGTGCGGACTCGAGTATAAACGATTCAAAATCTCCAAGTCCCCGGAGTGCGGACTGGAGTACTCTAAGTCCCCGGAGTGCGGACTCGAGTATAAACGATTCAAAATCTCCAAGTCCTCGGAGTGCGCACTGGAGTACTCTAAGTCCCCGGAGTGCGGACTCGAGTATAAACGATTCAAAATCTCCAAGTCCCCGGAGTGCGGACTGGAGTACTCTAAGTCCCCGGAGTGCGGACTCGAGTATAAACGATTCAAAATCTCCAAGTCCCCGGAGTGCAGACTGGAGTACTCTAAGTCCCCGGAGTGCGGACTCGAGTACAAACGATTCAAAATCTCCAAGTCCCCGGAGTGCGGACTGGAGTACTCCAAGTCCCCGGAATGCGGACTCAAGTATAAACGATCCGAAATCCCCAAGTCCCCAGAGCGCGGACTCGAATACAAATGACTCGGAATCTCCAAGTCCCCGGAGCACGGACTGGAGTACTCGAAGTCCGGTATATAGACTTAATTACAAGCAGTTCAGACCTCTGAGTTCCTTGAATAGGAACTACGACGCAAATGACTTGGATATGTCAAGTCCCCAACATACGGGCTATGAAATATTCTAAGTACTTGAAGCACTAAGTGGAGATTGATCAAATCCAGGGAAGCTCCCAAGCCATGTAAAGACGAACCAAGAAGTCTAAGTTACCCATAACAATTCAGATTTCAATCACAACCATAAAAGAAGCTGAATAATAAAAGTCTTTTGAGAAGACAAAAGTGAAGATCAAACTTTATTCACAAAAAGCTTCCAGTTACAAAAACGCTCCGAAGTCCGGGGCCGACAGCCTATTTACACAGTCTACAAAAATTAGTACATGACTTAAACTAGTTCTCGTTGAACGGGGACGACGGTCATTTCTTGTGTTTCTTTGACTTCTTCCCGGATGGTTCCTTCCCAGAGCGCTTACTCTTGGAATCCTTCGCTGATGGAGGGGTGACGACCGAAGATGTAGGGGGAACATCCATGGGCTGGGACTTGCCAGGAAGAATGACCTTCAATGGTTTGTTAAGAGGATCTTCCAGGTCCACTTCACGCGGCTCGACCTTGACTGAGGTCGTATCTCTTTTCTCTTTCTCGAGCCGTTCCTTCATGCTCAACTCGGATGTGTGCTCAGAGGCGCCTGTGATTTCTATTTCAAAACTCTCCGAGGAAGATTCGGATTTGCCTTCATCAAGCGCCCCGATTACTTGAGCATCTGGACCAGGATCCCCGCTAGATTGAGTAGCGTCACTCGCCTTTTTCTCCACCTCCTTGGCAGCATCGCTCCTCGGAATAGGCTCGGGGTCAGAACAGCCTGCGCAGAAATCACGAAAAAAGAACAAGTGTTAGAACACAACAACTTCTGGGGGAATGAGAAAGATCTTTGTGAAGTACAGAGGTTACTCACCAGATGCTGGTGGGTTCTCAGTCATCAGGGAGGTCTCACCCTCCGGGATGGGAGATAAAGCATGAATGCCAAGCCCGGGGCTTCCGGGGCATAACCAACATGTTGCTCGAAGGGGTCAAGTGTTGACCGACTGGCCAATTGGGTAGGCGCATGAACTGGGGGCACAACGCCGGAAGGGTCCGTAGCCACCTCTTTCCCCTTCCTGGAGGGAGAACCTTTGCTGTAGAGGGCTTTAGCCGCCGATAAATCTGAAGGCTCCTTCCCCCTTAGGAATTCTTTTATCAATGCTTCTTCGTCGACCTTATCGGCGCCGCTCTCAACCTTCCTAATCTGAATCAGGGTCTCCCATGCCTCGGCCAATGACTCAAGGTAGCCGTCGCCCAGAAAAGTTAAATCCCTATGCATGAGGACTCGGGCATTGAACTCGGCGATCAGCGGGTCGAATTCAGTCTTAATTTCCTCCCTACCTTCTTCCCTAGCTGCCTCAAGGCGAGAGTCAACATCGGCAGTCGCTATCTTTTTACCCTCCTCACGGGCTTCATTCTTTAGGGCCTCAACTTTTGGAGAGATCATCCTCTAGTTTCTCCTTTAAGAGCCGGGTGGCGACGATCTCATCACAATAGTGCTGTGCCTCAACCTGGGCGGCCACTTTCTCTTCCTTCTCCTTATTAAGTTGCTCCTCGAGCTCCTTAACTCGCCTATTAAGCGCATCTCGCTCCTTTTGGACGAAATCTTTCTCCAAAGCTAATGCCCCACGCCGTTGAACCGCTTCATCGAGCTCTTTCTTATGAGTCAATTCAAGGCGGGAAACAGCCTCGGCAGTGTCCTTAGCGCTCTGACGAGTAGCTTCAAGCTCGGACTTATAAGCGGCAATTTCTTCATCCTGGGCCTTAATGATATCCCTGTCATGAATAGCTTCAAGCTTTAGGCGGTCAATTTCGTGCTGGCGCTCCATAGAGACTTCAGAAAGTTTCTCAGCCAGATGGACGAACACGTCATGTTGCATGTAGACGTCATTGGTACAGGCGATAGCATTTTGTTTGACATCTCCGGGAATAGGATGAATCGCCGGAAGGAACTTTAACCCATCAAAACAAATATTCGGAAACTTAGCCTTAAGTTCGTCCAATCTCTCCGACACTGTCGGGTCTGTTACGGGAGCGGGAGGAGACGGCTTTGAAAGTTCATCCTTCCTATGAGGATCTCGGGAGTGCCGGGTAGAAGAAGAGTCAGAGTGTTGGTCCCGGGGAGCATCAGAATGGGACCTCTTATGGCCACGTTCGTCTTTGCTTCGCTCCTGATAAGAAGAGGTCTCCCGGCGGTGTTCGGGCTGATAATAAGTTTTCTTCCGGGATGACGAGTCCCGGGCATTATAATCTCGGTCACCGTCGCTGTCTCCATCTCGGCGCTTCTCGAGGCCCGAGTCCCGACCAGACTGGCGTAAAGTCGACGAACCGCGAAGGCGGTCGTATCCGTGAGAGCGCCCCATGTCACCTGCAATCAAACAGTGGCGAATTAGCGAGAGAGCAGAATGGTGAAAGAAGAGTAGATGCAAAGTGAAATGCATGTGTCGGTGTGTGTGCCCTAGTGCTACCCCCCGACGGACCAATGGCTTTGCTAACGGGAGTCTTTTCCCCTTGGATCGGGGCCGGGACACCCGCATCGCCCCTGACGGGCGAGCGAAACTTAAACAGCTCCGGGTCGTTGAAATCATAGTTGAGCAAGTCGTCGGGAATGGAGAGGTTCGATAAGCCCTTCAGAGAACTTTCAACGCGCTGTGAAGAAGCCTCTTTCTCTGGCTGAATAGGCGTGACTTTGGAAGTCCCACCAACTTTCTCCTTCCTCGACTTGCACGCCAGCTTCTTTTTCCCCTTCGAAGGGGAAGATGACGTTTCAATATCATGAACTTCGGCTGCAAAGCCTAAATCCTCACCTTGCTTCTCAGGTGGCTCGCCTGAAATTTCCCCTTCTTCCGGAGCTTCAAGAGAAGGGCGAACGGATGATTCAGGCAGTTTTTTCCCTCTGACGTGCACGGGCTTGGGAAGCGAGGCGCCCTCTGGAAGACTAACCCGACGGCCAGGGGCTAGCAAACCGAACTTTGATAATGACTCATTGGAAATGAGGGCTCGGATATCTCGCTCTTCAGCAGGAAGAGCTCTAATGGCGTCGACAGCATCGGAATACCCTCGGCCCTCGGGACGTGGGACGGAGCCTGAAAAGATAGAACAGTGAGTTAGGAGAAGCTCAACCTCAACCGGGAGCGGATATCGACTCAGAGAAAAGAATTACTTCCTTCAATCCATCGCCTCGCAAAGCCTTGGGGAAGCGCACGTAAAACCACTCCTGTTTGTACAGTGCGAATTTGCTACTCCACGCGCTAGTGAAAAGTTGGCACTTCCGATGTGGCTCAAGGAACATGTAAGAGGGGCCGTCTCCCCGTTTCTTGGTCATATATATGTACCTTATATCGCCAGGGGTTGGAGGCCTAGAGAAGACGGCCATGAAAAGCATGTACGTGCCATACATAAAAGCGAGACCGTTTGGATGAAGCTGAGACGGGGCGACATCTAGGTACCGCAGCACGTCACGGAGGAATAGGTTGAACGGTGGCACACTACCAACCCAGCACATGAATTTGCTACACGCCGTATATCCCACTGGGGGCAGATGTGGGCGGTCATGCCCCGATGGAACGAGCACATCAGCAAATGGGATGCCATGAATAGAACATATCCGCTTAACAGCGGCTTCAGTGACTCTTGAAGCTTGTGAATCGACTGGGTCATCCAGTAAAATAGCCGATTCCAAAGTATCGGGAGCCCAGTCATGAGCCGGAGAAACTGACGAGTCAGCTGTGTCGGGGGACGTTCGCTTAGAAGACGGCCCAGGTTTGTCGGAAAGTGTAGCAGAACTGGATCTTTTGGACATCTTGAATAAATAGCAGACCCAACCAAGCACCTGTGCGAACTATACTTGAAAAATGGTCGACGTTAGAATTAACAACGCAGATAACCCCTCCCCCCCCCCCCGTGTGGTGTGTGAACTAGTGCAATCAATCGTGCATAAGCATTTAATATAACGTCAAGCCTAAAAACATCGCTTTCGAAAACCGTCATCGCTGACCGTCTCCGAAAGCCTTCTGAATAACGACTGCAGTAAGACACTAGAGGTAATTATCCGGTTATGCCAAGTAAAGACCAGTTATGAAATTGGGCAAGGAGAGTATGTTCGGCATTTGTATATGTCCGGCATTTATGTGTGCTCGACATACTAACTATGCTCGGCATACTAACTATGTTCGGCGTATAAGTATGTTCGGCATTTACTGTTTGTTCGGCATTTATGTTGTTCGGCGTGTGGATACGTTTGTCCGGTCTAAGTTTGTTCGGCATACTCAGTTATGTAATTTGGCAAGGACCCTGTTTGTCTGGCCTAAGTCTGTTTGGCACGTTAGTATCATTTATACTTGGCCGGCATGTCACTATGTTCGGAATTTGTGCTCGTTTGGCATGTCGGTATGTTCGGCGCTTATATTTGTTCAGCCCGAAAGTATGCCGGCACTAGTGTCTGTTCGGCTATATTGCTGTTCGGCAAAGAACGTTCGGCCAAAATGCTATTCGGCCGAAACAACATTCGGCCTACCCACTGACTCACACTTCCTCCCTAGCCTTCTAACCCATCGTCCAGCCAACAATGTCCAATGCCGAATCAAGATTATGCCGAGTCCTAATGCTCGGCACGACCTCCATACTTTCCTCTCCTCCACCTAACTCTCTCCCATAACCCCATATGAAACCTAGGCACCTTGCCGAGCCACAACATCCCACTCGAGCGACTAAACAAACCCTACGAAGCATTCATATCCCTAACCATCTATCCCTAACACGCGTCCCTCGGCCTTGGAGATACCCCAATCGGAATTTGGGTCCTCCATCTACACAGCCCCGTTCAAAAACGGTTCTGCCCTATGCGAATTGGTGGAAACTGACCAGGGAAAGGAGTTAGGTAAAGGGATTGTACCTAGTTCGTGGATCGAGCTTTAGAAAGGTTTGAGAAGTCCTTGGATTTTGATTGCAAGAGTGGTTCGAGAATTCGGAATTGCAGGAGTAAAAGTAAAGAAAGGAAGAAGAAGGAGGTGGTTTTTATAAGGAAGAAGGAGAAGTCGAAGAGACTTTGACCGGCTCTACCGGACGAAATGGTTTCACTCAGCACTCGTATCGTTCGGCATCCTTAGCATCCGGTGACAATGTCCTGATCCAGTAATTCAAAGCACACCCTGTTTGAACACATGGTGTACTTTGGGGGGCAAAATGTTACTTGGAAGATCGACCGGGCAATCACAGCGCTCGGCATAAGTGGACACTCGGCATGCAGGGTTGTACTTGGCATAAGTGGACACTCGGTGTGCAGAGTTGTACTCGGCATAAGTGGACACTCGGCATGCAGGGTTGTACTCGGCATAAGTGGACACTCGGCGTGCAGAGTTGTACTCGGCATAAGTGGACATTCGGCGGTGCAGAGTTGTACTCGGCATGAGTGGACGCTCGGCAATAAGAGACCTTCGGCAGTCCAAGATTACACTCGGCATAAGACCGTTAAGCACTTCACTTCCCTTCACTCGGATCATTCGGCATGTCCCTTGCGCGGCTTGTCTTTCACTCGGCATGCTCCTCATCCGGCATCCACATTTCACTCGGCATCCCTACATCGTTCGGCCTGCTTCCTCCATTCAATAGGGAGATCCATCGACTTGAAAAGGAGGGCTCGGCATGCCGACCGTTCGGCTTGTTTCACTCGGCATGTAGAGCGCGCCCTATCTGGACCGAGCTGTCTAGCCATCTGGCCCACCAGGGAAGTCCAATCCACATTCGCCTATAAATAGAAGGGCAGGGGCACAGAAAAAAGGGATCAGATTTCAGAGAACACAGGGGAGACTCTGCCTCAACCAAACCTCATCCAAGACTTCTACTTTTATTTCACAATTGTATTCGAATACAAAAAAGCGGATTGTATCTGTAATCAAGTTTGAAAGTGAAGAAATAAAGGATCAACTTCAAAGTGGACGTAGGCTACAACGCCGAACCACTATAAATTCTGTGTTCTCGTCCCCCGCATTTTGATTCATATTATCTTCTCTATTTTAATTTATCTTCTTCATTAATCTCTCTACACAAACTCTCTAAGGGTGTTAGTGACCAATTTTGGCGCTAACACCGTTCATTTGCAGTGTATAGTTCTATTTCATCTGATTCATTTATTTTTTCATTTTCTCTACTTATGTTTGATACCTTCTTTTCGACCCTTCTCCAGACCTGTTTATGTTTGGTGACTTTTCAAACCATCTCATTTTCATATTCAAATCCCTCCCTTTTTTTATTAACGTCATCCTTAAGTACTGCCTCCTCTACATTTTTCTTTGTCATTATCAAGCACTTTTGAGTCCCATGGCCAAATACTTTGCAATTAGTGCATATTTCTGGTCTCCATAGGTAATTAACTTTCACAATTTGATCTGAACCATCCATAAGTCTTACAGGAAATTCATCAATCAACTCCTCATCCGGTGAAACTTCCACCATACATTTTGCATATCCTATTCTATCTAACTTTTCAGTTTGAGCATCCATACACATGAATTTGCCAATGCGTGAAGCAAGCCAATTAATACCCATATGTGACTAGGCATAAAGGGGAATATTGGATATCCTGATCCAAACTGGAACAGAACGAATCGTACTACAACTATTACCTACTGTAGAATCCCATTGCTTTACTATGAATATTTTGTTCCTCATAATTATCGGATCTGAAGCAATAATATTCCTTCTGTCTTCATCACAAGACAGATTGAATAGGAACAAATATCCATCTGATTTTATCTTGATTGAGCCTTTTGGTTTCCAATTTTTTTTTAGATGGGCTATGACAGTAAGGTAAGATAGCGGCTTATCGAGAAAAAAGCCAACTAGATAATCACCCCAAACATCGTTACCTGCTGTAATCACATTATCTGGTGGAACCAGAACCTTTCCATCATAGATCAGAGGGACAGATATGGGCGCGTGCTGACCCGCATTGCGTGGTTTGGATTTGAATAAGGAATTCCATTGGGCAGGGATAGGTGCATGGGGAGTACTTGGTAGCTGGGAAGGGATGGGAAGGGGAAGGTCAGCAGAAACAATAGGAGGAGGGGGGTGGTCAACAGAAGTGGAATTAGGTGGTGGAGTATGTGGGGGAAGTAGCGGAGGGTCCGGCGGGTGGAGATCAGGGGGGACATGAGGTGACAGGTTGCAAGCAGTGTAAGGTAAGGAGGGAAGGACGATGGGTAAGTTTGAAAGTAAGGGACGAGGAAGTATGGGTGGGACAGACGTAATTAAGAAATAAAAAGCTGAGTAATTCCAAACAATTTCATATTTACAGTTAACCTCACTACACATCACTCATTCACTCAATTCGTATTTCATCTTCAACTTCATTCAAGTTAGAATCCAGCATCTGAGCAATCTGCAAAAATATTCACTAACGCGGTAAAATTGAAAAAGAAATATTTTTGCAATATAAAATTAAATGTGAATTTTTGAAAATAATATTTGCCTCAGATATTTGGGTTGGTCGTCATCATTTAAATTTGAATTCAATATACACGGACAGCTTGTGACATACACAGTGTATCATTGTATATGCCACAAGGCCGTGCCCATCGAAATATACAATTGATTGAATTACAGGGACAGGTGAGCACAGGTCAAACCCAAATGAAAAGCCGGGTTCAACTCAAATGCAATATAAATAAAATCACAACACGCGCACAAGGTCAAACCCGAGCCATTAGCTGGATTCAACACAGGGCAGTTGTACAGGCTACGACTTCAAGCATGCAAACAGAAAAAATCAAAACAGTGCACCAAAGCAAACTACAAGATGTAGAGCAACAATGCACAAGTGACACAGGCATGAGACTAAAGTACATCATGAAGCAACCAACAAAAGAAGCACAACGACAATTTGGAGTATCATATGCAAAACAACTTGTAGATCAAACATAATGGACTACATGCACTGACCAAAGAGCCACAATAATGAAGATAGCGTAGTGAAGTGAAACCAAACCACAAAGTCATGCCATGCACAGGTCAGGGATGAACACAGATGAAAACATGATCAGATCAAACTCAATACGACTGTAAACAGTGCCACAAGACCACCATGCAAAGACCACAAAGTCGGTGCACAACAAACTTCAAATGACTCAAGTGAACATATCACAGTGAAGCTCAAAGTAACCAGAGGCAAATGGACAGAGACAATAACAATGAACCAGTGGCCATAAACAGAGTGCATGCTACAACAAAGTGACTCAAGCAACAACACAAACCAAGCTATAAACATCAAGTGTCGACCAGGTAGCAAGCAAGATCAACACAGTGCATATATGAAGTACATCAGTGACACAGCAATGCTTGAAGACTACAACAAAAACAGAGTCAACACAAATGCAATGCAAACAACATAAATGTCACAAGCATGAACACAGGAGTACCGGCAGAGTCAAGTCAAAGCCAGATACAAAGCCAAATGCATCAACCATCAGGTTAGAGCAACCAAGTGCACCACTGACCGTACAACATGGCTCAACAACATATGCACAAGCACACATCTACTACAATAATGAACGGAGCTGACAGTAAGAATATGAATGGTATAACCGAAGTCAACAAAATCAATGTTGTCAAAAGAATTCAACGCAGTGGTAGTCACGAAATTAAGTTACAAACAGGGCCATCAGAAATTCACAAGAACGAAGTCGACGAGAAATTCACGAAACCAAAAATGACCGAAATCGTGGTGGCCAACAGAATTGACCAAGTTAAACATCAAAGCTGTGGAAAGGAGTATCAAAAAATACGAACTTGAATAAGTCAATTAAACCTCAATCATCCAAGTAACATCAATCGGCAGAGAATTTTTTTTGACAAATTCAAAAATAATCAGACGAACGAGAATTCAGGAAATCGACTCCTATAAATTACTACAATCATCATCGGCATATTTCCATCGAGTTCAAGTAAGCATAAAACCAGCAAAACAAAAGCATAAAATTACATACCGAAGAAAGGAAAGAACTCGATCCACGAAGCAGACGAAGTGAGCAACAAGGAGAACGATCGATCAAGGCTACACGCGAATAATCACCGAATCGATCAACATAAAGTCGGCTCTTCGAAAGCCCTAATTTGGATCAAGGACGAAAGCCCTAATTTCGCAAAGAGGAACGAACGAGAGAACAAAGCCACCACCAACCAAAATAAAGAGAACGGGGCGAATAATAAACAAAAGGGGCCGGCTTATTTCTCTTTTATGTTATATAAGGGTTTTTTATTTAAAATTAGGTTTATTTTATTTTAAATTGTTTTTAATTTGTATTTTATTTTTAAACCGTTTAATTTTCTAGTCGTGTGTGTGACTAGGGGACAAACTACGTGGCGTAGTTTGAGAATTCGCAACTCAGTGGCTGAGTTGTGGCAGAGTTTTGAGCGTAGAGTTAGGTTTAGTCGATAGCGGGTGTCGCGAATTTACGTGTGTAAGCGTTTGACTATCTAATTTCTAGTAGAGACCTTGGGGGTAGCACGTAGGCAGGGTTTTGCCGAATCTGGGTAAATTCTATGTCGTTTCTATTTCTGCATTTATTATTCTGCTATTATCTGTGCTGCTATTGTTCTGTAATCTGGGTTGAAAGTATTTTATAAGCTTCCGCGATTAATTTTTATAATTTATACTATCACCCTATTCACCCCCCCTCTAGGGTGAAATCGATCCTACAATAACAAAAATAAACCAAAAACCATGTATTAAATATTAATTTCAAAAATTAGAATGAAGATTAGAGAGTGATTAGAGAAGGATTGCTTTACCTTTTAACTTGTATTAACCTAGATTAGCTATGTGGAGAGGAAAATGGATCTTCTACCAAATGGAGGCCATTAATTAGGTTTTTAGGAGGTGTTTAGGGTTTGAGGAAATTATGAAGAGGAGGGTTAGGGTTTAGGGTGTGTTTAAGATAATACATAAAGGTGGGTAATGGGTTTGGTTTCACTAATTGACCCAATAAGAGAAGTGGCATCCTAATGTTCACTAAAACTATTTAATGCTTCATTAGCCAACTAAAACCCACTATTATAAAACCAACCGTTTTTTTTCAAATAACTTTACTTTAAAGAAATTAGCCTATCCAAAAAAATCCATTTTTAGCTCCATTTAAATTAAAATCATAATTTTAATTTATTATTCGGTAATTGCAATCCCGGGTTGTTACAAAGATGGAGCAGTGAAGTGCAAGGGCAAGTCGCTACTAATCCTGAGGATATTTCCAAAATGGATGTAGTAGGAGTAGTGCCTTCGGTTCCGTTTGAATCCGGGACGGATTTGTATGGACGAATGCTTTCGGAACATCGTCAGGTGGGCGATGGACATTCTAAGTGAAACGTTCTAAAAAGGTAACGTTTAGCCTCAAGCCTCATCAACCGGGAATGACTGAAAATCAGGGGATATGCAGCAAGGCTTGGTGGGCAACACCCATTTACGGGTAAGGTCATTCCTGTCTAGATGTCCCTTTTATTTCGACTTAGTGGTGCGGTTGCTGATCCCAAACGCGGGGTGATCTTACTCGGGACTATCTAGAAAGGGGTAGTCTGGGCCTTGTGTTGCAGGGGATCGAGCGTGGTCCTCGGTACACTGATCTAGACCAGGTACTGTGACAGGTGGTACCCCAGTGCCTAGTCATTGTTGGAAATCCATTCTCCCTACGAGCCTTTTATGATTTTTTTTGTATAACCTACTCTGTGGCTAGTAGATGGAATTTAATCTTGTAACAATTTCGGCTATTTTATAAGTATTTGTATATAGACCCTATTATAATATCAGAGGATTTCTATAAAAAAGTGTTTTAGCTATCATAAGGTAAAAACCCGACATGTTTATTTGTGCCGTGGTCTTACGAGTTGCTTTTGTTTTCAAAGAATTTTTGAAACTTTAATAATCAATTTGGATGCATTATTATCAGCTGGTATTCCATACTGACTCGGGTGTTATTTCATTAGATTGCTCGGGTCAGATCGAGTATTTTATGTTCAGGACAGGATGGTATGGAGTATGAGTGGAGTTGGAGTCCGAGACGTATTATCCGTATTTGTATATTTATCCGCTGCTATAATTGTATGGAATTGTATGACTGGTAAATGTTGTTTTGTATGAGATACTCTGATGATATGATGTATAAACAGATATAGTTTCATTTTGTGTAAAGAACAACTATTTACTATTATATTTTATTCCGCTGCGACTGTGAGATTCTGATATTGTTTAGTTTTCTTCTTCTTCTATCTCTTCTTCTTTAACCCTAATGGTTCGTATTTTTGTTCCACTTGAGTTAATTGATGTAGAATAGTGTTGACTCAAGCGGTACAGATTTGCGGGCTGTTACATATGAAACACTTGGGTGACGAATCTCTACCACTAGAGATACCGAACCTCTATAAACTTGGTGTCGAACTCCTATACAAACCGATAAATCACATATCTACAAGGTCGATATCGCATGTATCACTTCATATAGATGTTGAACTTATAGATATGATACCATGCATTAGCTTTTAACATGGATGTGAATCTTTAAGTTGACAATATGGCATTTCCATAAATAAACACAAAACTGATTTATTGCTTTATAGAGACATTTTTTCCACCACCTCTTGTCTCACGTCAATTTCTTATTGGATAATAAAATACTTTTACCATCTCAAAAATTTGCTGGAAGGGCGATTTACCTTCCCAAAACAATTTGCAAACCTATTAAATAATATTATTAATTAATATTAATTAATAGGTTTGCTAGCTAATTTTTTATAGAAAATCATAACCACTTAGGAAAAACCCATAAAAATCATAATTAACATATTCTTTTACATATAAAAATTTCGAAGTCAAAATCATTATTTAATTATTTTAATAATTTAAACCCGAAACCAACCCTTTTCTTCTTAAGAAATTCATAAAATATTCATATAAACTTGAAAAAAAATATGAAATTAAAAGTCCATCTCTACAATAATGTTTATACATCATATCAAAATTTTGAGTCATTTGAAGATCATAAATTAGATTTCTATCCTTAAAACCTATAAAATTATTTATATAAATCTAATAAATCATCATTTAATCATATAATGAAGTAATCATTTAAAACATGGCATAACATTACAATATAATTTAGATATAGTCATAAATCTAAATTCAGACATATAAAAGTGAGATGGTTAACTATTATTCACATTAGATTAGATAAAGAGATTGAGATTTGTAGTCGATTGATTCTCTTTAGATTTTTCCCTTGAATGCTTTAGATTTCATATTTTACTCTTCTTGCTAATGGTTGGCCTTATTCTTTGTATTTGATTGTATGAGAATAAAATGATAATATACGAGGTGGGTTTAGGACATGAAAATAAGGAACTATTCATATTTTTCCCCTCTCATTATTCCTCTTCCTTTCTATGTTTTAAACAATCTTATTACTTGCATTACTACAAAGCAGGTCATTTTCATCGGTTGTTTGCCCCCATGTTGCTTCTGTTCAACAACCGATGCAAATGTAGATGATGCTATGGCCTAACTTGTTGAATCAGTTGTACAACCCAAGTGTTAGCACCAAAATAGGTCACTAACACTCTTGAATAGAATTATGTTGAGAGATTAATGAAGAAATTAAATTAAAGCAGAAAAGTAACACAATTGAGTGTAAAAAGAAAACCTGAAATGAGAACACCGGATTTGTAGTGGTTCGGTGCGATTTCCTACGTCCACTTTGAATATGATCTTTATTACTTTTCCAATCACTCGAGTATAGATACAATCCGTAAACAAAAAACTTGAATACAAGTTGAATAGAGAAGAAATGAGTACAAAAAATAGCAAAGTCTCTCAGGAGTTCTCGAAAAAGGTCCCACAAACTGGACCCCTGCTCCTCTATTTATCGACGAAGATAGGCTAGCTCCCATGTCCAGGCCCATGACTAAGATAGCTCGGCCCATAGCTTATAATTAGACCGAACCTTCATGACCGACCCATTTATTGCCAACGCCCTCTTGCTTATTTGGGATCCTCTGAATGTTGAATCGGTGTAGCTTTCATGCACGCTCGAAGTAACCTGGATCATGACTCGAAGTAATCCATGCTTATGCTCTTGCTGATCCTTTCTTCCAATCTTCAAACCAAGCCATACTAACAGATCCCATACGACTGAACCATCAAAGCTGACCCACACATGACCGAGCCATCAAGGCCGACCCACATACGACCGAACCATCAAGGTGGATCCACATACGACTGACCCACTAAGGCTGATCCACATACGACTGACCCACCAAGGCCGATCATATCACAGTCACCCCCATACTCCAACACCGATCCACCTTCGATTTCAATACTTCACAAGTACGCTACCTAATGTCATATATGTTGAATCGTGTATATATGCCGAACCACATATATATGTCGAACCACGTATATTTGTCGAACCACGTATATTTGTCGAACCACGTATATATGGCGAACCACATATATTTGGCGAACCCCACACACACACACACACGCACACACACACATATATATATATATATATATATATGCGAACCCAATCAAGTTACACCGATCCCTTATACTTCCAATCCTTCCTTGGCTCGAGTCCCGTCTAGGTCCAACCATAGCCTCTGCAACAATCGCCTTGTTGCCTGGCTAGGTAGCTGGGTAACATTTGACCCCAAAGTGGGTTGTGTGAATCGACATGCGCGTTTTGAATCAGTGAGTGATCCCTTCTTTTAGAGGCTAGCTCGTCCAGAATGATTACTAACTTTCGCTTTTCATTGGCCTTTGATGAAGCTTCACGTCGTCTGAACGTACTGGCCCAGTCTCGAAGAGGTTCTTAAAGTCCTGTTTTGGCTTTTCAAAAGATGAATGTATACAACCTTTTGAAGGCTGAATCACAGTGGGTTTTCTAAACCCACGATTTTCCACTTATCTGATAGTATCCGTCTCTTTATCACAATAACATCCTAATTACCATTACACGTTTATATATTCATATATATACACATTTTATCGTATTATCGTTTCCATTTATTTATTATATATATATATACAATTTCTTAAAGGAGGGGTCGACATACTATAGCCGATCCGCTCGATCAGTTATCCGGGTTGGGTCGGCATGTCATTTTGCCGACCTATTGTAGCATGGTGGCTAGGTCATTAGGGAGATGCCCGTTCACCTACCCTTCACCATATATTAAAGCTACGCTCCCTCTTCTTCTTCTTCTCACTTCAACTTTATTTTCACAAGCCTGCTAACTTATTTCCCTCCAAGCCTCATTTACCACTCAGTCCTCCCTTCCTCTTCTCAAACCCAGACTGCCTACCATGCAACTCCAGCCGCCAACGAACCCGAACAACCCTCATCTTGAAATCCCACAATTTCCACATGTATCTCTCACTCAATTCATCCCCCTAAGTTTGGAGTCTCGCGTGAAGTTTGAGTACATAGGTAAATGATTCTCAAACAGGAATTAGTAGGGGATGGTGAAGAAGAGAGAGACGAATTGGAGATAGGAGCGTGTATTAGGATAGGGGTTCGGCTTGGCCTTGAGGGATTAGAGGACAAATTACTAGTAGAAGTAGTGATAGCCTTAACTTTGAGGTCGACGACGTGGAGAATAATAGAGCTTGGTGTCTCTGATGAGGAAGGTCGGTAATTTATAGGGTTCGTTGCATAGGCCGTAGGCTCTTGCTCGACATACCGATGGAGGGAGAGGGTCTGTAGGTTTTTGGAGTAGAGCTAGGTTCATAAACCTTCAATGGAAGTATAGGCCGACATTCCTGAGAGAAACTGGGTCAGTACCTTGAGAGAAAGAGTGGGTCGATGCCTTTGAGAGAGAGAGTGAGTCGGTACCTTTGAGAGAGAGAGTGGGTCGGTATTTCATAGGAGAGTGGATCGGTATTGAGTGTTGGGGTCGGCATTAGAAATCAGGACCATCTCAATTTGAACATCGCATACATTAGGACCACACATTCCCACGCCTAAACATAAAACAATGAACAATGACAAGGACCAAAGCATATAAGCCTGTGTACTTAATTCGAATTAACAACTCCACGGCTATGTAATTCTAAACACGAATTTAATCCAAAAAAGCAAGTAACAGCCTTCACAATATATGATGCCAATGTCCAATTCTGAGACCTCTATTACCAAACATAAGACAAGCTATCGGACACGGTCAATGACGACGGTCTTCGAGGATGATAGTTTATAGCTCAGTCACGCTTTACCAGTCTTTAGAACTTTTATTCTTTCATACTCATGCTTGAATGGTTGCACTAGTTCACACTCCACACAGGGGGAATATTTTGTTGTTATATTCTAATGTCGATCATCTTTGAAGTATAGCTTAAACAGGTGTCTATACACATCAATCGCTATTTGGAGACGTCCAAAAAGTCAAGCTCCGCTACTGTTCTGACAAGACTGAGCTAAGTTCTTGGCAGGAGGCAGTGGGGACTATGAACCCATCGTCGGCCCACATACCTGGCATCCCGGATCCACCTATCGCGGTTATAGGCCCGACTCCTGATGGTGTAGATGGGGCCGTCGTCCTAGATCACCCCATCGACTCTCATGCCTCGAAAATGGGCGAATCTTCTCTCTGTCGATCATGTTCTATCCACAGAATCACCGTCGAAGACGTCTGGCTCTTTCAGCACAAGATCGACCTCACTTGCCCCCAACCGGATATACTGCGTGCAATAAATTCATGTGCTAGGCCAAAAGTGTGCCACCCTTCAATTCATTCATCCGTGAAGTGTTGCAGTATATAGGGATGGCCCCAGCACAACTACACCCTAATAGCCATGCATTTATTCACGGTACATGTGTTCTTTTCATGAGCATCTTACTTAGACCTCCAACTCCCGAGGATATCCGTTATATTTACCGCTTCAAGAGACATACCGAAAGTCCATCTTACATATTCCTTGAGCCACGCCCCAAATGTCAAGTCATGATGGGTGCGTAGGGCAAATTTTCTTAGTATAAACAAGATTGGTACTACGTACGCTGTCCCTCCGGTTTCGCGAGAAGATGGTTAAAAGGGAGTAAGTTTCATTATTATCCTAATCTTTGTCGTAAGGCTCGAAGTGCATCTTTTCTGAACTTCTTTCAACTCTTATAGGTATCCGCCTACGACCTAAAGGCGCCAGGCATTTTGGGGCCGTCGAAGACATCCGAGCTACTCCCGCGGGGGATCGGGACATTAAATCTGTATTTACCAACGAACTTCTCTTGAAGTTCGGATTACTGGAAGAGGGCCACCTAACAATCCTTTTAATTGGTGCCACTATAGCAAGAACGACTACGGAAATGGGCAAAGAACAAGCTGGACCTTCAGTGCCCCCCACCAAAGGAGCCCCCGATACTATCGAGGAAGATGAGATTAAAGAAACTGAGGTGCCATTGGCGACTGACGAGAATGTAAGTTCTGGCCAAGTGCCAGTAGCCGGTGCACCCTACGCCGACGAACCACCGCCTCCTTCGAAAAAGAAAAAGAGTCTCGCTTACAATCTGAAAAAGAAGAAAGTTGGCGGAACTTCAAAGGTTATGATAACTCCGATCAAGAAGAAGTCATCTTCCCAAAACTTAGAAGGCTCATTAAAAGGCCTATCTGACTTGACCATCCCCGATGATGTACTGAATTACGGTTTCAATAACCCAATGCTATGGGATTTTATTCGCCTGCGAGAAGCGATGAAGGCGCTCAGACTCATCATTAGGGAGAGAATCTCCAATGAGTAAAGCGAAAAATACTGGTCCGGCGGAGGAATGCACCAGGACACACACAAAAACTTACACTCCACCATGCACTTAAATTCCATTCATCGTGCGATTCCTACTAACTTGTCCTCATTTGACTTTATATGCAGGTGATATGGGGCATACACATATTGACCACCTTCGCGAATCCTCCATCTTTTATCATTCCATTCGAGACTCAAGATCAGGCAAATGACGAGACAAGGACGACATCGGTGATAGAGATTATCATCCCAGAGAGTCGTCCTCTTTCAAGAGGAGGACCCACATCTATTCTTTATACCCAAACGATCCTCCCCATCATCCGGAGTATAGTGGGGAGAAGTCTGCTCAGAAGGGATCCCAGTCTGAAGTTCCTCGGGACCAACATTTTGGCTTTTCGAGTACCAAGCCATCCCATGAGCCTTATAAGAAATCCGTGACTTTGGTTAGGTAGACTCCCCCAGCCGTCGCTCATGATCCGTCAATGGCGGATAAATTAGTTGAGCTCAAGGCTACATTCTCGAAGATATGTTTCGATGGACTGAAATTTCTCCCCACAATCCATCCTATCCATGGACATGTCAAACAGAGCACCATTTTCTGAATCAAAAGATGTATATTTTCAGCATGATGCATTCGTACACTTGGTGGAGAAAGTTTTAGAGGTCTCTATTGAACGCAACACATGGATCGCCTCAAACTCGAAGCTACTCTTGACAAAGACATCATTAAGGGTCAAGATGAAGAGCTATCTTCATACAAATATCAGCTCGAGACTGCCCAAAAAATTCTAAGGAGACAACCGAGACAGTTAGTGCTTAGAGGCCACTCACAAGAAAGAACTCAATGAGGCAATCCGACGCAGCGGCGCTCTAGCTTTGGAGAAAGACTCTATCCTAAAAGAAAAAGACATACTCACTCGACGGGTCAAAGAACTAGAGGAATTTCTCTTTAAGGTGAGAGAAGAGAAAATTGTAGTGCGGGAAGAGTCACAAAGATATTGCGATGAGATTGTAAAAACACGGCTTCTGAAGACAAAACTTGACGAAGAGCTATCCCGGGTTGAAGCACTAAAAGAAGTAGCTTGCGAGGAAGGCAAGAAGATGGAGCTCATAGAAGCTGACTCTCGACTCAAGCTTCCATCGAAGCCGATAGAGAAGAAATCAAATGTTTATTCGACCCGCTCACTGCCGAGTTCAATGCAAGAGTCCTCACGTACCGTGACTTGTCCTTCTTGGGCGAGAATGATCTCGGGTCACATGCTGAAACATGGGATACTTTGATTAGGATTAAAAAAGTAGAGCTGGGTGTTGAAGAGATTGATGAAGAGGCATTGGTGAGGGAAGTGGCTCGAGGCAACGAACCCTCGGATTTATCTATGGCGAAAGCCCTCTTTGGGGGAGGCTCCCCTACATCAGAGGACAAAGAGAATGCCGATCGCCCATCAGGCTCCGAGCCCCATATTCCTCCCCCCGTTGACTCGACCAAAACTCTACCATTTAATCCCTTTGAGCAACATATGGGTTACAATTCAGAGAAGCCTGGACTTGGCATCCACATTCTATCCCCAATTATAAAGGGTGATACTCACAAGATGATTAAGAGCCAAATGGAAGCTAGTATGTAACCCCTCCTCCTAAAGTTCATGGATTCATCGCTTTTGGCGAATAACTGTGGTATCTTAACATTCATTTTTCATGAATTCATGCAGATCATTCTAGCCTTGAACTAACTCCAAGGAGCGATGTCGCCATGGAGCGGGAAAAAAAGGGACGAAAGTACTCCACACCAGTGACACCCCTGGCCCTGACGCTCAAGTAATAGGGGCGCTTGAGGAAGATAAGCTCGAAGACCCTTCACCCATAGAGGGACACGACGACGTCGAAATCACAAGCACTTCCGAGCATACTTCCCACTTTAGCATGAAGGAGTAAATCGAGGAGGTGAAGAAAAAGAAAACCAAAGTTAAGACAGAACCTCAGGTGGCAGAACTCGACGATCTCCTAAATAGGCCCTTAAAGGTCATTCTCCCCGGTGGGACCAGACCTTTGGAAGTTCCCCCTCTTTCCTCGGAGACCACATTGCATGGAAGCAAAGGGCTCAAGAGAAAACGCTCGATTGAAGAGACTTCGGAGAAGTCAAAGAAGGAAAGAAAGCCTAAAAAGTAGATGTCGTCTGGTCATGCCTCGCTTAGCATAAATAAGACAATACTATGTAGTTGTTCCCTTTTTCCTCCTTTTTTTATAGTCAACATAGATAGATTTTGGCTCCAGGTTTCGGAGAAGCTGTAATGGAATTTCTTTTTCGATTAGTAAATAAAATTTTGCTTCCTTGCAATTCTAGACTCTCATTGCTCAGCTTATAATCTAGTCTTGTAATTGAAATTCAGAGTCTTGTGGGTCACCTAAACTCCAGTCCGCTTTCATAGGACTTGGAGATTTTGGAATGATTTCACGTAAACTCCGGCACCACGGTGGGAAATCATTTATAGTCTAGTCCGCACCTTAGGGACTCAGAGTACTTTACTCCATGGTCCGAGGACTTAGAGATTTTTGAATCGTTTATACTCTAGTCCGCATTCCAGGGACTCAGAGCACTTTAGTCCGTGCTCTGGGGACTTAGATATTTTTTGAATCGTTTATACTTTAGTCCGCACTTCAGGGACTTAGAGTACTCTAGTCCACGCTCTGGGGACTTAGAGATTTTTCGAATCATTTATACTCTGGTCTGCACCCTAGGGACTCAGAGTACATTAGTCCACGCTCCGAGGACTTAGAGATTTCTTGAATCGTTTATACTCTAGTCCATGCACCGGGACTCAGAGTACTCTAGTCTGTGCTTTGGGGACTTAGAGATTTCTTGAATCGTTTATACTCTAGTCCACGCTCAGGGGACTCAGAGTACTCTAGTCTACGCTCTGGGGACTTAGAGATCTTTTAAATCATTTATACTCTAATCTGCGCTACGGAGACTTAGAGTACTCTAGTCCACGCTCTAGGGACTTAAAGATTTTTTGAATCGTTTATACTCTAGTCCGCACTTTTGGGACTCAGAATACTCTATTCCACGCTCTAGGGACATAGACATTTTTTGAATCGTTTATACTCTAGTCCGTACTCCGGGGACTCAGAGTACTCTAGTCCGCGCTCCAGGGACATAGACATTTTTTGAATCATTTTACTCTAGTCCGCACTCCGGGGACTCAGAGTACTCTACTCCGCGCTTTGGGGACTTAGAGATTTTTTTGAATAGTTTATTAATCGACTTTTAATTTTTGTGTACGTTCATACGCCAGACAGATTAATGCAATTTAATTTTTTCATGGAATTATAACATACGGAACATCAATAGTTCATAGAAAAACAGCTTCAAGCCTTTATTGATTGTAGAAAATAAGGACTAATTGAATTGTCTTATTACATGTCGGAAAAAGAGAACAAGAAAAGAAACATATACTGGAAAAATTGCTACAAAAATGCAAAAGAAATAAATTAAGTATAATAACGACGCAAATGCTCGCTATTCCATGCTCTGGGGAGTGTCATACCATCAACAGTCGCTAGCTCGAATCTTTCCTCTCCAAGCCTCCATTCGATGACATAGGGACCTTCCCATATGAGATTCATATGTGACGGGACCGAAAAACTCGCTTCAAAACAAGGTCGCCCACATCGAAAGTCCTTGGATAAACTTTTTCATTATAATATCGAGCAACTCGATGCCGATATGCGACCGCCCTTATATCAGATTCTTAATGCTTCTCGTCGACAAAGTCCAATGATCATTCAAGGATCATAATGAGTCACTCGATGACAAGGAACTTCAAGTTCCACAGGTATAACAGCTTCAGTGCCGTATGCCAAGGCAAAAGGAGTGTGGCTAGTCACGGATTTGTGGGTGGTTTTGTAGGATTAGAGTGCTGTTGGAAGCTCATCCACCCACTTGCCTCTGCCTTCTCCACACATTTTTTCAAGATGGACTTTATTATCTTATTTATGACTTCAACTTCCCAATCGCTTTAGGATGAGCGACTGCTGTAAACCTTTTCTCAAATATATTTGGCAAACTCTTTGAATTCTCTACTCTCAAAATGGGTTCTGTTGTCATTAATGATAGTCTCTGGGAGGCCAAAGTAGCATGTAATGTTTCGCACAAAAAAGTTAATGACCTTTTTGGTTGTGATCGTAGCTAATGGCTCTGCTTCTGGCCACTTAGTGAAGTAATCGACCGCGAGGATTGCGTATTTTGCACCCCCTTTGGAGATTGGCAAGGAGCCGATTATATCGATCTCCATATTGCAAACGGCCATGGACTAACCATTTGCGTGAGCTCTGTTAGCGGCGCCCTCGGATCTTTGCGTACCTTTGATATTTTTAGCATCTCCGTACGTAGTCTGTGGCGTCCCGATTCATAGTCATCCAATAGTATCCTTAGCGGAGTATCTTTTTGGATAGCGTCTGCCCTACATTCTCCTTCATTGACTTCTCTTAAGACATGTTTAATCTCGTCGTGGGCGATGCATCTAAGCAAAGGAACGGAGAATCCCTTTCGATACATTACTCCATCCTACATCGTACACCATGAGGCCTAGCGAACGACTTATCGCCTCTCGTTCTTTCTCTCAGGCAAGGTTCCATGCAGCAAGTATTCTTTGAACGGTGTCATCCACGACTCCCTTTCAGTTTTCGTCCCTGACATAAGATCTACCTTCATCTCGTTTATACTCGGGGCGTGTAAAGTTTCAACGGGAACCAAGCCCATCTGTTGTGCATCACCGGTACTTGCAAATTTTGCCAAGGAGTCGGCTTCCCCATTTTATTCACACAGAATGTGCGAAATATCGTAGTATTCGAGGTCCGCCAACAATTCTTGAACCCGAGCGACGTATTGGGCAAGCCTTTGCCCCTTTGCCTGATAGTCTCCCCGCACTTGGTACACCACCAACTATGAGTCACAAAAGATTTCAATCGATTTCACTCCAAGTTCTTTTATAAGCTTCAGTCCAGCGATCAACGCTTCATACTCAACTTCGTTGTTTGTAGAAGGGAAATCAAGTTACAAAGCATAACAAATCGATCGGTTCTCGGGAGTTACAAGAATAACACCAGCCCATGAACAATGGTCGTTGGATGACCCATGGTATATAGCTTCCATCGAACAGTGGGAACCACATCACTTTCACTTGGCTCATCTGATATGGTGAATTTGCAATGAAATCAGCTAGCACTTTCCCTTGGATAGCCTTTCGTGGCAGGTAAGTGATGTCGAACTTACTCGGCTCAATGTTCCATTTGAGTAGCCTTCCAAAAGGTTCTGGTCATTGGAGCACCTGCCGCAAAGGTTGATTAGTATAAATACTGACCAGATGTGCCTGAAAATATGCACGGATCTTGCGTGATGTGACCACCAAGCAGTAAGCCAGCTTCTCAATCTTACGATAATTTCTTTCTACTCCCGTTAAACGCTTACTAGCATACTACACTGGCTTTTGGATTCGGTCCACCTCATGAACCAGAGCTGCACTGAAGGCATGCTGGGATACGACTAAGTAAACATAAAACTCCTCATGGCCTAGGGGCTTTGACAGAACATGGGTCCTCTCCAAGTGTCATATCAGAGCTCGGAATGAGTCCTCACAATCCAGTGTCCATTCAAAATTTCTTTTCCCTTTCCTTATCCCATCAGAGAAAGGAATACACTTGTCGGTTGCTCTGGATATGAATCGACTCAATGCGGCGACTTTCCTATTCAGGCTTTGTACGTGCTTTATAGTTCTGGGTGCTTGTATGTGTTGAATAGCTTGTATCTTTTTTGAGTTGGCTTCGATTCCCCACGCGTTGACGATGCAACACCAAAGGAACATTTTAGTGGATTGATTTTCATCTCGTAAAATCTAAGTATATTAAACATCTCTGCAAAGTCTCGAATGTGGTTATTTGACTGTCGTGACTTCATGAGCATATCATCCACATAGACTTCCATCGTTCTACCAATCTAGTCCTTAAAAATCCGATTCACCAAACGCTGATAAGTTGCCCCTACATTTTTTAACCTAAAAGGCATCACTACATAACAGTACAGTCCAATGTCCATGACAAAACTGGTATTCTCCTGATCAGGAATGTGCATTAGGAACTGATTGTATCCCGAATACGCATCCATAAATGCAAAAAAATTGTGTCCTATTGTCGAGTCGACTAGCTGATCAATTCATCGCAAAGGAAAACTATCCTTAAGGCATGCCTTGTTTAGGTCCGAGTAGTCAATACAGGTCCTCCACTTCCCATTTTCCTTCCTCACCAGTACGGGATTGGATACCCATTCAGGATAGAGGGCGTCGCGGACGAACCCATTGGATTTGAGTTTATCCACCTCCTCTCTGAGAGCAGCGGACCTCTCCGGGTCCATACCTCTCCTGAACTGACACATATTTTGGGTCAACGTTCAACATATGACTTGGGATGGCGAAAGAAATCTAACACATATCAGAATGGGTCCAAGCGAAAACATCTAGATTCGCTCGGAGGAAATCAGTAAGACCCTCTATCGTTGAGGGGTTGAGCTATGATCGAATCTTAAGCATTCATGACGGGTCTTCATGGTTGACCGGAATGTCAATCATCAGTTCAGCTGTGCCGCCTTGGCCTCCTTAGGTTCTTCATCGTCATCTCTCGAATCTATGTCTCTACAGATCTGACTGTGTTGCCCAAGCCAAGGCTCAGGCGCTACTTGTCAATCTTCAGCAGCATGGATGCAGATAGGGTTGTCCACACCCTTGCCCTTCTCTCTTAATTGGGTCCCTTTCAGTTAAGCCACAAAACAAGAATGACCAGTTGCTTGATCACCATGCACTAGACCAACTCCTCTATCCGTTGGAAATTTCATGGCCAAAGCCGCCAACTCCGCCAGGGCCGGTCGGCCCTGAAAAACATTATACGGAAAATCAACATCTAAAACAATGAACGATAGGATTCGTACTCTCATGCGTTCACCTTCTCCTAGTTCAACTGGTAATTCAACAAAGCCTATTGCATCGGTAGCTACACCATTACGGCCATGAATGTGGGCCTTAGATGGTTTTGGATCCTTTGCCTCCATCTTCATTTGCTCATATGTTTTTTTGAAGATAATATTAACAGAACTCCCACAAACAATCAGTATCCTTCTCACAACCTCCGGTCCATTCGTAGCTGAGATGATCATCGGGTTAATGGTAGGTGCCTCCACCTGATCGGCATCCTACTCCTGAACTCTATATCATCAGTCATCATTCGCTGCTGCTTCGCTGGACTCCCGCCTTCTGTGTTCGAGCGGCATTCGAAACCTGCGTGCTTCAAGGAACTAGCGTAGCGTTCCATTTCTTACCAACTCTTATCTTTCAGATGAGGTCCATCGATTATCGTGTTTATGACCAGCCTTCCCCCGCTCCGAGTAGGCACTTCAGGTCGATGTGGAGCTTGCCTGCGATTGGGGTAGGATGTCTCCTGTCCGCCTTCCCTGTGGATTCTTAACAAACTACTATAACTTCTTTTGGCGAATCAGCTTTTCTATAGCATCATGGAGGTGTCTGCACTCTTCAGTATTGTGCCCGTAGGTCTTGTGAAACCGATAATACTTTCCAATCAGCTTTTGTTCCTCAGTGGATTCCTTTGGTTTTGGCTTTTGGTATTGGAATGTATTACAAATTGATAGATAAATATTCTGCAAAGACGTATTCAGAGGCATATATTCGCTATAGGTTGGAATTCTTGGTTTCCATTATCCCGCTTCCCTCTTTCGTCCAAAATTTCCTCCTCCTGATCCTTTAGACTGCTCAGGCTTATTTTGAACAATGACTTGGACCTTGCCAGAGTTTTCGCTAGATTGCTTTACCGCTATGTTGCTTTGCACAGCTTCCTTGCTGGGCCCTGGCACACTACTCTGTCTTGACCACCTGGCCTCTTCTCTTCTCATGAATTGGTTCACCTTTGAATAAAAGCATTCTAGGGTAGTCGGTGGTTTTCCTGCCAGCCAATCACCAAACCCTGAGTTCGGATCTACTCCTCGCATCACGACCATAAGGATAGCATGGTCATTCGAATTTCTAACTTCGTTAGCAGCAACATGAAATCTTTGCAAATAATCCTTCAATGGCTCTCCTAGAGCCTGGATCACACTGGACAATGACATCACATCCTTTTGGCGAGTGGCATGGATCCTAAACTACTCCACGAACTTTGTCGCTAACTCATTAAATCTGGAGATCGATCGCGGGGGAAATCTGGTGAACCACATGGTAGCGATTATGGATAGGGTTATTGGGAATCATCTGCATTTGGTCGTATCATTTGCTCTAGCCGAGTCCATCATCCACTCATATCTCATTATGTGCTATCGGGGATCAGTCCTCCCTTCATAAGCTGGAATAGTAGGCATGCTGAATTTCCAGGCGTACTCGACTTGTAGGATGGTATCTGTAAACGGAGTATGGCTCCTAGATATGGCCCAATCATCGTTGGTTAAACCCTGATTCTCCCTCATCAGTTGTTTGACCACAGCTGATAAATCCGGGGTTTGGATGGGAGGTGGCAAGTCAATATCCGTCCTACATGATTGTTTCGGTTGGTGCCTCCTCGGTAGGCGATCACCTAAGTGCGCATCCCGAGGACCCGCTTCACTGCGATCTTGGCGAGGTGGTGGGCTAGATCCCAAGCGTGCTTCAGATCCTTAGTTTCCCACTCCAGGTTAGGAGCGAATCCCTAGGTGCAAATAAGGGGCCATGGTTCCAAGTAGGGAATCTGGACCATTTCTGTTGATTTGCTCTTGGCGGTCGTAACCAATTGCTTTGTTGCACCAGTTTGTGTCGTTTCAATCATAAGGCGTCTATGTCTGTAGTGTTCATCTGACGAAGCGGAGCTGTCAGATGATGAGTAGGAAGCAGGGCTTCTGCTGCTGAGCGATCTGGAACATCGGGTTGGCGTTTGTTTGAATATGCTCGTTAAGTTGTCTTCTATTTTCCATGAGCTATCTCATTAGCTCATTGAACTCTGCCTTGGTGACAACTTCTAGCTGGATTGGGATGGTGGTGGGCTCTGTGCCTGCATTAGCTTGCTGATTGCTGGGTCCCACTTGCTGGACGTTGGCGGTCTCATTAACATCCGCGTTATGGGAGGCGGATCTGGCATGTGGTCTTGCCATCTTAAAGTTATCCGTGGGAACTTTGAGTAGAATCTATGAACTCTTGAGAATGAACTCGGATCTCCTTCGAGGGATTTTCTCAATCCAGTAGCGACAAAGTAGATCCTAACAACCTGAGAATGCACCCTCTCAATGAAAGCACTAAGCACTAAAATTGGTCACTAACACATAGAATTGTGTAGAGAGATTAATGAAGAAAGTAAATTAGAGAAGAGAAGTAACGTAGTTGAGTGTAAAAAGAACAACTGAAACGAGAACATCAGATTTATAGTGGTTCGGCCAAACTGAACCCCTGCCCCATTGTTTATAAGCGAAGATAGGCTGGCTCCCATGCCCAGTCCCATGAATAAGATAGCTCGGCCATAGCTGATAAGTTAGGTAGAACGAACCTTCATGACCGACCCATCTATTGCCAACGCCCTCTTGCTAACTTGGGATCTTCTGAATGTTGACTCGGTATAGCTCTCGTGCATGCTCGAAGTAATCTAGATCATGACTCGAAGTAATCCATGCTTATGCTCGTGTTGATCCTTTATTCCAATCTTGAAATCAAGCCATACTAATCGATCCCATACGACCGAACCACCAAGGCCGACCCACATACGACTGAGCTATCAAAACCGATCCACATACGACCGACCCACCAAGGTCGATCCACATACGACCAACCCACCAAGGCCGATCCCATCACATTCACCCATCATCTAATACCGAACAACCATGCCCATACTCCAACACCAATCCACCTTTAATTTCGATACTTCACAAGTACGCCGACCCAGTGTCAAATATGCCAAACCACGTATATATGCCGAACAACATATATCCCGAACTACATATATTTGTCGAACCATATATATGCAACGACCCAGAGTTTGACCACTTTAAAATGTACTATTTAAAGTGATTTTAAATATGAAATAGGTAAGGTTATATTATTCAAACAATATTATATAGGATTTGGAAAGAGAAGTATACACAAAAATAGTAACATTTGCTTATATCGACAAAAGAGAAAAATGCTGATTTCAGAAAAGTAAGTTTCAATGATTAAATAAATTATTTTAATTTATTTATGAGTTTTTATATTTTTAAATAACATTATACAAATTTATTTTTAAATTTAATTTACATAAATAAATAGTTTAACTAAAACATTAAAATGTGACCGTAAAACATTTTGTCAAAAATCAACGTTTGGTCTTTGAAAGTTATCGCAAGGTTGTCGCACCTTTATTTTCTTATATAGAAACATATATTAAAATAGTACAAATATTAATTAATTCACTAATCAAGTTTACTTTTACTAACTATACTTAGAAAATTCAAGAATGTAATTAACAAAAAGTAAGCACAAAAAGACAAATATGTCATTTCAAAGCAAAAATTAAACATCAAATCAAACCAAAAATAATTATTATATTCCTTACTTACTTCTTAAGTGAAAATGAAATAAAGTAGTGTTTTAAAATGTGATGTTAAGTGTTGAAAAAATAAGGTTGCTTAAAAAGTAAGTAAAGGGTATTTTGGTCTTTTTACAAAATATTATTTTAATCCAAACTTTTTTTATAAATAAACATCCACTTTCTCACTTTTTTACACTTCTTCTTATTCCTTTTTTAAGCTTTTATTCCACTCTCTAATGGCTTCTTCTCTTCCATTTCCTTCCTAACTTTTTCAAAACCGTATCAAACAAAGTCAAAACACCACCAAACTTTGCCAAAAACCTTAGAATATCACCAAAACAAGGTTTAGAATCTAAGAAGTGAAGAAATGATGAAGGAAGAGGTAGACTAGGAAAAGGCCAAACCATTTTGAAGGAGGAAAGCAAGTCACGAAGCTCTGGAGCAAGAAAAAGAGAAAGAAGTGCCGCCGTTTCATTCTAAGGAAGTAGGAGAAAGTTTGAAGTACTGCAGAAGCTCTGCCAAATTTTCCAAAGTCGTTTGAAGTTGAAAAAAAAATAGCAAAGTGTTGGATGATACGAATGTTGGTAGGAAGTGAACAATTTGGTTAAAGGTGAGTACTGAATGTTTATGTTAAGCTAAATCATCCTTATAACTATTTTAATATGTCCATTAAAACCAATGAATAAATTGTTTGAATGTTTGATAACTTGGATGCAAAATTGGTTGATTGTATAATTGTTTATGCGGTTGATAGCTTGTTTGATAAATGATCAAAGAAATGGTTAGTAAGTATAGTTAATTCAATGGAAATTAAATCCTATAAATGTGTGTATGAAAGTTATTTAGCCTCTTAATGATTTTAAATGATCTAAAAAGATTAGAAATGGTATTATAATAATATAATATTATAAAGTGAAATGAAATGGAGTATGAGTTCGAAAAATAAAAATATTGTTTAAAATGAATTTAAAATGATATAGAAACGTCTTATAAACATTTAAAAGTGTTTCCAAAATGTTTGAAAAAAATTTGAAAAACAAGTCAAAACTATGCGCGTCGCATAACTGGAGTTCGCGATTTCGCCCCATAAAAGTTAAATTAGCGTACAAAGTGGAATATAGCTCGAAATTCCTTGAGATAATAATTTTCCAGTCTATCATATCCATAGTTTTCCAACAAAGAAAGAAAATCAAGATTTCATCAAGTAGAGTGTGAAATGTCCAAAACAATTTTCTAAAAACATCGCGGTATTGCAGTTCAGAATCCAAATAGGGATTTCTTTAAAAATGATGTTTTTAAATGATTAAAAATATGAAATAAATTTTATAAATCTATTAAAATGGTTTAAAGAGATTTGGAATGGAAAATACAAATTTTCAATATTAAAAAATTGCTTAAATCAAATAAGCTTATATAGCACTTTCCGCAGCACTTTTATGCTGCGAATTCTATGACCTTTTGAATATGAGTTTAAACGTAACAATTCTTTCCTAAATCTTTTGTGAATGATTTTAAAGGAATAACTAAGTAATGTAAAGATAATTTGGAAGTTTTAATAAGAGTTTGAATAAATGGTTAAGACGAATTGTTTATACCACTTAAACAAAAAGTAAAGAATATTGAATGTATTAACAAACTGTGTATACAGAAACGACTAGTACATTTGTCCCGCTTGTGAGATCTAGGAAGATAAAACAAGGTGTTTAACTAAGGTTAGAAATGGAGCAACTAGTTCCCTAAATTTATCTGTCTTATATTTTCTCTTTTTAGGCGAAGGGTGGAATAGATCGAAAGGAAAGCCAGGATGCTCTAAGAGATCATATTTAATTTTTCCAAAATAAAGAAAAGAAACAAATTTTTTGAATATTAATTAGCCACTTAATTTCTTATATTTGATGATTGGTACGAAGGAACTGGGATCGGATTTGGGTGGTACCGATCTTAAAAACTGGGATCCGATTTGGGTGATTTCTATCCTAAAAACCGTTCAAACTAATTTTTGAAATAAAATATATTGAAGACAATGATCATTAATGACAAAGATCTTCATAACGTAGGATTACTTGCCATTAGTCCCCGGAGGTGAAATTTACCATATCTAAGGTAGCAATAGTGCTTTGTTATGAAAATCTTCAGTTTGCAAGAATATGATTTGAAGTTAAGAAGGAAATCTTTGATAGGATTTGATGAATGATTTGGGAATATTTTCCCTAAGTTAAAAGTTATAACTTGAATATAAGAAATCTTTGATTAAAATTTAATAAATGGTTTAAGAATACTTTCCCTAAGTTAAAAGTTATAACTTGAATATAAGAAATCTTTGATTAAGATTTAATAAATGTTTTGAGAATATTTTCCCTATGTTAAAAGTTATAACTTAAATATAAGAAATCTTTGATTAAGATTAAAGGAATGATTTGGAAAAGTTTTCCTAAGTAAAAGAGAAAATGATTTGGAATTATTCCAGATTTAAGAAAGGTTTAAATAAATCAAATGATTTGAAAAATGAGTCTTAATGATTCCACATACACTTGAAAAGAAAATGGAATAAAATAATATCTGATTTTATAAAGATGAAGTAATTGATTGATGATTGATATCCACATATGAACTTAACATCTTTTAAAGCGATGATTGGCTTGAAGGAACCGGGGTCGGATTTGGGTGATTCGTATCCGAAAACCACTTCGAACTAATGTATACATTCGAAAGCGAAGACATGTTTAAGATGATGATTATTGAAGACCGTGGATCTTCATACATAAGGACTGCTTGTTGACATGCTCTGGGTCGCTCCCATTATAGAGTTATTTATAGCAGTGGTCTCCTCGTTGTGGGGAATTTTTTGGATTGTAAGGACCACTTGGGTAGTAGGAGAGTGCATTCTGTTTCGTTCAGTCCCAAAACGAACTTGTATGGACGAATGTCTGACATTGCATTTTTGAGACACAATGTTTGACTTTTACAAATGTATATATGTTTGGTGGCGGAGAATGCAACTTCTCTTAGTTTAACACCCTTCTCAGAGACATACGATCTTAAAGGTTGTATGCTTGTAGGAGTCAAATAGTGATCAAAGGAATGACAGTGTGGCATTTAAAGTGGAACCTGTTTTGATTAAAGCGTAGTTTTGTGAAAAACAAAGCATGGCTTTAAAGAAATTGAGTGTAGCCTCACATCCCGGACGATGATATGGGATACTCTGACAGACGCAAATTCAGAATAAATGAGTATGTATGGTAGTGTCCAATATGTTGGACCCTTTGGGGGATACATCCCTTAAGGCATTTATCGCCCCATTTGAGTAAAGTGGTTAGCTTGAGAAAAGCAGGAAACTACCGGTTATCAGTAGTAGTGTAGCAAGTATAATTCTAAGTGACTAGTTTGAAAAAAGCTATCAAGGCACCGTGGGAATTAGTTTGTTATGCGTGGATTGGAGAAAAAGGCCACTAGTTCCCTATCATGTTGAAAATCCAATCCCAATATGAGATTTACGGTTTTGATTATAGTCCCAAAATAGCTGTAATGCTTTGCAAACATTACAGCTATCACTTTCTGGTATCATATATTGCGTTGACCTAGTCCGGATATGTTATCTTAGACTTAGTCCAGATATTGATACCTTATTTGAATAAGTTTATTTGAAAGTGTTTTCAAAGGAATGTCATTAAAATAATATTAACTGTATTTTGGTATAAAAGTATTTTGGTTATAATAAGATAAAAACTCGTCTGTTTTTACGTGTGGGCGTGGTCTTATGAGATGCCCTTCTTTTCAAAGCTTTTGATAACATTGTCATTTTAAATTTCGAGTATATCACGCTGGTTTATCAAGCCTGATTCGGATATTTTCAATACTTGGGTCAGATCCGAGTTGTTTCATGCTTAGTTGAAGAGGGTTGGAGTTTCTAGAGGAGAGCTGGAGATCTTCATCATCGTATGGACATATTCTATTATCCGCTACATCTATTGCGTTTGTTTTTTTGTTTTCAGCATTTGTAAGGACAGAGATTTATAACTATCCAGGCTGAATCTAGGTTAGACTCTGATATTGTCTTATAAAATTTTCCGCTGTAAAGATTATTATTGAAATAATATATGTTATTCCATTTGTGTGAGATTTTGTTCTATCTTTATTTTCTTTCTACCCTTAATGATATGCTTATTCGTGCAATTTAAGTTAGACATGTGTGGTTTATTGTCGATTCAAAGGGTACCGAAAAAGGGTCATTTAGCCTTTTAAAGAATTCCAGCTCGGCCCGGCGCTGGCAACAACATAAAGGAAGGGATCCATGTAGCTGTTGCGCCCGCCCCCCTTTGATGAGATTAAGCTGCAGGTTCTGCGTCTACTACAAAAAAAAAGAGAATCCTAAGTAAATACTTGGCCTCTGCTAGGCAGCGTGTGGAATGTATTGAATATGCGAATATATAATTTTTGTTTGATGATAATAAACATACATATATATTCATTTAAATGTATTTGTTAATGTACTATTATATTTTTCACAGAATTAAATAAATATTTGCTGAATAAAATAAATAACACGGAATATAAATTCAAATGAATATTTTATTCCAACAAATATTTATTACAATTTTGAATAGTACAAATTCGAACTCTTACTATATATATATACACACAATTTCAATTATAATACAAATTTGATTATATCACAATTTCTAATTTACAAATGCACCTCACTACAATTCACTCACTCACTCGTGTTTTATCTTCAACTTGAATCCAGCATCTGAGCAATCTGCAAAAATAAATACTGACGCAGTAAAATTGAAAACAAAATATTTTTGCAATATAAAATAAAATGTAATTTTGAAAATATTATTTGACTCAGTTATTTGGGTTGTTCGTCATCATTTGAATTTGAATTCATCGTACACGAACAACTTGTGACATGCACAGTGTATCACTGTACATGCCACAAGGCCATGCACACAGATATATACACTTGATAAATCTACAGGTACAGGTGAGCACAAGGTCAAACCCAATTAAAAGCCGGGTTCAACTCAAGTGAAACACAAATAAAATCACAACACGAGCACAAGGTCAAACCCGAGGTTTAAAGCTGGATTCAACACAGGTGCAGTACAAAAATACAAGCCTCGACGAAAATTCAGTGAGAAAACAATAAACTGGTCAGAACAAAGGCTCAAAGACACAAATGACATGCACATGTCAGCAAGACCAGACCATATACAAGTAGCATAATCAAACTGCAAATGTCACAAAGGCTCGAGGCTATCAAATACACAGTGCAAAAGATGAATGCATACACATGTGCTGACACATAATAAAACACAGCAAAATGAAAGTGTACAAACAATGGTGAATGCAGATACAACAGGCACCAGACCAGGCCAAGTAAACCAGATCATCGAATGAAACAAAAATCAGAAACAATACAACAGAGATGAGCAAGTGCACTCATATATATGATATCGATTCAGAGCTAACTTAATGCACATGTCAACAGTGTCAATGCTACATCAACCAGACTATATACATGAACTGGCTCGAAGACTAATGAACAGCAAGTGATACAAGACCAACAATGCAACTGTATGCAAACTGCCTGAAGAGTACAAGTTAAAGACTGTAACACCACAACTACAAGTGACAATGTGAGGCCAAGTCAAAACAAAAATATCAAATACATAGAAACCAGAAATGCTCAAATCAGATGAATATAAGATGAAATGCATAATACCACAATGCATCAGATATCAAGGATCCAAGTAAACAATGTACAAGTAAATGTACAAAGACTCCAAGCCTGCAAGCATTTCAAACTCGAAGCAACACAACATACAGTCACAATATGGTAGCAGACCAACAGAGTTTCAAACATGCAGGGACAACAAATGCATAGCCACAACAATGATGGAGATGTACAAGATGATAGCGCATATATACATACATGAATGCATATATATATATATACATACATGCAAGCAATCAAGTACAGTATCGAAATCATAGTATAAAAAATTTCGTCCAAAAGTATAGATTGCGGTGATACAAAAATCACAACAGAATCAAATTCCAAAATCAAGTCAAAGTCGTGTCAAAGAAAGCCGTGTTTCAAATCAAAGTCAGAAACGCGATGACCAGGAAAAGATCGAACAGCTCAAAATCGAAGCCGTGGCAATCAAGGAAACAAGCGGGTTCAAAATTGATGCCGTGAAAATCAAGCAGTCAAATATACACGAATTGAAGAAGTCAGCAATCATCTCAAGCAATCAAAAGAAATTCAATGGCCGAGATAAAAAAATTGATGAATTCAAATGATAATATACGAACGAAAATACAGGGGTTCGAACCCTATATAAGCAAGCAACATTATCAGCAGTTATGCATCGAGTTTAAGTATTCAAACCAGAGAGAAAAAGCATAAATTACATACCGGAATCGAAGTCGAACTCAATCAATTAGAAGCAGCCGAAAGCATCTCAATAGACCATCAATCGACAATGCTACGAAATCGAAATCAATTACTCGATCGATCTAACTAAAGTTGGCGTCTTTGAATTTGTTTAAAGCCCTAATTACAGAACGAAGAGGAAAGAACGAGGCCGCTATTTCACAGAGCAAAGAGGAATAAAGATATAAAAGAAAAAGGGGGCCAGCCTTTCTATTGTTTTTAATTTGGGCTTAACCATATAAATTAGGGTTTTATTTAATTTTTTTTAAAATTCCTCTGTTAAACATTTTTAATTTCTGGTCGTGTGACTAGGGGACAAACTACGCGGCGTAGTTTGAGAATTCGCAACTCAGTGGATAAGTTGTGGTAGGGTTTTGAGCATAGAGCTAGGTTATTCAATACCGGATGTCGTGAGTTTACGTGTGTAAGCGTGTGACTACTTAATTTTTAGTAAAAACCTTGGGGCAGCACGTAGGCAGGTTTTTGCCGAAGCTGGGTAAATTCCGTGTCGTTCTATTTCTGCATTTATTCTGTTATTCTCTGTGCTGCTATTATTTTGATATATCTGTGTTGAAATAATTTTATAAGCTTCCGCAATAATTTTTTTATAATTGATAGCATCACCCTATTCACCCCCCTTCTACGGTGAAATCGATCCTACAAGTGGTATCGGAGCTAGGAATAGAAGTCAACTTTTGTTTTTTTAAAATTTGATTTTTTTCAAAAAAATAATTTTTGTTTTAAATATTTGAATTTTTAAAATGGCTTCTTTTAATAATGCTTTTGCGGAGGGTCAGTCCATAGTTAGACCACCAATGTTCAATGGTGAATATGCTTACTGGAAAAATAGGATGGAAATTTTTCTGAAAACCATTGACGCTTGGGATATTGTTGAGACATGGTATAGAGCACCAACTATAATTGTAAATAATCAAGAAATAAATAAACCAAAGGATCAATGGACGGAGCTAGAAAATAAATTACAAAATGCTAACGCTAGAGCTATGAGTTTAATTATCTGTTCATTGGATCAATATGAATTTAATCGTGTCTCACATTGTCTAACTGCGCAGGAAATATGGCATACACTCGAAGTGACTCACGAAGGAACATCTCAAGTCAAAGAATCTCGTCTTGCCATGCTGAGTAGCGAATACGATAATTTCACAATGGCGAAGGAAGAAAATGTCAAAGAAATGTACGGACGACTTTCCAATATCGTATACAAATCAAAGGCTCTTGGAAAATCATACACAGAATTGGAGATAGTCCGAAAAATCCTCAGAGTCCTTCCACGAAGTTTTGAAGCCAAAGTAACTGCCATTCAAGAATCAAAAGGTTTGAAACAAATGAAAGTCGAAGAACTCATCGGAAACCTCACCACTTACGAGCTAGAGATTAAATTCAAGGAAGAGCGTAAAGGAGGAGACACTCGAAAGAAATCAATAGCTCTTAAAGGGACAACTGAAAGTGAAGATGATGATGATGGTGAAGCAGAACTAGCACTATTAATAAGAAGATTCAAAAGATGGAACCGCAAATATGGCAATCCGGCCAAAAATCATCAAGTAAAGAGCAGATTAAACAAAGCACTAGACAACCCAGAAGAGCAGAAAATCATTTGTCACAAATGCAATAAACCCGGTCATATCAAGCCAAATTGTCTCCAAAATCGACTCAGCCAAGGTAAGAAACTGAAAAGGAGAATTTTTGCAGCTACTTGGGATGAAAGCGACGAAGATGGAAGTGATAGCACTGGCAGTGAGAGTGAAAACGCAAATTTGTGTCTTCGTGGTGAAATAATTGACAGTGATGATGACGAGCCAAGTGAGGTATCAAAAGTTACTCATTCAGAATTACTTATATATTTTCATGATGTAAATGGGTGCTTTGAACGTCTTAGGGAGAAATATGCTAAAATTGAATCATAAAGAGATGGTTTAATAGAAGTAAATGAACAGATTGAACAATTAGTTAAAAACTATCAAAACAAGTGCCCTAAGTGTGACAAGTGTCATTTTTTGAAGAAGAAATTAAAAAATCAGAAATTAATATAAAATCACTTGAAAACGAAATTCTGATTTTGAAAGAGAGTGAAAATACAAGAAGAGAAAATTCGATTAAAAGGTGCACACAATTGTTAAACGAAAATGAATCCCTCAAAACAAAGGTCCAACAACTATCAACGACTTTAGATAAATTTTCATAAAGTGAAAAATCGTTGAACATGCTATTAGGAAAACAAACTGTTAATACAGTTAGACAAGGAATTGGGTATAAAGTAAATTCAATGTGCGCAATTTGTAGAAAATTTGGACACAATCAAAGCAATTGCTGGTATAGACCCAAACACGTGAAAACGATTCCAATTTGGGTTCCAAAAGGCACAAATATAAAATCTCTCAAAGTTAAACAAATTTGGGTGCCGAAAGGAACATATATAAATTGTTTTGGGTCTCCAAAAAATTATTTTTCAAAATCAATTACCACTAACAATCATGGACCTATAAAAACAAATAGGTCACTAAACTCTCTTCTTGTGTAAGTATGCTGGCAGGCTAAGGAACAATAGCAATGGTACTTGGATTCTGACTGTTCTAGGCACATGACAGGCGATAAATTAAAGTTCCTTAGCCTAGAAAAGTATAGAGGTGGCAGAGTCACAATGGGTAACAATAACAAGTGTAGAATTTTCAGTAAAGGTAAAGTAGGTAACAATACATTTACTTAAATGACGTACTATATGTTGAAAATCTGCACCACAATTGGATATCAATCAGCCAGCTATGTGATAAAGGTATGAATGTTATTCTTGATTCTGGCTTGTGCAAAATTGTTGACAAATCATCAAAAGAAATCTTATTTTCAGGTAAGAGGAAAGGTAATATATATTCTCTATCTTTTGATGATCTCACCCTTTCAAAATGTTTGGTAGCTAATAATATAGAAGTAAATTTATGGCATAGACGATTAGGGCATCCTAGCATGAATTTGTTAAACAGATTTAAAAGAAAAAATTTGGTAAGAGGGTTGCCATCACATGATTTCGAAACAGAAAATTTATGTAAAGCATGTACCATGGGAAAACTTAAAAAATCATCGTTTCATGCCAAAAACAATGTAAGCACTTCTAGAGTTCATGAACTAATTCATATGGATCTGTTTGGACCGAACGACATTGCTAGCTTAGGTGGTAAGAAATTTTTCTTTGTGTTAGTTGATTACTCAAGATATACATGGGTATATTTCTTGGCTAAAAAATCAGAAACTTTTTCATACTTCACAAAATTAGCTCAAAATGAAAAAGGAGTTCCTATTGTTTCGTTAAGAAGTGATCATGGTGGAGAATTTGAAAATTATGAATTTGAAAACTTTTGTGATGAAAATGGATTTAAACAAGAATTTTCTACACCACGTACTCCACAACAAAATGGAGTAGTTGAGAGAAAGAATCGAACATTGCAAGAGTTGGCTAGGTCCATGATAAATGAGTATGAGCTACCTTTGCATTTTTGGGCAGAAGCAGTAAATACATCTTGTTATGTAATGAATAGTGTTATGATTAGACCGATTCTTAACAAAATACCCTATGAGCTATGGTTCAAAAATAAACCAAACATTGCTTACTTCAAAGTATTTGGGTGTCCATGCTATATTCTCAATACAGGTGATCAATTAGGAAAATTCGAAGCAAAAGCCGATGAAGGCATATTCATGGGATACTCTTCTCGAAGCAAAGCTTATAGAGTCCACAACAAAAGGAATAAAACAATTGTGGAGTCAATCAATGTGAAGTTTGATGAAGGCATTAATGAACACGAAATGGTCAAAAGCAATGTTGAAGAGGAGAACGAAAAAGATGAGAATGAAAAACCAAAAGAAACTGCAACAACAAAAGATGTCTGAAGGAATCTAGATCCAAAGAGATTGAAATTCAAAGCAGATCATCCTCCAGAATTGATAATAGAAAATCCATCACAGGTGTTCAAACTCGCTCCTCCTTTAGAAACCTGTGTGATATGTGTCTATATAGTGGATTTATTTCAGAAATAGAACCCAAAGACATAGATACGGCTCTTAATGATGAAAACTGGTTTATGGCCATGCAAGAAGAGCTAAATCAATTTGAGCGAAATGATGTTTGGAGTCTAGCACCTAGACCTAAGGATTATCCAGTCATAGGAACAAAATGGATTTTCAAAAATAAATATGATGAATCTGGAAATGTGATTAGAAATAAAGCTAGATTAGTCGCTAAAGGATATAATCAAATTGAAGGTGTTGACTTTGATGAAACTTTTGCACCAGTAGCTAGACTAGAATCAACTAGGATATTGTTAGCTTTTGCTTGCTACAAAGGATTTAAATTAAGATAAATGGATATTAAAAGTGCTTTTATTAACAGAATTTTAAAAGAAGATGTATTTATTGAACAACCAGAAGGTTTTGAAAGTCATGAATATCCTAACCATGTATATAAGCTTTAAAAGGCATTATATGGATTAAAACAAGCTCGTTGAGCTTGGTACAAATGCCTTAGTACTTATCTTCTTGAAAATGGGTTCAAAAAGGGCTGTGTAGACACCACACTATTTCTGTTGCATGAAAACGATGATCTTTTGATTGTTCAAATATATGTTGATGACATCATTTATGGTGCTACTAACAATTTGTTGTATGAGAAATTTGAAAAAGTTATGCAGGAAAAGTTTGAAATGAGCTTGGTTGAAGATTTAAAATTCTTTTTAAGATTTCAAGTCAAACAAAGCGATAAAGGTACATTCATTTCTCAAACAATATATATTAGCGGACTTGTCAAAAAATTTGGATTAAAAGATGCTAAACAAGAAAGAACCCCCATGAGCACAACAATTAAACTTGACAATGATGAAAAAGGTAAGTCAGTTGATCAAAAGCAATATAGAGGTATGATTGGATCACTCCTTTATCTTACCGCTTCTAGACCTGACATCATGTTTTCTGTCTGCTTGTGTGCATGATTTCAATCTAACCTAAAAAAAATCTCATTTAAAAGCCGTTAAAAGAATTATAAAATATTTGTTGCACACCCCACGGTTTGGTCTTTGGTATCCAACAAATGATAATTTTGAATTAAAAGGATTTTCAGATGCGGATTATGCTGAAAGTCTAGTTGATAGAAAAAGTTCCAGTTGTGCAAGCTTTATGTTAGGACTTTCATTAGTTGCATGGTCAAGTAGAAAACAGAATTGTATTGCGTTATCCACCACAAAGACAGAGTATATTTCTCTGAGCGGTTTCTCTGCTAAAATCTTATGGATGATACAAACTTTGCAAGACTATGGTCTAAATTTTAAACGTGTACCACTAATGTGTGATAGCAAAAGCACAATTGATCTCACAAATAATCCTATACATCACTCATGAACAAAACATATAGATGTTAGACATCATTTTATTAGAGATCATATTTCCAAGGAAAATATCTGCATAAATTTCATTTCAATTGATTCTCAATTGGCAGACATTTTTACAAAACCCCTACCAGAAAATAGTTTTCGTAAACTACGTCTCAGCTTAGGTGTTTTAGAAATTTGATTTTCTACTTATTTAACAATTTTTTTCCCTACTAATTATCGAAAAATTAAATAGTAATTGAAAAAGTGATGAGTGTTGATATTAATCATATATTACAACTCAAGACGGTATAATTAGTAAATTTCTCTAGAAATTTAAACAGAAGTTATAAAAACTCTTTATTGATAAATATTCCATGACCATTTCTATTTCTATCATATTTCTATCGACCATCACTCATTATAATCCTTTATAGTATGTCAATATGTGGTGATTTAAACAGGAATCATTCGTTTTCATTTTATATTAATAAAATATATATTAAATTAATAATAATAATAATAATCCAAAGTATTCACTCTCGTTTAAAAGTCCTCACGGTTATGCATGGGTGAACTACTTGGAATTTTTGACTATGTGCTTCCATGCTCATTTAAAAGTCCTCACGGTTATGCATGTATGGAACACATATCAAAATTGATTTATAAACAAGTTGATTCTAATCTCATTTAAAAGTCCTCACGGTTATGCGTGGTTAGAAGAAACTTGAATTCATTTTTTAAATAAAAAAATGGAATACTACTAATCTCATTTAGTCCTAACGGATAAGCATGGTTAGTAGATATTCAAATTCCTGAAATAAATATACCACAAATAGACACAACTATATGGTTTTATATGATGACATCATCCCTATCATTCTAAAGTGGAATATGCTTCAAACAGAGTATTTATGATTTTTGTTTGATTTTATTGAAATATAATATTTATATTTTAATGTTGTATTAATATCTACCACTTTATCTCTATTTTTCTAACACTATTCTTTTGCTGATAACAAAAGGGGGAGAGAAAAGTTAAGGCCCTGTTTGGTTACCCATTTTGAAAGTATTTTTAATTTTCAATTTTGAAAAATGATGAAAAACCGTTTACTTTATCATTTTGTAAAATTCATTTTTGAAAATAACCATATTTCAAAATGGGCTTAACATATAAAATTGAAAACTGATTTTTTTCGTTTTCTCAGTTTTTGGCCCAAAATAAGAACGCTGAAAACCTAAAATCCAAACACAAAACAAACGCATGCAAACCCTATCTTTTTTCTACGGCCGCGATATTCAGTCATTTCCGTCTGAGCGATTATGCCATCTTCTTCAAATTTATCTCAAAGTCATCAAAAATCAAGTAATTTCACTTTTGTTTCTTGGTTATCTTATTCTTCAAGCTAATAATATCTAGGTTAAACTCGAATCCTTTGATGATTTGTCAGATTTATTTTTGTTAATTAGGGCTTTGCTTGTAATCGCATATTTTTGTTTAAATGAACGATTAAGGAGATTCCATATTAAGGGAGTGCTTGAATGTGTAGTGTCGATATAGATGAGTGACTGATAATTTGATTTTTTGCAAAGAGAATTATTTCCCGATGTATGCTCTAGGTCCTATTCCAAATGGTATGTTAGCATATCTTTTCTTCTCTTCCTTGCATTCAGGGTCGCAACCATCCTAAAAGTAGTTTTTGTAATATACTAGAAAATGATGAGATCAATTATGGTGTCATTCGCAGATGAACACGTCAACTATTTTCTTTTTTGGCTGCCCATTTTTCAGTGAATGTTGGGTTCATATATATATTATACAATAATCTACAAGATAAGTGCAAACTATGTCTGATGAAATTATAGTAATAAGGGTTGATTGTTTTTGTTGAATGTTGTTTTGGTTAGCTATTTGGTATGTATCACTGTATAAAGTAGTAAAACCGACCAATCAATAAGAAAAAAAAAGCATCTAAACTTAATAATACTAAAGTTGATTCTTATATAGTATATTGGCAAGTCCTATTCCACAATAAAACCATGGTGACTATAGATGCTATGTCCTCTTTTTTTCCAAGGCTATTTTGACTCAAAGATCATATCTTTCTGCGAGCCAAGGAACTCATGAATTTAAACCTGAACACAAGAAATCAGCAATGACACATGCACTCCTTCCTAGTGCAGAATTTTGGTTCCTGAAGTTTATTGACTCAAAGATCATATCTTCATAAAGTAATTTTGTCATACCAGCTGAAAGAGAGATGTATGGTGATACGCAGTTCAGTCTTACTGTGATAATCTATATCATCATTCCTACATTTATATGTTTGAGGCCATAAACAATTATATGAGCTGATTGTTTTTTATCATGAAGAACTGGTAAATCTTGTGTCTTAACAGGGACTTATACACTGAACAGGACTTACCATATTTGTCTGGATTCATGGTGGCATCTTGAACTAAGTGGAATGTATCCAGGTAAGATGGTTTGACTTTCAGCTGTTTCTTAAGAACAGGCAACGGTGCTACTATCTTAGAGTTAAATGATGCAGCTACTTCACTGTACTTCTCAATACACCCATCTGAACCTGATAAAGTTTTGACTATTGGAACACATCCTATAGGTGGAATTTTTTACTCCCTACGGTTCTTAAAGCTTTTCTGGCATCCTTTCTCTTATATAAGATTCAGTTCACTAGTACAAACTTTAAGGTCGGTTCCATTTATTTTTGCATAACTACACTGGTAGCCTTTGCCTGCTGCTGCTAGTGACTCTGCTGGGCGAGATCTAGTTACTCTGTACATTACTCCATTTATTTTTATGTATATATAAGTTACAGTACAAAAAAATAGGTGCCATGCATGTGCAATGAATATTTGGCATTTTAGTTATGGTTATGAATGTATACTTATTTATATATTTACCAAGGGTGTCCCCTTGTACATTAAATAATTTTAGTTATGGTTATGAATGTATACTTATTTATGATTTCCGGTTTCATTATTTTTTTTGTTAGTCCTATTTATTATTTGCTTTCGCTTCCATATTTAATGGTCAAATTCTAATCAAATTTGAAATTGTCATTTTTGTTTTGGAATAGCATTTTTGATTTTTAATTTAAAAACTATTTTTCAAAACTTAGAACCAAATACATTTTTCAAAATATTAAAACGCTCAAAATGAAAAACTGAAAATGGACTTTAAAAACTAAAAACCAAAAACTAAAAATGAAAACAAACGGGGCCTAAGATTTAGTCAACTAAAATCAAGTAAGGTCAAATATTTTTTTTGCAGCTAGGCTCATGTGCATATTTTTTAATTGTATGCATATATGAAGGGGGAGCTTTGTGTAGAGAGGAATCATTCAAATAATGGAAGCAAATTGAATGATCAAATACATTTAATAAATTCAAAATCTTAAATATATGTTTGTTATAATCAAAAGGGGGATATTGTTGAATATGCGATTATATGATTTTTGTTTGATGATGATAAACATACATATATATTCATTTAAATGTATTTGTTAATGTAATATTATATTTTTCACAGAATTAAATAAATATTTGCTGAATAAAATAAATAACACAGAATATAAATTCAAATGAATATTTTATTCCAACAAATATTTATTACAATTTTGAATAGTAAAAATTCGAGCTCTCACTATATATACACACACACACAATTTCAATTATAATACAAATTTGATTACATCACAATTTCTAATTTACAAATGCACCTCACTACAATTCACTCACTCACTCGTGTTTTATCTTCAACTTGAATCCAGCATCTGAGCAATCTGCAAAAATAAATACTGACGCAGTAAAATTGAAAACAAAATATTTTTGCAATATAAAATAAAATGTAATTTTGAAAATATTATTTGACTCAGTTATTTGGGTTGTTCGTCATCATTTGAATTTGAATTCATCGTACACGAACAACTTGTGACATGCACAGTGTATCACTGTACATGCCACAAGGCTGTGCACACAGATATATACACTTGATAAATCTACAGGGACAGGTGAGCACAAGGTCAAACCCAATTAAAAGCCGGGTTCAACTCAAGTGAAACACAAATAAAATCACAACACGAGCACAAGGTCAAACACGAGCTTTAAAGCTGGATTCAACACAGGTGCAGTACAAAAATACAAGCCTCGACAAAAATTCAGTGAGAAAACAATAAACTGGTCAGAACAAAGGCTCAAAGACACAAATGACATGCACATGTCAGCAAGACCAGACCATATACAAGTAGCATAATCAAACTGCAAATGTCACAAAGGCTGGAGGCTATCAAATACACAGTGCAAAAGATGAATGCATACACATGTGCTGATACATAATAAAACACAGCAGAATGAAAGTGTACAAACAGTGGTGAATGTAGATACAACAGGCACCAGACCAGGTCAAGTAAACCAGATCATCGAATGAAACAAAAACCAGAAACAATACAAGAGAGATGAGCAAGTGCACTCATATATATGATATCGATTCATAGCTAACTTAATGCACATGTCAACAGTGTCAATGCTACATCAACCAGACTATATACATGAACTGGCTCGAAGACTAATGAACAACAAGTGATACAAGACCAACAATGCAACTGTATGCAAACTGCCTGAAGAGTACAAGTTAAAGACCGCAACACCACAACTACCAGTGACAATGTCAGGCCAAGTCAAAACCAAAATATCAAAGACAGAGAAACAAGAAATGCTCAAATCGGATGAATACAAGATGAAATGCACAATACCACATTGCTTCAGATATCAAGGATGCAAGTAAACAATGTACAAGTAAATGTACAAAGACTCCAAGCCTGCAAGCATTTCAAACTCGAAGCAATACAACATACAGTCACAATGTGGTAGCAGACCAACAGAGTTTCAAACATGCAGGGACAACAAATGCATAGCCACAACAACGACGGAGATGTACAAGATGATAGCGCATTTATACATACATGAATGCATATATATACATGCAAGCAATCAAGTACAGTATCGAAATCATAGTATAAGAAATGTCGTGCAAAAGTACAGATTGCAGTGATACAAAAATCACAACAGAATCAAATTCCAAAAACAAGTCAGAGCCGTGTCAAAGAAATCCGTGTTTCAAATCAAAGTCAAAAACGTGATGACCAGGAAAAGATCGAACAACTCAAAATCGAAGCCGTGGCAATCAAGGAAACAAGTGGGTTCAAAATTGATGCCGTGAAAATCAAGCAATCAAATATACATGAATTGAAGAAATCATCAATCATCTCAAGCAATCAAACGAAAATCAATGACCGAGATAAAACAATTGACGAATTCAAATGATAATATACGAACGAAAATACAGGGGTTCGAACCCTATATAAGCAAGCAACATCATCGGCAGTTATGCATCGAGTTCAAGTATTCAAACCAGAGAGAAAAAGCATAAATTACATACCGGAATCAAAGTCGAACTCAATCAATTAGAAGCAGCCGAAAGCATCTCAAGAGACGATCAATCGACAGAGCAAGGAAATCGAAATCAATTACTCGATCGATCTAATTAGTCGGCGTCTTCGAATTTGTTCAAAGCCCTAATTACAGAACGAAGAGGAAAGGACGATAGCCGCCATTTCACATAGCAAAGAGGAATAAAGATATAAAAGAAAAAGGGGGTCGGCCTTTCTATTGTTTTTAATTTGGGCTTAACCATATAAATTAGGGTTTCACTTAAATTTGTTTTAAAATTCTTCTGTTAAACATTTGTGATTTCTAGTCGTGTGACTAGGGGACAAACTACGTAGCGTAGTTTGAGAATTCGCAACTCAGTGGCTGAGTTGTGTCAGGGTTTTGAGCGTAGAGTTAGGTTAGTCAATAGCGAGTGTCGCGAGTTTACGTGTGTAAGCGTGTGACTACTTAATTTCTAGTATAAATCTTGGGGGCAGCACGTAGGCGGGTTTTTGCCGAAGCTGGGTAAATTCTGTGTCGTTCTATTTCTGCATTTATTCTGTTATTCTCTGTGCTGTTATTATTTTGATATATCTATGTTGAAATAATTTTATAAGCTTCCGCAATATTTTTTTTTATAATTGATAGTATCATCCTATTCCGCCCCCCCCCCCCCCCCAGGGTGAAATTGAACCTACAGAATGGCCGAGAGCGGACCCTTTTGGATATATAATCCAAGCCAAGAGTGGAGTTACGTGAACAGCTGTCTGATGGAAAACCACTTTCACGTTCGGTTCAGAGAGCAAACCTAATCAAGTTACACCGATCCCTTATACTTTCAATCCTTCCTTGGCTCGAGTCCCGTTTAGGTCCAATCATAGCCTCTGCAACTATCGTCTCATAGCCGGGCCAGGTAGACGGGTAACACCAAGCAAAAAGTGGATTTTGGATCGGTTGTTACTAACTACCGATGCAAATAACCACTGTATTTTGCATTGATTGTTAGCAACATCAGATGCAAAAAGGGGCTATTGGCTTAATTTTTTTTTTCTTTTGCATCAGCGATGCAAAATAAAACACTTCTGCATCGGCTGCTTGTAACAACCGATGCAAAAATTCCTTCCTCGCAAATCCCCAAAACACTCGAATAGGCAATAATATGGATATACATACATGTATACATATATCATAACAAATAATTATTGCAGGTAATTTTATAATAATTTAAAATCAAACTGAATGACAAATACAAATTGAACAACATAGTACCAAAATAAATATAGTTCAATTATAGTGTTCATAATCCATATAATATAGTGATTCATATACACTTTAAAGAATGTTGCACAATCGTAAAAAACACCATGAACACAAATATAAGTAGCAATTTTATTGTAATAATGAAGACTTATAAATTAATAAATACTCTCACAAAAACGATGCAGCTGCATACTAATAAGATAATAATCCCAGGTTATGATAGCTAGCTATTGCATTTTGTAATGCCGGGTTCTAGAAACTTGGCATTTTCCTCCTTGCACGAGTATTTAACCGATATTTCTATGTCTCGAGGGTTTTCTTGTCGTTCTCCACACTCATGCTTCCAACAATAGCCTCCCCAGCACAGCAGTCAGAGCTTTTTTAAGGTATGGAATAATTTGTTTCCGGTGTGTAGCTTTTGATCTAGGTCCAAAAATAATGATGATTATATGTATAAGTAACTAATCAACTCATTTGATGCATACATTTGTAAAACAAGAACAATGAACCTTGTTATAGACATGTAGTTACAGGCCCCTTTTTTAGAACAATTTATATAATGTCAAATGCAAAATTAAAGCATTTAGTATTACAACAAAAGACCTAGAATGAAAACAAAATCATAAAAGAAAATTATCTTTCTGAATGACTCTCCTTAAGGCAAAGATAGTTCTTTTGAATTATTGTTGTTATTTTAAAAATGAATAGGGAACAATAAAATAGATGAAATATATTAGCAAATACCTGTAGAAAATCCCCTCAACTTGTGGCATCTAGTAAAAGAGACATCAAAGTATGCTACAAGGGCATGTATATAATCATCACGCTCTGCTACAAGTTTGAATGGTGCAGTGAAAGAGGCACCACCTGAGGTCATTTTTGAGATATCCATCATCTGTGCCATTAAATAAATTACTTTATTCACGTTATACTCATAAGTCACCAAAAATTCATAAAAAGAATATCAAAATAATTTATCTTAACATCAGATTCACCAAAAGCAGATGTTTACAGATAATCCCTAGAATTGTGTTGGTAAGATACAAAAGTTTACTTCTGTATTATAGCCTACTAGCGATGTATCCTGTTTTTTGAGGCCTAAAAGAGTATACAGATCTACCTTGAGTAATTGGCAGTAAGTGACTATTTAATTTTGATCTACTACATCAACTAGCTGTTCCACTATTACTTGTTTTCTAATGCAACTCATATCAAAGCCGTAAACATTATTCCAGGCTGCCTACATGTAAATTCATACATTCAATGAATGTGATCAATTTGAACATTCAAGATTTTTAATTACTACCGAAGAAGCTCACATTCAATCTTGTTCTCTGTATATTCGCCATCTTCAATTGTTGTTAGATAAACGGAGGCCGTATTTGGAATAATAAATCCATCATTTATCTGCACAGAGATGAAGTATACTGCTAGTTTTCAAAATCCAGAAACAGAAATCAAAATCGAAATCGATTTCGAAATCCAACTCGATTTCGAAACCAATTCCTAACGTCAGAAAAAAATGAACCGATCCAAAATAAAATCAGCCAAAGAAAGAAATGAGATGCAGTAACAGATAATGAGATTCATTACTTGAGGGAAGCGGAGCGGGGCAATCAAAATCCATGAAAGTAGAAAATTGATTAACGATAGGGCAATAGGTTTTTATTTTAGTTTTAACTAGTGAATGGAATTAATTGGGGAAAGGAAAGCGGGCAACAGGGTGTTAATTAATTTTGTTCTGAGTGGGTATTGAAATAATTGGACAATTGGAAGCGGGCTGAAAGCCTGAAACTGTGCGTTATATTAGAATAGTTTGTAGTTGCGTAAGTTTCCAAAAAACCCGATCCAAATAACACTATTTGCATCAATGGTAAAGACAACAAATAAGACCATTTAGATTCAACAATACCTAGAGGTAAAAAACTTGTACACGTTAAAGAAAATAGTTACAAAAGAAGTCATTTAGATTCCTATGAAAGTAATAATTTGCAACGTAATGCTTGTATGTTTTAATTTAGACCTTTTTTTTTTAAGATTTTGGAATTTTATGAAATTTTGAATATTAATTATTAAGTAGTAAATATAAGTCTTTATTATTAATTATTTAATAGTAATTATTAATTATTAAATAATCATTCTTAATTATTATTTACAAAATATTTATTATTCATAGTACTTATTTATTAATTATTCATAATTAACAATGATAAATTATTATATACAAACTATTATTTATTTCCATTTTATTAATTATTATTTGCTAATCTCTAGCTTATTAACTATAATTTACTAATTTACTTCTAGTTTATAAACTATTATTTATTAATTATTACTTATTTGCTTCTTGTTTATTAATTACAATTATTAATTAGATTTATTAAATATTAAATATAGTTAATAAATATTAATTATAATTTACTAATTATTAATAATTAAAAAAATTATTATATAAAAACTGTCGTTTATTTCTACTTTATTAACTATTATTTACTAATTTGTAGTTTATGAGCTGTAATTTATTAATTTATTTCTAGTTGAATAACTAAAATTTACTAATTTACTTCTAGCTTATTAACTATTATTTATTAATTATTACTTATTTATTTCTTGTTTATTAATTATTAATTGTATTTATTAACTACTAAATATAATTAAAAAAAATTGACTATAATTTACTAATTATTAACAATTAAAAATAAATTATTATATGTGAACTACTATTCTAGTTTATTAACTGTTATTTACTCATTTATAGTTTATTAGCTATAATTTACTAATTTACTCCTAGTTTATAAACTACTATTTATTTCTAGTTTATTAGCTAAAATTTACTAATTTCATTCTAGTTTATTAACTATTATTTATTAATTATTACTTATTTACTTCTTGTTTATTAATTATTAAATATAATTTTAATTATATTTATTAACTATTAAATATAATTAATAAATATTAACTATAATTTACTAATTATTAATAGTTAAAAATAATAAATTATTATATATAAACTATTATTTACTTCTACTTTATTAACTATTATTTGGTAATTTCTAGTTTGTTAGCTATAATTTACTAATTTACTTCTAGTTTATAAACTACTATTTATTTCTAGTTTATTGGCTAAAATTTACTAATTTCATTCTAGTTTATTAACTATTATTTATTAATTATAACTTATTTACTTCTTGTTTACTAATTATTAAATATAATTTTAATTATATTTATTAACTATTAAATATAATTAACAAATATTAACTATAATTTACTAATTATTAATAGTTAATAATAACAAATTATTATATAAAAACTATTATTTATTTCTAGTTTATGAACTATTATTTAGTAATTTCTAGTTTGTCAGCTATAATTTACTAATTTATTTCTAGTTTATAACCTATAATTTATTTCAAGTTTATTAACTAAAATTTACTAATTTACTTCTAATTTATTAACTATTATTAATTAATTTTTACTTATTACTTCTTTATTATTTATTAATTATTAATTTTATAATAGTTGTTATTAATTAATAATTAGTTAAAATTAATTATTTGTACTAAATATCACTTCATAAGTATTAAATTTTAATTATTAAATATTAGTCTTAATAATTATATAATTATTAATAATCCATTTTTTAATGGTAAGTATTAATTAATAATTATGAAAAATTAATCGCTAAATATTACTTTTAGGATGGCAAGCCGGCTTTATAATGGTATGCGCCACCGTTTATTAAAAATATATATGAAACAGGCGTTCCACACATGGACAGAGCAGCTATTTCTTGTTTTATTGTGGCCAGACCACATCACATATACAAAACAGAAGTGAGGCAGAGAGCCACAACAACTATCACAAGGACTGTCACACCTTAGCCCAGGTGGTGTCACTACCCTCATCAAGAGAGTTAGGGCCAACAACATCAAGGAACTCGGCAAAAAGGCTACAAAGGCAAGGGACATAGTCAGTAGAGTCGTAAGAGTAAATAAAGCATCTGTCCCGGGAATAGATTAAATTTTGATTAAATATTAAATATTACTTCTTAATTATTAAATATTACTTATTAATTAAATATTAAATGTTAAACATTAATTATTAAATATTGATTATTAATTATTAATTATTTAATATTAATTATTAATTTGTTTATTAATTATTAAATGTAATTAATAAATATTAACTATTATAAATAATTAACTATAATATTATAAATATAAAAATAATTATTGATTATGTATAATAACTAGTAATTATAAATTATTTATTGATAATAATTTGTTATAATAAATTATAAATAATGACATATGTAAGCTGTTGTTTATGATTATTGATATGTGAATTTGCTCCGATTAAAATAATTTGCATTTGCTTCGGAACCGATGCAAATAACACTATTTGCTTCGGTGCATTTGCTTCGGCTCCTAATGAAGTGATGCAAATAACACTATTTGCTTCGGTTCCTAAGGAACCGATGTAACAAATAACATTTGTATCGGTTCCTAAGAAACCGATACAAATAACACTATTTGCTTCAATTGTAAGGACAACCGATGCAAATAAGACTATTTTCTTTGGTTCATTTGCATCGATTCCAAAGGAAGCGATGCTAAAAACACTATTTTCTTTGGTGTATTCGCTTCGGTTCATAGGGAACCGACGCAAATAACACTATTTGCATCGGTTGTGAGCACAACCGAAGCATATGAGGCGATGAAACAGGCATATTTTGTACTAGTGTTGTTTACATAAGGCATGACCAATTTAATTATCAAATCTCATTCTTCTTATCGCTACACATTATTTTATTTTATTTATCTAATTAAATATCTTAAATAATGTTAATCAAAATTAGTGGTGTTACAGCGCATTGCAGGCTTGAAGATGACATAGGTAATGAAGGTAACCCATCCTAAAATTTGTAGTGGTTCGCAGCTTATTGTCAATCAAGTGCAGAGAAACAACCAAGCTAAGGAACTGAGTTTCGACAAATACATAGAACTGACCAAAGGATTGCTATCAAAATTTGAATAGAATACTATATAGCAGATCCGAAGGGAAGAAAATTCATTGGTAGACTCTCCGGCCAAGCTAGCTAGTAATAAGGATGCACAAGAAATGAAAGCTATCGCGGTGGGACACTTAGCATAGCCAATCATTTCAAAAGCACAATACGTTCTAGTGTTGACAAAGTCACAGCAGGCTAAAGGTCATAGAGAAGAAGATCAAGAGGAGTAGATGGTGATGCGAAATGATCACGACCTTCCAACAACTGACTAGGAAGAAACAGAATCCTGGATGACCCTTATCAATTATTTCCCGTGGAATGGAATTCTACCGGTTGATAGGCACACAACAAGAAAGATCAGATATCAGGCCCCTTTTTATTCGTTCTTTGATGGGATACTATACAAATGTGGCTATTCCACTCCTTATTTGGGATGTGTAAAATAGGAGGAAGGAACGAGGATCACGAGAGAGGTCAACGAGGGATTTGGCAGAGTCCATTCCGGAGGAACAAAGTTAGCGAAGAAAATTTTAATGCGAGGATATTTATGGCCGATGCCATTAACTGACTCACAGGAGTTCGGGCAAAGATGTGATTGATATCAAAGGTTTGCAAGCATTCCTAGAATGCCCTCACATGAGCTCACTCCGATGACCAGCCTTTGATGCTTGGCGAATTGATCTAATAGGACCCTCCCGATGTCCAAAGGAGGGCAAGGTACATAGTAGTGGCGGTGGATTACTTTACTAAATAGGTTTAAGCGGAGCCCATTGCAACAATAACAGCAGAGAAACTAGTTACCTTTGTAGTCAGTAATATTATTATCAGATTTGGTATTCCCTATAGGATAGTAATAATATTACTAAATAGGAGTTTGTAGACATGTGTGATAATAATATAATCATCAAAAAGTTCTCATAATAAAACACTTAAGAAACTATTAAAGAAAAGGCTTTCGAAGATAAAAGGGAGATAGGTGCAGAACATCCACAAGATCTCCCATAGGCCATACCCTATTCTCTCTAACATATGGGTATGGGGTAATGTTGCCAGTCGAGGTAGACACAGCCTCACATCGACGATTGTCATATATGGTTTAAAGAAACACACACTTGAAGGAAGCATCTATGGATCTAATTTAAGAAAGGAGAGATGAGGCCGAGATAAAACTTACTGCTTATAGACAACGAATTGCAAAGACATACAACTAGCGCCTAAGAGAAATAAATTTTCATATAGTAGATCAGGTCATGAGGAATATAACAGCAAACACAACGGAGCCAACAGAAGGTGTACTTGGTACAAATCGAGAAGGATCACTTGTCATTGTAGAAACGCTCTCAAATGGTGCGTACTGTCACTCAAGGCATTATAGGAACCTAGATTTAAGAGCATGGAACTCATAACATTCTAAACCATATTACAATTGATGTGTTTTTCATTTCTTTCTAACTTTTTAATGTGTATAGGAGAAATGATGTAAAGGAGAACAGATGGGAGGTAAGCCTTCCAATAAATGATAGGGGGGTGAGAGCGGCTAAGAGCACTATTATTGAGCCTATATAAGGAGGGGTATACCTTGTTAAATAATCACGAATTCACAAAGTAAAACCAAGATATTTTCATGTCTTCCTCTTCATAATTTCCTAGTGCAAAATATTTCATAAAAATTAACTCAAAATTGGAGTAGAGCTTTGGAACAACATTACAACACCTTCTACCTAGCTTGTTTTGGAAGAAGCAGAGCCACACACCCCATCCCCATAGGCCATGAGCAATTTGAGGAAGGAGAAGGAAAAAGCAAGTGAAAGAGCGTGGAAGGAAGGAAGGGAGGGAAGGTGGTTGCAAGGTTGAGGTTGGACTTAGGTTGCTTGGACTTGGTTTTTTGCTTTGCTTGAAGGCGAACTAACTCACCACTTTGGTTGAAAATACAACCCGTATTTGTTTGTAACGACCCGTAAAATTTCATTAATTAAATTTGTTAGTTTAATAAGATTTTGGTGATTTAATATTGAAGAAATAAAAATCTGTAATTTAATAATGAAATGAACACTAAAATAAAATGTAACAATTTAATGTAAGTTGATTATTAACAATGTGTATGAAATTCCAATTCATTGTAATTTAAATGTTATGCTTGGTTATAATTTAATATAAGAAATAAAAGTAAATATTGAATTAACCAAGGAAATAATACATTGATTAATAGTAATTGAACAAAATTTGTGTTATGAAACAAATGGTAACATTTATTGTAAGTAATAAACTTATAAAGGTAACTTAAAAGTAAATAGTGACAATTATTTTAAGTTACCTCTTTATTTAGTTAGTTTAATTGAAATTGGAAATCAATTGAAATTAGATGAAATTAAATATTATGTTATTTAAAATTAAGATGGGATTAGAGAATATTAACATGCTAAGATATAAACTAATGTAAATTGTACCCATGAGATGACAAGTGATTGAATAAGAGGATTAAAAATCAAATAAAGGGATTTATTCAAATTTCAATTGATAATTAATGAATTTACCGAAATCAAAATTAAATACTGTAATTGGTAGATTAGTTAAGTTTCAATTGATATCTAAATTGTTTAAAGTATTGTAATTGTTAAGAAATCAAAAATGACAAAATTCATTAATTATAGAATTTGAAATTGAAAATATGATTTAATTAATTTAATTATTAATTTATTGAATTAACATGAAAATAACCATTTTGGCCATTGATTTGGATTTCGATGAAACTAGTTTCATCGGATCCGTAACTGTGAATTATTATAGGATTTCAAGTTTCGCAACGATCGGACGTGTCGTTAGATCGTACGGACTTGAAACGCCTAAAAGTCAATTGAATTAAATTCAATTTGATATAAGCTAATTTTATCATAATTTCTTCATACGATGGAATTAGGACTTGAAACCTGTTCCATTGAGTTTAAAATATTCGAAAACATTTGTTTTGATATATGGGTTGACCCATTTTCGTTCCGGGTGCAGAACATGCTTTTTGGGTCGTTTATCGTTCAATCAATCTGGTCCATTCTTTCTGTTTCTAGCTATTCATATAAATACCTTGTTTAAAACCCTAACCACTCCTTAGTCTCATTTGTCTGTACGTACATCTTCTTCTCAGCTCCTCATTCCAATGGCAGACAAACTCTAATTCTCAAATTCCAAATTCAGTTTCAAACCAAATCAAAAATTAATACACCTCAATATATATCGAATTACATATCGATTTGAAGCCCCCGACGAGCGCATCTCAGATATGTAGTTCGTTTTAAATTTTGAACCTCTGTCTATCCGGAAATTGAAGAATTATTTTTGGCCGTTCGTTTCACCGTGATGGACTTCAATGGATCGTCAAATCGACGATACCACGGTGTAGAGAAGGCCTAGCGGAGTTCATCGGCGTAGAGGATGCGTTGATTTAGTGGTTGGATCGAGCTGCGTAATTCATTAGGGTTTAACCATTGCGGCAGCGGTGGTTGAAAATGCTCGATCACAACCGGTTCGCGTGGTCGGGTGTTGACGCGGGAGTTCGTGGGGGGGAATCTGGGTGGCACGACGCGTTGAGGGGCGGCAGTACGATCACGCAAGGTGATCGTTGGTGGTGGCGTGCTAGGGTTCGAGCGAACTGGACGTGCGTGCGAGGGAAGCTAGCCTGAAGGTGAGAAGGAAAGGTGACGCGTAATTACCATAATTATTATTTTACTTGTTTTAAAATTTAAATCGTAAAAATTCTTATATCGATAATTTACTCATACGAGGTCCAATTCACGCGCGGTTTTCTCCGCTAGGATTGTATTGAAATTCCGGACATTTTAACAATGGTTTGGACAGATTCTGATATTTTTTGAATTTTGGACTTAAATTGGATTAAATTCAATTTAAATTCAAAGGTGGGTGTTTTAACCCACTCATAACTTCTAAAATTTCTTATGTTTGTTAAATTTAATTTATGATGTGATTAGGAATTTATTTACGACTGTTTGGTACATTTTGAATCATCATCACAGTTAATTCGAATTTATTTGAATTAAATCGTTATTTAATTTATTATTGAATATAAATTGCCAGTAAAATACCTGTTATTGATTATTAGTTTTATATTGATATTTATTGATTAATTTGGATGATGTTTGTATTGTATGTTGATTGTTGATGTTGGTTGATTGAATGTTGTGTTTTATATCATGATAAACTGCAAGTTCGTTATGGATTTTTATTTTGCACTTTGAATTGTTATATAACCGTAAAATTTTAAATTGTGGATTGAAATGATAAATATCCATATCACTTGATCCTAGGGTAGAAAATTATATATGGACGCCGGATTAGTTAAATTAAATGATTTTAAAATCCTTAAATTTTTGAGTTTAATCAATTTACGTTTTGAAATAAAAATTTGATTTATATAAATTGAAGTATTATAGAAAAAATCAAGTTTTGTGTTGAAATGCGAATTGGTTTAAAAAGGAATTTCTTTAAGAAATTAAATCGGAAGTCTAAAGTTAAACTTTTTGTGTAAATGAAATTCTATCGAAATTGAGTTATTGAATTTGTTTGAAAATAACTTTGAAATATTTTGGAATTGGAGTAATACGTGTTGATATTTGAACATGGATTGAAATCTACATGAAATTCGATAGTTTATTGAAATTTGGTTTGTCGATTTGGAAATTTGAAATGGTCCAAATATGTTGAAATGAAATGAATAGTTTAATTTGATATTAATTTCAAATTTATATTTTAATATAAAATGTTTTAAAAATATATTATTTTAAAAAATTTCTAATTATTAAGATTTTCAAATTTATTAAAATATTTAACTAATATTAACTATATGAATTGCTTTAATCTATTTTAAAACAATTTAATTTATTTTAAACTAATTAGACTATTTTAATTTATTTTAAATCTAGTTAATCTATTTGAAAGCTATTTAATCTATTTTAATTATATTTAATCTATTTTAAATCTATTATTTATAACTATTTAAACTATTTTCTTCCAAATTCCATACCAAGTAAAAGGATGGGATTATATTCAAATTTCTCGATTTTTAAAGTGAATATGGTTAATGATGTCATAACCTAAGTTAGGATTTAAAAGTTATAACTAATTGAATATGATGATTTGGAGTAAGGATTTTACCTATTTTGGAAGTATGATTTTTGAAAGAAATCATGATTTTGGATACGATAATGATTTGAAAGTGATATAGTTTTGAGAATACGATATTTTGATATAAATTGTGTATTTGACTTTGAAAGGAAATAAAATTATCGAACTATGATTTCAAAGGAGAAAATGATTTTGAAAGTAAGTAACGATTTCGAATGTGATATGGTTTGAATTGAATATGATATTTTGATATCAATTATGAAATGATTTTGGAAATGTAAAAGAACCATTCGGTGTGCAATAAGCGGTTGGTTGTCAAAGAGACCAGGATTAGATGTTGTCATACTCTCTACCAATGCCGAAAACTGCTTTGACAATTGTGTACGCGGTGGAGATTTTAGAATAAAGTAGGATGGTGGCGATGATCCTGAAAGTATATTTACATGGACCTAACTCCCGTAAGTTAGAATAAGGTGGCTAAAATAGGAGCGATTCTCGGGCTAAGTGAGGTAGCCCCTCCGATCGGACACATTCCATCGATACTATATACTCACTTTTGATTTATTTGGTGGCCACCCTTCGATTTTTACTCGGGAATGTGTTTCGAGTTGGGTGGTAGTTGCTGTAACGTCCCGCATTTTCACACGCTTTAAATCGACACACGTTCCAATTCAAACCATACGGAAGGGCATATTGTTATGGGGTAAAGAAGGAAAAACAGGGAAAGAAAAAAAACAAAATAGAATCTCACAGCGGAAGGATAAAATATAATAATAAATATACAGTTTATAAACTGTTTACAAACATTTGATTCTTCTTTATACAATAAATATCAGAGTTCACATACCAATCATAATCAATGCAGCAGAATTAAATAGTGTAGTGGAATATAATTAATAATAATAGTAGAAATCTCCGTCTTCGTCCTCCAGATCTAAAGTCTTCGATCCTGAAACGCTCGGACTGACCCGAGCGAATTTGAAAAGACAAAAACACTCGAGTTAGAACTAAAAGATCTTATGTGAGTTAAATTAACAGAAATAAATATGAGTGCAGTAACTCAAGAGATGCTCATGATTTACATCTCCTAAGGATCCGTTAAACTATTTACTATATAGTATATTGCGCTATTATAATAATGTCTATTTGTAAAATAAACTTACTTTTTAGTAGCGTTAAGGGTTACCCATATAACCCTTTACACAAATAATGCCAATAGTCTATACAGTACTGTAATACCTCCTGATCGGGAGGCTACCAGAGGATACTCCTTAGGTACGACACAAATAGAAACTCGTACAAGGCGCGATAGGGTAGGTGACACGGCACAACTAGGAAATGCCAGGGTAGATATACCAATTACGCTTCCGAGTCGGTGGTAACGCGCAGCTACCGCCCACCTTGAGCCACACCCCCAAATAAAATCAAAAGTGGCCACCGAATCAATCCAAAGTCAAAGTATAATATCGAAAGGATGTGTCCGATCAAAGGTGCTACCTTATTAACCCGTCGATCGCTCCTGTTTTAGCCACCTTATGCCAACTCACGGGAGTCGGGTCACGTATTTACCTTAAAGGAAACGCCACCACCATCCTACTTTATTCTGGAATCTCCACCACGTACACGGTTGTTAAAGTGGTTTTCGGGGTTGGCAAAGAGTATGACAACTTCCGATCCCGGTATCTTCAACAACCAAACGTTACTATAACACCGCGGTCATAAAAAAAATTACACTTTCAAAACCAGAATATAATTATCCATTCAAAAACCCATAAATACGATATCATTTTCTTTTAAAACCCAAATAAATATGATATCATTTTATTTCAAATATATTTCTTTTCCAAAATCATGCCACTTTTAAATTTATAATACCTCGAAACCAAATATTTGAATTTTAACTTCCAACATAATACTTCGAAATCCATAGTTTTAAAACCATAACTTCCAAAACTTAAATGGTTTGGATATTCAACAGTATATAAAATAAAACAGTTGAATTTAAAATTTCTTTAAAAGTAAATAATTTCCACACCTTCACAATTTTATTCACTTTAAATTCAGTCTAAACCCATAACTTTTAGATTCACTTTCAGTTTGAATAAAACACTTCGAATCAATATTTTCAAACTTTGAGTATTTAATAAATTTGAAAACTAAGGTTGGGAATTTCAAATCAACAATTCATTTTCCTATTATTTAGTTTGAAAGGTTTACATGATAAATCCATAACCATTTAAAATAAACTAAATTTATTTACACTAAAATTTTCTTCCATTTTATTTATACTAGAATTATTCATTAAATCCAGTTATAAATATCATACCTTTAAAATTTCCAATTTTAATAAGTTAACATCAACTTATGGAGTTAAATTTTCAAATAAGCTCAATTCCAAGTAAATTTCCAATTTATCTTTCAATCTTAATTGATTTGAATCATTTATAACTCTATATATATACAAGATCTTAAACCTATACTTAATCGTATAATATAAATTATCAAATGCCATTTTTCAACTTATTCATTTTCATTTAACAGATTTATGCATAGTTCAAATTCAACAATTTAACTATGTATGTATATATGAAATATATTTATATTATATCCAAATTTAATATTTATTAAACCGTATCATATCCAAATCATAAAAATCATTTCAAAAATAATTTTATATAGATACCGTGGTGCCTGTATATAATTTTCTATCCCATGTCAAGTGATACAGATATTTATCATTTCAATCCGCAATTTAAAAATAAAAATGCGGTTGTATATCATTTCAAACCGCAATCCCGAATGAAATGAAAATGCATGATAACTTGCAGTTTATACAAGATAGAAACTTCATCCATTCACCCAATATCAATCATCAACCAATTTATTTCAATCATCCTCAATTTAAACAAACATCAATATATAGCATATAAAATATAACAGGTAATAATTGACAGCTATTAATTAACAGTTTATATTCAAAAATAAATTTATTAACTGTTTAACAATCAGTTTATATGCAAATAAATAAATTTTAACTGTCAATTTATATGCAAAAATAAAATTAATTAACAGTTAAATTTAATAAATGCGATTTAACAGAGACGATGAATAAAACATGCCAAAAGGTCATAAATAAATTTCTACTCATATCTTAATTCAATTTAACAGACATAGGAAATTTTAGAAGTTGTGAGTGGGTTAAAACACTCACCTTTTGGATTAAATTGAATTTAAATCCAATTTAAACCCAAAATTTTAACGGTCTCAGAATCCGTCCAACCAGCATCATCAAGTCCGGAATTTTATTACGATCCTAGCAAAAAAAATCGCGTATGAATCGGAGTTCGTACGCAAGAGTTATAGAGGTAATTGCATTAGAATTTTAATTATAAAAATTAAAGAAAAGAACACACTACATACTTTGCCACATCACTATCTTCCCAAAGCAGAAAACCCTAGCGTGCATATTCACGCGTCCAAGCACCTGTACCTGCCACCAGAAAACTCCAACGCGCCCATCGTCCCTGTCGTCCGATCGCATGTGTCACCGAAGGTCAACGCCGCCGACTAGCTCGTCTTCCCTCTTTTGCCGAACCCCCACGTCCCTCGATCGAGCACTCCAAATGACAGCCGCCGCCACCTTTCTTATACCCTAGTTGAATTTTTAAGCTCGATCCATCCGTTAGTTCGCAAAACAACCCATATAGATGAACCTCTCTCGTCGATCTCAACAAAACCCTACCCTCGATTTGACGATCCGACGTAGTTCATCAACGCGTGATGAACGGCCGAGAATAAACTAGGGTTTTCTGGAAAAAATTTCATTCGATTTCAAAAACTAATTGTAGATTTAGGTTGCGCTCGTCGAGAGCTTCAAATCCATATATAATTTGCTACGGTTTGAGCAGTTTGAATTTTGGCTTTTGATTTGAGATTGTGTTTGGATCTAGGGTTTGCATTCATGAAGAAGAGGAGGAGCTGATGAATACGTGCAGGCAAATGAGAATAGGCGGAGGCTAGGGTTTAGCAGGGTATTTATATATGTTGGTTAGAATAGAATAGATGGATCCGATAAACAAACGTGCTGAACGATAATTGGCCCAAAAGCCCGTTCTGACCCCGGAGCGAAATTTGGTAAACCTATATATCGAATTAGGTGTTTTTGAATATTCTGAACGCGATGGAAAAAGTTTCACGTACAAATTCCATCGTATGAAGATGTTATGCTGAAATCAATATTTTCAAATTGATTTCAAGTTGATTTCAATTAAATCGATTTCAAGGCGTTTCGCGTTCGTACAATCAAAGGATAAGTCCGATCGCTACGAAACTTGAAACCCAACAATAATTCACTGTTACGGATCCGATGAAACTGGTTTCGTCTAAATCCGAGTCTGTGACCAAAATGAATATTTTTATATTAATTAAATAAATTAAGAATTAGTAAATAAATCCAATTTTTTTATATTTCGGTTTTAGTATTGCAAAATTTTATCACTTAATAATTCTCAAACATTTAAAACGATTTAACAATTTTTAAATGTCAATTTGTTAAAGATTAATCAATAGAAATCTTCAATTTCATAAAATTCAAAATTATAGATAAATTTCCAAAATTTCCATTAAATTGAATTTACCCATAATTATTCTATTCATAATTTCAATAGATGGGTTTACCATTGGATTTAAAATTTATTACATAAATATTTCCCAATTTTCAACTTAATTTTTTTAATTAACGTAATAATTAAATATTTGATTTCATTTATTGGCAATAAATCCAACTATTATAAATTAAGTAAATTTACTCACCATTGAAAATTCAAACCCTATAATTCATCAAATTTATCATCTTGATTTACTTATTAATTTATAATTCTTTAAACCAATCCCCATCTCAATTTTAAATGTAAATTATTTTACCAATTATAGTATTTATTTCACTTTCTTAAAATAATCCCTTTATTACACTTTGAATCCAATTTATTTCAATAAGTTTCAAATTAATCGAATTAGATTCAATTTTAACCTTTTACTTACACTTAAGTTTAGGTCATATTTAATTTATAACGTACTACTTCCCTAATTATTTCTTTACATACTTCCCGTATTAATTTCACAATTAACCATAATTATTAAAGTAACGCTAATAATAAATACGACCCTATAATTACTCAACATTTAAACGAACGTTATTTCATTTTCCATTAGTGTAACATTCATTTATTTTATTTATTACTTATTACCAATTTTAATTTCATCAACCCATAAGCAGGTAATTTATAATATGTGTTACAAATTTTTAATTAATCACTATTCATTATTATTGACTTTAATTTAGCACTACTTACCTTGTATTAACATTGTTACCTAAAATCCCTATCCAATTGCAATTGATATTCTAATGAATACATTTACTCTTTCGGTTATGTTATTAATTATCATCAAGGCACATCCAATTATCTTTGTTGGTAAATGAGTGAATTTACTAGTAACCCACTGTTTTAACATTTAATATACTGGTATACTTATTCTTCACAACCACTACAACTTATCAGAATTTAATTCGCCCCTAAATACAAAATTTGCAATTGTTCTTATTACCATATTCCATTTATTAAGTCACAACATTCTAATTAATTTATTACATTGAAATGTTCATTTATGTTTATTAATTATTACTACCAATAACGTATTCTAAATTAAAATCAATTATTGTAACAACGTGTCCTTACATTAACTAGTTCAATGCCTATCCTGTATTTTCCATATTCAAATTATATCCAAGTATAGTACTTACGCTATTTCATTAATTGAAATTTATTCAAATTGCTAGTAAACAGGTTTTAAGTCACCATTTATAAAATTTAATTTAGCGTCATTACAATATTTGTTCATAAAGTTTTATTTCTACTAAATTTAATTACAAAACTCATTAATTCAACCAAATTAAATCCACGAAATTTACGGGTCGTTACACTCTCCCCCACTCAAAACTTTTCATCCCCGAAAAGGAAAAAGAAGAGAGAAGGTGAAATGAGAGATCAATATCACTTTCTTAAATATTAAATTTATAAACAAATAAGTTTACAAAATAAAATAATTTAAAATAAAATATACCAATTTATACCCATTTAAATCATTTATACATAAATTACTAAAGTTTGTAAAACATTTCCAAAATAAATTCTAAGTCCAAAAATTTACGAAATTTTTTGGTAGTGTCTCCTTTGTACGGAGAGGCTCGGGATAAAATATAATATCAAAATACAATAATTATATTACATATATTATCCAAAATATTATATCCCAACCCGGGAAGATATATAAAATAGCGCTATAAACCGTAATCCGAAACGTACCTATTTGTCGGGCAATTTATGCTTAATTTATGGAAACAAAAGCACTATAAACCGTAATCCGAAACGTACCTATTTGTCGGGCAATTTATGCTTAATTTATGGAACCAAAAGCAGTATCAATTGCTTCCATAACCTGCATTTCACTTATAAAAATCTAAAGGGTTAACAATTTATATAAAGTGAAATTTTTAAGTGGTTTCAATCACTAACAATAAATGAATACAACAACCAACAATTTCAACAAACAGCATACACAACAAATACAAAACAACCATATAATCAAACAAACAAATAGTTGTTCGGATTCAAAACTTTTAAATTGTACGGAATGAAGAATAAACCATCAAGTGCATCATTTACTCAACAGTCTTAGATTAAACACAATGGATTATTAATCCATCCCAACAAATTTAAAGTTTCCTTACACAATCAACCACAAACTACGACAAACAACAATTTCAGCAATAGATTAAGTCTATTCTTATTTATTCCATTCATACATTTGTTGCTTGATTCTTTTCATTCATATAACGGTTTATCTTTTTATTTCCATTTATTTCTTTAAATTTTATTTAGAAATAACTTCAACCCTTTTTCTTAAGTAACAATTTCAACTTCCTTTTTATTTCCTTTATAACTTAGTATTAAATCTCTTACCTAATTTAGAGGTTTCAATTATTAATTACTTACCTTTCATTTCACTACTATAATTGAAACAATTAATTAACGGAAATTTAAGAATTTAATACCGGGTTAAATTTTTAATTTATTTTAAAATAATAGATAAATATATTCTTACTACTTATATATCTCTAATTATATTTAAAACAATTCAAAATTTATATATATTCTTTCAAAAATGAATCTTTAGTAGAACTACTACAGTGGCCTTCCCCCTTCGAAACTCGAAAATGAAAGTCGATGATGCGACCTCCATCACCGAAATTATTTTCCAACGACATAGAGGAAAGTACAAACTTATTTTCTCCAAAACCTTCTTTAAAACAATTCTTCCGATTATATTGAAATATTTATATCAGAAAATACTTATAAACAATATTATTATATTCCAAAATTTATTCGAAAGAAATTTCAAAACCCCGGAACTTAAGTTCTAAATTTCCAAATTTCATTTATTTTATTTTTCAATCTTATTATGTTATTATTTATACACTTTATTACCTAACAACCAATCTATTGCAGCCAAATATAGATATCATTTGAATTTTTTTTATATAGAAAATATAATAGGCAAAATTATTTCATTCACCTATATAAAACAAATTTTATGTCAGTCTGTCCTATTAAGTGTTTAGAAATCCCTATTGATGTCACAGCGTCCCATGCATCAACCAGAATTTATAAATACAAAACAGAATTGATTAACACAATATTAAAATCTTTTTATAACACTAACAAATACGCTCTCTCGTATATATACACTCAGCGAATCCCATAGGGTATTACTAAAGAGTCAAACCCCACAAAGCTAAGGTTTATCGCTAAACCAAAGCTCTGATACCAGAGGTAACGTCCCACATTTTCGCACGCTTTAAATCGACACACGTGCCAATTTAAACCATACGGAAGGGCGGATTGTTATGGGGTAAATAAGGAAAAACAGGGAAAGAAAAAAATAAAATAGAATCTCACAGCGGAAGGATAAAATATAATAATAAATATACAGATCATAAACTGTTTACAAACATTTGATTCTTCTTTATACAATAAATATCAAAGTTCACATACCAATCATAATCAATGCAGCGGAATTAAATAGTGTAGTGGAATATAATTAATAATAGTAGTAGAAATCTCCGTCTTCGTCCTCCAGATCTAAAGTCTTCGATGCAATGCTCGGACTGACCCGAGCGAATTTGAAAAGACAAAAACACTCGAGTCAGAACTAAAAGATCTTATGTGAGTTAAATTAACAGAAATAAATATGAGTGCAGCAACTCAAGAGATGCTCGGGATTTACATCTCCTAAGGATCCGTTAAACTATTTACTATATAGTATATTGTGCTATTATAATAGGGTCTATTTGTAAAATAAACTTACTTTTTAATAGCTTTAAGGGGTTACCCATATAGCCCTTAACACAAATAATGCCAATAGTCTACACAGTACCGTAATACCTCCTGATCGGGAGGCTACCAGAGGATACTCCATAGGTACGACACAAATAGAAACTCGTACAAGGCGCGATAGGGTAGGTGACACGACACAACTAGGCAATGCCAGGGTAGATATACCAATTACGCTTCCGGGTCGGTGGTAACGCGTAGCGCGCAGCTACCGCCCACCTCGAGCCACACCCCCAAATAAAATCAAAAGTGGCCACCGAATCAATCCAAAGTCAAAGTATAATATCGAAGGGATGTGTCCGATCAAAGGTGCTACCTTATTAACCCGTCGATCGCTCCTGTTTTAGCCACCTTATGCCAACTCACGAGAGTCGGGTCTACGTATTTACCTTAAAGGAAACGCCACCCCCATCCTACTTCATTTTGGAATCTCCACCGCGTACACGGTTGTTAAAGTGGTTTTCGGGGTTGGCAGAGAGTATGACAACTTCCGATTCCGGTCTCTTCAACAACCAAACATTACTATAACACCGCGGTCATAAAAAAAATTACACTTTCAAAACCAGAATATAATTATCCATTTCAAAACCCATAAATACGATATCATTTTCTTTTAAAATCCAAATAAATATGATATCATTTTATTTCAAATATATTTCTTTTCCAAAATCATGCCACTTTTAAATTTATAATACCTCGAAACCAAATATTTGAATTTTAACTTCCAACATAATACTTCGAATCCATAGTTTTAAAACCATAACTTCCAAAACTTAAATGGTTTGGATATTCAACAGTATATAAAATAAAACAGTTGAATTTAAAATTTCTTTAAAAGTAAATAATTTCCACAACTTCATAATTTTTATTCACTTTAAATTCAGTCTAAACCCATAACTTTTAGATTCACTTTCAGTTTGAATAAAACACTTCGATTCAATATTTTCAAACTTTGAGTATTTAATGAATTTCAAAACTAAGGTTCGAAATTTCAAATCAACAATTCATTTTCCTATTATTTAGTTTGAAAGGTTTACATGATAAATCCATAACCATTTAAAATAAACTAAATTTATTAACACTAAAATTTTCTTTCATTTTGTTTATACTAGAATTGTTCATTAAATCTTGTTATAAATATCATACCTTTAAAATTTTCATTTTTAATAAGTTAACATCAACTTATGGAGTTAAATTTTCAAATAAGCTCAATTCCAAGTAAATTTCCAATTTATCTTTTAATCTTAATTGATTTGAATCATTTATAACTCTATATATATACAAGATCTTAAACCTGTACTTAATCGTATAATATAAATTATCAAATGCCATTTGTCAACTTATTCATTTTCATTTAACAGATTTATGCATAGTTTAAATTCAACAATTTAACTATGTATGTATATATAAAATATATTTATATCACATCCAAATTTAATATTTATTAAACCGTATCATATCCAAACCATAAAAATCATTTCAAAAATAATTATATATATATACCGCGGTGCCTGTATATAATTTTCTATCCCATGTCAAGTGATGCAGATATTTATCATTTCAGTCCGTAATTTAAAAATAAAAATGAGGTTGTATATCATTTCAAACCACAATCTCGAATGAAATGAAAATGCATGATAACTTGCAGTTTATACAAGATAGAAACATCATCCATTCACTCAATATCAATCATCAACCAATTTATTTCAATCATCCTCAATTTAAACAAACATCAATATATAGCATATAAAATATAATAGGTAATAAATGACAGCTATTAACTAACAGTTTATATTCAAAAATAAATTTATTAACTGTTTAACTATCAGTTTATATGCAAATAAATAAATTTTAACTGTCAATTTATATACAAAAATAAAATTAATTAACAGTTAAATTTAATAAATGTGATTTAACAAAGATGATGAATAAAACATGCCAAACGGTCATAAACAAATTTCTACTCATATCTTAAGTCAATTTAGCAGACATAGGAATTTTAGAAGTTGTGAGTGGGTTAAAGCACTCACCTTTTGGATTTAAATTGAATTTAAATCCAATTTAAACCCAAAATTTTGATGGTCTCAGAATCCGTCCAAACCAATGTCATCAAGTCCGGAATTTTATTACGATCCTAACAAAAAAAATCGCGTGTGAATCGGAGTTCGTACGCAAGAGTTATAGAGATAATTGCATTAGAATTTTAATTATAAAAATTAAAGAAAAGAACACACTACATACTTTGCCACGTCACTATCTTCCCAAAGCAGAAAACCCTAGCGTGCGTATTCACGCGTCCAAGCACCTGTAGCCACCACCAAAATACTCCAACGCGCCTATCGCCCCCGTCGTCCGGTCGCACGAGTCACCGAAGGTCAACGCCACCGACTAGCTCGTCTTCCCCCTTTTGCCGAACCCCTACGTCCCTCGATCGAGCACTCCAAATGACAGCCACCGCCACCTTTCTTATACCCTAGTTGAATTTTTAAGCTCGATGCAGCCGTTAGTTCGCGAAACAACCCATATAGATGAACCTCTCTCGTCGATCTCAACAAAACCCTACCCTTGATTTGACGATCCGACGTAGTTCATCAACGCGTGATGAACGACCGAGAATAAACTAGGGTTTTTTTGGAATTTTTTTAATTCGATTTCAAAAACGAATTGCAGATTTAGGTTGCGCTCGTCGAGAGCTTCAAATCCATATATAATTTGCTATGGTTTGAGGAGATTGAATTTTGGCTTTTGATTTGGGATTGTGTTTGGATCTATGGTTTGCATTCATGGGGAAGAGGAGGAGCTGATGAAAATATACGTGCAGACAAGTGAGAATAGGCGGAGGCTAGGGTTTAGCAGGGTATTTATATATGTAGGTTAGAATAGAGTAGATGGATCCGATAAACAAACGTGCTGAACGATAATTGGCCTAAAAGCCCGTTCTGACCCTGGAACGAAATTGGGTAAACCTATATATATCAAATTAGGTGTTTTTAAATATTATGAACGCGATGGAAAAAGTTTCACGTCCAAATTCCATCGTATGAAGAAGTTATGCTGAAATCAATATTTTCAAATTGATTTCAAATTGATTTCAATTAAATCGATTTCAAGGCGTTTCGCGTTCGTACGATCAAACGACAAGTCCGATCGCTACGAAACTTGAAACCCAACAATAATTCACTATTACAGATCCGATAAAACTGGTTTCGTCGAAATCCGAGTCTGTAACCAAAATGGCCATTTTTATATTAATTAAATAAATTAAGAATTAGTAAATAAATCCAATTTTTTTATATTTCGGTTTTAGTATTGCAAAATTTTATCACTTAATAATTCTCAAACATTTAAAATGATTTAACAATTTTTAAATGTCAATTTGTTAAAGATTAATCAATAGAAATCTTCAATTTCATAAAATTCAAAATTATAGATAAATTTTCAAAATTTCCATTAAATTGAATTTACCCATAATTATTCTATTCATAATTTCAATAGATGGGTTTACCATTGGATTTAAAATTTATTACATAAATATTTCCCAATTTTCAACCTAATTTTTTAATTTAACGTAATAATTAAATATTTGATTTCATTTATTGGCAATAAATCCAACTATTATAAATTAAGTAAATTTACTCACCATTGAAAATTCAAACCCTATAATTCATCAAATTTATTATCTTGATTTACTTATTAATTTATAATTCTTTTAACCAATCCCCATCTCAATTTTAAATGTAATTTTTTTTACCAATTATAGTATTTATTTCACTTTCTTAAAATAATCCCTTTATTACACTCCGAATCCAATTTATTTCAATAGGTTTCAAATTAATCGAACTAGATTCAATTTTAACCTTTTACTTACACTTAAGTTTAGGTCATATTTAATTTATAACGTATTACTTCCCTAGTTATTTCTTTACACACTTCCAGTATTAATTTCACAATTAACCATAATTATTAAAGTAACGCTAATAATAAATACGACCCTATAATTATTCAACATTTAAACGAACGTTATTTCATTTTCCATTAGTGTAACATTCATTTATTTTATTTATCACTTATTACCAATTCTAATTTCGTTAACCCAGAAGCAGGTAATTTATAATATGTGTTACAAATTTTTAATTAATCACTATTCATTATTATTGACTTTAATTTAGCACTACTTACCTTGTATTAACATTTTTACCTAAAATCCCTATCCAATTGCAATTGATATTCTAATGAATACATTTACTCTTTCCGTTATGTTATTAATTATCATCAAGGCACATCCAATTATCTTTATTGGTAAATGAGTGAATTTATTGGTAACCCACTGTTATAACATTTAATATACTTGTATACTTATTCTTCACAACCACTACTACCTATCAGAATTTAATTCACCCCTAAATACAAAATTTGCAATTGTTCTTATTACCATATTCCATTTATTAAGTCACAACATTCTAATTAATTTATTACATTGAAATGTTCATTTATGTTTATTAATTATTACTACCAATAACGTATTCTAAATTAAAATCAATTATTGTAACAACGTGTCCTTACATTAACTAGTTCAATGCCTATCCTGTATTTTCCATATTCAAATTATATCCAAGTATAGTACTTACGCTATTTCATTAATTGAAATTTATTCAAATTGCTAGTAAACAGGTTTTAAGTCACCATTTATAAAATTTAATTTAGCGTCATTACAATATTTGTTCATAAAGTTTTATTTCTACTAAATTTAATTACAAAACTCATTAATTCAACCAAATTAAATCCACGAAATTTACGGGTCGTTACACTCTCCCCCACTCAAAACTTTTCATCCCCGAAAAGGAAAAAGAAGAGAGAAGGTGAAATGAGAGATCAATATCACTTTCTTAAATATTAAATTTATAAACAAATAAGTTTACAAAATAAAATAATTTAAAATAAAATATACCAATTTATACCCATTTAAATCATTTATACATAAATTACTAAAGTTTGTAAAACATTTCCAAAATAAATTCTAAGTCCAAAAATTTACGAAATTTTTTGGTAGTGTCTCCTTTGTACGGAGAGGCTCGGGATAAAATATAATATCAAAATACAATAATTATATTACATATATTATCCAAAATATTATATCCCAACCCGGGAAGATATATAAAATAGCGCTATAAACCGTAATCCGAAACGTACCTATTTGTCGGGCAATTTATGCTTAATTTATGGAAACAAAAGCACTATAAACCGTAATCCGAAACCTAATCCGAAAATACATTTTAATTAATTTATTACATTGAAATGTTCATTCATGTTTATTAATTATTACTACCAATAACGTATTCTAAATTAAAATCAATTACTGTAACAACGTGTCCTTACATTAACTAATTCAATGCCTATCCTATATTTTCCATATTCAAATTATATCTAGGTATAATACTTACGCTATTTCATTAATTGAAATTTATTCAAATTGCTAGTAAACAGGTTTTAAGTCACCATTTATAAAATTTAATTTAGCGTTCATTAGAATATTTGTTCATGAAGTTTTATTTCTATTAAATTTAATTACAAAACTCATTAATTTCAACCAAATTAAATCCATGAAATTTACGGGTCGTTACAGTTGCGGCTATGCGTTATTAATAGTCCGGATGCGTAATTGGTATATCTACCTTGGCATTGCCTAGTTGTGCCGTGTCACCTACTCTAGCGCGCCTTCTATGAGTTTGTTTTATGTCTTACCTATGGGGTATCCTCTAGGGGCACCAGTTTACGGGGAGTCACGGCACAGTATATGTGACGCCCCACCTCTATACCCATGCTAGCCAAGGACACTACGGAGTAATGCTGTCGACTAGCACGGAGAATAAGGCTGTTGAGGAGCGACCATCCGTGTAATTGTTTTGTGCGAGCATCGATATGTCAGATAGTATAACATGCATCTCTTTATCAAGAGGAAATCCGACATACCGACACAAACTCAAAGCTACTACACAGTGGCTAAAATATCTTCGGAAACAAATATAGAAATAAACATAACATAAATCAGTCACAGACAATTCATATCACAAAGGCGGAAATATATACGAGTATTACACATAAAAGTGTATATCAGAGTAGTGGTCAAATAAGATCCACAACATCACAAAGGAATAGATACAAGTGCTAGACAAAAATATGTATACATCAAGGAGTCTATATCTTAAATGTATACAACAAAAACTACCAAACTAGAGTAGTTAGCCAAAAGATCATATGAAGACCGATAAGGAGTCAAGCAGAAGTACCTGTAAAATCTCAGTCTGGCCCGAGTATTATTTAATAAGAAAATAATAAACGGATCAGTCTAGCTATAAATATCAGATAAAATGATATAGAATATGAAATATGACTAACGTATAATAATCACAATGCCAAGCTGTGATAAATAAGTAATTGAAAAATCAATAAGAGATTAATCAATATCGCAAAGATCTTCTCAAAGATAAAAAGGAATGTCATACTCCTAATTTCATTCACCAAGCCACAATAAATGACATATATATCAATGCCAATCGTAAAAGTTGGTGAAACATAAATTCCAGAAATCATCAAATAGAAATCCAGAAAGCACAATAAAAGGATGGCCAATCCCATAAACTGGACATCGACGCTAGAAAGACACGCCCCATGCACAGTCGAACATCGATGCAACTAGAAAGATACGCCCCATGCTCTAGCATCGACGCACCTAGAAAGATACGCCCCATGCTCTAGCATCGACGCACCTAGAAAGATACGCCCCATGCACAAATAAACATCGATGCACCTAGAAAGATACATCCCATGCATAAATAAACATCGATGCACCTAGAAAGATACACCCCATGTAATGTCTAACATCGATGCACCTAGAAAGATACACCCCATGCAAAGTCGAACATCGACGCACCTAGAAAGATACGCCTCATGCATAGACGAGCATCGACGCACCTAGAAAGATACGCCCCATGTCCCGACTTATTGAGCCGATTGCTCCACGAAGTAAATAAACATCGATGCACCTAGAAAGGTACACCCCATGCATAAATAAACATTGACGCACCTAGAAAGGTACGACCCATGTGTAAACAAACATCGATGCACCTAGATAGGTACGACCCATGAAAGAAATGAGACGAAGCTCAATAAAATGAGGAGCAGTCCTCCACATAGACAACGAGACATCGCACATTGCTAGTCTAAACCATAAAATGATCGTCATGATCAAAGAGAAGTGTCAATTACACTAAGCTAGTAAATATATGAGTTTAGCTTCATGTCCCATAACCACTTGCTTAACTTAAATATTTACGAACAAACTGTAGATCTCCACAAGAAAATTGTCACAAGAGATTTAATCGAATAAGTCCAAGAATTAACCAACGAAGTAAACGCAAGCGTTTCATACCACTTGTTTTACTAAGTCGTTTAATTAGATTTCTCATCCGAGTGAGGTAAAGGTTTGTATATACTAATAGATTGGAAATCGGTTTGAGAAAATGAGCTTTGTAATAAAATAGTGTTGAAATCATTTGAAGAAAGAATTTTGATATTTACTACTAGTATAGAAAACCTTTATATTTTTAAGTGACAAATCATAGAAGTGATTGTAGAAACAATCAATTCATAAAGATTCACATTCAAAGACGTGAATAAAATCCAAAGAAATCGATACCGAATCCATCAAAATTGATATTCCCATAAATCACGAAGAAAATGTCATCAAAGTCGATAATAAGTGATAATAACAAAAGGGAATCAACACGAATCGATTGAAGTTGGAATTCTCAAGAAAATAGGCAAATAGGCAAAACTTGCAAATAGGAGCAGGTCGGTCAACAGGACTCCCTGAGTCAGTTGACCGAACCACAGGCAGGAAGTGCTTGGGCACCAGGTCGGTCGACCGGCCCAGGGGCTCGATCGGCCGAAGCCTGTAACCAGCACTTCCTACACAGAGGCAGGAAGTGCCTGGGTAGCAGGTCGGTCGACCGGCCCAGGGGCTCGGTCGGCCGAACCTGTATACTTGCACTTCCTACCCTATTTTAAAAGAGGTGCAAACCTCGACCAAATTGCAATCGCACGAGCAACGACGCTAAGGGTTTATGCCAATCGACTACCCGGCCACAGAAGCTCTTTGGTTCATCATCAAAAACATGATCAAAACATCAAAGTTATGATTTTTAAAGAATTGAACCCAAAACACCAAAAATTGGAATATTCACAAAAGCAATCCAAATCAAAATCAAATGCACATGAATAAGTGTTAGGAATTCATACCTAACAATCGAAGATAAATATAGACTAAGATGTGAAATAAAAATCTCACCTTTGAACCCAAATCAATGAAGGAGAAGCTTGAAGACAAGGGAAGATCAACCACACTTCAATCTCAACACTAGAAGCTTGAATCTAAGCTTAAAAGAAGAACATTCCCTAAGTTGGATTTAGGAAATTTCTGAAATCAAAGAGAGAATGAGTTGGAGAAGAAGATGGAGATGCTTACCAATGGGTTCACTTGAGTTTGGAGCAAGAAGATGGATTTGCTAATGGAAACTAGGGCTTAGGAATTTCTATTTCCCATTCTCTTCCACCATTAATCTCTTTAGAACTGAAAGTAGAGGAAGAAGGAGTGAATGAAGAGGGGGTTTCAGTTTGGGGTATTAAGTTAGAACATTGGGCTGAACCCAACCTAAACCCAAAGCCCTAAGTGAAAAGTAGCAAAATTCTACTATCTCCAAACATATCGAAGTTTATACTCAAAAAGGTCGCAAATGTCATTATGAACTCAATGGGGGTGGTCTCGAGTCCCAATTCGACTATTTGCAAAAAGTAGATTTTCGGATCAAAATCCGACGATCGATAAAATATTTAAATAAAATATTTAAATATAAAATCGATAAATATGCGGGTTGTTACAGTATAGACTATTGACATTATAAAATGTGTTAAGGGGATATTGGTAATTCTTTAACGCTATTTTAATAGTTTACTTTGCTATAGACATATTATAATAGTGTATTGTACTACGTAGTAGATAGTTTATCGGATCCTTAGGAGGTGTGAATCCTGAGCATCTGTTGAGTTACTGCACTCACATTAGACACTGGATAGGAGATGTCAAACCCCGTAAACATCTCTAACGCCGTCACATACATATTTACCATCGATTTAACTTACATAAGATCTTTTAGTTCTGACTCGAGTGTTTTGTCTTTTCAATTCGGTTGGGTCAGCCTGAGCATTTTAGGATTTGAAGACTTATTCCGAAGGACGAAGATGAAGATGTGTACTACTACTATTTACTATATTATTCCACTACATCACACTGTTCCACTGCATTATCATTTATTTATCTCTGATATGTATAACTCTGATACTGTGTTGTATAAGTATAATCAAATGTTTGTAAACAACTTTATGAATTGTTATTTGATTATTTATTTTGTTATTCCGCTACGAGATTCTATTTTTGTTTTATTTCTTTCTCTTTTTCTTATTGACCCCAATAATAATCCGCCCTTCCGTATGGTTTGAGTTGGCACGTGTGTCTGCTTAAAACGTACAAAAAGGAGGGATGTTACATTGTTTATGTTTGATTGTGTTTAAGTGGTTTGAATTGATATTAACATTTGTTGGAACTTTGGTTTTTATTCTTGCTCCGAAACGAGTGACATATGTACAGACTTTAATGGACTTGAACAAACTTGAATGGACCTGAATTACATGTGGTATACTATTGAAACAAAGCACATAGGTTGTAGATGGACTCCAGTTTAGATTGGACTTGGAATTGAAAGTGCACTTATAGCGGTAGTTGCTATGGATGCACTTTGAATTTGCCTTGTTTTTGGCGATTTCTATGGAACTTTGTAGAGAGATCCCTACGGGTTTCTTGCATGTTAATAATGTGTTACATGTACGTTTGTATTCATAAAAAGCATGGATAGTAAAAGATTAAGTAACATTTCAAAAAGTGGCCAAAACTTTGGGTGGAACCGTCCCTTTTAGCCTTGATTTTGGACTTTAAAGGTTTGAAGAGGCATTTAAATTTAAGTATTTTATTTCATTCTTTTTATAGGTATTTACTCAATATTATTAGAGTATTTTAAAAATGTTTTGTAATTTTTATGAATTTTTGAGGATTAGCTGTGAATTTTTGAAGAAGACGTTTTACTTATAAATATATAGAATACATATTTTTTCAAGTTTTTAAGTATTTTATAAAGTCATAATTTTAAACTAATATTTTGAGTAATTTAAAACCTATTATAAGTATTATAAAGTATTTTAAAAGCATTTTAAGTATATATAGTTTGTATAAAATGTGTTGACATTTTATATCTTATGTAATAAATATCTTCTAAAATATGTTTATTTGACATCTAGTTTTGTAAATAAATTACTATAAATATACATATACATATATACATACGCGTATATAATTTTAAAATGTGTTTTGAAAGTGTAAAAAAGGTTTATAAAAGGGTTAGGAATTTCTTAATGGCCAAATGTTAATTGTTTTATTAGTTGTTTGAAGTAATTAACTATGCTTAACACTAAAAGCCGATGAAATAGGCTTACCTATTTGTGAGAGTTAAGATTGATGTTCGAGTACGGATATGAGAAATAGAGCTCTAACCTACCGGCTTCCATCTTGACCGAGAAATAGTTAAGTCGAAAAATGTCGAAAACGTGTTAATCGTGTTGATTTCTTACTTGTTTATGGAAATCATTAATACTATACTTAGCACTAAGAACCAACAAGGTAGACCTATTTGTTTGTGCGATTCAAGAATGAATTTTCTAGGAAAGGCTTTGATATGTAATTAGTGCTCTGACTTATCTGGCTTTACTCTTGGATGAGGACGGTTAAGTAGAAATTTTGAAAATGGGTTATGTATAAGAATCATGATTTCTGTAAGCAATCACTTTTAACTAGATAGTCTAGTTGACTATTGAACTTGACTAAATATGACTTAAGAAGTATAAGAAGGCTTCATAATTTCATACCAATGAGGACCTCCGGCAAGGAGTTTTGGCATGAAATGTCTCAAGCTATCACTTACTTCTGAGAGAGTCGAAATTGAGTCAATCAGAAATTCATCGATTAGTATTGGCGGTCCAGTAACCGAAAAAGTGTACTTATATGAGATGACTCGAACCCATAACCACTTCAAAACCATATACGCAATCTATTTTCTGAAAGCGGTAGTGAAGTGAAATGTTATAGAGTTGAACTGTCTATCCTAAGATTAAGTTTGAGAGAGAGGTCAACGTTAACATTTCAAACAATGCTATCATATCTGACTATCTATCTTGAGGAGTATTCCAAGAGAGAGGATAATGTTAGCATTTGTCGAAGGACTTATGCGGGAAGCTATATGGAGATTCGAGGTCTGTTCGAGATGCTCGAATCCATAAAGCGATTCGTGATCCATTCGATATGATGGAATCCATTTAATGAATCATGTTCTATTTGAGTGATGAAGACTCGTTTGAAATATGTAGAATGTAGCCTCGACATCGGGAAAATGGCAAAAAACAGAGGAGGAGCATGACTGGGGGGTTTAGTTAACCTCAAGGCTATATCAACTCCATCTCTAGAGATTCTTGTCGATTGTTCCTTATAGGAGTTGGTACGAATCAGATCATACACCGAGGGTGATCCAGTTAATTTTACCTTATGGTATATTTTACCTAGAGATAGATGAAGCTTGGAAGGTAGTTTTTGGTCCTTGTTATGAAGATCTGCTTTAGTTTATTGGGAACATCTGAGAAAAAATCCTTATACCAATGCACCTTAGCGGTATTAATCGTATACTTATTATTGTTGTATCGTACGCACAATAGCTATTTTGGATTTATGTTCCATACCCTATACATTATCTATTATACCAATATGTTCACTCATTAGGATGGTTGGTTTCATTTGAGGGGAATACCGTTACGATAACTCGTATGGTCTTAATATTTACTGTTACATGTCACATATTTCTAGAGTTTCTCGCGCTGGTTTACTAAACTAATTCGGGTGTTATTTTCTTATAATGCTAGTGTGTAACATCACTCATTTTGAGGTCCGAAACTAAATGCTATGGATGCTATAGTCATCCATAGTATTAATTTCCAAGTGACAAATGCAGTTATGTTAATCATATATAACATCAGAAGCACATGGGTATCAAAATTTTCAAAACATATTACATTAATAAATTTCACATTCCATTTCATAACTAATATTTCATATTCATTACATAATCTTATTCGATCTCACGTTTAGAGAAAATATAATTATTACAAAATTCCTCAAGATTGATATATGAAGCCTCTTGGTTGATTAGAGTCTACTACTTGATAGTTATAACTTCTGTTATTACATCCACTAACTATGAAACTAAAAAGCGAAAAATAAAAGCTCTTAGTAATATCTAGCTTGCCTTTTGCACATCTATGGAAGCTTAATTGTTCAACCAAAATATCCATACTTTCGACCAACTCAAATGAGTACCCGAGAATTTAAGGGGAAAAACCAAAGCTTCGGGTTAGACAAAAAGTCTAGTGTGAATAATTACATTCCATCTCAAACCAAATAGATATCTATTAAGACCATGCCGTTGAACCGAACGGGTTTTTCCCTCACTAGTATCTTATCAAAATATGTCAATTATAGTCATGCACCTACAACCACAATGATTAGGACAACATAACATAATCTTATGCAGGTATGAAAAAGTCTGACTCATCTGTCAATTTAGGGTTATTTCTACCCTTAGTTTACCCATTCTCACAAAACTGACTACTTATCTCAACTTATAGCAATGAACCTATTAGTTTTCATGGACCAGCTAATAACCTATCAGAATTCTAAGGGACCACCTATTTTGAATCGTAGTTTTTATGGTATAACACCTATTGGCTTCCACCAATAACACTTTCCAATCATGGTTTTTATTCGATCACTATGAACCTATTGTAATTTTCCTGCAACATTTCCTAAACCATAGTTTTCATGGTATGACTAAGAACCTATTAGGATAATCCAATAACATACATCCAATCATAGTTTTCATGGAATCACTAAGAACCTTTTGGGATTCTCCAATAACATCACTCGAGCCATAGTTTTCATGGGATGACTATGAACCTATTGGACCTTTCCAATATCATATCTCAAATTATAATATTTTGATTAGTCTGGGCATCCTACACCTTTTATCTACCCGATATCCTGGATGCAATTCTACCATATCAGGAGTTAATTTGACTACACTTACTATTAGGTCAACCTAACTGGTTATTCCGCCTTTAATTATCTCCAAAATGCGGTTATGGGTCATGATTATGTGAGCATGACAATAATAATCATGCCAAAAAAACAGATCAAATAATAAGAAGAACATAGATCATCCATCATTCAAATATGTTCAATTGATGGTTATTGGCATCTTGTAATTACTTAATCTTAAGTAATTACACCTTTAGTAATTTCATATCAAAAACTTGGGCTAAACAATAATTTATTCCTTGAAAACATTTATCATCATATATGATTAATTCCCTAAATTCATATTTAAAATAAGGAAAATATACACTTTACCAATTTCTCATGCCAATTTATAATCCATTTCAATACTACTATGTATGCTTTCAGTATTAATATGAGGATGTCGTACCTCTTCATTATAGGTCATAACGCCATAAGTTAGAATATGTTCATCGTTGAAAACTTACGGCATCAATATGGCCGACATTGATGACACACATCATTAATATTACAAAACTATTAATATCGGGTGCTTTAAAACACTAAGGTCGACATTGATGACTTTTGATATTAATGCCTTAAAACAGTTGATATTGGTTTCATAAAAATGGGTTACTATGCCACTATAGTAAAAATGCCGAAATTGATAATAGGTGGCATCATTGCCATTTTATGTCGATGTTGAAATGATATATGCACAAACGACATCATTGCTATAATACTTCTATCTTGAAAGTAATAATAGCGGCATCATTGCCTAAAGTAATTAAGGTTGAAAACAATACTTGTGGCATTACTGCCTTAAGCTATGGCATCAAATAGGAAGCATGCAACATCATTTATAATCATGGTGAAAACTTGCAGCATTGATGCCACATGTTATAGATTTCTAACAAAGAAACAAGAGAGGTTAACATATACTAGTGCGTTACGAGATTACCTATGTCGACATTGATTCAATGCCGAAGGCTTTATTATATCAGACTTCAACCATAATAGATTCATTCCATACTAACTTAGTTGATATCATATGTTTCCATTCACGTTAATGTCATTGGGGTTCGGATTTTAGCAACATGGCTATATCGTAATTATCATAAAAAATGTTTTATTTCTATTAAAAGCAATTTCTTTTCACCGACTCTTAACCCTTGTCAATTTTCTTCTGGTTAAAAACAATCTTTGTCAAATTTCTTTTCAGCAGGTGTAACCTGTTTACCTTTTCAATAATTCATTTTGCACCTCTTAGTCAATATTAATTATTTAATATTAATTGTAAACTTCTCTATCTTATTAAATTTGTAATAAATCATAAATGCATGGGAAAAATCACAAAAATTCACTAAAAATCCACCAAAAATCAAAATTTATATATTCTTTAGCATATAAAAATTTCAAAACTAAAATACTTATTTAATTATTTTAAATAATTAAAACCTAAACAAATGCCCTTTCATCCTATGGAAATTGATAAAATATTTCCATTAATTTAGAAAATTATGAAACTAAAAACCATCTCTAAAATATCATTTTACGCACTATATCAAAATTTTGAACATTAGGAAATCAAATACTTAGGTTTTACCCTTAAAATCTATGAAATCGATTCCATAAAAATTCCCGTAATTCTACATTAAATCCAATAATGATATAACCATTCCAAAAATGACATTTTTAACTCAATCAATTCGGAATTAGATCATAAATCCGAAATAAACATGAAAACTTGAAATGGATACTATTATTCACCTTAGATTGGGTAATGGAGTTGAGATTTGATAGAGAATGATTTCCCTAGATTTTCCTTTGATTTGCTTTAGTTTTCTCTCTTATAATCTTCCCAAGTAACAGCCGGCCAACTTGAACATTTCTTTAGATTATTTTGTAAAAATGAGAATGAATGAATGAGATGGTAAGAGCTTAAGGGAGGTTCTTTTCCTTATCTTCCCTTTTCATTTATTTCTCTCTATGTTAAGTTTAAACAATCTTATTATTTAATTATTTAAGGCTTAACCTAATTTATTATCAAATCTTAATCCCCTTATCTCACCATACATTATCCTATTAATTTATTTGATTAGATCTTCTGAATGATGTTACCCAAAATTAGAAGTTTTACATGCCCATTTCCTTAAAGAATTTCGTCCTCGAAATTTCGATAGGGATAGTAACAAGCATATCAATCATGCAAACATCCGTAACATCACATAATAACTATACTAGCCAACCTAACCAACGAAAAGTCTATATACAACAATTATAGAACACATCATCAGAACAATGTAGGATAAGTCCCTTTAATCCCATCTTCCATCCCCAAAGTACAGCTTTTTTCGTTGTCACCACATTGGAGTTTCACTAACTTGATTGTCTTGATTCTCAACCTCTTCTCATCTCTTGCCACAACTCACACTGATTGCCTAACAAAAGTCATATCTAGTTCCACTATTCAATCTTCTAATGCAGTCAGAGTAGTAGTAGTAGTCTCCAGATCAACTACGTTCTTTCTAAGATGAGAAACGTGAAATACATTATGGAATCCCACCAAACTATAAGGTAACTCCACTCGGTACGAAAGCTTTCCTATTCTCTATAATAGGGAATGATCCAACATATCGAGGAACCAGTTTCCCAAACTTTTCAAATTGTACCACACCCTTCATTGGTGATACCTTAATAAAAACATAATCTCCAACTGAGAACTCTAAATCTTTATACCTCTTATCAGGGTAACTTTTCTTCTTAGACCGAGCCCCCTACATCTATGCCCAGATCAACTCAATCTTTTTTGTGGCTTCTCTCACCATATCTTGACCAAGAACCAATTTGTGACGCCCCACCTCTATACCCACGCTAGCCAAGAACATTACGGTGAATGCTGTCGACTAGCACGGAGAATAAGGCTGTTGAGGAGCGACCATCCATGTAATTTCTTTGTGCGAGCACCGATATGTCAGATAATATAACATGCATTCTATTTCAAGAGGAAATCCGACATACCGACACAAACTCAAAGCTACTACACGGTGGCTATATAAATCCTTCGGAAAACAAATATTGAAATAAGCATAACACAAATCAGTCACAGACAATTCATATCACAAAGGCGGAATAAGATATGAATATTACACTAGAAAGTGTACATCAGAGTAGTGGTCTAAAAAGATCCACAATATCACAAAAGAATAGTTACATGAACTACACAAAAGAATAAGTATACATTATGGAGTCTATATCTCAAATGTATACAACAAAAAACTACTAATCTAAGTAGTTAACCAAAAGCAAGAGAAATCAATCCCAAGAGAAAAGTCAAGCAGAAGCACCTGTAACATCTCGGTCTGACCTGAGTATTATTTAATAAGAAAATAATAAACGGATCAGTCTAACTATAGATATCAGATGAAACGATATAGAATAAGGGATATGACTAAACACATAATAATCACAATGCCAAGCTGTGATATATATATATATATACACACACACTTAGTTGATAATCATCAAGAGATTAATCAATGTCACCAAATCTACACAAGAATCAAAGAAACGTCATACTCCTTATTTCGATCACCATACCATAAATATTGACGCTAATATCAGTATCAATCACAAAAGTCAATGACACACAAATTCCAGAAGACTACACAAGAAATCCAGAAATCACTAAAGTCAATGACACACAAATTCACCAATGCACAAATATTGATAAAACTTATCAATGGAAATCATGAAAATTGGTGAAACACAAATTCTAGGAATCTACACAAGAAATACAGAAATCACAAAGGGGGGGAGGCCTATCACAAACGGGAGCATAAAGCCCACCAACACGTGTATCACAAACGGAACGCTAATTCCATGGTCGCTAACCATCACAAATTGAGCCGAAGTTCCACAAACGGCCCAAAGACCATGGGTTGCTACCCCATCACAAATTGAGTCGAAACTCCACAAAACGGGGTTTAGTCTCCCTCGCAGACAAAGAGACATCGCACATTGCTAGTCTAAATCACAAAGATGATCGTCGTGATCAACGAGAAGTGTCAATTACACTAAGCTAGTAAATATATGAGTTTAGCTTCATGTCCCATAACCACTTGCTTAACTTAAATATTTACGAACAAACTGTAAATCTCCACTAGAAAATTGTCACAAGAGGTTCAATCGAACAAGTCCAAGAATTAACCGACAAAGTAAACGCAAGCGTTTCATACCACTTGTTTTACTAAGTCGTTTAATTAGATTTCTCATACGAGTGAGGTAAAGGTTTATATATACTAATAGATTGAAAAACGGTTTTATAAACGAATTTGGTATTAAAATAGTATTGAAATCGTTTGAGTATTTACTACTAGTATAGAAAACCTTTATATTTTTAAAGTGACAAATCACGAAGAAGATTGTAAGAAAATCAATCACAAAAATTCACATACGAAGACGTGAATAAAATCCAAAGAAATCGATAAAGGATCCATCGAAATGGATATTCAAAAATCCCTAAAAAGAGTCATCAAAGTCATAATAGATGATAACAACAAATAGGATTATCACGAATCAATTTAAATTGGAATTTCAATCCAAAAAGGCAAATTGGACTCAAACAGCAGGTTCAGTCGACTGAACCGAGTTTTCAGTCGACTGACCCTGTGCCTGGAAATTTTCCAGGTTCAGGAAACTTTCTGTTTCCAGTTTCAATCGACTGAATAGAGTTTTCAGTCGACTGAATCATGCTTGGAAACTTTCGGCTTCCAGGTTCAGTCGACTGAACAGAGTTTTCAGTCGACTGAATCATGCCTGGGCTGTTTTCCAGCCTTATGCAAATGAAGAGCAAACTCTTCCAAAATGCAACCGGACGAACATTGGCTCTAAGGGTTTATGCCAATCGGCAACCCGGCCCTATATGCTCCTCGATGCATCACCAAAAGCATGATCAAACATCCATAAAAGGATTTCACCCAAATTTGACTTAAAAACCCAAAAATTGGAGTATTCACAAAACCAATCCAAATCAAGAGCAAATGCACATGAAGAAGTGTTAGGAATTCATACCCAACAACCAAAGATAATTATAGTCATAGATGTGAGATAAAAATCTCACCTTTTCTCAAAATCAAACAAGAAGAAGCTTGAAAGCAAATGGAGAATCAACCTCTCTTCAACACAACCCAAATGAGCTTGAATCTATGCTCAAAAACAAGAACATTCCCAAAATTAGGTTTAGGAATTTCTGAAATTGGTAAGAGAACAAGTTGGAGAAGAAGAAAAGAAGCTTACCAATGGGTTCTTCTTGAGTTTGGAGCTAGGAATTTGATTTGCAAGAGAAACTAGGGTTTTGGAGTTTTAATTTCCAATCTCTCCCACCATTAAAGCTAAGAAAACTGAAAAGAGAAAGAAGTGAGGGAGAATGGGGAGAGTGGTTCAGTTTTGGAGTATAAGTTAACATAGGGCTGAGCCCAAAAACCAAACCCAAAGTAAAAAGTAGCAAAAATCAACTTTCTCCAAACATATCGAAGCTTATACTCAAAAAGGTCGCAAACGGCATTTCAAACTCAATGGGAGTAGTCCCGAGTCCTAATTCGACCGTATGCAAAAAGTAGCTTTTCGGACTAAAATCCGACTAACGATAAAATATTTAAATAAAATATTTAAATATAAAATCGATAAATATGCGGGTTGTTACAGACTCCCCTCCTTAAAGAAATTGCGTCCTCGCAATATTACAAGAAGAAGATATATAGTAACAACCATAAAAGCATATTCAACGCAAAAGAAGTTTGAAATAAGAAGTTCACCTCAAAGAGCATGAGAAAGTTAGTCCGGATGTGTACGCTCGATGTACTCTCTAGATTCCCAAGAACAATCCTTAGGATTTGAAGACCATTGAACTTTAACAAGCGGAACATCTTTATTTCGAAGTCGTTTGACTTCCGAAGCAATGATACGAATAGGATGTTGCTCATAAGTTAAATTAGGCGAAACTTCAATCTCTTCCACAACACCGGGCTCAAGAATAGAATCGGAATCTCGAAGACATTTTCGAAGTTGACAAACGTGAAACACGTTATGCATAGCAGAAAACTGAGCCGGTAATAAAAGGCGATAAGCCATGGAACCAATACGTTCGGTGATAGGAAATTGCCCAATATATCGAGGCGCTAGTTTTCCCGATCGACTGAAACGTACAACACCTTTCATAGGTGAAACACGAATGAACACAAGATCTCCCACAGAAAATTCTAATTTCCTTCTCCGGTTATCGACATAGGATTTTTGTCTACTCTGGGCTTCTTTCATCCTATGTCGAATAAGTTCAATTTTCTCTGTGGAATCACGAATAAAATCTGGACCTAAAACCAGCTTCTCACCGGCCTCAAGCCAACAAGAAGGAGATCGGCATGGCCTTCCGTAGAGTGCCTCGAAAGGTGCCATACCAATACTAGATTGGAAGCTATTATTATAGGAAAATTCAACAAGTGAAATATGATCTTCCCAACCTCCACCAAAATCAAGCACACAAGAACGAAGAAGATCTTCAAGAGTTTGATTCACACGCTCAGTTTGTCCATCGGACTGGGGGTGATAAGCGGTGCTAAAATTAATCCTCGTTCCTAAAGCTTTTTGAAGACTCTTCCAAAATCCACTAGTAAACAGTGGATCACGATCACTAACTATAGAAGTAGGAACTCCATGTAATTTAACAATCTCTTTAACAAAGAGTTTGGCCAAAAGAGGAACGGTTCGGTTAGACCGAACGGGAATAAAATGGGCGGATTTAGTAAGTCTATCAACGATCACCCATAAGCTATCATGACCCGAACGAGAACGGGGAAGGCCATCTATAAAATCCATGGAAATTTGATCCCACTTCCAAATTGGAATTTCTAAAGGTTGCAATAACCCACCGGGCCTTTGATGTTCGGCCTTAACGAGTTGGCAAGTCATGCAACACTTAACGAAGTTAGCGATGTCAAGTTTCATTCCCTCCCAATAATAAAGTCGCTTCATATCCGCGTATATTTTACTACTACTGGGATGAATGGTAAATTTAGAATGATGGGAATCTTCTAAAATATCTTTACGAAGATCACCAATACTTGGTACGATGAGTCTACCAAATTTTCGAAGGCCGCCACGAGAATCGATATCAAAGTCTTTCAAACCTTCGATATCAATTTTATCCTTAATATTTTGGCCAAGAAGAGCCAATTCAGGATCTAGCCATTGAGCTTCAAGAATGCGGTCTAAAAGAGAAGGATGAGCCTCAAGGCCACATAAAACAAATGATGAGCATAAATCGGAAACACGGTCTCGAATTTCGCAAGTGGATAAAATATCGAGATCGTTCCATTCGGATATCATCATAGAAACAACAGCTTGTTGTTTACGGCTAAGAGCATCGGCGACACGATTACCCTTACCGGGAGTATAAAGAATATCAAGATCATATGGTGCAAGAAATTCGAGCCAACGCTGTTGACGCAAATTAAGTTCCTTTTGAGAGAATAAATATTTCAAAGACTTATGATCTGTGTAAAGAACAAATTTCTCTCCTAAGAGATAAGGACGCCAAACCCGAAGAGCAAAAACAATAGCCGCGAGTTCTAAATCATGAGTGGCATATCTAGTCTTGGCAGGCTTCAATTGCCTAGAAGCATAAGCAATAACACGTTCTCTTTGCATAAGTACGGCACCCAAACCAACGCGACTAGCATCGGTATAAACAATGAAATCTTGATTCCCCTCGGGAATAACAAGAATAGGAGCATTAGATAGGAGTTCCTTTAATTTCTGAAAAGAAGCTTCACATTTGTCCGACCAAATGTATTTAACACCTTTCTTCGTCAAACTAGTGAGAGGCAGGGAAATCTTAGAAAAGTCTTTAATAAAACGACGGTAATAGCCCGCCAATCCAAGAAAACTACGAATCTCTGTCACACTCTCCGGTCTCTTCCAATCTTGAATCGCTTCAATCTTTGAAGGATCCACGGAAATTCCGGATTCGAAAATAATGTGACCGAGAAACTTCACACGAGATTGCCAAAAGTGGCACTTAGAAAATTTTGCCTTTAATTGATTACTCCTAAGAGTTTCCAACACAATCCGAAGATGTTTTTCATGCTCCTCCTCGGTTTTAGAATACACAAGAATATCATCAATAAAGATGAGAACAAATCGATCGAGAAAGTCTTTAAAAACTCGATTCATTAAGTCAACGAAATAAGCTGGGGCATTCGTTAACCCGAATGGCATCACAAGCCATTCATAATATCCATAACGAGTATGGAACGAGGTCAATGGAATACTTTCCTCTGCAATACGAAGCTGATGAAATCCAGTAGCTAAGTCTAATTGTGAAAAGACTCTAGCACCACTAAGTTGATCGAATAGATCATCAATCTGAGGTAAAGGATATTTATTTTTGATAGTAAGATCATTAAGCTTGCGGGAGTCAATGCAAAGCCTAAGTGTTCCATTGGATTTCTTCACAAAAATAGCTGAAGCTCCCCAAGGCGAAGAACTAGAGCGAATAAATTGGTTCGTCTCCAATTCGGATAATTGTTTACGCATCTCCTCGTTTTCTTTATTGGACATACGATACGGCGGACGAGTGATAGGTTGAGCTCCAGGAATAAGATTAATTCTGAACTCAATTGCTCGCTTAGGTGGTAATCCTAAAATAGGCTCGAATATGTCGGAAAATTCACGAACGACGTGAATAAGAGAAATAATATCACCCTCATCGTCATCATCGTCATCACGAGGATTTAAAGAATATAAAGATGCAACCAAGCTGGAATCTGAATCTTTAAGATTAATAGAAATCTGCTTAACAGATTGAGGATGTCGAAGGTGAATAGTCCGCTCAGGACATAGGATGTGAGCTTCATAACGATTAAGCCAATCCATTCCCAAAATCATTCCAAAGCCTAAGTAACGCATGACATGTAAATCGGCTAGGAAAGGAAAATCACACAAAATAATCTCGACATCTTTACACAATAAACTGATTGTCGCGGATCCACCAATCGGATTCGCGATTCTCAAAGAAGTCATTAAACACAAAACATCCAAGGAAAAAGTATCAACAAGTTCTTTTGATATAAAAGAATGGGACGCACCCGTATCAAAAAGAACTCGAATAAGATGATCACGAAATAAAATAATTCCGTCTAGAATAGAATGAGAAATACCTTGGCCACGAGATGTGTTGCCAGGGGCTTGAGCAACATTTAACTTTCCCTCCTTCTTGCCCTAAAGCTTGGGGCATGAAGATATAACATGACCGGGAACTTTGCAGTAGCGACAAGAAAGAGACTTTGGGCACTTGTTCGCATAATGGTCCTTCGAACCACAATTATAGCATTCCCCACGACCAAAGGAAGAAGTCTTTGCCACGGAGGTTGCTTGCTTCCCTTTCTTATTGGGATAAGGGCCTTTAAATTTGTTTGGCCTCTTTCTGTTGTTGAAGTTTGGTTTGGAACCCACCACTTCAACATCATTCTCTCTATCCGCCTCTTCAAGACAAAGAGCGATATCAACGAGTTGGTTGAAAGAAACTTCTACCTTTAGAAGTAATGGCTTCTTGAGACTTTTGTTTAAGCCATAGACGAATCTCTGATTCTTCTTAAGAGGGGTGTTGATGTATTCAACCCCATATTTGGAAAGCGACTCGAAGGAGGCGACGTAATCAGTCACGGATGACTCACCTTGAACAAGGTCTATAAATCGTCGAGCCAATGTCACTTTCTCAGCTTCCGGTACGAATTTCAACTCGAAGCGTTCTCGGAATTTCTCCCAAGTGAGATCCGCTTCATTAATCTCAGAAATAAGAAGCTCGTACCAGTCCAATGCTCTTTCTCGGAGCATACTAGAGGCCACCTGAACTCGGTGAAGGTCAATAAGATTCATGCGAGAAAAGATTCGATCGCATGACCTTAGCCAGGCCTGTACTTCAATAACAGTTTCGGAACCTCTGAATGGCTCTCCACCCAAATTAGTGTAATCGCTACACAAGCGTGCAAATCCCGACTTTGGGTGAGTAGGTTCCGGGTTAGCTCCAGCTGCTTAAGCATTTGTCACTAAATCAAGAAGCTGTTGAGCAGTCATAAAAACTCCATCCTGGGGCGGAGTGCTAGATGGCACGACTCTGGGGCGGCCAGGTCTAGACATTTCTCTTCCTTTAGAAAGAAAGAAGAGGAAGAAAAAGGTTATTCACCAAATTGAATATCAAGCAATCTTGATAGACAAAACAAGGAATCATAAAAGAAAATAGGATAGAACGGTACGCAGACCCGAATAAAATCCTAAAGCACGACTCCTAAGATGAACTTAGGACGATGATCCTTGTTATAATATTCCATACTGTTCCGAAGTTTGGCTCCGATACCAAGCTGTGACGCCCCACCTCTATACCCACGCTAGCCAAGAACATTACGGTGAATGCTGTCGACTAGCACGGAGAATAAGGCTGTTGAGGAGCGACCATCCGTGTAATTTCTTTGCGCGAGCACCGATATGTCAGATAATATAACATGCATTCTATTTCAAGAGGAAATCCGACATACCGGCACAAACTCAAAGCTACTACATGGTGGCTATATAAATCATTCGGAAAACAAATATAGAAATAAGCATAACACAAATCAGTCACAGACAATTCATATCACAAAGGCGGAATAAGATATGAATATTACACTAGAAAGTGTACATCAGAGTAGTGGTCTAAAAAGATCCACAATATCACAAAAGAATAGTTACATGAACTACACAAAAGAATAAGTATACATTATGGAGTCTATATCTCAAATGTATACAACAAAAAACTACTAATCTAAGTAGTTAACCAAAAGCAAGAGAAATCAATCCCAAGAGAGAAGTCAAGCAGAAGCACCTGTAACATCTCGGTCTGACCCGAGTATTATTTAATAAGAAAATAATAAACGGATCAGTCTAACTATAGATATCAGATGAAACGATATAGAATAATAGATAGGACTAAACACATAATAATCACAATGCCAAGCTGTGATATATATATATATATACTTAGTTGATAATCATCAAGAGATTAATCAATGCCACCAAATCTACACAAGAATCAAAGAAACGTCATACTCCTTATTTCGATCACCATACCATAAATATTGATGCTAATATCAGTATCAATCACAAAAGTCAATGACACACAAATTCCAGAAGACTACACAAGAAATCCAGAAATCACTAAAGTCAATGACACACAAATTCACCAATGCACAAATATTGATAAAACTTATCAATAGAAATCATGAAAATTGGTGAAACACAAATTCTAGGAATCTACACAAGAAATACAGAAATCACAAAGGGGGGGAGGCCTATCACAAACGGGAGCATAAAGCCCACCAACACGTGTATCACAAACGGAACGCTAATTCCATGGTCGCTAACCATCATAAATTGAGCCGAAGCTCCACAAACGGCCCGAAGACCATGGGTTGCTACCCCATCACAAATTGATTCGAAACTCCACAAAACGGGGTTTAGTCTCCCTCGCAGACAAAGAGACATCGCACATTGCTAGTCTAAATCACAAAGATGATCGTTATGATCAACGAGAAGTGTCAATTACACTAAGCTAGTAAATATATGAGTTTAGCTTCATGTCCCATAATCACTTGCTTAACTTAAATATTTACGAACAAACTGTAAATCTCCACTAGAAAATTGTCACAAGAGGTTCAATCGAACAAGTCCAAGAATTAACCAACAAAGTAAACGCAAGCGTTTCATACCACTTGTTTTACTAAGTCGTTTAATTAGATTTCTCATACGAGTGAGGTAAAGGTTTATATATACTAATAGATTGGAAAACGGTTTTATAAACGAATTTGGTATTAAAATAGTATTGAAATCGTTTGAGTATTTACTACTAGTATAGAAAACCTTTATATTTTTAAAGTGACAAATCACGAAGAAGATTGTAAGAACAATCAATCACAAAAATTCACATACGAAGACGTGAATAAAATCCAAAGAAATCGATAAAGGATCCATCGAAATGGATATTCAAAAATCCCTAAAAAGAGTCATCAAAGTCATAATAGATGATAACAACAAATAGGATTATCACGAATCGATTTAAATTGGAATTTCAATCCAAAAAGGCAAATTGGACTCAAACAGCAGGTTCAGTCGACTGAACAGAGTTTTCAGTCGACTGACCCTGTGCCTGGAAATTTTCCAGGTTCAGGAAACTTTCTGTTTCCAGTTTCAGTCGACTGAACAGAGTTTTCAGTCGACTGAATCATGCTTGGAAACTTTCGGGTTCCAGGTTCAGTCGACTGAACAGAATTTTCAGTCGACTGAATCATGCCTGGGCTTTTTTTCAGCCTTATGCAAATGAAGAGCAAACTCTTCCAAAATGCAACCGGACGAACATTGGCTCTAAAGGTTTATGCCAATCGGCAACCCGGCCCTATATGCTCCTCGATGCATCACCAAAAGCATGATCAAACATCCATAAAAGGATTTCACACAAATTTGACTTAAAAACCCAAAAATTGGAGTATTCACAAAACCAATCCAAATCAAGAGCAAATGCACATGAAGAAGTGTTAGGAATTCATACCCAACAACCAAAGATAATTATAGTCATAGATGTGAGATAAAAATCTCACCTTTTCTCAAAATCAAACAAGAAGAAGCTTGAAAGCAAATGGAGAATCAACCTCTCTTCAACACAACCCAAATGAGCTTGAATCCATACTCAAAAACAAGAACATTTCCAAAATTAGGTTTAGGAATTCTGAAATTGGTAAGAGAACAAGTTGGAGAAGAAGAAGAGAAGCTTACCAATGGGTTCTTCTTGAGTTTGGAGCTAGGAATTTGATTTGCAAGAGAAACTAGGGTTTTGGAGTTTTAATTTCCAATCTCTCCCACCATTAAAGCTAAGAAAACTGAAAAGAGAAAGAAGTGAGGGAGAATGTGGAGAGTGGTTCAGTTTTGGAGTATAAGTTAACATAGGGCTGAGCCCAAAAACCAAACCCAAAGTAAAAAGTAGCAAAAATCAACTTTCTCCAAACATATCGAAGCTTATACTCAAAAAGGTCGCAAACGGCATTTTAAACTCAATGGGAGTGGTCCCGAGTCCTAATTCGACCATATGCAAAAAGTAGCTTTTCGGACTAAAATTCGACTAACGATAAAATATTTAAATATAAAATCGATAAATATGCGGGTTGTTACACAATTTGTCTTCGATCTCCAATCAACATGTTGGTGATTTGCACGGCCTATCATACAAAGCTTCGAAAGGTACCATTCCTCTAATAGTCTGATAACAATTATTATAGGAAAATTTAGATAAGTGTAAATGGTCTTTCCAGGACACACCAAAATCTAGTACGCAACCTCTCAATAAATCTTTAAGTACCTTGTTAACTCTCTCTACCTACCCATCCATCTATAGGTGATAAGCAGCACTCATCTTAGGCTTGGTACCTAACACCTTTTATAGACTTTTCCATAACTCACAAGTAAAAAAGTATTTATGTCACTGACTATACTACTAGGAATCACATGCAGTCTTACAATATTCTTCAAAAACAACATAGCCAATACAGGTGCCGTTCGGTTCGACTTAACGGAAATGAAATGTGCACTCATGGTCAGTCTATCCACTATAACCAAATACTTTCCTTTCCCCTATTCGACCTTGGTAGCCCATCAATAAAATCCATGGATATAGAATCCAATTTCCAACTGGTATATCTAAAGGCTGAAGCAAACCACTTAGCTTCTGATACCCTTGTTTAGTTTTTGGCAATTCAAACATTGCTTTACCCGTAAGCCTACATCCTTTTTCATACTTTCCTAAAAGAAATTACTCTTCATATCCTGATACATCTTAGTTCCTCAAGAATGAATAGTAAACTTTGATCGATGATATTCCCTAAGAACTTCCTTCCTTAGGTGACCAACATCTGGATCTCATAATCGTCCCTTCTTCCTCAACCATCCCTTTTGGTCAAGACTAAAATCTTTCAAATCATCAATCTTAGTTCCACTTTCCAATCATCGCATAGATTCTACTAGTAATGGATTATCTCACTACTTAGATGCAATCCTTTCGATCAGTACTGGTTGAACTTCTAAACATGACAATATGGAGGTACCCTGACTAGAACTAGTAGTCGATCATAACTTCACACTAAAAGTAGTCAACGCATCCTAATCTTTCCATTCTACCATCATAGCCAACACCACATTTTGATGTTTCCTGCTAAGTGCATTAACAACTTTATTTCTTTTCGTTGGCATATACTCAATACCGAAATCATAAGCTGCTAAAATCTCTAACCATCTCTGCTGTCTCATATCCAACTCCTTCTAAGAAAATAAATACCACAAGGACTTATGATCCGTATACAACTTTAGTCTTTCTCCTAAAAGTTAGTGTCTTCACACCTTCAAAGCAAAGATCACCATTTCCAATTCTAAATCATGGGTCAGATACTTATTTCATATGGTCTATGTTGTTGAGAAACGTAGGCAATTACTTTACCTCTTTGCATTAATGCAGCTCCCAGTCCTATCCTACATGAATCTGTATGCACCATCAAATCCCAATTACCATCTGACACAACTAACATGGGCACACTGATCAATAAATGTTTAGCTTCTGCAATACTTCCTCATATTTACTAGACCAAATAAACTTGACGTCTTTTCTGGTTAGTTTATTCAAAGGTGCTGCTATCTAAGAGAAACCTTGATCAATCTTCGGTAATTTCCAACTAATCTAAGAAAACTCTTTATCTAGATTATCATCTTGGGTCTCTTCTAATTGTTTACAGCTTCAATCTTAGCTGGATCCACAAAAAACCCTTCTTATGAAACTATATGACTAAGAAACTTCACTTCTCTCTTCCAAAAATGACAATTCAAAAACTTTTCTTTTAGTTGATGCTGCCTCAATGTTTTAAACACTGTTCTAAGATGAATCTCATATTCTCTCTCATTCATATAATATGTCAAAATGTCATCAATGAACACCAACACAAACCTATCCAAGTGCTCTCAAAAAATTTCATTCATCAAGCCCACGAAGAATGCAGGCGTATTAGTCAACCCAAATGGCATTACTAACCACTCATAGGAATCATACCTCATTCATAACACCATCAAAGGAATACTGTCCTCCACCACCCTCTATTGGTTGAACCCTATCGTCAAATCCAACTGGGCATATACTTGGCTCCACTCAACTGATCAAATAAATCATCAATTCTTGGTAAAGGATACCAATTCTTTATTGTTTTCTCGTTCAACTTATGGTAATCGATAGACAATCTAAACGACCCATCCGGTTTCTTCACAAACACTACGACGCTCCCTAAGGAGAACTGCTTGGTCTAATTAAAATCTTTCCTTTTAAGTCCATCAAGTGCACCTTTAACTCTTTCACCTTAGTATGTGTCATTCTGCTAGGCGGTCTAAAGCACTGTGTAATTTTAATGTTTGAATATTTAAATGATTAATTTAAATATTTAATTATCAAGTGATGAAATGCCTCTTATACTCGATTTTGACGAACATGCAAATTAGGAATCAATAACCCATAGTTGAGTTCACTTTCTTGACCCAAGTAAAATGAGTATAAACTTGACTATGTTAGGAGTCGATGAATTTTGAGGATAAATAGTGCCAAATGAAGAGAATTGAGCTAAGCCCACTAACTTGCCTCTAACCTAACTTATATTTGCTAAGCTCTTCATCTAATTTTCATTCCATGTTCATTTCTTTTTCCATTCTCCTAATCATGTTCCTAATCTCACCTTTAGCCTAAACCCTAGATCCACTAATTCTTGCCAGAATAAAATTCCTAAATTCAAAATAAAATCACTACCATTCCTCCTTACCTACTTCTAACAAAACTCGAGAAGGAATTGATTTGGATTGGAGTTTTGTTGTTCATTTCAAAATTTAAAGAAAGCTTAGAAGTAGATTTTGGTGATTAGGGCTGGGCTTTGATTTAATTTAGGCAAGTGGGATGATTCTCTTGTTAAATTTGTGTATTTTACTTTCTTAATTTGTTTATATATAATTATAAAGTATTATAGAATGATTTGGAGATTTCTATGCTAGAGTTTAGACTTGTATTCATGTTTTAAACACGTTCCCTTAGCTAATTAATTGTTTAAGACCCTAATACTAAGTTTTGAAAATAGTTAGTATGCCTTAGATTTAATTTAGGCTAATTGGATGATTGTTTTTTATGTAATCGTGACTTAGGATTAATTATGTCGTGTAATGATGTGTACGTCATTAGAAATAATTAATCAATCCATTTGAATTGATTTGAAAAAAATTAGTAAGCTAATTAAGAGGTTTATGAGTTCTACACCCCACGTTAAAGTGATTAGAGACCTATTATGTAACGACTCATAATTTTCGATAATTAAAAATAGTTAATTTAATAAAGTTTTGTGATTAATAATAAAAATAAAACTGGAATGAAATGTAATAGTATTAATTTAAGGAAATTGATAGCTGCTTTAAATGTATTCCAAATAATTGAAATGATTAAAAAGTTATAATTGGTTATAGATTGTAAATTAATTGTAATAATGTGTGTATTAATTGATAATTGGATTAAAAGAGTAATTGATAATTTAAATGTTGTATTAATGAAATAATATGTAATAAATTGTAACCGGATAGAATTAGTATTGTGTAAGTTGTTTTAACATTTGTTTACAAATAATAAACTTATAAATGTGATTAAAAGTTAATGGTCACAATTATTATATGTTACCTATTTATTTAGTCTGTTAAATTAAATTAGAAATAAATTGCAACTAAATGTAATTAAATATTACGTTAATGGAAATTAAGATGAAATTGGAGAATATTAATGTAATAAGATATAAAATAATGTTAACTATGCTCATATAGTAATGATTGATTAAATAAAAAGATTAAATCAAATTAAATCAATTCATTGAGATTAAATTATAATTCATTGGATTTAATTATAATTGAAATTGAACACTGTAATTAGTGTAATAGTTAACACTGAATTGATATGTAAATTTGTCTTTAAAGTTTGTAAATGTCCAAGTAATCAAAAAATGAAAAAAATTGTTAGTTATTAATTTTGAAATTAAAAAGTGATTTAATCAATTTAATAATAATTTATTTAATTATCATGGAAATATCCATTTTGGCCACCGTCTTGGATTTGGACGAAACCAGTTTCATCGGATCCATAATGGAGAATTATTGTGGGACTTCAAGTTTCGTAGCTATCAGATTTGTCGTTTGATCGTGCGAGCTCGAAACGCGTAGAAATCAATTAATAGAATTTAAATGAATATAAGCTGATTTTGAAAGGTAACTTCTATATACTTCTGAATTTATATTTTAAATTTGTTCCATTGCATTTAAAAATATCAAAAACATACATTTCGATATATTGGATAACCCACTTTCGTTTCGGGGACAGAACGAGCTTTTTTGCGTTGCGTTATCGTTTCGATCCGTCCATTCAATTCTTATCCATTCTACCTATATATATATAGCTTTGTTTCTCAAACCCTAGCAATTTTTCCCAGTTGGCTGTATGTATTTGTCTATTCAACCAACAGCTTCTTCTTCTGCAAATGGCTGCAAAAATCAAAACCCTAATTTCAAAATCAAAATCAATTTCAAATTCAATTCCAAAAAAAATTAAACTCCTCCAAACCCTAACATATTATATATTGTTGGAAAGCTCTCGATGAGCACAATCCACTACTACCATTTGTTTTTTGATTCGAGTCAAATTTTTCCAGAATTCCCGAATGAACCTCGGCCGTCCATTTTAGGGTTTTGACGATCCAATGGTGGATCTTCATCCGAACGACGATCGGGAGGGGGCAATGGGAAGGGGTGTCGAGCAAGTCGATGTGGCGCCATTTATTCATCCCCAGTGCCACGAATTCACCATGATGGGGAATCGAATCTCAGCAGTGGAGGAATGCTTAGGGGGAACCGGAGGTGGCCGTAGGTGGACGAAAGGGGCGGCCGGAGGCATTGAGCTCGGTGACATGCTCCAATCTAGACGCGAGGCTTGTAGGAGGTGGTGACAGTGATTGTAGAAGGCGGCTGTATAGGGTTCGGATGCGTTCAAGATGAATGATGGTGAGGATGTGTATTTTGATTTATTATTTATTTTCTAATTTAAACCGTCCAACTTCTAACTAGCATATCTTTTTCATACGAGCTCTAACTTAGACGCAAATACTTCTGTTGAGATCGTATCGAAATTTCAGACAAAATGAAACTGGTTAGCATGAATTCTAAGACTGTTAGATTTTGGGCCTTTACTTGGATTTAAAATGATTTAAAATCAAAGATGAGTATTTTAACCCACTCACAATTACTAAATTCTCTTATGTAAATTAAATTAAATTTATGATATGATTAGAAATTGATTAGTTGATGTTTGGTATATTTAAATTGTTATTCTAGTTAAATATGACCTTTATTGCATTTAATCATCGTTAATTTAATATTGAATTTAATAGTCGATTTAATCCCTGTTAATGGTAATCAGTTATTTATTGATGTTTATTGATTGATTTAGATAACGATTGTGATGGATGTTTGATTGTTGATACTGGATGAATATATGTTATATTTTATATTATTATAACACTATAAGTTCCCTATGGGTTGGAATGATACATACCCGAACGATCATAGAATAGGGAAAAATCGTTATGGGTTGAAGTGATAAACCCAAGCGATTTTCATTGAAATAAGTTTGGGATTGCAGGTTGAAATAATATATTCCCATTAAATTTAAATTATTTGCGGAATGAAATGATAATATCCATACCACTTGATCATAGGGTAGAAAATTATGTACGAACCACCAGATTGGTTAAATTAAATGATTTTTCCTTAAAACTTTGAATCCAGTTAAACGATATTTTGAAAGAGAATTTGATTGATATAAATTGAATTGTTTTAAGTAATTATTCAAGGGATTTAAATTGAAAATTTAAAGTTGAATTTGAAGTATAAACGACATTCATCGAAAGCGAGTTATTGAAATGTTGGAAACTGTGACTTTGAAAATCTATTGAAATTGGAATAGCTAAATTTGATATTTCAAGATTTGAAATCGAGTTTTGATTTGAAATTTGAATATGGTCCAAATTTGTTGAAATGGAAGAAATAGTTAAATTTGACTTTAATTTCAAATTTATTATGTTAATATAAACTGTTAAAAATGTTATTTTAAATTCTAATCAGTAAGTTTTTCAAACTATTAAACTAAGTTAATCTAATTTAAAATATTTTAAACCATTTAATCAATTTAAACTATTTTAATTTATTTTAATCAATTTTAATCTATTTACTCCAATTTAATATATTTTATCCTATTTTAAACTAATTAAACCATTTTAATCTATTTTAAATCTATTTAATCTATTTTAAATCTATTTAATTTATTTTAAATTTACTTAATCTATTTTAATTCTTCTAGAGCTATTTTAAATATATTTAAACTATTTTAATCCACCTTTCAAATTATTTTAAAACTATTTCAAACCATTAAATTATATTTTCAAACTATACTAAACTATTTAGACTAGTTATAACTATCTATACTATTTTCTAAATTCTAAATTGTAAAGTGGAAGTGGTTATATCTAAATCCTTGATATAAAAGAAAATATGATTAAATGATGTAATAACCTAAGTTGGGATTTAAAAAATATATTTTGAGTAAATATGATGATTTTGAAATGGGGATTTAACCTATTTTGAAATTATGATTTCGAAAGTGATATGGTTTGAACTGAATATGAAATGGTTTCAAAAATGTAAGAGAACCATCTAGTGTGTAATAAGCGCTTGGTTGTTAAAGAGACCGGGATCAGATATTGTCATACTCTCTGCCAACACCAAAAACCACTTTAACAACTATGCACGCGGTAGAGATTCCAGAAATGAAGTAGCATGGTTTGACGAACGATTATGTATGCGGTATTTACGTGACCCTGACTCCTGTGAATCAACTTAGATGAGACTAAAGCAGGAGCTATACCTAGGCCAAGTGAGGTTATTCCTCCGATCGAACATGCTTCTTTGATACCATATTATGACTTTGTGATGATTTGGTGGCAACTCCTTAATTTTGATTATGGGAGTGTGTTCCGAGGTGGGCAATAGTAGCTGCTATGCGTTACCACCTGCCTGGTTCTGCAAAACGGTAGAGTCCTACCTTTGCATTGCCTCGAGTTCCGTATTCACATGCCCTATCGCGCCTTCTACGAGTTTGGTTTGTATTATACCTATGGAGTGCCCTCTGATAGCCCTCTGGTTTACGAAAGAATCATGGTACTATATAGATTATGGGAATATATAAAAGTGTGTTAAGGGGGATATGGATAACGCCTTAACACTATTTTAATACTTTACTATAGACGCCATCATAATAGCGTATTGTACTATGTATGTAGATTGTTTAACAGATCCTTAAGAGATGGAAATCCCAAACATTCTTTTAAGTTATTGCACTCATGGGACATTCGATAGGAGATGTCAAAACCCATAAACATCTCCAATGCCATTGCACTCATATTTATTTACTGTTGATTTAAATTACATACGATCTTTTAGTTCTTACTCGAGTGTTTTGCCTTTTCCATTCGCTCGGGTCAGTCTTAGCTTTTTAGTTTATCGAAGACTGTTATCTGGAGGACGAGGACGAAAATTTTGTAGTATTATTATTTATTATATTTATTCCACTACATCATGTTGTTCCACTACATTTATTTATTCTTGTTGTATGTAACTTTGATCTGTATTGTAAAAGTATAATCATTGTTATTTGTAAACAGCTTCATGAACTGTTTATTTGATTATTATATTTTTGTCATTCCGCTGTGAGATTCTTTATTTTTTTCTTTCTTTCTCTGTTTCTTCTTATTTACCCCATAACAATCCTCCGTTTTGAATGGTTTGGGTTTGACTTATGTGGCTTATCATCGATTAAACCATCCAAAAAGATGGGTCATTACTTATGATCCTTAATTAGTGTTTATAAAATGGTTTCATGATTTTGTAAATAAAGTATATATTTTATAAAATGGATATGAGATTTTATTAAATAGTAAAAAGGTGATTACTTGATTTTTAATGAAGTAATTAAGTATTTTAAAGGCTATAAAGTGACTATAAGCTGGTATGATTTTTTATAAAATGGTTTATGATTTTATAAAATAATATAATGAAATGTTTCACACTTACTACAAAGATTGCTAAAATAAGTAATATTTAGGTGAGTAATAGTTGAATTGCCTATTTGAGTATATGTGTGTGTATGTGCATGAGCGGGTATACGCATACGTGTATTTGAAATAAGGTAACAATCAAAACAACTCTAGTCTTACAGCTAGAATTGTTATAGGAGTTGTGTCAGTATAGAGACATAAACATCCGTGTCTTGAAATATATGCGCATATGGGAATGAACATATGTGCATATAGGTATGTTATGAGCGGTCTCATATAACTGTACAACCATATGGTGCACTAAGTAGCATGGGAGAGTGCCGGGTCGAGTAATCACCCCGGTGAAGATCAAATGTATTTGTGTTGTGTTGTGTGTGGTTAAGTATATATGTGTGCTTAGGCATGGAAAAATGCACGTATATGTTACGCACAAAGTGCGTAGGTCGGGTTTGTTGTTTTGGCGTATTAGAGGAAGCCGGGTCGCTATAATTACCCATTGAACTCTACTCGTGCAAAGAGTGGATTTTAATATCGAAACCATTTTTCGTATATTAAAGAAGCCATTTCCAAAACATCAACAAATGAATTCCAATAGATGTTTAGTGGGATTGAGGCAGGCTCTAGTAGCAAGGTGACTCATCGGGCGAAGCGTCGGAGGAACAAACGCGTGAAATTGCGATAATTTGGTAGGATTTGCAACTGCATAGTATCACTACTTATAACCTATCAGCTAAGTCAACTGAATAGGTCCATCCGGCCGACTGGTCAAGAGGAAACACGTAAACTCTGCCCTGCTTCAATCGAATGAATGGAACCCCAACCGATTAACTTACTGTATATTATGCAAACTTTCGCATGCGAAGTCGGATTGAGGTGAGGTTTGGACCATTGTTCATCATTTTTTGAGGGCTACAACCTATAAAATTTTGGTAAGTTTTGGAGTACTTTTATTTTGAGGTGCAAGTAGGACCCACTCCAGCACGTATTCCAAAACCATAAATTTGGTGGTAGACCGAGAGGGTATACTTGATGAGTATTATGACATTGAGGTCAATCATTCCATTTGGAAGGTGATTTGGGCTAGTATGGGTTTTGATAGAGCTGTCTGCTAGGTTTTTAAGCCATGGCGACTGGAGCCGTGCATGGCGATTCCATATATTACATACGGAGTGAGTCCATACTCTAAGATTTCGACCTTAAAGTATCATACAATTTATTTGGTGTTTACTTGTAGTCACACAGCAACGGTACGAATTTATGTGACATACCCAGGGTACAGACTTATGTGACTTACCCAAGTATCGACCTTGTTGTGGAGTACCTAGAGCGTTTTTGATGGCCATGACATATTTGACATAGTCTTTTAAGATCGTGAATTGTTTTATCTTGTTGTGATTACTTAGACATTTTAGTGTCCAACATTTGAAATCTTATGAATGTTTGATCTTAGCAATAGTGGCCATATGCGTTGTGGCATAATTATTCGGTCTTAACAGTAGCGACCATACATGTTGTGGCGTACCTATTTAGTCTTAGTAGTAGTGACCATACGTGTTGTTGCATACCTGCTCGATCTTAGTAGTAGTGATCGTACGCATTGAGGTGTATTATCGATCATAGTAGTAATGATCGTTGTTTTGGAATCACGGTTTGATCACGGTATATTTGTACTATATTATTTATAGTTTTGGGCTATTGTAGTGCAATGGAACATATTGTGCTAACTTGTTATTATAGGAGAAGAGTCGGTTATGGTATAATCTTCTACTTTTGAGATGGATTTACTATACTAGTTTATAGGCAGTGCGGAGTACCCCTAAGCCACATTTGTGGGGAGGGCCGACTACGATTTAGTATTTCCTATTTATTTGTATATAGTTTTGATATATAGTATTTTAAGGTAGTTCCCCTCATACAAGACTTTATGTCTGACTTGCATTTTGTCTTTCTCCGTTTATGTCATGAAAACTCTCGGGCACTTGATTGAGCAGTTCGGCAGTCAGGTGCTTTTAGAGATACGCTGTCAAGGTGCGCAGCTGAAGCATTTTGGAGGCATGGCATCGATACTTAGAGATATATAAACTTGTTATTTCGTTTGTACATAATATACCTGACATTTATATACAAGACTATTGTATTAGGTATTTATTCAAAACTCTATGTTTATTTGGGATTTGACGTATTCTGATTATTCTTTACTGATATTTATTTGTTAGTTGCTTCCACCAGCGCAATCGCTTATATATTGTTATTTTATTATGTTCATGTATATTCAGTATATTATATGTGGTCATTCCATTATGAGATCTTATCAATGTCTTCGTTTAGTGTTTTGCACAAATTTTACCCCGATAATCTTTCGTATTCGAAAGTCGTGTGATGATGTAAGATGCATACTTTTGGGTATTACAAAGGGCGGGTTATTATGGTCGGTATTAGAGCTTAGGATCAACACTTGAACCAGGCGAACCAGTTTGAGTTAATCGATCTTGTAAGGACCTGCCTTTTCGAACATTGAAAGTTGGTCCCAAATACATCCACGGTATTCAAATGCCGAACATCAAATCGCTAGAAAGGAAGAAAGTTAGGTTAAAAAGAAAAAGAAAAAGGACAGGAGAAATAGAATCTCATAGCATGGTGCCAACATATAATATAACTAAGACAGTGAAAACTGTCACTCTAACATATAGGATACATCAAAGTTAAAAAACCTTTCCCGCTGGATAACTATAAATTCCAGACCTTACAATGGCTGATAGGTACTCAATAAAATATAGCATAAAATAAACACTATGAAATGATAGGCGAACATCTAGCTCTACCCACTGAGCTTCATTTCCCACCAACGGCAACCTGAAAAAGCACTTGGTCTGCCCCGAGCATTATAATAAAATAACGCCCAGATCAGTCAGGAAAACCAACATGAGAAAACTCAATTAATATGAGAAATATATAATAATTCTACCAGACTATGCCGCTAAATATGGAACGGGTTTTTACCTCACAAGAATAACATCGATATATAATGAAATGGGAATCAATCGGAACATCAATCCAAACAAGAAAGGATGTACATATACAAGATCAATGTAACGATCTGGATTTTCGACCCTGAAAAATCAACACTAATAGTTCACTGTATAGAATGCCGAGCAATCGAGTGCCGGAAACATCAGATTATTATGGTTTAAGAAGAAAAAGATTGAAGTTGAAACAGAAATGACAACAACACAGAATCTCACAATCGTAGCAGAACAAAATATAATATATAGTAACAGATTTTTACACAAAAATTGTAACTGTTAATATACATACAAATTATCATAGTACAACCATCAACATAGAAATCTGGACAGTTATATTAACTTGTCCTCAGAAGCGCTGAATATACTGCCTACAATACACGGCGAAATATAATCAAATATGCGCAATACGTCTTTGCAATCTAGCTCGTCTCCTGAGCTCCAAAGCATCCTAACCCAAATCTGTAATACTCGATCTGACCCGAGCATTACAATAAAGTAATACCCGGGTCAGTCTAGAAAACCAGCATGAGTAAACACCCTTAATTTGAATTACTTAAGTTATCAAAATCCTTCAAAAACAAAGGTATCTCGTAAGACCGCGTCACATATAAACACGACGGGTTTTCCATTACAATAACCAAAACATTTTTACAGAAAATTCAGTGATATTATAATAGTGTCTAAGTATAAAATAGCCAAATTTGTTACATTAATTAAATTCTAGCATACTAGGCTTTAAAATCAAAAGCGTAAAGGTTCGTGGTGGTTATTGGATCGAAGTGGTTTCGGATAGTGTAGATATCCAATCCTGGTCTCTTCGAACTCAAAATGGTAAGTTTTAAATGTCTAAGTTATTTAAATAACAATTTCACAATCAGGGTGTTAATATTTACATATGGAAATTCATCTCATATGTTTACTTTATCATGACATGTCAATCGAAATTTATTCGCTTGTGATTATTTCAACTTTCGAAATCGGTATAGTGATCAGTATGAGTCGATTATTTCAACGAAATGTGTCAGTGTTTCATTCTACTTTAATTTGTTTGGCTACTAGATGGCACAGACAATAGATAATTGAAAATAATATCTTAGAACAATATCAGCCAAACATAGATTATTAACTCAATCAACTATTTATAATTAATATTAAATCAATTTATAAATCAAAATTGAACTGTTTTTAATTAACCGAGCCGAATTATGTTTTGATTTCGATTACTTGTAAATGAAGAAATAAAATAAAATAATTTAGTTTAGTTAATTAACATTAACAGATCAATTAATAATTAATTAATTATCCTAAAATTAATTATATAAGAAGTTATTTATTTATTTACTATAATTTTTATAAAACGTTAAATTTTTAATTGCAGAAAACTCGAAGATATTAGTTCATATAAAAATATTTTGCGATAAGGTTTCGATGCAAAAATCCACGGATCGATTCGATTTAAAACAAATGTGAAAATAGTGTTATAAGTTTATAGTTATTAAATATAAAAACTAATTGCATTTTTTTTTCAAAACCCGGCCTATCGACAAAAACCCGGCCCGAAACATAAGACCCTTTCTTCCCTCTCTGCCAGTTTCTCTCTTCCCTTGTCTTTCATTTGCACAAAACAAGTGTTCACGTCACTGTGCAATTGTTCACCATCTCTGGCCACCGTCCCTGGTCCCCAACCATCCCCAAAAGCCACCCACAACTGCCGCTCCATGATGACCTACCTGAACCTCGGCAAATATCCCTCGTTCCAAATTCGAACCCAAACCCAAAACTTGAACATCACCGTGCCCCACCAAAATGCCTCGTTCCACACCACTCATCGCCATCTTCCACCAAACTTCGCCATAGTCTCCTCGCTCTTTCCCCCCAGGACTGCACCTTCCTCTTTACATCTCGTCACCACCATTGCATCAAACTCGAACACCCACAAAAGCTCTCACTAAACCCTACTTCGACCTCGACGCCATGCCCACCAAAAAAATGCAGCTCCATTTTTCTCCATGTATGCCTTTATATAGAGAGAAAGGAAGGGAAAACTTGAGGCAAAATGGTGGCCAAAAACTTGCGTGATCGGGACCTTCATTCATATATTTATTTTTTTATGTTTTCATTTGATTTTTTCTAATTTGAATGATAAGATTTTATAAGCTTGATGCAATTTATTGTATGCTTGATTTAATGTTTTGCCATGATGATGTTTTCCCTATGTATATATATACATGAGGATATATACATTCTTATATACATATTTTTTTACCATGTATATGTTTACATGCTTGCATATTTACATTTTTACATATTTATACACTTTACATATTCACTATTTAATATAAACATGTATACATTTACACATACTTATATATATTTTGTCATATCTACACATAATATATTTATTTTAAGATATACACAAATTTCTTATATATAGATGATTATATTTCCATATGCATTATCTTATATAACATATAACCATATATATATATATATATATATATATATATATATAGTCATAAATTTGAAATTTACCATCATGAAGCTTATACATGTGTATATATATATATATGTTTATTTGCATATACAATATTTTTTATAAACATATATACATACATAGATATTATTTTTGGTATATAAATATATAGATTATTTTATCATGAGTTTGAAATGGTGAAGTTTACAAACATATATATTAGTTAATTTTCGTTATTTAGAAATTTACATTTCAAAATTTTATATAGTTTAATCAATTTACAAATTCAGATATTTCAATACTGGAAAATTTATCCAGTTGACTTACAAAAATAAATATTCCAATATTTAAATTAGTTAATCCTTTTTCTCATATCAAATTTTGTTATTTAAAATTTTATATAAGTTCATATCAATAATTAATTTAATAAATTATTGAATTTTATTTTAACCATTTTAGTTCAAAAATTATCTTAAATCTAATAATTTAAAATAGTTAAAATTACGGGTCGTTACAATCTTCCTCACTCAAAACTTTTCGTCCTCGAAAAGGAACAAATTGAGAAATTTAACATACGATATATTTTACTAAAATTAACCGACTTATCAACATATGAATCATTAATACAACTATGTGCAACACGTAAATGTAGTGCAACTAATAAGGGTGATGTCAAACTACGTGCAACCAAACAACATAGCAATCCTAAGCAAGAATTAATCATAACTAACAACCATAGCATATAATCATTTTATTAGAATCCAAATGTAACATTCCCGAATTTTAGCCAAGTTTAATTTGACAATTGGTTTAATTTTGGAATTAAATTGTGAAATTATTTGTGAATTAACTGGAAAATTTCCAGAATAAATAAATATTTTAGATTATAAATAGAATTTTGGTTTGAAATTTAAGGGTAAGTATTTTATAAATAAAAATTGGATTTAAAAATAAATATATTGAAAATAAATTGGATTTAAAATTTTATTTTTAAGTTAATAAGAATTTGTTTCTAATTTTACTAAATATGCATTTTGATTTGAAAATGATTTTTGAATTTGATATAATAAATTTTTCTAAAGGCTAATTTAGAATGAAATTCTAATGTATTTATTCATGTGAAGTTAAATTTTTAAAACTATTTATCTCTAAAGGATTATATAAATGATTAATAAAGAAATGTACTTTTCTAAATAAGAAATATGATATAAAAGTTATATTTAAAATATTATTTGTAATGTTTAAAGTGTAGTAAAACTTTAAAAGTTGTTCAAAAGGTAAATTTTATAATTTACATATGTGTGATTATTTATTTAAAGTATAATTAGATTTTTTTTAAAATCAATTCCTTGAGAGTATAAATAATAGTTTGAGTATATATGTAACATTAAAAAAAATATGATTCACTAATTAATAATATAAAGGGGTTAAAACATAAAATATAAATTAATTTAAACAAAGGGGTTAACATAATTTTTATAATTTATAACACGTGTAAACAAAACAAAATACATATGTTAACATATGTATATATAAATGCATAAAGGGTTAAAAAAAAATTTATAAAATAATTTTAAAATTATGGATATAAACCCAAAATGTCACATATGGACATTTGCAAGAAGATTAAACTATGTATAGACAAGTGTTAGCCCAAGTTAAACAAGTGGCACTTATTTTATTTAAAATGAATTAAATTTTATTTTGAGAAATGAAAAAAAACTAAATTACATTCTTCTTTTCTCAAATCTGTAAAAAGGAAAGAAAACAAAATCAAAATCAGTACCAAAACAAAATCATCTCAGAATCTTCAAAACTGTGAAAAGAAAATCAAACACAGATCAAAAACAGCAACTAAGCAAATATCAAAGCATGGATCAAGCATGCAAACAGCAAGATCTAAATTATCAAGGCAAAGCATCAGGAAATTTAAACTGTAACCAAGTTTTGAAAACGGAAAAAAAAAACAGAATACAAATCAAAAAAAAAATTGAAGGAGAATCTAGAACCAAATTTTAGCTACAACCTAGAGTGCAATTCAACATCAGGTTGCAAATGCAAATTGTAAGCCTGGAAATAAGCCTGTAACCAAACACAAGATCAAGTTTCAAGTCAAACACAACTTCTAGATCCTCTGTTCATCAATATTGAGGTGGGCAGACTCACATAATTCTGCCTCTATATTTTGATATGTGTTTGACATTGATGTATGATGAAAAGGAAATTGCTTGATTAGTTGATAAATATGCCTGCATGTTTATATTTAGATATAGATATATATATGTGTATGACTGTATATATATATATACACACACGTATGTTTACAGAGATGTATTTCTCTGTTAAATATCTTTACAGGCTAAAAACCACTTAGAAATTAAATTCTTCTTCCCCTGATCTATTATAAGTTATGATATATAAACAATAAGTGTTTGAAATAACAAGACTTTTTATCTAAAATTAGTTTCAAGTAAGATTTTAAAGTAGATTTCACTGGAAGGGAAAAATTATAGTGAATTTTAAAGCACATCTAAATCTCGATTTGAATAAATTGTCGCTTTAGGATCATAATCTGATTTCTCTTTGAAAACTATGATTTTTAAAAACAAAATCTTGATTTTTAAGCTTTTAATTCAAGAGAAATCGCAAGTTGATCAATTTAGGTATTTTCGTCAATTGCTGGTAAACATCGATGAATGGAAGCTCGGGGTCAATGTCGAAGGTTGTTTGTGGTTTATTGATCATCAAAAAAATGGTCGTTTGATTTGTAAATTGATGAGGAGTTTGGGGGAAGCTAAACTAGTGTTTAAGCCCAGATTTTGCCAGCGTTGGAAAAATTGATCGCCGCATTGTCATTGTTGCTTCAGGTCGCACCGGACTAGGGGAAACAGGAAGATGGAACTCTGGCGAACTTTTGGGTGAAAGGGCGAGGTTGTAGATTGTCAGATGTAAGGGTGGTTGGCGTTTTAGTGGTTCAGTTTCGTTCCTGTAGGATTCTATCTTGCTCGATTTCGTTTTCGTCATTGATTCAAGGACCTGGGTGATCAGTTGGTTTGGGTAGGTTATCAGCGACTTATCGGTGGCCAGAGAGATGGTCGGAAGTCACTCCGATTGTCGTACACGTGCATGCGGGTGCATTCGTATCAGGTCTGGTTGTAGTGTTTGAGGAAGATGGGGATTCTTAGGTTAATCTCGAAGCATTCGAGTGATCGTCTCGGGGAGGATGTTATCATTTTTTTGCTCGGGGAAGTTTGTGGGTTTTCTCGAGGGTTTCGCTATGTTTGCTCGAAACAATTTTGTTTCCAGGATTTTAAACCTATTCAGATTTTTAAAGTATAAATGATTTTTAAAATTTAAAGCAAAGTTTAATTTTAAAATAAAGTTCTTGACTAGTTTTAAAAGATATCTGAAATGTTGAGTTTAGAGAGTGATGATAAACAAGTTTAAGTTTTGAAAAATAAAATATTTTCAAAGTTTTAAAGTTTGTTTTAATAATAGTTTTAATTTATATAAATATTTCATTAGATAAATTATGTAATAAATCTCTACATGTTTTTAAATAAAATAATTACTTAATATAAGTAATTAAGGGTGAATAATTAATAGTTTTAAGGATTGATAAATCAAATGATTAACTAAAGGTTGGCTAATTATGGAATAATTAATTAATGTGATTAAGAAATTAAGGTAAATTAATTAGTGATTTAAGTTTTGATTAATCAAGTAATTAAAGAATAATTGATTTAAAGGATAATTAATTACTTAAAAATATTTACATAATGAAAGTAATTAAGGATGAGTGTTAATTAAGGATTAATTAATTAATTACTTAATTATGGATAATTAATCAAAGAATTAATTAATAATTAAGGGTTATTTAATAAATAATTAAAGGGTAAATAATTAAATGGTTTGTAATTAATTAATATTAATTGACCAGGATTAGTAGTCTATTCATAAGTAATTAATCTAATTTAAATTATTCAGATAATTAATTGATCTAACTTATGGATGTTTGGATTCTATTGGATGCTGAATTGTTTGATATTGCTGAAATATGATGCTTTGTGATACAAAGTGTGTTGATTTGAGCTGTGATGAATGTAATTTATTTATCTGTGACAAATGTAATTTATTTATCTATGATGAATTTATATCTGTAAATCTGTGAATAGAAGGTAAGCGTTATAGATTATACCGCTTATCGATATTGATATGCTTGAATTTGTGATTATGGATGATGTTGCACTATTGTGTAAAATCCCTAGACTACACCATACACACACAAATATAGATTACACGAGGAAATTGGTTAAGCCACATATTTTTGAAATAGTTTTAAAAGTTGAATTATTTTGGAATCTAAACAGTTTTGGAAATGGATTGGGTTAAAAGTGAAAAGCTTTTTGAAAAGGTGTTTTCAAAGATAAAAGTTATTTTGAATAACTGGATAAAATTTTGAAATTTAAATAATTTGATTTAAATTTGAATTCAAAATTTGGAATTGAATTCTATGTTGGAAATTATGGTTTTAAAAAATTATATAACTTTATATGGGTTTTAAACCATCTTAAAAGTATTGTTTTGGAATTTGAATTTAGTCCAAGGGCTTTAACTTGTCGAATTTTTCCGAAACGAAAACTATTTGCTTTCAAATAATAAAAGCTTTCATATAAGAAAAGAATTTAAAATTTATGTTAAAAGGATTTCAAGTTAGAAATGAAAATGGTTTTCCAAGTTATGAATGAGTCTTTGGAAATGGGTTTGAAAGCTATGAATTAAATCTTTGATTTAAAGATTGGATGAGTTAACCCAATTCGAATGGGAATTGTTTTGAAATCTATGAATGAATCTTTGTGAAAAATGGGTGAACTTTGTGAAAAATGGGTGAACTTTGTGAAAAATGGGTGAACTTTGTGAAGTAAATCTTTTTGTCTAAAGTTTGAAAATGGTTATTTGTTTAAACCATTTGAAAAGAAAAAGTTTTGGGTTTTAAAGTTGCGACTTAACTGAAATCCCAACGTCCATATGTTTTAAATATTGAGCTCATTATTCGGTTTAGCCAGGAGATGACCTTGTGTCATATAACCCATTTCGAATAATGATACGATGTTATGGATAGCATTTGAAGACCGGTGGTGAAGACTGGGTATTTTCGAAAATGAAAGGATAACCCGTCGAATGACTCTGCACTGAGTAGGTTCAGAAAAGAGATCTCCATATGTGATGGGGAGTCCGATCGGGATTGTGAATACCCGGATTGCAAGTACTTCTTTGGAAGTGCCTTCGGTTCTGTTCGAACCCGAAACAGACTTGTATGGATGTGTGTTTGACATTACACTTTGAGATGTAAAATCGGTTTCTATAAAATACATTTCTGTTTGGTGACGGAGATTTATTCTCTTAGCTTAACACCCTTCTCTGAGACGTACGAGTTCAGAGGTTATGTAGTCGATGGTTACTAGTGATACATTCCCAATTTGGTAATGTGGCATACGAAGTGCTGCTGATCATTTGTTGATCAAAGCATTGCTTTGTGAAAAAGCATAGCTTTGTAGATGAGACTGCATCAGGACCTCACTCCCTGGAAATAGTCGAAAAAGGAAAGATGCGGCAAGGTTGCAGGGGTCGTGCCCCTAGGGTATGTCCATTCCTTCTGGAAAAGGGTAGTATAATGGTATGGAGCCTAGATACTTAACTCATGTGGACACTGTAAATCTATTACAGCGTGATGTTGCTTTGTGGTTGAGGATCCTCGGGTAAAGGTCGCAAACGACCGAGGATGGCATATCTTAGGTTTTATTCCCAGGAAGGGAGTAAAATGGCCTTGTGTTGGCAGAGAGCTGGGTAAGTTCTCGGGACGTCCCTCCAGAGGCGTACCCATGTGGCAATGGGAAATTCCTTGGCCTGACCATTTGTTGGAAATCCAATCAAACAATACGCGCCCTTTACGATTGCAATTTTATAACTTGCCACCTCAGGTGCTAGCTATAGCTGGCATAATATAATGGTACCTATGCTGGTTAATATTAATATTATACTTTCGAAATGTGTTTTTCCACTGTGCACTAATAATAATATCAAAATGGTTTTCGCGTATCAAGCGTTTTTGACTATCATAAGGAGAAATCTCCTCCAACTCTGCGTTTGCATGGTGTGTGCGGCGGGAGGCCTTATGGTAGTTTCATTTTACAAAAAGCATTGCGGATTTCAAAATTTAAAATCTTTTGTTTGTTTTAAAGATAAAATGTTTTTGTTTGCTCATACCAGTCCTATGAATGACCTAGAATTTATTGTTCCGTTCCTATACTCTGGGTGCCCACAATTTTCCACATGGGCAGTCTAGAGTTGGGTTTTTCAGATAATCAATAATAGGTGTAAATCCGATAGCTTTCGAAGTCTTTGGTTTGGTAGCATTTGGAAAACTTCTTCCATCTTTGGATCTTTGAAGATTTGGTTGGGCAATCTCGTTCGGGATCGCAAATTGCTACAAGTTCAACTTGATAATGGTGGATCGAGCTTTGGCTTTGGAGTTCTGGTTTGGAGTTGAAGTTTTGGACTCTATTGAAGACTTTGATCATGATGATATATGTTTCTGCTATAGTGTTGTGTTGTACATTCTTTGATGGTGTTGGATATGTTGTATCATGGTGTATATCACATTGTATCTATATTGTATATCAATGCAATTATCTTTTGTTTCCGCTGTGTTGTTTATCATCTAATGTTGTTGCAAGCTCAGGCGATACGGATTCGATGTCGTTTGTCGGGCATCGAGTTCGGGTCGTCAAAAGTGGTATCAAAGCTAAAGGTTGAGTAAGAACTTTAGCTACGGAGTGTGAAACATTAGATGGCTCATTAGATATAGGGTGAAGTATACCTTAGAATGAGTACAACCCGTGGAACCGAGAACCCAAATTTCTCAGTCTATTTTATTTAACTGTTGTTATTCCCTAAGATATCTCGTTCGAATGACTAAATCGATTTTCTTACTATTTACAAATAGTAAGAATGAGTGGAAGAAGAGGACGAGGTAGGGGACGGGGAAGTACCACTTCAACTGGTGAGGTACCTGCAACAACAGATATTCCCACTCAACCTCAGCCAAATCTGGCTGATCTATATCGAAGCTTTTCTAGACTTGGTGGAAAGTCATTCACAGGCGAGGAAACCATTATCGATGTACAAGCCTGGATCTGATCGTGCGAAAGGATTTTCAAAGGACTAAGATTGGAAGATAATCAGATGCGATTGATAGCTTCCTGACAACTCCAGGAAGAGGCTTTAGCTTAGTGGGAGACAGTTACTGTGGATGAGCCGGCGGATGAGTTTACTTGGAGTCGTTTCAAGAAAGTGTTTGAACAACGATATATGCCGTCTGCTGGTATCTCCAGAATGTACCAGGAGTTCACGGATTTGAAGCATGGAAGTTTATCGTTTGAGGAATATTTGAACAAATTCAACGAATTATCTCGGTTTGGTCCGGAGTTGGTGAATACACCTTTGAAAAAGAATGAAAAGTTTATTCGGGGAATGAACAAGAAGTTTCAAGAGAGGATGACTGCTCACGTAAAGGAATCTTTTTCTGAATTGATCGATATGAGTTATAGATACGATACTCTGGATAAGCATGAAGTTTCAGAGGAGAATGGGAATACAAGCAATCTAAATTGAAGGAAATGGAAGTTCGGCGGAAAGAAACGGTGGAGAGGCAAAGGAAAGAAGAATACTCAGGATAACAAAGTGAAAGATGTTACTTGTCTCAATTGCTTAGAGAAAGGCCATTACTCGAACAAATGTAAGAACCCCTGGAAGCAAGGAATGAGAGAGCCATTTATGAAGCCAGAACAAGAATCTATGGAATGCTATTACTACCACAAGCCTGGACATAGAATCAAGGATTGCCCAGCACGACAGCAAGCTCTAGTAGCGAAGTGGTATACAATCAAAGATAATCCTTCAATCTCAAAGGCTGATAAAGGAATAGGAATTTTAAAGGGCAACCTTCTCGTTTATGATTAAATTTTTCGAGCTTGTTCGACACGAGAGCTACACATAGTTTATTTCTCAACAAATCGTAGATAAGTTAAATCTTGAATCTGAGATCGTAATCAAATCTAATTTTGTCTGTGTTATTTGGTTTCGAAAAATTCTACAAATAATTAGTTATTCCTTCGAACTAACCAATACCCTTGTATATTTCGTAGATCCGAATAACCCGAGTATCTTGTGAGATATGGAATGAGTTTGTTCTCGTATCTATTGTTGATATTCTGATTTGGTAACCCAAATGTAGAATAGATATCCAATTTGATCTGAAAAGATATTTATCTATCTTTTATCTGTCCTGGTTGTCTCTCTGGCAAATTTTGGGGAAGAAATTTTCTTAAAGGAGGGAATATGTAACATTCTCGAATTTTAGCTATAACGACCCATGAATTTTAATAATTAAGTTGGTTATTTTAATTTAAATTTAGTAATTAAATTTAGATGAAAAAGAAAAAAGAATAGGAAAAAAACACTTTATAAGTTAATATTAAAATGAACGCTGAAATAAAATATATTGAGTAGTAGTCGAATGAAAATATATATGAAAAGGTTAATGCAAGTTGATAAGTAACGATATTTGTGCAATACCTATTAACTGGGAAAAATTTGTAAAGTTATATTTGAGTGAAATTTTAAATTTGAAGTTAAGAAATAATGGACATCGTAAAGATGGCAATCAAATCAAATATTGGGAAATCAAATTTCATTTAATTTCGAACATCAATGATTTATGACTTAAATGGTAAGTAATTAGAATTGTATTCTATATTAATTGAAATTGAATGTAGATTTAATGTAATAACGATAAGGCTAACTAAATTAGCGAATTCCAAATTATGGAAACCAATTACAACAAATGTTAGAAAAGTAATTTTAAATGGTCATTGTTGAAATTATACATCACCTCAATGATTATTAAAAGGGTAACGGAGGTGAATGAAAATTAAATAGAAACAATGCAAATTTAAGGTTAATGATTTATGAACTTGCATAAAATTCCAATTATAGAAAATAATCTAAATGTATGTTTGGCTATAAATGTTCACAAGAAAATAAATGGATTAAGAATATAAACAGTAATTAGTGTACATACTTGGCAAATATAACTAAATAGTATGGAATAAAGCATGCATTAGTGAAATAACTACGAACCAATGAATGTATTTAAGTTGTAAAAGTCATAATTGATTGCATTTAATAAATTGGGTATTAAATTCAAAGGTTATGTAAATTGAGAGATAGTACGTAATAAATTGCAATGTGATTGAATCAAGGCTAGGTAAGTAATTTTAATAAATTGTAGTTGATATTTAAGTATGAATGTGAGTAAATTTGGCATTTAGTGATAATTGTTAAAATTTACATATTCATCTAAGTTGCTTAATTAGAGCTAAGTCAATGACAACATTTGTGTTAATAATAGCTTGTAAGTGGAAGTAAATGTTAAATGGTAACAATTATTTAGGTTAACCATTTATTTAGTGTATTAAAGTATAACTAGTAATCGATTGCAATAAATATTAATAAATTATGACGTTAAGGTTAATATGAAGTAATATTTGAAAATATTGTCAATTTCATTTACAATATGACAAATTGGGATTTCAATTTTTATTAATATATAAAACTGACAAAATTCAATATAAATTGAAATATAGCAATTAATATAAATAAAAGACTAAAATTGGATTCAAAGTGTAATTAAGGTTTTTTTTTAAGAAATTGAAATAAATACTATAATTGGTGAAATAATTTACATTTAGAATTTGAGATGGAAATTGGTTTAAAGAATTATAAATTTATAAGTAAATCAAGATGTTAAAATTTATGAATTACAGAATTTGAATTTTAATAGTGAGTTAATTTATTTAATTTATAATAGGTGGATTTATTGCAAATGAATGAAATCAAATATGTGATGTTTGCGCGAAAAGTGGGCAAACACCTCCAAGTCGTGAGATTTAATTGGTTTTATGTGATTCTTAATGATTTAGATGAGTTATGTAAATATGAAAAAAGCAGGGGCTGAAATGTAAAAGACACACAGATTTATAGTGGTTCGGCCAGAACGTGCCTACGTCCACTTTATATGTTATTATCTTCTTTGTTTCAGATTACAAGTACAATGCTTTGTGTACAAGTATATGAAAGTAGTTTGAAAGTTCCTTCCGTGCTTGAGCTCTCAAACTTGTCTGCCATTGTTGTACCCCTGCCCCTCTATTTATAGAGTGAGGTAGGGGGCAGGGGTCTTGGATGTATATAGCTGCTGGCGGGCTCGGGCTGAAGCAATCTGGCCTGGTAGCGTTCTGGTTCGGCGAGGCTTCATTCGGTGGCGAGGTATGGACCGGTGGTAGGTGTGGTCCGGTGGTGAGTGTGGACCGGTGGTAGGTGTGGACCGGTGGTAGGTGCGGTCCGGTAGTGAGTGTGGTTCGGTGTTAGATGGTGTGGGCTTTGGACCGGCAATGGCCTCGTCCGTTAGTAGTGGGGGGTGTTTGGATCGGTAGTATGATTGGTTCGGCCTTGATGGGAATGGATTTGGTTCGGCCTTGATGGAGATGGGTTTGGTCCGGTGGCCGAATGGGAATGCCGAATGAGCTTGTATATTGCGAATGCCGGATGAACTTCTATGCTTGCATTGAGCCTTGTGTTTGTCGAACGTAGTGGGGGTTGTGAGCCCGGGTGAAACTGTGATTCCTTGGTCTCGAGATCTTCTGGGTGAGAATTCACCCAACATTTGCCCCCCAAAGTGGGGCACGTGCTTGCATGTGTCGCGCTTTGTTTCCCTGCGGTAGGAAGGCTTGTTTTGTAATGCCATGGGCTGGATGTTCGTATTCTGTTGATGTCCTGCAAAGGAATTTACAGTTTTAGTGTGATTTCAAATAACGATCGCTCGGGATCGAAATTTTTGAGATAGAGCGAATCGTGCCGTTCGGGGCCAGAGGGTGTGCCCCGAGGGGGTTTAGCATTATCGATGCCAGGTTCACGTTAGAGTGGGTCCCTGGATCGTTTGTCAAGGTGGTTTATCGCCAGCTCAGAGCATGCCTAGGGATCGTTCGCGACCCCGTACATGTGTAAGTAGCTTAGCCATTTCATAATTATCAGAATCAAATATCCATTTAACCGATGAGCTTAAAAAGGATGTCAAAGTGCAAATTCTCATGACGATAGGGTTAATAGCCATTCAGAGCGTGCCTATGGACCGTTTGTGGTTGCGTTCACGTGTAAATGATTAACCCACGTTGGTGAGAGATTTACGACTCATTCATTGTTATCATAATTTTTATTTTATCAGTCGGTTCTAGAGTCCGGTACTTATCTGAATGCGGTGCCTTGCATGCCCCCTGCTTCTGGTTTCTGCTGGTAGAGACAGTTTCATTCGGCTTCGAGTAGGTAAATGTTTTCATTCGGTTGGAGGTTGGTCCGGTATGCCGAACCATCTGGTCCGGTGGTGTTCCTCCAGTCTATATATAGAGGCTACACCCCCTTAGGTTTTCTTCACCGAATCAACAAGTGCCGAACCAACACTATACCGAGCCAACACTCTTGCCGAATCAAACGAAAGCCGAACCATTTCGTGCCGAACCAACTTGCCTACCGAATCAGGTATACACTTATTGCCGAATGGACTTACTACCGAATGGGCCTAATTTGCCGAATACATACGAAGGTTTTCGTTTTACCGAATGGGCCTTAGGCCTTAGTGCCGAATGGATGTATACCGAATGAACTCTTAGTGCCGAATGACATGTATACCGAATGAACTCTTGTATTTGGACTTTGAGTGGAACTCTGGACTTATGCATTCTTTTTCGCTTACATCTCTGTACTCCTTGTTCTAACAACCTGTCTTTTCACTTTTGTGTATGCAGATAAATGTCTCGCAAGGCGGAAACACGATCAGACAGACGGAAATCCAAGGATAGAGGCGAGTCTTCCTCCGTGCCCCCAGCCCAACCAGGATCCGGGCAGCATCGACCTGTTCCGAGGTCGTTAGTGGACGGATATGGTCCACAGGAACTTCTGGTCTCCCCTCCCGATTGCTTTCCTAGCTCCCTAAAGGAGGAGCAACTTGATGTCATATCTCGTTCATTTGGGATAGACAGGGCTCTTATGCTGCTGCCGGGAGATGGAGTGATGCCGTATAATCCCCCCGAAGGTTACTTTGCTTACAGCAGGTACCATTGCATGTGTGGTGCTATCCCTCCTATCAATGCCTGGATAGTCAGCTTTACCACATATTTGAAAGTGGCTCCATTCCAGCTTCAGCTGAACTCTTATGCCATTCTGGTAAGCCTTTTCGTCATCTTCCAGAGGAGGTACGGGCGCCCTCCTTCTAACCGGGAAATTCGGTATTTGTATAACCTGAGAGGCTACAAGAAGGGGTCTTCGTATATTAGTCTGGAAGCGGCCGTGCCCTTCAAACCGGTCTTGGACTTATATTCAAAGTTCACCATGTTCAAGAAGGAATGGTTTTTTATCAAGGACGATTCTGTTTCTTTCCTCCTTTTCACTTCCGGCTGTAAGATGAATTTCATTTATATTTTCCATGTTCTAACTGTTGTGCTTCTTCTGACACGCTTCTGTTTCTTGCTAGCGATAGGTGGTATTGCAGTCGTGGAAGATGATTCTCTGACGCGGATGGCTGCTGAAATAAAGGCCATTCCGGCACGGGACAGGTTGGCTTCTTTCCTGATCAGGAACGCTACCCTCCTGGAATACAACTTGATCCTGCCGCACCAGTCCGTGGTTAAGCTGAGGGATACGGTTGAGGAGAAGGCCGCTAAAGCTAAGGGGGGGCCACGGTGAAGAGTGGCAAGAGGAAGCCCTTTGCACAACACCCAGTCGTGGGAGGTAAGAAGCTTAAGGAGTCTGATGGCCCCTCTCCTAGTACTCGCCCGATCATTCCGGAGGAGGAAGGTGTGGAAGAGGGCGATTGAGGCGATATGGAAGGAGAGTCGGAGGGCGGAGGAGATGGAGATGGTCAGGCTGGTAGTGGTGCTGGTGCCTTAACTTCTGGGCGAGACTCTGAGCTGGATGAGGCCCTCCGCCAGGCCTTCGGGGAATCGGAAGGGGAATCGGGAGCGGAGAAGGCGAAGGAGACTGGCAAGGTCGGGGCTGGTGCCGATCTATCCCCAGGGGTTCCTCAGCCAGGGTGACTTCGGCGGTGCAAGGTGAACTTTTGTCCTCTGTCGATTCCGTTTTCGATAAGGACTTAGAAATATTTTATGGTTCACTTCCGTCATGGAATGAGATTCAGGACTTATTGCTGTACCCCACTCCTCCGTAGGGTTTGTATAATAGACGTGCCTTCTCACTTTTCTTTCTTTTTACTTAACATGTTTCCTGAATTGTGGACCATTGTATGTTCGTAACACTTGTTCTTTATTCCAGGGGCAGGCCAGGTGGTTAAAACGTCAGACGTTCGACACCGCCTTGAATAGTTCAAGTTGATGAGAGCTTCTGCGAAGCCTCCCACTGGTCGTACTGGGGACGTGGTCAAATATAGTCCTCTTCTTGGGGTCATCGAAGAGAGCATTCAGAAAAAGAAGAGGAGTCGTTCTTTATTTGAGCCTTCCCCTGGTCCGCAGTTTCATGTTCAGCCTCCTCGTGATACCACGGAGGAGAGTACGGAGTTTATCCCCCCTCCACCTCCTTCTAAGAATCCCACTGTTATCCGCATAAGGCGCCCTGACGTGCCTCGTGACCCCTTTGCCGGTCATCCTGATTTAGATCCAAGCACTCAGGATATTTCATTCGATGAGGCCACGGGTGAGCACCTCCTTCCCCGCAACCCCATGGTACGAGTGTTAGACGAGGCTAAGTCCCTAGATCTTGATCTGCTTACCACTCGGGTAGTTACCATGGGAGACGAAGTCAAAGCTAATATCGATCGGGTGGCTGAAGAGACCAAGAAGTTAATGAAGTATCATGCCCAATTGGTCAAGGCCGGGGAGGAGATTGGGAGTGCTAATATTCGGTTGAGGCTGAAGGTTGCCGATCAGGCTGAACAGCTTGCCGGTCAAGCCGTTCAGATTTCTCAACACGAGGAAGCTTCCAGGCGGCTGAAAGAGACCATGGAAAAGGCTAGTAGGGCAGAATTACGGAAGATGGAGGCCGCCTGTAAGGAGCGGATCGACATGGCCATTGCGACAGTGGATGAGGTTCGGAATGCGGATCTCGAGCAGGTAGAGGAGTTGTCTGGAAGGCTTGAGGCCGCGGAGATGGCTCAAGTCAAGCTAAAGGAGGAGATGGAGGAGATGAGGAGGTCTCTCCAGGCTGACTGCTTGAGATACCGATCAGAGAGGGATGTCGCTGTCGCCAAGTTGCATGCTTCCGAGGCCCGGGTGAGGGAGTTCGAGGAGAATGAGGGGATGATGGACGAAATGCTGCAGAACATGTACTTCCGCACTTGGAAGGAGGGCAGCTTGTCTTGGATGGATGACTATCCCCGGGTCATGGCCAAGATATATCTTCGGGCTTTAGAGGAGGCCAGGGTCAATGCGGGTAAGGAAGGTGGAGTGGCTTTTAGCCTGGATGTGGTCACTGCTCAGTTCTCGAAAGAGGAGCAAGTGGCGGTGAAGGAGGGGATGCGGTTGCTTGCTGCAGAGGAAGCGGGTGTGCAACTGGAGGATGAGGATCAAGCGGCGGACGCTGGTGAGTTATTCTTCTCTTTTCCTTTTCTTTCTGGGTTTCCATAACTTGATCGTTTATCGTTTGTTTAATGAATTCCTCTTCTGAATTGGACAGGTGGAACTTCCGATCAACATGCCGGGGGTTCCGGCCCTGCGGCCAAGTAGGCTTGGGAAGTTGGTGATGGAGTGTGGACGCAGCTGGTTACTTGTCCGGATTCGGCCGCTTTTTATTTCTTTTTACTGTTGTTTACGTTAGTCCAAAATATTGATGTGACTGTAATAATATTATTTGCAGAGAATAACTTGGTGTAATTTTATAATACAAGCTGATTTTGTTATGTTTAAACGTTGCTGTCATTTTGATGTGCTGCGTGAGAAGTATAACTATGTATATGCCTGTGATTTTAGTTGTGTTTGACGTTAAGCCTTTGCTTGAAATATAATTTCACGTTTTGCAATGTTAGTGTGACATATGAATAAGCTATAGTTATGTATTTATGTACAAGAGAAGAGAGTACCGCCCTTCATGTTTTATTTGCAGGCGGTAGCTTTGAGCTTCTTGTGTAACTGATCATGGATATATTTGAGTACCTTGCCACCCAGTACGCAGGCTTAGATTCTCATGAGTGAATGCTCCCTATTTGATTTCCTGTACTTTAGAGTTTGTTATACAGGATAGGAGAAAAGTATTTAAATGAAATGGAAATATAGAAAAAGTAAAACTTCCAGTCACGGAAGGCCGTCGATGTGCTTAAGTTCGTGGCAAACGGGTTTTGTAGTCACTTTCCCTAGCTGTGGGTCTTGGAGACATTTGTCACCCATCTTACGCCTCCGCGGGGAGTTTTCTTTTTTACCACAGCCGCACTTAAGACACATCGAAGCCGAGATCACGCACGGTAACTACCCGAACCATTATGGTCCGTAATCGTGGGTATTATTCGATTTACCGTGGCCGGCTAGCGTGGGTGCCGTTGGCCGTGAACTACCCCTGGCTGGCCACACCTTATGTTGGGGCTTAAAGTAGGTTCACAGTTGCCGGCGAGCCGAACGCCGTAATGAGCTGCCATCGGCTATAGTCGGCCTTTATGATGACTTATAATCGGCTCATTACAGTTGGCTTTGAGGGCAGGCGCGAGCAATGAGTTAACCCGCAGCAGAGGGATGCTGGAGCAAAAGAGTCTCATTGGCGAGTGCATAGAATCGTAGCGTACCTATTAGGCCTTGTCCAGATGAGGCCGTGGTGCGTCTTGAGTGGAGATGCCATAAGATTTTGTTCAACAGAAAAGGATAAAGCTTAACAAGCAGCCAAGATATAAAAGAACAAGTTAAAAAGAGACAAGATTTTTTAAAGTGGTTCGGCATGAAAATGCCTACGTCCACTGATTCTCTTTGTTAATTCACTTCATATGGGCAGTACAAGTTAAGAAAAGTATCGACGGAGGTGTCGGATGTTCCATGCCCTCTGGAACACCTCTCCGTCCACTGTTGACAAAATATAAGCTCCGTTGTGGAGATCTTTATGAATTACATATGGTCCGTCCCAGATGGGGTCCAGTGCCCCGGGGCGCGGAAAGATTCGCCTGAGGACCAGATCTCCTTCTTGTAAGATGCGATGCTTGACTTTGGAGTTGTATAGTGCTGCCACTTTTTGTTTGTGAGCTGCTGCTTTGAGTGCTGCATCGTTTCTCCTTTCCTCAATCAGATCCAAAGACACGAGGAGGAGTTCTTCGTTTTCTTCTGGACTGTAGTGGATCCTACGGTGGGAAGGAACAATAGTCTCAACAGGGAGCATTGCCTCCGATCCGTATGCCAAAGAGAAAGGAGTATGTCCCGTTGATGTTCTGAAAGATGTGCGGTAGGCCCAAAGTGCCGTGGGAAGTTCGTCCACCCAAGCGCCTTTTGACTTTTCAAGTTTCTTCTTGATTAGGGTTTTGAGAATTTTGTTGACAGCTTCGACTTGTCCGTTTGCCTGAGGATAAGCTACTGATGAGAAGCTTTTATGAATTCCATGCTCTTGGCACCAGTCGGTGAATTCTTCGCTGTCAAATTGGAGTCCGTTGTCTGATACGATCTTGAGCGGTACTCCGTACCTGCACAGAATATTTCTGATCAAAAAGTTGATAACTTTTGCTGAAGATATTTTATTTAGGGGTTCCGCTTCCACCCATTTGGTGAAATAATCGACTGCCACTATAGCATATTTGGCTCCGCCCCTGCCCGTTGGCAGTTCGCCAATTAAATCAATTCCCCATACAGCAAAGGGCCAAGGGCTGGTCATTTGAGTAATCTCATTTGTGGGTAGTCGAGGAATCTTGGCAAATTTCTGACATCTGTCGCATCTCTTGACGAAGTCTAAGGCGTCTTTGTTTAGTGTGGGCCAGTAATATCCATATCGGAGTATCTTTTTCGCCAGAGTCTGCCCTCCAGTGTGATCCCCGCAACTTCCTTGATGGATGTTGAATAAGATTTCCTTGGCTTCCCTTCCAGCGACGCATCTGAATAAGGGGCTAGAGAAGCCACGCCGATAGAGGATGCCTTCTTGTATTGTGTAGTGGGGAGCTTTCCTCAAAATTCTCCTGACTTCATCACGTTTGTCTGGTAGTGTGCCGTCCTGCAAATATTTCCGGGTAGGAGTCATCCAAGTTGCTTCTTCAATTGCAGTTATCAGATTCACTTGTTCGAAACTTGGGGCTAGCTGCCTTGAGATGGCTGGTGCTCCGGAAATGGTGCTATTCTTCATACTGGCTTGCTTTGCTAGTTCATCGGCCTCTTGGTTATCTTCTCGAGGAATGTGTTTGATTAGATAATGGTCCAATTGGTCGAGCAGCAGTTTGGTTTTCTTTAGATATGGTGTGAGTCGTTCTCCTCGTGTCTGGAATTCTCCTAGTACTTGGTTTACGATAAGTTGAGAATCACTATGAAGACATAAAGAATTGACTCCAATTTCTAAGGCAAGCTCCAATCCCGCTATTACTGCCTTATACTCCGCATCGTTGTTAGTGGCCGCGAATTCCAACCTTAATGCATAGTACAACTTTCTTCCCCTGGGGGTGATTATCACAATACCTGCCCCCGAGCCTTGTTCGTTTGATGCTCCATCTACAAAGAGGTTCCACTTGATGTTTTTTGCTATTTCAAACTGATCCTTGCCTTCGTTGGTAGTGAATTCGGCAATGAAATCGGCCATGGCTTGCCCCTTGATAGCGGTGCGAGGATGGTAGGTGACGTCATACTGACTTAGTTCAATGCACCATTTGAGGAGTCGTCCAGAAGTGTCGGGACGATGGAGCACTTGCCTTAGTGGCTGATCGGTTAGAACTCTGATGGAGTGAGATTGGAAGTAGTGTCGCAGTTTTCGTGACGCGATCAATAAACAATATGCCAATTTCTCAAGTTTAGGATATCTGGCTTCTGCCCCTGTAAATCTCTTACTTATAAAGTACACCGGGCGTTGTGTGCGGTCTTCTTCTCTTACCAGGGCAGCGCTTAGAGCATGAGATGATACAGCGAGGTATAGGTATAACTCTTCGCCTTCGTTTGGAGTCGAGAGTACTGGTGGTTTCTGAAGGTGTTCGATCAGGTTAAGGAAGGCTTTTAAGCATTCATCGGTCCACTCGAACTTTCCTTTGTCTTTCTTGAGAGCTTCGAAGAAAGGGACGCACTTGTCAGTTGCTTTGGAAATGAATCTGCTTAGGGCGGCCACCTTTCCGTTTAGGCTCTGCATCTCTTTTCGAGTGGAAGGTATCCTTATTTCTTTTATATCCCGGATTTGTTCAGGGTTTGCTTCAATTCCTCTGGCATGGACGATGAATCCTAAGAATTTTCCCGATGACACTCCGAAGGAGCACTTTAGAGGATTCAACTTCATTCCATATTGACGAAGTACCTGAAACATCTCGCTCAGGTGGCTTACATGATCGTCGGCTCTTCTGGACTTTACCAACATGTCATCCACATATACTTCCATAGTTCGTCCTATTAAATCCGCGAACATCTTGTTGACGAGGCGCTGATAGGTAGCTCCGGCATTTTTGAGTCCAAAAGGCATGACTTTGTAACAATATAATCCCCGGTCAGTGATAAAGCTAGTGTGGTCATGATCGGGAGCGTGCATGGGAATCTGGTTGTATCCGGAGTATGCATCCATAAAAGATAAAAGTTCGTGCCCGGCAGTGCTGTCCACAAGCTGATCGATTCGGGGGAGCGGCAAGCAGTCTTCCGGGCAAGCGTCATTTAAGTTGGAGAAATCAATGCATGTTCGCCACTTCCCATTAGCTTTCTTTACTAGTACTGGGTTAGCGATCCATTCTGGGTAGATGGCTTCTCGTATGAAGTCATTAGCAAGTAGGTTCTTTACTTCCTCATCGAGGGCTGCTGATCATTCTGCTCCTATGCTTCTCTTTTTCTACTTTATCGGTACCTTGGTGGGATCGACGTTCAGCATGTGGCATGCTATGTCTGGGGAGATTCCTGTCATATCGGCATGTCTCCACGCAAATACATCTAAGTTGTGGCGGAGAAAGTCAATGAGTTGATCCTTCAATTCTGTTTTTAGCTGAGATCCTATTTTTAATAGTCTACTTGAATCATGTTTGTCTACAGATACGAATTCCATGGCCTCCGCAGGCTCAGTGGTAGCCTCCTCCTCCTTATCCCTGGGGTCTAGTTCATTGAAAGGATCGCTGGTGTACTGAAGAGGAGGGGCTTTCTTTAGTTGCTATGCTTCCAAGCTTTTCATGCAGAGAGTAGTCTCTGCATCTTTCCCTTTATTCTTTCTACGGTTATTGCGAAGTTCAGTTACATAGCAATCTCGAGCGGCGTCTTGATCTCCTTCAACTTCTCCTATTCCGTTATCCGTTGGGAATTTCATCTTTAGGCACCACGGGGCTAGGACAATTTGGAAGTCAGACAAGGCTGGTCTTCCCAAGAAGGCGTTGTAGGCCAAGTGGTTTTCTATTAGTACGAACGTTTGTTTTCGCACAACGGAGCGGGGATGACTTCCTATTTCGACGAAGAGGTCAAGTTGCCCGAGGGGTATTTTCGCATCTCCAGTGAAACCGTGCAGGGGTTTGTTGCAGGGAGACACATCCTTCATTGACAGCTTCATTTTGTCGAAAGCATGCTTGAATAGGATATTTACGGAGCTTCCTGTGTCTATTAGAATCCGGAAAACTTTAGCTGGACCGAACCAGGCAGAGATGACCATGGGATCCATATGCAGATACTGTCTTCCTTCTAAATCACGCCTACTGAATACGATGTCGTCACTCTCTTTCCGTTTCGGGTGGTGTTCTTCCATAATGAAGTTAACATAGCCTTCAGCATTTCTAAGTGACTTGCCGTATCTTTCCATCTCCGCCCAGCTTCTATCAGCGATGTGTGGTCCTCCCGAGATGGTATGGACCACTATCTTCTCTTGGCTAGAGCCACTGGTGTTGCGATTCCCTCCGCCTACTTCTGGGACGGGTCGCTTTGGGTTCTCATTGGCAGGAGTTGGAGTCCTGTCCCGACCTTTCACATAGCGTTCCAGCCTTCTTCTTCTGATGTGTTCTTCGATCAAGTCCCGGAGATGGTGGCATTCATTGGTGTCATGTCCGTGGGATTCGTGGATGCGGCAGAACTTTCCAGACTTGAGTGCGTTATCAGATTCTTTCTTGTGCGGGGGGCGCTTGTATCCGAGTTCGCCCTGAGTGGCTAGAAAGATGTTTTCGATTGTTTCATTCAAAGGAGTGTAGGAGTCAAATCTCGGTCCTGGTCGAGATTGGCGTTTTTCAACCTTCCTGCCCCCAGCATTGTCTCTAGATTCATTTCTTCGAGTGTCCTTGGCTGCAGCGGGAACCTTGTCCGAAGTTGTCTTACCTTGTTGCCCTGACTGCCTCTCAGTGGCGGCGTCTTCAAGTCTCATATACTTTCCAGCTTCATGGAAGAAATCAGGTAAAGTAGCTGGTTTTTCCTTAGTTAGTCTTCTAGAGAACTTGGTATCTGGGTGTACGCCACTACAGAGGGCCATTAGGGTGAGCTTCTCATCGGCATCTTGGACTACGGCCGCTGCGGCGTTGAACCGGGTTAGATATTGTTGCAGTGTCTCTCCGGATTTCTGTTTGACATTGGATAGAGAATAAGCATCCTTGGGTTATTCTACATGGATGCGGAACTGGCTAATGAACCTTTCTTTCAACATCTCCCATGAGCCGATAGATCCTTGGGGTAGATGGCAGAACCAGGAGGTAGCTAGATCTGCTAGGAATAGCGGAAAGCATTTACACAGCACCCCTTCTGTTGCTCCGCTCATGAGCATATGCTGGGTGTATCTTTGTAAGTGTACGATGGGGTCGGAAGTTCCCTTGTAAGGTTCCATGGTTGGCATTTTCCATTCCCGGGGGGTGATGGCAGTTTCGATATTGCGGGTGAAGGGGCTGGTGACCCTAGCGCCTATTCCTCGGTCCCTTTGCTCCGTTTGGACGCATTCTCTGAATAGTCGTGCCATTCTTTCATCAGAATTTGGAGCGGATAGAAATGAACTTGGTTCTTCCCTGCGGGATCGATCTCGTCCAGATGACCTGTAGGGATGGTATAGTCTATCACTTCTGACGTTATCCAATGGTTGCCTCTGGCTGCTCGGATGCATGCTAGGACCAGCTACAGTTGCCCCTGCCTTGATCTTCTCCTGCGGGGTTCTTTTTCGAGCATTTCCATGGGGTCAACTTCGTGCTGGGTTCTAGCTCGGCTCCGTTCAGTGGGGTTTCTATGATTAGGTGGCATGACTGGCTCAGCTACATCTGACCCTCGCCTGGCGCCTCCCCCACTGGGTTCGGTTCCAAGCGCTTCATCGAGTCGGAGTTCGGGCTGAGTCCGGGCGCGGCCCCTATCATTGTTGTTCCTGTTGATGGCTTCCTCGAAGAGGGAAGACCTTCGCTGTCTCCGAGATCCTCCAGATTGAGATTCATCCCATGATTCAGTGTTGCGGTTGGATTCTTCGACATCTCTCAAGCGTGACATGAGTTGGTTCACCAAAGCTTCTTGTTGGGATGCGAAGCGGTTTGTTACTTCCACCACAACTCTGTCTAGGTCTGCTCTAGTGATTACTGCCGGTTGTTCCGCGGCAGGGGCTGTTGGAATTGCTTGATCTACATGTGGCACTGTTGCTGTAGTGGGATGGTTCTCTTGATCTGGATCCACTGGATTTGGAGCACTGCTAGTTGCAGCGTTCTTTCCCTTGTTGGCGTCTTTTCTTGGCCTGGAAGTCATGTTTCTTAGGCAATGAAGGGTGCTATTGGGAAAGAAGGTTGAATGAGGGAAGCTGAAGCTTCGAGTTCGAAGTTCTCAGTGAAAGCACCAAAAATGTTTGCGCGAAAAGTGGGCAAACACCTCCAAGTCGTGAGATTTAATTGGTTTTATGTGATTCTTAATGATTTAGATGAGTTATGTAAATATGAAAAAAGCAGGGGCTGAAATGTAAAAGACACACAGATTTATAGTGGTTTGGCCAGAACGTGCCTACGTCCACTTTATATGTTATTATCTTCTTTGTTTCAGATTACAAGTACAATGCTTTGTGTACAAGTATATGAAAGTAGTTTGAAAGTTCCTTCCGTGCTTGAGCTCTCAAACTTGTCTGCCATTGTTGTACCCCTGCCCCTCTATTTATAGAGTGAGGTAGGGGGCATGGGTCTTGGATGTATATAGCTGCTGGCGGGCCCGGGCTGAAGCAATCTGGCCTGGTAGCGTTCTGGTTCGGCGAGACTTCATTCGGTGGCGAGGTATGGACCGGTGGTAGGTGTGGTCCGGTGGTGAGTGTGGACCGGTGGTAGGTGTGGACCGGTGGTAGGTGCGGTCCGGTAGTGAGTGTGGTTCGGTGTTAGATGGTGTGGGCTTTGGACCGACAATGGCCTCGTCCGGTAGTAGTGGGGGGTGTTTGGATCGGTAGTATGATTGGTTCGGCCTTGATGGGAATGGATTTGGTTCGGCCCTGATGGAGATGGGTTTGGTCCGGTGGCCGAATGGGAATGCCGAATGAGCTTGTCTATTGCGAATGCCGGATGAACTTCTATGCTTGCATTGAGCCTTGTGTTTGTCGAACGTAGTGGGGGTTGTGAGCCCGGGTGAAACTGTGATTCCTTGGTCTCGAGATCTTCTGGGTGAGAATTCACCCAACATGTGATTATTACGTAAATTTAAAAGTTAAGTTGAAAACGGAAAATATTTATGTGATAATTTTAAATCCAATGGCAAACCCTTCTATTTGAAATTATGAGTGGACTAATTATGGGTAAATTCAATTTAATGGAAATTTTGGAAACTTATCTATAATTCTTGAATTTTATGAAATTGAAGATTTCTATTGATTAATCTTTAATAAATTGACTTTTAAAAAATGTAAAATCATTGTAAATGTTTGAAAATTATAAAGTGATAAAGATTACAAAGTTCAGAATTTTTAACGCGAAATTTGATTAAATTAATTTATTTTAAATTTATTTAATTAATATAAAAATAGCCATTTTGGTCACGGACTCGGATTTCAACGAAACTAGTTTCATCGGATCCGTAACAGTGAATTATTATAGGGTATCAAGTTTCATAGCGATCGGACTTGTCGTTTGATCGTACGAACACGAAACGCCTTGAAATCGATTTTATTGAAATCAATTTGAAAATTATTGATTTCAGCATAACTTCTTCATACGATAGAATTTGGACGTGAAACTTTTTCCATTGTGTTCGGAATATTTTAAAACACCTATTTCGATATATGGGTTTACCCAATTTCGTTCCGGGGTCAGAACGGGCTTTTTGGGCCAATTATTGTTCAGACGTTTGTTTATCGGATCCATCTACTCTATTTCTAACCTACCTATATAAACCCAGTTATAAACCCTAGTCTCCATCTATCCTTGTTTGTTTGTGCGTTCATTTCCTCAGCTCCTCCTCTTCCCAATGGCTGAAAACCTACCCTAGATCAAATTTCAAAATCAAATCCAAAGCCTAAAATTCAAAATCCTCAGAAAATTCTTAAAAAAATAAATGTTGATGCTCTCGACGAGTGAAATTCAGTGGCGTAATTCATTTTTCATTTCGTTGCGTCATTTGCTCTGAAATTAAAAGTTTATCCATGGTCATTCATCATCTCTGCGACAAAATTCGTCGGATCGAGAAACGGTTTTTGGGTTTTGACGAGGGAATGAAGGGGGGTGCATCCGTTTGGTTGATTTCGAGAGTTGATGGTCAGATCGATGCAATTAATTGGATTAGGGTTTCATGTTGACTGGCATCTGCATAAATTTTTGAGGCTCGTGCGATCAAATCAGGGATCGTGGACGGTCGGGGGTCCTTGTAGGGTGGAGGGGCGTTTGACGCGGCTAGCGGGGGGCGTGCGACACAACTTCTGGCGAGGGCGGCGCGTTAGTTCTACATACTATGGTCGTGATTTGTTTGTGCTCTGAAGAATCGGTTCGAACAGGGGGCGAATTGCATGAAGATGGGTACTGTACACGTGATTTTGGGTATATACGTAAGTGACGTGGCAAATCTATTTAGGATCGTATTGAAATTCCGGACTTGATGACACTGGTTTGGACGAATTCCGAGACGGTCAAAATTTTGGGTTTAAATCGGATTTAAATTCGATTTAAATTCAAAAGGTGAGTGTTTTAACCCACTCACAACTTCTAAGTTTTCTTATGTTTGTTAAATTGACTTAAGGTATGAATAGAAATTTATTTATGACTGTTTGGCATGTTTTATTCATCATCTCAGTTAAATCGCATTTATTTAATTTAACTGTTAATTAATTTTATTATTGCATATAAATTGACAGTTAAAAATTTATTTATTTGCATATAGACTGCTAGTTAAATAGTTATTAAATTTATTTTTGAACATAAACTGCTGGTTAACACCTGTTATTTATTACCTGTTATATTTTATATGCTCTATATTGATGTTTATTTAAATTGGATGATGATCGTAATAAATGGTTGATGATTGATATTTGGGTGAATGGATGCTATATTTTATATTGTATAAACTGCAAATTATTATGCATTTTCATTTCATTCGGGATTGCGGTTTTAAATGATATACAACTGCAATTTTTATTTTTAAATTGCGGATTGAAATGATAAATATCCGTATCACTTGACCATAGGATAGAAAATTTTATACAGGCACCGCAGTATATATATATATATATAAATTATTTTTGAAATGATTTCTATGGTTTGGATAGGATACGGTTTAAATAAATATTTATTTTTGATATTATATAAATATTATTTTATATATACCTATATGGTTAAATTATTGAATTTATGTTATGTATAAATTTGTTAAATAAAAACAAATAAGTTGAATATTGGAGTTTGAATATTTATATTTTATGGTTAAATACGTGTTAAGATATTGTGTGTGTGTATATATATATATATATATAGTTAATGGTTTAAATCAATTAAGATTAGAAGGTGAATTAGAATTTAATTGGAATTGAGTGTATTTAAGAATTTAACTCCATAAGTTGATGTAGAACTTATAGCTTGAAATTTTAAAGTATGATATGTATAACTGAAATTTTATTCAAGATGAATTAAATGAATATTTCTATTATAAATGAGTTAAACGAAATATTTAGTTATAGGTAACTTGAGTTTTATTTAAATGATTATAGATTTAGTATGCGATATTTCAAAACTAAATAATAGGACATTTAATTGTTGAATAATAATTTCCTATCTTAAATTTTGGAAGTGTAATACTTAAAGTTTGAAATATATAAAATTTGAAGTGGTTTTGAAAACTGAAGCGAATATAAAATGTATGGATTTAGACTTGATTTAAAATGAATAAATTTGTAAAGCCGTGGAAATTATTTAATTTGTAAAGTAATATGAAATCAACTATTTTACATACCGTTGAATATCCAAACCATTTAAGTTTTAGAAGTTATGGTTTTAAAGTCGTGAATTTCGCAGTATTATGTTTTGAAAGTTATAATTCAAATGTTTGGGTTCCTGATATTATAAATTTTAAAGCAATATGATTTTGGAAAAGAAATATATTTGAAATAAAATGATATTATTGATTCGGGTTTTATAAAAATTAATGTCAAAATGAGTTGTTTTGGAAATGGAAATGATATCGTATTTATGGGTTTTAAAATGGATAATTATATTCTGGTTTTAAAGTATAAACTATTTTAAAGACCGCGGTGTTATAATAACGTTTGGTTGTTGAATTGACCGGGATCGGAAGTTGTCACACTCTCTGCCAACTCCGAAAACCACTTTAACAACCGTGTACGCGGTGGAGATTCCATAATGAAATAGGTTGGCGGCGGCGTTTCCTTGAGGTAATACATGGACCCAACTCCCGTGAGTTGGCAGAAGGTGGCTAAAACAGGAGCGATTCTCGGGCCAATGAGGTTATTCCTCTAATTGAACACACTCCTTTGATATTTTACTCTGACTTTTGGATTGATTCGGTGGCCACTTTTTATTTTGATTTCGGGGTGTTGTTCGAGGTGGGCGGTAGTAGCAGCTACGCGTTACCACCAGCCCGGATGCGTAATTGGTATATCTACCTTGGCATTGCCTAGTTGTGCCATGTCACCTACCCTATCGTGCCTTGTACGAGTTTGGATTTCTTCCGTAGCCCGTGTGGTATCCTCTGGTGGCTTCCCGATCAGGAGGGACTATGATACTGGATGGACTACTGGGACTATTATTGTGTTAAGGGGGAGATTGGGTAACTCCTTAACGCTATTTAAAAGTAAGTTTATTTTACAAATAGACACTATTATAATAGCGAAATATACTACATAGTAAATAGTTTAACGGATCCTTAGGAGATGTAAATCCCGAGCATCTCTTGAGTTACTGCACTTATATTTATTTCTGTTAATTTAACTTACATAATATCTTTTAGTTCTGACTCGAGTGTTTTGTCTTTTCAATTCGCTCGGGTCAGTCCAAGCGTTTCAGGATTTGAAGTTTTAGCTCTGGAGGACGAAGACGAAGATTTGTATTACTATCATCTACTATTATTTCACTACACTATTTAATTCCGCTGCATTGATATTTATTGGTATGTGAACTCTGATAATTATTGTGTAAAGAAGAATCAATTGTTGTAAATAGTTTTATGAACTATATATTGATTATTATATTTTATCCTTCCGCTAGGAGATTCTATTTTATTTTATTTCTTCTCTGTTTTTATTATTTACCCCATAACAATCCGCCCTTCTGTATGGTTTAATTTGGCACGTGTGTCGATTTGAAGCGTGCGAAAAGTTGGGATGTTACATTAGCCAAGTTTAATTTGACAATTTGTTTAAATTTGGAAGTAAATTGTGAAATTATTTGTGAATTAATTAGAAAATTTCCAGAATAATAAAATATTTTAGAATATAAATAGAACTTTGGTTTGACATTTAAGGGTAAGTATTTTATAAATAAAAATTGGATTTAAAAATAAATATATTGGAAATAAATTAGATTTAAAATTTTATTTTAAAATTAATAAGAATTTGTTTCTAATTTTATCAAATATGCATTTTGATTTGAAAATGATGTTTGAATTTGATATAATAAATTTTTCTAAAGGCTAATTTAGAATGAAATTCTAATGTATTTATCATGTGAAGTTAAAATTTTAAAACTATTTATCTTTAAAGGATTATATAAATGATTAATAAAGAAATGTATTTATCTAAATAAGAAATATGATATAAAAGTTATACTTAAAATATTATTTGTAATGTTTAAAGTATAGTAAAAGTTTAAAAGTTGTTCAAAAGCTAAATTTTATAATTTACTTATGTGTGATTATTTATTTAAAGTATAATTAGATTTTTTTTTTAAAATCAATTCCTTGAGAGTATAAATAATAGTTTGAGTATATATGTAACATTAAAAAATAACATGATTCACTAATTAATAATATAAAGGGGTTAAAACATAAATTATAAATTAATTTAAACAAAGGGGTAAACATAATTTTTATAATTTATAACCAGTGTAAACAAAATAAAATACATATGTTAACATATGAAATATAAATGCATAAAGGGTTAAAACAAAATTTATAAAATAATTTAAAATTAAGGATATAAACACAAGATGTCACATATGGACATTTTTAAGAAGATTAAACTATGTATAGACAAGTGTTAGCCTAAGTTAAACAAGTGGCATTTATTTTGTTTAAAATGAATTAAATTTTATATTGAAAAAGGGAAAAAAACTAAATTACATTCTTCTTTTCTCAAATCTGAAATAAGGAAAGAAAACAAAATAAAAAACAATACCAACACAAAATCATCTCAGAATCTTCAAAACAGTGAAAAAAATCAAACACAGAGCAAAAACAACAGCTAAGCAAATATCAAAGCATGGATCAAGCATTCAAACAACAAGCAAGATCTGAAGTATCAAGGCAAAGCATCAGGAAATTTAACATGTAACCAAGTGTTCAAAACTGAAAAAAACCAGAATACAAATAAAAAAAATTTGAAGGAGAATCTGGAACCAAATTTTAGCTAGAACCCAGAGTGCAATTCAATCAGGTTGCAAATGCAAATTGTAAGCCTAGAAATAAGCCTGTAACCATATACAAGATCAAGTTTCAAGTCAAATACAACTTCCAGATCCTCTGTTCATCAATATTCAGGTGAGCAAACTCACATAATTCTGCATCTATACTTTGGTATGTGCTTGACATTGATGTATGATGAAATGGAAATTGCTTGATTAGTTGATAAGTATGCCTGCATGTTTATATTAAGAAATAGATATATATGTGTATGACTGTATATGTATATATGTATGTTTACAGAGACGTATTTCTCTGTTAAATATTTTTACAGACCCAAAACCACTTAGAAATTCAAATTCTTCTTCCCCTGATCTGTTATAAGTTATGATATATATAAAAAAAGTGTTTGAAATAACAAGACTTTTTATCTAAAAGTAGTTTCAAGTAAGATTTTAAAGTAGATTTCACAGGTAGGGAAAAATTACAGTGAATTTTAAAACACATCTAAATCTCGATTTGAATAAATTGTCGCTTTAGGATCATAATCTGATTTCTCTTTGAAAACTATGATTTTTAAAAACAAAATTCTGATTTTTAATCTTTTAATTCAAGAGAAATTGCAAGTTGATCAATTTAGGTATTTTCGTCAATTGCTGGTAAACGTCGATGAATGGTATCTCGGGGTCAATGTCGAAGGTTGTTTGCGGTTTACTGATCATCATAAAAATGATCGTTTGATTTGTAGATTGATGAGGAGTTTGGGCGAAGCTAAACTAGGGTTTAAGCGCAGATTTTCCAGGGTCGGAAAAATTGATCGCCGCATTGTTGTTGTTGCTTTAGGTCACACCGGACTGGGGGGAACAGGAAGATGGAACTCTGGCGAACGTTTGGGTGAAAAGGCATGGTTGCAGATGGTCGGAGGTAAGGGTGGTTGGCGTTTTAGTGGGTCAGTTTCGTTCCTGTAGGATTCTATCTTGCTCGATTTCGTTTTCGTCATTGATTCAAGGACCTGGGTGATGAGGTGGTTTGGGTAGGTTATCAGTGACTTGTCGGTGGCCAGAGAGATGGTCGGAAGTCACTCCGATGGTTGTACACGTGCACGCGGGTGCATTCGTATTAGGTCTGGTTGTAGTGTTTGAGGAAGATGTGGATTCTCGGGTCAGACTCGAAGAATTCGAGTGATCGTCTCGGGGAGGATGCTGTCATTTTGTTGCTCGGGGAAGTTTGTGGTTTTCCTCGAGGGTTTTGCTATGTTTGCTCGAAACAGTTTTGTTTCTAGGATTTTAAACCTGTTCAGATTTTTAAACTATAAACGAATTTTAAAATTTAAAGAAAAGTTTATTTTAAAATAAAGTTCTTGACTAGTTTTAAATGATATATGAAATGTTGAGTTTAGAGAATGATGATAAACAAGTTTAAGTTTTGAAAAAATATATTTTCAAAGTTTCAAAGTTTGTTTTAAGAATAGTTTTGATTTATATAAATATTTCATTAGATAAATTATGTAATAAATCTCTAAATGTTTTTGAATGAAATAATTATTTTATATAAGTAATTAAGGGTGAATAATTAATAGTTTTAAAGATTGATTAATCAAATGATTAATTATAGGTTAGTTAATTATGGAATAATTAATTATTGTGATTAAGAAATTAAGGTAAATTAATTAGTGATTTAAGTTTTGATTAATCAAGTAATTAAAGAATAATTGGTTTAAAGGATAATTAATTACTTAAAAATATTTACTTAATGAAAGTAATTAAGGTTGATTGTTAATTAAGGATTAATTAATTATTTATTTAGTTAAGGATAATTAATCAAAGAATTAATTAATAATTAAGGGTAATTAATAAATAATTAAAGGGTAATTAATTAAATGGTTTGTAATTAATTAATATTAATTAACCAGGATTAGTAGTCTATTCATAAGTAATTAATCTGATTTAAATCAATTAGATAATTAATTGATCTTACTTATGGATGTTTGGATTCTATTGGATGCTGAATTGTTTGATATCCCTGATATATGATGCTTTGTGATACAAAGTGTGTTGATTTGAGCTGTGATGAATGTAATTTATTTATCTGTGACAAATGCAATTTATTTATCTGTGATGAATTTATATCTGTAAATTTATGAATAAAAGATAAGCGTTATAGATTATACCGCCTATCGATATTGATATGATTGAATCTATGATGATGGATGATGTTGCACTATTGTGTAAATCCCCTGGACTACACCACACACACACAAATATGGATTGCACGAGAAAATTGGTTAAGTCACAGGTTTTTGAAATAGTTTTAAAAGTGGAATTATTTTGGAATCCAAACAGTTTTGGAAATGGATTGGGTTAAAAGTGAAAAGCTTTTGAAAAGGTGTTTTCAAAGATAAAAGTTATTTTGAATAACTGGATAAAATTTTGAAATTTAAATAATTTAATTTAAATTTGAATTCAAAATTTGGAATTGAATTCTATGTTGGAAATTATGGTTTAAAAATGTTATATAAGTTTATATGGGTTTTAAACCATTTTAAAAGTATTATTTTGTAATTTGAATTTAACCCAAAGGCTTTAACTTGTAGGATTTTTCCGAAACGAAAACTATTTGTTTTCAAATAATAAAAGCTTTCATATGAGGAAAGAATTTCAAATTTATGTTAAAAGGATTTCAAGTTTGAAATGAAAACGGTTTTCCAAGTTATGAATAAATCTTTAGAAACAGGTTTGAAAGCTATGAATTAAATCTTTGATTTAAAGATTCGATGAGTTAACCCAATTCGAATGGGAATTGTTTTGAAATCTGTGAACGAATCTTTGTGAAAAATGGGTGAACTTTGTGAAGCAAATCATTTTGTTTAAAAATTTGAAAATGGTCATTCGTTTAAACCATTTGAAAAGAAAAAGTTTTTGGTTTTAAAGTTGTGACTTAACTGAAATCCCAATGTCCATATGTTTTTAAATATTGCGCTCATTATTCGGTTTAGCTGGAAGAGGACCTTGTGTCATATAACCCATTCCAAATAATGATACGACGTTATGGATAGAATTTGAAGACCGGTGGTGAAGACCTGGTATTTTCGAAAACGAAAGGATAACTCGTCGAATGACTCTGCACTGAGTAGCTACGGTATAGAGATCTCCATATGTGATAGGGAGTCCGATCGAGATTGTGAATACCGCAAGGGATTCTTTGGAAGTGCCTTCGGTTCTGTTCGAACCCGGAACAGACTTGTATGGATGTGTGTCTAAGATTACACTTTGAGATGTAAAACCGATTTCTATCAAATACATTTCTGTTTGGTGGCGGAGATTTATTCTCTTAGCTTAACACCCTTCTCTGAGACGTACGAGCTCAGAGGTTATGTAGTTGATGGTTACTAGTGATACATTCCTAATTTGGTAATGTGGCGTACGAAGTGCTGCCGATCATTTGTTGATCAAAGCATGGATTTGTGAAAAAGCGTAGCTTTATGGACGAGACTGCATCAGGACCTCACTCCCCGAAAATGGTCGAAACAGGAAAGATGCGGCAAGGTTGCAGGGGTCACGTCCCTAGGGTATGTCCATTCCTTCTGAAAAAGGGTGGTATCATGGTATGGAGCCCAGATACTTAACTCATGTGGATACTGTAAATATATTATTGTGTGATGTTGCTTTGTGGTTGAGGATCCTCGGATAAAGGTCGCAAACGACCAGGGATGGCATATCTTAGGTTTTACTCTCGGGAAGGAAGTAAACCGGCCTTGTGTTGCAAAGAGCTGGGTAAGTTCTCGAGATGTCCCTCCAGAGGCGTACCCATGTTGCAATGGAAAGTTCCTTGGCCTGACAATTTGTTGGAAATCCAATCAAATAATACGCGCCCTTTTCGATTGCAATTGTATAACTTGCCACCTCAGGTGGTAGCTATAGCTGGCATAATATAATGGTACCTATGCTGGTTAAGATTAGTATTATTCTTTCAAAATGTTTTCTACACTATGCACTAATAATAATATCAAACTGGTTTTCGCATATCAAGCATTTTTGACTATCATAATGAGAAATCTCCTCCAATTCTGCGTTTGAATGGTGTGTGTGGCGGGAGGCCTTATGGTAGTTTCATTTTACAAAAAGCATGGTGGATTTCAAATTTTAAAATCCTTTGTTTGTTTTAAAGATAAAATGTTTTCGTTTGCTCATGCCAGTCTCATGACTGACCCGGGGTTTATTGTTCCCTTCCTAAATTCTGGGTGCCCACAATTTTCCACACGGGCAGTCTAGAGTTGGGTTTTTCAGATAATCAATAATAGGTGTAGATCCGATAGCTTTCGAAGTCTTTGGTTTGGTAGCATTTGGTAAACTTCTTCCATCTTGGGATCTTTGAAGATTTTGGTTTGGCAATCTCGTTCGGGATCGCAAATTGTTACAAGTTCAATTAGATAATGCT